>OY720420.1:13570955-14931278 GCA_963082815.1 Melanotus villosus
TTTCCAGTTATTCAATTAAAGGAAATATGTTTTCCTTTCGTATAAATTGTCTTATGTTCATTGAACTCTCAAATTACAAGGAAACTCTAACCATTTGTTATGCAAACTAAATACCGTGAGTTCAAAAAGTCTTTACATAAGGGTTGGCCATGAGACACAAAAATAATGTCAATTGCAAGATTAAGAATTTATTAACTGTAATCGTTGTGTTGCTGGCATAATACTGTGCAAATTTCAATAAAATTGTAAAAACAAAGGTTCTAAATCTTGCAGTAGACATTTACTTTTGTGTCTCATGGCCAACCCTTATGTAAAAACTTTTTGAACTCACCGTATAACGGGTGTTCAAGCGCGTTTATGTCATGCCGCATTTAATATTTTTAATTTGACATTTGCTTCAAATAACACACAAATTATTGATAATGCAAGATCATTACTTTTATTTAGTATTAAAATAAATTTAAAAAATAAAATTTAGTGCCTACTAATGTAAGAATACTAACTTTCCAGTATCCACAATTTGGAGCCCATTATTTGTACTTAAATAAAAATTATTTACATTTGCAATTATTATTATAAAATATTTTTCTTTGGCGAATGCCAACAAAGCTTTGTTTTGCCTTCTTAGTATAAATTACTGAAAATCCCAAGGCACACGCGAGCAAATACAAACACAAAACTAAATAATACGCTTGTTTACTTTGCCAAAACTTTGTAGAAACCTCAACAAACGCCGCTCAAAGCGTCTCAAATAACCGTAAGGGTTTTTAAAAAAACACTTGAAATCCCTTTTTCTAGATGAACATTTTAAAACCGACACACAAGTTTATCGACACCTTATAAAATAAACCTGTCTTGCCCCTCATTTTTCAGCTAATATACACTTCGGTATATTAAAGAGGGTTCAAGTAGAAGGTGTAAAAAAACTCGGTGTGGGATTACGACCGATATAACGATCTTCACTAGTTCGAAGTTCAAAAATGGCTCGTTTTTATTTTTATTTGAAATTTAACAACCGAGAACTATGATTTAAACGTTAGTTCGAGATAAAAATTCTTATTTGACCGCCCTTGCAAGAGATAAGGATTATTTAAAATTTATCGTTCGAAGATAAGATCACACGGGTCGTAAGGGGCCAACTTTTCAGAAAGAATATAAAACCATTGGGGTTGTATATTTTATATTTAAACACGGTGTACTAATTGGGTGTTAATTCGGTAACGTGCTTACAGTTTTATTGCACCGTAAAAGAAAATAAACGTGTGCTACAGAATTTTAACCCTATTTATAGGTGGTAACAAGCTAACTAGTTTGTTTAGGTGCAAATTGTGCTTGTTAAAACTTTTAAATATTTGTTGAAACCACTTGCGGTTATGGTAAAAAAGTAATCATTTATATAAGTCGTTTTAAAGCAAAAACTGTGAATTGTCTTAAATTCATTACTATTTTTGTTGTGTTAATTCTAAGAGTTACAATTTGCTAAACAACACATGTAAAGCAAAACAAATGAATCATTTAAATCAGCACGTGTGCTGTGACAGACTACAGACTAATCGAAAAACAATAAAGGCACTGTTCGCTTATTTTCACGGCCAACTTGCAGAAAACTTTCGATCGGTATTTTAATCTTCCAGTTTGGTAATTGCTTCAACTTTTGACTTGATAACGATATCGCCTTAAGTATTAGTAAGTACATTAATTATTGGTCAGATAAGGTTTTCCAACATCCTTTTACCAGTAATTTTTAATATGGGATATAAAACGTTCATTCTCTTGTTATTTTTTGCCATATAAATAATACTTAATAGTTAATTTTGAGACTCTTTAACGTTAGTCTCCAGTTTAAGTGATTTTGATTGATATATACGGAAGTTTTCTTTTTCTTTTTTTATATCTTAAAATTGCAATTGAACTTGAAATTACTAATTCTTTTCTAAGGATGAATTGTATGCCAATTGATGACATGAGATGAGATTATATCGTGAAAATGGCAAACATTACCTAAATTACCCCAAAATCAAAATACTAAATTTTGTAACCCCCCTCGCCTACGTAACTTTTCACATAGTTTAGAATTACACTTTTGAGTAACAGAACCGATAAGAAAGTGTATGGAAATCATATTAATATTTCGGATTCTTCTATACCTATTATTTACCAAGAACGAGTTTTAGCAATGTGCTTATTCAGGTGTTTCATCGTTTTATCAACATTAGTGATTAATGTTTATCAATTAACATGAATTACAACAGCTTGACTAGTATAAACATAAAACTGAAATTTCAGAGATTTTAAAAACTGAACGAGGCCAGTCTATTGTTATCACTATGGCGCCTGTATGCTTTTTAAATAAAATTTTCATGCATTCCACTAAGTCATAGCTGAATACATATGGTTGAAAAGAGAACTTGAGGTGCTTTCTGAATTTTACAAAAATACTGCAAATTTCTCTTAAAATAATTAGGTAGTAATTGGCTTTGTAGATAAATTGCATTAATTTAACAAAATTATTGTAGTAACAAAGTTACAGTTAAATTTCCTAATGTGATAATCTTAACAAGTTAACTTAACAAAACCCAGTGTAAAAGTAACAACATCTTGTTTCATTTTTGCCCGAAATGTATAAAGCAGCTACAAGCTACGACATTATGTTAAAACGTGAATAAATTTTGAAAAAAACAATAGGTATTCTAGACGTTAAAGCAAAACTGTCATTGATATTATTGTCCCAAAAAAATGGCGTTGTTGATTTTGTTGCATTAAATAATTAAAATGTGGTCTTAACTACGAAAGATGCTAAAATAAATGTAATTTTTACACCAAATATTAACTTCGGCAGTTTATAAAATAACTAGTCTAAACATAGTCATAACAATATTATTACTATTAGCCTGTACAAACCCTTTATAGCGCAAAGGCCTCCCTCTTTTCTCTCATTCTTTGCACTTTTTCAAATCTACTCCCTTATTAGTGAGGGGGTTTTGGTTCCTCTCCGGTCCTCTTGGGAGAGAAGTTCCGCGTTAACGGAGCAATCGGACCATCGGAGACAACGAAACTTAACTTTCCTGATCGTACTGGACTGGGGGGGGGGGGGTACCTAGCTACCGCAGCTCGAGATCTCATAACAATATAATTTGTAGAATTCGGCCTGCCAGCGTTTATTTTGCTTATGCTCAGAAAACAAGGCGTTACATGTCCCAGTATGAAAACAACAACTTTTACAAATTCAGTTAACAGTTTTATGTCCATGTTCGCTTGTTCCTTGTTCCCGCCATGTCGTTTAACCTTGATATACGTATAGACAACTGACATAAGAGGCATAATTTTTTAATCAACAGGACATGGTCCTACATTAAGTCCTACATCGCCCATTTTAATTATTAAAATAAAATTAAAAAGTGATCTATTGAACTCCGGAAGACCCAGGTGGAGGTTGAAAAAATGGAAAGAAGACGAAGAAAAGTGATCTATTATTTTTAACTTAGTACGTTTTATCGAAAATTTAAACTTTATCAATTGCAGCTGTATATAGAGAGAATACATCTACTTTTACCTTAACCCGATTCAATCAATTTGCAGTATACCTCCATTGCAATTATACTAAATTGGAATACAGGTTCAAATTAAACTCTTATTACATGTACTAAGAACCATAACAGATTAGCACAGGTGAATAGAAAGAAACCTATACTTTTTAAATATGTTAAGAAAACATACGGTTAGTATTTAACTAAACAAAGTTGGTTGCCATAGCAACCAAGCAAAAAAATATACTAACAAAATAAACGTCATTGTATGCGCCACAGTTATCCCAAAAACTTTCGGATGCAACTTTTTCTTGCAACTCTTCAAACTAAAAAGTTACAGGCAATATTAGTTGCTTTTGACACACTCTGTATAAGTTTTGCAAATTTAGTTTTAACTAACAGTGGACCTGCTGGTACAACAAATTAGTGTTAATATAACACTGCATTTTTTTACTATGTACAGGGTGTCTCTAAAATGCGTGGACAGATTCCTGGGCGCAAAATAAGATGATTTAACCCAACTTACCTATAGCCAAATTCGTTTCGTTAAACCAGTATTTTGCTTCAAAGTTCTTTGAAAAACTAATAATTTTTTGTATAACAACAAAATGCTTGGATCTAGTTGGGGTGATATTTGGCATAACATTTCATACGGAAACATGTGTGTTACAGCACATATCTGATAGTAACTCTTTAATGGTGAGACCGATAACTAAAATAATATTTTTTTCAGAAAGGGACATTTAATAGTTAATAGTTTGTGATATCTGTTACGGTTTAATCACAAAAATTAAAAATCTGAGTGACTGCGCTGAACATTTCTTAAGACAAACTAGGTATTCTAAGAAACAAATAACAAACAACTAATTGCTATCTACAGTAGCAATATTTATCACTTGTCAAACATTTCAAGTAGCTGTAGGTGCCGACTTGTGATTTTTAATAGTTCATCTTTTTATTTTTTTTTTAACGCAAATTTCCAGATTTTCCTCTTTTTACAAATTATTTTTAACCCTTAAAAATGATCACATTTAAATCAGTTACTAACTACTACTACTAACTAATTACCTTTAATTTGCTTTGTCTTAAAAAAAGTTTCGGTAATACATAACTCAAGTTTACGTTAAAAATAGTCTTCAAAATGCCTTCTAGATGTTTAAACTTCTCTTTTACACATCATAATCAAATTCATATTTTGTAGAAGGTTCTCTCATTTTAATTTTATTAATTAATAATTTTCGAAACTGTATTGTTTAATATATTTATGTAAGTGCTTTGATCTTTTTGGTTTCAAATTTTAGCTCGTATTTGTTAATTATATTTCATTCGTGGACCATAAATCAAGAAATCTGGTTTTCACCTGTCCTGAAAATAACTGAATTCTTTAAAAGTAAATTCTGCATTTGGTGTTTTTCTAGTATTTTACATTACAAGCCATGTAAAATGGTTTTTACTGGCGATAAGAAGATATAACTGGCGAGCCGTCAGGCGAGCCTGTTACCTCTTTGAGCCAGTAAAAACCGTTACCTCGCTGGAAAACTCTCACTTTTCTTAACTTGTAAAACAATCTACTATTATAGGTTTGAAATTATGATATTTAATAAGGAAATTCCGATTATCTTCTGAAATGTCTAAAATAAAACTGAAAACTCTTTTAGAACCTTTTAAAACTAATATTAAATATGTTTCAAGCTAATTCTTCGGCGGTTCTTAAGCTTAATTTCATTTAAAATATCAGCAATTCTCAACTCTATTTAGTTTACTTATTAATATTGTGAATGTAATTAAAAAATGCTGTTACTTGAGAAATTTAATTATTTTCTGTTCTGGTATACTCTTAACGAACTTCTCTGATAACATTTTGTTATGATTTCACGAAAAGGTTTCAGAAGAAGTTTTTCAAATTAAATCGAAAATCGTTTATACATATAAAGTCAAAATTTCGGATTTTTGGAATAAATATTCAGTTTTCCGACTTACTTAATTTTGTTACATTTTGATTTTATTACAAAAATTTCAGCAACAAATTTCGAATGTTAGCTATTAATTTCTAAAAAACAACTTTTTGAAATGTTTATTGCGATAATCATTAACTGTTAACACACAATCAATTTCCAAAGTGCTTTTTGAATTGGTTGAAAAAGAAGAAACGCAGAAAATATAATTTAATCTTAAACTTTAACCTAAACTGTTGTGCATAATTTAAGTTGGATTTTGCGATTCCTAAAAGGTGATGCATTCCTAAAATGCAAAACGTGCGCAGAAAGTAATATTGTTCAAATGTAGGAAATTTATTGTTCGACTCAAACCTAGGAAAATATATTTTTAGTAGGTAATCAAATCACGAATTTTGATGCCTAAAAACTACTGCAAAAGAAATGAAATTTTAAGTGGTCTCGAAGACTTCTCTAATCATAGTCTATTTTATTAAATTTTCCCTTTTTTGCAAAAATTTATTATAAACCAGAAAAATGATATACATTTTCATAATCAACCTGAATTTACTTTATTGTAATCCTTTGTTTTAAGGAAGATCCAAATAAGTAAGTAAAGGAATAGGTAATACAAGTAAGTAATTATATTTTCTGACCGTAATTCCTGCAGGAAAGCTTTTGCAATAAAACCATTTTACTGATACTGAAAAAGATTGTTGAAACAGGCTATAAAATAATAAACCTAAAATTTGGGGTTCTTTCAAAATTATTTTTATATATTTTTTTCTTAATTTCGTGCAATTAAAGCTTAATTATTTTAAATTTTTAACTGAGAACTGTGTGGCATTCATTTGTATAATGTCCACTAATTTAATTTCAGACGAAAATAAGGATTACATCCGTCAAGAATTTCGCTTGTTTTATTAAGGGCCGGTCTTTCAATCTCTTAATAAATTTAGTTTCCTAATATTTTCTATGGCAACCTTTGTTAATACAATCGTTTTCATGGAAAATATTTGCCAAATATAGCTTATTAGGGGGTTTATTAGGAGATGGAAAGACCGACCCTAATTCAAATTAATGGTCCAAATCCCTATAAACAAATGATCGTATAGAAGAGCTGTTGAGTAATAATAATAATATGTAATAATAAAATAATAATAATAATATAACCCGAAATTTACGTTCAATTTACTTATATTTTTTCCAGGTGTTTCGACTCTTCTTTTTCATAATATCTTAATTAAGTGGTTGCTTAAAGCCATTTACTTCATTTTTGTGGATTATTTCTTCTTCGTTTTGTTAATTTAAACTTTAACTATTTTAAATTTTTAAATAATTGTTTCCATGTAGGTAATAGGATTTGATTGTCGTTTCAGACACAAATAAGTAAAACCAACTGTAGAATTTAAATGTTTAAAATTAGATTACATAATTAAATTCGAAATGTGAAGAATTTGTTGTTGTCCTAATTTAAACTAATTGTCCAAATCTGTCAAAGTCTAAGTGAAACGTGGTGAAATCTAAATTTATCTGTGTTAAAAATAATAAACCAAAGAATATTATAATTTCTCTCATACAAAATACTTTGCCCTTCCTAAAGTAAAACAGTAAAAGTCCCTTTTAAAGGAAATAATTTTATTAGTAACACCGATTTTTCTGTTTGCAAAAGATAGGTTTGTTTGATCCTTAGTAAGGATCGTTTACAATTCATCCCTCGCTCGCTTGGTAAACATAAAGTTTGTATTTGCGTCCCTTAAATAAGAGCAAAAATGGCTAAGTTAGAGCAACTTTTGTTGTTATTTCTCTTGTCGTTTGTATCTTGTTTAGTCTTGGGTGGTTTTTCTATTTCAACCGGTACTGAATACACATAACACACTCCTATAACCGTCGTTTAGTTTTATTTAGAGAATATTTTTGTTTATAATTCGCGAACAATTCCTAAACAATTATAATCATATGATGCTGTTTATGGCATAAGGCGACTTGGAAACAGCAACATAGGAATGATTTCACCGCTACAGAACCAACTCAGGTACTCAAGTGTGGGCGTAGAATTATTAACAGGTGTTGGAGTGTACGGAGAAGTAGCTAGCAATAAGCAATAAGGAAGTGGCACAATGACGCATTCCGTAATGCCCTTTGCAGGGTACTGAACTGATTTCTTTTGATATCCGACACGTTCGCTACTATACTGTAATTTTACTGCAATACTATTACGATCCTATATCACATCTTGGACGTATCAAAATCGAATTGCGCGCTGCGCCGTTTTATTGTAACTTTTTTTTTTAACTTATCGGTAACCTTAAAGTAAATCGATTCGATTGTTTTGTATATTGGATGACACTGCCAATAATATTTGCTTAACAAATTTATTACATCTTGATAAATGCTTGGTTTACAATATATGTTATGTTAGAACTTTTAAAGTTAAAGAAGGAAGAGCAATTTTGGATATTTTATATTTTATTATAGTGATTCAAATTCGTAACATTCATTAACTGGTCCCCTAATAACATTTTACAATCAAATCTGAGAACCTCCTTAGAGACAAAAAATTCTTACATACAGGGTGTCCCAAAATAGGTTAAAAATCAATTTTTAAATCATACTATTTAAAATATTTAGACGGTTTATTCCTTTCCTAACGTTTTGCACAGGCAAGTTTGTTTATAACTTACTGGTTTAATCCTTTTGCGCCTAATTTTACAATGCTTTAATAGAGAATTTTAGAGGTTAGTAATAAGCTAATAAGTAATAAACCACAAAAAAATGTCCGAAGCTTGGCCATATTTCTTACTTAACATCAGTTCATTTCATGCCTGGTTTATGTTGTATTAATCATTGTTATTGTTATTATTAAGTTGTAAGTTCATTTTAGTTGTTCTAGTTAAACTGGTTTTAAAGATGAAATGCGAGCATTGCCAAGCACTCTAATAATTATTTTGATCAAATACAGTTTGAAAAATTGTTAAAAATAAATTGAAAAAAAAGTATTCAGCTATAAATTGACAACGCGAGTGTAAGTGCCGATACCTTTACCTTTTAAATTATATAGGGTGTTAAAAGAAGCTGGTGCGGGATGTGGACAAGTAGACACGTGTTTCGAGCGAGCTCCTACTTTTCAACTAATTTCAGAGTTTCTCTCAAAAAACGCGATTTGTTAAAACTTATAATTACAGGGTGACACCAGTGCTCCGTTTAAGTATCAAAGATTGGCGCTAATTATAATAAGACTAGTGAAATAAGTGAATAAATGGGCTATATAAAAGCGTGCTAATGCAAGTAAGAAGAATGCCCGTAGGAAAATTGAAAACAAACAGGAAAAGACTCAACCACATTCATGAGGGAAGGAAAAGCCGAATAGGTATCTGGTATACCTGTAACTAATGCAGGAGCATATGTGGAATCAAAACACATCGTATAAGCTAAGTCGTAGTTTAAACATATTTAGATTAGCGTAGATTGAACTGGAGTCTCTTTACACCTGAGGTGGGCCTGGCTTAATCCAGTGTTGATCCACGGGGATCTGAACCGTGTTAATTGATGATAATGGTAGGGTGTTAACAGAAAGTTTTTCGGGTTGGGACCATGTCTTTGTTGAGGAAGAAGAACTCAATGTTTCGCCCACTTTCTTAAGGGGCTTCAACATGAAGAAAAAGGGGCCACTAAAAGAGCACGGTAATTCAACGTCGGAGGCGAAACCATTCGATACAGGGTGTTCCAAAATGCATCAGCTGACAGAACATTCAGAAATAAGTACAAAGGCTTATATAAACAGTTTCAAAATACAGGGTGTAGCTTCAACAACCCAACTTTTATCTTTTTAATAAAACAAAAATCACACAAATGCTGATGTATATGCTTAAAAACCGTCCTGGAGGTAATTCTTCGATTAGAATAAACTTCTTATAGTATAGTCGACAATCGATCAGCCTCAGAGCTCCCATTTGTTCGTCCTTAAATACAATTCACATTGGCAAATTCAACTGTCATATAGCAGTTTTCCATTATTTAACAACAATAAACTCGACAAACAAAAATTAACGAATTTAAATAATATACCAACTACCTCATCACAAGCTATAAAAGCTATACAACATTTTTCGGGCGACTAAATGGACCAGCTTCTAAGTTTTACTTATTTATTTTGTAATTAAAGCAATGCGATGTACGAGGAAGGGAAAAGAATAGATGGTCGACTAGCTCAAAGTTTAAGACTTCTAGTTTGATTTGTAAAATCCTCTCCACTATAGAAATACTTGAAGAATCGATTTTTATCCCAAATCTTTAACATCCTGTATTTCGAAAACCATATTGATTTAAAAAAACTTTTTGTTTGTATGTATTTGGATGCTGCATCAGCCAGTGCGACACGTACTTAGGGAAGATTAAAAGTTAATTTACTAAAAGAACGAATTTGTTGATACGAGAGCCACTCTGTATATTTTGAGATACAAGAAAACTACTAGTGTATAAGCAAAAATGGTTTTATTTATGTTTAAAGTATTCTCCTCCAGCAGCAATACATTTTTGTAATCTGATTTTCCATAAGTCAAAAGCCAAACGCCATTCATTTTTTTCAATACTGTTAAAGTATCCTCTTCAATCTCCGCTTCGCTGGAAAATTTTTGACCGCGAAGATGCTTTTTGAGTTTAAAAAAAAGCCAGAAGTCGCACATATCCAAATCCGGCGAATAAGGCGAATGTTCGATAACTGTGATTTTTTTTCAGTCAGATACTCGACGGTCACCTTAGCTGTATGGGATGAAATCTTTTAACTGATGCAGCACCCGCCGGCAAACCATTTTTTTTCATTTTAAGTTCGTGATGTAGAATGTTTGCTATTGCTCCGGACCCGATGCTTATAGACTCCCGAATCATCGTATAATTAGATCTTGGATCTTCTTCAACCATCCGCTTTACTGCTATTGTCTACCTCTTTCAAATTCAGCAAACCAACGACATACTGTTGCCAAGATGGGCTTTCTTGCTCAAAGACGTTTCGAAGTATTTCAAAGCACTCATTTTCACTTAGTTCCACTCTTAAAATCGTAGAAAATATAGCCCTAAAATGCTCGCGTGATAGATCCATTTTACTGAACTATACTGAATTTGTTTTAACAACTATGACAGATGCCTGGTTGATAATTTTTTGTGTATATAGGTACGCCAAAAGATACAAGCTCCAAGAAAATAAATATTGCATGCCCCTAAAGTATTCGGTTTTCTCGTATCTCAAAACATACAGAGTGGCCCTTGTATTACTTTTATTTACAAAAAGGTTAAGTTGTTACCATTATGTACAACCCACACACACACTATGTATAGAAAAATTACTGTGCTTTCTGAATAGAATTTTGCATTTCAGTATGTGCATTATACAGCATGTTGTATTCTGTTAGATAATTCATTAGAAGGTTGTATTTCAACGATGCACGCCAAGAAATAAAATATATACTGGAATCAACTCTGGCGAACGAGGAACGAGGTAGCCTTGGCATTGGATTGTCTATACGCCATAGCCTATGTAATTTTGGCTATTAAGAATGTTGAAATAATTTTGTTTAATTAATAAACAATTTGTTAATTTGTTAATAGCTTAAGACAGTTTTTGCCCTAATCAATCAGGGCAGCAATCAAAATATGGAAAGAGAAAACGAATGATCGAAAATTATGGAGAAATATAAGCAGGAAAATCTAAGCAAAAGGAAGACTGATCCACCCCACCCCCCTAACACGGAAGCGGCATAACCCCACAAGGGGTGTTTAACCATAGTAGTTTAAGGCACTTTCGCCCTAATAAATTCAGTAAAATTTCTGGTAAGTTTACAGATATCCTACATACAAAATAAACATAAATTTTCGGAAAAATACCTTTCTGAAAAATCTGACGCAGTTCAAACAGTATTGCTGAAAACTAAACAATCGCAGGTTTTTAAACACAAACCTTTTGTACATATTTTTAATACTCCTGAAAACAGAGACGTTAACCGAAATGAACTAAGCTTTATTTTTGGTTTGATTTTTCTATAAAGTAAATTACGCTGATTTATGACTTCTTGAAATTTCGTTTTCACTTACCCTTGTCGATGAGTATTTAGATAAACCCAATTATTTATGAGTTTTTAAAAAGTAACATTTATTACACTGGCAAACAAACAACAATATACTGATAAAATGGAGGGTTTACTATACAGCATGTAAAAAGGCGAACGGCCAAAATTATATAGCATTTCGTTTTTAAAAACTGCCGATTAAACTTAACTGAACTGAGTTTAAAACCTTTCAACAAATCGTCATCGCATTAAAAATTACTTTTTCGGTCTTTTCAATCATTAATCCGAATTTAATTTCCAAATCAAAATGTTGTAGTGCCACAATTTTTTAATAGTTTAAAATAGGTACATAGTGTGGGCATTTCTTTCCGAATTAATCTATAATTCGATAATAGCAGTTTTCTAAAATTGATTAACTTTCGAATATTCAATTACCTTAACAACGATTAAACGTGGTTAAACTAATTCCGATTAATCGATTATCGCGTTTAATCAAATATTTGCAGGAAGTTTATTACTATGTTTAGTTAATTAATCACAATTAGGAGATTAATGTAACAATTTTTTAATACAACCATATTTGCAGTTTTCAGATTAAGTGTCCGCTTAACAAGAGGTATCCGTCAAAACAATACTCGCAAAGTATACTTAAAAGTAGGAATTGAACTTAACTAATAATACCACTATAGTTTAAGATTTTGTCAAACAACAAACGTAACCAACGACTTATATTTTTGAACGTTTATGGTGGCAAATTTTGACATTTTTTTTGTGGGTAAATTAAAGGTGAAACCATGCAATATTTCGATAAAGCCGTAAACAATTAAAGGAAAGAATAATTTATATAATAAACTCAGGATGTTTTATTGATTTAGTAATCGAAACAACGCTATTAATCGATGATTCCAAGTAATCTAAATGACACAGTTGTTCGAATAATCGCGATCAATCAAATGTTTAGTGTTAATTGTTTCAGCAATTTTGAAATTTTTTTCAAATTTTGATTTTCAGAAATGTAGCCAGTAATAATTTAAATTAAAGTTCTCAGTCGAGCACGAATAGGGCTGGGATTTGTTTTTCGATATAAATATCAATATATCCAATAATGAAACGGAACTTGTATTGCGATATGTCGATTTAATGGATATTTTAAAATTTTTCATTTATAAGTTCATACTTTGTAAGGAAACTATTAAGACTGAAGTATCTGAATCAATATATCAATTTATTTCACATATTGAATCCGTAGATGTACGGATTTATTCGTTAGAGCGATTTAATCAATCTGTTAATTGATTTGATATACTTATCGATACTTTTTCAACGTTTTTTCCAGGCTTAACACCAGACAATACATTAAAAATTACTGTTACCGTTCTAAATAGAACTTCGAATTGCAGTATGTATGTATTCTCCTATGTTATTCGTTCAAAGTTTCTATTTCAATTAAGCCTATGCCCAAGAAATTAAAATGTATCAGAATCAGGTCTGGCGAACAAGGTGGTCTTGGCGTTGAATTGTTTTTACAGCATGGCGTAACTTTATGTAACTATTGGGTGATTTCATATATCTATCAATACTTTCTCGATATTTTTTCCAGGCTTAAACGCGAAACCGAAGCTAAAATTCAAATTCGCAATTTTAGAAATTCAGGTTTCGGTTTTCATCCAAAATTTGTTTCCTTTAAATATCGAATCTGAAATATAAGTACAACACGTAATTCTTAAAATGCTAAGTTTTATTTGAAGTTTCACGTTTTCCTCATTAAAAATTTAAATTAAGATTGATGCTCTTAATTTAAATTTTTAATAAGGATCTAAAACTTTTTTGAGAACTGAAGATTCATAGGTATATCCTGTACGAAATATGGAATCGAAGAAGTCCGATCGACTTCAAGCTTGGAGATTTACAAACAGAAAATGGCAGGAAATTTCAAAATGAACAATTTAAAGCACATTTCGACTTTCCCTAATTTGTATCCTGAACATTTTTATGTCTTGAACGGTTTTAATTTTAAATAGCAGCGTATTCAGCTCGTCGAAAGTGTATACATATCAATAACCATTTATAACATTTGAACATTGGTTACTAGCTTTGATTGAATTTTGTACATATTAATTAACAATTTAAAAAACTCGGCAAATCAAAGAAATTCACTTAGCGTTCATTGACATAAGAAAGGCATACGACTCTGTGCTGAGAAAACAACTATGGAAGGCGATGGCTACAGATACAGATTTAATTAAAGCAATACAAGACCTCTACAAAAATAATACCGTAGTTGTAAAATTTGGGCACAAATTGAGTAACAAATTTCAAACATCCAAAGGCCTCCAGCATTGATGCTCTACATCAAAATATACGTGAAACAAACTTTGAAGAAATGGAAACAGAAGTGAGAAAGGGTTACTTATACACCCCCTATTTCGCAGATGACCAGGTGGTATAGCTCAGGACGGGGATGATGTAAGTTATATGGTGAGAAAGCTACGAGAGGAATACACCAGAGCAGGACTGGAGATAAATCTAGAAAAAACGGAATATCTAACAAGAGAATGAAACCTAGAAATAGAAGACGGTATAACAATTAAAGGAACAAACAAATTCCAAATACTTGCGGAGTATAATAACAAACAATTGAACATCAGAAGACAAAAGCTGAACTTAGTTCTGTGGGACAAATACATTACAAAAAACAATAAAATAAGAATATACAAGGCAGCCTCGGTAGCTAGCCGGCTGACATGGGTTTGATTCTAGCGGTGGCCATAGTATTATGGAGCCGATTTGGGTCGAATTCGTTAGTTAAGGGCGTTAAGGCTTAGGTTTAAGGTGTATGAATGTGTTGTGGATGACAGTTGGTTGGAGCGTGATGCAAGTCCTAAATGGACCCATGACCTCCACTGCACACCAGCAAGTGTGAATGAGCCTAGACACTGTATGTGTAAGAATATAACAACAGGTCAATAAAAATACCAATTAGGGTAGGCTGTGAAATTGAATTATTTTGAATTGGTACTTTAGCCACATCCACAGAATGACATTTTATAACGTTTGTAATTTGACATTTTTATTGTAAACAAAGTTTATAACCTTAAATTCATGTCAGAAATGTCATTCTGTGGATGTGGCTAAGTACCAATTCAAAATAATTCAATTTCACAGCCTACCCTAATTGTTTTTTTATTGATCTGTTGATATAAATCAATGATAGAGAGCATTATGACCTATGGTTCAGAAACTTGGACAATAAATAAAAGAAACAAATCCCGAAAGCGGTAGAAATGGAGTGTTGAAAAAGATGCTGCAGAGTGACACGAATGGATAGAATACATATCTAACGAGGAGATAAAAAATAGAATGGGTAATGGGTATCGAGAAAGACGCAGTAAACATCATAGAGGAAAAATAGTTAAAGTGGTATGGACATGCAAAAAGAAGCAATGACTACATGTGTATAAAGAAAATAACAGATTGGAGCCCCCTTGGAAGAATAAAAAGAGGAAGGCCTAGGAGATGATGGAGGGACGACGTAGATGAAGCGATGGAGAGTAGAGGACTAGAAAATTGTGATAGGGAAGACAGGTAGGAATCAATCTTAGGCTTGTGATTGATTTTACCATTTCCATTTAAAACATTCTATTATTCTTGTTTAACTCGGCAACGGTTGAAACAATTATTAAATTTTCAGTGTAATTAAACGAACAACTTATTTTCATTCTCTGTGCGATTCTGACCCACAATTATTGGATTATCTATCCATGACTGGCTCCTAAGACATGTGAACAGTCATAGATTTTGCACAGTAATACAGAATAGTACGATTGAAGTTCAAAAAGTACAACAAAATAATTTCAATTTTTCAATCAAGCCCCAAGCTTTAAACTGAACTGCAGACGTGCCTCCGACATGTGTGCTGTTAGCACAGAAAGGTAACTTGTCAAGCATATCTCCGGGGATATGTATCGCAGGTTATGTTAAATTTTTATAATGTCAGTCAACTGGTCAATTTCCGAACAATTTTCAGAACTGTATTTTAAGAAAATGCAATTTTTTATTGGCGCTTAAAATCCCAGATTTTCCAATGAAGGAATATTCTTGAAGATATAAAGCACATTACCTCATTCATATAATATAAAATAATAACAAACAATATAAAATATTTAAGACTTAATAATCAATTTTGAAATCAATGAAGCTATTGTTGCACTTTAACAATTATAGAATTATTAAAAAGAAAGAACAGGTGTGACTGCCAAAAATGTCCAGGACTTAGAACCCCACTAATCACTTTTTTTTTTATCTTAAATATTTGGATTATAGCTAGAAAGTAATCAAGACCCATGGCATGACTACTAAAAAGCAATTATAATAGTTAAATATCTATTAAATAACTAAAGTTCTTAATAATGATAGAACAAAAATTTGGCACATTTACTGCCTGTTAAGAGGCATGAATAAAATCGACATTCCTTTGTGTTTCTACCAAAATGCAAAATAACGTGCTTTTCGCCACGGTAAAGTCCAGGTGTACTCGTAGAAAAAATACGTTAAATACCTACACCTCGGTGCGATAAGTGTAACCGAGTGCAATAATAATATTAAAAACCACATGTACCGAACCACGTGTTGGACAGATAAGCAGTCCAAGGCATCACACCCCCGCATAAAGGCATCTTATGAATGGCCTTATCAGGTAATTCTAACCGCATACTCCGTGATAACTCCATACTCCGACTGCACCAAAATAGCTAAGGTGATAACATATCAACATTATTATCGCCACCGCTAAAGATATTATTATTATGACGAAGTGTATACAATTTTATCACAAGTTTGATAATCGGGCTATGAATTTCGCTATCGGTTAGGGAAGGGGCCGATAGTGTAATCTGCGCTAGGGTATCTAAATGCCAGTGCACCGTGGTTTTTGTAGGTGTTCGCACCGTCACCAGGAGGTGAAAATAACCCCATGGGAACGGCATCCACGCGTTCTAAAAGACTCTAACCGATCAAAAGTGTTTGTGCTTTGTGTTGGGGAATTCCAGGCCGTATATATCTGACGATCGAAAAAGATCCTTAATCGCGTCTCAAATTTCAAAAACAGTAACAATAAACCCGTCAGGAGCTCAATATATTAACAAATATTCCGGGTCGGTTATTATATGACTCATGTTGTGCATGAAACCTACGCGTCCAAACCAATGAGAGTACAACAGGAAGCTTTCCCGTGTTTCAAAATATTGCAAGATTACGACATACGAACACGGCCTCGACGGGAGAGCCATTGTTATTAACAAACTGAAGGAATATTTTGAAGTAAATCGATAAAATCAATACGGTAAATTAACCTCATGTAGGTGCTCGAGCAAGAACAAAAGGTCTACCGCGCTCTACCGTAGATGACGTTTCGCATAATCACGAATTAAACAAACAAATAAAACTTGTAACGGTCCATTGTTTTATTTAATTGCTCTGTTCTTGTATGAACGGCAGTTTTAGTACTGGAAAATTCGTTCCTACTTATTGCATGACCGAAAAGAAAAATAATAACAAAACGGAGGTGGAACTGACATCAACATTTAAAAACACAGTTGGGAACTTTTGTTAATTTCTTTATCTTTACGGCTAAGGAAAATTAGAAAACATTCTTATTGATTAAGAAACGATTGTCTAAATTTTCAACGGTTCTTTATGCAAAAATTTACAAATTTTTCGTAATTGTTTGTTAGCATCTGCATTTGGAATAAAATCAAAGGCAGATATATTACAACAAAAACAAGAATCCACATCTTCAGATTTTAATAAAATTTTAAGGAGGATTTCCCTTAGGCCCCCTCGAAATTACGCCACTGCTTAGATTTCATGTAAAACTATCATGCGTTTGCTTATAAAATTTGAATTATTTAAAATCACATTAAATCTACTGCCATATTTATTTTATCTTTTAACTAGGTGCTTATTTGTGTGAATCCAAAAATAAAAACATTTTTTCTTACAAAAGTTTTGTTAAAAACATTAGAAAGTTCCCAGTATAGTAGAAACATCGAATTCCATAAATACAGTTAAACAAAGCCCAATTTAATCCACGAAGAAAATAAACAAAACAGCATCAATCCTTAGCCACCTACTTACTTATTCCATATTATACTGTTTTAAAAATATTTGAAAAACGACTGGCTTTGGTTGATGTTAGACTGATTTACAACGGTTCGTTTTGATTAGTTCTGCAAGGCTTAAGTTCGTTCTTAAATGATGGTTTACAGACAAACTAAATACCAAGGATATTTGAGTCTTTTTCATTTGTTTTACTGTGGTTTTACTTATATTTTAACGGTTTTGAAATATCTCAAAATTGACTAGCTTAGAGCAGTTTAATTACTGTAGGCCCTAAGGGTTAAATTCGGTGTTTAAACGATGATTAACAGATTAACCAAGAGCTGAGGATATTTGAGATTTATTCATTTGTTTTACTGATATTTCAACTGTTTTAAAATATCTGAAAATTTATTCGGTTTTGTTGATTTTTAATCTGATTTAAAACACCTCGTTTTATAATAGTTAGTTTTATAAGGATTAAATTCAGCTTTAAATGATGATTATCAGACAAACCAAAAGCCAAGGATATTTGAGTCTTTTTCATTTGTTTTGCTGATATTTCAATTGTTTTAAAATATCTCAAAATTGACTCGCATTTATTGATTTTGAATCTGATTTAGAACACTTTAATTAGTTCTGTAAGTAAATTCTGTGTTTAAACGATGAGTTACAGACGAACCAAAAGCCAAGAATATTTGAGAATTATTCATTTGATATTTCAACTGTTTTAAAAATTCTCAAATTGACTGGCTTTTGTTGATTTTGAGTATGATTTAAAACATTTCATTTTAATTAGTTCTGTAAGGATTAAATTCAGCTTTAAATGGTGATTAACAGACGAGCCAAAATCCAAGAATATTTGAGATTTAAGTATTCATTTGTTTTACTGATATTTCAACTGTTTTAAAATATCTTAAAATTACTGATTTTGAGTATGATCTAAAACACCTCATTTCAATTAATTCTATAAGGGTTAAATTCGGTCTTTAAACGATGATTTGTTGACGAACCAAGATCCAAGGATATTTGAGATTTATTCGTTTGTTTTATTGATAAGTATTTCAACTGTTCTAAAAATCGTCAAATTGGCTAGTTTTTGAGTATTAACACACCTTGTTTTAATTACGTACCTAGTTATATTGCAAGGGTTGGATTTGCCTTTATACGATGGTTTATAAACCAACCAAAAACCAAGAACATTTGAGTTTTATTCATTTGTTTTCCTGACTTAGAAATTCTTAACTTCATTGTGAGTTTCTGAAGCTCAAAACTGAAACTTTGATTGTCTTTTCGATAGCCAATTTCTTGGGGAACTTAAACTAGCTTTAATGCTTTGCCTTTTATGGCTGGTTAAACTACAAAATACTGAAGTTTAAAGTTAAAATTTCATTTTATATTTTACAAAATTCGATCCGGAATTATCTACTGAAGCAAATAAATCATACGTTTTAATTAATTAGTTACTATTATTCCTGAAAATTCGAATTTTAATTTTTTTAAAACGATTGAATTTAGGCACAAATCACTCTTTCCAGAGCCAACTTTGATCCGATGACGTGTGTCAAAGCTTGTATTATTAAATAGTATGATTATTTATCGAGCTGTAGGTTTATTCCAAAATATAATTTCTAAAATAAAAGAAGACTTAGGATTAACTCATTTGAAAATATATTTTTAATGAATTAAAATTAATCTAAACTCGTTAAAAACAAGGTTGTTGCATAGTCTATTTATGTTTCTTTTCTTATGAAATTATATGTGGAAGTTTCCAATTTCAAAATTCGCTCTGCTGTTTTATTTTCGAATTTTAGTAACTTGTAATAAAATAGTTTGTAATATTAAAAGCATTTTTATGTATGCTTGACCACGAAAAAACGTGTTCTAATTTAAAGGAACGTAAAGTTTAAGAAAGCATATTAAAGCAAACGTGTAATGTTGACTAAACTTCACGGAAACCTCATAGTTCTTATGCAAACTGTCGTAAATAACTTTACCATGGAACAAACCACGAAAACATTGTTCATAGAGGCCAAAGTCGGTTGAATAAATAAATTCGTGGAACGTAGTTTTGATGCCTTTTTTGTTGTTAATTTCCGTTGTTCTTCAACTGACATTCTATAATTGTTTCTATTCCGTTCTTTCCGCCATTTTGATGCGATAACTGCTGCTGTAATGCATGAATACCAGTCATTTTTATGCATATTTTTATTGTCTAAGTAGAGCACATTTGTATGTGTGGAAACGTTTATAATTTAACCTTTACATTTTCTTGTTGTTCGGTTTAAATGTCGATTTTTGCTGAAACTTTTCCACGTTTGTTAGTGGGCCTTATCGAACTAAGTTGGTTCAAAAAATCCAAAAAAGGACTTTTTGAAAATTCAGTTTTTTAAATTCAACATGCACGTTTATTAACTATGTTTACAATTAAATTACGTTTTCGTGAAGGTTTTAAAAATTACCATGACAGATAAACACAAATTAATTCAAAAAAGTAAAGGAGCGATAAGGAAGTAATTATCGAGCGTCCACTTTATTAAGGGACAATTAACAAGCGGTTATGATAAACTTGAATTTATCTAATACGTTACGTACCGTTTAGGTGACGTTGTGCCTTTTAACGTCATTAAAATAAACGTATTTCTAAGGCCGCGTTTCAAAATTATCCGTCCAAAAGAAAAATAGAAAATTCCTTCGTTATCGTTTGTTAATTTTAACTAAAAAATGCTACTAAAATTATCGACTTTAACAAAGCAAACAAGTGAGAGGGAGTTATAAACTAACATTAACAAAAATCTGTAGAGTAAAATCTAAACGTTTGAATTCGATTTGACCTCGATCGGAAACCGTAAAGATCATTTAATAAGAACAATGAGGTTTTAATAAGCGTGAAAACTGTAGGTTCTTAGCTTCGTTCAACTCTCATACTTGATATTATGCGATATCAAGGCCCTTACACTAGTTATTTCCTATTACGAATTTTTTTATTTCACGTAACTAGTTCATAAAAATTCTTTCGTCGTTTTAAATCGACTTTATTGTTGAGGGCGATTTAGAATTACTAATTCGCGTTAAGATGTTTTATTTCACATAGTTTTTTTTAACTTGTTATAAACAAGAGATTATCGATACTTATCCTTGAAATATATTTTGATATACCTACGATCTAAATAATTCACGTTCGCGAGATTAATTAAAACAGTCACGTTACTTCAACAACCCATGAAATATTGACGCGAAACAATAAGTATTGTAAAAAATACGTAATAAATAATATGTAGCGGGACTCAAAATAGAAATAAACGATGACAATACCTTGTCAAAATAAATTCTAAATTTTCAGATAGCATTCAGAATAAATTATGTATACCTATTAAAAGGCAGTACGGTAAATATCAACAACGATTTTTATATTTTTATTAATACTTTTGCTGTTTAACCCTGAAACAGACAAATTTTCCAACCCACAAACTTTTATTGATTGGTTAGACGTTTGCTCTTCTGGCTCTTCTGTTGAATGTTATCACTTAGTTACGTACCTAAAGCCTGATGAGCAACAACCACTGCGAAACTATGGTCGTATGCTAATAGATTTATTTGTTGTTAATGATTAACCCGGCATTTCCAAACATCTGTATTTCTAAAAATTATAATTTGGGGTAAATTAGTTAAGAAATACCATCTTGTGAAACATCACGCTCTTCATTGCTCCGATCATAATATCCACGTTTTATAAAATTATTATTATTTTTTAATTGTTTTCTGATTTTCCTCCTGGTTATACAATGAGGTATGGGCTACGCCAAGCACTCTCACTGGTCGACTTGAAACTTTCTGACCAGTCTTGTAGTATTCAGCATCGTGACCTTTTGCATGTTTATATACATGTTGGGGGACCACTCCGGTTGTAGACACTGCTACATGTTGTACAATATAACAATATGGACTTCGTTCATGTTCCATATTTTACTGCTCTCGTCCTTTAGTTCTGCGTACCTTTGTCGTTTCTCATCTATCCCGTTCTGAAGATTACGAGTGTTGGGTATGGCGATATTATGTCTGGCCTATTGTGGTGTATTTCTCTATCTGTTAGAATGGATCTATCGTAACTATAACTTATGGCGTTTGGAGTCCAATACTGGATCGGGTTTCTACTGGGGCCTTATCTGTTATTAGCTGATATTTTAATGCTATACTTTGGTGGACACTATTAGCGACTTGGTTGTGCCGATGGAGATAATCTGTTTGGCTTAATGAACTACAGTGGGTGGTCACTGAATTAGGAATTTTTTAATTTATAACAGTAAATGTACTTATTTTAACATCAAACTAAATAACGCAGATTAAATAGTTATTTTAACATTTAGGTAATAATCTGATCATTTTAGTATTTAGTCCAACTGTCTTTAAAATTTAAATGCAATAACTGCGGCGGTAATGCTTAGGCGTGCCGTTTATGCAGCTGTCTATTAAGTTCTTAATTTCGCAGATAAACTTCCACACTTCATTTATTTGTGCCATAAGGGCTTCCTGGTAGTGACACGCTCACAACTGATCAAATTCTTCAGTTTCTTCCAAACATTCTTAATTGGATTAATATCTGGGTTATTGCCTGGCCAATCGAGAAACTGAATATTTTGTTCAGCAAGATGTAGCAGTGTGGCAAGGGGCCCAATATTGTAACAAAATACCATCATTATTAGCAAACCACTATGTATATCAGGTTCCGTTCTACATTGGTCATCTTGAACTTGTGCTTCTGATTTAGTATTTATAACCTGATCCTGTATAGTGATAAGAAAACCTCCCGTTTCCCCATTTCTAAGCCATGCGTTCGACGGAGTCTTTGTCGACTTCTAATCTGCTTAGTTCAAGGCTAGCAGCCTTGTTACTATTTCATTTATGTTGCTACAGAAACGTCTAACGACGCCCGATGCTCCTTACAGAGCAAAAAGGATTAAATAAGTATGTAAGTAAGTAATCTGCTTAGGCCATGAAGGTGCCTTTCCATTATTCTATCTTTTCTACTGTTGTTCGAATGTCTTCATTTGTTTGGTGTGAGGTGTCGTTTAGATTTAAAGGTGTGTATTTGTTATCTACATTGCAGAAAAAGCTTGTTTTAAAAAAAAAGGACGTCACAAGCAAGTGAGTTTGGACAGAAACATGATCATTCAGCAGTAGGGAGAGAAGAAGGAAGAGGTTCAGGAGTCTCAAGATGAATCGGGCGATCGAGAATTGATTCAAACAGAGATTCAGTTCAGACCTCGGACAGAAGCGGAACAGCAGAAACGATTCAACAGAGTCCAGTGGGTCCACCAATAAACCAAAATATTTGAAGGATTATGTCCAACCTATTTTGAAGAGGAAGGAATGTTACGACGCGGTCTGAAAACGCGCCTTCCTGAACATCCGTATGTAGGGCAATGGCTTCCCTCTTTCCTTTATTCTTTTTGCACTTATTTACATCCTTTTAAGTGGGATTCTCATTACTTAATAAACTTCCCCTATCGCTGATAATTTCATTAGTAATCCCACATGTTTAACCTTTAAACTGCCTTCAAAGCAAATTAACATTTAAAAGCGAATGGACTATAAGAATAGCTTAAGGGAAAAAACAGTAAAATTTTCTAGAAACGGTTGCTTAAAAATTATTTAAGCTCTCTTTAAAGGCAAATCTTGTTGGAAAAATACTGGCTAATTGTATATGTTGTATTGTATTGTATGTATTGTATAATACTTTAGATAATTGCAATAATATAAAGTATAAAGTGACGCTTTTTATTGAACTGAAGACAATATAAGAATGTATTACCAATACAGAAAGCATGGGTATCTCCATGTTTAAATATAAATGCCGGTGTCCCACAAGGGTCATTGGTGGCACCAACTCTATTCACGCTTCGTATTAATGAACTTAGTAGTTTAACCTTAAATGTTTGATTTACCGTTTCTTAAATAGGTATATCTCATAAGGAAGACAAAATTGTTCGTCACAGATGCGACATATGTAGTACTTAGTTCTAGAGAATCGGAACAATCAGTTTTATATAGTCATTCAATCCAACGAGAACAAATATCATAAGATTTCATAACCGACAAAAATGTGCGACTGGGTTTAATATTAGATAAAATTAATAATATCAAATCACTCCTACAGGGTGTTTCAAAGTTTTAGGTTTATGCACTGTTAAGAATTGATATTGAAATTAATGCTCACAACATTGTACCTGACTGTAATAATCATCTTAAAATTTATATTGCTAATAGTATTGGATCTGACGCTCACATGAGCAAAAGGACTAGAGAAAGAAAAATAGTATTGTTGAGTATTGGTACACAATATAATAAATTCATATGAAAGAAATTAAACAAGTCTTAGCCACTTTATTCATTTGTTAGACTGATGCTTTAAAAATCTTAAAATTGACTGGCTTTTCTTGATTTTGAGTTTGATTTAAAACATTTCGTTTAATTCGTTCTATAAGGGTTAAATTCGGATGATTTACCGACGAACCAAAAGCCAAGGATATTTGAGATTTCTGCATTTTTTCATCGATATTTCTTTTTCAAAATCATCAAACTCGTTTTAATTAGTTCTATTATAAGGGTCAGATTCGGCTTTCTTGAAAGGCAAATTTCTCTGGAAAAATATTAGCTAATTGTGTTTTAATTTCTTTCGATACGGCCATATGGCTGTAACGAAAGTACAAATCACCAATATGATAGCTGACCTCCAATAGAAGAAGCACAAAAAGAAGAAGAAGTTGTAATTAACTTTACAGATTATTTATATAAATTAAGTGTAATATAGAAGCTCGTTGTCGCAGTGGTAAAAGCGCTGGGCTCTTAGCTAGAAGTCGTGGGTTCGAATCTGACAGTGATAAGGATTTTTACAAAGAATTTCCCACTGCTCGAGGTCGGTACTTGAGCAAACGAAGCCATTTATAATTAACAATTCTGGCTGCGAAGTGACCAACTTCAGATACAATACACGGTCACAAACTCAGCAGAAGGTAACGGGCAACCACCGCAGAAAACACATTTCCCTAGTATTAGGTGGATATAACAAACTTCACGACGCAAAATCGTTTAAAAATGTGGCTTTGATTCCCACAGTCAACGTATACGAAAATGATATGACACTAAGAGAGAGAAATGTACCTAATATATCAATTATAAAGTATAAAATTATAGGTACTTTTTGTTGAACAGAAGACAACATAAGTATTACTACTACAGAAAGCATGGATATCTTCATGTTTAAAATACCGGTGTTCCACAAGAATGATTGATGGGACCAATTCTATTCACACTTCATATTCATGTTAATGAACTTAGTAATTTAACCTCAATTGCTTGATTTATCGTTTATACAGGTGATAAGCAGTGGCGGCTCGCCAGGTGAAGTAGGTGAAGTGCCTCTTCACCTAATATTTCACTCGAATTAGTTTTTTTTTTGTATATAAAAATGATTATTCTTACCATTTATCTAAATTCCTAATTTAAATTATAAATGAATTTTATCCCCGTTCAATACGCAAAACATTTCTTATAGATATAGGTATGTATTTCGCAGCACAGTATCAAATTGCAGAGCTAAACGTAAATATGCTTGGAACTCTGTACTATTCACTGGGTTGCTATGGTAACACTGACGTCACGCGCATGAAGCGGTACGTAGGTTTTCTACAAGTGAAGAGAGAAGGATATTTTCATCAGTCGCCTGTCGCTGTGGATACCGTATGGTTGTATGTTTGGTATATCGCGCAGCAATCTTACGTAATCGGTGTTCATTGCTAGACAAAAATGAATCGATACGTGAACCTTTTCGTTTACTTGTTTATCTAAACATCACGTCTGGGCAATAAAGAGAGAGACGCTAACCTACTTATTTTTATTTATTAGTAAATGAGTCAGTTAAATGCCAGATATAGTCTTGAAGCATACATGTCGTACAAAGGACGTATTAAAATATCTGTGATTTTATTAAATATCTGAAGTTCCTAATTATCGAATAGTCGGTTATCACTGATTTCAAATAATTGAAACTCATGTCTTGTTTTGGTGTTTGTACTGTTTGTTGTTTATGTGTTTGTTTTGCAATAAGTGTGTGATTTTAAACATGAAACAAAGGCTTTAACAATTTTTGCAAAGAAGGACTTAAAGGGTAGTGGAACTTTTAGCAGCATTTTTATCAAGAAGTCCTATAGAAATTATATACCTAAGGAATACAATATCTCACGATAGACTCTCGTCTTTGGCGAATATTTCAATTCAAAAAGAACTCTTACTAGGGTTAATTAAAAACCAACCATTTTACGAAGATATTACCAACAAATTTGCTACCCTAAAAGACAGAAGGATTGACTTGGTGTAAAAAAATTAGGTAAGTCCAAATAAAAAGTATTTTTTAATGAAATTTGATAGATAAAAGAGACGTACAGAAAAATAATATCAAATTTTATTGCACAAATATTTATACTAAAACATAGGTATATTACGAAAAACTAGACTAACTTATGTTTATTAAAAATTATTACTGTTTCTACTGTTTCTGAGATAATAATAATCTACTACACTATCTATTTATAACTATATAAACTAATAATTAGTTTGTTAAATTAAAAAATAGCAGAAGAAAAAGAAATTAATCGTACCTACTTATTCATTCAATAAGATTTATATTTTTCAGAATGATACAATATTCATTTATAATAAAGTGGGTTCAAAAAAGTAGTAATAGTAAAATAAGATCTAATATCGCCCTTTTGATAACGAAATTTTTCGAACTCACTTTATTAATTTAAATTTTTTGGTAGTAAAAGTTCATTTCGTCTATTACCAATTTGCGCAAAACGATATTTAATTGTTTCCGCGGAAAGTTCATCTAACTGAAAATTAATATTAATTATACCTAAATTTGATAACCTATCCTGGCCCGTTGTTGCTCTAATATACGTTTTTAGTCACAACTACAAGAATTGATAATGCAATTTTCTGTATTCGTTAGATTAGGAAACATTGTTTCATCTAAATGTGAAAATAGTGAGGATATATCACTTGGTTTAGGCGTCAATTTTTGAATATAATTTTGACAAACAAGGAATTCAGACTATAAGTCTTGCTGCTTTATATTATAAACATTTAAGAATGACTGAAATCTGATTTAAAAATCTCCATGTTTTTGTCGGAAAAACATTTTACCAGCTCTACAATCATTCGGTCGAGGATAGAAAAATATATATACTGCGTTCCCCTTTACTGTTACAAGACTTGAAAGAAAAAGTAAAAATTCCAAAAAGTCTAAAAACTTTTTAATGTATTATACCTTATATTATTAGGTATTTATTCTTGCATTACAATTGGGGGGGGGGGGCGCAAACGTCAATTGGGGGGGCAAAAAAGGGCTAACGACGCCCCTGACCACAATAGCACTTCACCTATTATTTGACCCACGAGCCGCCACTGGTGATAAGTCCTTTATTAATATATCTCATAACTCATAAGTTTTAGAGAATGCGAACAACTAGTTTTGTATAGTCCAACGAGAACGAATATTATAAGAGTTTCATATTAAAATCTCTCCTACAGGGTGCATCAAAATTTTAGGTTTATGCACGAATTTAATTACAGTGAAATTAATACACTCAACATTTTACCTGACTGTAATAATTATCTTAAAATGTATTTTTTTGTTAATAGTATTGTTGACCCTTGATGCATAATACGAAAGCAACAAATCTTACCTACTTTAAGGAGTGGTGAATAGCATACAAAATTTTCTTTCTTATTCGTAAAAATTGTGCATAAACTCAAAAAATTTTCGAAACTAAGTAACGTTTCTTTTAGCCCTTTTTTCGAAACATTTAGTTTGTGTATAACATAAAATTGTGTCAGTTTTTATAAATAATTCAAACTAGACACAAGAATACTCTATCCCAGGGGTTCCCAAAGTGCGGCCCGCGGGCCAAATGCGGCCCGCAAACCCTAGAAATGCGGCCCGCGATGTCATATCATCCGCGATCTTGAATTCATAGAGATAATTTGCAATTTACATTTTTACAAAAAAATAAATAAATGTTATCATATTATAATTAAAAACTGTTCAGTTAAAAAGATACTAAATTTTATATGTAATATACAATGTGATTTTTTAAAAACTCAATTGCAGCAGGCCGTATTCTGACTTAATACAGACAGTTCTAAGGTTACCTATTAAGACAGAATTCGGCCTGCTGCATTTGAGTTTTTAAAAAATCACATTGTATCTTGTTATTATAATTATAGATTGAATATATTTTATTGTCTTAACGGCCGCCCTATTATTAAAAGAAAACAAAAACTGCACAAGTCACACACTTCAGATTGATGAATTTATTATTTTTTTCTTTTGATATTTGATATTATGTATTTAGTTATTTTTGTTTAATTATTTTTGAAATGTGTTAATAAACAGTTTGCAATAAAAAGTAATTATTGTCGTAAGTAAAGACTGATTATGTTATAAAATTAGTATAAATCTTTCCTTTGTGTCTAACTTTTTATCGATTTAAACGTATTTTTCCATAACACTTTTTTTTGGCCCGCCAAATATTTTGGAATTTACAATTTGGCCCACCTAGGCAAAACTTTGGGAACCCCTGCTCTATCCTATAAGCATGAATTTAAAATATAAACACGAAATATTCATGTTTTAGCTAATTTGCCCCCTCTTTAGTACTGCCTGTAGAAAGTTTCAATCAGGCAGAGTCAAAGATCCAAAAAGAAAAGAGGTCCGAAATAACTTAAAAAAGTACAATCCCAAAATGAAAATAAAATCTGATTTTTGGGAAAGTTTTTCTTGCAATTTTTTTGGTTTCAATTTATTTTTAATAATTTGCAGCTTAAAATAATAATATCTTCAAATCTAATTTGCTACTTATATGTAGCAAATTTCCAATTGTCCATGAACATTAAGCCATTTAAAAATTAGACTTAGTAAAAATTACTGGATTACTCGCTCTTCCCAACGCACAGTTAGTGGTATTTTGAACTCCTCAAACATGTAATTGGGGTATATATTTGTTATTGTTTATTTAAAACTCGTAATTCGAGCAGGATTATTGCATCTATCTGGTTCTGACAGATCGGTACACAATTTTCAAATTTGAATATCTTGAATCTTGCTTAATTTTCTGATTATTATCCTGTCCACGCAGCTATGATGTGTGTCCCTACATTGTGTCAATTAAATTCTAACAATTGCAGTCCATACGTGTGTTTTATAAGTTGTTTTATGAAAAAATATGTATCCTTTGTGCATATATCGGTAAGTTCGATATTAATTTTGACAAATCGTTATTTGCAAAAATTGTGTTCTTACAGCTCATATCTGGCAAAACTGTCTTTAAGTTTAAGTACATTAACTTACATATAAACAATATGTTTAGTGTATAGTAGCCACAAAAAAATTTGCTTGTTCCTTTTAAAACTTTCTTGAGAGATCGTACATTTTACGCATCTACCGATTATTATCTTTATAAAATTATAACTAATTAATATACAGGGTTTGTCAAAAAGTACGGATCATATGGGATTTTTTTTTTTTAGTAAAGTATTTATTAAAAAAATCAGTACGACGTTGGTATGTCCTTGTCTAAGGACTAAAAAAATTGCACGCAGATTTGGTCAAATGACATTCTGTACCTGTCAAATTTGACACTTTTTGAAAAAAAACTTCAGAAGTCGCCCTATTTATGATTTTTTCGAAATATTTCATTTGGAAAAGTTGTTCAGAATGGCATTTTACGTCGGTTTGCAAATTTTCAGCTAAAAATTCGGAATTATTATTTTTTACTCATTCTTTTGAATTTTCCAAGTATAAGTATACCACAAAATTCTCGCGGAATGTTTTTCGTTGAAATCTGATGAAACTCGCTTGTTATTATACTTTTAATGTTTTTAGTAAAAATATCGAAAATGATGATTCAATTTCGAATAAAAACAACTTTGGATCAACGATGCCGCGAATTTTCAAAACGAAAATAGTTTTTTGCAAACAGTACTTTTTCAAGAGGGTCCAGGTGGGAAATTATTTATCGAAATAAGTTGATTCCATACGTTTCATCAGATTTCAATGAAAAAAAATCAGAATTTTTTAGTACTAGGAAAATTCAAAAAAATGAGTAAATAATAAGTCCGAATTTTTAGCTGAAAATTTGCAAACCGACGTAAAATGCCATTCTGAACAACTTTTCCAAATGAAATCTTTCGAAAAAATCATAAATAGGGCCACTTCTGAAGATTTTTTTTTTTAAGTGTCAAATTTGACAGGTACAGAATGTCATTTGACCAAATCTGTGTGCACTTTTTTTAGTCCTTAAACAAGCACAAACCAAGGCCGTATTGATTTTTTTAATACCATATGATACGGACTTTTTGACAAACCCTGTAGATATTAACTATTCGTTTAATACTTTCCTACAGCTTTTACTTAATAATACACACAAACCAAAACAAATTATCAAAATATAGTCGAAAAACCATCAATTTCGGCCTTTTTAAGTTTACCCGTCTCACAGACCGGCAACAGCGACTATGCGACAAAAGTAGGATGACGGTAGTTACGGGTTAAATTAAGCTTTTTGTATATAGAAGAGAAATTTGTTAAATTTCAGTAGAAAATTAGAAATTGAATTAAATGTTGTTTGTTTTAAAATTTGGATATCTACACTACGGCCAGAAAGTTTGAGGAAGGGGCGAAATTGAACGACAATCACATTTAAATAATCCTAGCGTGTTAGTTGGCGTTGGATGCAGATGTCATTGTTTTATCACATGAACGACTTGTTTAGACGTGTTTGCAACTTCGTTGTTGAATTGAGAATTTAAAGCGTTGAGTGAAAAAAAAACCACGGTAATAAATAAAGAATTTGGGGGGTTTTGGGGACGGGCATCTAAGACAGCTACATGGAATAAAATAGGAATCATAAATAAAGAAGTGTATCGTGACATTTTAGAAAATGTTGCTGTCCCCTCTGGAGAGAAATTGTTTTCATCCTCTTATACAGTTTTATGCATGATAACTGATAACAACTCCACACATGCAAGTAAGTTGTGAAAGGGTATTTAGAATATTTGCAAAATATAGGTGTTCTAAAACTTATGAATTGGTCAGCCCAGACTCCCGACCTTAACCCTCTTGAATTGTTATGGGATAAGATGGACAGAAAGGTAAGCGAAAAGCAGCTCGCAACTATTAACAGTCTTTGGAAGATTGTACAAGAGTGCTGGAATGAAATCTTGCCCGAAACTTTAGAAAGGCTTATAAAACGAATGCCCAGAATATGCGCAACTGATTAAAAATCGCGGAGGGAGCTTTGACGAAACTATATAAAATTATTTGATTTCATATATCAGATAATACATTTAGTACTGATGTTTCTAGCTAGCTTAATTTAAATGGCTCATATTCACAGTATTTTCAAAAGTGCACCCTGCCTCAAACTTTCTGGCGGTAGTGTGTAGTGTATATCAATTTTTAAGGAAACAGAATGCAGAAGATTCTCGAATTGCAAATTTAATTGCAAAACTTAAACATTTCTAAAATTTAGCCGAACTGCATTGTTTGAGTAGGAGTTTGCGACTTTAATAAACAAGTTCAGAAGATTCAAAAATTAAACTTTTGAAAAGAGGTATACTTGCGGCAGGCCTGAAAAGGTTCAGATTTTCAAAAAATTTCTGAAGTCTACCTGATTTCACACTTTATTTAAATGACAACAAATAAATATAAAAATATAACTGCTGGAACTAAAAGCTTATTAATTTAAAAATCAAAATATCAAGATCAAAATTAAAATTTTAAAAAGCTATACAATATTTCTTTCTGTAGCCTTTCTGGTTCGTGGCCATATTTGCTTGCGTACATTCAAGATCTTCAGATTTTCTATCTTTGCCATTATTACAAACACATGTTGGTTTAATCAAGATTGGAGAAATATAAACAACTCATAAATTCAATGCAGTAATTGCTGTAATTAAGATAAAAAAATCTGGAATTAAGCCTTTGTTATTCTGACCCTAAAAATCCGAACTGAAAGTAAAACAAAACATCGAGGGGGGAATCTGTTAGCAATAATTTAGTTAGAACACACACATTTTGGTTTAATCAAGACTACACAAACATAAACATCTCACAAGTTCGCTGCACGAATTTTGAACGGTTATTCCTAACTGAAAGTAAAAAAAAAAAACATCGGCGAGAAAAGAGAAAAATCTCTCTGCAATGATTTATATTAGTAAAATTAAATATGGCCTTCAAGAGCTAAAGTTTCACGTTCGCATAACATTCATAATTTACATTTAATTGTAATTTTCACGTTTAAAAGTACCACAACTGTGTATTTCAAAAATCAAGTTCAAGGGGAGTTTTGCTTGAAAATAATACAAACTATGCCATAATTTTAGAAATAACAGTAATAAAATTAAATTTCAAGTCCCTTTTGAGATTGTAGCCTGAGTTAATCGCTAAGAAAAGCAAAATTTATCCAAAACATACTTCAGGAATTAGCAAGCTCTGATTTTTAAAACTTAAAAGAAACAGTTACTTTTGTCTTTTTTGCAGCTTTCTAAACCTTACTAAACATCTGCTGTGAAATAAAACAACTAATTTTACCAAAACATCTTTGTAGCATTTTCTTTAACTTATGTAAATATTTAATTTAATTATTTTTTTAAAAATTGAAAATATTTAAAAAATTTGAAAATGTGTAATAAAATATTATTATTCATAAAAATTCATAACTTTGATCAGATTTTTTACGTGGAAGACAATTACAAACGAACTTAATATTTTAAAATAGATTTCTTAATCATAACAAATTCCCAAGAACAATGAAAATATCTAAACCATAATTAATTGATAGTATTAATCATGCAACGTCACTCTTTTTACTAGCTGCTATAGCTCAGCCAAGTCACCCGTATTTTTGATTTCCTAAAACATAAGTACATATTCGCAAAATTATTTATTTAACCTTTCGGGCGGACTTTAATTCGTTTTTAAATAACAAGATTGTAATAAAATACTTTTTTTTAAATCAGGGGTGTACTGGCCCAGTTCAAATACATCAATTTAAGGTATTTCATAGCCTTTCCAGGTTTAACAAACTTAGCACGCCACTGGTTTAAATTAAGATACATTTATACTATGCTTTGTATCTATTATTCTAATAAAAAATTTATCGTCCAAAACCGATAATTATATCTTCGAATAAAAATCAACAAAATAAAACACCACACTTTGACATGACAACAAAAATACTAACAAAATAATTTCATTGATAGGCCCTTATGTAAATGAAAAGAAAAAAGAAAACTAAGTCGTTTTTACGATTCTAAATAGCGTGGGTTTAAAACTTAATAAACCAAAAAGTTTCTTTTTAAACTTTTATGGTCTTCGTGCACCTACAGTGTCTGTAGTACTTCTTTGTACAGATCTGTTGTAGCATGACGTTGCCCACATACGCTACAAAAAAAAGCCTACACCAATTTAAACTCCGGTGGTCACAATTCACAACAATTTTTACGTATGTTGTGTGTGTACTTCTTGTTGAAATTTCATTTAACGACGTTGTGTTGTTAGTAATCGATTCTTCTTACAACAGATAGCAGGCGTTTTACAGAAACTTTTTTTTTTGGTTACGTTTTGGTACAGAAATGATTTTATTCATACATTTTTACGGTTGAACTTTGTAGAAAATTGGAAAGTATTTTTTAGGAAGTTTAAATTACTAAACTAATATTAGATATAAATATACCTATTTGCAACAGCATTTTAATTTTCTAGGTAGCAGATTTGATTAAGTTAGATTGTCTTGGGTTAGGTTAGATTAAGTTAAGTTTAGTTAGATCAGGGCCGGATTATCTGTAAGAGAACCCAGCAAGCAAAGTATGTATAGATCTTTAGAATACTCAAACGTGTCTGTATTTAATATTTCTGTTTAACAGAAAAAGGTTGAAAACTTTTAAAACATTTTACTTTTAAGCGATTGTGCATTAAAAAAAAACTAAAATTCGTATGGGAAACACTTTACCCTTTATCGTGCTCTGAGTTAAGTCAGATCAGATTAAATTATATCAGGTTAAAATAGATTAGGTTAGGTAAGATTAAGTCAGGCAGGTTAAATTAACTTAAATTATAACAGATTAGGTTACACGCTCTGAACTGCGACTACTTAAATTTTTAACAAATTATATTATCGGACAAAGATTCACTTAAGAGCCCATTTGATGAAGTTTAGTAGGTTGAAGACGTATCTATGTACAAAAGAAACAGAAGCTTAAGCCCAAGGAACTTGACTTAAGCCCTAATTTAAGTCAGCTTAACAAGGTTCTGCTTGATCCTGCATACTTAACCTAGGATTCTTACATTAAATTAGTTAAGCTAGATTAAATTATGTCAAGTTAGGACAGATTACATTAAATACAAACTAAACGGCAGGAATTTTTAATTAAATTAAGTAAGGAAAGTTGAGGTTTGATTAATGCGAATTTTTGTAGTCTGTTTAATTGGAAATTACTTTCGATTAGCTGCACTTAGCTTTTAATCAGTTAAATTTATTAATTTATAACGTTACTTGATGAACCTTTTACGTTCCTTTTTTATAAGTAGGAACAGTAAGCCACGATTAATTAGATTGATAAAATTATTAAGCTAAATCTTCTCTCATTTTGGCATAATTAGTATTCATTAAAGGACTTTTTTAAACGAAATCCTGGACAGTTTAGTTAGGTTAGGAAGGATTTTATTCGCTTAAATTAGATTGAAACATGTTATTAATTTAGTACCTATACCCACCTGGTAGTGGAACATTTTATAAACAATTAAAAATAATACGGTTTGTCCACAAATGTTTATTATTTAGGATCGATATTTCAGTAGAAAATTCTAGATTACGTAGACTTAAATTAGGACTTAAGTGAAGCCTCGTTACACTTAAGCTTTGGTTACTGACTCGTTGATTGATGAACAAACTGTTTAAAATGTGTTAGGTTAGATCAAATTAGTAAGTAGTTTCGGTTACAACAGGGTAACTTAAGCTGAGTAAGGATAACTGAATGAAAAAGACTTAAAAACTTAACTCAAACATAGAAAATTCTAAAAGTATAAAAATAAAAATCTAAAACACTCTCAGTGCATTAACAACCAATTTTGATTAGGAACAACACAAATTCAGAAATTGTTTATTCTGAAAATAAACTAAAATCTCCTTAGATTGTAAATAAATAAGATTTATGCATTAATAACCAAAACATCTAAATTATTTGTAAATAACATACAGGAAGCTGTGGTCTCTGGCAGTTTTAAGAAAGCCAGAAACTTTTCAAATTTTACCTGCTGTTTTTACAATACTTCTAAGCTTTCCAAAACAGTCGATTTAAATCCAGATTATTTATATGTTTTTATACACTTCTGTTATATTTTCTATTTCATTGCATTTATTGTATAATATGATCAAAAAGTTCTTGGGTCGTGGTTATTGTAGATGTTACATTTTGTATTCTTTTTGAAGCCTTTTTAATTACAATCTATTTACTTTTAAAGGATGCCAAGTAAACGTCAATGACATAAAAATAATAAAAATAATTTCAGAGATGACTTAAATTCCACAGAAGACTTTTTGATGATACTAATCTTTTTCTCAGTCAGTCTGTTAACACAAACATTGAAATTTAAAGCAATACTTTTGGTTAAATATGCCTAAAGTTTTTCCGTCTTAAACATCTAGGGACAATTATTAATAACAAGATTCTTATAAATCCAATCAAAATCAATATAATACATATACGACTAAAGTTACTTTGGATTAGACAACTAAAAAGGCCCAAAACGATAACTACAAACAATATGATTATGTAAAATTAGAATAAGTTAAGTTAAATTAGGTCAAGTTATCTTACGATTTACACCATTGAAAACCTAAATATTAAAACTTGAAAAATACGTAATGAATGTGTTTTGATATTTTTCCAAGGGTACAGGAAACATTAACTGAAAAACTTATTTAAAAACGAAAGGCATTAATTATAACAAATTCTTATGTACGTACAGTTTTACCTGCATTGAAAATTTTGTTCCTCGAATATTTGAATAACTAGACGATTGCCAACCGTACTACTGAATTCCTAAAGTTTTAAAAGCATCGTGATCTTTGATGAAAAATGTGACGCCCTTCTAATACTCTCCTAACGCAGATATGCATTAGATTTCTAAAATTGCAATCTTTAAAATTTTAATTTAGCGCCAAAATAGTACAGAAGTGAGGTTATTGGAATGCTAAGTTATGTTATTCGAGAGTAACTCGCCGAATTATTGTGACTATTAAAAGAACAGCTTCGAAAGTATCTCACCAAAAAAGGGTGGCAATTATTGTGCAGGAATTAAAAATAACCAAAAATCTAGGAAACAAAGAGGGCTAGGCAAGTGATTTTAAATTTTAAAGGTGTCAAACAAGGTCATAACCTGGGTCCCTTACTATTCTTAAGCTACAGAAGCAAAATAACTAAAATGGTGTAAAACCCTCGAAGACTGAAATTATGTGAATAATAATATTAATGGTGGTTTCATAAATAAAAATATAAGTCATTGAGGTATTTTTTAAAAATCTGAGTTACCTAATATTTTTAAGTTTGGTTTGGTTGTTATTGTTCTTCAGAAATGTTTCTAATTTAATTACCTAACCTCCTCATTACATAAAACAAAGCAACCTGAACTAAAAATTACGTCTTGTAAAACACCATATTTGTATTTAGTTTTATTATTTTGCTGTAGGAATTTTTTTGAAGGAGGAATTTCTGAATTATGCTTGAAGCAATTATTAACTAGAATCTGGAAACACTGGTGAGACTTGACCAGCCCATAAATATGAAAATAAAAGTACAGCAATATAGGATACCAAACACTTTAAAAAATCAACTGGAAAAACTAGAATAGATTTGTGGAAGAATGAGCGAGGAGGTAGAAGCAAAACCAATAATTTGTAATTTGTAAAACTAGAAGACAAAAAAGAATTGTACGATCTGGAGAGATTGGAACGAATGACAAAACACAAAGAAATAAGGGGAAACGGAAAGTGAGAAAATTCTATTACTTAGACTTAGGTGGTGGTCAGAATTAGGTATAAAATAATAAAACAAAGCACAAAATGGAAAATTTCTTTAAAAACGTTAAATAAACGGCAATAAATAGAAAACAGTGGAAGATCTGGACGAAATCTACTCCAGTGTCGTAATGGTATAAAGAAAAACGCAAATAACACATCAGGAGAAGAAAAGAGAAGAATAAGAAAAAAGGAAAAGAATAAGACGAAGATCTTAAATTTTGAAAATGGACCAGTTGTCCTATGCAATTCTATGTTTTGTGGGAGGAGCATCCAGTGGCGTATCTACGGGGGGGCTAGGGGGGGGCAGTCTGCCCCCCCCCGCCTTCTTCCTTTTGGCGGCTTCGGAGCCGTGCATTTTTTGATATTTTATTTTTAATTCAACCAAAATAAAAAATATAATTATTCTTAATTCTTATTACATAATTCTATTGACGTGATAAACTCAAAATGGCACACGGAGCAAGATCTTTATATTCCTTATAAGAACCGTATTTATTTTATTTTTTACCGCCCTGATAAATAAAGTCTGCATTCATTTTAAATATTCATAAATAGTGGCGGTGTGGCCGCTTTAATTTTCTATACAAAGAAATAATTATCTAGAAACCTGCCGACGCCGTCGCACTGGTGGGCGTCGGCAGCGGTAACTTTTATCCTTTGTCATCATATCGTCTTTCCTGGTAATATTTATAAAAAAGTACATTATTTACGATTTACGTCGCGGCGGCAAAGAACTCCTTTATGTATAAAAAATTAAAAAGAATAGAGCAGTGTTCTGCTTTTCATTTCGACAATTTGCAGTCTGATTTTGTAGAGTAAAGGTTTGCTTATATTATATTCCGTGCTTAAAACGTATTTCAAATTGTTTTAACTGAATTAGGGCCGGTCTTTCCATCTCCTAATAAACCTCCTAATAAGCTATTTGGCAAATAGTTTCCATGGAAACGATTGTATTAACAGGTTTTTAATAGGAGAATAAATATATTAGGAGATGGAAATACCGGCCCTTAGAACTAGTATACCTATTAAAAAAAAAACATTTTTTTTCTATAATATCTAAGGGTCCTAAGGCGCCTTCAAGACATATTGCCTCCTCCGCCTCCCAAAGCTAGCTACGCCAGTGGAAGCATCGCGTTGTACTTTATTTTATATATCATCCTGGTTGCTACCTGTATTGGAAGACTTTTTGACAAAGTTGATTGGAGTTAGGTTCTGAGGATATTTAACAAATTCCAAAAGTAAAGTTGGCTGAGATATAACTATGGAAGATATACTCCCTCTTCACGAAGTTATCGGATGAAATTAATCCCCAAAATATATTTAGCGTTTCATACAATTTGTTGTTCGCATAAAAACTAAAATTTAAACCAAAACTTTCATAACCAATAACGTTCGGAGAATAGCTAACTTAGATTGGTTAGACCAGATTGTGTAAGAATATACTAACAAGAATCCGAAAAAAAATTAAAATAATAACTTGGGTCCACTACTAAGTATTTTTAATCTACAGAAGCAAAATAACTAAAACGTGTAAAACTAATCCCTCAAGACAGAGATTATATGAATATAAGACTCGTTAAAATACAAAATAGGTACTTAAATATATGTGTATGTAGCAGGCGATCAGATTCAAAAGAAGAAGAAGAAGATTCATAAGTTATAATAATAACTAACTTGAGGTACTTGTTACCTAATTTTTTAACCCTGTTAACTTTGGTTTGGTTGTTTGCTATTATTCTTCGAAATATCACAGAAATATCCTTAAATAAAACCCGAACTAAAAAATTTTAAAGCACCATACTTGTTATTTTATTGGTAGTATTTTGCTTGATGATATTAATGACGCAGGGAATTATTTAAACTCTTAAGAGATTTATGAATCGTTGGGAGAGATTATTACAGTATTTTTCATCTAGCATTTGGGTTGTGACGTCAACTTGCCCCGCCCAAAAACTGTATGGGTAGACACGCGTTCGTGCGCAGTAGGTAATGAAAACCTAGTTGAGAAGAGATGAAGTATAAGTAGTTGGATTGTGAATTTATAAGCAACGCGTTGACGTCACAATCCAAATCCTAGGTGAAAAATACTGTACTAACAAGAACCTGGCAAGACTGCTGAGAATTGATCAGTTCATGGGACAAGCCATGGTGACTACTTAATGCCTAAATACTTTTGAACAATGGTAGTTCATTCCGCAATTTCGTCAGATTAACAAAATCTGACTTCATGAACTTCTTTGTTTGGTAGCTTCTAATAACACACGGATACAAGCAACCGCTAACAAATTTATTTGATGTCATGCCGCACGATGTTGACGAGTTTCCATCAACTTGTTGCTAGTTTACGGGATTGTCAACATCACCATTATCAACTTGTATCCCGGCGATTGTAGGCCGGTCTGTACTAGCCTTAAGAGTAAGCGAGGAGGTAGGAGTAAAAACAATTGTTGCAAAACTAAAAGACAAAACAAAATTGTGCAGAAACGTACATAAAATCAATGTGAAGAGATTGGAAAATAGTAGTAGATAGTGACCAGAATTACAAAATAATAAAACAGAGGATTCAAATAGAAATTTTCTAAAAAATATTGAATAAATTATAATAAATAGAAAACAATGGGAGACCTGAATGGAATGCCACAAAGTTGGACAGAAACGCGTAAACAAAGAAGAAGAAGAAGAAAGCGAGGGAAGAAGCATAAAGTGAGAGACGAAGAAGAAAGGAAAAGAACTAGAGAAGAAACGGAAAAAAACGCCTTCGAAAATTCTTAATTTTGAAAATCCACAATTTGTCTTAAATTACAAACCTGAATGATGTCTATTATATGGTTTAATCCAAGGGGGGCGCTGCAGTGCAAAAGCCAAAATAATTATTAAAATCAGTTAACATATTTTAGGCAATCAAGTTGCCTAAGTGAACATTTCTTTGACAAACTTGGTTGGAGTTGGTTGCTAAGGATATTCTATTTGCCAAAATACCATAGTAAAGTTGGCTGAAATAAAACTTTGGAAGATGTGCTCTTCATCAAGTTATCAAAGATCTTCAGTGGTACTTTAGCGTTTCATGTAATTTGTCTGTTCACATAAAAACTGAAATTTAAACCAAAAGTTTCATTTAGGTAAATATGTTTGCAATAAAACTGTTGGAAGCCTAGGCGTTATTAGTTCAATTTCAGCGGGTTTAAATCTGGCGAACCAGCCGGCCATGTTATAGGCTTTGTTACTTAATTTAATAATATAAATAAAAACAAAAACGAATTACTTTTAGAAGCACCGACTGCAGATTATCAAAATTTATAATAACTGAGTTCTGAAAACAATTTGCTATAACTGAAAAGCGGTGCATCGAAGTCCGTTTTTTACCTTTTATTAATGCTTTGGATTATCAAGTTGATTAAAATCCTGTTCCCAAATTTAAGTTTTTGCCCTCATAACCTTGTGGCTGACATGTTAGTACATGCGAATAAAATACAGCAATCTAAAACTATTTTTGATAACAACTAATACATTGGATTAGGTTAGGTTAAGTTTGTTTAAAGTTTGTTGGTAATTAACGAAATTGCAGGCCCCTAAAATCAGAACAAAAACTTTAATTACGGCCCATATAATATTCTGTTTCTGTTTTCTGTCTCTAAACCGTAGCCAACTACGACTTTTAATAACATTATTACCAAGGCCCGAATAACCTCAGAATTTGCTTTAGAAACAGTAAAACTTATAAAATTACTGAAGTAATAGGTAGTGGTAACGTTTAAAACGCATTAAAATTGAGATCATGAAACGATAATAATATGTTTTATAGCTAAAATAAAACTGTTGTAATGTTAAAAAGGTTAAATGTCATTCATGTCAATTAATGTATAAACAGTTTCATATTTCATTTTTAGACTTATGTGTTGTACCGTCTACTCGCATCATTATTAAATTATTAAATAAAATCCGTTTATATGACGCACATAAAGGGCCTCTTTTATGAAAACATTTTGAAAAGTCGCTTACTTTGGTTGGTAACGTCGATCAAGCTCAATTTTGCAATTTAGCAATACAGAAGGAATTAGTTTCCTTTTTATAAATAAATACATGAAAACATGAGGCGAAATTCTGAAAATTACGGTCATAAATGTGCCTTTTGTTTACATTTTAGTAATTGTTTAAACAACGACATTCCGAATGTGCCATGCCTATTAAAACAACTAAATAAGGGATATTAATTATACAAAGGTATAAACAACGTCCCGTATTTACAATGAGTCATTGAACTAATTAAAATTAAATTGCGAAATTCTCAACGCTTAGGTATATTTATTTACTCGAAACGATTTTCTAAAATCGAAATAAAACGACGAAATCTACTTCGTTTAAATCTGTAAAGCGGTTTAATTTTAATTAATCGAAACTTATCTACGAAACATTCTTATCAAATAAACGAGCCCAATTTTGAAATTGTCCTTAATTTGTAACCATGACTGTGGTAAGTCAATATTTTACTTGTAATAGTAAATATTTGAAATACAGAAACTCCTGGCGAGCTCTTAGAAATTATAATTGTCGTCTCAAAACTGAACTTTCTGACCTTTACTCAGACTTTGCCCGATTACTCGGATACAGCAGTTTCATAAATTGTATAAATATGTGTACTTATTTTTCTATACTCCCATCGAGCAATAAGAAAAAAAAACAAATTAAATTCGAGATCCTTCTCGGGTGATTTTAATGGAGCTACTAAAAATATGAATAAAACTGGAAGGAAGATACTGGCGGGACGATAAAGGATTAAAAGTATGATTATCGCTTCGAATAGTACTACAGTGGTGATAGGCAGTTATCTGCCTAAAGAATTCGAGCTATGGCATTTATATCAAAATTTTGATTAAGTTATTAATATGTTTGCGAGGTTTTCGTGGTTTATAGCGAGGATTTCCCTGGAAATAATTTGAAGGAAACCAGGAGACGGATTATGTAATAAAAATTTGGTAGAAACTCGCATTTCTTTATCTGCATGTTTTGATATGAAAAAACTCGAAAATTAACAAGTGATAAAGATAATTATAACACATGCTGAGTGTAATCTCTTCGTGTGTTGCAGAAAATCGTCCAGAATTTGAGTTTAAGGCCTTAAATTTGTGCAAAATTCTTAAAATTCAAAGCGCAGGATACTTATTTATTTTTAACACCTAAAAACTAGATTTTTGGGGAGCATTAAGCTTTTTTTTACACCAGGATTTAAATTTTAGTTATCTTAAATTGACTTTTTAAACTTTTTACTGTGGATATTTCGTCACCAGTTGATAAAAATTAAAAGTACCCATAAAAAACTAAGAAATTTGTCCCAACAAACATTCAGAAAATACCAAGTTTTCAAACAGCCATTTTCCTTATGTTTTAATTATTCTTCAGCAAAGCTTTTACAAAGAGAAAATTTGACTTTAACTTCCAAAACAGACCCAAAAATCGAAATGCTCAATTTTTAAAAATTCATTCAATTTCGTGGCAGAATTAACTACAATTTCTTTTAAAGATACTTCTAAAAGAAATGAACGAAACATGAATTAAAACTATTCGGTAATTTTTCAACAGAAGTCTTAATCTGGAAAAACCATTTTTTTTGGACAAATGTCTGAAACTTTCCTTCAGAAGCGGGCAATTTCAGCAGTTTATTATGAACATTCAATGAAACCTTTTCGGAGTGAAAATTGCATTCAAATTTTGCTTTCGAAACTTTGTGACAAAAAGCAATTTAAATACAAAAACTCATGAAAGATTTCTGAAAAACCTGCAGAACTCTTTTAGCACAAACTATCAAATATTTTAACATTTTAAACCTTCTTCAGTAAAGCGTAATTTTGGAAACATAGTTAACTAAGTTAAATTTTAAAGAGCAGGTTCATTGCATAATTTTCATTTTAATAATCGTTCTGACAGCAGCAGAACTCATCGTCGGTTGGATAAATCAACCCTTTTGCACCAATTTTTCTCAAGATTAAGGCTTAACATGAACCCAAAATGTACCCAAAAATTTCTAATTTGAAAGAAACTTAACTGAAACAGAAACGCGAAGGTGGCCTTTAAAGCACAGGTTTAAAATTGAAATTTAATTTTGAAGCTGTTTTTACATTTTCGATTCTTCTCCCACATTCATTTTCTGTTAAGTAGTTACTAATCAAAAAGAAACAAATTATCCTGGCATTCAAGTTACTTATTTTCCACAAATATATGTATTTCAAGGGTTTGTATGTTTCATCAGCTTAGGTAATTAATTATTTGTTGTTTTGGCGAAGTAAAAGACAGAAGTCCAATAAATAAAGCCTGATATTTCCAGAAACTAGTTTTAGGCTAAGAACTGCACCGCCGTTTAACTTAATTCGGCCATAAATTAGTATCTGATTCTAGGAATGAACTACACAAAAACAGTTGTCATTTTCCAAATTAGAATTAGGTTAAAAGCACGCGCAAGGAAATAATCATAAATCACATGCCCATTAAAATAAAAAAATCGAAATGCCATCGATGCAATGCAAAATAAAAGTCAGGATATCAAAGCGAATATGAATTTAATGCCCATTAAAATGAGTACATGATTGAATACAAAGATAAATCGGACGCGTTTAGATTTGGGAAAATCCTAGCATCGAAGTGCCTATTTGTAATTTTGAGTTTGAAAGAATTTTATTTAAAGGTTTTCCCTTTTTTTCATGTTTCGATTCAAGCTTTTGCATAAGTTTCAAAATCTCTGCTCTCTACAAATGATGGAAAACTTAACGCGCTTTACACATTTACAAGTTTCTGCCCAAAGTTACTTAAATCTCCTGTAACTTTTTTGAAAAGATCCCCCAAAAAAACTTTGCGGACTTTAATTTAGTTAAGGTGATTTTCGAAAAACGGTTAAAACTTAAAAGTGAAAATGTTGATAACCGAACAAACGAAGGTAACCAAGGTGCGAACAAACACATACATGGTAGCACTGTTTCAGGAAAAAAAACTACACCCAGGCAGGCAACATGCGATAAAGTAATCTATGTATATAAAATTTTATCTACTCACCGTATGCTCGTTGATAATCTGGTTTTGTTGCCATTATTATCGGTGTGTTATCAGCTACTATCAACAGCTACGACAAGCCCGAAACACTAGCGAATATGTAGTCGGTGGATGGCACAGTACAGCAGGAGACGGTCCTGCAGTACGCGCAGTTCGAGTTTGAATCGGCCAGTAATATGGTGGGGACTAAGGGAGTTTTGCTTACTTGCTAAGAGTGGGGAGTAACGCCTTAATTTTACTTTTGTTTTTCATTTTGGTTTCTTCTATAAGTAGAAACCGAGATCCAAAGACGACCAGCCAAAAGCTGTTTATTTATGGTGTTTTCTTGGCCTCTCCTGCTCTACGTGACGATTCCAAAACGCGTTCGTGGCTGTGATTGTGTGGAGGAATAACATCGACCTACCAGTTCGGTTTTTTTGCTTTTATTTTCTTTGTCCGTTTTGGTCGTTAAAATGATCATTTTTGAAATGTTATTTATTTTTGTTTTTTAGAAATCCTAAAGCCACTTTATTTTTTTATTTTATATTTTTTTGGATTTTTTTTTACAAATTGTGGTCCTAGTTTTCTGTTTGTGTACCATTTTAAAGCGGATAATCTAGTCAATTAATATGAATTTATCTGCATTCAATTTACTTTTTTATTCATTATTGAAGGAAACCTTTTTTAGATTTTATAATTATTAAAACTATTAACCAAACCAGCATAGACACTCAGTTTTTAAAAACATTACGAAGCACGTGTGATTTTAATTTTAAAAAATCAGAAAATCATGACAGGTTATTTATTATTATGTATTTAAGCCTGTTTAGTTTAACTTTTTAACTCTAATTTACATGATTAGCTTTTGAAAAGCATTTATTTGTGTATAATTACAACAACAAATACTTACCCAAAAATGTTTGGAATTAAAGCGTATAAAAAGCGCAAGTCAAATGTTTTATTTGACTGTGGTGGGATCGAAAAGGAACAAATTGTTGGCGCTCCTTAATAACAAACACTTAGGTACATAAAAATTCATGGGCCAATTTGGGGTATAAAAGCATGACATTTAAATAAAACAACTTTGAATTTGCTATTTATTTAAATAAATATTCAAAATGTAATTCGTTGTTCTCGCCAACAAAAAAAATAGATAAAACGCAGAATCATTTATTAAACGCCAGATGATCAAGCAAGTAACGTACGGCACTGGTTCGTTCAATCTTCAATGTAGCCTATATGAGTACAAGATTTCTCAAATTATTTTAACGATTGAAATAAAATCTGTTGTCATCTATTTTCGACTTTTTGAATTCTGTAGCGTACTTATAAAGCATTTGTTTGTTTATTTTTAGGGGGCACTGCCCTTCTAATGAATTTATAATGTCCCCGCGAACTTAGCACATAGGAATATTTCAAACTATGATTTAAAAACAACAATTATTAATTAATCGATTTTTTATAGGTAGGTAAATATTTCAATAAAGGAAATTCAACAATTATGCGTTATTGGCCCCTGAAAACTTTTCAAAATATGTTTAGTTTCCCTCTTATTTGTTATAAAGGCATTTTTTCTAATATGAAATTACTTGCTTTTGTTAATAATAAATTAAGTAGTAGTTTTGAGAAAGATTTATATATTTAATTATTTGTTATTACTATCATTTTTATGACTTTTTCTAATTAAGTCTCTTAAATACAGACTCACTGATAAACTGATTTTTTTACGAAATACTACATGTTTACAATGGCATATTCTACTTGCTATAGATATACTTAACTAAAACTAAGTTCTTACTTTTATTATTTGGAAAGTAAAGTTGTAAAAGTTAAAATTCAGGAAGATAGGTATGTGTCTTTGTTTTAATAGTTATTGTGATTTTCAGAGGAATTTTAAGGCGTCAGAGGCAATTTGTTTGTTCACACAAAAAATGAAATTCAATTAAAACTGCTTAAAATTTGTAATTATGGAGTTTATAATAAAAGGCTGTTAGAAATCGAGTAAGTCAATGCGTTACAAGTAAAAATCCAGCAGGTTTAGATCTAGTGATCGAGCTGACCGTGTTATAAGCTTTGTGTAGCCTATCCGGCTAGTGGACCACTTTTGTAAACAAGTGTATACTCGTATAATAATATACAGGGTGGTCCACGGGAAACGGATGTTTTTGGAATGGGTAGTAGGTACTCGGCTACTAGGAGGAGATGGGGTCTGCGGCAAGTGTCTACCGACTCCCCATACGATGCCGTTGAGTGAAGGGGACAATAACAACGCCTCACATTTGCTCAAACAATGCTCGACATGTTTGAAGAAAACGACGATTTAACCATCATCATGAGCGATGATGAAGCTCATTTCCATTTAAATGGGTTAGTCAATAAACAAAATTGCAGATATTGGGCCTTAGAAAATCTCCGTTGGTTGCACCAGAGACCACTACACAGTCCAAAACTAAAGCTGTGGTGTGGTATTGGCAAGTGCGGGATTTTTGGGCCATTTTTCTTCGAAGAAGATGGAGTTACAGTAACGTTAATTTAGGTCGATACATGTTTGAAAACTTTTTCGAACTGTAACTTCGGAGATGAGGAATCGAGAGGAGGAATGTGTGGTTTCAACAAGATGGGGCAACTGCTCATACGGCCAGAACTTCCATGAATGTTATTCGAGCTGCATTCCCCAATCCAGTAATTTCTCGCTTTGCCGACATCCCGTGGCCTCCTCGATCACCAGACCTTTCCATGTGTGATTTTTATCTTTGGGGGTACTTCTACTTTAAATCACGCGTATATGGTGTATGAAGTAAGACTCGCATAGGTACTTGAAGAATCGAAGGCGGCTATACGTGATCGAATTGAAGAAATCAATGAAGAAACGTTGGGAAGAGTGCAGGTAAACTTTCGAGAACGGCTCCAAACTTGTGTTCGTGAAAATGGCCATCACTTGAATGACATTATTTTCCGCACTTAAGCATTTGAAAATGGTATGTCATTCTGATTATTTGTATGGTAATAAATATTTTTTTTACAAAATATTAATGGAGTAATGCTTTTCTAAAAAAACGTCCGCTTCCCCTGGACCACTTTGTATACAACTCCGCCCGTCTCTCGCATCCGAAACGCCACTGTTTTTGTCTCTCCAATCTTATTCGTCAAGGTTTCTGGCTATCATATCTTGTTTCACTTGTTTATTCCATGTATCTGGGGTCTACCTCTCTTTCTTTTACCCGGTGGTTTCCAATTGATTATTCTTTTTGGCCATCTTTAGAAACCCATTCTTTGTACATGGCCAAACCATACAAGGCGTCTTTTTTCTATTTCGTCAATAGTTGTTAGATTTTTATCCATTCTTTCTCTTATTTAAGAGTTCCTGATATGGTCTATCTTGGATATTCTGCATCTACATCGTGGAAAATCCATTTCTACCGCATTTATTCTTTGCATGTCTCTCTTAGATATTTCCCAACTTCCCGAACCATGTATCAATATACTTTGTATACTATGCTTATATTCTAACTTTCGTGTGGTTTTTTGGATCCTGAATTTGTTCTTCGCCGATTGTTATTTCTTATATTTTCTGATTATACGACCATATACAGTCTCCCTATTGTGGCTAACCCGCTGATTCCTCGTTAATTTGCACATTCGTTTCGAGATCCTTTTTTATACAGTTTGTCTGGCGGTACTAGGTACAACAGTAACTAGATACAGAGACGGTTTAAAATTTTAAGTGGTTGTTAAGCAACACACACCCTTGTGATTAATGTATTAGGAGGATTTCATGATCTTGTATTTGCATGTTTTATAAGCTCAGCAAGGATACCTCCTGGACCCGGGGATTTTCCATTTTTCATTTCTCGGATAACCTGTTGTACTTCTCCTTGACATGGCATTGTGGCTCTTCTTCTTGTTTCATTCGTTTATATTCTTCTCTATCCTCTTGTACTTAGTATAGGCTATAGTACTGTTGCCATTGGTCAATGCTTATCATAATTGATACCTACATATATCTACCTTTTTGGTCTTTTCTCAGATTCTTAACAATATTCCAGGCTGCTTTTGTTTTGGTAAATGTTATAAATTATTCAATTCTATCGCACGTGTTCTCCCATTCTTGGTTTTTTGTTTGTACTTTTTGTTTCACTTCTTTTATTTTTTGTTGATATTTTCTTCTATTCTGAGGGCCATTTGTTGCTAGCCGCATATTGTATAGGTTCTTTTTTTCGGTTATTAGCTTCTCCAATTCTTCCTTCCACCAATATTGCTCTTTATTTTATTTTTGTTGTTTATCTTCTCCTCCGGCTTCAAATACGGCGTCATGGATGGCTTTTTTAACTTTAAACAAGTAAAAATAAAAACAATTACCTACTTTGATAACCACTCAAGCAAAATTTATCATAGGTAAGTAAATTCTGAAAAAAATAAATGTTACAACTAAAAAACGGTGGCATGGAATGTACTAAAATCCTGTTGGCCTCGTAACCTTGTGACTGACAAGTGTGTAGATGTGAGTAAAATACATCAAACAAAAACCATTTAAAAACATTTTTGAGAAAGATAATGTTCTGGCAGAAAAATGCCTTTCGATTTTATTTATATATTTATTAATTATTTATTATTATTATCATTTGTATGACCTTTACTAATTCGCATAAAATACAAACTCACTAATTTTTCTACAAGATACATGCTTAGAATGGTATGCTCTACTTTATAACTGAAACTATTTTGGTTATTTGGAAAATGTATTTTTAAACATAATCTCATACAATGTGATTTTTTAAAAACTCAGTTGCAGCAGGCCGTATTCTGTCTTAATAACCTTAGAACCGTCTGTATTAAGTCAAAATACGGCCTGCTGCAATTGAGTTTTTAAAAAATCACATTGTACCTTGTTTACATATTATTTCTAACGATTTATCCACCTTCTATAGGGTTTCCTTGGAAATATCAGTAAACAGTACTTCCGAATGCAATTGTAGGCGTGTTGCTTAGCACACCACTCCGTACTGAACCGAGGTCCGAGGTATAAGAAGCGACTTAGGAGATCTTAACTCTTCATGTTGCCGACTTTGCTCCCTCGCGGGGTGTTAGTGCGGATACCTTTGCTTTTATTTCCTAATGCAGAATGTGATGAAAAAATGGCCCCCCAGAGATTTGAAGCCAACTAAAAGTCGCCGTGGGCAAGATCCAGCGAATATGCACGTTAGTTAAGTGTTTTGATTATGTTTTCTAATAAAATGTTAATTTTTGGAGACAAACTCGGAAATATGTCAAATTCAAGACCCTGTAACTTGTGTAAAAAATGAAAAACGGTAAGCTTTGATATAAGGAGACAAAATATTAACGTGTCATTGGATACGATGGTAGCCCCCCTACTCTGAAGTACAATCAAATGCTACGTAAATTTGGCGCCTCATACTTATGTTTGTTCAATTTAAATTTAAAAAATAATTATTTTTTATACTTCAGGCATTTGCGAGTACTTTTTAGTGAGTATTTTGCCAAAAATTATGAATTAAGCAAGTAAATCTACTACTAAAAACAACCGAAAAGTTAAAATGTCAAGAAACTGGCCACAACAAAAGATACTTACCTTTCAATAATTTAGTTTGAATTTGATTTACTGAAAACATTTTACATAACATATTATGTTATTTATAAATTTTAAATAAAATATTTAAATATTGTGGCATTTCTTAAATTTCTTTAGCTTTTGTTGGTTAACCATTTTGGCAGCTGGCTAGCTAATACTACAAAAAGCAGAACATTTAAAGCTAAATTACCAATATTTTCAAAAACATTTCTTCTTCTTATGGCCGAAGCCTAGGGCAATGGCCTGTTAGTAACCCGTAATAACGAGTTCTGTAAACCCTTTTAGCACGTATGCTGAGCAGGAGGCTAACCTTACCCATCGAATAAGGAGAAGAAGATCGACCCACAGTGATTGGGTTGATCGGGGTTGACGATTGTCAAATGTGTTAGTATGACAACCGGGACAGCACGGAGGAGCTTACGAGATATATTCCGGCTTCACCGGTCTCAGGAATCGAACATGAGATGCCTGCGTTAGAGATCGAGGCCTTTTACACGCGGCTATTCGCTCCTCGATTTCCAAAAAAGAGTTAGCTATTTTGTCAAAGTTATTTATTTAATATACTTACTCGTTAATTGCTGTACGATTAATTGCCAAAATATTTTTCCTCCATTAAACACCTAATTACAATTTATTTTGTATTTTTTTTAATTATTAAAACTAGATTTTTGTAACTAATCTTGTTGGGGGACAGTACACAGTACATCACCTAAAAAATAAAGAAGTGAGATTAAGAAACTCACATATTTGTTTGCTTATAAGAGTTATAAGCGAGCAGTGGCGTAAATCATACCCCTACAAACCCCGCACGGCGGGGGAGCCCAGGCCATTTGGTGCACATTTTCGTAAAAAAAAATTAAAAATGGAAATATGGAAAGTACTGATTTTCGGGTATTAAAGTATTCAATTTCAGTTGTGTTACTAGCCCAATAATTCAACCTGAGTTTATGTTTTTCGTTAAAGCTAATTGATGGGGTTCGAAATATTTACAATTGAAATACGATCGAACGTCTACAACATTTACTTATAAGTATGTTTTATAATTTTAACGACCTTTTTATCAGATGTTCTGAGTAACTTCCAAAATACCTAGAATTTTGTTTGTTTATTTCAACCACCCCAGTTTTAGTTCGTAGAATAATTCGCTAGTGATGGAATGTTAAAAATTACAAAAATTAAATTCACGCAAATATTGCAGATTATAATATAAGTAGAGCGACTTCCAGTAAAGTGCATAAAGCTCAGCAGGAAGGGCAATCAGTCATAACTCGTATATTGGCTATTGACAATGTGTAATTTACGTCTAAAGGTCATTGTGAAAGTTTAAAGCACGATTCCCAACAATATAGCAATAGCATATTAGCAAAATACGTCTCAGGAATGAGGATTTATTTACGGAAAATTTTGACTAATATTTTTTCTTGATGATCACGGATTCTACTCAAAATATCTCTCAAATTAACCAGTTGAGACTGATTATTTGGTACATAAGCATAATTAATGAGTGTGATGGGGAAGAACAGCTAAAAATCAGTTATATTTTCTTGGATTCTTGGATTGCAGAGATTTGGAAATGGAAATCGACATAAAAAAAGTGTAGTAGGAGGCGAGGCTACAACGAATATATAAAAAAACAACGATATTATCAAGCTAGTTATATATATTTATTTATTTTTATGAAGGGCTGGAGTTTGCTGCTACGCCACTGTAGGCGAGATATCTAGGCTTGCGGGTGCCAAGTACCTTAACGTACCGCGCCAATTGTCGTGTTTCTGTAAAAACATTTCAATGATTGACCTTAGATTTCATTCAATAAATTAATAAATAACATTTAGAACATTCTGACAAATATTAAAAATTTAAGATATTTCAGTTTTAACTATGAAAATTTCCTTTTAAACGTCGCATGTTTGAACCAGTTTGTTTGGAAAGCAGACATTTATGATTAATGTCAGAATTACGTGTTCAGGGCCGGCGCTAGGGGTGAGGCGGTGAGGCGACCGCCTCAGGCGGCATTTATCTTGGGGCGGCATTTTTTGAGTACGCGATATACTGCAAGCGATCAAAAAGTGACCATCCACGGAAGTCTTTGCAAACAAATGTTGTGTCTAGTCACATAACTTTGTATATAAACCCTAGCCGTTATGTTGCAATGTTGCAGAACATGAATTAATCTATTAATAGAGGATTCTTTTCCGTATTCGTTTTTCATATTAGTTCCTTTATGGTAGAATAGAACCTGATTTTCTATAAACAAATATACCTATGTAGTTGCAGCAGGGGCGGCTCGTCTTTAAGAGCTGCAGAACCACCAAAAATAAGGTTATAAGTAATTAAAACTTAAAACAATAAATTAGCTATTAATAAACTAGAATAATTCACAGCCTATCCTCGCACTTTTTTAATGTTAATCCTATGTAAATTGTTGAACCAGTCAGCAAAATGAATATTTTAATATAAAGCCGTTATGCAACGTTCACTAAACAGCTGTCTTATTTTGTTGTGTTCATGCTGCGTTCGAAAATCTGCTTGTTTGGAAGACATCGCCGCGTTACGATGGGGCCCGAAGTAAAAATTAAGGGTATAACATTAACGTAGAAAGGAGCTGCATGTGATGCAGTTCAAATTGTTAATATGCTACATCTTAAACGGGGTGTTGTAGTATTTTGACTGACTAATTCGTGAATTTTTTTGTACGATTATGCTTACAAACAGTCCTATAATGGATGCTATATTTAAATTAAAGGAAAATAAGTTCCGTAAAAGCTTATAAAATACACTTTCATAACTCATAAGGGTATACATTTAAGGATTTAAGGAATAACATTTTTAAGGATTGACTGTCATTGTAATAGGAAAAATGTTTTATTTTATTTTCCCTATGTGTTATTATTATTATTACTTCTTTTTAATGCAGAACACCCAAAAATATTGTATACGAGCCGCCCCTCAGTTGCAGTAACTGTAACACAAGATTTTGCCATGCGGTGGTATCAAAAATGTATGTATGTCTGTATTATCTGCAACCTCTTATACTTTTCGGCGTCGAGGCTAGTGCGTTAACGTATGAGGTTCTACGGGTGCAATGCACAACTCGGCCCGTCTCTACGGGTGACGTGGTTGATGCGCGTTTAATACTTACATACTGCACCATGTGTATAGTGTTAGTGTGTGTTTTGTGTAGGACTTTGTTACTCTACGTCGTAGGTCTTTATTCGGAGGAGAGCGTCGTTGATTTGGTGCCCAACGACGAATGGTCACCAGAGCTCGATACCGACCTCTAGACTGCAGGTCTGGAGATTCAAACCAAAGACTAGCGTAACACTAGCCCGACGCTCTACCACTGCGCCACACTAGCTTGTTGGTGTTAAAAATAATTTAGTTATTTATTTTTCAATTATTTATTAGATATCTGTCTAAATTCTGTCCACGAAAGATTTACTCAAACACATAGACATCTATTTGAGTTTTTATATGACAATCAGTCCTTAAGATTTACATATAGCACTGCCGGATGATCCAGAACTTTTAAATCTACATAGCGAACTGTTAATTATGAGAAATATATTAGATAAAGGTGTGACACCACTGAATGTTTTAAATTATATCTATAGCCCTAAACTATTAGAACATTTTTCAAATATTTTTGTGTCATTGAGAATTCTGCTAACTCTCCCTGTATAGGTTGCTAGTGGAGAAAGATGTTACTCTAAATTAAAATTAACTAAAAATTATTTAGTTCAACAATGGCACAGAAGAGGTTAACAGAATTAGCAATATTGTCCATTGAATCTAATCTAGCGTCAAACTTGAATATGTATGATATAATTGATAATTTTGCTAAAGACAAATCTCGCAAAGTTCTTTTGAAATAAATCATGTACATTCAACGTTTATTTTTAAAATAGCATGTTCTTTAATTTTATTGTATTGTTTCATTTTACCTACAATACAATAAATTATGTTTTCTTTTGAGATGTATTTGTCTCAACCAAAAGGGCGGCAAAAATTTTGCTCGCCTCAGGCGACCATATTTGACGCGCCGGCCCTGTACGTGTTCTTATTTTAAATACAGTTTCAACTTTTAGAAATAAGTGCTTTTATAACAATTTTATAAAGCTAATTTGAAGATATACTTATTTTTGAAAATTTTCTAATCATGTTACGTTATGATAATCAAATTTGTTGTATCTTAACTAATGAATGTTAATGCAGATGAAAATTTCATGTATAGAAAAGTATTACCCCCGCAGGGATTTAAACCACAGCCCAAAGGAGTAAATCTGAAAATTTAATCAATTTCTCTATTATTTTACAATTCCATTATCATATACTTTTTAGACGCAAATTTACATTTATTTTTACGCATTTTTCTTATGTAAGTGCATTGTGGGCTTTATAATAATATTCAGTCATATTTTACTGATAAAATATTCATGGAAATTAGTAAAGTACGTGCTTCAAGCAATTATTTTACGTACAAAATTAACCAATTTCAATTTTCTAAACTTTCCTTTACTTACTACAAAAAATGTATTAGTTGAATTTCTTAAACTTACTTTGGATTATATTTCTGCAAAAATTTAAAACGGCAAATATTATTCGTATATTTCTTGCACAAGTTACATTGTTACATTTTTCCTTTTAGTGAGTGTTAATTATAATGCAAAATGCGAAAAATGTATTTCACATCAATAATGCATACAACATTTATGTAAATATACAGAATTTGCGAGATTGCAAATGCAAATAATATTACAACTTTTGGAAATAATTGTGTCACAGAACATGTTGACCAAAACCTCGTCCAAGCCATATTGTAAATATATTTACCAAATATTTAAAATTCCCAGTGCTGGTGCTCATTGCGTAATTCAATTAAAATTTTGTAGAGTTACTGGTTATTTGTAAAATTAAAGTGTCATTCATTTTTGTTGGTAAATAAACAAGCCCATTAAAGTTGTTTTTCCATGCTACCACTAAATAGTTATTAATGCCAAAATTTTTGTTTACAAACAACTTAGGCTTTCTTTAAATTGATTTTAAAACGGTTTGCACGAGAAGGGGTTGACTCATCCGGCTGTTTATATTGCATTATTCATAATAAATGTACAATATAAAACAACCGTGTTTATTCAGATGTTCTTTGTTCTGTACTTAACCAGCAAGTAATTATTTTTGTGTACATTTAAGAAAGTATACTAACGGTTTTCTAAAATAAACTTTGCCCAAGTGCAAAACAAATGTCCAGCTAATTATTGCTGATCTACATTTAATTTCGCCTAATTCTTCCGTTAAGAATATTTATTGACTTGCTCAATCACAACAGAAATTTTATAGCGAAGAACGCAAAAAAAATTACAAATCGTTCATGCATAACATCAACAAGAAAAATACGGTTTACATTCCGTTTAAAAAACCGAACCAAGGTTTCTATTCAAAGAATAAAATTGTTTCCAAATACAGAATACGCATAAAATATTCGTTTTCTTAAACCACATCCAAAATTGATAAACAAATACGGGCTGTGGCAATAATTGTTTTTCAAAACGAATTGTGCTAACCACTAATTATTTATGCACAATTTATCTTGATTTTTCTTTCTCAATTAATGTCCATTAGTGTAGGAAGTACTATAGAGGAAAATGGCCTATTAAAATATTACGTAAAAATGCTTCCTATCGTAATTTTATAAACAAAACTATATTACTATGCAATGAACTTTTAAGATGTTGATAATTATATTGGCCGGGGGAGAATACTTATTATTACGGCTAAACTTTTACGTCTATTAAGTCTTCTGAAAATAAAAGATTTGTTTGTAGTAACTTCTCCATATCAAAATTATTTGCGATTAATTGTTACTGTAAAGAGTAGTTAACAGCACGTGCACAGTGCTGTTTATAAATCAAACGTTTGACTTCTGTTTCAAAAAGATTTTAGCATGTATTTTGTCCAATAAACAAAACTAAAATAAGTAGTACTTGGTATGTATATAAAAAATGTCAATAAAATGTGAGGAACTTTTAATATATTTTAATGGAGAATACACTCATAACTCGATTAAAAGTGTTACTTCTTAGTGAACCTTCATTCTTCGTTAAATAACCATTTTAGTTCAGAATTAAAACTGTTCCATAAACTTGTGCTTGTATTTTTCGGCTGTTTAAATCGCATTTAAATTTTTCTTTGTATTTTACATCTAAGCTTTATGTTAAAGTCGTTGATGTAGAAGAGATAATAGCAACAATTCATTCTAATTACATTCATTATAGATAGATTTAGAATTCAATTTCCACCATTAATAAAGACAGTCTTTAAAAGACAATCTCATATCATATTTCTGGCATTTTTAATTTAAAAAATACAGTAAAGATTTATATTTATGTATTGTTAACAAAGAATGAAAATAGTGAGTAAAAGTTTTAAAAGGAAGGACATATACAAAGAGACGTGAGTTTCACCGAATGGAAAATACACCAATCAGATAAATCATGTTTCAGTAGACAAGCAGCACCAGAAAGTGATTAAAAATATAAGGTCAAACAGAGGGGCAGAGTAAGTTCGGACCATTGCCTACAGAGGATAGGGCTCAAATTAAGAACACGCCCAAAGAAAATAAAAAGGACAAGAAGAAAAAGTATTAAGTATAATATGGGAAAATTGGAAATAAAAAAGCCAAGTTCAAATTATACAAAGATATCAAGAAAGGAAACAAGAGCTACACCGAACCATTGACGAATAATGGCGTAAAAGAAAGTCAATCATGCAGGAGACAGCAGAAAAAACAGTACTTCTGAAACAATATCTGAAAAAAGAAACATGGTGGGACGAAGAATGTAACACGCGTTCAAAAAAACCTGTGGTCAAGTTGGCTGGTGTTTGCAATTGTCAGCGTTACCGTATGTCGTAACTACAGCCACAGCTGGAGCTAGCTGGCATCTAATGTCAGCTGTCGAACGTCATTTTACACGTATTTGGCAACAAAATTATTTTTTAAAATTTATTAGAAAACTAGTTCTTTTTAGAACTAGCAAGCGAGTAACTTTCCAGTTTTTCACGGTTCAATTGCGAATCACGATAGTTTTTAGTGCAGAACAAAAAGTGACATTTATAAGTGGGGTTATGTTCACAACTGTAACATATACGCTGCGCCCCATGTTTGAAATTTTTCCGTAGGTCACTAGACCACAGTTTTTCCGAGCACCCGTTATGTACGAGGGGTCGTTTTTATATTTAGGTTGGAATTTTTCTATTTCACTTTTTAAAATCATCTATGCCTTGAAACAACATATGACAATTTAAAAAACAATGGTCAAATTTATAGCTTAGTTATCTTCTGGTTTTTGAAGACGTGTCAAGCTAAGAGGCCAAAATGAATAAAGTTGAGTATCGCTCGGTTATAAAATTCCTCGCCAAACAGGGAAAAAGTCCTCAAATAATAGTTGAAGAAATGAGAGCCGTGTATGGTGATCTGTGTCCTTCCAAATCAACCATTTATGAATGGTCCAAATTGTTTACATGTGGTTTCAGCCCTCCTAAAAAGTTTAAGGTCGCTGCATCAGCAGGAAAAATAATGGCCACCATTTTTTGGGATTGTGAGGGCATATTATTAATAGATTACTTAAAAAAGGGCCAAAAAATAAATGGGAAATATTATTCGGGCTTCGGGATTCAATTAAACAAAACAGAAGGGGAAAGCTAAGCAAGGGGATACTGCTGTTGCACGACAATGCGACTGTTCATAAGGCTAAAACAGTCAAGGCTGCTATGGACTGTTGCGGCTTTGAAGAACTGGACCATCCGCCTATAGTCCCGATTTGGCTCCCTCGGACTACTTTCTATTCCCAAATTTGAAAAGAGACATCCGAGCAAGAAAATTTGCCGATGATAATGAACTAATAGCAGCAGTTGAGAGCCATTTTAAGACAAAAACAAAAGAATATTTTTATCACAGTTTGCAGTTGTTATTGAAACGTTCTAATACCTGCATTGTTAAGGGAGGGGGTTATATTGAAAAACAAATTTTTCTTAGTTCTGTAGTTGTTTATTTTGTTTTCTATTCCGGGAATATAAAAACGACCCCTCGTATAAGAGAGAAGATTAGAAATAGACTGAGAATTAAAACAATACAGACATAAACGGATAAACAAGCATATAAAAAAAGATTAACAGACAGAAGAAAAGAGCCAGAAACGAACGAAAAGTTACAGAAGCAGGACAAGCAGAAGCCTATTACAAAAGGAAAGAAATGAGAAACTTTTATAGAGAAGTTAAGAAGGGGAAACAAAAATCAAATAGGTACTATACATTAAAGATAAAGACAACAATTTTATAGGCGATGAAGACAAAATAAGAAACAGATGGAGTACCTACTTCTACGAAATGTTAGACGAAGGGGAGAGTGAGTAAGACGAAGATCAAGCACCACAATGGGAAGTAGTGCAGGGGCATAAGTAATTATTTCCTAGTTCGTGAGATTTTTTATGAAGGAATACTATGACTATATGGGATGGATAGCTCATGAACCATACAATCACGTATTACCAGGTGTTTTGTCCGATTTTGTGGCAGAGGGCCTGTATGACATCATAATTTCAAGATGTCCGCCAAAATAGACGCTAATCTCTTCTTTTATCTTTAACTCATTTATGGTTGGCTCTATGCAAATTTAGTTCGGACCTCTTTTGTTCCTAATGAAATAAGGAACAAAAAAGGTTATTATAGTTATTTATGTACCAAGGGCGTAAAGATGCTTTTATGGCTTGAGACGTGATTTTGAGCCCGAGACGCTAGTCGAGGGCTAAAGACACGTCGAAGGCCATAAAAGCAAGTTACGCCAGTGGTACATACATAATTTTATGCACGATCGAAGATTTTAAAACTGAAATAAAAGGAATAAATTAATTTTCTACCCACATCGAGTAGTTAGTTGCTCAATTATTTTAATTTTTACTGACAACTGTCAATTGGTTGAAGCATTTATGCCTATGAATATTCACATAAATAATTGTGTTAACTGTGTTGTTAATACAAATTACCCTAAATAGAGTTCTAATAAAGAGCATACATTCGATTTTAATTAAAAAAAATTCTTTATAAGACTGTTAAACTGTTTATCAATTTTTGACGTTTCATTATAGACCGGCGGCCTATAAAGACACCCACGGGCTATAAATAGACGTTTATGTCAAACAAATTCAGACATAATTGACACATTATAATGCGATCGTGCATAAAATTTTTTTTATATCTGTTACCGTTTCTAAGATACTTACAATCATGTTTTCAGTTTTTCTCTGACGTTTTTCATTCAAATGAAATTTCTGTTCTAATTTTTTTTGTCTAGTTTGTTTATTTTTTAATTTATATTTCATTGTTTGATTATCAAGAATCTTTGGATGAAGAGTTTCTGGATGGAAATTTTAACCCAGGATTGGAAGCTACATTATTGGCAGTTTATGATGAGAGTGTTGTGTCCAACATTCTAGCATAGGGTGACCAGACCGGTTCAATCAAAAATCGGGACACGACGACCAATCATTTTTACGGCCCAGTATCAGGAATCCTGGTAATGTAGCCTATGCCAGGACTCTACCCGAGGGTAACAGTGTTCTCTAACATGCGCATGGTACAACCCACGACACATGAGACCGATGACTTTATATCGTAATAGAACAATGCGCTTAAGAAAGGAAACTGAATAATTTAAAAAACAATATTTATTTTCAATTATTAAAATACATTATTTTTTATTATATTTCAAGCTTTTATTGTCCCTAATGTAGTCACTAAATTCGATACAGCTCATTTTCATATTATAGTTGCATAAAGTTATACAATTTACAGTTTCCAAATCCATTATATTTCTTTCCTTCTTCCATTGACTACTTATTAAGGAAAAAATTCTTTCTGAGCAGGTAATGCAAAATAATATTGACTTATTGTTTCAATTTCTAATACTTGTTCAGTAAATTTTATAGATGAAAAGAATCCAACGTCCGCAGCATGAATTTTCCAGCCAAACAGTTTCATTGTTTGCTCGAGACAAAATACATTAATGGACCCGATCTTTGTTTTGGTGTTGGAATTTGCCTGAAGTTTTTATAATATTACTGTAGAGACTGAAATGGACAAAGAGGGCCAGGAAACTGAACTTTTTGCAATGAAGTATCTATGTACGAAGAATAATAATTAGGAGTATTTGAAAATCGGGAGATACAACGGTCCCGAAAATACATTTCGAGGACACCGGGACATCTAACCAAAAATAGGGACAAATCCCGAAAAATCGGGACGTCTGGTCACCCTATATCTAGCAGGGAAGTGCGTAAGGAGAGCTGTAGATGCACACACATCTCCAAGACTTGCTCTTTTCAAATGCGTTAGTGATGAGTTTTATAAAGAGCAGGGTGGAATCAAAGAAAAGACGCAACGGTTACAGGAAGCGTCAAAAATAATATTAAAGCAGTACCTATATATACACCTCTGCAAAATTTGCTGCTTTTCTACAATTAAAAAATGTGCAAATTCTCTAATGCCTTTAAGTGCTCCTATTTTGCCTTTCAATGGCTGAGATAAGGCAACACTTTGCACAGGAAACGCTGAGGAAATATCGTGATAAAAATTATTACTGCGTTTTATGATGCGTGTATTTTTTTCTGATGAAGTTATGAGGTTAATGGCGGCGGGTGGCCAGTGCCAGTTGGCTTTTGAGCTCTTGTTGAAGTTGTTTGATATTTTTTGACTTGACACCAGGACCCCCTTGACGCCAGCCCCCCCCCCCTCCCCCGCGGCCGCTGTATGGTAGCTACACCACTGTTTGCATCTCTGTTTATAAGTAAATTTCAAAACTCAAAATAAAGTCTATACTCTTTCAACTGCGGAAGAGAGCACTTACTCCTCTGATCAGTCACAAAGTTTGTTGAGGTCAAAAGACTGTCAATTTAAAACTAAAAATTCTAGCCAGGATTGAGATTTAAATAAATGAATTGTAATCTGTTATGGTAAGCACTCATATCTATCGGTAGTTTCCTATGCATTATAGTGTGTTAACAAATATGGTTTTATTAGTGTGATGCACGACCTGGCTTGTTTCTGCAAACTTCATAATTGGTGCGCCGTTTTAAATAGTGCACCATGAATGTCTAAAACCTTGTTACTCTTTGGCCTGTATCCGAAACAGAACGTCATTAATTGGGTAGGTACTTTAAGCTTGAAACTGCCTTCCGGACTATAGATAAATTCGAACAAAATTACATTTTTTTTTCGTCACTTCATATTTCCTTTTAGAGTGTGAGGCCATGAGGGTTATGATTAGATTTCAATTTTAAAAAAGAAGGTCTATGTAGGCCGAAGAAGTAAGAATCCTAATAAACCATGAAATTGAAGGACAAGATATCATAAGAGTCATCAAAGCCAACAGAATAAAATAGTTTGAACATATTCATAAGGATTGGATTGGAGGAAGATAGTGAAGAGCAGAAAACGTAACCTTTTGGAGTTACCAAAAATTAATGAAGGATAGGAATTTAAGTAGGAACACTAAACTGAGAATTTACAGAGCTGCATTCATAGCATGCTATGCTTCAGAAACAATGTGCATTACCAACAAAGAACAGGAAAAGCTAAGATTCTTTGAAAGAAAAGTTCAAAGAATACTGGAAACAAGAACTGACAATGAAGGTGAACAAAGAATCTTAAGGCTGGAATTTACACCATGAAATATACCTCATTTTAAGCACATTTTGTTACATTTTTTTAGACTCATTTTTTAAGCAGGAACGGTAGAGCATTGTTTTTTGTAATTATCCATGTCTTTTCTGTCTATTGATAGAAAGATTTTGTTTTAATTTCTTTACAGTAATAAAAAATCTAAAGCTCTATTTTACTTCAAAATTTTCAAATAGTTTTTACAAAAATATTAATACCAAAAAAAATCTCTCTGTCAGTAGATAGATACAACCACTCTTTCAAATGCCACAAGAAAATTTTTTTCAAAATGCAAATTATTCCAGAAAAAGTGGAAATGAAGTTCTATAAAAATTGGCTTAAATTTTCCATTTCTAATTCAGCGTGTAGGCAACACAAATAGCACAGTACCTACTTATAGGTTTTAAATCCGAACTTTACGGAAACTTGACAAGGAGATTACAATTTAAATACACAGACAATCATAATTTTGTTTTTACCATATCTTTTACAGTACTAACACAATAAACTATGTAAATTTTCAAATATCAATCTTACGCAATTCTTGACCTCTAACCTCAACTCATTTTTGACGTTCTGCTAAACGCGCCCGCTTTAATTGTTTCTTATGACTTTAATTTTGACAAATACGTACCACGTTATGCAACTTTAGATACGTCAAATAGAGCGTGACTGTATGTAAATGCCAGCCTTAATGAACCATAAAATGGAAGAAACAATGGAAGGAGAAGGTATCGTGACGGTTATCAAAGCAAACAGAATAAGATGGCTTGGACATACACAAAGAAGAGATATTGGAGTTAATAAGAAGAATTTCAAGCTGGAGACCAATGGAGGACAGACCAAGATAAAGCCCCAGAAAGAGATGGGAAGACCAAGTAATAGAAGGCATAAAAAGGCTAGGAATAAAGTATTGGAGAAAGATAGTGAAGGACAGCAAAGAGTAGAGGAAAATAGTAACCAAAGCCAAATCACACAAAAACCTTTAAACAGAACAGGAGCAAGCGAATATGGAGTGATTCATTGTAGAGAAGAATTAGAAGAGTTCCAAGGAACGGCTACCAATCCGACAGGAGTGCCAAGTCCATGACTCCCAGCCATTGCTACTTATTGATCCATTATTCACTTCTTCTACCATCACGCAATGTTGAGGGCCCGTTCCTTCTCAAAATTACAAGAAAGCACTCGTTGCTCTAATAAGAACGAATCCTAAAATAGTTCGTTTTACTTACAGTTTAAAAAATAATGTTAACAAAAATAAAAAACAGAAGACCAGCGAAATTCATTATTTATTTAATTAAATAATTTTATTTGGTGTTTTGATCATGGAGCTGTTTAAAGTATTTCTATTTTCATAAATCAAATTGAAAAATACAGAATTTAAGTTGATACTATCCTATACATTTCATAATTTCTTTGAATGTTTGTGTTATTTTAATTACAAAATAAATTGCGATGAAAAATTTAGGCGGTTAAAAATTATGTACATTACTAAACTAACCACTTCTGCATCTCAAAGCAACAACTGCCGTAAAAATATATTTAAAATCATTTCACCCAAATCAAACAGAACATTTATGCCTTTATTTATTTGATAAATACTTCTTTGATTTTTGTCTATACTTCAAACTTTATTAAATTTTTTACTACAAATGTTACCTTGAGATGGGACAATCAGTTTCAGATCTGCTAACGTATTCTAAATTTATATGTCATTTTAAACTGGTACATTTCTCTCTTGAATATTAATTATGAAGACATTAGCAACCATAAATTAAACTAAATAAAATACTCAGTATGTAGGACCTTATATTAAACTTATGTATGTACAAATATATTTGGATCGATAAAAGATACGAAGAGATGAAATTATAAATAATATTACAGTCGCTTATGAGCTGCAGCTCCGAGCGATGATGCTTTAAGCTTGCGTGTGGGTTGAACGGACATAGGTGCTACTGGCGGAGATTCTGTGGCATTATTTGCATCACCTAATTCCTGAAAACACACAAACATATTAATAATACCTTCTACTAACATAAAGGCAAAATAATATTTAGTGTATAGTTAACCTTATGGCCAAGTGCACCTACTCGTTTGTTATTTTCAATGAAATTTTGTTTATGGAAAAGGATACATTAATCACTATAAATGCTTCAGATTTGATTCAATTTTGTAACCAAAGGTGAAAGGACTACACTAGTCTCAAACCTTTACCAACCACAAAAAATATTTAATTCGGTCCTGTAAACCCAGCAAAGCGACTTAAATTTAATTCATTCATTGCAGCCGGTTTTTTTACTTCAATAATTGGAAAACTGTTGTTTTTGTGTTGTGAAAAGGGGCCTTCGGCACATTGCAGAATATAATAAGCAATTTTGGTTGATTTTTCTTTAAAAGTGGAGTTTGAATCATTTCGGAACAGCTTTTTTTGAAAGAATGTAGCCTAAAATCGTTGTTGTTCAATTTTGGTCAAGTCTTTTGAATCCAGCAAAATTTATTTCATCTGAATCAAACCCAGTTTTGCCAATAAAATAATTTTTAAGCCATTTTATTATTACGAAAATATGGCTTTGAGTCAGTGCCGTATCTAGGGCAGGGCCATAGGCACCTGCCCAGGGCGCAAACTCACAGGGGGCGCAAATTCAGACTCTTTTCTCTACTACTAAAAGACTCAAACTGAGCACAAAGTAAAGGTTTCGAGTTTACCGGCGCGGCGTGGTTTGCTGACATTGCGGTTCGCTTTGGTGGACATTTACAGGGGCGAACTGTAATGTAGAGAGGGCGCAATTTTTTTTTGGGAACATTAACTTATAAGGCTCAACACAAATACACAAGCAGTACCTATGCAGTTATATGTTATATTATTCTTAGAAAGTCTGCCAAAAATGTGTCGGCTAAGCGTTATCAAAGCTATTAGCCACCTCGAGACCGGAAACCCTAAATAAATCATTAAAATTACCCAAGTTTGCAAAGTTTCAAATTTCATAATAACTACCTACTTCTCGTAATATCCTCTACTCATTAATTTCAATTTTTATTGTTTCAATTTAGTACAATTAGAAGAGAGATATCAAAAATAAAATAAAATTTTCAAACAGCACTAGTTTTCCTTTTTACAATCAGTGGTGAAGAGGGGGCGCGCGCCCACCCTGAAATGGTCTAGTTTCGCCCTTGGACATTTAGTGAATTAATGGCGCTACTGAGCACTGACACTCACTGAAATGAATATCGCCCAATGACGGCTCGCCAGGTGTAGTAAAATTTGTGCATCCAAATTATTTTATATTCAAATTATTTTTTTATTTATCGACACTTCAGTACTACGTATTGAGAGGATTTTTTTTTTATTATAAATGCATATTATTTACATAATTAATATACGCCACTGGCCACTAGCCTATTTTGTCCCTGTCTACGCCGCATTCGAATGAAACGAACGCGGCGAACGCGCATGAAGGGAAGAGTTGGAATTGACTGGCTTTAACTCTGCTCGTTGCCGTGGTAACGCGTACGTTATCATCACCTGCGAGCGGTTCGTTGACACATGTTGAATCGCTAGAGTGAAGTATTTAGTTTTGCATCGACGAACCACTTCACTACATCCACATCGTGTCGCGTGTCAGTTATCACTGATTTCAAGTAATTGAAACTGCTGTCTTGTTTTGGTGTTTGTTTTGCAATAAGTGTGTGTTTTTAAACATGAATTTAAAGATTTGTGTCTCTGGCTGATACAACAAACTTTGAACAAAATCATTCATGTTTTCCCTCTAAAGCTTTTGAAAGTTTAAGACAATTTCATGGAAAATTATTTCCTAGAAATCCGCGTCTAACAAACGAATTACATGTTCTGTATGCCAATGAAAATTATAGAACTATACCACTACAAGAATTACCTACTCAAGAATCTCAATGAGAATAAAGAAACTTTTTCTTGCCTTATGTTCAGACCTTTTGTAACTACTTACATTCTTTTTTAAATGTTCGCGCCATTGCGTATGTTAGTTTTTAGAGGATGTACCGCCAGTTGGCACCTCCGTAGTAGAGTACTGTTTCAATAGCCGAGCTGTAAGTGTTTATAATAAACTCGTCCAAAAATCATTCATTTTACTTTATACTCCGTCAATAATTGTGTATACAGTCCATTAAAGTGCAACACCTTAAATGGATAAAAACATACCTAAGGAATACGATATCTCACGATAGACTCTCCTCTTTGGCGAATATTTCAATTCAAAAAGAACTTTTGCTAGGGTTAATTAAAAACCAACCATTTTACGAAGATATTTCCCCTGATCACATATATGTGATCAGGGATATTACCAACAAATTTGCTACCCTAAAAGGCAGAAGGATTGGCAAAAATTAGGTAAGCCCAAATAAAAAGTTTTTTTTTTATTTACCGCAATAGCACTTCACCTATTTTTTGACCCACGAGCCGCCACTGATACTACCTACAGGTCTCCAAATATAAGTTTGCCGCTGGATGCGCAGATGGGGAAACAAGACAGGTAAATGTTAGAAAAAGATACCCAATTCTTCTCAGGCGCACAACGTGTTTTCAAGTACACTTCATAACCGCAGTAATGAATGGCGCGGCTCTTCTTATGCTTTAGAACGAATTAATGCAGGGCTTTAAAACATTTACAAATTAACTAAGTTAGATCAGTACTCACTTTCTTATAAATGCGAACCGTATTAAATATTATACACATAAATCCCAAAAGTTTATTCAAAACGTTCCACGTCGAGTGTACAAAATGCTAAGTTTGCTGCATGAGAGTCAAGCCTGAAATGACGAGTCCCCACCACTTTCTTAGAGATCTACGGAGTGTCGGCAAACTTATGTTTGGAGACCTGTACCTGGAACTCGCATGCGGTATGCGGTTCATTAAGTGAAGCAAATTATTGAAGCCGTTGGACTATTCGGGTCATCTTCGCGTTTATTCGTTCCTTTTATTATTTATTTTATAGAATATATTTTTTGTTATGAAATGTTTTTATGAAATAAATATTTTTTCGTGGGTACATGTTTTTTCAGATAATCCAACAATCCTTATTAATAAAAATTTTTTGAATAAGAAATAATTTAAATCCGGGGCGACGGGGGGCGCAAGGAATCAAGTTTGCCCAGGGCGCAAAATTGCCTAGATACGGCACTGCTTTGAGTTATTGTAGAAGAAAACCAAGTAATTTAGGATAATTTTTTATCCAAAATTGTTTTTCCATTGATTAATCGATTAAAGCCAGTTTTTTTCTCTAAAACAATTTTTAAAACTTATCATGAAATACAATCAGGTTGTTTTTTCGTAAAAATACAACCTGAAACCTTTTACATATCATCTTGAAAACCCAGAAAAGTGACAAAAATTTAATTTTCAGCTAAGCTAGGTTTTTTCTTAAAATAATGTATTTCATGTGCCAGTTTTTGTTGCTAAAAGCAGCTTTCCATTTATGTAAAATGAAGTTCAAGTAATTTAGGTTGATTTTGTACCCAAAATGGCGTTTCGATCGGTTCAGCAACGCCTCAAAAATTTGATTCAGGTATTTTACAAAATTCAAGCAGTAAATAATTCAAAATGTGATTAATAAATTTATTAATCTTTTTGTACGGAAAAAATGTTTAATTTCCTGTACTTTGTTTAAATACTTCTTTCAGTAATTAGTTTTGGGAACTAACCTAATGTGGCTTCTTGAAAAATACGACTTCTTGAAGAAAATCGAAGGTAATTAAAGTCGATGAATTAACAGCTTCAGTTTGAATTTTAGAGTATTCTTTATTTATTCATTTTGAATTTAATTAACTTAGTTTAAAATAGTTTAATTTGATTACATTTTTTCAATTAGTTTAATGCAATTGAAGTTATTAAAACCCATTGAATTTATTTTTTAAAATTAATTCTGTGTAATTTTGTACATTAATTCTGATTTATTCTTTCATTAGTCCAATCAGAATTTTCAAAATTAAATCAGCTTGTTTTTTTTTAATGAATTCAGTATTAAATTTGTTAATTAATTCAGTGTAAATTTTAAAATTAATCCAGTCTGTTACTTTGATTAATTCAGCCTTGTTTAAAAATTAATACAATTTCATTTCTAATAAATCTTTTAATTCAATTATTTTGTAAGTTAACCTAAAGTCTTCTTATATAAGAATAAAACACGACGTGAATTTATGCTTTCTGTACATAATTATAAAAAATAATGACAGAACACAATTAGAGACAATTAAAAAAAACTAAAGAAATTAAGAAAAAATTAGAGTTACAGTATTTTTCACCTAGGATTTGGGTTGTGACGTCAACGGGTTGCTTATAAATTCACAATCCAGCTATACTTCATCTCTTTCTAAACTAGGTTTTCATTACCTACTGCGCACGAACGCGTGTCTACCCATACAGTTTTTGGGCGGAGCTTGTTGACGTCACAACCCAAATGCTAGATGAAAAATACTTGTAAGTGCATGCGTGTTAATCTAATGCAAATTTCGTCGAGCTAAATTATAAGTTTACAGTTTGTTTAATGAAAATAAAAATAGTTAGACTAGTTGGGGAATTAATCTACTTTTTTCAGAGTGTAATAAACACGATGTAGAAAGTCATTTTTGTTTTCACAAAATTATTTTTTTTGAAACGTTGTTTGCCTTTGAATATTTAAAACTTCGAACTTCTAAGCTGTTTTCAGATTTTTTTATCCCAAAATTACCCAAGAAGTCTTCAATCTAAGTTAGTACGGTGATTAATTGTTTAAATTGGAATTCAAACATGTTTCTCTAGTTTTGTTAAATTTCTTAAATGTTAAACCTCAAAACTACGTTGAAGGTCACCAAAATTAAAGTTTTCAGTAGATTTTTTTCTATTAATTGTAAGCAACTTTTTACTGAGTTTTTGAATATTAAAGGTCAAAACATTTAAGTCAAAAACATCGATAAATTTTCAAAATCAAGGGCAACAAACATTTTCTAAAATTAATTATTGAAAAGCTAAAACTGCTGATATCATTGAGGCTACGTAACCGAAGTGCAGCCCATAACAAGACTTTATATCACTCTAACTCCACTCACAGATGAATGCTTTGATATTGAAGTTATCCTATTGAAAGGGGATGTTTTAAAAGCGATACCGTACAGGTTGTTAAATACTTACTTTAACGCCCATTTTTATTCCTTATTTGCGTTAATTTTCTCCAATAAGGAAGCCTAAACACCTAAACCTGCAACTACAAATAGCAGTAACAATCAAAACCAACAATTTCAAAAAAGGCAAGATAAAGAGACAATTCTCAAGATAAACGAATATCAAGAAGTGAGGTAAAGAACAAAGAGGGCACCTATGAATTTTCCCGAATATCAAAGCAGAAGAGTACGTCCCTAACAAGCATAACTACCAAGCCCGATAAAACAGAAGACGGCGACACCGAAGTCAAAAACAAAGAAGAAAAACCTGAAAAACTGCCACCATTCCATTCCACTAAGATTGATTGAGAGTGCTATTAAAAAAAGCAACTATCATTACCAAACTATTAATGGCAGCAAGGTCAAACTGCAAATAATACTATAGAGAATTATAAAAAAAGTTATACTCAAGGCTACATTCCCCACAGGGAAGAGCATGCTACATTCCCCACAGGGAAGAGCATTATAGGAAATGATCCAAAACAGACAGCTAAATTTCATATCTATAGACAAGCCAACATATTGGCCCACCAACTTCACAAAAATCCAGATTTCTTCGTTACAAAAGGCATTGGCTATGTAAGAGGGTCATGTTAAAGTAAGAACCGTTCTGGTTTAAAAGTAAACACAACTTACGTTTTTTCTTCTTCTTCTTTCACCATCCCTTGATGCCCTCTAAGGTGTCGGGTAGTTTGTTTTAATCCAGCTCCTCCATGTTTGTCTGTTTTCCGCTATTTTCTTTATTTGATCTGTTGTTTTCCCATGTTTTCCTGCTATTTCTTCTATCACCTATCACCTTCTTTAATGTTTTTCTTGGTCTGCCTGCTTTTTTCTTTCCCCATGTGTTTATTTCCTGGACTTGTTTTATTATTCTTCCCTTGTTCATTCTGCTAACATGGGCGAACCAGTTCAGTTGGTTTTTTTTCTAGTTTATTTATTATTGGCTCCTGTTTTATTTTCTTGTATGAGTCTTCATTTCTTATTCTATCTAGTTTTGTTATATTTAGCATTCTCCGGACGTATTTCATTTCTATAGCGGTTAGTTTCTGTTTGTTGTTTGGCAATACTGGTAGCACTTCTGTAGTGTATAATGGTGTTGGGATTACTATTTTATTGTATATCTGTTGTTTAGTTTTTATGTTGAGTTCCTTTTTGTTAAGCACGGTCTTGTTTACGCTGTAGTATATGTTATTTGTTTTCCTTATTCTATTTGCGATTTCCATTTATTTCTACAATAACCAACATCCTTTCGCTATTTTTCGACGTAAACCCTGTTACGCTCGAGGCATTTTTCTGAACGGGAGATGAGTTTGACGATACCCTCATCGAAGAAGTCGGCCGCCAGTCCATTTAGCCAACCGTTGACCGTATCAACATGCTGAAAATTCTTATGCAGTTCGTCGATAGTGAAGCGCCTGTTCTGGCGAATGTGTGCATCAACAGCTGCTTTCAGTTCGTCCGTGATTATGGTTGGGCGGCCAGAACGTTCCACATCATGGATGTTTGTTCTTCCACCATTAAATAAACGGCACCACTTTCGCACATTCCCTTCATTCATCACACCTTCCCCATACACTTCAACGAGTTGCCGATGGATTTCGGTAGGACGAGTGTTTTTTGCATTTAAAGCGTGTACTTCGCAATCGGCGAGATTAGTTATGGACATAGCTGATATTAAAATGCTGCACAATATCGTCTACCTCCGCTAGCAACTTCAAACTGATTGACAACGTTGACAAATGAGCAGAGACGGCATTAGTCGGTAAAAAGACCGCCGGGAGCGCTATGCGCAGATAATAGGCACAAACGGTTCTTACTTTAAAAATGACCCTCGTATATAAGAAAGTGGAAGAAAGTTATGAGCTGTCATCTGACCACTTTCCGGTGCTTCTAACCCCAAGCACAATTATCATCGAGAAAACCCCTCAATCGCAGCTACATAATCCACAAACAAACTGGGATCTTTTCAGGGAAAAAGTTGAGGAGGATCTATCAATAAACATTCCCCTAAAAACAGTAGAAGACATAGAAGTGGCAGTAGAAAAGTTTACAACTATACTCTATTTCACTTTTAAAAAACCACCAACATCGCATTATACCTTAGAAATACAACCGACAACAATGTTTAGTGAGAAATATTTCAGCTTGACCTTTAGAGGTTATGATCAGTTATGATGTTATTTTTCCGTCTTCTTCAAAGCATTTGATTAACGCATTTTTCATCTTTCGATCTAATAAATTGCGTTCTTACGCCCCATTTTGTTACAATTTTTCTGCTCTTAGCTCAAATTGTATCGCTTTCCTCTTATCAATCGCCACTGTTGGTTGATTGTTAAGCTTTTTTGTAAAAGAGGTTTCCTCTCATGTTACTGTGGTTGTTACCCTACATAAAAAAACTGCTTATTTTTGCATTTATCATCCTGCTTATGTCATTTTTAAGTAGTTTTAGGGATTGATTGTTCCCGAATCAATTTCATTTACCTTAAGGTAGTGGGATAGTGAGTTAAGTTTTATTTACAGTCATGTCTTTTCAATAATTATATTGCATGTTGACATTCTTTCGGGAACCTTGCCTGGTTGATTTGCTCGTGTCCGTAACCTCAAATATTTTGGTATTTTTATAGAAATTTTCTGTTTTATTGCAAGACAATCTCACGATCCTTTCCCTGGTTATCCAGTACCCTTCTTCTGTGTTGTCCTTCCCATTTTACTTGATTAATTCATATAGTTATTTCTCCTTTTCTTATTTTGTAAAGGTTTTCCTTTGTTCGTGGTTTTGACAGCATTTGTAATGCTATATTTCCATGTGCTGGCGCATAAATCTCCATCTTTAAGCGATGCCTGGTTATTTAGTTCTCATTTGTTTGTCTTGATTTCGTACAGAAGTAATTCTTTCCGGTTCTACCGACTCTATCTTTCAAATTTTCTTTTGTGTTTTATTAATTCTCCATGTCCTTATAGTATTTTCACATTGTTGTGAATCCATTACTTTCTACGCACTCTGTATATGCGTGTTGCAATTTGCCTTGAAGGTCGTATTCTAAAAGTTTAGCTAATGCGTATGCGCATGGGTTTTGTCGCTAGTTGATTGTGCAGAAATTTTATACGAGTCTCTTGGCTGTTGAACTTTCGAAGAGAAGGACCTGTTGGCCATGTTTCACGTTTAATTTAACCTACGATTTATTCGTTAAATATATTCTTTTGAATGGAATTATAGTATCCGATGTTTGGATGGATTTGCTTCGATGTATTAATTATTCGATTCATTAATATTTAGATTATTTGAAATTTGCACATTCGTTGACACATGTGGTGGGTTTAACTTTTCCTTTTATTTCCAATTGCTTATGAATTTGGATATTACAGCAACTTTTACTGGGTTTAATTTTACATCTAATTCCCATGGTTGGAAGTAGCTGGTTGTTTACCGTTGCTGTGGTGATAGAATTTCAATTTATGCCTAATTGGGAAATTTGAAGCACGTGGAGAACGCCATTTTGCAACTACATTTTGAATTATTTCACCATTCATCACCTGCCTATGACGTTTGATTTGGGGAGATAAGTGCCTATAATTATTATTTCAATTGCTAAACTTAGTATGGTTAACATTTGTGTACCATATGTTTTTGTAGTTAAATTTCATATTTAAATTGTTCATTCATGGTTTAAGCCTGGGGATTATTAATTTGTTATTTCATTTAAAATTTTGGGCTTAATTATCCATTCCTACCAATGAATGAATAATTTAATTTTTGCTATTTAATATTTTTTTGCTATTTGATCTGGATATTTTCTAGATATATTTTTTTGATTTTTATGTGTTATATTCATATTTGAAAAGGTTCCGCAATGAATGTGTTTAGTTGGGTTTATGACCACTAATTGCATTCTATGAGATAAACGTTTATGCCATTAGGGTGAATTTGCATTTCAGGTAATTCCTTGCGTTCCCTATTTAATAAGCCGTCAGCTGTTGTAATTTTGATTTCTTTCTTGATTTATTAAGCCTTCAGCTTTATTTTTTTGTGTGTATTTTTTTGAATTTTAGTGTATCTTAAAATCTTATTAAGTCTATAATTTTTAAGCCGGCGCCGCTGCCAACCAAACATTCAATTGACTGAATACTCCGCGACTCGGTAGCAACGTGTAGCGACTGTGCCGCGCTTAGCGGCGCTGCCGCATTCAATGTGATTCGCTGTTCCCTATGGATATGTTCATACTGTGCCTGGTTACAGCGGCGCAACCGCGCGCTGCATGGCGCCGAGCCAAAAGTTTTTGCATAAACATTAAACCAGAAGTTGACACCTACTTGGAAGTTCCCTTACAGCTCTCTCTACCAATCAAACCCTTCACCATGAACGAAACTAAAGTCTTGATAGACAGCTGAAACCAAAAAAATCACCCGGATATGACCAAATAATAGGGCGCATCTTGAAGCAACTACACCAAAAAAGGCTGCTGATGATTATCTTTATCTGCAAAGCAGTGCTGCTTAAAACTTCCCAGCGCAGTGGAAAGTTGCCAAAATCTTACTGATCTAAAAGTCCGGAAAACCACCCTCTGAAGCTGACTTTTATCGATCCATAAGCCTCCTCCACATCATCTCGAAACTATTCGAAAAGCTATTATTAAAAAGACTGATGCCGATTCTCACCAAGAATGAACTGATACCCAATCATGAAAAGAACATTCCACCATACAGCAGGTACATAGAATAATCGACATCATAAATAACATCTTTGAAGCAAAAAAATACTGCGCTGCTGCATTCATAAATGCGAGTCAAGCATTTGATAAAGTTTGGCACAAAAGACTGTTCTATAAACTAAAACAGTGTCTTCCTGATAATTTCTGTTCGATATTAAAATCAGGCCGGTAGTACGGCAAAGTGGGAGCACACATAGTACTGCAATATAGAGAGTTAAGTAAAGGCCTGCTTGGCCACTCTGCGACTCAGTGTGTTTAGCTCCTTCGACACTGTAAAGGTAATAACAGGGTAAAAGGAAAAGAAAAAGACATTAAAACCCTATTTACAGGAAACGTATTTCCTAGGTAAGCATAAAGAAGAGCTCACTAATCTATATCCAATAGAATCTGGGGTGCCACAAGGGGGCGTCTTTGGGCCAATACTTTATCTCCTATATACTGCAGATTTGCTTACCAACAAGGAGGTAGCAACAGCCACATTTGCAGACGACACGGCTACAGATAAACAACCAGTGCTAGCGTCGTCAAAACTCCAAAGAGGTATTGATTAATTAGTAACAACCGTCGCCTGCGTTGATTAAAAACGGAGTTTATAAAGCCTGCCGAATAGCAAAAATGGCCATTATGCAAATTTTTGCCACTGCATGCTTTTGGCGCTAGTTATCCATCGTTGACAGCTGTCAACTGGCTTTGATTTTTTACGATTTACAACAAATACGGGTTATTGGATGTTTAATATTTAGTCCAGAAAGTGTATTACAATATAAATTTCAATTTTAGACAGGTTTTCAAAACCTTATGAGACTCTGTAAAAAATTAACTAAATAAGAGTGTAAGAAGGGTGCAGATACTTATAACAGGTAAAAGCGACACAAAGAAAAATAATCACCTACCTGTATACTTACAAAAAAACTCAAAAGAATTCGCCGACTAACTTAGTTGTTTGCGAGGGCCGTAGATCGCCGAGGATTGCCTTATCATAGTTAAAACTCAGAAAGTGAATACTAATAAAAAAATGAAAAAATTGGGCGCCAGAAAACTTTTCAGTTTTCAAAAAAATATAGAAATACAAATAAGTAATTTTAATGACTTCAAAATAGTTAACAATATGCAAATTAAATAGAAAAAGTAAGAGCAAAAATATGCAACCAAACGTACAAAAACAAATCGCTTAGGTTAATTTCAAAGGAACCAAAAAAAACTAAATATCAACGTTAGTTGAATTAAAGAAAGATATACATGAATGAAAAAAAAACGATCAAGGTGGATAAATAAAAAATAAGCGCTTACCTTTATTACCTGAGTGAAAACAAGTCTAATAAAAATGAACGATCAAAAATAAATAGCAATAGCCTTGTTTAAACTCAAGCTTATTACCTTGAAAAAAAACACGCAAATTCGTTATGCTAATAAAATAAAATGGAAAAACCAACCTAAAGCGTTACAGAATATTACAACAAAAATATAAATTTATTTCGTGAAGCGAAAAAGATGAATATGAAATAATTAATATTAATGCAAATTAAATTAGCTGAAGGCGTTAAAATTCAATTGTACAAATATTTAAGTAAAGCAAAGTTAAAAATTAAGAAATTTAATAAATGGAATAAAACCAGGTAAATTCGACGACACTTAACAATTCAATAAACACCGACCTTGAGTCCTCCAAGCGATCGAGTTGCGAATAATCAGCAATGATAAATAATTTTTCAATACTACCGCATCCTTCAACTCCATAAATAATGCAGCCGCAAAAAGGCAATAACCAAAAGAGCCGGAGTACGGTAAAGTAATGGAAAATAAAACCAAACGAAAAGAAAGAAGCTGTAACAAAGTCGCCATTAACACGTGCGTTCAATGATAAGACAAAAATCTCCACTTACCACCAGTATCTTGGTGCTTCTAAAAAATAAGTTCACAACGTGAAACAAAACCGAAAATCTCGGAAGTTATAATTACGAAAATTCTATTAGAATTAAATAGGTAACTTCGGGATAAATTTCACCAAACTCAACTGCCTCGGCAGACCACCCAAACGGAAAAAGCCAAGATCTTTAGAACCAACGCCGATCACCCAACGCGCATGACCCTCTCTCCCAAATCAGAAAACCTACTCAAAACCAAAAAGTCACTAACTACGTTATCTTTTACCAGTGAATATATAATAAATAGAGGTTCAATAAATGCATTCACCGTAAATAAGCAATTGAAAGGAGCAAAATAATATAACGGAAAATGAACCGTTACACTCCCCCCAACCAAGACGACGAAAGTAGAAACCATCGATCAGAGGAGAAAACTCACCAGAGATAGAACTGGAGAAAAATAAGGTCCGGAGAAAATGAGGAACATGAAAGGAGAACAAAGGACTAAAAAAATAAAATAAAGGAGAGAAAAAAAAACACAGTACTGACCCAACCATTACTCATCTAAAAATGACAATAACAAATGCCAGTTGACCCCTCGCTGCATGGATGAAAACTGCTGCGCCGGTGGGCCAACCGACCACCCTAACACAACTAGTGTTAGCTCCACTAATGAACAAAAAAAATAGATGAGTAACAGCATGGCAGCACCGAGAAAAAACAATAAAAAAATGGGATAAAACGGCACAAAACAACCACAGAAGAAGGAGAGGGTAGGAGGGTTGGTTTCGTGTGGCTGACTAAAAAGACAACAGAAAATTTCAAAATGGAATCAAGCCGAAAAACAAATGAAACTTCTACCACCTTGAGCCACCCGGCACTGGTTCCCGAAAGAATACATCAGTGAACGTAGGTAACTTTCAGTGAGTAGCAGTAAAAATCTTAAACCCAACACCACACTAGGCCAAGGTAAAGCGAACTAGTCCAGGACCGACTAGCCCACTGAAACTACCGCCACCGTGACCAACGGTAGGAAAACGAAATCAAAAATTGCAAAAAACATATAAAATACACGAACACAATAACACAAGGGCAACCTGAAGGTAAAACCCTAGAGAGTGCCTTTTGTATGGGGAAATGGAAAAGACACCCCCGTGGCCTGCCGGCATCCCCTACCTACCACCCAAAAATGCTAGCGAAGGAAAAGGAAAGGATGGAGGACAAAAGACTAAAAACAAAGGTACAAGGAAGACGATTCTGTTAACCAAAAACATGGATAAAAGGTCTTCAGGGAGAAGTAAATGACACAAACACACGCAGGAAAAAATATTCAATCAAAGACACGAAAGTGCCTGACCACTCTAACAACGGATGAGTTCGTTGAATTTACAGAAAATCCGCCACTCAAATAAACTTCCCAAAATAAATCCATAATCAGTGGAAGTAGCACCAACAAATCGGTAAATAAGAATAGGTTCGCATTAAAAATAAGGAATGTGTTAATGCACCCTAAACAAAAATAAACCAAAATGGTTATAAATAAAGGAGTAAAATAAATGCTTTTCGACCCCTAACACTAAAAATAACCTAATCCAGGTCAATATCAAAATATAGATAGTTAGAGCGAACAAACACCATAAAGAAATCCTTAGGGTCAATGACCGAACATATCTACCAGCTCAACCAACTACAATCACACTGCATTCACCCACATTCACACTAAATTTATTCTTCAAATTCTTCTTCCCCAAAGCAGGGTTTGAGGTCCTTAATATGCCAAACACCTACACGTTTATTATCAGGGACCGTCGCAAGTTGATAAGTTAAAGGTCCTATTACTTTAATAACTTTACATTTGACATACTTAGGAGCTAACTTTTGGTTAAAATGACGTGAAGCATCTGACAAAACGTAGTTACGTTTCCAAACTAAATCATTAAGATGAAATCTTAAAGGTCGTTTACGAAGGTTATAGGATTTAGAATTTCTTTGGTAGGCGTTGTTAAGGCGTCTACGAACGTCTTGATACAATTCGGACAACTGATTAACATCGGCGACTAAGTCTTCGCGGTTGTCAAGAGTCAGTTCTTCCTCTTTAAAATTCTTTAGACGACCATAATAATCTCCCGAAACCGGAACGGTTCGACCAAAGTTAAGAAAAGAAGGAGTATAACCTATAACTTCGTGAATAGCATTACGTAAAGCATGAGCTACTTTATAAAGATTAACATCCCAAGTGCGATGATTGTCATTTACATATGAACGGAGAGCAGTACCAATTACTCTATTGACTCTTTCCACAAAATTAACCTGTGGATGGTAAGAAGCATTATACCAAACCTGTTGAACTTTGTAATTATTCATAAGTTTTTTAAAGTCAGAACTAATGAATTGTGGACCGTTATCGACCATACACACTTGAGGAACCCCAAAAATAAGAAAAACTTCGTTCTCAATGAAGTTGACAACCGATTTAGCGGTAGCTTGACGCACTGCTTTCACTAAAACAAACTTAGTGAGCCAATCACACACAACGATGATGCTAGTATGACCATTTTTAGAACGAGGAAAAGGACCCATAATGTCTATGGACAAACATTGGAAAGGATATAGAATTTTCTTTTCTTTTCCCATAAAACCAGGTCTAGCAAGCTGAGAAGCTTTACTAGCCGCACAAATATCGCAATGACGGACATAACGAACAACATCGGCATGCATTTTGGGCCAATAATATTGCTCGCAAAGTTTATGAAAGGTTTTATAAACGCCCAAATGAGCGGAGGTAGGCTCATCATGAAAAATTTTGAAAAGTTCTCTACGTCTTGATTTAGGGACTACCTGCTTCCATTCAATCAAATTACTGGTAATATTATGTCGATTAGAAGTATATTTGTACAAGCTATGGCCTTCAATTCTCCAGCCGGGATAACTATCAGGATTATTCTGGACATTGTCAATCATCTTCAGGTACCAAGGATCTAAGTCAACTTCAGCAAGTTCTAAAGCGGATACTATGACAGGAGCTCGTGACAAAGCGTCGGGAACAACGTTGTGTTTGCCCGGTCGATGTTTAATATCAAAAGAGTATTGTGAAAGTCTAACACTCCACCTAGCAAGACGACCAGTGGGCTCACGCATATTAGTTAACCACAATAAAGAATAGTGGTCGGTAAAAACTGTAAAATGAGTTCCCTCAATATATGCTCTAAATTTTTCTACACCGAAGATAACTGCCAAACACTCTCTTTCAGTCACAGAGTAATTACGTTCAGAAGAATTTAAAGTACGTGAAGCGTATGCAATGACCTTTTCATCATCTCCTTCACCTTGCGTAAGAATACAACCTAACCCGTAACTCGAAGCGTCACACTGTATATTAAAGGGTTTAGTGAAGTCAGGGCTACAAAGAATAGGAGCTGAAGTTAATCGTAATTTGATTTCACGGAAAGAAGTTTCAGCCTCCTCCGTCCAGGTAATCTTTTGTTTTTTAACACGTCCTTTAATAAGGTCTGAAATGGGAGCAGAAAGAGTAGCGAAATTGGGTACGAAACGCCTATACCAAGAAGCTAAGCCAAGGAAACGTTTAACCTCGGTTACAGTAAAAGGTCTGGGATAATTCGAAATAGCTTGGACCTTCTTAGGGTCTGTATGCAATCCATGTTTATCAACGATGAAACCTAAGTAAGTCAAACTAGGTCTGCAAAATTCACACTTATCAATGTTAACAGTTAAATTGGCATTCTTCAACCGGTCGTAAACTTCTTTTAACATGCTTAAATGTTCCTGAAAAGTACTCGAAACAATGATAATGTCGTCTAAATAAACAAAGATGTTATCACCAAGCAAGGGACCGAAAATAGAATCCATCAAACGCTGCTGCGTAGCGGGAGCGTTGGCAACACCAAAAGGCATAACATTATACTCGAACAAACCCCTACGAGGAACAACGAAAGCAGTCTTTTCACGTGAATCAGGATGGAGAGGAATCTGATAAAAAGCTTGCTTCAAATCAATTGACGTAAGAAATCGCGCATCTCTTAATTTATCTAAAATACTTGATAAGAAAGGAATAGGATAAGCATCTTTCTTTGTCACAGAATTCAGTTTCCTTCCATCAAAACACAGGCGAAAAGATTCACCATCTTTCTTTTTAACCAGAACCATGGGCGAACTCCAAGGAGATTTAGAAGGACGTATAATACCATTCTCTAACATCTTATCTAATTCGGCATTAGCATGTACTTGCATAGCAGGAGAAAGTGGATAATAACGTTGTTTAATGGGATCTGCATCACCAGTATCAATAATATGACAAACTCTATCAGTTCGACCTAACTCGGGACCTGAAATTTCAGTGAAATTTTGAATGATTTTATCCAATAATAATTTCTGTTGCGAACTCAAATCGTCAGTACTACAAATAGCTTGTAATGCGGAAACCTCAGACACCGAAAATTGGTTAGAAACAAAGTCGGTTTTAACTCCAAAAGAGTAGCAAAAATCCATCCCTAAAATAAGAGTAGACGGAATAGTACCACAAACAACGGCGTCAAGAGTTTTAGAAACCCCGTCAACAGAAATAGGAAGTGATACAGTACCCAACATAGTCTGCGAATTACCATCAGCAGTGGTTAAGGAAAGAGGTAAATTACTTTTATTAATCTTAAGATCGTGTTTTCGAATTAGGTAAAAACCATTCTTACCAATCAAAGTCTGGTTGGCTCCAGAATCGAAGAGAGCTTGAACAGGTTCGCCGTTAATAAAAACCGAAACATAGGGCCTGTTATCGTCTGGACGTTTAGCAAAAATAGCTGAAGTCTCAGGAGAGGAAACACAAAAATTACGTACCACGTTCAACCAAGATGGCCATAATTCAAGTTCAGCCTTCAATAATTCTACAGAAGGGATGGATCGGCTGCAACATCCAATCCCTAAGCCTCGTTTTTTGGATGACACCTTAAACATTTGGCAAAATAAACCCCAGGGTTACCACAGACGTAACAAAAGATAGTCTTGGATTGAGAGCAGGTATGAAAAGTATGCCCCGTACCCTCACAGTTCCAACATTTAGTATTAGACCTGGCTCGATTCGCTACTTTCTTAAAAACTTTAGAAGTAGAAGCAGGTTTAGAAGTGAAAACTTCGGCACTAACAACATTTGGAGGCTTCTTCTTGGGTTGGTAAGCTAAATCAGGTTCGAGAGGTAAAGAAGAATCAAGGTTAGGATTTCTATACCTAGCATTTTGAAGTTTAACTTCCTCTAACCGTTTACACAAAACAAGAAGTTGATCAACGTCTCTAATTTCAGTTAACGAAAGTTGAGTAGCATAAAAAGGTTGTAAATTACGTAAAATATGTTTAAGTTTTAATGACTCAGAAGGCTTCTCTACTAAACGGTCGAAAAGGTTTAAAAGTACGGCTACAAACAAACTTGGTTTTTCGTCGGAACCTTGCTTACGTCTTTTAATCTCTTCCCACAATGCTTCGTCGAAATCATTTGGCAAAAAGTCAAAACGTAACTTGTCAATTAATTCAGACCATGAAGTAACACGATTCCTAACAGCTCGGAACCAAACGAGACCTTGACCAGAGAATAGATCTACCGCACTGGCAAACAATTGATCAAAAGAAACATTGCGAGCGACTCTAAGTTCTTCGACTCGTTGTAAAAAAGCGTTGACTCCAATAACACTGGCGTCACCGGTAAAAGTTAAACCCCACTTACAAACAGGAACTGACTTAGTAAAAGAAGGTAAACTAGCAGTCGTGATAGAATTCGAAGTAGCTCTAGAGAGTTGTAAACGATCAAGTTGACGACGTAATTCATCAATTGGATCTTCAATTGGACCACCACCCGAAGATACAGGAGCTCTTGGATGAGATAAATCAACTACCTGAACGTCAGAAAAAGAGACCCGCGGGCGCTGACTCGTGGAGTTAGCTAACGGTAAAACTTCTTCAATATTGGATTCGGGTTGTTCAACCTCGGATTCATCTTCAGGGATTTCATCGTCGTCAACGGTTTGCCTAACTAAGTCCAGTAAGTCCAAACAAAGACTAACCTTATCGGCGTGAAGGGATTCTAAGTCACTTTCGGGTTTCAAACGATTCAACCTAGCAAATAAATGGGACAACCGAGCGTCAAGTCTCACACATTCAGAAGAAGTAGGTTTTTTAAGAAAAACATTATTGATCTGGGAGGACAGCTCACTCAATTTCGTTCCACAAACATCCAACTCACCAGGAACATCGTACTGAATAGGAGGGTAACTGTTTATTAAAGAGGTATCTAATTTCTCCAGGGCTAACTTAGCACGTAAAGCCTTGCGCTTTTGGTCAACGGACATGAATTCGGGATCTATCCCTCGGAAGATTAGTTCATAAGAGAGTTCATCGCCCCTCAAAGCATTAACGTTGAAACTCATGGTGGCGAATTAATAAAATGACAAAGTGTCCGAACAAAGGTGTCGAAAAAAAAATGATAAAATGATAAGGGGAGAAAACCAGTAGCAATCTCGAAAGCCCCACGTTGGGCGCCAATTTAGTATAACAGGTAAAAGCGACACAAAGAAAAATAATCACCTACCTGTATACTTACAAAAAAACTCAAAAGAATTCGCCGACTAACTTAGTTGTTTGCGAGGGCCGTAGATCGCCGAGGATTGCCTTATCATAGTTAAAACTCAGAAAGTGAATACTAATAAAAAAATGAAAAAATTGGGCGCCAGAAAACTTTTCAGTTTTCAAAAAAATATAGAAATACAAATAAGTAATTTTAATGACTTCAAAATAGTTAACAATATGCAAATTAAATAGAAAAAGTAAGAGCAAAAATATGCAACCAAACGTACAAAAACAAATCGCTTAGGTTAATTTCAAAGGAACCAAAAAAAACTAAATATCAACGTTAGTTGAATTAAAGAAAGATATACATGAATGAAAAAAAAACGATCAAGGTGGATAAATAAAAAATAAGCGCTTACCTTTATTACCTGAGTGAAAACAAGTCTAATAAAAATGAACGATCAAAAATAAATAGCAATAGCCTTGTTTAAACTCAAGCTTATTACCTTGAAAAAAAACACGCAAATTCGTTATGCTAATAAAATAAAATGGAAAAACCAACCTAAAGCGTTACAGAATATTACAACAAAAATATAAATTTATTTCGTGAAGCGAAAAAGATGAATATGAAATAATTAATATTAATGCAAATTAAATTAGCTGAAGGCGTTAAAATTCAATTGTACAAATATTTAAGTAAAGCAAAGTTAAAAATTAAGAAATTTAATAAATGGAATAAAACCAGGTAAATTCGACGACACTTAACAATTCAATAAACACCGACCTTGAGTCCTCCAAGCGATCGAGTTGCGAATAATCAGCAATGATAAATAATTTTTCAATACTACCGCATCCTTCAACTCCATAAATAATGCAGCCGCAAAAAGGCAATAACCAAAAGAGCCGGAGTACGGTAAAGTAATGGAAAATAAAACCAAACGAAAAGAAAGAAGCTGTAACAAAGTCGCCATTAACACGTGCGTTCAATGATAAGACAAAAATCTCCACTTACCACCAGTATCTTGGTGCTTCTAAAAAATAAGTTCACAACGTGAAACAAAACCGAAAATCTCGGAAGTTATAATTACGAAAATTCTATTAGAATTAAATAGGTAACTTCGGGATAAATTTCACCAAACTCAACTGCCTCGGCAGACCACCCAAACGGAAAAAGCCAAGATCTTTAGAACCAACGCCGATCACCCAACGCGCATGACCCTCTCTCCCAAATCAGAAAACCTACTCAAAACCAAAAAGTCACTAACTACGTTATCTTTTACCAGTGAATATATAATAAATAGAGGTTCAATAAATGCATTCACCGTAAATAAGCAATTGAAAGGAGCAAAATAATATAACGGAAAATGAACCGTTACATACTTACTACTTTTCCTCGGCACAAACCAAGAAGACTTTCGAGGGATTGGACTGGTTATTTAGCCTAAATATAAAACTAAATCTATAGAATTATGGCAAGGAGGGATGCAAAAAAACATTTTTAGAACGTACTTCTTGTTGTATAACTAAACGAATAACCAAAAATTAACAAATTTAAATTAGAAACACAGCTGTCAGTGAAAGGATAAGTAGCGCCACGGAGAAAATTTGAACTAGTCGATTAACTGTCAAACGGCCCTATTCGGCAGGCTTTATAAACCCCGTTTTGAATCAACGCAGGCGACGGTAACAACACTAGCTAATAGAAAAACAATAAAGAATATACTACCGCATAAAGATTCACATACAAATTTCAGAACCAACTAGATGCTTATTTTTAATCACTCTGTATAATCTAATGCCTTCATTCATACAACAATAATATATTGATTTATCTATTATGCATGCCAAATGCTTTTCTAAAATACATTTAAATCCTGTTGGTATAAAGGTCTAACCCTTAACATTAAACGCACGAAAATTCCTTATTAAAATAAAAAACTTACATTAATATTACTATAACTGGCAAGCCTCATCTGAGCAAGTTGTGAAGCAGGTGTGAGATTCGTAGAGCTACCAAAGGGTGACATCATAGATGACACAGCACGTTTAAGTTTAGACGGAGTTTTATTAAACGAAAAAGCCCGCCCAACTTTAAGCCTTGTTCTATTAGCAAATTTGAACGCTTTCGAGAGTGTTCCGTTACTTATATCACTGGTATCGATATCCAGCTGTTGCGGTTCTAGGTAAGCTAGAAATTTATCCTAAAAAAAATAAACCAGATTAGCGTGTTACTTTGCAAGTCTATTTTGTTTTTACCGCATCAGCTGTACAAGCATTGGTTGCCATCTGTTTACAGAGCGTCCTTAGAAATGTAATTTTATCTGCGTCTTCTTCCGTCATAGCAAAGGAAAACAGTCTCTCTTTTATTTCATCATTATTTCTAAATACAAGACTGAATACTTTCTGGCAATCATCTGTTTCTTTAATGTCGATCACTCTTTTTATACTACTTAATGGCATCAATTTAACATGTTTATATGGCTTATTTGAAGATTTTTGATGGAAACCGTTAACAGTATTCGGACTTTTTAAACTGTTGAATGCTTTCGACCGCTTTTTACAAACTTCCAATTGGTCGGTGAATAGAAATAGAACCAAAAAATTTCCTTTTCCAGAAAGACCTTCAGACGATGAGAGTTGAATAACTTCTGACCGTGTAACGAAAGTACGATGTGACGATATTAATTCCGGCTGTAACGGTAAAGGCGTAAAAATAATTATGAGTAATAAAAACATTTATACTTACAGGACAGCTATCAATGTCATTAAAAATATCAAACATGACACGCTGTCCTTCTGTTTTCCTTTTGTCCTCGTTGATATGAGTCATGACTTCTTTTAATGCAGCTAGAGCTTGGTCTAACGCAGAATGATCAGAATTTGTTTTAAGGGTGTTCTTTAAAATATCTAACAAAAAAAACGTATCAAATTACCTTGAATTATCTTGAAAAATATATTTTACGCACCATTTAACAATAAGCTCATGCTAGGCAGTCGTTGGACGGGTCTTATCAATAAATCTTGTAAAGGTTGTCGGCCACATTCCGGTTTTGTTTGATTTGCTTTAAGAAACGCATGAAATCTAGGCTTATTACCATCACACTGCAGAAGCGTTTCTTTCATCTCTTCGAAGAAATTAACAAAAGGTGGATAAGCTTTCAGTAAATCCGTAGAATATTTTAATATTATATTTCCAATACTGCGTTCTTCTGACCAATGAGAAGATAACCACCGTAATTCTTCCAACATTTTCACGTGAGTTTCATAAATTGGAGGTAGGTTTCCAAAAATCATTTTTAATTCCGTCGCATTTAAAAGTGCTTCTTCTTCGGGCATCTCTTCTAGATGCTTTTTAAACATCTAAAAATTCATATCATTAGTCCAACGTGTTACTCAACAAATATTTAAATGCTTACTGTTGCTATTGTATGTAAGATGTTGACGTAATTAGATTCAGTCTGTACTAATTCGAGAAATACTTGCTGCCTGGCTGTTAGAGCTTTTCGTGGTGTATCAACTGTAGGACTTCCCTCAGGCAATTCGCCTAAGGCTTTATCAGGGCTGGTCGTACAATCCAAGAATGAACCGGACACAGATAAGAGCCCCGCATCACTAACCGAAGAACGTCTTTTATGTAAACTAGGCGACGGTTGTAACGCAAGTGATGAAATCGTTTCTTGCAATCGTTTCCGTTTACGTCTACTACCACTACTCGGCGTTGCTTGATGGGATTCTCTCCTTGCAGAGGGTGAAAGTACTTGTTCTATATACTACAGAAAACATCCAATCAATTTGTTGTAAAACTACAATACAATCATAAGTACTTACAATGTGTAATTAAGGAAGCGGGTAAATCAAAAAGGAGGTTTTACTATTATTGTTTTCTTAATATTAAATAAATTGTATGGACTTACATCATCGAATAGGTAATCCTTTTCATCGAGACAAATTTCTTTTTGAACGGAAAGCCAGAACCATTCGGCCTTCAGTATTTGTGCTTTTGATGATGTTTCTGGACGTTCGGCAACCGATGATTCATCTACAACCTAAATAAATACGGCATTAGTAGATATATCAATTGCTCGTTTAAACCCCTCTAAAGTATTTGCTGCTTGTTATAATACTGAAATTAATTATGAAAATATGTATAACATTTTTCAACCATAATTAGGCTTGGAGGTATCTCAAAATTTTTATAAATTACACATATTTTCATGAACAAAAATGACAAAATCAAAATGTTAATCATTGTGTTAAATACTTATACTACTCCAAATTCCAAAATATTAAGTTATTATCTTAGTGAAATGTTTATATTTTAAAATCTTACTCAATATTTTCTCAAATAAATATTTTAAATACCCGACAAAGATCATAAAATATAAACATTTTTAAAAAGAGTGAAGTGAAGTTAGTACCAAAGTGTGATTTAAAGAAGGCCCAGGTGTCTCCGGTCGGTTTGTAGCACATGGTCGTAATTCATCATCGGGAAGAGGATAACTGGATATTCTAGGAAAGCAACTACTATTGGGACATTCTCTTCCATCAATTTCTGACAAGTTACTATCATTTAAATCGTATTTAGTATACTTTTTAGAACGTCTTTTAAATTTGGTAGAACTAAACGTTCGCGAAAATAAATTTTTCTTAATTTTTTTATCTCGAAAGCTCGCTCGTGCATCAGAATTAGGTGTGGATTCTATTTTACCGCAACAAGTTAAATCCTCCACAATTTCAACATCAAAAATACCGGAACTAGACATAACGCTCGAATCTAAGCTTTGATTCATCGAAGAACCGTTAATTGTTCGTCTTCGATTAGCAAAATAACCTAAAGGAGTTCGGAAAAAACTTGAAACTTTTTTACGAGCATTTTCACTGTAACTCGTGTCACGTCTACGTTTAATTGAGAATGAAGTATCGGGAGAAATCGTTTCTTGTCGCTTTCGTTTTGTTGACGAACTTGTTCTATTTAAATCAAATAACTGAGTTACGGTCGTATCATCGAAACAGGTAGTATTTAAATCGATACAATTGTCGTGAGATTTCTCATGTACGGTTTCCAAGATAGAACCGTTTAAGGTGGATGGATTCGAGGAAGTTCTTGAAGGAGTTGTAAGCCTTAGGTTTTGTGCGGTTTCCTTGGTATAGAGCGGAGATGCATTGCGTGTTAAAGGATGAGTACGATTAATAATGGGATATGCCATTTGAGAAATGTCAGTAGCAGTTTTAGGAGACAATGGAGCACTAGCAGATTCCAGCGTGTACGTCTCAGCTTGCTCCATAACCTGAAAAGCATGATCCGGCACCTTGCTAATACATGTCAATTAAAAGTTTGTGCAAAAGAATGCTAATGGTTATAAGCTCTGCCTGCCACTTTTTTATATTCTCATTCTTAAACTTATGTGTTATACTACATTCAATATGCAATTTTGTTTCATAATTTTATTTATAATCATTAAAGCACTGGATGTCATTTGAAAATATTTGTAGCACACTGAAATTAAGTATTGTGAATCAGTTATCTCAACAGTATCTACAACTTTTCCAGCTGTAATTCAGAAAAGATCAATACACATTCAGAAAGTGTCAATTGTATTTCAGAAAAGTCAATTATAATTCAGAAAGCGTTAATTGTATTCTAGATTAATCGGCTGAATTTCAGAAGAGGTCACATGTAGGGGAGAGTAGGGATAGTTGATCCCCAGGGAGACTTAATCCCCCTATTGAATTTAGCGCCCAAATAATTTTTATAAAGTTTCGTTGGCAACACTGGTTGTATGCCGTACACTTTTAGTACATAAGCTACATTAGACGAAGTAAGTATTGCTTGCTGTGATTTTGTTTTTCTTATGGTCAAAGATCTTTTATGGAAGCGGTTCTCAACCTTGTGGGTTCCGCGTACCACCTAATTAATATCAAAATTTCTCCGTACCACCACATTTCGGTATCAACATATTAAAAAAATACGTATGTAGGTAAATAAAAAATATGACAAAGAAATGACAAAAGCAATAATCCCTATAATGGGGAAATACGAGTTCTAATTTCTTTTTCTATACCAGTTTTACAGTATTTGAATAAATTATTTAAATACGAGGTCTGTCCAATAAATATGCGAACTGAGCTACTAGGATGGCTTTGAGGTGATGTTTGGCCACGCCAACTGGCTGCTCTGTTGGTGGGGGACCCACTGGAGCTTCAGTAACCGCCAGACCGTCGAGGTGACCCTACAGCTAGAGGTAGAATTTTTTTTTTGCTCTTGTCGACGATGGCGATTGATGAACAGTTGGAACAGCGAGTCAACATCAAATTTTTGATAAAACTTGGGTAAAACTCTCAGGAAATACATGAAATGTCGAGGGCTGTTTACGGAGACAATGCACTGAAGAAAACAGCTCTTTTCAAGTGGATCAAGCGTTTCAGAGAGGGCCGTGAAGACTGCAACGACGATGCAAGGCCAGGACGACCTTCGACCTCGTGTGTTGATGAAAACATCAATCGCCGAATCACTGTCCGGATGATTGCTGATGAACTGAATTTGGGAAAATCGTCTGTGCACATGATTCTAACAGAACATTTGGGGTTGAAAAAATTGTGTGTTCCAAAGTTGCCGACACCTCACCAAAAGCTAAGAAGGACTGAATGCTGCAACGTCTGGAAAAACTCCGTTCAAACTTCCGGTTTCCTTGAAAGGGTCATCTCTGGTGACGAATCATGGTTCTACGAGTACATTGAGCTGAAATCACAGAACAAGGAATGGAAGACAGCAGATGAACCACGAACGAAAAGATCTCAAAAAAGCCGACCAAAAATCAAGGTCGTGCTACTTGTTTTGTTTTGAGATTCGTGGTGTTGTCCACCATGAATTTCTTCCTGAAGGACAAACAGTGAATGCTGCCTTCTACTTGTGCGACCAAATTTGTGTGATGGTGATGGATTCCGCAGTGATTGTCCGCGAGTATCTGGCCTGAAATTCGATCACCACGCTTGATCACCCTCTCTACTCACTAGACTTAGCCCCCTGCGATTTCTTCTTGTTCTCAAAATGCAAAAGGGTCATGCAGGGACGGTACTGGGACGATGTAGACGATAAAACGTGAAACGACGAAGCAGCTGAAAAGTGTGACTTCTGATGAGGACTTCCATGGATGCTTTGAACGGTGGAAACGGAGATGGGACAAGGGTATTGCTACAAATGAGGAGTATTTTGAAGGGGATAAAATTGATTTACCTTAAATTTTGTAAAATAAAGTTTTTATGACTTGAGTTCGCGTATTTATTGGACAGACCTCGTATAATTTTTCAAAACTAGTTTTTCGCGTACCACCTGTAAGTCCATTGCGTACCACAGGTTGAGAATCGCTGTTTTATGGTAAATACTACGAGCCCTATTGCACAACAGTTCGCCAATTGCTATGTTTTATATTTTTAGTGTGTTAGCTCCTTCTAAATGAATGTAAATATAATGTTTTATTTAGCAAATGATATTACATTTTAACATATTTAGAGTGAATTTAAACATAGTTGAACTTATAAACTAATCTAAATGAATGTTAAATAATTTTAGTACACGCCATAGAAAATATTTGTCAAAGAATAAGCCGCTTTAACACTGTGTAACATCGCCTTTGTTTTGTAAAACTGCATCAATCCGACGTGGCATAGTATCCACAAGGCAACAGGCTGCAATAAAGGAGTTCCAAATTAATATAATCTCAAAATTAACCTTATTTCTTTGTGCCAGGATCAATATGTTCGAAAACTTACAAATAAATTAATTATCTTGTAAAATTCTGTTTCTTAAAAAGTAAAAACAATAATTTATGGTGTTGCTATTAAAATTAAATGGATATTCACATTGTATTCATTGATAATTATCAAAAATTATATATGGGCGAACTGTTGTGCAATAGGGCTCGTATATTTTTAATTACGTAGTCTATATACAGTGTGTCCCCGGATTGAGTTCACTATAGGTATAATCGACAAAAAATTTGAGAATTTCATTTTCATGTTTTGGGATTCCGCCCTGCTTGGTCTGAAAAGAATTTTAAGCAGATTTTTAGTTTTTTAAAAATTAAGACGGCCACGAAAAATGTGAGAAAACTATTTTCTATTCAGGTAAAGTGCCTTTTTGGTCAATAATACGGCAAAATGTTATTGAGAAAAGTTGTTCAGAATATGAAATTATGGCTCTGTGCAAAATTTCAAAAAGATCAGCTTAAAAATAAAACGTAGAGTAAAGTGACCAACTATGGAATACGTACCTTATATGGAACACCTAATTATTTTTAAAACTGCTAGTGTCATCTCTCATTAATTTGTAGTCAAGTTTTTTTATAGAAGAATTAATACTAAACAACTATTTCCTCTGACTTTTTCTTGTATTTCTAATAATAAACGAGATATAAGCTGGTCAATGAAAAATCAGCCACCCTGTATAGCAGGGAGTCATGGACACTAAATGAAAGTCAATATATACGTTTACAAGCGGCCGAGATGAAATTCTTAAGAAAAATCTGAGGAATCACAAAGACAGACAGACTAAGAAAAGATAAAATAAGACAGGACTTGGGAATCAAGCCAATACGGTATTTTACAGAGGAAAACAAACTCAGATGGTTTGGACACCTAAACAGAATGGAGGAACATAACACCACCCAAAACACTATGGAAATGTAAAATGCATGCATCAAGACCTAGAGGTAGACTCAGAATTAATTGGAATAACACAGTAGTTAAAGTCTACAAGAAAAAGGCAAACAATGGACGGAAACCGTCGAAATAGCCAGCAGAAAAACCTGGCGAAATTTCACCAGAATACATCCAGTGCTAACTACTCCTCGACACCAGTATAATGGTACAAGAGGAATCAGATTAAGAAACTGATATAATGACAACCAAAAAGTACTGTAAAATGTGTAAAACATAACAGAATGTACTAAATTTATTGCAATTTTCTTGAATGTAGTATAACCTTTTAACTTATTTACACATTAATAAATCAACAGAAATTACCGAGCCATGCAAGTTATGAATATTCTATTTAAAATAACAAAAGTAATTATTTCTAGGCATAATCAGAGCTATCTACAGTAAAAACAAAACAAAAAGAAATGTAATAATAAAAGTTATTATACAAATAGCAAACTTATGGAATTTACTTATCATTCCTTTAGTTTTTTAAAAATTAAAACAAATACCGAACATTAAAAATGATTGGACGATTAGCAAAAAATTATTACTAAATTGTTATTAAATAAGTGTTACGAGCTTGATACATTATCACATTTTAATCAGCAGACTAAAATTTATGTTTGTCACACAGTTTATCTGTCATAATTAAAGATTATTTAATTAAGGATGAAAGTCATAAATCTCAACACTACAAAAAGGGTAACGAACATACACAATTTAAATAACATCTAACACAGAGATTTATTAAATTTCATCATCACCATTGCTTTTTATACATCGTTGTTTTTAAAGAATAATAAACCTATCTATTGAGAGTCCCTCTGTTATTGGTGGGATGTAAGTAACACATAATATTATGAGTTGGGGATGATTATTTGTAAAAAAAAGGCGATTTTTAAGCAAAGGCGGGGTTGGATAATGAGCAATGAATTTGTGTTAAAATAATCTCTTTACGAATAAATTTAGTAAGACTTTCAAGGTATGTATTTAAAACTTGACTCATTACTCATCCTCGTCCTTACGGATTAGACCAAGCGATCTGTTCCAATGGAATGAATAAGAGATTATTCATTTAGATTTAGACAATAAAATGCTGTGACTAACTTGCCGACGATATACAGGGTGTCTCTAAACCTACTGCCATAAATTTACCAGGCGATTCCTGACGCAAAAATAAGTCGAAAACGTCTATAAAACTTTTGTCCTAAACCGCTCCATGTGGAAGCTACAAGTCTTTGAAAATGGTGTTGAAAAAACGGAAAACAATTGCATTTTAAAAACGGTTTGAGATAAAAAATCGAAATTTTGCAGGCGGTCTAACCTATTGAAGGTATAAACTTCCTACTATTTTTTTTTTGTAAATTAACCAGGGGCGGCACGAATGGGGGTTATCACCTTCTTCTTGTAACCCGTTTTTCTTAACCTGTTGTTTTGTTCTATTTTAGTTTACAGATTTGTATTCCCTGCTGCCTAATTAACAAAAAAGGTACTCTTGTTTCAACTCGCCTGGACTAACCGTTTCCTATAAAATTCAGGTTTTCTGTTTGTCTGAGTGTAAAATGCGGCGATTGTGATTTCGGGTTACAAAAAAAAGGTGATAACCCCCATTCATGCCGTCCCTGGTTAATTTTAAAAAAAATAGTAGGAAGTTTATACCTTCAATAGGTTAGACCATCTGCAAAATTTCGATTTTTTCATCTCAAACCGTTTTTAAAATGCAATTGTTTTCCGTTTTTTCAACACCATTTTCAAAGACTTGTAGTTTCCATATGGAGCGGTTTAGGACAAAAGTTTTATAGACAATTTCTTCTTATTTTTTCGTCAGAAATCGGCTGGTAAATTTATGGTAGTAGGTTTAGAGACACCCTGTATTAATAAAAGATTTGTAATATACAGGCTGTTTCATGTTGGGAAAAGTAACGCAGTACTAAACATCGTTTGTTTTCATAGAAATTCATGTGGTTGGATGTTGCTTACATACTACCTTTTAATACATTTATTTTCTACTCCTATTGTTAATAGGAAACAGTCACTTTAACCATAAAAAAATACATAAAATCACTAAAGGGTGAACTCTGCAAAATCCGGACCCTTACAAATGATTGCAAGACAGAAACTGCAATACTTTTGAACGGAGTAAGTATTTACTTTAAAATTACTTAACAATAAAAATTACACGATATTAAGTTAAATTATTCTGATCTTGTGGGATAAGCTACTGAACGGACTTTACGCCGTAATCGTCCCATCATCCTTTGCACGTTGACTTTGTCAACCTTTCGAGACACTCAAAGTCACTATCAAGCGTCCTTTCGACAATCAGATTCTTTAAAATTTTTAATAACATCTCCGACCATGGATTTAGGCAACTTTAATGTTTTAGTAATTTGACGAATACTCGATTTTTTTTTGCAGGTGTTCGTGCAGAATCAATTTTCTTTGTTCCGCTTCATGTGAAAATATTTTGACAATTTTGTTACATATAAAACTTTTATTGACAGCTTCTGTTTTTGTATTCTTTGGCTACTTGGATACCAAATATTACTAATCTAATATAGAAGCTACTAACATACAAATACAATATTAAAAGTGTCCGGATTTTGTAGAGTTCACCCTTTAATATGAGGGACCGAACTAAACTCCTAATACCAGATACAAGATTCCACAGCAGACAACCTGGAAACCCGAAAAAATATGGACATATAAAAATAAATGAGCTGAGAAAACCGGAAATTGCAGAAAAATATAAAAACGAATTAGAAGAAACATTTAAAGCATACAAAAGACAGGAAACGGAAGAACTAAGACAAAATATAGAACATAAATGGAGAATATTTAAAACAGAACTACTGGAAAAAGCAACAAGTGTATGTGGACAAATCACAGTAAACACAAGTCAAAAACAAACCAGGTGGGGGAATAACGAAGTGAAACAGAATGCAAAAAAGAAGAAGGATGTATGGAAAAAATATATTATAAATAAGTCAGAGGAAAATAGACAGGAATACACAGTAAAGAGAGATAGAAAGCAGTGAAAAACCTGAGAGGGAAATATGGTAAGCTAGTCTGGGCCATCAAAAACAGGAGACCAGAAAGGAGAAGGAATTTGGAATCAGAAGAAACAATAACACAGATTAGACTTGGAAAGGCATCAGGAAGAGATCAAGTAATTCCTGAAGTGGCGAAGTACGAAGTACAGGGGAGATAAAGTTAAACAATGGATGAACTGGCATGGGATGGTCAGAAAATAGCAGAAGATTGGGACGAAAATATAATAGTGCCTATATATGCAAGAAGGGTAGTTCAAACGACTGTAACAATTACCTCAGTCATAATGAAAATATATTCCAGAATTTTAGAGAAAACATTACGGGAAGAAACCTGGCAGAAGACTCCAAAGGCAGACACAAGACCAAATATTCACACTGCAAATACTAATGGAAAAAACATTAGTGAGAGAAAAGGGATTATACTTGGCCTTCATAGACATCGAATCTGCTCTTGATAAAGTACCACAAGAAAGCATACGGAAAGCACTGAGACAACTGGAAGTAACAAACAAACTCCAACAGAGTTAGGATATATGGGAGAAACCTTTGAGATGGAAAACGGTATAAAGCAAAGGGACACATTGAACCCACTACTACTTGGTTTAGTTATGAACCAAATAATATACGAAGGCAAAGAGGACAGACACAACCTAAGAATTTAGAGGCCAGCAACATCCAATATTTAATATATGCAGACGATATAGTTTTGTTATCAGCAGCCGAAAAAGAAAATAATGAAAATGAGAGCAAAGAAATAGTGGAATTGACAGGAAAACCAGGAGATTATGAACAAGAAAACGAAAATAAAGAGAAAAAGAGAGGTAGATCCACCAACGAAGAAAATATGAACATTTTCAAGACAGAAAAAATAGGAAAAGAGGTTAAAGATAGAACAAAAGGTTAAAGTATGGGTTCAAACTGTTTTTTCAACACAAGTTGAAGACAAAGAAAAAATTGAACCATGGCGGAAACATTAAAAGTAGAACACTATAGAAGAGGAGCTAAAGAAACCTAGCAAACAACAAATGGGTCCAAAGTGGACATATGGCGACTGGGAACATTATTACAAACAGGGAACTAAACATGATCGCAGAAAAACTAATACAAGAATTACAAGAATTATGGATAGGAGTAGGCGAATTACAGCGGAGAAGAAAAACATAACTAAACAAGAAACATTACCCGAACTCCAATTGAAGAACAAAAAGAAAACAAATTTAGTAAGTTAAGGAAGAATGAGACAAGCTAACCTCACCTTCCAAACATAGCATGGCTACGAAAACTCTTATGGACAATGACCCCAGTGCCGGATTACCCTACACGCAAAATACGCATGTGCGTATAGGGGCAGATTTCTAGAGGCGGTAAAATTTTTAATAAAATGACAGAGCGGCTAAAAATTTTTGTCAGCTATTATTTCCGAACTCCACTTGACACATCAAAAAACTAAGACTATACAACGCGACCATAAGAATTGTATTCATTTCAAATAGGGTTTTGCCCCAAACGTGAATCTTAACCTCACTAATGTGGAATATTTGAATTTGTCACTTTGTTCATAGCAGCAAACACCGATTTTAGTGTGCGTAAAGCACCGGCACTGAATGACCCCCTTTAGGGTTACAAAACTAGACGAAGAAGAAGGTAGTTTTGTTGTCAGACTCAACACTACAAACTACAACAGATAATTAACAAATTAATAACAATTAATGCAAATAAGAGTAAGGTAACGGAGGTAACAAGAAAAGACAACCAACAAAACATAGAAATAAGGTGTAATGGGAAAGAGCTCGATAACTACGAATATCTCGAAGTAATAATAAATTAAAATGGGACACTAGAACAGGAACTGTTAAACAGCACAAATAAAGTGAGTATGCACTAAATAACATCATTATTAATAAAAAAGAAGTAAATAACACCACAAAACTACGAGTGTACAGAAGTACGAGGATCATTTTTAAAGTAAGAACCGTTTGCGCCTTCTATCCATGCATAGAGCTCCCCGCAGTCTTTTTACCGACTACAGTCAGTCTGAAGTTGCTAACGAAGGTAGACGATATTGTGCAGCAATTTAATATCAGCTATGTCCATTACTAATCCCGCCGATTGCGAAGTACGCAATCCGAAATCCATTGGCAACTCGTTGAAGTGTATGGAGAAGGTGTGATGAATGAAGGGAATGTGCGAAAGTGGTGCCGTTTATTTAATGGTGGCAGAACAAACATCCATGATGAGGAAGGTTCTGGCCGTCCAACCATAATCACGGACGAACTGAAAGCAGCTGTTGATACACACATTCGGCAGTACAGGCGCTTCAGTATCTATGAACTGCATAAGAATTTTCAACATGTTGACACGGTCAACGGTTGGCTAAATGGACTGGCGGCCGACTTCTTCAATGAGGGGATCGTCAAACTCATCTCCCGTTCGGAAAAATGCCTCGAGCGGAACGGGGATTACGTCGAACAATAGCGAAAGGATGTTGGTATGAAGTATTTAAGAAGAATGGTTGGAAGAATGAAACGAGATAGAATAAGAAACATAGCGATTAGAGAAGACCTGTTGAAGAAGTCGAGAGAAGGCAGTTCAAATGGTTCGAGCATGTTATGAGGATGGGAAATAGAAAAAGACCCGAGAAGAGTATTGGCAGCAAGGCCAGATGGAAAAAATATGTAGGAAAGCCTAGGGAAACATAGGAGGAAAAAATAGCTTTGGCAAGAGGGAAGAACTTAGGACAATTAAAGAGAAATAGCAGCCAATTGTAAACAATACCAGAAATGGACGAGCAACCCGATGCCAATGGCATAAAGGATGCGAAAAGAAGATTTTCTACACCAAATATATGGCAACATGTTCTACAAATTTTCACAGCAATCTTTGCATTAAGCGAGGCACACATATACGCAGTCATAGCGCTGGCGGTGGCGTTCAGACTCGGCCTACATAAACAAATATGCGCTTGCAGACTTGTTGCTAGATGTCTTGTGTTACGAAGGGTCTGTGTTCCGTTGCGTTCTAGCTGGCAGTGGTAGCCAGATGTTGCTTGTTGCATTTCACCGCTGTTACCGTACCTGCATAGTAAATGCTAAACAAACAGAACCAGCAATGGCAAGTGAAGATTTATCCAATTGGATGGAGAATCAAAGCATATAAAGAATGGAATTCGCCTTCTTTTTCGTCGTGATTAATTTCATGGACCCAGATGCTTCTCTTTTTTCGACTTAGTATAAATAGCAAAGAAAATAAAAATAAATAAAAAAATAAAGTAAGTTGCTTCGTTTGAGTTGCATTTGCATCTTCGTTTAGGATTGCAAGGAGCAAAGCCTCTTCTTCCAAATTCATTTTAATAAAATACAACTTTCACTCAGACAAATTCGAATATTCTTATTTGTGTGGGGACTCACCGCTGTGCCACCACCACTGCAAAAATGTGTTTCTGCTGACCGCATATATGTGTGCTCCGCTTTAAGGTTTAAATGCTAAGCAGGTTGCTGTGACTACACTAACATGATTTCTGTGGCGGAACTCTTTTTTAACATGAAATAGCCCGTAGTTAGTAAAAAAATATTAAATCAAATAAATAATCATTAATACTTCCTAGTTTGTTCTGCGATTAAGTGAAAGTAATATAGGTCTCTTTATCATTAATTCGTAACTTGTTTTAACCGCCCCAATTTAGTGTTAGGTACCAGAAATATTTTCATTTTTTCTAATTGTTTTTTAACTAATATTCACAAGCAATAATAATGTTTTAAAAGAGCATATTACAAGTTTACTGGCATCGACTGCCTCAGACTTTTAGCCTGCTAAGCTCAATAACTACCACGCTTCAGATTGAAATCTGACTATGACCGAGTTCAAACTCAGGACCTATCGATTGTACTGCCGAGAAGCCCTAAAATAACTATTACTTGTGATATATTTAATTTGATTTTATAACATGCACAAAATAACGTTTTTAATTAAACAAAACCACACATCAAATAGCGTAAAGCTGGTTAGTACATTCATGCACAATCAATTTATGTTAAAAAGGGCAGGAAAACGTTATTCATGCAAATATACTTACCACATGTGAACAAGTAGGATCTTCTAAAATAGTAATTGTGCCACCGTTGGCTGCTAATACTTCAGTCATATGTTTCTCTTCTTCTTCGGGGAAACCAAAGAAGCATACTTTAGCACCGTGGAAAGGTTTCAGTCTGTGTTCTGCCTATATTAACAGTAAAAACAATTCTTTAACGAACGGCACTCAATTAGATCATTTGTGAATGAGAAAATTTTGGGTATTTTCTGTAATTACGCTAAATTATCAAATATTATTTTATCAACTTTAGCAGTAGATTTAATCAAGGTTGGATAAATAGGCTATCAGTTTGAAGTTAAATTGGCCAATAAAAATATTAAACTTAAACTAGATTACTGTTTTTAAAGCGCTTTGTTAAAACATTGCGATACAACTTACTACAAATGTGTCAAGAGCTGCACTAAATTCGATATCATTCCGTCGTTCCCAACTAGCAAGCACCCAAGACTGATGAACTACAGGAACTCTAAAAGCAGCAGCGTATTGATATTTATCTCCTCCACTTGAATTTGCTATTAAGTGCGTTACTTTAGTTGACATATCTTTTCGTATTGAACCACCCATGTGATGAACTAAAGGTACCAAACGTGTCTAAAATTGAAACATTTCGAAAACACATCAAATGTATACAAAAACAACTTACTAAATCTTCCTTATTTCGAAATCCTGTAAAACAAACTACCACACCACACATGGCAAGATTAAATAACGGCCGTGTATTATCAGGTAATCTTTCCTTTTTGTTTGCAAGTTGTAAGAGGGCAATAGGACCCAAAAGCGATTGTCGAAGTTTATACAACGTATTGTATGTATTATCCTCGAAACTTTCAATCACAAACAGTATCCTGCCTGTTTTGCTTTCGATATGTTCGAGTCCATCTTCAGATGTTATGACAGGTACACCGAAAGTTTGTGCGGCATCGCATATAGGACTATCGTTTGCCAATGAACCGACAAGACATAGCTTCTTATCATCTGTGGGTTGTGGTATAACTGTGTGAGATTAAAAAGTCATTAAATTGAAATCGTCCAAATATAATAGCGGGTTTGGTTATTTAACCTTGAGATTACAAGACATAACCTCAAAATTGCGAACGACTAAAACTGCGTTTTTTTCGGAAAAATTTACATATAAGCCTCAAAACTTACATTCGTTTCTTGAAACGTCCTCTCCATTTGAATCGCTACTTATAGAAGATTGTTGATGAACATGAGCGTTGACTTCGTCCATTTTGAAGATACAATTTTATGGTTACATCAACAAAAAGACAATTATACACGAACTAGTCCACAACTAAATATTAATCACATATACCCAAAAACTGTACACTCCAATAAATAAAACGTCTTTATTATTTCAGCGTATTTTAGGTACATTTTCTTAGGTAATTTTCGTTGTTTGGTGAAATATGTACGGCACAACTTTAAAGTTAAATACTCTCTTGCTATTGGTTAACGTTTAAAAGTGCCAGGTACAAATTTGTTAAGTTTTGAATACCTTAAATGGACCTCACGTCACCAAATTGAAATTCGTTGATTGAAAACACCCCACTCAAACAGAGAAAATTGTGCGGACGTAGAGGCGAAATAATGTAATTTACTAATCATTGAGGATTGCCTTGCGTTGACGGTTCGATGTAATGACTCATCACCATTCCAAGGCGCCCAGAATTTCCCAGAACGATTTTAAATTATATTTTTGTATTTTCATTCACAAAAATATGTTTAGGTAAATAAACTATTTTTGAAAAATTTTCACAAACTTCTTTATATACCCATAGTCTAATTCAAGTTATTACATTTGAAGTCAAAAAGTCAAAAGAAAGTTCTTTGAAAATATTTTTAAAATAAATTACCTAGCTAAAAGTAACTTGTACTTAATTGCTGGAAAAATGTTTCGGTGAAGTGGTACGATAATTTATTTATTTATTTCGAATATAAGTACGGACAAGCATAATACATTATACAGTGTGTCCCAGGATTGATGTCACAATAGGTGCGATGGACTAAAAATTGTTGAATTTTATTTTAAGATTGTTAAATTAAGCCCTGCTTGGTTTGAAGAGAATTTTAAGAATATTTTCAGTTTTTGAAAAAGAAGCGAGAACTATTTTCTTTTTAGGTAAAGTATACTTTTTGTTTATGATACGGCAAAAGTTTACTAAGAAAAGGTGTTCAGAATGAGAAATTATGGCCCTATACAAAATTTCAGGAAGATCTACGTACCTACATTGATTAAACCATTGTTTAAATGCAATGATTAAACTGCCATTTTTTAGATTAAACAAAATAAATTGTATTTATTCAAAATTTTATTTGTAGAACATTGAACTAAACAAATAGTATTTACAAGAAATTTAACTTACGAAATGTAATAATAACATTGATCTACAATAAATTATTTATTCCACATAACTGCCAGGAGGCCATAAAAAGACTATCGTTGACTAATCTTCCTGAAATTTTGTAGAGGACCATAATTTCTTATTCTGACCAACTTTCCTTAGTAAAATTTTGTCGTATCATGAACAAAAAGGGTATTTTACCTGAAAAGAAAATAGTTTTCGCTTCAATGTCAAGGCCGACTTGTTTCTCAAAAACTAAAAATATTCTTAAAATTCTCTTCAAACCAAGCAGGACTTAATCCCACAATCTTAAAATAAAATTCAAAAATTTTTAGTCCATCGCACCTATTGTAACATCAATCTTGGGACACACTGTATAACAAACAAGACTATTTATATGTAATATTAGTAATAATACAGACAGATCAATAAAAAAACCAATTGGGGTAGGCTGTGAAATTGCATTATTTTGAATTGGTACTTTAGCCACATCCACAGAATGACATTTTATAACGTTTGTAATTTGACATTTTTATTGTAAACAAAGTTTATAACCTTAAATTCATGTCAGAAATGTCATTCTGTGGATGTGGCTAAAGTACCAATTCAAAATAATTCAATTTCACAGCCTACCCTAATTGGTTTTTTTATTGATCTGTCTGTACATTTAAAAATTATACGCATGTAATACACTGCTAAAAAAAAAATAGGGGAACACTTCTTTATGTCTCTATAACTTTTTAAGTGAAAACGATATTCAGATGAAACATTCGAATTCTTAAAGGTACATATTTTGTTCTAATAAATGAATAAATTTACAGTCAAGTAATCATTTATTCTTAAGATATGATTAACAATTGAAAAACACTACGAAAAACAAAGTGAGGGTAGATGCATTTTCTATGAATAATGTCGCAGTACTGAGTTTGTGTGACGTTCAATATCGCGTGTGTCCTCCACCAGCACGAATAAATTCATAACACCTCCTTGGCATGCTTTGTATGATTCTTCGAAGATCTTCCTGGGGTATATTTTCCCATTCTTTGATTAACGCTTCTTCTAGCTGCTGGAGAGTTTGGGCTGCATTGGGACGCTTCCGAATACGTCTATCCAACAAATCCCAAACATGTTCGATAGGGTTTAAGTCGGGACTAAGTGCAGGCCAATCCATAGTATGAATACCTCATTCTTGTATGAAGTTTATGGTGATGGCTGCAGTATATGTGGTTTTGCATTATCTTGCTTCAGTATGAAATTTTGACCTACACCATAAGCTGCATCAGGTACCATCGGCTGCATAGAAAACTGGTACCTACAGCAAAAAAATCTATTTACCCGAATATTTGAAAATTTTAGTTGTGTAAGAAGTTCTGGGTTCTAAATAAAACTTTAAAGCAAACTAAACACTTATTTATTAATAAACGGAACAAAAGGAAATTCAAATGAAATGTAAATAAATTATTCTCCTGGTATGAGGCGCTCTTGTGCATCGTTACAACTCAGTAAATTGTCAGTATTTTGTCATGTCGCCGTTATTATTTATCACATTCTGTAATCTTCGGGCTATGACTAGCTGGTCAGGTATTCTGGAGTAATTTGCTGCCATGCTTCAATAATTCTCTGTCTCAATTGCTGGCTATTTCTTGGTCGAAATCCTTCCTGATAAATGGTCTTCACCATTTGTCCCCAGACATTTTCTATGGGATTCATATCCGGGCTCTTTGAGGCCCATGGTAAAACATTTATTCCTCGTTCTTGAATGAAATTTTGAACAGTCCTTGCTCGATGAACTGGACTATTATCATGCTGGAAGTATACATTTTCTCCAAAAATGGGTTGAAAGGAAGGCAGTAATGCTTCTTCCAATACTCTCCGATACACAATAGCAGTTAGTCTCTCTTCCAAAACGACGCAAACACCTCGACCTCTACGGCTGATCCATGCCCAAACGTTCATTGAAAAACGACCACTTTTGTTTGTTTTTCGAGTATATTGTGGGTTATATCATTCTCCTCTTGGCCGATAGACACGCACAGTACCATTATGGCATGACTGAAAACATTTTTCATCTGAGAAGACAACGTTATCCCAGAAATCATCCGCTTGTCTTATCAAATCCTGTGCGAACTGAAGCCTTTGTTGTTTATTCTCCTCCGTCAGAAAAATTTTGTTGGCGGCGCAGCGGCTTCTTATCTCAGTGTCACGAATTCTACGCCATGCAGTATCGGATGATCATGGAAATTCAGTTTCTTCTTTTGCCCTGATCGCCGTCTGGTATGGATTTTCTCGAAGATAATTTACTAATTAGTTGTCCTGCTGTTGAGTTGTTACTCTTCTACGGCCTGTTCCCTGTTTCCATCCTATTACACCTGTCTTTTTCTTCGCGAGTACGATTGTGTTCTTATTAACTCCGACCTCATGCGCAATTGCCCTTATGCTGACCCCATCATGCAGCCTAGCCTAGCAGAGAAGAAAACGGCGCTGGTGGATGACTTCTTTGTTCAAAAATAGAAATCGGTATAGAGGAACAGACTTAGTGAATGATCTAAAAGCTGAAATGAGTTGCAGAGAAACAGAATTAGGTACTCCACTTGATATTGAAAATAAAAGTTAAATAAAATCAGCCTTGTTTGGCATACCGAATGGCCGAATGCTACTGCACACTGTACACACCAGAAATAGGCCGAACGAATTCTTCCTTCATTTCCTTTGATGTACCGCCCGGTAAGTGAACCCTAGCGAAAGCAAACGAATCCGTTTGATGGCATTTGTTAATACGTACACATTAACCGAACGAATTCGTTTGTAACTGTTCTTTCGCCTTCGTTCGCTGCATGTGTACGTGCCTAAACGATTCCACAAACGCTGAATAACAGAAGGGCTGCAATGAAACATTCTTGAAACTTGCCTAATACTTGTACTTATCTCATTATTGTCTGTTGGACATAAAAATATGTTATTGTGACACTGCATGTTTGTGGGTATGTTGTAGTTCGGGTTTGATACTGCATTTGGTTGCCGTGCGTCGTACTCATTTAATTCTTCACACGTTGGTGTATCTGGGTGGTTGCTTTTCTTTTGCCATCCCGTCTCTCTGTTTATAGTGTGCCATATGGTTTTTGATTTATTTTGTGCATGGACAATGGGGTCGGTGTTACTGACCTTATGCTCTTTTTCCACGGATGCAGCCATACATTAAATAAATAAATAAGTCAAAGGTGTTACTGTGATAACCGAGTCTGCTGGCTTAACGTGCTGTGCTCTCTGAATCATATGACTTCTATAAATTCTGGTAGGGATATCGTCGATCTCGGGAATCGAATCCAAGATGCCTACGTGAGAGGCTGAGGCTTTGTACACGTGGCTATCTGCTCCTCTAATAAGATATTTAAGAGGTAATTTAGCCCTTCTTTTGTTTTGGGGAAAATAAAAATTTGATGTCTTTATTTTTGAATTAACTGTTGTGTTCATCTTAATTGACAAATCATTTGAAAACGATTAGGTTATAAAAAGCATACGTATACGTGTTCGCCATTGTTTGGTGTAGATTCACATTAATAAATACATAATATTTTTCATTTATTTTTTAATAATCGTAACAAGCTCAACAAATAAGTGGATAAACAGTACTTACATGTTTCTATAAAACTATTTTCATTTTTAATTCGTATTGCATTTTCAATCTATTTTCTAATTATTAATTTTGGCATTACTTCTGATCACTTGTTATATCTAAACATGCTTTTCTTGAGGCTTTAATTGTTACATGACTAAATTTTAAGAATACAGTACATGAGAAACAATCTATAATAAGTTTACATTTGTTGAGGATGCTCTAAAACGAAGATATACTAAATAATCGTTCTTCGAATTAATATAATTGGTTACATTTCCAGTCAATTTCTTTCATAAAATAACGAATGCAAATTAGATGGTACATAAATACTTAAATTGTGTATAACGTAACAAATACTGCTAATAATACAATCTGCGTTTGTTTCATAAGCTCTTCAACTTTTTACTGCATTGTCACCGATTATGATATTAAAAATTGATACAATCACGTAACAGATCCGTTTAACTTAAAATAGATTTGTTTATTCTAGCAAGATTATCACAATGCAAAGTAAATAATTAACCATAAACGTGCAATAAGTATAACAATATAATATTCAAACGTGCCGTATCTTACTAAATTAATGAGAAAACAATACAAAACATTCGAAGAATATTCGAAAAGTTGAAAGTGCATTACTGATCATTTTGATGTCAACAATTTTAACTTTTGGTATTGAATTATCAGTCTTTTTTACTCACCGAGTAAAAATACAATCGATATAATATTAATATAAAATTACAATAAAATTATTCAAAGAAACAAATATTACACATTTAGCAATCATTCACAAACAAGACGCTTAATTAAACTAAATAGTATATTAAAATTTATTGCGATAAAACCTTCTCCATACATAAAAATAAATAATTTAATAATAAATATAATACATAAAATGATCAATACACATCTCAAATTTGATCACAAAAAAATACTTACACATCCGCTCTATTCGACTACCGAAATTTTTAAATTTTGAATATTACCATTACTTTTACATTATTAGCTCAGTTTTATTTGAAATCTTATGCAATATTTGGTCCCTAAGTTTTTACTTAGGTAAATCCTCTTCATCATCGCTGTAGTCGTTATTGTAATATTTCTTTTGGACAGATGAGGATCCACTATTCGAAGGTGATGGGGTGTCGTATATTGGACGACTATTCGAAGGTGATGGGCTATCATATCTTGGAGTCTTTCTTGGTGGTGGTAAACCATCATCTAAATCGCATGCTTCACCGTTCATTGAATGACTAGAAACCGGTGATCCTTCTCTATTAGGAGAACTTGGTGGACTTAAAGCATTTAATATTCTACCTTTAGATTCGTTCCAAATATTAGTTAAACGTTCTTTCCCAAATAACAATAAAAAATTTTCGATAAAATCTCTAGATTTCTCTTCCCATTTAGCAATCATATCGTCTTTTCGTTCTCCTATCGAATCGATTACTTTCTTTCCCTTATCTTTGAGCTCGTGCATTTTATTCTGTAACCTAATTTTCTTTTCACTTAAATACGATATATTCAGATCTTTGGCGGAGTATCCTCTGGCTAAATTACGCCTTACATAAACATCATAATCTCTAACGATACGTGCTACGATGTCGGATGTTGAAACACCTTCAGTTCGTTGGGTGGCCACAAACATCCCCTTAGCTTTCCAATGGGCATAAACATCATTACAGTCATCGGTACCATACGGTATATCATCATGGGCGATGAAATCAATCTTATGATTTGTAAGATATTCTTCATCAACTTCCCATGGTGCATCGGGTACTATTTCATCAACGTAACGACAATGTTTAACTGCTTCGTAACGCTCATCTTCGTTCATAACGGTTTTCCCTTTTTGGCTGTGAGTTAGGTCATCATTACATACTGAAAATAAACAGAATATGCTTGACACGAATGAAGAATATAAGTTTTCTTACCTCCAACAATGAGGTAGACATTAGGAAATAAATTTTTAGCTTGCATTAGTTGACGAGCATGGCCTTGATGGAACAAATCGTAGATTCCATCTGCGTAGATTCGAATAGGACGGGGTGCTCTACCACTGCAAGCCATTTCATATGTAATTCTTTTACTGTAGTCGCATTGATTTCGTATTTGAATAGCGGCAGGATCATCACTGAATGGCGCTTCTTGACAGATCGACTAAAATATTAATTTCTTTTATTGGTATTAAATTGATGTGTGTTACAAATATTCACTACTTTTAAAAGTCTATGAATGCTTCTCAAAAAGTCAAATTAATTTAAAAATTATGTTTTCGGAAACTGGTGGGGAAATACCCACAGAAAAGTATAAAATATATGTATGTATTTAAAAAATTAATTTTTGTGCAACCGGACGCGAAGTGGTCAGTTCGCGTACGAAATACAGGACGCGAGATCCGATTTCGCGGCCTGTATTGCGTTACCCTTGAATATCCAGCCCCAGCCTCGCATGAAATTGTCCGACTCGCCAGCGCTCGTCGTTCAAACGTCATGCGCGGCACACAAAATGACACTTTTACTCCTAATAACACAATATACTATTATTATTAAAATTACAAATCGGATTGTAAATAAAATCAGTGATTACCAGATGTTTGATGAAAACAAACAATTACGTAAGAGGAAGTGTTTTATTAAACTTGGAAATCAATCTTACGATCGAAATAAGGTGATTTTGATTCAGGATAGATATTAAACTTAATACATTTTATTATAAAATTGAAATATTAGTACAAGTACTCCTAATAACACAATATACTATTATTATTAAAATTACAAATCTGATTGTAAATAAAATCAGTGATTATCAGATGTTTGATAAAAACAAAAAATTACGTAAGAGGAAGTGTTTTATTAAGCTTGGAAATCAATCTTACGATCGAAATAAGGTGATTTTGATTCAGGATAGATTATTAAACTTAATACATTTTATTATAAAATTGAAGTATTAGTACAAGCAAATTAAACATTAAAACATAGAATAGGAGAAATAATTTATAAAGTTTTCATATTACGTAGATAAACTCTCAGCAGGGGTAGAAACAAAAACCCGAAAAGTTCCCAACCGATATGTGTCCGCAACATCCCTTATTTACCAAAAATCACCCCCCAGCTCGTACATTGTGCTTGTTTTTCTCATTTTTCTCTTCAGCCGTTGCTTAAACGGGAAATGTTTATAGAAACAAAAATATTCTTTATTAGATTTTACACAAAAAGTGATTGATGTTTTGTCTAACCCCCATCCAATTCGCGAAAATAACGTTTAAAGTTAAGGCTTAAAATACCCCACTAGTGCGGCCATGACTGTGGTTTTAGTCTCTAGTAGGCTTAAGTTATGTGTTGTGTTTAGTTTGACCAGGTCCGTTCCTGGGGAGTCAAGCGCCTGCGTGCAAGATATTTTTTTCGCCCCTTTTCAAAAATTAATTTAACTAAAGCGGTTTTAGAAATATTGGGATAAAATTTTTTTAAATTATTTTAAACACCTTGTATCTCAATAATAAGGCCGTTGCAGACCTATGTTCATATGAAGTTTTTTGATTAGAGCAATGTGTACTATACGCCCACAAAGTTTGGCAGATTACAACTGGGACACCCTGTACATATTATTACCAATAATACATACTTACTTGCAAGACTTGCTTTACCAAACATCAAATTTAAAAAAATTAAAAATAAAAATAATTTTACAAATGATTATTATCTAGTTATATTAAATCACGACAATTACCTAACTTTGCGTTTTTATTATCAATAATTTAATAATTATCTTTATTAGATCAGATCAGTTGACTAGGGCAGCGGGCAGCTAAATGAACACTAACAATACCGAACATTTAAATCTACTTAATAGATTTTTCTGGCTTTAGCGAATTCGGTTTATTTCCGGGGTTTTCATAAAGGCATATAAATGCAGGTGTTTAAAGGTGCATTCAGACTCAGAAATTTTGTCCGGAAAGTTGACGGACAAAACGGATGTTTTCTGCCGGACAAAATTTGGCAATTCAGACTCGCCGGACGTTTCGCAAGTTGTAGCTAACGATTTGCTTTAATTGTGCAGGTGCGAGGTGAACAGCTGTTAGTTGTAACCCTGATCACATAACAATCAGATACGCCAAGTTAATGTAAAATTTGGCAGGCAGTTTTATGATTAGTTTGCATTCGGTTACCAGGCGGCGCCAACATAGCATGAGCAGACGCGACTCTAAAGTGCTTGGAATCAGCTGATTTGTATGATTCCAAGTACTTCAGGGTTGCTTCTGCTCTGGTAGTGCTGGCACCACCTGGCAACCGAATGCAAACTAACCATAAAACTGCCTGCCAAATTTTACATTAACTTGGCGTATCTGATTGTTATGTGATCAGGGGTTGTAACCTTCTTTAACAAACATCACGTGTTTATTCAACAACTTACTCATGCGCACGCCATGGATAGTTTGCTTGCCTTACCGGGGTAGGTTGTCGGATAGATCGGAGAATTCGGAAATTCACTTTACCACTTCTTACGATTCAAATTCTACAGACCTCCTGGTTGGTCCGTTTAAATTTCTCGGACTTTTAGGACAAAATTTCTGAGTCTGAATGCACCTTAACATATATATTAAAAGAGCCGACGCGCAAAGGCGGCGACTTCGCAAGCAAGGCAGTACGCTGCCGAGTTGCGGCTGCCGCTTTTGACAATCTTCCGACACGACAAAAAGGCGGTATTTTAAAAGGATAAATGAATCCAGTTATTTTAGTTTTGATTGGGAGTTTTTATTATAAAGATAATAATAAAATTAAGTAAGCCTTCTGCGTTTAGTAAAATTAAAATGAGTACCGAAATGGCGCCCCAAACTTTTTCCGCCTGCGTGCGGTGCATTCGCTGCATACCCGCTAGGACGGACCTGAGTTTGACTGTCGGAACTATCCCTTTAACTTTAAACGCAATTTGCCGGAGTAGGATGGAGATTTGCCAAAAGGACAATAATCTTTTTTGTGTTAGAATTTAATAATAAACATTTCATTTCCTATACATTTTGCGGATCGGAGCAACGGGTTATAATTTTTTTTTATTAAACTGTAACCTATACACGCTAGGGGTGAGTTTTCACGAAAAATGGGGATGTTGCGGACACTCGTTGGGTGGGAACTTTTCGGGTTTTTGTCCCTACCCCTATTGGGAATATAACTACGTGAATACAAAAACTTTATAAATTATTTCTTCTAAAAAGTACTACTTGCTTGTACTATATATAGGGTGTTAGGTATCTGAATTCAAGGGATGATCAAATGAAACAACTTTTGTGAATAAAGTTTGGATCAGCAACCTACAATAAAAACAAAAGAAGTCCCAGAAAATGGCTAAAAGGAGGCATGCATACTTAGGAAGGCTGAAGTGACTACTTGAATGATAGAATCTGAAAAATAGTAACTACAGTTGGCGATGGCTTGAAGGCTAAACTATTGACAAAATTTTCAATACTTAAATTCCACGGAAAGTCAATGAAAATACAACAAGGAATTCCTTTTACATGTTAAGACAACTTCCAAATAATTCCACCAGAATAATTGCAAGCAATATGACAGAAATATTATTCAGTTTTATAAGAGTTTATTCTGTGGTTTTACACAATAATTTCACTATAGCAAAGAGTATATGTATATTATATTCTTTGACTGTAGTTTTTATCCTTCGATGGACATTTTACATTGTTATTTGGTTCAATGAAACAGTTCACTTGGTTGATTACTTTAAGGTTAAGGAGTTTTCAAACATCTTTTAATAATCTCAGCACCATTAACCGACATTTCTGACCCTGTAATATTTAAAAAAGTGTTTGTCATCCCAAAACACGTATTTAGGCTTATTTCACTGCAATAACGCTACTGTGTATTTGGCTGGTCGTAATTAAAGGGATTTATATTATATCAAACCAATAAAAATTGGCCTAACAACTTACAGAATGAAAAATGAGATTTTGAAAAACCGTAAAAAGCTAAAAGGAACAAAAATACGCATTGCTGAAGATCTAGATAAAGAAAAAATTAAAACCATATTTGAGGGACGCCAGAGGTAGGGGATACAATGCCACTATAAGATACAACAAATTAAAAGTGAATAATGAATACTACACATTACAACAACTAGAACATGAAAATACATGAAAAGGAGAGAGAGGAACATTTTAAGACTCGTCAGAAGCATCAGAGATAAGAGTGGAATAGGAAAACAAATAGTTAAAAGAATCAAACTCTGGAACTATAAAAAAGCAGAACAGAATGGAAGAATACGTTCAAACTCTCTTAAAACCTATTCCAAGCAATGTACCTTCATCATCAAAAAAAGATTAGAAACAATATTACCCTCTAGCCCAATAGATAACAACCACACCACGACCACGGACAGCAAAACAATTCAAACATTCACAAAAAAAACCACCCTCTCCCCAGAATTTCGGTCAAAAGGGGATAATCAGACCTCTAAGATCATTACAGAAACAAAACAAAAATAATGCAAAAAACGGAAATAAGAATTTGTACCCCGAATGTAAGAACTCTAAAAACTGAGGAAAGATTACAAGAATTATAATCAGCCCTAAACAAAATTAACTGGGACGTAATCAGCATGGCTGAAGTCAGAAGCAAAGGAGAAGAAATTGTCGAAAGGAAAAATGGACCAATTTTATTTTGGAAACGGAAAGACAGGGTTTTCTGGAATAGGCTTCTACATTAAAAAAGAATTTACGATAAGCAAGAACCTAACGTTATGCAACACCATCTTCAAAAAAAAAGAACAGGAAGACGATGGACCTGGCTCTCCCCCAATGCCAAATACATCGCCTTCATACTAATGGATAAAAAAGAAAGAGCAGTAAACAATAAAGTAATCAACAACTTCAATTTTGAAAGTGATCACCGATTAGTATGATTAACCATTCAATTGAAGAAAACAGACGAAAGAAGAAAAATGTTCGAAAATTACAAAATAAAAAAGAGAAGAAAAAATCTTCAAAAATCACAACCAAGCAGCATAAGTGACCTTAACAAAATACAATCGATACAACAACTCTATAACAAATTAGAAACTCAACTACAAGAAGCAAAAAACGAAACAAATAAAACAAATCCAAAACCACAAACTAAACCAAAAACGGAAATCCTTACGGAAAACACAAGGAAACTAATAAAACACAGGAAAAAACTAAAAACAAAAATACTCAGACATAGAATAACTAACATAGAATACACGGAAATAAACAAGATTACGAAAAGAGCAATAAGAAAAGAAAAAAGAGAAGCAGAAAGAACAAAAGTAGAAGAAATATTAAACACAACCAAAAAGTATGGAAACAACTATCAATTGGCAAACAATGGATAAATAAACTAAAATATCCAAATAAAAACAACAAGATGACACACAATCGCGAAGAAATTATAAAAATAGCAACAACATACAACGATCAACTATATGCTTCCCAAAATAAAATTATAAAGCACATGCAAACGGTGGCACAAACAGAAAAAAAAGGAAATGTCCCAAGGATACAAAAAACTGAGAAAAGCAATCCGCAACCTAAAAAAAGGGAAAGCTCCGGGCGCAGACCACATTACCAATAAAATGATCAAAATGGTAATGGAAGACATAATTGACCTTCCACATAATGTATTGTTAAATAGAATATTGGATGAAGAAATGATACCTGAACAATGGACTAAATCAATAATTATATTGATATACATACAAGGAGTGAAAGATCAAATGAAAACAAAGCACATTCCAGAATAAGCATGGATTCTCCACTATGGATCACTTACAAATTTATTCCTTACTTAATTTCCACACTGTATAATCAGTCAATTAATAGAGAAGCATAATGAATATGACATCCCCTTATAACATAGGGTTAATAGACTTTGAAAAGGCATTCGATACTTTAGAGCGTAACTACATTACCAAGGCCTTAGAATTTTTCGAAATAAATACAAATTACATCCAAATAATTCAACGAACTTTAGAAAACACAACTGCAAGGATCAGATTAGAAAAAAATGGGCCAGAATTCAAAATTGAAAAAGAAGTGAGGCAAGGCGACCCATTATCCTTGGACTACCTTTTCAGCCAATTACCTTGGAGTAACAAAGGAATAAACATCTCAGGGTCCCTTTTAGCAAACTTAAGGTTTGCTGATGATGTAGCTATTTTTGCTAAGAGTTCTAAAGAATTCGAAAATATGCAGAAAAATAGGCCTAAAACTAAATTTGGAAAAAACCAATATAATTAACGAACAGCAATAAAAATCAAATAACTTTAGAAGGATGAACAAGATACACAGAGGAAGCAGTATACTTGGGGAAAGTAATATCTTTCGAGAACAAAGACAGTAAAGAAATACAGCGCAGAATTACCCAAGGATGGAAAACATTTTGGTCGCTAAAATCTTTTTTAAAGAACAAAATGCCACAACAACTAGTATAAAAAGTAAAGTGCTTAATCAGTTCGTGATACCCACCCTAACTTATGGTGCGCAGACATGGTCGCCAAACAAAAGTGATTAAAAAAAATTAAAAACAACACAAAATTCAATGATCAGAAACATATTACAAATAAAACTAAGTGATAAACAAAACATAGTGGACCTAAGAAAAACGAGTGTGGTCAGAAGACACAATAATCACCTGCAAAAATTGAAATAGAGATGGGCGGGCCATGTATCACGGATGGAAAACAGATGGACAGTCGCAGTAACTCAATGGAGGCCAATATTGCAACAAAGACGAAGAGGTCGTCCAAAAATAAAATTGAAGGAAGATAGAGAAGAGATAGGAGGGGCGCATTGGATGGACTTAGCGAAGAACAGGAAAACATGGAAAATGCTAGAGGAGACAGGATTTTGTATAGGTTTATATATTGTTATATATTTTAACTATACTACTAAACAACAAGTGCGAGGAAGCTAAAGAGTTAGAAAGAAGAATGGTCAATAAGTATGTGGGTGCGTTGTATAAAGTGCTAAAATCCGAAGACATCTCACAAATCAAAATTTCGAATATACAGTGTGTTTCACTTTACATGAAGCCACCTAAATAACTATTTTATTAATACCGCAATTAGTATAAAATTTTTACAAGTGATAGAGGCGAATCTTTTTTGTGGTGACAGCGGACCTGCGAGTGCTGGGAATACAACAATGGTGGACTAAAGCAAAACACAGAAAGGAGTGGAAAAAGTGACGGAGCAGGCCAAGACCCACAAGGGGCTGTGCATCGAGGATTGAATTGGATTAAATTTAATAAATTTTATCATAATAATTAAATGTACAGAGCGCATCTGAATTCAAGGCATAATAGAACAATAGAAGGTGTTAAGTCAAACAACTTCTGTGAATAAAGCTTGTACTGGGACCCTACGATTAAAAGCCACTAGAACAAAACAAGAAAAGTCCTAGAAAATGCATTAAAAGAGGCAACCAGTCATTAATACTTAGAATGGCTACAGTGATTAGTTGAGTGACAGAATCAGACAATTAATAACTGCAATTATTGTTGATGGACATCCCCTTTAATTGCAAAGTTTTGCATGAAAGTACAAGGCATTCTATTTGGCTTCCAGATAATTCTCCTAGAATTGCAAGTAATATGAATTGAATTCCATTTGGTTTTATACCATAATTCAACTGTAATTTACTCTTCAATGAACATTTTACACTAATATTTGATTCACCGTAATAGTTCATTTGGTTGTCTACTTCAAGGCGTTTTTAAACATCCTATAATAACCCTAACATCATTAACCGACGTTTTCGACCCAGTATTTATTAATATTTATCATCCCAAAACATACAGGGGAACTAAAATTATGAATACAACATAGGAGTGCGCTCTTGCATCGATTTTTGAAAGCTGTCATTTTCTTTTGCAATTGCATTTGGTTATTTGATACCACACAATTTAACTTCTCTTTTCGGAATGACGAAGCTATCAACTCATCGCAATTATATTATTAAGCTGCACCGCGAGGGTCCTACGGCATGCGAGATCCAGAAGAGTCTACAGGTCCCTCGCAACCTTTTGTATACCACAGTTCGAAGGTTCAAGGAGCTGGGAAGCAGCGCGGATTGATCTGGAAGGGGAAGGATTTGCTCCATTGCTATAACATCAAACATCAGGAAGGTACGTGAACGCCAGAAGAAGTTTGATTCAATCAGTGCGAACAAGGTTGAGAAGCACGGGTATCAAACTCACGTCACTGCAAGGAATTGTCAAGAAATATCTGAAACTGAGCCATACAAGAAGGTAAAAGCTCACATTTTGATGGAGGCGAAGAAACTCTGCAAGAAGCTGATCGGTCGCTGTCGACACAACGCTCATCTGACGATCGTGCTTTTTACAGTGACACAAATACTCAACAAGCCGAACAATCGCGTCTATGCTACTTCAAATCTCTACATTGTCATTTCTCGCATCGCACCCTGCATCTGTTATGGTCTTTGGCGGAATCACATTCAACGGAAAAACGCCTTATGTCTTTGTGCCTCAAGGTGAACAGGCACAACTATCTCGATCTGTTACAAACAGAGGTTTTGCGCTGGTCCATTTTCCGCTTTGGAAATCATCGTTTTCCAATGTGATGGAGCTCCGGCTCATAAAGCTCGAATTGTGCAGAAATAGTGCAAGCAGAACTTTCACCCGATCTAAATCCCATGGATTATTCCATTTAATCAGCTGGAAAGCAAGGTTTGCTCACAGCCACACAAAACCGTTGACTCACTGAAGGCAGCACTTCAAAAAGCATGGGAGGATCCTGATTCAGCCCTCCCGCTTGCCACCATCGACGCTTTCATGCTTGTATCCAAGCTCTAATTATAATATTCTGTTGTGCTTATTACTGTTCAATAAATGTAATTTTTTTAGTTCGCATTAACATTCCATCAATTTCAATTTTTTATGGACTTTGTATTCGTAATTTTGATTCACTCTGTATGCTTAGGTTTAATTTGCCGCACTAATGCTGCTGCATATTTGGCTGATTGTAATTAAAAGGATTTTGAAAAGATATACATATCCAAAATCATGATTTTAATCCCATGTAACCTGATTTCAAAGCTTTAATTGTAGCATATTACCAAAACTTTGAATATTTATTAATAGTAGCTCAACATGTTCTTTGCAGAAACTATGCTATTCCAATCTCAATCCTGCATAGAAAATGCTCAGGCTTACATTGAACATGTTTTGCCGTTGTTTAATTTGAGAGTTTTCTCAATTACACCATTCTTTTTTGTCGAGGCAGCGTTGTCAGTTTTATTATGTGTTATGTTTTATTACAGATGTAGCAAGAGAAGAAAGGGAGAGAGAGGTTCCGAAGTCAATGTCAAATATCAGAAGGCAGAAATAAATGGATGGTTGATGGTATAGTTTCTTATTTTATTACCTACATCATTAACCTTTTCCACATGTCGATGTCGGGTCGTCTGCAGTTCTCCTGTTCTAATTGTTTGTTTCTGATCTATAACAAAGAGTATGTCTAAAAAGTTCGGTGAATAGTATCAAAGAACAAAGAAAACAAAAGAGATAAAAAGATAAGTCTTTATTGGCCTTCAAAATAATTGCCTTGCAACACAACACACTTTTGACAACGGTCATAAAGTTTCTGGAAACTGGCAGCAAACTCATCTTTAGGAATCGATCGCAGGATCGCTGTCACACGTTCTTGGATGATCAACACGTCCTCAAAACGCGTACCTTTCATTGCCGTCTTGAGACGGGGAAACAGAAAGTAGTCCGCAGGCGCCAGATCTGGAAAGTACGGTGGATGTTCGAGAACATGCTGAGCTAAGAATTGCCGCACAATGTGCAGGCGCGTTGTCGTGCTGCAACTTCCACTGTCCAGTCCTGTGCAACTCAGGTCGAACACGCCGGATGCGTGCGAGCAACCGTTTCAAAATTTCCTCGTAGAATGCGGCGTTTACAGTACGATTCACACTGACGACGTTAGACCGCCAGCATCTGGTTAACTATGGCTGCCAGCTGCACTCCCCACTACATGGTACTTCTAAATATATACGAGTATATGCATAACAATGCGCGCGCACGTCTGGCCCATTTTCGTTGAGATATCGAAGCATTCACCGAACTTTTTAGACACACCTCGTATATCTCTTAATATAATATAATAAAAAAATTACTTTTTAGTATTTTGTGAAATATTGTATAATGCGACTTAGTATGGATTCTGGGTTCAACCGTGTCGTCATTGTCGATCTGGTTTATTGTTTTTAGTGTGTTCAATTATTGTTGTCGTTTTTTGTTATAATTTATTTTAAAGTTTAAATTTTTATTACATCCATAAACAATACATTTTAACTATGAACCAAATCGATAGTTTATCGGATAAACGTTTCTCGTTATTAAGTTTAGAAGAAAAATTGGATATCAATAATAGAACCCAGTATATAAATATAAACAAGTTAAGTTGTTTTTGGCCCCTGGCCCCACCTGTTTCTATTGCCATCAACCTCCATTGATAAGAGAAATAGGTATAGATCATAAACAAACAATTAGAATAAGCGAACAGCAGACAACCCGACATGCGGAAAAGGCTAATGATGTAGGTAATAAAATAAGAAAATGCACAAATTGGAAGAAAAATAGTTAACAACCCCAAACAAAAAGTTAGAATAGGGATTTGGAACATACAAACGATAAATCGAAAAGGAGAATTAGAAATTAGAATGAAAGTAGCATTCATAACGGATGGAAATATACAAAGAGAAAAACTGTGGAAATGTTTGCAAGAACTGGAAGTAACAAAAAAAGCTTAGGCAAGTGATCAGAAGCAAAGAGGAATTAAACAAGGACATAGCCTGAGTCCCCTATTGTTTATTATATACATGGTTAAAATATTAAAACTCTGTAAAAAGAACATGCCAAAATAACAGTTGGGTAGAAAGATCTATGCCCCATTCAATTGCAGAGACGACATAATAATTATGGGAGATAGCCGAGAAAATATCTAAAAGACAATGGAATAAAACATTACAAGAAATGGGTATGGAAATAAACACCGGAAAAACAAAAATAATGAAAATTAATAGAGCAGAAGATCAGCAAAATATTACACGTGGAAAGGATATACCAGAGCAAGTCACAACGATTGATTGCCTTGGAACAAAAATTAGTGATGATGGGAAAATAGACATAGAAGTATATCAAGTATGTATATTATCAGATCAACAAAATAATTCTGCCAGAGAAAGAAATTAGTACAAGTACTAAGATCAGAATATATACGAGACAGCAGCAGTACCATAAGTGAGACCTGGCCATTAACAATAAAGTAGCGACAGAAATTAAATATCTCAGAAAAATAGTGGGGAAAACAAGAGATAACCGTAGAAACGAGAACACAAGAGAGCACTTAAAACAAAAATCAGTAACACAAACAACTGATGAAAACAACTTAAATGGTACGTACATGGTGCAGAGAATGCCAGCAGATTCACTAACCGAGAAAGTAACATGGAAGAAAGAACATGGAAGAAAGAATTGCAGAATTAGCCAAGAAAAGAGCGAAATCAGTCAAAGAACTAAAGAGCATGACAGGAGATCGAAAAGAGTGGAGACTCCGTCCCATCCGACGCCATAAGACATAAAGCTTTAAGTCAAAGAAGAAGTCATGTTTTTGGGGGTCTTCAGGTACTATTGGGTGTAATATGGTAATACTGCTTTCCATAAGACTTGTACTTCTTTCTAAGGCATAGATAGAGTTACCATATTATGTTTTTTTTTTAATTTTCAGAACAATCAAAAAAATCCAGACAAAATCCGAACCCCCCAGGAAAAGTAATTCGGAAATGTTTTTTTTTTTTTAATCGTTGCGGTTATACCAATACAATGAACTGTAAGGCATAACAAATCAAAACATTCATTATTCTATGTTAATTAAAAGTGCATAGCAGACTTTATTGGTTTAAAAAAAAAATTACGTTACATAAATTATGAAGTATATACAATGTGTCCATGGATAGGTGATACAAGAGGAAAAACTTTTTTATTATTGATTTCGCAGAAAACTTTATTCTTGATAATAATTTTTGCTGTGATTAATAGTCTTATTTCTTATGTTACTTTTCCTGCAGGTAATCATTTAAGACTTAAATTCGTAATTTTCCTCAGTTTTGGACTTTGAAAAAATTTCTAAAATTCTGTGTAGAAGTGGAAGGTTTAAGAACAAGCAGGGATAAGACTGCCAAAGAGCGTATTGATATCTAAAAATTTTTGCTCATTTATACCTCTTGTATCACCAATCCATGGACACATTGTATTTAGATGACTGAAACTATAAAAAACAGAAAGTTTAAAAAAGTCATAATAATGCCCTCTACAGATTCAGTTGTTAACCTGTTTCATTGGCTTTTTTGCCCATTGAGAGACTATTAATGAAAAAATTGGCTTTACGTTAGCATTGTGCACATTTTTTATAGCACAAAAGTTCACAAATTTTTAATAATAAACTTAGAAAAAAGTCGCGAAGCTTGAAAATATTTTGGGAAAGTGATATATTTTCCATTTCCTAGACACCTCTAAATTTATGGTCGGACTTCCCAGATGTCTTCAAAATTCAAACATGTCCAGGGAAAACTGAACGTATGGTAACCCTAGGCACATACTATACTAATTCTTTCTTCACTGTAAATTCCACATTAGATATGAATACACATATTTTTGTATTTATTGTATATTAGGGAATAAACTAATAATTTTTTAGCTGCAATATTTATAATGCTGCCGTACAACATGGTCCCAAAAATGAGACTTAACAGCAAACATATTAAAAAACATATAGAATGGAATTATTGAACCTGCAAACATTAAAAATACTAATTCCGCAAACCTTTAACATCAGTATTTAAATTTGGATTTGGTATTTATAGGTTTTTCACACTAAAAATACTAAGAAAAAATATTGGATTTATTTTTAACATGATTCTCATATATTTTGATCGTATATTCATTCCTGTTTCTTTTGTACTACAAAAATTTAATTTAAATTTCCTTTTATAAAGAAGTGAAATTACCAAAACTCTTGCTTTGTATTTCTGCATCATTGCATTTCTCTTTCAGAAGTTGTGCAACAAACAAATAAAAAATCTATTTTTATATAATATTCGGAAACAAACTCTATCTTTATTCAAGTAAACATTACTTGGCACAATTACTTTGTATTTTTTTTATAAAACCTCAGCAAATTTAGACATGAACACTTAAAATAAACCTTCAAAATTATAAATACAATAGCTTTCAAGAGGAGTACTTTTTATAGATAAAAATTGGTGACATAAAATTCTGATAACTTTAATTAAGCAATTACTTTATTACATCCTGTTCGGTAAGATAATTTCCATCACAATACAAAGATCATCGAAAAATCTTCCGTTTTGCAATAGACTATCATCAATAAAGCCTGAATTCAAATAAAATCGTTGACTTCTTGCATATAAATAACCATAATAAATTATTATTTTATTTATAGACATCATATTGCAAAACGTACTTGTTATAAATAATTTAGAAACCATGTTTTTTACTAAGTTAATTTAGAAATATTCTTAGTAAGGAGCGAAGGGCTCTTTTGGATATATTTAGATGATAATGAAAGAAACCTAATATTAAAAATTTAAGTATGTTGAAGGAGTTTACAATCAAAGTAAGCTTATTCTTCCTGAGAATTTTTAAGCAATACAGAGACAAAATATAATTTATAAACAATCTGTAATAATATGGAAACATTGATAACCTATATTAAGAACCAACCTTGTGACTGTTTAGTAAACATCTCGTGTTGATCAAAGTATCACTGCCAACTCATCGGTAATTAAAACAGTCATCATCTTGATCATGTTCTAATCAAAGGAAAATTATTTAAAATATACCCGGAACTGTTTTTAGTATAAATTACTGTAAATCATAATACATGGATAAAATTATTTTGTTATCCTCTATAACTGCTTTACATAGAAACACATGTTTATAGGTTTGACACAATTTCATTGAAAAACGGAGATAGATTTTTCTCTCAAGCTTCATGCCGCTTTTAGTAGTTCAGTTTTACATAATTAGCTCTTTATTTTTTAGTAAAGAAATTCGCCACAACAAGCTTTTAGAGAATATTTATTTGTTAAGAACATATATAAAAAATTGTAACAAGCTTAGCTGATTAAAAAATAATGAGCCTTAATTGGATTAATCGCTTGGTGGTTTTATTAGACCTGAATATCTTATTTAAAATATTTTAATGATGAACAGAACATCGGTCAGAAGCTATAACGTATCTCACTAGAAGAACAAAAAATAGAAGAAGTAAAAGAATATTGTTATCTCCCAGAGACGTAAGGAGTAATGCACAGAACAGAAGTAGGATACAACACAGGAAATTATCATTCTTTAAGAAAAAATTATTAACGACAAAAGGAAACAATTTTTGAAGACTTTCGTCTGGAGCATTGCACTGCAGTGGCGTATTTATTGGGGGGGGGGGGTCCAGGGGGTCTAGACCCACCCCAGAGACCCAACTGAATTTTTTTATAAATAAATACCTTTTAATTATGTCCCCCCTAAAACCTAAATTTATGGTATTTAATAAAATTTAGGTCATAATACGCATAATATTATACTCCTATATACGAAAATTTCACCAGCTGCACTTCGTTCAAATAAAACTTATCTATAACCTTCACAGAACTCGCGTAGATACCCATCTACATATCTCAATATCCAGTTGGACCCCCCCCCCCAGAAACAAAACTTAAATACGCCACTGTTGCACTGTACGTATGTGAATCATGAACGATAGCCAAAAATGAAGAGAAAAGATCAGAAGCAGTCGAGATGTGGTGCTACAGACGTTAAGAATCAACTGGGCCGAGAGAATCACAAACACAGAGGCGTTAAAGAGAGTTCAAGAGCAACGTACCATTCTGAATAACATAAGGAAAAGAAGAGATTCACTAATTGGCCATATCCTGTGGCACAAAGAACTCCTAAAAACAATAAATGAGGGAAGAATAGAAGGAAAGAATGCACCTGGACGACCAAGAACACAATATACTTATTTCCCAAATCATGAGAGACGTACAATGTTCAGCTACTCAGCACTTAAAAGATTGGCCACTGACAGGTCTAGATGGAAAACTACCATGTAGAATCAAACCAATCATAAAGACCGATAACACAAGAGAGAGCAGTAAAAAACAAAGCTTACAGGTTAATCTTCTACATAATTTTTTTATCTCCCAGTTTATTTACACAATCTGTCCTAGAAGAATAAGTAAATTTGATAACAAGTATGCATTAATAAAATGTAGACAGTCATTCAGTAAATCGTGCCTCTAATTGTAACATCTTAACTATAGACTTATTCACTATCAGACTATCACATTTCACATTTCAGTTAAAATCTGTTAACTATGGTTGATGGCTTGTACCGCTTGAGCCTACATGTACCGTTAGATTCGTTAACTAACCTACGCACTAACTGGTTTGAATGCACTGTAAGTTTTTCACTGTACTTCGCACTACTTTTACGTGCTTCTTCTTTCGCTGTAGGAATCTGCAGGTCTTTTTTATTTGCGTTGGTCACAAACCATACTGTCTAGGTACTTTGCCTGGAATCTCTCCAGAATTTCAATATTGGAAGATGACGCGAAACCTCATAGTTAAATGCCGTAATTCCAAATTAGTTTTAGAGTGGCTTTATAGAAAAGAACTTTGTTTTCTAAACTGAGTGGCCACCGTCGTCCGATGAGCCAATACATTATTTTGATTTTCAAATTGGGTAGTTTCTTTTTCACTTTCATATGTCCTCTCCGTGTCAACTTTCTGTCTAGATATTTTGTTTGGGTGGCTTGAGGTATTTGATGGTTATTTAAGGTTATTGGCAGACAGCTATCTCTTTTCATTGTGAAGGTCACATGTGTAGATTTTTGCTGTCTTTTATTTTCCAGCTAATGCTCTTTCCGGGTCTCTATGTGACCCCAACAGGGCCGTGTCGTCACCGAATGTTGCTAAGGCACTAGATGGAGATACTGGTAAATCAGTTGTGAAAATCAGGTAGAAGACTGGCCCAAGAACGCTTCCCTGTGGCACACCAGACTGTATAGGTGACAAATTTGTGCATTCATTATGGTGTTTAACGTAGAATTGTCTATCACTTAGGTAAGATTTCAGTAAATTGTATATGTTGTGCGGTAACTATCGTTTGGTTTTATATAGCAGCCCTGGGTGCCACACCTTGTCAAATGCCTGGAACACGTCTAAAAACACCGCTAAACAGAATCGTTTCTCTTCTAAATCCAAATTTATTTGACACACTACTCTCTGGACCTGCTCTATCGTCTCATGCTGCTCCCTAAAGCTGCACTGGTGTTCAGGTATTAGTTGCCTTTGTTGCAGCACTGGATTTAATCTTTTTAATCTAAGCTTCTCGAATACCTTAGACATGACCGGCAGCAAGCTGACTAGTCGAATCGAGTTCACGTTTTTTGCAATTTTACCAGGTTTTACTATCAATATAATTTCAGCCACCTTCCAATATGTTGGGAAGTATTCTAATCTTAGCATAGCGTTATATAGTGCAGTTATTATTCTGAGATGTTTTCAGGCAGTTCTTTGAGGATTTGACTTGGCTGGGATGAGATCCCAGTCTGGCACCTTCCTTTGATTGAGGTTATTATAAATTACATATTTTATTTCCTTTATTTTGAACTTTTTAATTGGCAGCATACCATACAAACAGAGATAAAGGGGTAGACCAACAAGAAGGTGGCGAGATGAAGTAACACAGTATCTGGAAGTTGTAGGAATGAAGGGATGGATGGTGGCAGTCAAAAATAGGAAGATATGAAAAAATGTGATACAAAAAGCCAAATTACATAAATAATTGTAGAAAATAGAGAGCAGAAAGGATTAATCCACCTTAAAACAAATCTTCTTCTTCTACTTGTGTTACCGTGTTACACCAAAAGCCTGTTGTTTCCGGTTTAGTTTCCTTGGGATGTTGACTGCCAACTCTCTCTCCATCTCTTAGTTGGTCTTCCTGGTAATCTCTGTCCATTCGACTGATGTGTTCGTTCCATGCTCTTTTTCTTTGTCTGGACCATCTTCTGTTTTACATGTCTGTCTGATCTTGTCATTCGATACTCTGTCTCTTAGCGTTTTTCCTGCTATACTTCTTAGCGTTCTCATCTCCGTTGTTCATGGCAGCCTCTTGGTGTCACATGTCTCAGCTCTCGTCGCGGCTCCATATGTCATCATGACAGGTCTTATGCAGGTTTTATATATCCGTATCTTACTATCTGTACTCATATTTGAATTTTTCCAGATTATGTCTCTTAACCCTTTCACTGCTACTGTAAACTGTCTTACTACGCCGGGGAGCTGAGCTGTTTTTTTGTGTGAATTTAATTGTTTTTGAAAAATTAGTTTTAGGCACATACAATCTTTTGTAAAAAAAATTATTTACATCAAAAGAAGTGTGACGTCCTTAGACGACTTGGGCACTGGCCAAAAAATTTTTGTAAATATTATTATCATTCTTATTTTTATTATTGCCTGACGAAACCATGCGCAGTAGGGCACTGCCATTTAAAAAAGTAAAGTTGCATTCCCCTGTACTTACACGTGATGACGTAAGACAAATTCAAGGCCACAGATATATGGAGTACTTACCATCTAACAACTTTTGTTAAAAAAAATTTTTCTAAAAGTCGACAATAAAAGAGTTATAGTAATATTGCGTTACTTTTTCCTCATACTGTATGTAACTATAATACTTATGTATTTTTTTATTGATATATCCTAATATCGTTTATTTTTTATATTATTCCTCTATCATATTATGTATGCCTTATAAACACATAATAAGGACTAAATCGAAGAAGTTTAAGATCTTTCTATATCTCGAATTTTCTTCAGAGATTTTGATAGTTCGAGTTATTAGAGAGGTTCCACTGTATTTTTAAACTAATACCAATTGGTTCTTTGGGGTTTTGATGGTCTTGATCCCCGTAAAGTATTCGCACTCAAGGTTATGAGTATAGGTGAGTGATTACTAGAGAGCGGATTTTATGAAGAATGCATATCGCTTATTTTTTATAGTTGAAGAATAGCGTTTTGTTTTTAGACGAATTGCACTAAATGCAATCATTCGGCGTTAATTAATTTTTGCATATTTCGCCAAATATACATATGTATATTGGAATTTTATGCATGAATTAACATATACATATTTAACATTTTTTTAAGTTTTCCATTGCCAGATGTACGTAGTTCAGTGCCTAATTGTTCCGATCCCAAGTTCCAAATTCGTTTTAAAATGCATTTTTCTAACTTAGAAAGGTATTTTTAAATGAATAATAGCTTTAAAGAAAGATCATAAATAACCTGTCAACAGTTATTACCTGGCGTTAAAAGCTACATTAATACTTCCGGATTATGAAGCTGCAATGCCACTATTTCCTAGTATTTTAAAATTTTAAAGGTTCAAGTAGTAAGTAGTTAAAGTTATTTGGACTTCCCCAACGTAACTGTTTAGTTATTTAATCCTTCTTGAAACACATTTGAGAGTAAAGGACAAAATATTTTGTTCTGCAAAATTTTAAACATTCTTTGCGGGAAGACGAAACTGAATAGTAGGGCCAGAGTTAAGTGAGCTTCAAGATTTTAAATAACACTCATAATTTTTTATGTTAAAATAATAATTTTGTATGTACCTATTTAAGTTTTTCCTATTAAAAGAATTGCCAGCACATAGTTTTTTATATTTCATGTCATAATTTGAAAGTAATACAGGCAAATAGAAAATGCATTATTTGTGCATATTTTGAATTAATAATGCATTCTTGTTGCATATTTTAAGTGCATATACAGGGTGGCCCACTGAAAACAGTAAACGCAAGTTTTGGCCACTTAATATTATCAATTTAAATGCTGACAAACTCACAAAGTACTTGCTTATTATTACAAACAACTTGTCAGATGAAGTGCTTTTGTTTGCTACGTTCAATTGTTTAAGCCTATTTGATCAAAATTTAAATGTAATTCTTTCTCAAATTAATGATCGGATTTGAAAAATAAAAAGACTGTTGAAAAGGGAATCGAAAGGCCTTTAGAATTGTGTGACGTTTGACACCCCTTTATATTTAAAAATTTTGGGGTGCAATTCATCTTAGGGTTGAAGTTGCGTAAATAATACTAATCAATTCAGATGTCCACCTTGATACTAAAATTGACGTGTTTCGGAAAATTGATGTAAGTGGCCAAAACTTGCGTTTACTGTTTTCAGTGGGCCACCCTGTATATGCACATATTTCGGCATTTTATAGTGCATAAAATCCGCTCTCTAGTGATCAGAGAACAATTTAAAACATGGACGGATTGTCAGGTGAGTACTAGGCATGGATTTTAGCACACAAAAATTTAGAATAGTTATTTAATGCCGTTTATTTTAATTCTATTTAGATAGAATCGTTTGTTAATGGAATAACACTAAATTCTTTCATGCGAAAAATGAAGTAGCAATTATTACTCAGCATAAGCCTAATAATTTTTATATCAAATTCTTTATTACCGAAGTTATTAATCAGTTATTTCAATTTTATTCAGGCTGATGTGAAAAATATTGGAAATGAAACAAGACAGTCATGTATTTAAAATTATTATTTATTTACAGCAACTTTTTAACAATCCAGGCGCTATTAGTACATTGTTTATTATTATAAGTCATATTTATTTTCTGGTTATTTATAATTAATAACCTCCACTTTCCATAAAAAATCCTACACCTCAGTATTCCTAAGTGTATGTTTAAATTTGTGTAATTTCGTACGTGTGATCTTTTAGTCTTAATTAGAAAAAACGGCACTTTGACTAGAATTTACTTTTACAATGAAAAATCGGAAAATTTAATGAAATGTCGATAAATATGTTTTGGTTTAACATAATCATGATTTAAAAATACGAATTGTAAAACATAAACCTACAAGACGAAGTTAATAATTCAGTTTAATTATGTAAATTAATTCTGGCTCTTTTTGGTGGTGGAGTACCATCCGAAGTGTCTTCAACATCCGATACATCTCCATTCAGTGAGCTACTACTGCTATGATTGGGCGAACCAGGTGGACTTAAAGCATTTAAAATTTTATTTTTGGACTCATTCCAAATATGCGACAATTTCTCTTTACCGAATCGTCTTAAAAAGCTTTCGACAAAATCCTTAGATTTTTCTTCCCATTTATTAATCATATCATCCGTCCTTTCCCCAATGCTATCTATAACATGTTTACCCTTATCCTTCAACTCGTGCATTTTCCTCTTAAATCTAATCCGTTTCTCTTTTAAATAAGATATGTTAAGATCTTTAGCTGAGTAACCTCTTTCGAGATTTCGACGGACGTATTCATCATAATCTCTGACAATTCTAGCCACAATATCCGAAGTTGATACACCTTCGGTTCTTTCAGTGGCAACAAACATGCCTTTTGCTTTTAAAGGTGCGTATATATCGTTTGTACTACCAGACGCATAAGGAATATCATCGTGAGCCACGAAATCAATTTTGTTTTCTATCAGGAATTGTTCTGAAACTTCCCATGGCGCATTGCGCAACACTTCATCAACATAACGACAATGACGGAGAGCTTCGTATCGTTCATCTTCATTTAAGACAGTACGGCCTTTCATTTTATGAAGTAAACCATCACTGCATACTAAAAACGAAGAACATTAAAAGTTTGAACTACAAAAAGAACAAAATAAGCACCTCCTACGATTAGAAAAACGTTAGGGAATAAATTTTTGGCTTGCTGTAATTGTCTCGCATGACCTTGGTGGAATAAATCGTAAGCACCATCGGCGTAAATTCGGATAGGTCTCGGTGCCTTTCCGTTAACAGCCATGTCCTTTGTTATTTTAATGCTATAATCGCATGCTTTTCTAATGGCAATTGCTTCGGGATCATCGCTGAATGGTGTTTCTTTGCAGATGGACTGAAATAGGATTTAATATAAAATTTTATCTTCTAACAAGTATATGAAAAGAAGAAAAGATACGTATGACAGAAATAACATGGAACTTATATGCAAGTAAAAATGTAATAAGCAAAATTAACTTCGAAATCAAGTAATTCTTTTGACAAGTATTCTAAGCTGATGGAAGTTTTAGCAGTTTAGAAAGTATTGAACGTGATTTAGCAGGCAACCTCCGAGGAATATCCAGGAGAGCGACATTTGCTCAATCTAGCTAAAAGACATGATTTTTAATTCCATAGCCACCTGAGGACCTTGAAGATATCCGGATATCAAACAAATCTGAATGATAACATGATGTCTTGCATATAACTTAATGAAACTTTCAAACAAGAAAAACTAGAGACAGACAAACGCACAAAGCACAGAACATAAAGCCACAATAGTTCAAAAAAAATGTTAAAAAGCAACATGCACAAGGAAAGAACGATAGCCAACCAAAATTAGTTAGTATTTCATTACATTACCTTAATTCCGATACTATTATTAAACGAGCATTTCGTATTCCATTATTTAAATAAATATATTCAACATTGCCCCAATTCTTGACTTCCCACTGCACATGATTTAACGAAACAACATAATTAACACTTCACAATGCATTACACTAAATGATTTTCTTATGTTTAATTGTTTAAAGATACCTATTCTGAAATACTAAAAATTTATTTTTGAATTACATATTGTATTTTAGGCTTTAAAGCGTTTAATAATTTAGTATTACTTGTCAATTAATAATGATGATATATTAATACTAATGGGTGACTTTAATGCAAAAGTTTGTAAAGATAATGAATCTCTTGAGAGTGTTATGGGTAAAGAAGAAAACAGCAAGTTGTTTGTGGAACAATTCAAGCATAAAGAATGTCATAAGATTACATGGGTGTTTCCAGGTCAAGATGTAAAAAATCAAATAGATCAAATATGCATACGGCAGAAATGGAACAGTCTGCAACAGACGGGGGCCTGACATATAATCCGACCATTATCTACTAAAGCGTCTAAGAAGAAGGGAAGCAAGAAGAGGCGGGTAAAATATGATACCGATACAGCCGACGTAACAGAAATTCAGGACAAACTTGTAGAGATGTTAACGGGTAAAGCCAGCAACATCGACTATACGAAGCCGGTAGTGTATGGAATAAATGCAGAGAAGCCCTTTTAAACACATCTAAAAGAACGTTGAGAATTAAAGAGAAAACAAACACGAAGCACTGGATGAGCACACATGGGACTTGAGAGAAGAGATGTTAAAAGAAAGAAGCTAGTTGAAAACAGAATGGGTAAACAGGAAGAACTACAAGAAGAGCCTTAAGTAAAAGTATCCAGGGTGGTCGTGAAAGTTGGGAACATAATCACCATTAACTACAAAAAAGATTTTTTAAATAATAACTTTTCCTAAAATACCAAATTAAAAAGTTACGGCCCTGTAAAGTTGAGTTTAAAAAATTGATCTTTTACAATGTTAAAAATCATCGGAGATTTATTTTTAATTTTTACTGAGTAAATCAGGGCCTACCAAGGTCATAATTTAATAGTAATAAGAAAGCTTTAATGCCCTTAATCCTTCCAAAATACGCCAACGACCAAATTAGAAAATAAATTTTATTTGAAAAATCTTCACTACTTTTCATGTAGGTAATGCTACTAAAGCGTAGGAACGGCCGACCTACCTATAGAAACAGAACTCACGGCTCCAATCACAAAAAATACAAAAAAAACTAAATAAAAAATAAAACTGATAACCAAAAAATTAAGTTAGCGACCGCACCCTTTGAAGACAGTAACAAAGATGAAAAAGACGACTTCTACGAAAACCTACAGAAAACAGTAGATAAAATACCCAAATACGACACAGTAATAATAATCGGCGACCTAAATGCCCAAATAGGCAAAAAAAAAATACCTTAGAAAACCCTCCGGATAATGACACGTCATGAAAAATCAAATAACAACGGACAAAGAATGTGCCAATTAGCCAATGATTACAATTTAATAATAAGCAGCACGCAGTTCAAAAGAAAGAAGATACACTTATTAGGAACATGGCTGAGCCCAGGAAACAGAAAGCTAGCACAAATCGACCACGTGTTAACCTCAAAACAACGCGCAAATAACATAACAAATGTAAGAAAACACAGAAGCTTCAACTGCGGCTCGGATCATTTTTTAGTCATGAGTATCCTAAAAAAACGTAAACACATAAATAAAAACAAACAAAATAACGAACAACAAAAATGGAATGTCCAAAAACTAAATAAGAATAATGAAAAAAATAAATACATTCAATCGATAGATAAAAAACTTGAACAAAAGCCTAAAACCGAAGACATACAATACGAATGGACAACAATAAAGGAAACATTAATCAGTAGCAAGGAAACCAACATAGGGGGAAAAGGAAAAGAAAAGAAACGAATGGTATGATGAAGAGTGCAAACTAATGATTGAGGAAAAGAATCAACTTTGGAAGAATTATTTAAACAACCCGACGGAAAATAGCACTCAAAGAATATAGACAAGCAGAGTAATTAGAAGGAAAAAACGTGAACATATGAATAATAAAATTAAAGAAGTAGAAGACTACAATGAAAAACACAACTCCAGGATGTTAAGACAAGAAACCGTATAAAAAAACACGACTGCAAGGGCATGTAAAAATAAGCAAGGAACTACACTAGAAGAAACCGATGACTTGAAAGATAGAGGGAGTACTATGAAGAAATCTTGAATAAACACGAGCATACACTAGAATTACACACATTCCAACAACCAAAAAATAATGAAAATGAGGAAATGCCCTCTGAAGAAGAGATAGGTAGTGTCATAACAAAAATGAAAACCCACAACGCACCTGGCTGTGACAGTATAGTCGCTGATATGATTAAAAACGATGGAAACAAACTAAGCCGTGTATTTCAACAAGGTTTGCAGAGCCAGCTAAAATAATAAAAAAAAAGGCTTCAGAGAGAATAGATCGACCACCGACTGTATACACATAATCAGGCAAATAGGAAAAAGATCTCACGAATAAGTATAACATTGATATGCATTGCATTTTTGTGGATTAATCGACAAGAACTAATAAGATTGCTGCAACAATTCCAAAATTCCACAAAAGTTAATAAATTTGATATAGGTACTTAACACTCAATGAAACGTAAGCCAAAGTTAAAGTAAAAAAATGCCTAACCAACGAATTCAACATAAAATCAGGAGTAAGACAGGGTGACGCTCTGTCGGAACAACTATTTAATCTAGTCTTTTAGAACCGGTAATAAGATTCTAAACCTACAAGGATCTTAAACCACCAATAGATTGCAACTTATAGCTAAGTTACGCGGATTAAATACACGAAATTCCCAAGACAAAAAATGGATAAAGATAAAGATGAAGAAACTACTTATACTTATAACTTGGAGATTACAAACTTTAAATTGTACAAAAATTCACATATTTAGGATCGGAACTCAATACCTTCAACTACTACAAAGACGAAGTTATGAGAAGAATACAACTAAGAAATAAGACGTATTATAAATACAAAAGACTGCTGAACTCTAAAATCTTAAGTAAAAAGTCAAAGATACGTATACAATGTGATTTTTTAAAAACTCAATTGCAGCAGGCCGTATTCTGTCTTAATAACCTTAGAACTGTCTGTATTAAGTTAGAATACTGCCTGCTGCAATTGAGTTTTAAAAAATCACATTGTATATAAAACAATTATACGGCCAATTGTTACATACGGCCCAGAAACTTGGGCAACAACAAAAAAAGAAGAGGAAATGTTACTAAGAATGGAGAGAAAGATTGTAAGGAGAATATATGGAGGAAAAAGAGAGAGGGACATAAAGAAGGAGAACAAACAAAGAAATAGAAGAAATTCTACAAAAAGAAAACATTACAAGATTCATAAAATCACAAAGATTTAGGTGGCATGGGCACATACGACGAACAGATAAGAAAAACGCCGTATACGAAATAACAGAATGGAAACCACTTAAGACAAGAAGCAGAGGAAGACCGTGTAAGAAATGGAAGGATGAAATTGCAAATGTCTTGAAAAAAATAAGTGTAACAAACTGGAATACACAATGCCTGGACAGAAGAAGTTGGACGATGATCGTGGAGCAAGCAAAGACCCACCTAGGGTTATAACGCTGCTAGAAGAAGAAGAATGCTAGTAAAGAATGCCCCCAACTTTCACGGCCATCCTGGATATATTTATTTTATTTTGGGACGTAGATTTCTTCGAACCAATAATTTTATGTTTTAAACTTTTTTCCTATCTCTCATGGTAAGGGCGCTAGGAAAGCCCGACGCACTGTTGCAGGACCCTGTATCTAATAATTATTAAACATTAAATCAAAACAATGGACAAAGTAAAAGTAATGTTCGAATCGATAAGCTAAAAACTAGCAGATATTGATAAAAAGTTGGATGCGTCGCAACAAGAACTGAAGCTACTAAAAGAAGAAAATGCATTATTGAACGAAAGAATCAGCAAGCAAGATCTGAAGATAGAACAATTAGAAAAGGAATGTAAGAAAAGAAACATAATCTGTAAAGGAATAACGGACAGCAAGGTCGAAAGTTATGATCAGCTTAAACAAAAAATAATAATGCTCCAAACAATTATCAGTAATGTAGATGTAGACTCTGTCGTAAACTATTTCCACAGACTGGGTCAATTTAAGGAGAATTGTAATAGACCAATCATGATTACATTAACAACAAGAACCAAACAAATTAAAGACTGCCAAAAAACGAAAAGGAACCAGCTACTGGTTAAATGAGGACTATATACAAAATGAAATGAGACAGAGAAACATATTACTGGGCTATTTAAAGCAAGCTAAAGAAAGAGAATATAGAGCAAAAATTGTTAACATAGATATATATCCGGTGTCATAGCGTTCTACGCCTTCCGGTTTCTACTCTCCATCTTCTTCGGTCTGCCCAGTCTGCTTCTGTTAGTTGTCTCTCTGACATTGCTCTTCGTATGTCGATTATCCAGATATTTCTGGGTCATCCGCGTTTTCGTCTGCCTGTAGGTGTCCATATCCGTACCATATCAGCTATTGTTTTCGTATGCTGTCCATAAGAGTTTCTGTCACTTCCATCACATTCCTTATTGTTTCATTTCTGACTCTTTCCAGTCGTGACGTTCTTGCCGCTATTCGCCAATAATCCATTTCTGTTGCAAGTAGTCTTCGCTCTTCTTTACTGTTGATTTGCCAAACTTCGCAGCTATAGGTGATAATGCTTTTCAGAAGCGACTCGTAAATGTGGTGCTTAGTACCACTTCGTATATTTTTCTGACAGAATGGAATTTAGCGCCCCTATTGTTTTTCTGCCCTTCGCAATCTGTTCGTTTATTTCTCTTTCGTATCTCCCATTTTTTTTAGTTTTAGTTTTATCGTCATCTAAAGTCAGATCTTCTTCTTCTTCCTTTCCAATACACAGATACTTGGTCTTTACTGTCAATCCCCACAGATTATACTCCTCTATGTAAGAGAGGCCTTTCTTGTCTTGAGCCACCACCACCTGATCGTCTGCGAAGTGGAGGGTATATAATGTTGTTAAATCTGTTATTGGTATTCCCATTCTTTTACATTTCCGTCTCCATTGATGTAACGCTGCGTTTAAATAAACATTAAACAGGGTTGGGGATAAGCAGCAACCCTGGCGTAGCCCTTTTGTTACCGGAAACGGTCTGGATAGTTCATTTCCATTTTTAATTTGAGATGTCTTATTGGCGTAAAATGCTTTAGTTGTTGCTACTATTTTGTCTCTTATTTCAGTTCCGTTTCCATCGCTAGATATCACGACTCCCAGGTATTTGAAATTATCGACTTCTTGATACTCCTGATTGCCTATTTTTTATTCTTCCTGTTCTATATTTCTTCCCTATTCTCATAATTTTTGTTTTATCCTTATTTATTTTTAGTACAATTTTCTGCCCTTCCGTTCTTATTTCTTCTAGCATATTAATTAGTATCTCTCTTCTCTTTGACATTAATACCAGGTCGTCCGCGTATGCTCGTAGGTAATTGCCATCCCCTTGTTCTTAGTGTGCCTTTATTTATTTTTCAAGTGTGTAGTGTGAGGAACTGTGTAGAAAACGTAAATATGAGAATACGATGGAAATTTAATCGAATGCTGGAAGATCTAGACTTGGTGGACAATTTGTGTTTGTTAGTGCAAAAAAGGCTTGACCAACTGGTGCTGGAGGCTAAGAAAGTAGGGCTTCAAAATAAACAAGAAGCAGGCAAAGATGCTGTGTATAAATGTGGAAGCCCCTAGGGTTATTATGGTTGAAGGCGAACGAATAGAATGTGTAAGTGAATTTACTTATTTGGGGAGCCGAGTGTGATGGCAGCGGAAAGTGGAGTGTAGACGGACATGGGGACAAAAGTTAACATGTCAGAAGTGTGTTTGTTAGACTAAAGAAGATATGGAGTGCTAGCAGTTTAAAAACAGACCAAAATAAGTGTGTTTAACTCTACAGTAAAATCGGTATTGTTATATGGAGCAGAGTCATGGTCGATGTCAAGTGTCATAAAACAGAATTTACAAGAATTTGTGAACAGATGTTTATGTAATGTTTTGAAGATTTGGTGGCCAAATGTCATTAGTAATAAAGAATTATGGAGACAAACTGGACAGGAGGGCATAGATACTGACATAAAAATGAGGAAGTATGGGTAGGGTTGAATCGATATAAGTACAAAGGTATACCATCTATAAAGAACAGAGAATAAAAGTAAAAAATATGGTTCTGGAAGCAAAACAGAAGTCCTGGAAAGAATTTGGGAAAAGACTTTAAGCAGAAAACACAGGTAATCGTAAATTGTTTGTCAAGTGATTTTGCAATCGCGTGTTATTTTCGGAAATTTAGTCATTTTAAATTTTTGGTAAATTCTTTAGTACGGTCCTGTACTTCGAAATTTTAATTTCGTGCTTTGTTATGTTATTTTTGCTACAGTTAATTTCGTTTAGTTTGGAGAGCACGAAAGGTTAAACCCGCCAGCGCGTTTTGCGTTCTACGCAATCTTTAAAGTCATTTCAGTATGTTTCATTTTTGTAAAAGGCTCGTTTGTTTAAATCCCAAGGTGACCTATTTTCACGCGTATTTCACCAAGGCATGATATCATCTTGCTTTCGTTACTGCAACGTCTGGTGATACGGTGCGGGGGAATCCCCTGTACGTTAGGCCACGTCAGCCATTCTGTGGCGTCCTTTTGGTTCTTCCATACACCCCGCTTCCTTAGTACGTGGCAATTACTCAATCAGATTGGACGTTTTAGGCTGCTCCGGTTTAAGAAGCGTTTGCAAGTTCATTGTTTTCCGCTTGGGTATTTAACCCATCGAGAAGAGCCCTATTACCGTAGTTTTTAAGGAAAACTAAATATGTACGACAAGGTCGGATTCACGAAAAGGGTTTCATATAATCTCGAAGTAACATAGTGTTGTGTGAAGTTTGTGGAAGTTAGTTCACACAAATTCAGTATTATATTGGATTCTGAAAACCGAATGCCTAAGGAATATTCGTCGTTGGTCTTGCAGCCGTCTTCTGGAGGAAGGTCACCATCTCCTTGTTGCTGTTAACCTATTTACCGACCAAGTACCAACAGCTGGCCAGGTAAACCATTTTTACCATTCCTTCGCTGCTCCTGCTTTGCCGTTTATGTTTGTAACGTCAGTTTAAATTGCCTCTTGCTGTTAGGCCTCATCAATGATTGTTCAGTTCAATTTAAAGTTCAATAAGTGCTGTCTTTTGGTTATCTTTGTGTTCATTTGTAGCAAGTTTTAAGTCGAGTAAAGTTATTATTTGTATTATGTTGCATGTGTAAAGAATTTAGCTGTACTGTTAAATTATTAATTTAAGTTGTGTTGATCCTATCTTTTGTTTGGGATTGAGGGGCTAAGCTTGTGAATGTTTTTAGTACTTAAAGTAAATGTCGTGTCCTCAATTCTACTGTCCTTTAAAGTAAGCGCAACTTCTACGATTTGTTGTTAACGTAACATATTTTTGATTGTATTTTGTGTAATTTCATGTATTCACGTTTGCCTTTTTGATTCATTAAATATTTCATTGTCAATTTAGTTGGTCTTGTTATTTGTGTTCAGTCCTCCCCGATGTTATTTGTGTATTAGTGCTTGCTTAAGATTTACGTATAAAGTGTTAAACCTGCCTACAAGATTTAGAGATTCGGTTAAGTAAAGTTAATTTCAGTTTAGCAAGGTAAGTTACATCTTGCAGTAGGTCAGCAGCAACGACCCTTTTCCTTCGAGCCCTTGGAAATCTTCTGTGGTGGGTTCCTTTTAGATCTTAAGATGACTTTAGACCACAGTGGCGCTCAACAATTTCCATCCCTATTACAACTACCCTTAATTGAAGGGTCTTTTACCGTTTCGAACGCCCCATCTTCACTGTTTAGCTAGTCGCGCGCTTAAGGGATTCCATCATCCCCTATTTAATGTCGTAGTGCAGGATTGGCACGTGACATGTTCTACAGGATAATTAAAACGCTTCGAAATGGTAAGGAAAATCAATCTATCACTATTAAAAGTAAAGAAGGACAATTACTAAAAGACGAAGAATTAATTACGATTAGATGGAAAGATTATTTCTGTGAACTACTCAATCCAAATGACACACAGAAAGAAGATGAAAGTGTACAAGTAGAAAACGATATAACGGATATGGTTAATGAAGCAAGAAGCTGTAAGAGGAATGAGAAGCGGAAAGCACCAGGCCATGAAGGGATAATACCGGATATGATAAAACACATGGGACATAAGGGAATAAAAATGCTACACGACATTTTTAACAAAGCACGGGAAAAAGGAACAGTACCTGAGGACTGGGAAGTTGGGGTCATTTTGCCCATACATAAATAATATAATAGAAAGGAATGCCAAAATTATAGGGGAATTACACTTCTGAGTACTGTGGCCAAAACTTACGAAAGAGTTTTAGGAAACAAGCTATGGATATAGATTAAAAAACCAAGATCTCTGACCTGTGGTTACGTTTTTCAAGGCCCGCTGAATTAAATATTGCATATGTAATATTTAATTTAGCTGGCCTTGATGTTTTTACACTACGTTCAGGAGTTCGTTTTAAGATGTCGCCTCAGTAGCACGAAACTAAAATATGATAAAATACTGACTCCCTACTGCATTAAGTCTCTTGTTAAATATGTGTGAAGGTTAGTTGTCTTATCTGCTGACGTCACAAGAATTTTACAAATGGCTACTGTAACAATAACTGGGTATATAAAGAAATTTTCGTGCAGTGCCATCTTTAACCGTGCTCTGAAAGTATTCATAGTGTAACCTAGCGCACATTGACATCAGAGATCTTGGTTTTTTTTATCTACGGGTAATTATAGAACCGCAATTACATATGGCACAGAGTGGATTTCGGAAAGGTTACGGTAATCAAGACCACATATTCACCATGAAACAGATTACAGATAAAATATTACGACAGGACAGAGAAGTATATGTAGCCTTTATCAACCTTAAAAAGGCCATTGGCAGAGTTTGCAACAAAGGAAAGTCGATAAAAGGTTAATTGAAGCAATTAAAAGTCTGTACTGTCATAGTATTAATTATGTAAGAACTCGTAATATGCAGTCTCAAGAGTTTTCTATCAAAGACGGTGGTGTATTGAGGCCATTGCTTTTTACCATACTGATGGATGATATAATAAAAAAAGTCTCCAGCAAGTCACAGAAACTTGAAGTAGGCTATTACAACCTACAGAAATCTGTATAACAGAATGTGCTTTCGCAGATGACGTGGCCAGCATTGAAGAGGATCTACAATATAACTTCGATATTTGAAAAAAGAGACTCTAAAAGCCCATGGACTGACAATCAATATAAATAAAACAAAGATTATGGTTATTACTAGAGAGCTGATTTTATACAAAATGCATATCGCTTATTTTTTATAGTTGAAGAATATCGTATTGTTTTTAGACGAATTGCACTAAATGCAATCATTTGACGTTAATTAATTTTTGCATATTTCGCCAAATACTGCATATATTGGAATTTTAGGTATAAATTAACATATATTTAACATTTTTTTAAATTTTCCATTGCCAGATGTAGGTAGTTCAGTGCCTAATTGTTTCGATCCCGAGTTCCAAATTCGCTTTAAAATGCATTTTTTTAACTTAGAAAGTGTATTTTTAAATAAATAATAGCTTTAAAGAAAGATCATAAATAGCCTGTCAACAGTTATTACCTGGCGTTAATAATACTTCCGGATTATGAAGCTGCAATGCCACTTTTTCCTAGTATTTTAAAATTCTAAAGGTTCAAGTAGTTAAAGTTATTTGGTCTTCCCCAACGTAAAACTGTTTAGTTATTTAATCCTTCTTGACAAACATTTGAGAGTAAGAGACAAAATATTTTGTTCTGCAAAATTTTAAACATTCTTTGCGGGAAGACGTAACTGAATAGTAGGGCAGAGTTAACTTTAAGATTTTAAATAACACTCATAATTTTTTATGTTAAAATAATAATTTTGTATGTAGGTACCTATTTAAATTTTCCTATTAAATGAATTACCAGCACATAGTTTTTTATATTTCATGTCATAATTTGAAAGCAATACAGGCAAATAGAAAATTCATTATTTGTGCATATTTTGAATTAATAATGCATTTTTGTTGCATATTTTAAGGTTTTTAAGTGCATATACAGGGTGGCCCACTCAAATTCATCTTAGGGTTGAAGTTGCGTAAATAATACTAATCAATTCAGATGTCCCCCTTGATACTAAAATTGACGTGTTCGAGCGTGTTTCGGAAAATTGATGTAAGTGGCCAAAACTTGCGTTTACTGTTTCCAGTGGGCCACCCATATTTCGGCATTTTATAGTGCATAAAATCCGCTCTCTAGTTATAACAAATAAGGATGCCAAAGTAACTAACATACGAATAGACAACACACTTATAGAACAAGTCCAACAGTTCAAATATCTAGAAGTGATAATAGACAGTAAAGGGAACCAAGAAAAAAACATAAATGAACGTATAGGAAAAGCAACCAAGATGTACTGTAACATCTGCAAAACCATTGTAAAGCAAAAGGAGAGGAGTATCAAGAAGCACAAAAATGCTAGTCTATAAGACCATCTTCCATCTCTAAAAATTAACATTACAACACTTTACAGCTCCTGGTATACTGTCTTCCTTAGTAACTGAGGAATTACAATTTAAAAAAATATTGGACCATTAAATTACCTGGCAACATCAAAAAAATTGAAATTTGAGACCTCCAAAACTCATATTCATTGGCAGAATGCCGTGCTCATATTTTGCATACTCACTTCCCTTCAGCACCCAATCTATATGTCTCCCAAGGGAATAAAGGGACTTACTATTACTACTACTACTACTTGTCAATTACTGTTTTTTGCATTGTATATAAAAATTAATAACATATAAAGTTAACAAAAGTGTTATTTCAGTATTAGCAATAATTAATTCTTGTAACTTGACAAAAACTATAAATGTACATATTTGGTACAAATACAAACACCTACTGACAAATATTTAACCGAGTATGTCAAATAATATTAATGAATTATTGATTAAAGGATAAAAATTTAACCTTGAAGCATGAAACAACACAAACCAACAAAAACCGAAGATACCCAGGAAAAACATGCACCTTATTATTCAGCATTTAACCCCGTAATGAAGCATTATTTTGTTAATTTCAATATTCATGCAATCAGTTGTTTTAAACGATTTCCATTTCATATCCTGTATGTTTTAAAATCTGTTTAAAATATAAGTCTGGTTATCTGTATGCGAAGGTCAGAAATTAATTTATCTTCTTTACTTTGAACTTAAGTTACTGGACCTGATATTAAAAAAAAGCATTTAATGCAAAATTACATCCGGTTAAGATTTACTACACGTTTTGACTCAAAGTTTTATACTCTTAATGACCTCAAAACCTCTATTTTTTTATAACATGGATGCATGGAGTATCTAATTTTTCTTTTATTTTAGAAAGTACAAATAAATCTCCAGTATAAGATTAATCTAATTCGAGAGACCATCCTTACATTAATCTTTTTTCAGTGGGTTTACTTTCTAAAAAAACAATAACAATTTTTTATATCCACCTACATTTCGAATATTGGTGATACAGAGACTAGTGTAACAATTTTTTATCTAATATTAGTACATTTTTTAGTCCCTTATCAGGCGTCTGCTGTTAAGGTCAAGTTGTTTAAACTGAATCTTCCAAAACAGTTAAATTAGATATGACTTGTTAACCATCTGATCATCTGACTAAAAACAATCATAATTATTATTTTTGTGCATATAACTTTTAATTATTGAAATTTTTATAATAAGGGCGATTAAAGTTAAAAATAGATTTACAACTGATGTTATTAGTGGCAGAGTATTAATGTAACATGATTAACAAAAAGATATTATTTAATAATAGAAGTGGATGATGCAATAAATATTTGTAATTTTTTCATTTGCATTGCGTAATAATAACGCTTGAATGTAATTTGGTTATTATCTAATTACATTTCGTGAGTATTCGCATTTGTGGGATGTTTAATAAATGATAAACGAGACTGCTAACGCTTGACAGTATTAGTTCAGGGTTGACGAATAACATTTATATCACAGTTGTAATACTTGTTAGCATTAACATTATTAATTAATGATTAATGCAATTTGAATACTAATAAATAGAAGTTCCTCATTATACAAATTGCTAAGGTGAAGTTTATAAAGATCCATACAACTCTTATACGTAATTAAGTAGTGTAATATTTTTGTTTATTAATAATATTGATAACAGTGTAGTTTCCAGGCAGTTTCTTTCCTAAATTTATATCTGATCTTTTGACTTCGTGTTTACTACTGTTTAAAAAATATTTGTAAGAATAACAAATTCCCATATTTATAGAATTTCACAAAATATTTTTTACTGAAATGACTAAGGGACTTACTCGTTCTATTTTGATTTATGCACACTATTCTTATCAAAGCTAATATTATTACGTATGTTAAAAACAGAAGATAATTTTGAAGCTTTATTTTATTTGATATTGTAGGTAATGAAAATTCATAATCAGTATTTTTACAAATGTCACCGTTAGGTTGAATCATGCAGCATGCAAGAAAACAAAGGACAGCGATTTCTATTATTAGCACAAAATTAGATGCGATGATTGTAATTCCTCTACTTTGAACTGATATTTTACATAACAAATTTCCCGCCTGAGACAGACGTAATACCTGGATTACCATTTTATTAATTGATACCATTGCATGTCCAGACAGATGAACTTCAACAAATGTTTATTTTGTTAACTATCTGTTTTTGTCTGTTCTGCCTTTATATTAATTATTCATTTATTGATATTATTAGAGTATTTAAAAACGGCTTTAGTAAACTCATTTTATTTCGATTTAAACCAAAACATATGCCAACATTAAAGCCAAATGCAATTATAGTATTCCCATTATAGTTTATGCGACATGTTTTTTAATCAATAATTATACCATTCACTTAATTATTTAATAGCAACATATGGAACTTCAGCACTATTTACTCACATATATTAAAACTTGTGTTGCAATACACAATGTGCTGCAATGCTGTAAATGTTAGTTATTTTTTTGAGAAGCATCTCTTAACTAAATTTTTAACTAATCACCTACGTAACAATCAAAACGTTCTGTTACAAATGAATATTAATTGAACATACCATTATTGGTTGGATTCTCAAAGTTTCACCATAAATACAATCCTCCGATCGACTTCTGGTGCGCTTACGAGACATGACTATGGTCGATTTGCTGTCTAGAACACTTGGAACAGGGAAATCTGTAATGAATATTAAATATATTTCATTTTCTTGTAAAAATTACAAATATACAATAAATCCAGTAAATGTAGGGATTACTTTAATTTATTTTTATGAATGACGTTTAACAGCAACCTAACCTTAAAATGTGAAACTTTTGAAAAATATGTTATAATAATCTACTGAATTTCTGAAACAACCACAGCATGACACTGCGTAATAATAATTACCCAAACATTTCTGACAGCACCAGACGTGTATTTATTAATTTTAATATAATAATTTAGAAACAAAAAATTCAAATGACACTAAACAAAAACCTATCTATTCTACAGAATTTGAAAACAAACAAGATAGGTCAGGACCGCATCAATGAAATATTTCTTCGTAAACGTGTAAAAAAGCCAACAACCTCCAGGAAGGCCCACTTACCTAACATAGTAGCGATTTACATAAATGCAAAAGCACGAGTTTCTGACACGTAGCAGCTTTCACGTCAAACAAAAAATAGAAATGTATAAATAAATCGACTCGGGGAGGTTGGTTGATTGCGTCCACCTACCGAGTCAATAAAACTTTTTCTTTAAACTTTGGAATACTGACTGGTGGGACTTGTGCACTTCCGCGCCTCGAAGACACAAATACACCGAAAGTGCACTGGCGCGTGATTTTGTATGCCACTTGTAATCGGTGGCGTGAATATAATAGGCGTGTATGTGATAAAGCTAATCCAAATTAAATATTTATGTCATTATGTCTACATAAAACGACTGGTAGGACGCGAAAAAATCGTATATATTATCTGTTTGTGCCATGTAATTGCCGAATGGGCTTTAATTTTGAACATTATTAGATTTTAGGTGTATTTTTATTGATTTATTTAAATGTAGAGCGCCATACGCCACGCATTCGATGCGTCACCAACCACGTGGTCTCGTGACGTATATCGTATGATCTGGGCACTGTCCGCGTTTCCCGTTCGCATCCCGGAAAAAAGGCAAATTGTTAATAAATAAATACTACGTACAATTCATGATATTACGAAACACCTGCGGTTTTAGTTTGAAGTTTCAAGTACATTTTTAATTATTTTTACCTCGTACAAAATTTAAAAGTTGGCTTCATAGAACACTGAGCATTAGACAAATAAAAATTATAAGGACTACAGATCCGTACTAACTGTATAGCTAAGCAACACACCTATGTATTGTGTTTAAAAATAAATTGCATAATTGCAACAACAAAAAAGCACATTAAAAAGAAGAACGGGTTTATGGGTGGTCCTAAAAATGTTAAAATAATCACACATACAAACGCGCCTAATTAACTCAAACTCCTTGCACTATAATATCATTTCTGTGATTATATCTAATCAAAATTTCACAATTTGATTTTTCCTCAGTGCAGGAAGCTGTGGGCTAAGTCACGTACCTACATAAGTTTTTGTTGTTATTATTAAGGTACTGGGAACTTATTATCTCAACTATTAATTTTGTTTTCACAGATAATGATGCTGAGCTTATTAAACCTTTTTAAGTATATTAGTATGCTATAAACTGCGTTAATATATGTATTAAGGTGATTAAATTATTACACATTAGTTCATTAGTAGGTATGTTAATATGTTATATTATTATTTGATTAAATTTTAATGTTCTCATATTTTCGTATAACAATTTGATTTAAAGTATGTATTAGGTCATAATTAATTACTGATTCTGATATACATACATACATGTATATCACATACTTATACAAAATTGATACTTGTTAGGAGGTAGAAGAAAGTAAAATATTGTTTTACTTCCATACATTCCTAGACGGATTAAGAGAGTTGGCAGTTCTCTATTCTAATGTTATTTCGCATCAGCTAAGTGTTGACATATCATGAAATCATTGGTATGTTTTGTAATATTTGTTTACTGTGATGCGCTAGTCGTAGTTACAATTTTTTGTTATGAAAGAGAATAGTCCTTTGAAATACGATGTGAATTATCAAAGCCTTTTTTTTGATAGGAGGGAAATCCCCGCTCTAATTAAATAATAAACTGAGTACTTTATTTATAACAGCAGCATTATTTATACCGGGCGTAACTAGGGTTGACAGATTTGTGAATATCAGAACCGGGACAAAAGGGGGTCTGTATGCTTCAAGGAAAATTAGTTAATATAATATTAACCACAGTATTTAGTATTTAGGTTTAGTTTAACAATTAATTATTAAAAGCGAAAACGCGCAATTTCCAGACTTTTTGTTGCTAGTTTTCATAACTCGCGCCTACTATCGTAACTTTTCGCTTTATTAAAGTTGACGTAGCTTTGTACATTCAGGTACAGCTTTCAAGTAGTTGCTACCACTTCTCTTCAAATCGCGCATGTAGCATTATCACATGTTTGCAAACAAACACTTGGTCACCAGATTCGATATACCGGACGTCAATGAAATCTGGGACACCCCTATTTTTTAAATTATGTTTTAAAATATCAAAATAAAGTTTGGTATATGTAATATACCTACTCTTTGAACTGCATTTTTTGACATAGAACATAAGTTTCTGTTATTCTGTTACTGGCGGTTTCGCCGGAATTAACATCAACTTTGTTATTTTAAAAGGAACACCCTGTATATTTATACATTTTTGAAATCTCCATTTAATTCTACGTATGCTAGTATTAGGTTGCAACACTTTGATGACAAAGTAAATACTTGCAGGAGAGTTCTTTATTAACCTAGGATGCCATGACTTGCGTAAAGGGTGCACCGACGCTCAAAATAAATTGTTTTAGAACTTCAACTGTAGCAAGCCTGTCACTTGTTTTGTGTAATTCATTTATTTCAAATGTTTTGAAACTCAGTGTCTAGATTTAAATGTCCAACATACCGTTTTTCGTTACTGGCATCAATGAAATTCTTGAAAAACATTCGTTTGTAATATCCTTGAAAAAATATAGTAATTCTCAAAAAGTCATTTTTACCAACTTTGGATCACTCTAACTCCTAACACATCAACGAAAACAGTTGATGAAGTTCGAAAACAATTTGACTTGAATGTTGGGGCATCTTGAGTTTCATTTTGCGTAAATCATGGGACTCTAGATTAATAAATAAAATTTTCTGCAAAAATTTACTTTGTCATCAAAATGATACAAACTTGATACTATTAGCATACGTAATAGAGATTCCAAAAATGTATAATTCCATTACATTTAAAATAACAAACTTTCATTTTGATATCTTAAAAAATATAGAATTTAAAAGGGTGCCCCAAGTTTCATTGACACCCTGTTTATCTGAATGTACCATTAACCCCTCTTGTAACACACGCCTGCATCCTGGCCACCCACAATACACAACCACCGTCTACACCTAAGCTACCAGAAGGGTGCGCCACAGTTACCACTCGCAAATGAACCATTCACGGGGTGCATTCACTACCTGCTTCAGAATAAACTCTAGACACCGTTCTAACCCGCCCTTATCTGCCAAAACCTTTACCGTCTCGGTTATCCCCCGGGATTTGGCGATCCCCAAGGCCAGCTGACCAAATCAACCCCCAGGCCATCGCGCCACTCAAGTCAACTGTGACTCGCCCCACAACTCCGACCGAGCCATCGGCCCCAGTTTCGACTGAGAAACTTATCCAGTTCCTCGTTCACACCCTTATCGACTTGTTCCCTGAACGCAGGGAATATGTCCAAAAACTATCCTTAATAAGATCCTCACGCATTTCGGTATCGTGGCCGTAGCATCCTACGGCGGTAACTATCTTCACGTTACCATCGACAAGTGACTCCCCTCCCTTCTGCCCACCCCTCACTCCCTTCTTACCGCCCCACGGGCTTTCGCATTGCAACAGTGAATGCCAACGGCTGGCGCCGGAAGCGCCCCCTCATTGAGATCTTGGTTCTGGTGGATTCAATCCACATCCTTTCGTTAACGGAGACCCGTGTTAGCTGCCTGGGTTCTCTGTTTTCCGTAAGGACGGTGAAAGGGGCGCCTCCGGCGTGGCTCTCGCCCTCAATTGCCGGCTTCCTGTTGTCGAGGCTGAGCTCCTCGTGGAATTCCTACATCTCCACTGCTGTACAGCCATCCTCCACTCCGACGTCCCAACGCACTTTTTCTCAATTTACATCCCTCCAAATGACCCATTCCCCGCAGAATTTTTCGAATATGTCGCCACACTCCGACGAGCTGATGTCCTCGGCGATTTCAACGCCAGGCACACCCCTTTCGACGACACCGCAACCAACGCCAAAGGCGCTGGCTTCGCAAACCTACTTCTACGACTTCCCCTCCCTTTACAGAATCGCCACAATTCCAATCCCACCTTCATCTCCCATTAAGGCGCTTCTATCATCGACCACATTATCACCACTGATAACTTGGTACGATTTGTTTCAGATGATGCAGCTATTGGAACCTTCATCACCAGTGACCATCTCCCGCTGATGGTGACCATGGACTTGATGGCGGCGCCTCCCAGACGGGTGTCCTTGAAAACCATCCGTGACTGGAAGAACGCCGACTGGGACCGCTTCCAGGGGGCCATGGCAGCTGCCTGCGCAGACGCTCCGACGCCCGCCACCGCCGAGCAGCTTGAAAACGCCGTCAACCTCCTAACCTCCAACATCCGTGATTCTATCGACGAATCAGTCCCCACCAAAGTCATCGACATCTTCCGCCCCCCCCCTGCCTCCGGCCGTGATCCGCGAGAAGCGGGCCCTCTACCGACAGTTCATCCAGCCTCGTGACGCTGTGATTATGACGCAGTGGAACCGTCTCAACGCTCTTGTCCGCCTACAAACGACAAGGTTCAGGGCAGAGCGTTAGGCGAAGTTCTGTTCCGGGATGGGCGGGGAGCGGGGATGGGCGGGGCGCCCAATTCTGGCGGAAAATCCGGACCATTACGGGGCAGCGGGACTCGGCTTGCCACAACCTCAGGGTCCAAGATCAAATCATCACCGACCCACAACGTCAAGCGGAAATCTTCGCGGATACCTTGGAGCATGTGCACCAGGTGCCCGAGGACGACCGCTTTGACCAGCAGTTCTTTCGCCATATTAACGACGCAATCCGTCTAGATCCCCAACTTGCCCCTTTTGACCACATTCCACAGGGTGACCCCCTTGATATTCCTAACATTATCCAACCCATCGAAGAGGACGAGGTAAGAGCCGCTCTTCTATCAGGCAGAAACTCAGCCCCGGGTCCCGACTCCATTCCTCGCCTGGCCATCCACCACATCACAGCAATCTTCAATTGCTGCTTGAAGTCCGGCTACTACCCGCTATCCTGGAAAACAGCCAACGTTGTCATGATCCCTAAGCCACGGAAAGATAGATCCGACCCTGCCAATTTTCGCGTTTTGAGCGTGCTCGGGAAGGCCTTCGAGAGGATCCTCGTTGACCTTCAGTTTGGCTTCCGTCCTGGTCGCTGCACGAATGACCTCCTGCTCCGCCTCCAGACCGACGCCACACTCGCCATCAATCATGGTCAGTGTATGGCGGCCGTATTCCTGGACGTGGAACGGGCGTTCCACTCGGTATGGCACGAGGGCCTCCTCTGAAAACTTCTCGAATCACGCTTCCCCACCCCCTTAGTCTGCCTTCTTCGCAGCTACCTGAGTGACCGTCGCCATCATGTGCGTGTTATGGGCAAGTTGTCCAGACCATTCACTCTGTTGGCCGGCGTACCTCAGGGATCAATTCTAGCACCTATATGCTATACATCCTGTTTAACAGTGACATCCCAATGCCCCCCAATCCGTCGGTGCGCCTGTAAAACAGGTTACTTCGGCAGCATATGTAACTACGGGTCGTATTACTGTTTTGTAAAGTTGGAATTTGGCCTGTTTACTGATGTTTTTATCCTGCAGTATATTTTTGTTACTGTAATATGTTTTGTTCCCTAAGGTGAGTCTTTCTTGTATGTCATTCTCATTTTTGTTATTAATTTGTATGCCTAGGTATTTAAACGTTTTTACTTCTTCGAATGTGTAGTGGTCTATTATTATGTTCCTCGCTATTCCTTTGTTTCTTTGTAGTTTCATAGTCTTTGTTTTATTTTCATTTATTACTAAGCGTATACATTTTGCTGCAGTTAGTAGTTTTCTAAATGTTTCTACTAGGTCTCGCTGCGTTCTTGCCATAATTAAAATATCGTCGGCATAAGCAATAATTTGAACTTGTTTATTTATTATCGTCCATTTTCTTTCTGTCTTTCTTATTATATGTTCTAAGGCCTTGTTAAATAGGGTAGCTGACAGTGTGTCTCCCTGTCGAACTCCTGTGTTGTTTGGAAATTCATCTGTCAAGCCTTCTGGGAGTTTTACTCTTACTTTCGTGTTTGACGGAGTCTTAGAGACGAGTTTTATTAATTTACGTGGTAATTTTGTGTTAATCAGCATTTTTGGCAATTCTCTTCTATGAACTGTATCGAAAGCTTGCTTAAAGTCGATAAATAGCATTCGTATCTCTATACCATATTCGTAACACTTCACACTTGAATCTCCTTTTTTTAGTATTGGAAGTATTAGTGCTTTTTCCCAATCTTCAGGCATTCTTTCACATTCCCATATTTTTAATATCAGGTTAAAGATTCTTTTATGTGTGTTTTCTCCAGCCATTTTCATCATTTCGGCACATATTGCATCGTTTCCAGTTGCTTATCCATTTTTTGTTTTATTAATTATTTCAATTGCTTCTTCATATGTTGGTTTTGGTATATTTTCTTCGTCGTATGCCGGTATTTCATTTACGTCTTCTGTCTCACTATTTGATTCTTCATTTAGAAGCTTTTGAAAGTGTTGCTTCCATATATCTCTTATTTTCATTTCGTTGTGTTCTATACTGCCTTCTTCGTTTCTTATTCCTTTTCTGTTTTGTCTATGTTTTCTCTTCTCTTCTTGTATTTTGCGGTAAAATAGTTTGGTGTTTCGTGACTTGTAATTCATTTCAATCTCTTTCATCTTGTTATTAAGCCATTGTTTCTTTTTTCTTTTACACATATTTGCTGCTTCTTTCTTAAAACTGTTGTACCTATCTTCCTATATCTTGCTCTGTGTTTGTCGTTATCGCTCTAATTCTAGCTTCTTAACCAGTTCTTCGCATTCTTCATCAAAGCAATCCTTTTCGCGAGTTTTTCTCGCATAACCAATTACCCGATTACTTGTTTCTAATATACACTTTTTAATATGATCTTCTTCTTTTGGACGATTCTGTGATTTAGTACTTCCTCAAATGTATTTTTCACACTTTCATTCTTAAATTTTTCTCGATTCCAATCTTTTCTTGATTTGGATAACATATTATAATAATTTACAGACTTGATTTTTGCGATTATTAAGAAATGGCCACTATCTACATTTTCTCCTCTGTAGGTTCTTACGTCTTGTACTTTGTTGGTAGTCTTTTTCGATATTAGAATATGGTCAATCTGATTTCCATTTGTTGTACCTCGCTTCTCCATGTTTCCTTGTGAATGCGTTTGTGTTTGAATTTTGTGCTGGTGATTTCTAGGTTCAGAGCAGAAGCCAGGTTACATAGTTTGTTGCCGTTGTCATTTGTCACTTCATGTATTGTATGTAAACCTGCTACATGTTTATTATGTTTCTCTTTTACCACTTGAGCATTAAAATCTCTCAACACCAACAAACTATCATTTTTAGGTATCCTTTCACACAGACTTTCCAATTCCTCATAGAATTTTTGTTTATCATTTTGTTCAGCTACTTCGATAGGAGCATATACATTGACTAGTGATATGTGCTTGTTTTTTCCTTTTATTCGTAGATACGCTATTCTTCCACTAACTGGATCAAATTGCATTATATTTTTGGCTAGTTTATTGGTTATTATGAAGCATACACCATACACCGTTGTTTCTCCTGAATAAACTAATGTAACGTCTTTTTTCCTTATTTCTTCATTATTGCTCCATCTAATTTCTTGGATTGCTGCTATGTCTATTTTGCATCGTAGTATTTCGTTAGCTATTTCCGTCAATTTTCCTGGAGCTAACATTGTTCTGATATTCCATATTGCAATTTTTATCACATTGATTTTTCTGTTCCTGTTATTATTGTGTTATCTATGTTTCTTAAGATCGCTGCCTGGTGTTTTCGACTTTTATTTCCTAATTCCGTAACTTTTTATGTACGTTGAACGTGTCGGTATTTTGATTGTAGGTCTTCTATTTCTTTGCATTTTTGTTCTATCCAGCGTTTTTTTGCCTCTCTTATTTTCCTTTTTATTGTTTTGTGTATTTCCTTATATTTTGTCATATCTTTTGTCTTATATTGCCTCCTCTCTTTCATAAGTTTTAGAATTTCCGAGGTTATCCATTCTTGTTTTCTGTTATTTTCTCTGAACCCTATCTGGTTTTCATCTATGTTATTTATTGTTGTTTCTATCGCTTTCCATATTGATTCTACTTCCATTGATTGTACGTAGCTAATTGTCTTTAGTTTTACTTCTAGAGCTTCTTCTACTTGGTTTTTGAGAAGACGGTCTTGGAGTTTCTCTACGTCTATTTTTCTCGGTAGTTTAGTTTTTTTCAATATTTTAAAACGACGTAATCGGAGATCAGCAACTACTGGGTTATGGTCAGACCCAACATCGGTTCCTGGGTATGTTTTCACTAATTTCATATATTTTTTAAAATCGTTGTTTAGCATTACGAAATCAATCTGGTTCCTTACGATGTTTGCTTTTGTGTCAGCGGAGGAGATCCACGTGTACAATCTTCGTGGGTGATGCTTAAAGTAGGTGTTTGAGATAAATAGATCATGTTCAGTGCAAAACTGAACGAGTCTGTCTCCCCTGGGGTTTCTTTCGTCTAGTCCGTATTTTCCTACTGAATCACCTTCGGCACCAGCTCAGACTTTGGCGTTGAAATCTCCTGTGACGAAAGTGATTTCACCTCTTTTCGTGAGTCTCATGATTCTTCGATGTCTTTGTAGAATGTTTCGACTTCATCATCTGGTTTGTTCCCTGTGGGAGCATAGGTCTGTATTATATTCATAACTCGATGTAAAGTTTGCAGTCTTAACATCATTACTCTATCACTTAGACACTTAGAGGAACAAAGTCTATAACTGACCTTGCAATGTGAGATTTGACCATTACTGCCACGCCATATTGGTGTTGGGCGTCAGATCCGCCTGAGTAATATATGTAAAAAAAAAAAAACTGACTATTACGAGGATGTATTGATATCTAGTTAGCCTAGACCGCTTCCATGGATAAACAAAATATTGCGATACCATAGCAACGAACAGTAACTTATTAGAAGTGTCAGTGTAAAGTTTCACGTCAAAAAGTCAAACCAGTTTTGCGCAATAAAATTTCAAAAAAGGGATGTCGACCGAAAATGTGAAAATCGAAAAATTGGAGTATCGAGCCATCATCAAATACCTGTATTTGAAGGGGTTAAGAGGTAAGCAGATTTACGAAGATATGCTTAATACCCTTGGCGATCAATGTCCTTCGTATGCGACCGTAAAAAATTGGATTGCAAGCTTCAAAAGAGGTAAATTTTCTATTGAAGATGGAAAAGTTCTTGCTTCAGTTTTTTGGGATTGCCATGGAGTAATCATGATTGATTATCTGGATAAGGGTAGAACAATAACTGGGGATTACTATTCGACGTTACTGACCACTCTACGAGAAAAAATTAAGGAGAAAAGACGCGGAAAGTTGTCCAAAAGTGTTTTGTTTTTGCAGGACAATGCCTCTGCACACAAATCGCATGTTGCCATGCAAACAATTCGTGATTTGGGGTTCAAATTACTGGAACACCCCCCTTATTCACCAGATCTGGCTCCGTCCGACTATTATCTCTTTCCTCAACTGAAAAAAAGTTTAAAAGGTCGTAAATCTTCTTCCAACGAAGAGCTTATAGAAGCTGTGGAGGCTTGGTTTGCAGAGCAAGATAAAACTTTTTTTTTGAAAGGTCTAGAGGCGTTGCAGGTTCGGTGTAATAAATGTATTAAATTAAGAGGAGAATATGTCGAATAATAAAATATTTTGACTTTCAAATTTTGTTTGCTTCTATAGTAGGCTAAGAATTTTTCAATACGTCCTCGTATTAAAACAAAAATGCGATGTATAAAATAGCAAAAAACTTACACTAAATGTGACCACCACAAAATGACAGTATCACTTCCCAAGTTTCAACCATACAATAGCTTTGTTCGAAAATTAAGTACATATATGGCGAAATAAATTCAATGTCTCACTATGTACCATGGCCCGCTATGTACCAGTTTCCCCTATCCATGAGCTGTTTTCTGACAGCCTTTTCCCAGCCATCTGACTTCACTTAGACCACAAATGCTGATGTTTATTCTTTCCATTTAAGCTTCTACATTTGCTAATTTTCCTGCCATGAATAAGCTTTTTATATTGCAGGTGGCTATACGAACGTAAATGATTTGGATATTTTGGAAAGATAATATATGCCACTCAGTTAAGCATAATTAATACTTAAAGTATCCTTATAGCTGTTTATAAAAATATTTAAATCATTAATTTTGTTAAGTACTAACTGAACGAATATTGTATGGAAAAACCGCTAATAAAAATCTTGCATTAGCCAAATATTTACTTTATCCGATGTTCTCATTAAAGCATGTTTCCTGTATTTGGTTTTAATACATGGTTGTGATTTTATAGGGTTATTTAATGTTCCATTGAATTAGCCTGAGGGCTCTGTTATAGGTTTAATTAAATGTAATAATAAAATGGCCCCACTTTATATTAGCAATTTCCTAATACGTTTCTTTTAATTCTAGGTAAGCTTTTCTGCTTTAGGGATAAGAGACTTTAAAAAGAAGAAAAGTAAGTACCTACTTAATCTTTTTTTAATCGTTGCTGCATTTACACTAGTTCCATACTCACTATTTAATTTTCTTATTGCGAAAATAATTGATACAGTTCAGGGCCGCCGCAAGCCGCTTCAGCGCCCGTGTGCAAAACTGACAATGCCGCCCCCTCCTCCACCCTGTTTTCCCACTTATAATAATCACTGAAAGATATAATACATGTAGGTATGCCACTATTTAACTAGTTGTAATTTGTATTAATTATTCACTTTGAAATACTAGCAGTAATATCACAATTAAATAACTATAGTCATCAACATCGGTAAACAAGATTATGCAACGAGTGCGCTATGCGTTACGTGAAAACAAGTGACTGAAGAATGCAGTGGTCGAAGTGGGGGGGATGCCATCCCCCCGCATCCCCTAGTTTGTTAAAAAAATTAAGCCGTTCCGCTACATTGAAAAGAAAATTAAACCATCCCTCTACTTTGAAAAAAAAATTAAGACATCCCAGTGCTAAACTACGGGGTTTCATCCTTCAAATATGATTTTTTAAATTAACTAATTAGTAGGTAGCCGGTATGTAAGTAACTAGTGTTCAATTCTTCAAAAAATATGATTCATTGTTTGGGTTTGGGCACCGCGCGGCTCCCGTAGAGTTTATTTATTTTAAAATACCCACAGACAAAACAGCTATCCATTAGACCATTACTGATAAAGACACTCTTATCAATCTGCGTGTATTAAAAACTAAAAAAATTGGAGTATGTGGAATCAAGTATTAGATTCTTAAGTGAGGTTTTAGTTAACCAAATTAAAAAACTTAGCTTTATTTTTTGTCTTTGTAGCATCGCCATTTTATTTTCCTAAAGTGATAAACTATCTCACACACGTAAATAGGGGGGGGGGGGCACTAAATATTGGAAAATCTAGCATCCCCCTTGTAATGTTTTCCCACTTCGACCACTGGAAGAATGAATATTTCGAAATGCCACGGCACGGCACGGGGATTCCCCTGTACGTAAAACTATCGCCCGGTATGGGACAGCGGGGAATTTCCATCCGCGCCGAATTGTTCAATTGTCATTTCTTTAAAATTTTATATCGGGGAATCCACTTCAAGAGTACCTTAAGTGGTTCGAACCTGAAGACGTTTGCATTTATTTTCGATATAGATCAATAGATGTCGTTGTTATGACATAATAAAAAAAACATAGGTGCAAATTATGTGAATGAGCTCGATGAGGAGATTCCTGTGTTTGCCGCCCCCTTGAAGGTGCCGCCCGTGTGCGGTGCACGCCTTGCACGCCCGCTCCTAGCGGGCCTGATACAGTTACAATACCATTGTATATGACAATACGTAAATAAACAACTTTATTTATTCTGCTTAAAATAAACAAAATGATATTTTATTGCTGTATAAAATATATAATACTTGGTAATTTTCTTAAACTAATTTATAAATATATATTTCTAAATAACTATGTAGTTTAATATGGCCTTCTAAATACACCAGTAAAAAGAACAGATTGTTCTACTTTATCAAAAATTAGATAAATAAATGGATGGTTACATTTAAATTGTGCCGGTTCTAAAGGTCTACTTGATCTGAAGGTAAATAGTACAGTAGCAGCTGCAGCTTTCGTTCCTTCTTCTGTTACTTCAATTCGCGCTTTATGTATAGCTCTTCCAAGATCAACATCGTTGTTTGGCACTAATACTGAAAGATCGGATGATGGAGTAAATAGATCACCGACACCAATTTTTTCCAAAACCTGAAAATGGTAATAGATTTTTATTATAAATGTAAAATACAATTTTGTATACTAACATTGTCTTATAACCAGCTATAGCCACTTAAGCGATACTTACCCATTTGTTAATAGTAAAAGTAAGTTATATACATAAAATAACAAATTCATCTAGATAGATTAAGAATTTATTTAAACAATCAAAATATACACTATGTACAAAAAGTGTGAAAATATTAATATTATTTCATGTTGATAAATAGTAACAAAGTGTAAATTGCTAAGAACAAGTTATGAAGATCACATTTTAATTGTAAAACATTAGCAAAAATATATACAAACTTTTACTTCTTAATGCGCAACACTATAAAAACGATTATTCCGATGTTCCGAAAATGTTTATGTCATGAATGGTCAAATTAACACAAACAAAAAGTAACATGCATAACAAAATTTTGAAAACTTGATATGTATATTAAATCGGTTCTTCAAAATTCTTGAAAATGGTTTAGGATGGTTTTCTGACAATTCCGGTGAATAAAATGGTGTGCATTACTTTATTATAAAGGACAAAAATAAACGGCCTATCGCATTTATACTCGACTACTTGTTCGTCTTCGCTTTGCATCATTCTAAAGGAAACTAAAGCAGTTGCAGCTGCAGCTTTTGTTCCTTCTTCGTTTACTTCTATTTTTGCTTTATGTATACCTGCACCGACTGATAATTCTCGAGATCCGGTTAACAAAGAAAAGTCTGCATCTTGACGAAATAGATTTCCGACACCCAGATATTCAAGAATCTAATGGGAAAGTTCACGTTAGCTCTATACCTTTCTTGTTAATGATCAATGGCTGTGAGTGTGATTATTGTATACGAAAAAAATCTATTTTCTATGCCTCACTGGCCTTAACAAAGCCACGATTTCTTAATGATGTTGCAAATACCCGGCCTTTAATTTTTTTATTATCGATTATTCATATTCAAACTCAGTATAAATAAACTTTCAGGCGTACTTACAAAAACCGGTGTGTTTCTGTTGTGTTTAAGTTATTACACATTTACAAACAAATTAGTTAAGCATACATTTTTTTAATCAATAAAGCTGAAGAAATGAGAATGCATGAGCAGAATTGTTAAATATCTTACCGGAACAAGTTCGATGGTTTGTTCAAGGCTAAACTTAGGCAAGGAAACTTGAACTTGACGGGGCAAAAGCGATCCATTTACTACGCTTTTGAAATTTTCAAGAGTGAGTTTCTTCAGTACTGTTTCAATACCGTCTTCCTTTGAAAATGGTGGTAACAGAATGTACATGCTTATGTCTTCTCCTTCGTATGGTAATTCTAGGACGTGGGCCATCAAGCTTTCTGATACATCTAAAAAAAGCAAAACAAAATAAGTGTTTTTTCTCCAAGTTAAGAGCGTTTTAGAGGACGCGATTTTTTCCATAATTTAATATAAAGTGGATATAGTATGTCTATTGGAAGTCAAGAAAACGAGACAAGGTTTTGAAAATCTGGGTGCTTATACACACATATGGCCTGGAGTAGTGCTGGGGCATCAATTCTTATCAAGAAGAAGTGGTTCTCCAATGTTATGGATATAGAATATAATCAGAAATCAATAATAGATTTTATTATTATAAAGCAAAGTGGAGATAATTACAGATGTGGTGGTAAAGTGGGGCGCATTTTGCGGTTCAGATCATCACTTGGTAGTAGCAGACTTCATCTACCCATACATAAAGAATAACAATGAGAATGAAAGTCAAGAGTAGAGGAGTAAGCGAAAATTATATCCAGAATATAACATACATCTAATCCACGATGACAGTGTAGATATCTATATCAAAGACGTTTAGAGGAGCAACTTATGATGAAAGAAGAATCAAATAATATTGAGGAGGAACATGAAAGAATAGCGGAAGCCATACATAAAGCGGCTAAGGAAGCTTTTGGTCTGAAACAAACACAAGAAAAACTGGTATTGGATGAATAGTGAGACAGTAGAAATGATAAAACAAAAGAATACAGTGTATAATAACTGATTGAGCATTGCTCAACAAAATCGTGAAAAATACAAGGAATTACAAAGACAAGTAAGACAAAAGATCAGAACACAAAGAAATGTGGGAACAAAAACGCATCGAGATAGAAAATACGTTAGGAGGATCACAATCGAGTGAAGTATGGAAATGCCTGAAGACAGTGAAAAGAAATGAGAAAAGTCATAATGTAATTTCTATGCAAGATTGGCAAAATTATTACCAATTATTATTAATTGAGCACAGATACAAAAAATGATGCAGGGACCAGAGCTAACACGTACCATAGAAGAAGCGGTTAGGGCAGTAAAATCAATGAGAAATGGCCGCTCTCCAGGCCCGTAAATCTATGTCTGAGTAAGAATGAATTACGACTACAATGGAAAACATCTTATACATATTATGTCTATACACAAGAAAAGAAAAAGAAACGACCCAAAATGACTATAGAGGACTGAGTATAAATAGTCTTATGAGCAGACTGTTTGGCGACATTATTAAGAATAAGTTGTGTAAATAACTTGTTTATCATACAACAAGTAACAGAAAAACGAAACTCACAATGAGAAGAAACCCATCTCAGATTTATTGAACTTGAAAAACCCAGATCCAAACTTTGGCAAGAGCTAAACATTTTAGAAGTAGATCCAAAGTTTATCAATATCATTAAAGAACTATGTTTCAATAATGAAGCATATAATAAGAGTAGGAAACATACTATCCAACTCCTTTCAACTATCAAAAGGTCTCAGACAGGGCTGCAGTTTGTCGCCAATATTATTTAATTTATATGTGGAAGTGGCGTTAAAAGAATGGAAAAAGACATGCTGGTAAATGGGAATACCTATAGGAGAGAGATACCTATTAAACGCACAATTTGCAGATGATCAAGTTGTCATTGCCCAGGATACTTTCGACTTAGAATTGATATTGAAGAACAACAACGGACAAATTATAGCAGTTAGAGCGGAAATACTGAACATTGTTGAAGACTTTTATACAACGTTGTTACTGGCTCAGAAAGCCGGTAAAAGAGTGTCAGACTATATTATGTTATGTATAAAAACAATGAGGCAATTGAACAAAAGAAATTCCAAAAATAGTGAGAAATCAATAGAAGTACAGGTTTGTTTTGGGCTGCCTTTGGCAAACTAAGACATATGAAGTCTGATATCCCAGTATGTCCCAAAAGAAAGGTAATGAACAGTGCACTATGCCTATGCTGACCTATGGTGCTGAAACTTTAACGTTGACAAAAAACACTGTGAACAGGCTATGCTGGGCGTATTTTTGAGAGACAGAATGCCAAACACAATCATACGTATGATATATCAGATGCAGCAGATAGAGCAGCCTGCTTACAACGGAACTGGCTGGGTCATGTGGCCAGAAGAATGGATAACAGGTGGACCAAAAGAATTTTAAAATGAAGACCCAGGTATGAAGCTTTCTGAAGTAGAGCCGTGAATAGTTATGAATTGGTTGAATGCTGATGATGATGATCTTAATCTTTAGCCACTGATTGACAAACTTACCATAATTAAAAGTAGCTTCAATATGCATCATATCGACAACAGTTTGTTTCGAAGGTGAAATATAAAATACTTCGGGTTTAGTATCTTCGCGATTAAATTTACTTTCCCATTTTCCTTTGAAATATGCGGCATTAACTAAGACCAAATTGGTTTGTTGATCGATTGTTCCAGGTGGAAGCAGATCCTTGATCATGCTATGAGTATGTGTTTCAACCCATTGATTTATTTCAGTTCTAACAGCATCTGGATTTGCTAGGAAATTGGCTTTTAAAAGTTCATCCCCAAATATCGCTGTAATGCAATCTCGAAGCTTAACTTGTTGGGCTACGTAAATACGATTTGCGCTTGTAAATTCATATGAACTATTTTTTACTCGAAGACGAGTAGCGAACTTGTCTAATTTATAAGCACTGAATATATCAGCCTTGTCCTAAAAGAAAATATGATATTAGATGTTGTATTTTATTTGGAATATTTTATACATTTGTTAGAAATAAGTAATATGAATTCTTAATATTTAAGGGCGAATGAGATGTAATTTAGGTAATTAACAATTAGTGTTGTTTTGGTATTAATATGCAAAAACATATCGACTGTTGATAAGTTGAACATCGATTTTTTGTTGTTGTTTGGACTAACCACACTGTGGGCTAAAGGCCTACTGTGCGGAAACTACGCTTATACTAACTTAAATCGAAGAGTACGCATTGGGGGAACGGTGGGTCGAGACCACGCAGGCCGCCCCCCCCGAACTACTCAGTTCCGCAGTCTGCGTGGTTCGAACCCGAGCTTGAATCACACCAATACATCTGTCAACCCTGGCTCCAAGCGGGATACCACTCAACCACCGAGGTCGCCTTTGAAAATCGATTAATAAGTAGAGTATATCACTAATAATTACTATAGCTGTCCTAAAGTAGATTTATGACAAGTTGCCTACATTAAGGCGCTTTAAAGGATTTATTTTTAAGCTCCTCGGTATATCCGATACAGAAGTTATTACTAAAAAAGTAATTCTTGGACTTCCACATATTTAGTAAAAGTGGTCTGATTTTAAATAACTGTTTTTATAAATTGGTGATTTATGTGAAAATTTATTCAGTGTATTTCTTTGGCGTTGCCTCATAGGGATTTACATAGTATACACTTTATCCTGTGTTAATGGTTTTCCTAGTGTGAATTTGGAAATGACATTTTCGAGTCATTCTTTACCAATTCTGATAGTTTTTTCCTTACTGGTATCAACTGCAGATGTTTGCCACTTTAATCCAGACGGGTTCGATGCCAGGTGAAAGTATAGTCATGACTGGATCCGAACCCTTGACGTATCAACTGTGAAGTAGGCATTGACCTGCTACACCTCTGAGAGGCCCTTTTTAGAACGTATAAGAAGTAAAAATATTTTAATAAAGAGAAAATAGCCATATAAATTTAGTTTAATTTTTGAAGTTAATAGACTTTGTCTACAGATACCGAAGTAATAAACCAATAACTTACTTAATCCGTTTGGCTATCTACCTTTTAGTGTAAGGCATCAAACTAATGACAAAATTGTTAAATAAGTGTTTCATTAAATAAATAATCTTTTCACATCTTAATTTAATAACCTTCTACTTGAAAAATCTTTGATAATAAGAAATACAAATTTGTCTTTTTCAATTTAACAGTTATGTAATTTATTTTGTCCACGACTATTCAATAATCTGTCAATTATTCATGTGTTTGGTCAAACATAATGCTATCCATTATACACTGCCAGCAGTGAATAATCATTATTCACGGTGCCATGGTAACATCATTGTCTATGGTGTATAATGAAGGAAATGTTTCTAATCCTACCACTTCGTTTAACATAGCCCTACCACATGGTTTTAGTAGCGTTGTTATTTAAATTTTAATTAAAAATTCTTCGTATTTGTGTTCGTGGACAAAGTATAGTATACGACTCGCTATAATGGCTACTATTACCTCGCTCGCTCGTGTTGCAAACATTATCCTCGGTAATAATAGCATTCACTACAGCATCGTGTATAATATACTATTATTGTCATGTATCGTCGCCTGCTAACGGCAAAATAATTTAGAATGGACTAAAATTATCTAACTGTTTTCTTTATATTACTAAACTACAAGAACTGGTAAAAACATTTATTTAAACTGAAGTGTACTAAAACTCATTTAAAATTTTCCAGTAGAAAAATTGTTAATATGAGGTAAGATTTGTATCATGTAAATGCTATGATGCAACGATAAATAAACTAACTGTATAAATGAAACTAAGCTATTCTAGCCCGACACACGTACCATATAATATTAGTGTTTTACTTATTGAATACTACTTATAATTTACATTTTATAAATTCTAGTGGAGACAATAAAAGTTAATAGACCGAATTTCAAAAAACAATAAGTCTACTGGTCCGCCTCGTATGCAACGGAAAAAAAAATTTGCCTCATTAAATTAAATTATGTATTTGCCAATGAAATAATCGGCGAATATCAGGCAGCATTCAAAAAGGATAGATCCACAATTGATCAGCTGCTTGTTGTTAGGAAAATACTGAAAAAGGGATGGGAATATAACGTCCCAATATACCAAATATTCGTAGACTTTAAGTAAGCCTTAGACGACGCTATGGAAGAACTAGGCATCCAACCCAAGTTTATCAGACTCTCTCAGATAATTATGACCAATTCATGCAGCCAAGTTAGTAAGGATTCAGAACAACAAATCAATTCAACAGACTGAGACAGGGAGATGGACTGGCCCCACTACTATTTAATCTGGGAAAAGGTTATCAGGGATATGAAAATCCATATGAATGGCACAATCCTGGTGGTAGGCTATACAAATGACCTGAATATTATAGGGCGAAGTATCAAAGAAGTCTTTACCATGTTGGAAGTAAATGCCCCAAGAGTAGGCCTACAAATTAACGAATTCAAAACTAAATGCATGGTTACAAAGCCAACCCGAAGAGTAGGTCAAAGCTTGACTATCGAGGAGAAGAACATAGAGGTGGTCATGAATTTTTAATACCTTGGGGCAAATCTAAATGAAAACAATGACATAACACAAGAAATCGTTTCAGGAAACCCGAGCATATTATGCGGTACAAGACGATAATAATAGGCAAGATAAAAATATACACAACCATGGTAAGACCCATAGTAATATATGATTGCCAGACATAGACCATGACTAAGCAAACAAGAAGATAAACTTATGAGGTTCGAAAGAAAAATCATACGAAAAATATACGGACGCATACAGAAGAACGAACTTTGGCGCTATAATCATGAGCTGGCAGAATTGTACAAGCCACCCAATGTAATGAGTCATATGAAATTCCTGGGGCTAAAATGGGTTGGCCACGTAGAGCGTATGGAAGAGTGGCGAATTCCAAAAAGATATTCAGCGCCCAGTTCGATGGAAATAGAGGAAAAGGAAGGCCACGGCAGAAAAATATTAAAAGAAACGCCTTGGAGATCCTCTAGATATGTAACTGGCAGGAAGCAGTAAGAGACAGAGTCTTATGGAAGATAAGGATTGAGGAGACTCAAGCCCACTGAGGGCTGTAATGCCGCGGAGAAGAAGAAATTAAATACAACATTTGTTCACATCAGATAGATCAACTCTCGGCACATCTATCTAGGATTCTCAATCCGTGGAATGTGTGCAGGTGCCGTCATGGGTAATTCCTTTAGGTAGATGTAGATACATGAATCGTATGCAACGGCAATTCATAAGCATAACCATTATTATTGCCATGATTAAATTGGTAAATATGTGAAATTGAACATACAACCGTTTAAAAACCCAATTCATCCGATACATGCGTTCCATGCGATGCTGATCAGTGGGCACTTGCCTTTAGAAACATGTTTTCGAATTGATATTAATTAAATTTCAATCGCAACTATATTTTAACAGGCCACAGGTTCCTAATTTCACCAGATTTATTGGTTGCAATGCTACACCGATATATCAGTAGTTGACTATCGATATTTGTTTTTTCTAAATTAGGGTGACCCGGTTTTCGGGGATTGTCCCGGTTTTTAATAGACAATCCCGGTGTTCCAAAAACGTTCTTCGAGATCTCGATTTTTAAATTGCAATAAGAATTTCCCAATTAAATAGAATCGGTAGTGGAACGAAATGTGGGTATTTATTTTCCAAAAGTGCCAGTAATCCGAACAATATTCAGAATTCCTCAAACTTTGTCAATATTTGTTCGATAACCACTATATTTTCTCTGATGCTCAATGGACAGAAGAAACAGAATGGAAATACCTTAGTTGGAAGCCATTCCGCAAAGTTGTAGAATTACAATATGGATTATCTTGAATTCCCTGAATTAATTTCAAAAAATAAATAACTTCTGAAGAAAGCTAAAACGATTGAGAAATATCTGAAATATTTAAACATAAATTCGTTGTCTGTGTTCCTTTTTGTTGGTTGCAAAATGAAATGTTCTTTTCAAGCAAACTTCAACAATGAATTTGTGTGCTCTTTGCATGAAAAGGTCCCGGTTTACACAATATAAAATATGCTAAACATCATTGCAAGGAAATTTAGATAAAATTTTTTAGATTAAAATATTGCATCAGGGCAAGAGCGACCGAGCGATGGCGCTAGCATTCGTTTTCAATCATTTTTATTTGTACTAATTTTCTGTTGCCCAATTTTATACATTTTTATTAATTTCTGTCAGTCTAAAAATCTTTATTCAGATATCAAATCAAAAACAGCCCAATTTAAAAACCAAATAAAGTTTTCAAAACAACATTTTTAAAAACAGCAGCAGCATTTTACTTTATTATTAAGTATTTGAAATTTCACATAGTGTTCCTCAAATTATGTTTTTAAAGATTTAGGACATGATACTTGTAAATTATACAAAACATTGTCAACGACGTGTGAATAAAAAACGAAAGGCGGAGAAAGTGCGTAAAATGGATTTTGATGACAAGTCCTTTTCAGACGTTTGGATAAATTTTAAAAGCGGTAATTTTGATACTATTAATTAAATACATGCTTTTACTGCTGTTTCTACTTTCTTAAATTAAACAATAAAAATTTCACAAGAAATGGAGGGGAATGAATGTCACCGATTGTTATCATTTTGACAAGTTTTTTGATAAAAAAATTCTAAACTTTCTATAGTTTCTATGTTTGATGAATACATTATTGTAGGCAAAACGTGTTATTTTTTATTCTATAGCTATTAAAACGAATTCCTGTTTTAAAGTTGTATTAAAAACAGCATTAAAATCAAAATTTAAAAATCAAAAACCACGTGTTTGACGATATTTTGAGATTTATTAGTGTTTTCTACATACAAGTAGACGTTTTCAAATTTTGAATTGCAGTTTGTTGAGGCAGTTTAGCCTTACATGTTTATTTTAAAAATGATCAGCCTTGTGGCAGTTTCTAGTTAATAATAATTAATATTAATAATACTAATAACACACAATATGTTTTTGTTTGTAAAAGCAGCTTTTAAACTAAAACTGGATTACTTCGGTCAAATTCTTTATATACTTTTGTTCCTTTTTTGTTAATTTAAATTATTCAATCCGTGAAGCATTACACAATTAATAAACCTAAAACCATGCGTTTCTGTGACAAATTTTGGTTTCCAAGAAAAGTATTTATTGGTTCCGAGTAGCTTTAACGTGAAAGTTTGGGTTTATTATTATTTTTTTTTTTAATTTTCTCATTATCCTATTCATGTACTGTTTACAATTACTTACTTTTGCGTCATTTATTTATTTATTTTATCATTTATTTCTGCGAAATGATTTATTTTCGTAACTAATAAAAATTTAGCTTTAAAATTAAGCGTTTGAAAAACAGTTGCATGCAATTATCGATCTTAATTATGGCTAATTTGCAACAAATGATAACGAGAGAAATTGTAAATTAATTATGTTTAATTGGAAATTTCTGACAAACATGTTTACGGTGTGCCAAAATAAACTGTTTAGATAAGCTGAAGGACTTTCGAGCAGTTCCTTTCATTGCCTGTTAAATGCAATAATTAGAGAACTGAAAGTTCTAGTGCGAATTTGGTTCTTTTTTTTTGGAAGTTTAATCTAACAAAATTTTCATGAAAAAATGCTGGTAAATATGGCTGTAATTTTTTTAAAATTATGTTATCTTACCTGATTAGGATCTAATTTAAGGGCCTTTTTTAAAAAGGCCGTAGTTTGATGATCGGAAATGAAATAAGCAAGCAAAAGTGCATGATACGTGGAGTAGGGTGAAAAGAATATATTTTCATCGTGATTTAGTTGATTAATTGCTTGCAGAAGCTCCAACGAAAATTCTTGCTGTCCATAGTAGAGTCCTTTTTGTCCTAAAGGATTTCGTATCTTTTGGTCGTCTGGCGTCAAGCATTGCTGATTACTCGACCTCAATAACACTGATAGGATCAACGTACACACTAAGGTTATCTTCATTTTATCTGCAAGTAAAACAACGAAACGTGGAATTGTTAAAATTCAATTAACTGGTGAAAAATGTTAGATCGGTACACGCACTAACTAGGCGGGAATTTCAAACACATTTGTTTTCTAAATTAATCACACAACTATTCAGACCACGATTAAAACTACAAATGATTCTTCATACAGAGAAAGCAGAGAGTAACCTAAAAACGACCACTTTCTCGAGAATGTAAAGAGTCAATGTCAGGCAGTGACGTTGTTGAGTTACTGGCTTTTACGTTACCCTCACTTAGAAATCGACATTGCACGTGTACGCCACTGGATTTACAATAGTGACTCAAGCCTTATGGAAAATCCTGACGATAATCGGATGTGCAATGCCGAATTAAAAGGGTGGGCGTTTTAAATTAAACCTACTTTAATTTTTATTCACATCGAATGTTTTTTCGATTTAGATATTTATAGTTCTTAAAAATCCACCTTTTAAATGTATACCAAGGTTTTGAGTTGTTATGAAACCCTGTGTGAGTAACACCGGCGTGTTCGGAATATTAATAAATGTAACTGATTAAACAATTATGCCATACAGCATTTAGAAAAACAATGGAAACTCGATCAACAGTCATAGGTAGCTTTGATTCTCAATTTTCAAGCTCTTTGTAAACTGAAACCTACTCAAAGGCAATTATTAAATTATCCACACAATCCGAAATTTTACACTTAAAACTGTTACAAGGGCATTAACTACTGACAAAAATTAAAAATTGTTAATCAGTTTAGAACAATAATAAAAAATATTATTGTAATAATAAACAGGAAATTAATTTAAAAAGCAGCATTTATGTATTATTGTAATTTGGTTTGAGTAAAGGGCATTTGTATAAAAAAGAGTGTGATACCCTTGCCTATTTAAATTCGTTGTGTCAAGGTTTTAATGTTTTGTTAATAAATTAACAATAAAACTTGACACAGAAAGAATGCAGATAATTTCGAATAACTTTATACAAGCACTGTTAATTGCAAGAATACTTTTCGTTTGCTTTTTATAACAATGTTTTTGAAGTAGTTATATCTGTAAGGGTGAGTTATAAATTATTATAAAGGGAAACTATTTCAACTAAAAGTTACATTTTTTAAATTCAACTTTTTGTTGCTAATTTCAGAAGCAAATACTTTTTCAACTATTTTCGGAAATCTGATTACTTTAACAACTTTTTTCGATGTAGAATAAAAGCGCGTTTCAATTTAAAGCGGAAAAATACCAAAACTCACATAGGAGAAATGAAATATATTCAGTTTATTTACTTATCGTATGTCGTAGTAAGTTTACATATTAATTTTAGTTTTTGTTCACGTATTTAATATCGTTTATGTAGTAAGGGTTTTTCCTTCTTGCGTATATTGAGTTGCAGTTAGTTTGGGCAAAAGTGTATTACGTCAAATAAGCAGTTACAAATAGTAGTTTCAAATGGGTTTCTGATTAGACTTAGATTTTAAAGCAATACAATCTTTCGCCAAGAATTTAACAAACATGTTCAATCAAGCTGGCTTTCTATAGAACCAAAACAGTCGGCTGTTTTTTAAACTTATTTTTTAACATTTAATCCAGTTAAAAAAAGACGTCTGAGGAGGAGGAGTAACAACCTCATGAAAAAAACAGGGTTCATCTGGCCCGGATGATAGCACCCTGTAGGGGCCCATGCCAGGGTACGGCTAGAGGATCTGCTCTATATACCATGAATTAGCCTCGGAATAAGGATAGCTATTAATAATAATTAACTGTAATAGGGGTGTATGCAGTAAATGATGATGCCCCCGTCCAGATTAAAGACGAGTTCTATGAGCAACTGCATGAAGAAGTATCAAACGTTGGAAAAACAAGGGAAATTATAATACTTGGGAACATGAATGGTAGCGTAGGGAGAAATTCACAAATATACATGGATACAAACAACAAGAAACCTAAAATCAATCATTGACTATGGCATAATAAGACAGAACTCAGATTTAGAACCTCAAGATGTCAGAGTATGTAGAGGTACGAGTTGTGGCAGTGACCACTACCTTCTTAGAAAAAAAAATGCATTCCCAAGTAGAACAGAGAAGGAAAGACAACAGAAAAACCAAAAAAATAACTCTATGACAGAAGAAAGTATAGAAGAGAGGAAGTACAACTTAAGCTGGTTTGATCACGAAAGCACAAAAACATTGTATAAAAACAGATTAGACGATAAACTAGAAAATATATGTTTTAACAGGACGGATGAACATTTCAAGTACTTAAAAGAAGTCTTCATGCAGCAGGTAATGAAGCTTTGGGACGATACCAGAGAAATGACAAACAAAGGAGACACTATTGGTGGGACGAAGATATACAAGAACTAATAGAGGACAGGAGAAAAAAATACTTAAGATTTTTGAACACCAAGACAAACAACGACAAACTAACATACAAAGAAGCACAGGCTAAAGTAAGAAGACGGATTTGCCAAAAGAAAAACGAAGCATGGGAGAAAACATGTGGAAAAATAAACGCATTCATAGGTGGAAGAAAAAGCACTGAAAGTTGGAAAATAATAAAAAAAAATACGACAAGATAAAAAGAAAGATATCATACCATCCATTTCACTTCAAAAATGGGACGTGTACTTTGAGGAACTGTTAACAGAGAATAGACCACATTTTCAAAATCTAAGGAAAGCAGCACAGTGTGATATAGTTACTATAGGTTCCCCGATAAGAATTACTCTAGATGAAGTAAAGCAAGTGTGTACCAATCTAAAAAACGGAAAGGCCGCGGGACCAGGATACATACCAGCAGAGCTGATTAAATATGGTACAGACAAGTTATGCGAACATCTTAGAAAATTATTTGAGCAATGTGTGAATGGCTCAGAGGTCGCAGTAGAGTGGAAAACCTCATATATATCCAACATACATAAGAAGGGCAGTAGAGAAAAATGTGATAACTATAGGGGGATCGCTGTTACCAGTTCCGTAAGTAGAATTTATGGGAAAACCTTAAAAAACAAAATTGAAAATGAATATAGTGACATGGAAGTTGAAGAACAGGCTGGTTTTAGGGCTGGCAGATCGACACTGGACCACCTATTCTGTGTGACACAGCTTATAGAAAAGAAAATAGCAGTCAGTCAAGAAGTACACCTACTTTATGTTTATCTTCAGAAAGCGTACGATAGTATCCCTCTTAATAAACTTTGGGAAAGCCTAGAGAAAACAAATATTCAAGTAAATCTGATAAAAGCAGTTAAAAAATTATACGAAAATAGCAAAGCAAAAATAAAAATTGGGACTAAAGTCACACAAGGAGTCAATGTAAATAAAGGCCTTAGACAAGGATGCTGCTTGTCGCCAACATTATTCAAGATCTATTTGGAACAAGCTCTAAAAACTTGAAAAGAGAAATGTAAAAACATGGGAATACCCCTTAACAACGACAAGCTGTAGAGTTTAAGTTTTGCGGACGATCAAATAGTATTGGCGCAGGACTATGAAGATCTACAATATATGACGCGCAAACTAATCGAAGAATACACAAAATGGGGATTAGAAGTTAACATGCAGAAAACTGAATATATGTGTATTAATGGGAGAGAACAAAATCTGATCCTGGAAAATGGGCAAGTTATTCGATGGTGCGACGAGTATAAATATTTAGGCATGAAAATTAATAGGGACGGAACAGCAGATGCAGCAATTCGAGATAGGAATACACAAGGAAGAAAGCCACCAGCTTAATGAACGGTATACTCTGGGACAAGAATATCTCCAAAGAGATGGATTTGTGGAGACGGGCTGCAGGGAAATCGAGGAGAAACAGATTTACCAACGAAAGGATATGAGAAATAATGGGAGTATCCCATACATTAGTGGATGACGTAAGAACAAAGCAATTAAAATGGCACGGGCACGTTCAGCGTATGAATGCAGACAGATTACTAAAACAGCTATTAATATGGAAACCACCTGGCAGAAGAAAACGTGGAAGGCCCAGGAGTAGCTAGCGCGAGGGAATAGATAAGGAAATGAGAGAAAAGGAGATAGAAGAAGGTATGTGGAACGACAGAGACCAATGGAGATTGGGCATCGGAAGACGGCGTAGAACGTTATGAACCGATTATATAAATAAATAAGGATAGCTATAATAGAAGACGACATAAGCAAAGCAAAGGGATTATTAATATAGGAACATGAAATGCCAAAAGTATGAAAGACAAGGAAGAAGATATCGCAAAGGATTACAACAAATAAAACTACACATTGCAGTTATAAATAAAACAAAAAGAAAAGGAAAAGGCATAGAAGAAATCAAAGACTAAGTACTTACATATCTACAGCGGAGTACCGAAAGAACAACGTGCCAGAAGTGGAGTATCCATTATGATATCACCAGAATTAAAAAAGTATATTACCAATTGGGAAGCTATCAATGAAAGAATATTAAAACTAAACATGGACTATTTGGGACACCACCTAACAATAGTGGCTGTATATGCACCAAATGAGGATGGCCACGCAGACAGTAAGGATCAGTATACAAAACTTTGAGAGATGTAAGAAATGGAAGAAAAGTTATCCTAGTTGGGGATAAGAATGCTAGAACTGGAAGGAGAATAAAAAACATCACATTGTTGGATGCAATGAAGACGAAACACTGAACAACAATGGGCAAATGCTCATTAACATATGTGAACAACATGAACTAAAAATAATGAATGGATATTTTAAACACAAAGACATACCTACATAAATACACGTGGAAAGAAGTAGCTCGCAATAGAAAGTCTATAATTGATTTTGTAAAAACAAACAAGAATGAAAGTACTTGATGTTAGGGTATATCGCGGACCCGATTGTGGAAGTGATCACTATTTCGCAAATTAAAACTTTTTCTACCATTTATTAAAACAAACAGCCAACCTACATCAGTAGAGACAATGGAAGTAAATCGACCAAAATATAAATTGGAAGGACTATTTGAAGATTTTTGCACCAGTCGAGACTAGATGAAAAACTAAATGAAGAATGTGAACATCTTCCTCTTAGAAAAATATATAAACATATACAAGAACCTATACATCGAGCTTCAAGAGAAGCACTGGGAGGAGAAATGAAACCAAACAGAAAGCAGAACTTTTGGTAGAACGAAGAGCTAGAGAAGCTAAAACAGCAAAGACAAACAATATATCAAAAATCGTTACAGACTAAACAGGCGAAAGATTATATAGAATATAAGCATGCAAGAGCAAAGTTCAAGAGAAATATTGTAGAAGAGAAGAACAATCAGTGGGAAAGGAAATGTCTAGAATTAGGAGAAAGAAAAGCAACAGAATCATGGAGGTTCCCAAAGAGTATACAAAATCAGACAAACAATAAAGTACATCTACAAACAATAACAAAGGAAAAATGGAAAAATTATTTTGAAGATATGCTTACAGCGAACAGACAAGAGTTTTAACAATCACAAGAAACTGAGATGTACCGAGTTGAAGGAGAAAGAATCGAGATAGACGATGACGTTTCTAAGAAAGCGATACACAGGACCAGGAAGAATATCCTCCGAATTAATAAAATACGGATCCAATAAGCTGGACAGAATAATAAAATGTCTTTTTGAAAAGTGCCTAAATGGTGAAGGAATACCAGCGGAACGGAGACAAAACTGGATCACACCTATCTAAAAAAAGGGCTCAAGAGATCAATGTGCAAACTATAGAGATCTCTCCGTAACTAGCACATTTAGCAGACTTTATGGAAGAATTCTAACAGCACTCATTACCAACGATTACCAAATATACGAAACCATAGAGCAATCAGGATTTCGTACAAACCGATATTTTCTGTTTGACGCAGATAATAGAAAAAAGAGTAGCAACCAGAGAAACCCACCTTATTTTTATTGACCTTACTAAGGCATACGACAATATACCTATCGAAAATCTATTCAAAGTGATTGTCTATCACACCTTAAATTTTTGGCATGAATACTTACAGTTCAGTATATTTAGTAGTTGCTAATTAGACTAGATCAATACAGGCTGAAATTAGAAAGATTACAAATAGTCGAAACGGGATATAGAAAAATTACCAAAGGGAAGGGGTTGTACAGTAAACAAACTGAGAAATAGTTATTACTAAAGGGGTGCTAAAGACGACGAAAACTGCAACGAATAAGGATAATGAAACTTGATACGAAATTTGGAAAATTGGAACCTGGAACATAAGACCTATATATGGAAATGAAGAAGAGTTAACAGAAGAAATAGAAAAACCGAAGATAAAATTAGTAGCAATAACAAAAACTAAAATGAAACTACAAGAGCACAAGCTGGAATAGCTTGCTTGCTTGCTACGTACATAAAGATTATGTTGAGAATATGAGAAGTTGGGAAACCATATTAGAAAAAATACTAAAAGTATTAATAGAGATATATGGATAGAGGTATATGGACCTGGTGAAAATGAGAAAGTAGAAGAGAAAAACATTTTTTATTAAATACGATAGAAACTTATAAAGGTAATTTAATAGTGATAGGAGATTTCAATGCAAGGGTGGGGAGAGAACATACTAAATGGAGAGGTGAAATTGGACCATATGGTGAAGAGACATTTAATAATAATGGAAAAAGTTTATTAGAATTTCGCACAGATAATAATCTCCTGGTTGCAAACATACAATGTGATTTTTTAAAAACTCAATTGCAGCAGGACGTATTCTGTCTTAATAACCTTAGAACTGTCTGTATTAAGTCAGAATACGGCCTGCTGCAATTGATGAGTTTTTAAAAAATCACATTGTAAATGGATACATAAAATCACACGAAAACTTATACATAGAGGCGAAAAGTGGATTATGTGATAATCCCAAAGAACAATTTGAAAGAAATAAATGATGTAAGAAGTAACATTGATTATGAAATAGGAGGTGACCATTACCTAGTAGAAACCAACATCAAAATGAGGAAAGTCACAGTCAACAACGATGACCAGCGGGACACCTACAAAAGAGGAACCATACGAATATACAAACTATAAGAAATAAAAGGGATAGAGGCAGGTATACAGCAAAAGTGAAAGAACAGATATCAAATAATATCAACGTTCAAAATCGTAACAGTATTGATAAGAGATGGGAAATTTTTAACAAAAAGAACATAGAGCGGGAGTATTAAGGAAATACTACAGACTACAGGAAAAACGAATGGAATGGAAGGAGGCATTGAGATTGGCAGTAGCCAGGAAGACATGGAGCAACTTCGTAAAACAAAGAAACTGAAGAATGAGAAAATAACTTCGACACCTTCGGGTACAAGAGGACCGGGCTATGTATGTACGAATGTAATTAGACTAGAATTTTCGAGATATAAAAATATCTTAACAATTTAACTTTTTCATTTGATAATATGAAGTGTATTTTAACAGTCACATTGACTTTGTGTTCTTTACAGTGACATATATGTTCAGCTCATATGGTTTTTTACATTTAATAGAGTTAGGAAAATCTTTGTTTAGTAAATAATTTGGAAGTAATACGTCATTGCATTTCAAGATCCTTTTTAAACTTTTCTCAGAACAAATGTTACTATTTCAACTTTTTTAAATAAAATTTTCAATCCGAACCCTATATGCGTATATTAGTTAATTTACAAATCAAGGAAAATTAAGGAAAACGAATTCTAAAATTAAAATTAACGATTTATAGTGAAAGTAAAAAAGTAATTTGGAGATCGTGTTTTGGGGTTCAAGTTTTTAGAATTTTCAGAATAATTATTTCTATTTGTTACTCACTGACAGGTCAGGAAAATATTTAAAATGCATTGCATGCATGCGGAGAGACAAACTGACAAGTTTAAAGATAAATTTGTGTTTAAAAGGTTTCAGCTTTTAAAAAGGTAGCATCTGTTATTTTATTCAAGTAAAACATTTAAAATTTTCTTTTATTTGAAGTAAATGGTGTTCTTTTATTTATTCTGGGAAAAAAACTAGTTAAAAGAAAACAAATGACTGCACCAGTAACTACAGTTATAAACTGATGGTAGAACTTGATATACAACTCTGAATTTCTAAATTTGCAACGAAGCACTTGAAGTTTTCCCTTTCATTGACGTGAAACTGGGATTACCCGACTGGAAATGAAAAGAGAATCCCGGAATTAACTAATTAAGGAGGTAATTTTTAGGTCGCTGCACTGCCGGCGATACGTTCTTTTGTTTCTTATGGTATTTAAATTCCTGTGTAAACTATTTTTTTAAATAATTCTGTCGTGTTTTAAGTACAAGGAACTTGTTGTAACAATTCCAAGGCATGGTTTCATTTGTTTATTCATTTGTTATTATTTCACTTGTTCTCTTCCTAATTTCCTAATTAATAATCCTAAGTAATTGTGTCAAGTGGCATTAAATTCTTTTAAAAACATTGTTTTATATCAGGAATATTCTTTACGACACAGTTTACTGAGATATTAATAAGTGCACCTTTTAACTTTTGTAAATATTAATTTTTGAATAACTCAAAGCCATATTTCTTGTTACACAAAAAACCTTTAAAGTAAACATCCCAATTAATAACAAAAACTCATTATCCAACTCCTAACTAAAATTATCTAATCCAAAGGGCAAATATTTTTGCTGGTTCCAGTTATGTATTAAAAGCATAAAACCTTAAAGGCATCCATTTTTCACATTTGCTTACATAATAAAAAGATTAAATTCACGTTTAAAGATCTTTCTTACCTGCTGTTTAAAATCTACAACCGGATAAATTTTATTACTACAGTTTTACACACAAACACAATCACCTGAACATGCACAGCCAAAATTCAAAAACAGACTGCTAGGTGTGAATGACGGAAAGAACAGGTTTATAAGGTACGCCAATGACGATGTGTTAACATTGGGATCTTATTACTTCGTAAAATACGTCCGTTGATTTAAGTAAAAATTGTAGAGTGACTAAATATCATTTCAATCTGTTTCTAAAGTTCATTTTTCGCATTTCGTACTGTAATGTATTACTTTACGATACTCAAAATCGTCCTGTAATGGGCCACTTTACAGCATGGAAACCATTACAGCATAGCAACGTCAGGGGTCATTAAAATGCAATTTGATAGCTTCTCGGGCAGCATTTAAAATATCTTCTGAATGGTTTTACAAGTTACTTTCGTCACTCAAGTCCATTTCGGAATTAGATTTCAAAAATAAATGTATTTATTTGTTTGAATTGAATTCTGTTATGTCAAAAACAGTTCCTGTCAGAGCGAGAATCCGCCTACTTTTTTCAGTGTTTTTATTAATTGTATTCAGAATGTATCTCAATAAATGTAGATAACTTTTTATGTGAGAATATAAAATGCGAAAAAATAGTGTACGCGCCGCGTCCGAAAAGTGATTTAACTAGACTCGTACGGCATTTAAGTACTCGCTATCGCTCGTACTCAAACCTGCCATACTCGTCTAGTAAAAATCCACTTTTCGGCACTTGACACGTAATCTACTATTATTTACGGTTTAAGTTAATGCTGAATCGAGTGTTTCTTTAATATTTTTCTTGGTCTTTTAGAAGTTACTGAATTAATCAGATATATGGACTTAGATAAAATTCGGGATTTTTTGTGTTAGTTTAAAGATAAGCTTTCTTTTTGGACTTTCCAACTGATGCAAGTATATTCTGCTTAAATATTTGTGCGTAATTTGAAATAAATTCCATAAAATCGTAAATATTGATTTGTGGAAAAAGTCTCTTTTGTTTTTAAAAAACATAATCCTTCTGAACTTTGTCATCAATCCTTAACTAATTATGCCGTCAATATATTTTTGATGGTATACTTTGAATTTTCTTTACAACAATCTGAATTTGTTTATAGCTTACGTAATACGTAATGATATTATTAGAAAGACTATTATTTTATAGCAGAATTTAGCAAAATTCATGGAACTGATACTTATTTCAACTGATAAGCGAACAACAGAGCGACCTTATACGAGGTGTAACAATTTAATTCCCGGAATATACTTGTAAAAAATTTATTCTTAGGCCGACTACCTATATATATTAGTGGTTAGTGTCGCCTTCGAAGTAGTTCCCTTCTACACTGATTTAAACGGTATTACCACTTCTGGAAGTAGGCCTCTTACCACAAATCATTTGACATCCTATTTGACTGACAGTCCGTCAAAAAGTTTAATCTGGTACCTACCTACACAGATGGGTTTAAGACGAATAATGTTCTGGAGCCGGAATACATGGAAAAACCCTGAAACACAACACGTAGATATGTCTCACTGTGGCGATATACCACAGTTTTCCAAACTGAAATATTTGCTTTGGGAACCTGCATAGGCGAGAATCTGAGGAGGCGAACCAGTGGTAAGCTTATCCACATTCTCGCCGACAGTTAGGCAGCCTTAAAAGCACTAGCATCAGATCAGATAAGGTCTTGTTGATCAACAAGTTTAAAGAAAAGACTAAAGAAAAGCTACAGAAACTCGCAACTACAGTAGAACCGAAAGACCAAAGAAGGGTGATAGTTATAAGAGACATGGATGCAATTACGACAATGGAGGAAATAGAAAAGGCAATAGCTGAAGAACTGAAAATTGTAAACACCAAGGAAGAAACTGAAGTATACACACTAAGGCAAGTACAAGGAATATGAACACAATTGGCGACGGTAAACCCTAAACAGAGAAAATGTAGCCCACATAATACGAAAAAAGAAAATCAAGATAGGATGGATGAGATGTAGGGTGTATGAGATTATAAACTCCATAAAATGCCACAAGTAAGAAATTGCAAGAAATAAAAGAAAATGACATATGACAGATAAATGCCTGAAATATAACCAGTTAGGACATAGGTCTAAACAATGTGAGAATGAGTCATTCTGTTACGAGTGCGAAGAGAAAGAACAAGAAGCAGCAACTATGGCATCATGGCATGTAGTAAATATAGGGATATCGTCAAAGAGATGAGAAAAACTAGAAAGGGGGAGGGTGGTAGAATAAAAGAACTACTTACAGTAGAAGAAGAAAAGAGAGAGGCACCAAAATAAAAAGTACTACAATCTAATATGAATACATCGGTGGCGGCGCAAGAACTGCTAGTTAAAAATGCGCAGGAGCATAAGGTCGACATAGCTGTGATTACAGAGCCCAACATAAAGACAACGAATACAAGTATTTGATTCACAAACGACAAAGTTGATGTAGCGATAAGAACATACAATATGGACATGTATGGTTTAAAACTAGAGAAATAATTATACATATATGGATGCTATTGTTCCCCAAGTATTGATGATAGAGGATATGAAATTTTTTAGAAGGGCTAAGAGATAGTATGAAACAGCACAAAGGACGGACAATAATAGTGGGAGTTGACTTTAACTCTAAATCGCATCTTTGGGGCTCACATATCAATGATAAACGCAGGGATATGCTCGCAGAGTGGATAGCAGAAGAGGACCTGGTAATAAGCTAACATTTATAAGAGGTTACAGTACCTCAGTTATCGACGTACGTTTTTACACAACTAACTTGAAGGGATACGTAAAGGAATGGATGGTACTGGATGATGAAACGGTAAGCGTCCACCAGTATATAACCTTCACTATAAAAGAAGAGAGAAAAAGTACGGAAGAAGAAGGGGACACGGTAGTGGGATGGAAGATAAAACAAAAACTCTATCCTCAAGTTATTACCAACCTAAAGACAAATATGGATATTGGAGACTATGAAGAAGCCACGCCTGAAGCATATACCAGACTAATTACTAAAACCTGCGACAAAACCTTTAAGAAAAAAGAAGATAAACGGGGAAAGAAAAAATGCGTATACTGGTGGACAGTGGAAATAGCCGAGCTAAGGCAAAACTGTTTAAACAAGAAAATAAATACGATAAGAGCAAATGCAAAAAAGACTATATCACAACAGGAAAAACAAACATTGAAAGAAGAATACGGAAGACAAAGAGAGGTACTCAAAAAACCATTAAGGCAGCAAATTGATGCTAACGTGTGGGGAGACGGGTATAGAATAGCGTATAAGAAACTAAGAAGAAATGACAGCGGAGGAAAGAGAAAGAGTAGTGAAAAATCTATTTCCAAAGGAGGAAATGATACAGTGGGACCAAGAATGGGCTATTGGGCAGGAAGGCATGCTTATGTTTCCAGAAGAGAAATTAGACGAAGTGGCTGCCAAAATGAAACAAGGAAATCTACAGGCAGGGATGGAGTTCCATCAGAACTAGCTAAGCTACTGCTTAGAGAATACCCTCACTACTGTCTTAAAATGTACAACAACCTATTAAAAAAAGGAGATTTTCCGGACGCATGGAAGGAAGCACGCCTCGTACTCCTAGAAAAGGAAAATAAACAGGATGTTAAATCATACCGACCACTGTGCTTGCTAAACACATGCGGAAAACTTATGGAGCAGATGATCAGCAAAAGAATCCAAAGCGAACTGTCGAGAAAAGAAGACCTGCCGAAGAACCAATTTGGATTTATAAAAAAAATCGACAATAGACGCCATGAGGGAGGTACAAAAAATAGCAGAAGTGGCCAACAGCGGGGACTATAGAAGGAGGGACTTGTGTGTCATGGTAGCATTAGACGTGCAGAATGCATTTAACTCAGCACAATGAGAGGAATAGTGGACGAACTGAGGAGAAGGGAGAATTGAGGCTATTTTAAAAATAGGAGGTTGTTCATTAGCGATAATAAAAGCATGGAACTAACGTGCGGGATCCCACAGGGGTCCGTGCTAGGACCATTACTGTGGAACGTGCACTACGTCCAGATATTAAAAATACCAGTCCCAGAATGCGTAACTTTAATTGCATACGCGGATGATCTTGCTGTAGTAGCAAGGTCAAGAACCACAGAAGAACTGGAAATAAAAATAAATCACACGATGATACTAATAAGCAGGTGGATGAGACGGAAGAAATTAAAGCTGGTACCGCAAAAATCTGAGGCGGTATTATTAGTCGGAAATGTAAATATTGAAGACGTGCATATTAGAACGACAGAAGAGATCAAATATCTAGGGGTACGATTCAATAGAAACATGACCATGACAAGATATAAACAGGCAGCTGCTAAAAAAGCAGAAGAGTCAGCGATGGCTATCGCAAGAATTATGCCTAACACCGGGGGAACGAGGCCTAGTAAAAGACGAGTTCTAGCTTCTGTGGTGTATTCCATACTTTTGTCCCAATTTGGAGAAAGGCGGTAACCAAACAAAAATACAAAAACATTTTGGAGGAAGAACAAAGAAGGGTGCTCATAAGAATTTGTTCGGCATACAGAACATCAGCAACTGAGGCTCTACAGGTAATAGCTAACAGTTACCCTATAGACTAATTAGCGCAGGAGCGCTGTAAAAGATATGATCAAAAAGACGAGAAGACATTTAGAAAAATTAAAAAGGAAACCGTAAGAAACTGGCTGGAATGCTGAAGTAATCTAACAGACAAAGCAGAGTGGACACGACGATAAGGAGGAATGGATCAGTAGAAAACATGGGGAGACAACTATTACCTTACGCAGATAATTACTGGACATGAGTGTTTTGTATCTTACCTGAAAAGAATGAAAATACAAGAGGAGGACAAGTGCGCCTACTGCAGAGAAGAAGACACGACAATCAAGCATACAATCTGCTGTCCCAGATGGTCTCAACAAAGAATTGAAATAGAAGCAAAAATAGGAGAAATTGTAACCCCGGAAAATATAGTGAGAACGGACGAACTATGGAAATATATAACTAAACGACTTGTGGAAATAATAAAGACAAAGAAGAGCGACGAGAGAGAGCGGCAAAAAACAGAAGACGCAAATACAGACGGGGAGTAAAATTATCATGTAACAGTGTATATACGGGGGTACAATAGAATGACTTTGAATCAATGCCACAGTCCATAGCAGTAGCAGACCAGCTAGCAAGGAAAGCATCTGAGGCTACCTTTACTGGTCCTAACCAGTGTTAGGAATCACAAAAACAACAGCACGTGGGGTAATAACTAACAATATAGGAGCCGTGTGCAGGGACAAAGGCACAGTAAACTAATGATGGTAAGACCATCTCAACTTTTAGCTACTGCAATATTGAAACTTAACAGAAGGAACCTAAGAATTGTGACGGGATTACTTACTAACCGGTCACTTTAATCTAAGGAAACACATGCATAGAATGGGCGTTTATACAGACGAGCCCATATGCAGGCTCTGCAATGAAGAGGAAGAAACTGCTACTTATGTAATCTTTGAATGGGAAGCATTTAATCGCAGTTGTCACAATCTGCTGGACGAATTAAATCGATGGAAAGGGATTTCAGAAAAAGATCTGGTTTACAGGCTACTAAACCTAGTAAAGGGTCTAAATCTGTTCAATTAAAATCAAATTCGATTGCTGAGCAATGCAATAGGCCTGATTTAACGGGGTGTTTGAGGACTTAACAAAACCCTTCTCTGCAGTCACATTAAAAATAACCTTGTCACATTGCGTTAAATATCGTCGATGTTGGAAACGTTTCGTCCTTTTTAATTTAGGGAACAGCTAGAAGTCACAGAGAGCTAAGTCGAGTGAGTCGAGAATGGTCTAATTGCTCGGCGCATTGTCGTAGCTCGCAGTGGATGATCCACTTGCCACAGTTCATGTATTTTACCCCTAACGGTGTCCCTGCTCTTTTTAGTACCTCTAAATAGCATTCTTGGTTAATTGTTTGTCCCTGTGCAACAAATTCATGATGGACTATCCCCTTCTGATTGAAGAAACACACCAGCATGTTCTTGAACTGCGAATGCAACCTGCGTGCTTTTTACAGGCGTGCAGAGCTCGGAGATTTCCATTGTATGCTTTGGGGTTTTGTTTCAGTATAGCTTTGGAAGCACCAAGTCTCGTCAACCCGAATTACTCTCAAAAACGTGTTTAGTTGAAAAAAGATCTATCACAACTTCGATCCACTGCTGCTTCTGTTCGTCCGACAAGATCCGAGGAACAAACTTCTCGGAAACTTTTCGTATGTCCAATTCTTTAACTAATATTAGCTGGATTGTTTCTCGATTCATTTGCAATTTCTCAACCATTAATTGAACATTTAATCGTCTATCAAACCGTACCAAATCTCACACTCTGTTCATATTTGCTTCCGTCATTGTCGTTTTTGGATGTCCATTCTGAAGTCGTTCTTCACATGTTCTCGCCCTTCTTTGAGCTTGTTATGCCACTCAAACACTCTTGATTTTTTCAAAGCATTCAGCCTATATGCCATTTTTAACAGCTCCAACGTTTCGATGGCAGTTTTGCCGATTTTTTCGCAAAATTTGATATTAGTGTCCTGCTCTAAACCTTGAGAACCCATTGTTGCACCACCACATGCACACCGACGTCTATTGTTTTAGCCATAACTGATTAACAAATTGCCCAAATTGGTATGAACTTTGTGTATGGATTAGTCAAAACACCAACGCACCGTTAAAATAAATAATTGGCAATTGATGCAAACCATCATTCTTTAAATATTTTAATATCAATGTTTTTACCCAACAAGAGTTTTAACGCTAATTTAACAGCCTATTGGAATATGATTCAAAATCGAGGTTATATTCATTAACGCTTTGTGTTCTTTTCTAGTAGTTCATGTCAATGCGGTATTTAAACGACAATCTACTTTTTATAAATGTCTATGACCGATTATTTAATACGTAATAGGAGATGGCATTTTTCCAGGAAGTCGGATTTCCCCAGTTTTATTAATTCCTCGGCAGGAAGGTAACATTAAACTGTGAATATTTAAAGTAATTTATTTTACCTCCAGGTTTTTCTGGCAATCTTATTTTCCGCTGACACGAACGTAAACAATTTCGGAAATAAACTGTTTTGTAGGTAATTATTAAAATTTGTTGACATAATATTTAAATATGGGAAAAGCATATTCATCGTAAAATGTTAATGTTGTAGAGTTCCGTAAATTCGCAGACGTAGCACGTAGCTTTCACCCGTACCTAATCGGTGAAATGTTTTAAAATTGGAAATGATTGTACATTTTATGTCTTTATCGCATTCCAGAAAGTACAATACTTATTTTTCTGTATAACCTATAGGTAGCTGGCTTGTTGCTTTTTTGTATCTTAAATAGCCGTTAAAATCTGTGGTAGTTATATCGAAAACCAAGCATTTTAGGATATACGTTTATATGAAATTTTCAACTTAAAATTGGTTCAGGAATGCCACCTTAAAATAAGTACATAACACTAAGTCACATCCTGTATATTAGTAAAAAATTAAATACGGAACGAGCAAAAAGTAATCCTATTAAAATGAAAAATTTGGTTTGATCTAAGTTCAATCTGTTAGGTTGTAGAAAACGACTTACAACATACGATTTTTTAGACTTCTTGTGAATGGATTACTTTGTGATCGCTCTGTATAACGAAAGTGCAAGATTTACGAGCATTTTTTTCGAAATATCCAATTAAATTTCGATATATTTAATATTCATTATTGATGCAACAACATTTTGTTTAAGTTTTATCAAATGTCACCTTCTTCTTCTTCTTTTACCTACTCCGTTTTTTTCCTTTCCTCCCTCCTTTTACTTTCTCTTCATTCATTTTCACCTTCTTCTTTGTTCTTCTGCTTCCTCCCCTGCTTTATTTTCTCCGTTCTCCAACTTTAAGGAATATCCTCGATCGTCCTCCCTCCCTCCCCTCCACAAATATCTGCAGTGTTCTTCTCGTAATCGTTCCTTTACAACTACTTTGCGGTCACATATGCTAACCCGCATGTTGGTTCAGAGGTTTTTCTGTTCCTAGTTTTGCAAGCTGATCTGCTAATATTTAATTTATATGATGCTAGAAGTGCATACGATTCTACTACTAACTCTAGCAGATGTAAGTCTAACAGTGTTTCCATGGCTGCAATTAGAGTAGTGATCATCGTCCCTGTTATTAACTACTAGACAAGCCAGTCTCTGTAACTTAGAGAGTTTATTAGTAGCGTTCCTGGTCATTTTATGCTACCATACCAGACCCGCATTGTTTAATATGGACACTATTATTTTGGTGTACACCCACAGCACCATTGTACGTTTTTCCTATGATTCTTCTACACGCCCTAGCGCCCTTGTACCTTTTGTAACTGTTGTGAGTTGAAGGTAAATTTGGTGTCAAAAGTGACTCCCAAATACTTCATTACTCATCTGCAGTTTTATACCCCGAAGGTTTCTTTTTCTTGTGAAAGTTATGACCGAGGTTTTATTTGGATTGGCCGTTAGTCCCTCTTTTATACAGTAACTTTCCATGATTCTGATGGCATGCTGCATCACGTTTGACAAAACATCTTCATATTTCCCACTTATCAAAATGATTGAGTCATCTGCATACCTTTGCACATAAAATCGTTTCTTGTGAAGTTCCGATAGGAGTTCATCGAACACCAGGTTCCAGAGTAGAGGGGACAAAACCCCAAAATGCGGACAGTCCATGATAGCCGACACCTTCTTGGTCGGTAACCCCAAATTTGTATTGTTTTTTCTGTCTTTTAGGGTGGGACATATTCATCTGGTAATCGTATGGTTCGCTCCACGTCTCGTTACAGCTCTTTTGATCGTTACATAAAAGGATTATCGGATGCACCTTCTATGCCTAAGAAAACTTTTAGCGCAATTTTTTCTTGTCTCTGCAGAGACTTTTGGACTCTTTGAGGTAGCTCATGTATGGCTATTGCAGATGTTTACCTGACTGATATGATAATCATATTGGTTTTGATGCAAAGGATTAGTCCTGAGTGCCTCGCTCCTAATGTACCTGTCAACTAATTTCTCCAATGTTTTCAAAAGAAACTATGTGAGACTTATTGTCTCAGCATAAGTGTCTCGCCCTGGCTTTGGAATAAAAATGACCTGAACCTGTCTCCATCTACTTGACACATAGCCTGTGGCTAGGCTAGTTCTAAACAGTGCACACAGGGGAGAGAGTAAGTAGCCAATCCCCTGCTGAATCAAAGCAGAGAAGATTCCATCTAACACAGCCGACTTGTTTGGTTTGAAAGAATTTGTCGGCCATACTAGCTTGTTTTGTTTGTTTACTGTATTACAGTTTTCACTGTTAGGATTTCTTTTTGTTCCTAGGTTTAGGCTGATAAGCTCGTTTTTATGTCGATTATACTTCCCTAGAAATGCGCCTGGACCATAAGATTCAGAGGTCCCCCCCCCCCGAGGTTTTTTGGGGGTCCTTAACCTTCCCTTAGTTTGCTTCACCAAGGCTTTCGGAAGTCTAGTACATTCTGGCGTTTCTTGAATACCTTCACAGTACTTTCCTCCAGGAAATGCTTTTAGTCCTTCTTATTGCATATTCGTATTGCTTGCGCGAGTCTTTATTGTTACCATTCCCCAGTTAATTTGGTCCAGTTAAAGAGCTTGCGTACTTCTGTCCTTAGTATAGAGAGTTTATTGTTCCACCAGGGGGCTCCACTCTTACTTCTCTTTACCTTTTCAGGACAGCTATCTTCATATGCCAAATTTATTGCTTGAGTTAATAAAACGTTCATTGACGCAATATTAGCAGGTATTTGTGACGACCTGGCTCCTCCCGCTTTAAGGACTGTCGGTACAGTTTGCAATCGCAGTGTTTGGAATCTCGGTGGCTTACGACTTCTGCTTGTTGAAGTCCTAATTCGAACGTAAATATAGTTATGATCCGACAGTGTTTCTTCTTGTGATTCATACCCAATAACTTTGCTTCTAAAAGCAGTAACGGATGTTGGTTCGTTATTTTTATTTGCTATTTCTAGTTTATTACTAAAAATATAATCTAAGAGAGCCCCACTTCTCTGAACTGTCCGGTACTGTGTGCATTGGTGTCACACCCAAGCACCAACTATAGTCTTTTGTCTTCACAGTTGCTAATGCTTTTATATTATTATGTACTTACTTATTTAATCGGAAATAGCCTTTAGGTCTTGAATCCGCAAATTCGATAGAATGATATTGACAAAAATGTTTGTACCGTCAGTACATGACGATATCCTGGACTGAATATTATTAGAAAGATACAAATGTCTATCTTAAACAACATTGGGCCAAAGATACCCTTGGGAAAAAAACACCACATTGAACAGCTGCCAAAGAAGATAAAAAGATGAACCCACACCTACACAGAAGCTACGCTCAGGCATGTACACTTTTAATCCACTCTTCTAAAGTGTTGCCTTCGAATTTTAATATGTTACAATTTTTTTAACGATCTACAGAAATATATCTTATCAAAGACTCTTGAAAAATCTAAATAGAAAATGTCCACAGGATCTCCGTTGTCTATCAACCCAGTCTATTGGTTTAAGCAAATTATTGAGACCTCGGTATTAAATTTTGCTCAAATAGAAAGGTTCTCATTTCCGAAGCTATGACTTGTTCCATTACTTAACGGGACAGATAAAAGAGATATGGGTCGATAATGTTTTAGATCGAATTTGTCTCCCCTTTTAAAAATGTAAATTATAACTGATTTGTACTATTGTGGTTGAATCATTTCAGTGGAAAACGATAAAAAACATATGCTGAAGACAGTAGCAACAAGAGAGTTTTACGATTCTTGTAAAATTTTTGCCATTATCTGGTCTAGCCTAGGGGATGAATGTGTTTTGAGTTAAGTGATTTTTAAAATCTTTTCTTTAGTAAATTGGATATTACGTACTGATGATCATTTCTTGGTCTGTTTATGGGCAAATCTAAATTATTAATATTTCCCGTAGTATACTTATGCTCATATTTATTTCAAGGCCAACTTGCCTGGATAGTCACTGGATATGATTATAAATTACAATATTATCAGCGAACCTTAAATGGCTCAGATATTCTTCATTTATATTTATTCCTTTCTGTTTTTGTTTCCAGTCCAGTTCCTTTAGGCGCGATTTCCTCATTTAACTTTCACTACAGTATTTTTCATCTAGCATTTGGGTTGTGACATCAACTTGCCCCGCCCAAAAACTGTCTGTTTAGACACACGTTAGTAGGTAATGAAAACCTGGTTTAGAAAGAGATGAAGTATAGTTGGCTTGTGAATTTATCAACAGCGTTGACGTCACAACCCAAATCCTAGGTGAAAAATACTGTAGCTCTGTTTTTCATGCATTTTTATTCTCAGAGTAACTGTTCTGTATACATATGTTCTCTATTAGGCTCACGTATCTATAATCTATTCTTGCATTTTTCAGTGATTGCATTACTGCCCATATCTCTATGGTGTCGAACGCTTTCTGGTAATCTACAAATCTCATCCATAGAGGCATCTGGTATTCTGTAGTCTTATTTATTAGGATTATTAGTGTTTGGAGATGATCTCCAGTTCCATAACCTTTAGAAAGACCTATTTGTTCTTTCGGTTGATATTGGCCCGGTTTCTTCTCTAACCAGCTGGTAAGTGTCCTTGAAATGAATATGAACAAGACAAAGATAATGACAAATGATCAACAGGACACGCGTGAAATAAGAATTAAAAATGTGGAATTAGACGGAGTATAGTAGCACGGTATACCTAGGACACGAGATAAAATGCGGGAAAAAAGCCGAGGTCAAAACAAGGACAAAAATGGGATGGTCGACGTTTGGAAGACTCAACTACATATTTAAACAAAAAATTCGATCAGTGCATACTACCGCTATTAACGTATGGGATCCGGATACTAACAAGGGGAATCATAAACAAAATAAAAGTCACCCAGAGGTCTGTGGAGAGAAAAATGTTAGGGATCTCCCTAAAAGACTAATGTTTGGATCAGACAAAAAACGAAAGTGGAAGACGTCGCTAAGAGAATGTGACCCGAATGGAAGATAGATGGTGTAAAAGAGCATTAGATTGGAGACCTTGGGGCGGGAGGAGGAGTGTAGGAAGACCACAAACCAGGTGGATTGATGACATAAGAAAAGTAGCAGAAACGAGATGGCAAGACAAATCGAAAGATAGGATAAAATGGAAAAACTATAAGGAGGCGTATATCCGAATATGAGTAGATCAAGGCTAGAAGAAGAAGTAGTATATGAAGACAAAAACCTATATTTTAACAATTTTAAGATTACTAGTACAGAAATTTCCAGTTTCTGACCATAACAAGGAGATGCCTACTTTTGAATATAGATGTGAACGAACGTATTTTAAAAAACTTATTGGTATCTTCGTCGAACGCTATATGGTTCTCATGGTTGTTTTTTGCTATTTTAACTCTTCAGCGAGCAGGTCTAAAAAGTTTCTGTGAATTCGATAGTCTTCCTCTGATCGGGTTTTAATGTATTTCTTCCAGAAGCGATGTTTACGTTTAATTTGTTCCTTGTAGTATACCGTCATAGAAAGTTTCTGTTTATTACAGCAAATTTTACTATGATTTGAGGAATATGTGAGAGCTTGGTGAAAGATATTTTGGAAGTTATTCTATAACTCTATAACATTAGCTATATTATTCCAACTTATATAAAGGATTTTTACTTGAACTAATTTTTGTAATAGTTAATTTCACTAAGAAAATAAAAATATTTCAGAAGTAATTAGGCATGGTCAGATTTACTAAAATCTGGAAAGTATTTTTCTATAAAAATTATTCTGTAACTAACTGTTCAAAATTGTTATTGTTCATCATTTTCAGAAAGAAGTATTCCGAAATAATCACTTTAGGCTTTAACATATTTTGGTCATTGTATTTAACATGGCCCCCACAAGGGTGGGGCTGAGTGGACCCCTGGGTCCAGGGCCCGTGCCTTGGGGGGCCCGGGCCATCCTACTATTTATTTTTTTAATTATTATATTAATATAATTTACTACAAACTAGAAAATATTTTGAATACTTTTTTCCAACGATATTTTAGAAGATTCTGCAATTAATTGTAGCTTAAAATTTAAAATAGATATTTATGATAAACCGACCTCCCTTCCATTTGTTTCGGTTAGACCTGCTCCTGGAGCATAAGGTACCCACATTAACTCCATCAGCAAGAAATACTGTTTTGGGACTCAAGAAGTACTTTGGGTCTTTCAAAGGTCTCTTGATGTCATCATTTTGGCACAAGATCTTGGCCTCTATTGATCACAAAAACGTCATTATACAGAACAAAGGAATTTCCATCAACGTAGAGACGCAATTAATTAAAGACTTACTTGATGAGATGCAGGGTCTACGAGATTCATGGAAAACCATTTTGAATGAAGCAAAAGTAGTTGCCGAGGCAGTTGGCATTTCACCAGAGTTTGTTATCAAAAGGAAACCCAGTGCAGATGAAAAGACGCCTGAACAACTATAACAGGTAAAAGCGAAACAAAGAAAAATAATCACCTACCTGTATACTTATAAAAAAATTCAAAAGAATTCGCCGACTAACTTAGTTGTTTGCGAGGGCCGTAGATCGTCGAGGATTGCCTTATCAAAATTAAAACTCAGAAAGTGAATACTGATAAAAAAATGAAAAAATTGGGCGCCAGAAAACTTTTCAGTTTTCAAAAAAATATAGAAATACAAATAAGTAATTTTAATGACTTCAAAATAGTTAACAATATGCAAATTAAATAGAAAAAGTAAGAGCAAAAATATGCAACCAAACGTACAAAAACAAATCGCTTAGGTTAATTTCAAAGGAACCAAAAAAAACTAAATATCAACGTTAGTTGAATTAAAGAAAGATATACATGAATGAAAAAAAAAAACGATCAAGGTGGATAAATAAAAAATAAGCGCTTACCTTTATTACCTGAGTGAAAACAAGTCTAATAAAAATGAACGATCAAAAATAAATAGCAATAGCCTTGTTTAAACTCAAGCTTATTACCTTGAAAAAAACACGCAAATTCGTTATGCTAATAAAATAAAAATAAAAAAAAACCAACCTAAAGCGTTACAGAATATTACAACAAAAATATAAATTTATTTCGTGAAGCGAAAAAAGATTAATATGAAATAATTAATATAAATGCAAGTTAAATTCGCTGAAGGCGTTAAAATTCAATTGTACAAATATTTAAGTAAAGCAAAGTTAAAAATTAAGAAATTTAATAAATGGAATAAAACCAGGTAAATTCGACGACACTTTAACAATTCAAGAAACACCGACCTTGAGTCCTCCAAGCGATCGAGTTGCGAATAACCAGCAATTGTAAATAACTTTTCTTGATAAACGTCCACCAATTTTGCAAGTATCGTATCCAAGACTCCATAAATAATGCAGCCGCAAAAAGGCAATAACCAAAAGAGCCGGAGTACGGTAAAGTAATGGAAAATAAAACCAAACGAAAAGAAAGAAAAGAAAAGAAAGAAAAGAAACTGTAATAAAGTCGCCATTAACACGTGCGTTCAATGATAAGGCAAAAATCTCCACTTACCACCAGTATCTTGGTGCTTCTAAAAAATAATTTCACAACGTGAAACAAAACCGAAAATCTCGGAAGTTATAATTACGAAAATTCTATTAGAATTAAATAGGTAACTTCGGGATAAATTTCACCAAACTCAACTGCCTCGGCAGACAACCCAAACGGAAAAAGCCAAGATTTTTAGAACCAACGCCGATCACCCAACGCGCATGACCCTCTCTCCCAAATCAGAAAACCTACTCAAAACCAAAAAGTCACTAACTACGTTATCTTTTACCAGTGAATATATAATAAATAGAGGTTCAATAAATGCATTCACCGTAAATAAGCAATTGAAAGGAGCAAAATAATATAACGGAAAATAAACCGTTACACTCCCCCCAACCAAGACGACGAAAGTAGAAACCATCTATCAGAGGAGAGAACTCACCAAAGATGGAACTGGAGAAAAATAAGGTGCGGAGAAAATGAGGAACATGAAAGGAGAACAAAGGACTAAAAAAATAAAATAAAGGAGAGAAAAAAAAACACAGTACTGACCCAACCATTACTCATCTAAAAATGACAATAACAAATGCCAGTTGACCCCTCGCTGCATGGATGAAAACTGCTGCGCCGGTGGGCCAACCGACCACCCTAACACAACTAGTGTTAGCTCCACTAATGAACAAAAAAATAAATGAGCAACAGCATGGCAGCACCGAGAAAAAACAATAAAAAAATGGGATAAAACGGCACAAAACAACCACAGAAGAAGGAGAGGGTAGGAGGGTTGGTTTCGTGTGGCTGACTAAAAAGACAACAGAAAATTTCAAAATGGAATCTAGCCGAAAAACAAATGAAACTACTACCACCTTGAGCCACCCGGCACTGGTTCCCGAAAGAATACATCAGTGAACGTAGGTAACTTTCAGTGAGTAGCAGTAAAAATCTTAAACCCACCACCACACTAGGCCAAGGTAAAGCAAACTAGTCCAGGACCGACTAGCCCACTGAAACTACCGCCACCGTGACCAACGGTAGGAAAACGAAATCAAAAATTGCAAAAAACATATAAAATACACGAACACAATAACACAAGGGCAACCTGAAGGTAAAACCCTAGAGAGTGCCTTTTGTATGGGGAATGGAAAAGACACCCCCGTGGCCTGCCGGCATCCCCTACCTACCACCCAAAAATGCTAGCGAAGGAAAAGGAAAGGATGGAGGACAAAAGACTAAAAATAAAGGTACAAGGAAGACGATTCTGTTAACCAAAACATGGATAAAAGGTCTTCAGGGAGAAGTAAATGACACAAACACACGCAGGAAAAATATTCAATCAAAGACACGAAAGTGCCTGACCACTCTAACAACGGATGAGTTCGTTGAATTTACAGAAAATCCGCCACTCAAATAAACTTCCCAAAATAAATCCATAATCAGTGGAAGTAGCACCAACAAATCGGTAAATAAGAATAGGTTCGCATTAAAAATAAGGAATGTGTTAATGCACCCTAAACAAAAATAAACCAAAATGGTTATAAATAAAGGAGTAAAATAAATGCTTTTCGACCCCTAACACTAACAATAACCTAATCAAGGTCAATATCAAAATATAGATAGTTAGAGCGAACAAACACCATAAAGAAATCCTTAGGGTCAATGACCAAACATATCTACCAGCTCAACCAACAACAATCACACTGCATTCACCCACATTCACACTAAATTTATTCTTCAAATTCTTCTTCCCCAAAGCAGGGTTTGAGGTCCTTAATATGCCAAACACCTACACTTTTATTATCAGGGACCGTCGCGAGTTGATAAGTTAAAGGTCCTATTACTTTAATAACTTTACATTTGACATACTTAGGAGCTAACTTTTGGTTAAAATGACGTGAAGCATCTGACAAAACGTAGTTACGTTTCCAAACTAAATCATTAAGATGAAATCTTAAAGGTCGTTTACGAAGGTTATAGGATTTAGAATTTCTTTGGTAGGCGTTGTTAAGGCGTCTACGAACGTCTTGATACAATTCGGACAACTGATTAACATCAGCGACTAAGTCTTCGCGGGTGTCAAGAGTCAGTTCTTCCTCTTTAAAATTCTTTAGACGACCATAATAATCTCCCGAAACCGGAACGGTTCGACCAAAGTTAAGAAAAGAAGGAGTAAAACCTATAACTTCGTGAATAGCATTACGTAAAGCATGAGCAACTTTATAAAGATTAACATCCCAAGTGCGATGATTGTCATTTACATATGAACGGAGAGCAGTACCAATTACTCTATTGACTCTTTCCACAAAATTAACCTGTGGATGGTAAGAAGCATTATACCAAACCTGTTGAACTTGGTAATTATTCATAAGTTTTTTAAAGTCAGAACTAATGAATTGTGGACCGTTATCGACCATACACACTTGAGGAACCCCAAAAATAAGAAAAACTTCGTTCTCAATGAAGTTAACAACCGATTTAGCGGTAGCTTGACGCACTGCTTTCACTAAAACAAACTTAGTGAGCCAATCACACACAACGATGATGCTAGTATGACCGTTTTTAGAACGAGGAAAAGGACCCATAATGTCTATGGACAAACATTGGAAAGGATATAAAATTTTCTTTTCTTTTCCCATAAAACCAGGTCTAGCAAGCTGAGAAGCTTTACTAGCCGCACAAATATCGCAATGACGGACATAACGAACAACATCGGCATGCATTTTGGGCCAATAATATTGCTCGCAAAGTTTATGAAAGGTTTTATAAACACCCAAATGAGCGGAGGTAGGCTCATCATGAAAAATTTTGAAAAGTTCTCTACGTCTTGATTTAGGGACTACCTGCTTCCATTCAATCAAATTACTGGTAATATTATGTCGATTAGAAGTATATTTATACAAGCTATGGCCTTCAATTCTCCAGCCGGGATAACTATCAGGATTATTCTGGACATTGTCAATCATCTTCAGATACCAAGGATCTAAGTCAACTTCAGCAAGTTCTAAAGCGGATACTATGACAGGAGCTCGTGATAAAGCGTCGGGAACAACGTTGTGTTTGCCCGGTCGATGTTTAATATCAAAAGAATATTGTGAAAGTCTAACACTCCACCTAGCAAGACGACCAGTGGGCTCACGCATATTAGTTAACCACAATAAAGAATAGTGGTCGGTAAAAACTGTAAAATGAGTTCCCTCAATATATGCTCTAAATTTTTCTACACCGAAGATAACTGCCAAACACTCTCTTTCAGTCACAGAGTAATTACGTTCAGAAGAATTTAAAGTACGTGAAGCGTATGCAATGACCTTTTCATCATCTCCTTCACCTTGCGTAAGAATACAACCTAACCCGTAACTCGAAGCGTCACACTGTATATTAAAGGGTTTAGTGAAGTCAGGGCTACAAAGAATAGGAGCTGAAGTTAATCGTAATTTGATTTCACGGAAAGAAGTTTCAGCCTCCTCCGTCCAGGTAATCTTTTGTTTTTTAACACGTCCTTTAATAAGGTCTGAAATGGGAGCAGAAAGTGTAGCGAAATTGGGTACGAAACGCCTATACCAAGAAGCTAAGCCAAGGAAACGTTTAACCTCGGTTACAGTAGAAGGTCTGGGATAATTAGAAATAGCTTGGACCTTCTTAGGGTCTGTATGCAATCCATGTTTGTCAACGATGAAACCTAAATAAGTCAAACTAGATCGGCAAAATTCACACTTATCAATGTTAACAGTTAAATTGGCATTCTTCAACCGGTCGTAAACTTCTTTTAACATGCTTAAATGTTCCTGAAAAGTACTCGAAACAATGATAATGTCGTCTAAATAAACAAAGATGTTATCACCAAGCAAGGGACCGAAAATAGAATCCATCAAACGCTGCTGCGTAGCGGGAGCGTTGGCAACACCAAAAGGCATAACATTATACTCGAACAAACCCCTACGAGGAACAACGAAAGCAGTCTTTTCGCGTGAATCAGGATGGAGAGGAATCTGATAAAAAGCTTGCTTCAAATCAATTGACGTAAGAAATCGCGCATCTCTTAATTTATCTAAAATACTTGATAAGAAAGGAATAGGATAAGCATCTTTCTTTGTCACAGAATTCAGTTTCCTTCCGTCAAAACACAGGCGAAAAGATTCACCATCTTTCTTTTTAACCAGAACCATGGGCGAACTCCAAGGAGATTTAGAAGGACGTATAATACTATTCTCTAACATCTTATCTAATTCGGCATTAGCATGTACTTGCATAGCAGGAGAAAGTGGATAATAACGTTGTTTAATGGGATCTGCATCACCAGTATCAATAATATGACAAACTCTATCAGTTCGACCTAACTCGGGACCTGAAATTTCAGTGAAATTTTGAATGATTTCATCCAATAATAATTTCTGTTGCGGACTCAAATCGTCAGTACTACAAATAGCTTGTAATGCGGAAACCTCAGACACCGAAAATTGGTTAGAAACAAAGTCGGTTTTAACTCCAAAAGAGTAGCAAAAATCCATCCCTAAAATAAGAGTAGACGGAATAGTACCACAAACAACGGCGTCAAGAGTTTTAGAAACCCCGTCAACAGAAATAGGAAGTGATACAGTACCCAACATAGTCTGCGAATTACCATCAGCAGTAGTTAAGGAAAGAGGTAAATTACTTTTATTAATTTTAAGATCGTGTTTTCGAATTAGGTAAAAACCATTCTTACCAATCAAAGTCTGGTTGGCTCCAGAATCGAAGAGAGCTTGAACAGGTTCGCCGTTAATAAAAACCGAAACATAGGGCCTGTTATCGTCTGGACGTTTAGCAAAAATAGCTGAAGTCTCAGGAGAGGAAAGACAAAAATTACGTACCACGTTCAACCAAGATGGCCATAATTCAAGTTCAGCCTTCAATAATTCTACAGAAGGGATGGATCGGCTGCAACATCCAATCCCTAAGCCTCGTTTTTTGGATGACACCTTAAACATTTGGCAAAATAAACCCCAGGGTTACCACAGACGTAACAAAAGATAGTCTTGGATTGAGAGCAGGTATGAAAAGTATGCCCCGTACCCTGACAGTTCCAACATTTAGTATTAGACCTGGCCCGATTCGCTACTTTCTTAAAAACTTTAGAAGTAGAAGCAGGTTTAGAAGTGAAAACTTCGGCACTAACAACATTTGGAGGCTTCTTCTTGGGTTGGTAAGCTAAATCAGGTTCGAGGGGTAAAGAATAATCAAGGTTAGGATTTCTATACCTAGCATTTTGAAGTTTAACTTCCTCTAACCGTTTACACAAAACAAGAAGTTGATCAACGTCTCTAATTTCAGTTAACGAAAGTTGAGTAGCATAAAAAGGTTGTAAATTACGTAAAATATGTTTAAGTTTTATTGACTCAGAAGGCTTCTCTACTAAACGGTCGAAAAGGTTTAAAAGTACGGCTACAAACAAACTTGGTTTTTCGTCGGAACCTTGCTTACGTCGTTTAATCTCTTCCCACAATGCTTCGTCGAAATCATTAGGCAAAAAGTCAAAACGTAACTTGTCAATTAATTCGGACCATGAAGTAACACGATTCCTAACAGCTCGGAACCAAACGAGACCTTGACCAGAGAATAGATCTACCGCACTGGCAAACAATTGATCAAAAGAAACATTGCGAGCGACTCTAAGTTCTTCGACTCGTTGTAAAAAAGCGTTGACTCCAATAACACTGGCGTCACCGGTAAAAGTTAAACCCCACTTACAAACAGGAACTGACTTAGTAAAAGAAGGTAAACTAGCAGTCTTGGTAGAATTCGAAGTAGCTCTAGAGAGTTGTAAACGATCAAGTTGACGACGTAATTCATCAATTGGATCTTCAATTGGACCACCACCCGAAGATACAGGAGCTCTTGGACGAGATAAATCAACTACCTGAACGTCAGAAAAAGAGACCCGCGGGCGCTGACTCGTGGAGTTAGCTAACGGTAAAACTTCTTCAATATTGGATTCGGGTTGTTCAACCTCGGATTCATCTTCAGGGATTTCATCGTCGTCAACGGTTTTCCTAACTAAGTCCAGTAAGTCCAAACAAAGACTAACCTTCTCAGCGTGAAGGGATTCTAAGTCACTTTCGGGTTTCAAACGATTCAACCTAGCAAATAAATGGGACAACCGAGCGTCAAGTCTCACACATTCAGAAGAAGTAGGTTTTTTAAGAAAAACATTATTGATCTGGGAGGACAGCTCACTCAATTTCGTTCCACAAACATCCAACTCACCAGGAACATCGTACTGAATAGGAGGGTAACTGTTTATTAAGGAGGTATCTAATTTCTCCAGGGCTAACTTAGCACGTAAAGCCTTGCGCTTTTGGTCAACGGACATGAATTCGGGATCTATCCCTCGGAAGATTAGTTCATAAGAGAGTTCATCGCCCCTCAAAGCATTAACGTTGAAACTCATGGTGGCGAATTAATAAAATGACAAAGTGTCCGAACAAAGGTGTCGAAAAAAATGATAAAATGATAACGGGAGAAAACCAGTAGCAATCTCGAAAGCCCCACGTTGCTGCGTCAATTTAGTATAACAGGTAAAAGCGAAACAAAGAAAAATAATCACCTACCTGTATACTTATAAAAAAATTCAAAAGAATTCGCCGACTAACTTAGTTGTTTGCGAGGGCCGTAGATCGTCGAGGATTGCCTTATCAAAATTAAAACTCAGAAAGTGAATACTGATAAAAAAATGAAAAAATTGGGCGCCAGAAAACTTTTCAGTTTTCAAAAAAATATAGAAATACAAATAAGTAATTTTAATGACTTCAAAATAGTTAACAATATGCAAATTAAATAGAAAAAGTAAGAGCAAAAATATGCAACCAAACGTACAAAAACAAATCGCTTAGGTTAATTTCAAAGGAACCAAAAAAAACTAAATATCAACGTTAGTTGAATTAAAGAAAGATATACATGAATGAAAAAAAAAAACGATCAAGGTGGATAAATAAAAAATAAGCGCTTACCTTTATTACCTGAGTGAAAACAAGTCTAATAAAAATGAACGATCAAAAATAAATAGCAATAGCCTTGTTTAAACTCAAGCTTATTACCTTGAAAAAAACACGCAAATTCGTTATGCTAATAAAATAAAAATAAAAAAAAACCAACCTAAAGCGTTACAGAATATTACAACAAAAATATAAATTTATTTCGTGAAGCGAAAAAAGATTAATATGAAATAATTAATATAAATGCAAGTTAAATTCGCTGAAGGCGTTAAAATTCAATTGTACAAATATTTAAGTAAAGCAAAGTTAAAAATTAAGAAATTTAATAAATGGAATAAAACCAGGTAAATTCGACGACACTTTAACAATTCAAGAAACACCGACCTTGAGTCCTCCAAGCGATCGAGTTGCGAATAACCAGCAATTGTAAATAACTTTTCTTGATAAACGTCCACCAATTTTGCAAGTATCGTATCCAAGACTCCATAAATAATGCAGCCGCAAAAAGGCAATAACCAAAAGAGCCGGAGTACGGTAAAGTAATGGAAAATAAAACCAAACGAAAAGAAAGAAAAGAAAAGAAAGAAAAGAAACTGTAATAAAGTCGCCATTAACACGTGCGTTCAATGATAAGGCAAAAATCTCCACTTACCACCAGTATCTTGGTGCTTCTAAAAAATAATTTCACAACGTGAAACAAAACCGAAAATCTCGGAAGTTATAATTACGAAAATTCTATTAGAATTAAATAGGTAACTTCGGGATAAATTTCACCAAACTCAACTGCCTCGGCAGACAACCCAAACGGAAAAAGCCAAGATTTTTAGAACCAACGCCGATCACCCAACGCGCATGACCCTCTCTCCCAAATCAGAAAACCTACTCAAAACCAAAAAGTCACTAACTACGTTATCTTTTACCAGTGAATATATAATAAATAGAGGTTCAATAAATGCATTCACCGTAAATAAGCAATTGAAAGGAGCAAAATAATATAACGGAAAATAAACCGTTACACAACTTCAGCTAGAAGCGTCAAATGAATTCAAACTTTCTGTTGTCATTCCTGTTTTTGATTTTGTCATGGCGGATTTAAAAACAAGATTTGCGACCTGTGAACAAATTTGTGGTCTGTTTTCACCAGTTTTGGCTTTCATGGACCTAGAAAATGATGAACTGAAAGTTAAAACCAGCAATCTGGTTTCAAAGTATCCTTCAGACTTAGCAGATTCAGACAGCTTGGTTGAAGAAATTCTACACGTGCGTCTATAGTACGGTCTTCCAATCAGAAAAGGACCCGATAAAGCTTCTCAACTCCATATGTGAGAAAAACCTTCAAGCAATTTTTTTGAACCTGTGTACTGCAATTAGACTTTTTTGTACGATTCCAGTAACAGTATCTACGGCTGAAAGGTCTTTTAGTAGACTTGCGAACTCTTTAAAAACTTGGCAAAGGAGTACAACAGGCCAAAGCCGTCTCAACCATTTAGCAATTTTAGCGATTGAGAATGAATTGTCCAAGACTCTCGACTTTTCCGACGTAATAGAACATTTTAGTCAGAAGAAAGCTCGGAAGACTATTATTAAGTAGTCTTATTTTGTAGCCAGCCCATATGATTTACATAGATCCTAATTTTAATTTTTTGTAACTATTTTTATTTTCATCTTAGTGTGTTAAATAAATATATTTGTTGTGGCCATTTTTAAGTAAAAATAATTTTATAAATAAAGTTTAGTTTGAACTTATAAAATAGGTACTATTATACCCTGTATTTTCAGGTTAAATTACATTCTAAAAAGAGTATGGGTAAGAAATAACCATGCAATTATAATATATGACGCGACTGTAAAATAGGGGGGGCGTCTCTGATCCTGGGTCCAGGGCCCGTATTCGAATGTGGGGGCCATGGTATTTGATAAACGTTGATCACTCAGTAATATTATATCAGTATATTGAAATGATACCTCTGAGATTTTATCAAATAATAGACAGTATACGTATGTAGGGTTATGCTTTTTGTTTGAATGATTTCGGGTTTTATAAGATTCTAAACAGTTTTGCTTTTATTATGAGAATTTGCAATAGTTTATTGGATATGTGATTGTTTTGCTATAATTGTAACACTTCTTTTTGTGTAACTTAGTTTAAAGCGAGGTATTTCGTTAAAACACTCATAAAGCTTTTTATAAAATATTTCAATATTTTGATTTGACTCGTAAGCTTTTAGCACTGGTCTACCGCTTGTGCTGACATTCGCTTACTCGTTTCATAATGAATCACTTTACGTACCTACCTACCTATTACGTAATATAAGTGCATACTACTATTTATTTCTAAATTGCAACAAATATTCTAAATGTGTAAATTATCATAATTTTATACGTCATTATTAATGCCCAAGGACAAATTAAATTTGCAAGTAAGAATGGTTTTTTGGAAAAGTGAAATAAAAAGGGTACTTTATCGGGGAATACACAATGTACCATGTATGCTTAAGAATAACAGGAATAAAGATTATTTATTTCAGAAAATGTAAAGCACAACTAATAGTCGTGTCAGTTCTTTATAAGTCTATTATTTTTGGTTAGTTTTTTGTTTTCTGTTGTGATTTAATTTGGATTATACGTTCAGGCAATTTTTAAATTTTTCGTAATCTTTCTGTGTTACGCTTTGATTAAAGTAGCCCCCCCCCCGCAAGATCCTGGCCATTGGGCTAGGCGCTGGTCTGTATGAAGGCATCCCTTAATTTACAGCCGATGTACAATGGGCCTAGGGCCTGAGTGCTGCTACATTGCAACGCCGAAGAAGAAGAAGAAGGCGTAAAACGTGTAGTAAATATTTTTTATTTAATATACATTTAAGAGGGATTTACTTTGGGGCAAGAAACTTTGTTCATTTATTGGACGCGATCTAAGTTAACTTAGCCTTTAATAAGTTTTGTATAATGTTATGTTCTCTAATCAGAATTAAGCTCAGAACAAATATTGTTGTTGTTATAACCCGTAAGGATGATGACATTTCAAAATGTTTGAATACCTTACTATATGATGGCCATATTAAACCGCAGAGGAATGCTGTTCTGAAAAAAAAACCTAGGAAATATTTATTAAATAAAACAAATTTTGTGAAATTTAAATTTCTCTCAGTATTTGTTGGAAGAGTATTTGAATAACCACAAAAATTCCGCGAATAATTTTTCGCTAATAATTAAATTTTATTCAGAACATAATACTTTTACATGCTTTTCCTTTGTGTTCCGAAGGTGACTCTTAATTTTTCGCTATAAGTACTTTCAATTGCTTAAATTAAAAATACATGCATTACATAAGTCTGTTATTCCAAGTAAAGGCTACGGGCAGTTTAAAGTACAACCGGATTTATTCGTAACATCTTCCGTGGTTTATTAAAAAACACAAATTCCTTCAGTAATCAGTTATATTTAAAATCCTGTACATTATATAAAAATAATAAAATATAATACTCAAGAAAGAACTACAGTTTTATTGTAAAATATGGCACTTCAGAATAGTACATACTAAGCCGTTAGGAGGTCAATTTTTTATTTATAAATTCTTTAACAAAACTTTTCTAAAATACGTATTTAAAGACTTAAAATGGAAATACTGCATCATGGTCCCTGTAGTAAAAAAAATCTTCTGTTGAAAAGAAGGTATGGCAAGCTTTTTAAAAATATATACAAACTAAGAGGGCGTATTTTCATGTTATCTACCTAGCCATGAAACAAAAGAGCGACGATGTCAAACCAATTATTAAAAAATAGCTGTGACATTTTGAGGGACAGGTGCTAAAGTTGTGTTTTATAGAGATTTGGGAAAGTTTACTTCTTGATGAAATAAAGTGAAATTAAGGTGGATCATCGTCACAAAGTTCCTAACAAAAGATAATCAATGACTGTGGGTTCATAGAATTAAGGCATCCACCTTATAGGCCTGACCTAGCTCCGACAGACTTCTTTCTATTCAAAAACTTTAAAAAGCATGGCAGCGGAAAGCGTTCTGCATCTGACGAAGCACTCAAAGAAGCTGTTGAACAATATTTTGCAGAGTTGCCGAAGGAATTTTTTCCTGGTGGTATGGGACAATTGGGAAAAAAATGGAGTTAGGAGTAAGTGTTGAAGGGAGTTACGTAGAAAAATGAAGGGTTGTTAGTGTGATACGTGCTCTTTTCATGGCTAGACAGATAACATAAAAATGCGCCCTCCTAACACGGATTTTTGGGCAGCTTTTCTTAATTACAGCTTAGATTTATTAGATTAATGTAAAATGTTAATTAACACAAAAACCTATCTACAATATTGCTATATATTTGGTAAATATGGCACTTTAATTCGCATCCAAATAATTTACATCAGGTATAAAATAAAAATTGGTACTTTTTAAAAATTGGTATTTACAATGTCAATTTTTAAAATAATAAAATGGCACTTTAAAAACACACTCGATATATTTTATCACCCTAATAAAGAGGGAAAATATTAGAAAATATTAAGTGCACCACACGTTTTGTTTAAATAATCGTATCCAAACGTGTAATTAAATTGGATTGGATACTTTAAACACTGTGGCTAATGTACCGGCACCGGTTTTAATTAACATATCGCAAATACTCTTTCTTTTTCTGATGGACATATGTGCGTGAAAGAATTAATCAACTATCGCAAATAAGGGTTTCTTATAAATCCAGTTAATTAATTTACTACGAAAACGAGTCAGTACCGTTGCCGGAAGGTTAGACACAGTATTTTTATATTGTTTAAACTATAAAGCTACACTAATTTCGCTTTTTATGTACAGTTTGGTATCCGTTCTGTTTCAGAACAGAAAATTGATACCAAATTTTAAGGCAACTTCGGCTGGCAATAAAAATATTACAGATACATGCGATAAACAATCTTACAACATCAACTCATCTATGTATTTCAAAAGCCCTTTAAAAAAAACGCCATGAAACAACGGCGAAGGCTTCGGAATATTCTCCATAATTTGTTGTTAACAAAGTCTGGTACTGTGCAGCTAAGTTAATAAATTTTCATTCTTGGGAATGCAATACATAAAACGTAAAAAGGCCAGTTAGGTTTTATTGTAGTGGAAATTCACACATTTGTTAATAAATTTGTTAAGTTTGACCTTTCCCCCTTTAAAATATTTATTCAAAATTTAGCCTGAATGTTTACTTTTGCTTTAAACTTTTTCCCGAAATTGGCTTTTTGAACTACCAACAAAGAAATTTCCAATCGCTAGAGTTGTCGCTAAATTGTTAAAAAGATTAATTTTGACGTCTTTGTTGGTTAAGGAACTGTTTGTTTTAAAACCTATATAAATAACAACTTTGTTCTAAATATGCTCATCAAGCAACATTGCCGTAAGATCAACGAGTATAAAATATGTAGAGGCTCAACTTTAGGGAAATCCTTTTATGTAAACAAGCAATGTTGCCAAATCATTAGTTTCGTCTAAAAATACCTGAAATTCAGTTTAATTCAGTTCGTGTTTGTACAAAGTACTATTTCAAATACGCCGCTGATATAACAAACATGTGGCAACGGCGTAAAGCTTATTTACTTTTGCCTTCACCTTTAATGTTCTGTTTATGCAACCGAACATACACTAGATGCTTACAAATAAACGCACAGCTCAGGCGTTGCTTCTCTGTATATTGTATACTCGTTGATGAAATTTAATTTTTGTTTTGAAATCTAAACCTCAAACAAGCTTCATTTCAGTACGTTATGTATAACATAAATTTAAAAAAAAGGAATACCTAGGTCCACATTCAATTTCAAAAATTTAAAAAAATTTATAATCGTTTCCTTATAAACCTAGCTAATTCAGAAAAGGGGGTAACGTTACATAATTTTGGTTTGCATTCGGTTCGATTTTGATCGGATCTTTAATACGGTTGTCGAAATCCGTTTGTTTAACTTCGTGCATTAAATCGGCGTCGTATTTTGGCGACATATTTGTATACCTTTCCGGTGAACCGTTTAAACTATGATTAACATACTCAATTTTAACCCCGATCGAATTTTCATCTGCTGTTGGAGAATGGGATTGTAGCATCGAATAATCCCGCGACATGGGTGGACTTTGATTTGCCAAAGGTGTTGCGTATTCGTGGGAACGCATTGGTGCTGAGAAGAGTTGACTGTCGTGCGAATTCAGCATGTACGAATATCCATTTTGTGGAGATCCAAATCCAGAATAAGGGGTTGAAGATGAATTTAGCAAATTTAAATGGGGTCCTAAGTCGTAAGATGATTGATAACTCCAACTGTCAACGGGAGTTGAGGTGTTTAAGCTGTTGGTTTGCGTAAAAGAGCTTAAAGTGTTGTTGAAGTTGGTGATGTTCGAATTTGGAGAGTTAGAACTGATGTATCCAGTTTTGCGGGGTGGTTCCCTCTTACGCCATTTAGCACGTCGGTTTTGGAACCACACTTGGACACGAGATTCGCTTAAGTTTAGTTTTAAGGCTAGTTCTTCTCTGGCGAAGACGTCAGGATATGGAGCCCTTTCGAAAGCTCTTTCTAGTTCTTCTAATTGGAAGGCCGTGAATGTTGTCCTAAAAAAATATTTGTTATTAGTTTAAAAGCATGACTATTACCTTTCAAGATAAATTTCTTATGTATAGAATAAAGTAAAATACGATGCTCGGTAAAAGTAGGGGAAACACATCTCAAATGCTATTGATTAACCTTTCTGAATAGAGTAAAAGTATCGATGTTGTAATACGATTTCTCGTTAAACCGGAAGTTATGTACAACTTAAACAGTTTTGCCTAGAAAACCAAAAATTTATATTTGGCTTGGAGTTTCTTGGTTTCTTTTACGTACCTATATATTTTTTCCAATTTCAGAAATGGATCTTCAATGTACTCCATATTTTTTTGTAATATTCAGACGAGCATTTAAACGCGAATTTAAACATGTCGTTTTCCACATTTACTATATTTGTTTAGTGAGATGTTTCAAGAAGAAGAATCAACTATACTGCATGATGTAAATTATCAAGTGGCCCCAAAGAAACCTTAGATTACAGATAGCTAATTAAAAATAATCTAACCGTAGAAGGTCAGGCGAGCTGGAAGGCTACCCCATACTACCTCTTCGTTCAATTAATTTACGAGGAAATATACAGTTTAACAATAGTCGTATATTTCGTGTAAAACTGGTGCAAAATTGGAAGGAGTACCATCTTGTTAAAATCAGGTTGTTTTGGACTTAAGTGCTTCATTTGAATATTGAAAAATATACAGGATGTCGTGTTTAAAAGCTTTAAGAAGTAGGTACATAACTTCCGTTTTAACCCGAAGTCACGTTACTTACACTAACGATAAATTTATGTTATTCAGAACAATAAGTTTCAACCAACAAGTTCCATATCACATATTTTACTCTTGTTCAGTCAAACGTAATAGGTAGGGAGAAATATTAAAAATTAGTTTCGTGAATTAAATATTCAAAAGTTTAGTGATTACAAGCACACTTTCTGCGCCTTTACAACTCTAGTTTCATCCTAAATTCATTTTTATTAATTATTTATACATACAGCATTGTAATTAACTGTAACAGAGCTCGACTTTCAATATGTGGAATGTTGTTGGATTGCAGATGATAGACCGATAATGATATCGGAAGGCAGTGTTGCCAGATTAAGCGATAAAACGCTAGGCGTAGGGATACTTTAGATTAAAAAAAGCTTGAGGCAGTTTAGCATCAAAATTACTCGTAAACTGCAAGGATTTCTGGAAGTATAAAAATGCAATAATGAAAGAATTAAAAGGAAATGTTGTGGGAGTCTGCAAATGCTATTACTAAAATAAAAAGTATATATTTAAATTATTCTCTGCATACCGAAACAATACAAACAAAACTACGTCAACACCATTGATAATGAAATATATCATCCATTAGTAAAGGAAAATAATGAAGACATGTTGCGAACTTTTGGTTTGGTTTTGTTTTATACTTCAAAATATTACAGAAACGTTTCTGATTTAACTACCCAACCTCATTATTAAATAATTATACAAGGCGATCAAGAGTCAATCAATCCAATAAATATATACACGCACCAACTGAGGTAAAAGAAGAAGAAGTTAAAGATGAATTTTACGCTGAGTTGAAAAAAATTATGATAAGATACAAAGGCAAGAATACATAATAGTTTTAGGAGAATCTAACGCCCAAATAGACAGGGAGGAAGGTATAGACCGGAAATTGGCAAATAGGTACAGTCTTCATGAAGAAAGTAATACAAATGGACAAAAACTGATAGGGTTCGCAGTTGCAAAGAGGCTAAGAGTTATGAACACATATTTTAAACATAAATATGGCCACAAGGGTACCTGGGTGGTACCAGGAAGGCAAGCGGCAAATCAAATATACCACGTACTGGTGCAAGAGAGTTTTGCAAAGTATATTATGAATTTCAGGAGCTATAGAGAAGCCAATATGGGATCCGACTACTATCTGGTACGAATATTAGTAAACAAATAAATGAAACGAACAGAGCGGAAAAGAAGAGGGAAACATACAGTCTTGGAAGTTCAAGAGCTACCAAAAACCAGCAAAGTCGGCCAGTTTCAACAGAAGATTCGAGAAGAATGCGTCAAAATGAATGAACAAGAATGGAAGAATATGGAAGAGATAATAAGAAAAGCAGGACAGGGAAGAGGAAACCTATAAAGAGAAATAAATGGTTCGAGGAAGAATGCAAGCGGGAATTCCAAATGAAACAGAACGCAAAAGAGAGAATGTTGCAGACAGGATTGAAAGAAGGCGCGATAAATAATCAAGAACAAAGGAAGAAGGCACAAAGGATACTTAGAACAGCTAAAAGAGCTGTTCTGTAAAGATAAAGACGGAATGCTGATTTGAGAAGAAACGAGAATGGTAGAAAGATGGTAGGAGCATTTTCAAGACACGCTAAACATACATAGGGAGTATTCAGAACCAGTTAAAATAGACGTCGAAAGTCCAGCGAAGGAAGAGGTCCAAGGAACTATAAAGAAGACGAAGAACAAAAGAAACGCTGGAGAAAATTGCATAGATGCAGAACTAATAAAGTACGGAGGAGAAGATTTAGAAAATAGGCTGTTGAAACTAACCAAAGATGTGTGGCAGGCGGAGAGGATACCAGAAGCATAGAGAAAAGCTATTTATTATACCTCTGAACAGAAAAGGAGATAGAGCACAGTGTAAAAGCTATCGGGGAATAGCACTTCCAGATGCGACATATACGATACTGTCAACAACAATAATCATAAGGAATAAAATACAGACATACACGGAAAAGCAGATATGCATATGCGAATACCAAGGGGGATTTAAGAGAAACCGCTCAGTGACGGACCAAATTTTTACACTAGAGGAGAGCTGTTATGAGCATAAAATCGATGTCCATGCTATTTTCATAGATTTCAGGGAAGCTTATGACACCATAAATAGAGAACAACTACATACAATTATGAGGAAATTGCAAATTCTAAATCAACTAATACGGCTAACTGAAATGACAATGTCGGATTCATCCAATAAAAGAGTCAGTGGCAATTTATCAATTGAATTCCATGCGACGAGAGGCTTACGACAGAGCGAGCTGCTATCTACAACCCTCTTTAGTATCGTACTGGAAGAAATAATTAGAAAGAGTGGAACAAATAGAGTAGGAAGTAGGAATTCTAGCTTACGCAGACGATGTTACTCTTTTAGCAAGAACAGTAAGGGAATTAGAAGAGACAGTACGAAGCTTGAAAAAAACGGCAAAAAGCGTTGGATTGAGAATAAAGCTAGATAAAACAAAATACATCATGGTTATGTGGGGGGGGGGGGAAATGGAGCAACAACAACTCTCACAAAAGTGTCTACGAGAGAAAAAGATCTATCAAAAACAACGGAAACGTGAAGAGGGAGATACATGCATGTCCTTGATTATTTGCTTGAAACATCTGCAGTCTATGTTCCCTCCATAACTAGAATTTCCTTGCCAATACTATATACTATCGCAGGGCAGTTAAGGTACACACAATAGACGGTAACTAGCGACATACGGAGCACATCGGCATATCCCGGATAAAGATGTTTTACATGAAAGTCTAGAAGATGGTATTTGTAGTTTTACTATTTAATTTGATGATTATTGCTAATAACAACCTGGGAACACTGTCAAAAGTTGTCTATTTCTTAAATTTATTTTATTGAACCCTAATATTCAGATAGTGATTGGTGATATGTGTATTGAATATCAGGTTTAATAGGATTTAAAATTAAATTGACTAGTATAGCACTGGCGAAGAGAATTTTACAAAATATGATCTGAAGTAAAAAAAAATCTTAACACAAAATTGTTCGACAAATATGGTGGAACCAATCAAGTATTAACTTGAAAAAATAGTATAGAAAGTAACTACGTAAACAAAACGGTGAAGATATAGAATTTTTTAGTGAATTTTTATGCTAGTAAGATATGGTTCTTTGAAAACACAAAGAGTTATATTTAGAGTTTTCTATGGAACATTTTAGTTAATTGTTCAATACATTACTCCGAAGATAAATTTCAAGTATAGTTTTTTGACCTTGATTTTTTATATTTTCTGGAAATATTACGTTTCATCATTCAAGATGAATTAGCATTTTTAAATTCCAAGAAACTGTACTTGACTCCAAAAACCCATTTTTTTCCTTAAAAAATATGGTTTTCTTCATAATTTTTTATTGGCAATTAATATTTAATTTAAGGTTCGTCCGTGTTAAACGTATATAGTATTTGTTAAATAATGGTTTGGGCTGCAATTTTGGTTTTCCTCAACTCTAACTAGCATCAAATAAAATAACCACAGCTATTGGACCTACAACATTCAGAGCGATCAAAAAGTAACCCAATCGGGAAACCTTAAATGTAAGTCAATTTTGTTTATTTATTTATTCGGCAAGATCTAGACTTGTGGATGTCTACCTTACAATACACATCTTACAATATTAGCTAAAAAAGAGAGCAACATTCTTGCTTTAACCATTTGTTGTATTTTAACAAAAAAAAATTTTACCAAGATCATCAAACAGTCCTTTTTACTCTAACATTTCCTAATTTCTATGTGTATTTTCTAATTTTAAATGAACACTATTTAATTGTTGTTAAATATCGAAATATTTATTAGGTACATATTGCAAAAAAGAACAGGAAAATAATTTAGTTAAAAAAAGATATCTCAGAATATTAGAAAAAAAAAACTGAATGAAATTCTTTCGTTTACAACTTGTAATGAATGAATAAAAATTACTTTTTCTACGTACGTCACTATAGCGACTTCTATTTATTATTAATTTATGCTTGGAATTTCCAAAGGATTTTCATTCAATTCTTATTTCATGTTGTTTTTCGCTTTGTTTTTTAAGAACCGATTATTAAAGAGCTGTGGTTTCAAAAACTTTTTGGTTTAATTAATTAATTATTAATGTATTATATATTACTTATTAGTTATTTATATCCTGCTTAGTACCCAAACCAACCAACCGCCCCCCCCCCCCCCCCCCCCGCTACGTCACTATCTAGTCAGCGCAAAAATAGTTTCTTTGTTTACAAAGATGTTTGTAAACATACAAATACTTAGGTTAGCTAATTAATTAATTTTGAAAAAATGATAATGAATAAAATATGAAAAATACTTTACTCCTTTAAAATGCTTGTGCCCCTCACCTTACCAGCTCTGTAAGGGCTCGGTGATGGTTTTAGTTTAATCTTAATATTTTATTACAGCAAATATTAAATAAATTTTAAGGGACCGGTTTTTCCTTGGTAAGGAAATACTCGTATTAATAGAGGTTACTGAGAAAACTATTTGGAAAGTAAATTTGATTTAAAGATGGAAAAACCGACCCTAAAAGCAATAAACATCGGATTATTTAAGCAATGATGACAGGACAAATTTATATTGACTTGAATTACTCCTATTATATTGGCATATCTTTTTACTTTTGACATTTATTTTATTTTGCATCGTTTCTGATTAAAATTCAAGCTTCACTTAAACTGTTGGTTACCATAGAAAAATTAGCCAATTCGGAGCAAATGATTCCAAATTTGTATTTTTATGGGCTATTTAATTGTACCGGCACATTGACAGTCAAAGCTTTTTCTGATTTAAACCAAGCTTAAAACTTTAATGTGATGTGATGTAATTAACCTTATAAAGTGCAACGGAATTTCTTTACATTCTACCTTTAAAATATTCCTTTAATTGCATTCAAATTAATACATTTGAATGTAGATATATCTGTCTTTTGAAGCTAAGCTCGGTTGAGGGGTTAATTTAAAGTTTGGTCAGTTGAAACTGTGGAAATAGGCCAACTAACTCATTCTGAATTTTCAGTGTTTAAAGTTTTTTTTTCTTTGAAACATGATAGCTTCTTTTACTTGCACACTCGTTAAATTTTATTTTCAAAATTGATGACATGTAACACAATTTCTTAACACAAATAACACGCAATATAACATTCACAAAATGTATTTTTTTTTTGCGGAGGAATTGATTTATTCTCCAAGCAAAATCAGCTTGAGAAATTAAAATCTTTTAACACGTTTATACGATAACTATAAGTTTCAAATTCTTTTACTTGAATTTACTTACTTAAGTAACCTACCGAATCGTGAAAGCCACCAATTAAATTCAAACCTTCATTTGAAATTCTAATTGAAATTTAAATGAATCTCTTTGGTGCCATATTGTGAAGGCACGAGCCCAACCAAACGGACAACTGACGCTGATTTTCCGCCCTCAGATTACCAAATGGTTTTTCGAGGGAGGGTTTATATTTTTATTTTAAATCCATATTAACAAGCATACGGAATTACGTGCAAAATGAGGAGAAGTATAAAACATAAACAGACATTCAAGTTAAATGCTTTTACAACGCCATTTAAATAGTCAATATGCTATTTTAATTAGAGATTAAACTTCTAAAAGTTCACAGCATTAGGACATTGTTTTTAGGAATTAATGTGTGTGTATTGTGTATATGTCTCAATTATTTTATATCTTATGGTTTGAGGTTAAATTAAAAATTTGTTTATTTACTAGTCGATTAATAGCACCAACAATGAATAAGAAAGAGGTTTTATTTTATTGTGATTCAGAGTAGGCCTTACTTTTTTAACAGTATACTGAAATTTAGTTACAAAAATGTTAACATATCACAGCTACAGATTAATAAAATAAAGTTGTCAGTAATACTATTTGCCCATTTCTATATTATGTTTAAACACCTGTTAAGACTGAATAGCTAATATTTTGAATATTTGGCGTAATTCTGAAAATTACGTTTCAGTAGAATTTTAGAAGTCTGTGATTAATTACTCAATCACAAAAAAATAACTTTTTCTTAATTTTATTTTAGTTTCTTTCTGTGTTTAGAGCTTTTTGCAGACAGAATTATTTTCAGTCTTTTTCTGTTTCTCCGACTTTTTATTATTTATACATACTTAATTTATGATTATTATTTTCTTCGGTAGCCCGCCCATTCACAAAATTAACAAATAAATAAATTGCTGTTATATTGGCACTTCCGTTAGATCTTTGCAATATGATATTGGTACATTAATTACTTGGGAATTAACAGAACGTCTTCCGGGTTGGGACCGTGTCATTGTTGAGACAGAAGAACTCATGACACGGTCCCAACCCGGAAGACGTTCTGTTAATACTGACACAGACCGTGGAAGTCTTCGAATTCATTATAGTTGGGAATTAATTGGTTTTATGTTCAATTCAGTTTTTTAACAAATAGCAATAAAATTAACACATCATTTTTTAAACATTAAAGTATTCCAGTTAAAAGTAAGAAAATTTACTACATTATTCATAAACTAATGTCAAAATTTTTAGTTTATCTGTACATTTACAAATTTTATAACGCTTTGTTCTTAATCTATTAATTTAGTGAGTGGGGTACATTTAGGATTTCAAGACCAATCGTTTAGGGAAAATATTCTCCTGCCTGTATAAAAATAATGTTGATAGTATCAAACATAATGACATATGTCAATGTTATTCAATTTAAAAATTGTACCTTGTTGAACAGTAGCTAATGGAGTGTGTCGATTTGTGATTCTAAATATTTTGAACTATCGACCTTTAAATTAAACTTTGTATAAAAGGAGATTTAAAATATCAGAAGTCTGGAAAAATTCGAGCAGGGTAATAATGACAGTAGTAGTCGATGCGCTTTGAAATACCTGGCACCCGCAAACCTAGATTCTCCCCAGAAAATAAATAAACAAAATATCAAAAGTTCCTAACATTGATTTTGCATGTATTCCAACTTTTTGGCGAAATAGGAAAAAAGACTTTGCATCCACAATGGTATGACTTAACTTATCCAAGGCTCAAATAAATTATCTTTAATACTTACTTACTTAATCGCCAGCCTTTCTACCTGTGTTATAAAGCTTCACTTTATACATTTTCAATAATATTTTACACTGAAAACATGTGAAAATGCCTTAGAATTTATACGGCCAATTATCGAGCCAATTATGTTACTTTTGGTTTAAATCAGAGAAGCCTTAGTTAGCAATGTGCTGCTATTGCAGTTTTTTATATATTGAGATGATATCAATTGATAGTTACATATTGTTTAAATAGAGGTTACTTTTATTGTCAATAAATTAAAATTGATTATTATTTTTATGCAGATTTAATTTAAAATAAAAATGTAAATAGTGTACTTATTGTAAATTTTAATTTAAGATAGCTATAAACGTAGAAACGTCTGTTGAAAGAATATTATTATTATAAATAAGTGTTACCAAGGAAAAGGAACGAATATTTTAATTGAAAGAAAATATGGGAGAACCCAAGACAACGGAAGTCAAGATAAAAAAATAAGTCGAATTTTATTTTCTGAAAAAGCAAGTTATGTTTTTCCTTTAGCTTAAAAAGGAAAATAAAGTAAAGAAGTGCAATTCTATTTCCAAAAGGAAACTTCATTCTCGTTAAAAAAGAAGATAGATAAGTGGTTTCTCCTGAAATAAAACTGAAGTGTAAGTTGATATAGAAATTAATTGGTTTCCTGGTCATCTGAATATTGAAATTAAGAAATAAATTGAATTCCTGTTCATTTGAATATTGAAATTACAGTGGAAGTCGATCAGTGCGTATCGACTGGTTTGGATCCAACAATTGAAATAACTGATTTGGATTCAAAAAGTGAAATAATTGATTTGGATAGTAATTACTAAAAACGTGAGCATATTTACAAACTATTATAGATTAATGTTTATAGTGAACAGATAAAAATTATGAATGTAAGTAAGATAGGGTAATAATAAAAGTATTTGTTAATAAAACGTCATAAAAGTAATATTATTATTATTATTGAACTAAAAAGAACCTCTTCAACGACCCGATGCTGAGATAGCCGCAATAAAAATATTGCATTAAAATATTCACAGCAATATTTGACAGCCAAACTTGGGGTTTCTTGTAATTTAGGGCATTTTGGTACTTTGCAAATTGAGACAATTTTATAATACCTTAGCGTTAAAGGTAGGACTCATAGCATTATTTGACACCAACAACGTGGAGCTATTATAAAAGGCTACATAAAAAAATATTGATACTACATTAAATAATTTAACAAACCTTCACTTAGAACCAAACTGGTATCATAGCAGTATATTATTATTGTCTGTCTTTTCAAAGGTCTACGAAAAAGTCATTTATACTTTATGGCAGTCCTATTTTAACAGAATACTTTATGGCAGTCCTATTTTAACAGAAACAATCTTCTGTCTCTAACAACACAACGTAGCTTTCTGCCGAAAAAAATGATTAAAGATACTCTGTGTTGCTCCCTTATGTATACAACGAATCAACTTGATAGTAATGAATTGGTGTCAGGCATATACTTCGATCTGTCTAAAGTGATACTATAAATTACAACTTAATACACTTAAAACTTGAAAATTATGGTATTCGTGGAAAATGTTTAGATTAATCAGGTCATACTTGACAAACAGAAGTTTATGTGTGAAATCTCATGATACCGATTATTTTGCAGAACTTTTGTCTGAATCTGTGAGTCTTTCTCAAGGTGTGCCGCAAGGATCCATATTGGGACCCTTGCTTTTTATTATCTTTGTCAATGGCCTTACTAACTATCTCAATATTTCTACTTTGTATCAGTTTGCTGATAATACGTCATGTGTGTTAGCTAGAGACAGTGTGCAAGATCTTTCGTGTGAAATGAGCAAGCTATCGGCTATCGCAAACGATGGTAGAATGGTGCAATGCAGATATGTTACTGTTAAATACCTGGCAAATCTATAAAACAAGTCGACAGTTTAATATTTTTGAGAATAAAACTTGACAGCAATTGTTCGTGGGCAGAACAAATTAATTCTTTGGTTACAAACATTAACTCGGCATGTTATGCAGTTCGTTATTTAAAAACACAGTCTAAGCCATATTACTTTGGATGTGTGCAAAGAACTCTTTTGGTATAACACAGTTGACACAAACATATTCTTCATTGTTCAAACGAGATTACTTAGAGCCATGCTTGGTTTAAAGACTGATGTTACCTGTCGAACTTGCTTTAAAAAATTACAAATAATGCCCCTTGCCAACCTTTGCATATATACATCAGCAATATACATTTATTTATTTACACTGTGCTTAGAGGATATCTTCAAAAAGTTACATTGGGACAATATGGGCCTTAATATTATAGACGACAACAAATTAAATCATCTGAATTTTGCCGATGATGATATACTAATAACAGACAACTTACCGGACCTGTGCCAGATGCTCATCGATCTACAGAATAAAGCAAAAGAAATAGGTCTAAATATGAATAAAGAAAAAACAAAAATAATGAATAACGAAGAAAGAGATCAAAAAGAACAAATCAAGATAGACGAAGTAAAAAATTATATATATTTGGGACAAAGTATAAGTTTGAAGAGAAATAGTCAAGAAGACGAAATAAACAGGCGAGTCAAGCTAGGATGGGTCGCTTTTAATTCGTGACGGGATATATTAAAAAGCTAAATAGACCAGAAATTAAAAACAAAGCTATTCAACCAAACAATCCTTCTGGTTCTCACATGCGCTGCTGAAACTTGGATCTTGACAAAGAAAAACAAACATAAATTGCTAATGACATAAGAGCGATGTTGGTGTAATATTAAGGCATCGCAAGACGAACGAGTGGATACGAGAAAAAAACTAGGTACAGGATATAATAGTGAGAGGATACTTCAATAGAAGTGGCAATTTGGCCAGACTTATGGACAATAGATGAACGAAGTTGGTTGACAATGGAGACCCCGATTAGGGAAGCGATTTAGAGGAAGACCCCAGATGCGTTGGATGGATGACGTAAAAGGAGTTGCAGATTACAACTGGGTCCAGAAGGCACAAGACAGACAATTATGAAAATCGCTAGGAGAAGTCTACATCCGAAACGGATAGATATAGACGTGATGATGAATATATACTAGAAAAAACTTAAACCTAGGTCCTACAGATAGTCAGATATCTCAATCTACGAGCACTAGGGAAGCTTCTTATGTTCCTATCTTTCTATCCCAATCCATAGAACGCAATGTATGACAGTGGTGGTATTACAAATGTATTAAAATGTATATCTAATGCCGTACCATTTGATATAAAGTCATCCTCAACACTTGCAAAATTAGTTGATTCAAAAGGCATATTATTCGATACAGGAAGGAGTTCGTGTTGTATAATGGCTAATATTCGTAAGGGTTTATATACGGCCTCTAAATTTGTTTTTAATATATGTAGTTTATTTTTTTGTATCTACGTGACAATGCTTTGTTATTCATTATTATATGATTATATAAAACAAGGTGGGATTTTATATAAATTGAATATAAATGGCCCAGAGAAGTACCAATTTAGACCAATTTGCACCATATTGGCTTAAAATGTAAACTTAAAACTAAACTACTCAGTTTCTTGAAATCTACCATTATTTTTGTATGTTGAGCAGCAGTTTAAGTTAAACTTAAATTTTAAACAGAAACAATACAAAATTAAATAAAAATGTAAGGTAGGTAAAGGTATCTGCAATAACGCCCCGTGAAGGAGCATGGCCGGCAACATGGAGAGATTAGGCCTCCAAGTTAAAAAAATATTAAAAGTAAACAAATGACAGCCTAGTACCCTCAATCAACGCTAGTACTATTGTTTCAAATCAATATAAATTCGCCCTGAAATCATTACTTAAATAAATTAATATTTACTTATTAGTTTAAGGGTTTAACCTTTACTAATACGGGCACTTTCTTAGTAGGTAAGTTAAATTTATGAGAAGACGGGAAAATCGGTCTTTTAAAATTGATTTGCTAATTTGCAATTGTTTACTGTAAAAACTAAAGATATTCTGAGTATAATATGGAAAGAGGCGTAATTGAAAGCCAAGCTGACCCGGTGGGGCGCGGGGATCAAACATTAAACTTTAATGATTAAAATACAAAAAAAAAATATTTTTAGATAGGCCTGATGGGGGCGTAGCTGTGTGAGGTATTCCTGCTTGGTTACGTCACTTAAATATGAAGTTTTCAAAATAATTGTAACAGATTTGTCACCTATTCATTAAAAGCATAAAGCTAAAGCAAGATGGAATAAGAATTAAATGACAAATATATTACTTTAGAAACTCCACATAAATTAATAACAATAAGAAGTCACCATACAGCAGTGGTAGTGACTCACGTACAGGGGCGGCGGGTTTTGGATTTCTAATCGGGTGCAAAAAATTATCATTTTGGTTAAAAGTGAGCATGGCCTATTTAAACGCATTTTAAGGAAATTAACAATTTTAGGGCCCAATAAATAATTGTAATATTTTAAAAATTAAAAATAAATTTGGAATTTCGATTTGATGGAAACACAAGGGGAAAACACACACAATTAGATAATTCTTTTAATAACAAGAAAACATTAAATTTGATACAGTAGGTACATCACTTAGCAAATAGCAAACGTGTTTCGGCGAATAGCCGTGCGGTTTATGAACTCTGTGGCTACCGCATTCTTATCAATTTTATAGTTAAAATCTTTATGCACATGTAACACTGCTATATTATTCAAACGACGTTGAGTCATATTGGCCCTTAAGTATGCAACCTACGTAGCGCTGAAAACGATCTTTCTGCGGTGCAGGAAGTAGCCGGAATGGTCAGAATAATTTTTATAAATTTAGTAATTTCTGGAACCAAACTAAATAAATGATTATTTGATTTTACTACGTTAACAGCATCATTAAAAACGCCGAGGGTTACATTTTGTTGTTTACAAACATCTAAAAACATATCACGATGTAAAAGAAGCCTATCCTTTTCAAAATCATTTTTATAAAAGTCAACAATTTTAGATCCGTCAGACACGCGACACCAACATAGAATAATATATCACTATACTGGGAGGTGGTATCCAATTATTCTTTGCACTTAACTTGACCATCGCGATTGTCTAGAAGCCGACAAGAGAGAACTTTCGCTTCAGTTTAGCAAGCGAGTGCAATAGAGCGAGCTAGAGCAATAGAGTGCGAGCGAGAGCAAAAGCTAGAGCGCATTTCAAACGAAAGTTTTCGTTTGTCGGCGGTCGGCCTGTCTGTACTCGCCTGCAGTTTACTCTGCGGCTCGCTTTGGATGCTCAAGTACAGCTGGCAGGTGTTTGTTATGACTCGCAATCGTTGATTTACTAGGCAAATATATGCTTATATATTATATCATGAGAAGTTTTAATCGGGTGCTACGCACCCGATTACATCTCCGACCGGGTGCAACCGACCCCGCGCACCCATGTACTCGCCGCCCCTGCTCACGTAGAAAAAGTCCGTCTTATTCATTCATTAAATGGTATCTATGTGTTGTAAAAGCAAGAATTGTCTTCCATTTTTTATATTTCACCATTCCAGGATATCTTTTTAATTAAATCGTTTTCCTGATATTTTAAAATATTTAACAAAAATTAATTAGTGTTTATCTGAAATTAGGGAATAAACAGAAAAATCAAGGTAAACTGGTTATTTGATATTTTTATGCTGAGTATTTTTATGGGGGAGGTAGGAGTAATGACGCTCAGTGGGTTATACCGCTCAATCACGTTTACTGGTAATATTTAAATTTTATAAGCCATAATAAGTGCGCTGCCACCTAGAAATTATATTTTTAAACAAACTGCATGAAAAACTCCAGTAATAAACAAGTACATGAGTCATACAGCCATTTTTTTATGCATTGTATGTAGGTATTTGTTATAAGAAGTCGGTCTAAAAACCAAGCAGGTAAATAGTGTAATACATGTCATAAGATATTAACTTTGCTAAGCAGCCAAATGTTGATGCATTCCTATTGGATTTAGCAAAATTAATTTAGGGTGTTAGGAAATGTTGCATATCAGGGCAATGACGCTCAACAGTCTGTGGGAAATAACGCTCAATGAGCGGCATTATCCTTCTTAAGGTAGTTCCCATATTTTATGAAGTAAGAACATATCTGTTATATTTCATAGAATAAAACACACTTTAGTAACTGATTAAGTATCTATTAGATCGTTTGTTTTTAATTATTTGGCGAAAATGAAAAATGTTTGATCGAATTTGTTCTTGATATTTCGTGGTCCCTTAGCATCGTAACATGTGGCCCACAGCATACATACGTGTGCGACCTTTGTAAATAGTAATATAATTAATACTTAATAATAATAAAATATAATGTAAATAAACTGTATCATTAAAAAAGTTGTCTTTCTTACATAACAAAACTAACTTTTTATACATAAAATGCGCGAGCGCCATTACACCCCCTCACGAGTGGGTAAATCCGCTCAAACTTTTTTTTTTATTCGACATTATCTTTTTGTTTATAGAAGCTAAACAAAATTTGTGTTAGCCAAAATATGTAGCAATCTCCTGAGAATACTACCCCCCTAACCTGGATTCAATACACATTAAGATGTAGAATACACGAATTTTGTAGCTTAGGTGGGCGTCATTACTCCGACGTCCCCTAATAATAGTATATTACGTGCCAAGTGCAGAAAAGTGGATTTTTACTAGACGAGTATGGCAAGTTTGAGTACGAGCGATAGCGAGTACTTAAATGCCATACGAGTCTAGTTAAATCACTTTTATGGCGCGGCGCGTACCCTATTTTTTCGCATTTAAAAAAAATAGCTATTTGTATTAATTACAAGTGAGGAAAGTGTAAGATCGCCTCCCGCAGAGCACGAGCGAGCGTTGCTATGTAGTAAAATGCCACTTTAATAGATGATTGTTACCGTTGCTATGTAGTAAAGTGTTGCTATGTAGTAAAGTGTTGCTAAGTAGTAAAATGCCATTTTAATAGATGATTTTAAATGCATTAATATGGCATATTACTGTATAAAATGCGAAAAAATATTTTTTTGCATTTTGACAAAAAAAGTGGACTTTTTTTATCAAAAAATCATAAAGAAAGCAACACTTTTTTTAACTATTTTTTCTACACCTATTTAATTATATTGCAATTATTAGCATTTTTTTTGTGAAAAATAGTACCTATAATTCACTGCAGTGAATTATGGATTCATAATTCACTGCAGTGAATTATGATTTCGGCCAATCACAAATACAAATCCAAAAATCAATATTTCGCTAATCCAATCATATTTTAAATCGCCCGCGATCAACTCCTTCTGCGGCTGACAATCGACACGCCCAAGTGTGTTGTCATATTGCTTGTTTACAAAGTTATCAAATTTGACTAATTTGAGTCTAATATATTTGTTTAATAGGTGTAGAAAAAGTATCGTATTACATTCGCGATTATGGCCATTATTCGCTCAGATGATTTGTGCCACTCGCCTGACGGCTCGTGGGCTCAAACGTCATCTTCGTGAATAATGGCTGTCATAATCGCTCATATAATAATATACTATAATTTTACATTTTGCATTAAGTAAGTATGCTTTAAATAAAATATTGTAAATTGTCAGTTTGACAACTGTCAATTCTCAAATCCTTTTTATCCTGTTTTGAGGGATTTAAAATGTAAAAATGCAAAAAAATATTGTGTACAACTCGTATGAAAGCATCTTTTTTTCACTCGTTTGATTGATGCACTCCGGCTTCGCCGTCGTGCATCAAACTTCAAACTCATGAAAAAAAGTATTGCTTTCATTACTAGTTGTACAAATAACTATTTATATTTAATGTGAAATCTGAAAATATGAAAGAGGGTGCTCTTAAGAAATCGTATTAATTTTGGTAGCAATATTTTTTGTTTTATTATCATAATTTAGTACAGGATTTTTCACCTAGGATTTGGGTTGTGACGTCAATGCGCTGGTGATAAATTCACAATCCAACTATACTTCATCTCTTTCTAAACTCATTACCTACTGCGCACGAACGCGTGTCTACCCATACATTTTTTGGGCGGCGCTTGTTGACGTCACAACCCAAATGCTAGATGAAAAATACATCTATTATTTTTGAGAAAATAAGGAATTAAAAAAAAAATGAAGGGTAACAATGTTTATACAATAAGTAGAAGATAAATTAGGACAAATGTAGAGGGCTAAATTCCTTTTTAAAGATATTTTGAAAAGATAATTGGGAAGAAAAGCTAAATTTCTTTTTTGGGAAATTTCGAAATTAAAAAAGTTAAAAATTTTGTGAACTAAAATAAAATTCTGAAATATTTTATCGTTTTCTTAATGTTATTAATTCTGAAAATAATTTTGGATATTGTCATATTCATATTTAAATTGTCTCAATTGTGCCCAATATTTATTTCTATAATTTTTTTTTAACTTTGGCCAAACTTAGAGTTTTAGAAAAATTTGAAATTTGAGTCTTACCTAACTCTAACAGATACTATTTTTTATTATTTACAAAAATGATTGAATTGAAAATTTCCAAATGCCATTTTTATTAGAATTAAACGGAAAACGATTAGAATCGAGAACCCTGGAAACCGCAAGCCCAGATTACACCCCATAATAAATTCGTAAATAACTAGATTAGAATTGCAACCAACGAATATTTATTTCATCAAAATTTTTCGGGAAAATAAGTAGTCTTAGCAGTTAGGTAGGTATATTTTCGTTTTATTTCCTATTAATATAGTAATTCAATACATATTTCAGCAGTTGCATAGAAAAGGTCATTACAGATTTCTTAAGGTTTGGTTTTTTCCATCTTCTGGTAAATTTTATAAAATTTTGAAATATTTCTTGACTTTGTTAATTTGAGTCTTAACTCTCAGACATACTATTTTTATAAAAATGATTGAATAAAAATTTTTTTCCAAATGCTATTTTTATTAGAATTAAACGGAAAACGATTAGAATCGAGATCCTTGGCAACCGCAAGCCTGGATTACACCCAATAATAAATCAACAAATAAGTAGTTTAGAAATATAATTAGTATGTAAGGAATATTTATTTCGTCAATTATATTTTCGTTTTATTTCATATCAATATAATAATTCAATATTTCAGCAATTTGCATACGAAAGGTCATTTCATTACATCCATCTTTTGGTAAATTTTGAATATTTTTCTTTGCCTTTGTTAATACAAATTTAATACAGCTGCTTTCATAGCAAATATCTGAATGTTAAGTTTTCTAAAATTATTGAAAGGTCGCCCTTTAATATTTTCTGTTTATTTGATGAAACACTTATTAGTAATTACGCACCGAGGGCCGTAAGTACCTACAACTTTCGTGGCCGAAAATACCGTTCAGACGAAGTTAAGGTTTTCTATGTATTTGGGAGCATAAACACACTTGCAGAACGAATCAGAATCTTAATAGGATGTGCCTTTTGTTAGCTATTTTTGATATAAATGGTATTTGGGTTAAATGAGTTATTTAATTTTTCATGAATTTTTGGTATATTCAAAATTTCTTTAAAAAACCAACCTTTTTATAAATCAGAGTATGAAAATCTACAAAAAATATAGTATACAAAAAAAGTACAAACCTTGTCTTTTTCTTTTTGACTCCACTATTATCGCCTTTCTTCTTATCATTTTTCTTCGGCGTGCCTGACGTCGTGGTGGTCGGAATCTCAGTTGACGTTAAGTTCTGCGACTGCAAGAGCACGATGTCTTCATTTTTCCTCTTAACATTATTGGTAACGTTGTTATTCATAGCTTCCAAGGTGCTCTGCTGAAAGAGTGGTCCAAGATCGTGGTGCATGGCGGAATTATCTAATTTTTGCGATGATCCCTTGTAATCCAAAGACGAATTCATATTCGAAAACATTTCTTGCTGCTGTTGAAGTCCCAACATCATTTGTATCGAATGCGCGCTTAGATTTTCCTGCGTGTTTTTATTTTGTAACAGCGTCGAATTTAAAGAAGGTAAAGGTTGATTAGAATAATCCGGAAAATTCGGATCTTCGAACGGCGCACCGTCCATTCCGATTTTTTGCGAATTCTTTCGATCGGCGATTAAATTTGATTAGGGTTTATAGAGGGATTAATTAAACCAAGTGGCTTGATGCAATTAACACGAAATCAGAACAATTTATTTAATCTTCTCAATTTATTTGATTGGCAATCGAGCTTAACGAAGCCAGAATTCGTTTAATAAAACTGAATTGTAGACAATTTAGAAACACCGTTACGCAGATACTGACTTGTTACGTTATTATTTTAAGCGGTATATATTTAACAAGCTGAATTAGTAGGTTTTTGGTGTCCAATGATGAGACTTTATCAGGAGTTTAGCCCTTACCATTGGCTGGCTTTTTAGAGGAAGGGAACGATGCACCAATCATGTGATCGTTCTCATTTTCAGAGAGATGCTGTGCTGATACAGAGATCGCTTCGAATGATAGACGTGTGACCAGCAGGTTTTGTCAACATGATCGATACTTGTATGGTGGTCACGTGGATTTCAATGCTTACGAATTATGTGGGTTTTGTGAGAGAAATTACGTTTTTTTCTTGTGGGAACGCATTCTTGGGAAACACTTTAAACTCGACTTTATAGTTTCCTCAATTACCAGAAAACCACCATTTTGTGCCTCGTTTTCAGTTATAAAATTATTTAGAAACTAAATTACTTTTGTACTTTGAAAAATTACTTGCTAAACAGGAAAATTGACTCATAATTGAAGGAAAAACGAAAAATAAAAATATTGCATTATTCTGATTATTTTTAATAAATTTTAACCAATTAAAAATATTCCCCTTATTAGTAGTTAGGTACCAGGTACTTAGAAATTAGATTTTTAAAATAATTTTTCTGTTTATGTTACACACTTTTCATGCAAAATAAAGGCCCTGAGGGATACCTACTCGAGCTTCTTTATAGTTTATTTGTTTCTGAATTAATTTGAATTCTCAAAATTCTTATCCCAGATCGACTCTAGCCCAAATAATTTAACATTAATTTTTTTGATTATCAAGCAATTCCTATGGAAAAATTACTTAGATTTTGTTTTAGTCCTGTTATTAAATTAAATTAAATCAAAAACTAAGTAATTTTCCTTAACGTCGGGATTTATTTATTAATAATTCGGCCCTAACTTCTTTGAAAATTCTGACGCAGATTTATTAATTTTAAAATTGATATTAAACCCTGCCCCAATAGAAGAAGAACTCGCACAATAAAAATATGCACTTGATAAAGATAAGCAACGGAAACATAATTTAATACTTATTTGAGGTTTATTAATTTATTTTCAAATTTTCCCATTAAATGAATGCCTTGGCTACGTTTTGTTATTCTATCTTTAGTGCTAAGCTATGGTATTGACCAGTATTTTAAACTGTTAACGGAAACCATTCCAATAATTCCAATTTGATTAAAGAGCTGTCACACTAATGACTTAATTATTTGAAAGCATATTTCGTTGTTAAGGATGCGTGCACTGAATTAGGGCTTTTTGGTATTGGAATTTCCTTCCAACTCGTATAAAGGATGTGCTTGATTAATATATAAATTAAATTGGTATTTTTTTGGTTTTCCCTTTAAATTTCTAGTTATTTTCTTGCGACTAAAGATAACTAGAATTCATCCATTTAAAAATCGTTTAAAAAATTTCGAAGGGTGGTTTTGCTCTACAAAAATTAAAATCTAAAATATTTCATTTAATCCGAAATTACAGAATAAATTTCGAATAAATACTGCAACTTTAAAGGTGTTATTTAATTATTTTTGTTTGTTTTTTAAATAAATTTTATGGTTTATTTTCTTAAAATGAGAATTAACCATTCGAAAATATTTTTGCTTAACTTTGTGGATTTTACGAGAAATGGCATTCTTCTGGTAGATACACAAAATATCTTGGTTTGGAAATAATGGAAATAAAAGAAAATGAAAGATTATCTCCTGTTTTTTTTTCTGTGCAAATGTTAGAAAATAGCTCTTTATTTTCATGCGAAGATTTTTTACAATATTATTTTTTGAAAGTGATGGATATTTAAATAAGTTTATTTACGAGATAAACTAAATTTATCGAAACAGGTGGACCTTCTTCAAATTTCAAAAATAGAAAATATCATATCCTGTCGGAATTTTGCTATTCTTTATACAAAAAACTATACCTAAATTATTTCTTAGATGGCCAGATGGCCAATTTTAACAATCGCAAAAATATTTAGAAAATTTATGTTTTTATATAGGTACATGATGCCCACAAAACATTTTTAGTGGATAATTCTAAATAATCATCAGTTATTGCTTTCCTCAATTATGTTAGTATTAACATTTATAACTCAAAATTTTGCTTTTCAAAATGGGGAAAATCCAAAAAAATTACATTAGTTTTATAAAAATCGTTACTGTTACAAACTGATGAACCTTAAAGTTAATATGTGGTATTAACAATTATTTATCAGCTGAAAATAAAATGTATAGGCTTGAAAATATCTGTAAATTGACTCAAGCTTTAACTAAAAATGCGTTTATGCTATATAAAATGTTTAATATTTTTAATAAAATTGTCGAATATGCTAAGCAGGTAGATAAGTATTATTACTGTTATTCCATTTAGAATAGAAACATTTTAATTGCTACAATATTTCACAATGATCAGCGCATTTTAAGTCTTGCAATGGTGCTGATCTGGTTTTGAAAAAACTGATGAATAGAACATACCATTACATCTAGGTTTTATTGACTTTAGAAAGGCATTCGACACAGTGGAAATATGGTCAGTGATTAAAGGCTTAAATGATGCAAAAATATACTCCAGATACACAACACTAATTAAAAACATATACCAACAATACTTGAAAATATTTTTAAAGAACTGAAGTGGGATAATAAGGCAGTAGGTAAATATTGATGGCAAGTCTATCAACTATCTTAGGTCCGCTGAGGACATCAAACTATGAAACTTTGAAAACAAAATCAAGCCGCAGAAATTATGAGAAGAATTCGTTTGGGTTGGGTGGTTTTTGGACGTCTATCATATATTTTGAAAAATCAGGACATTTATATGCTTGAAATGAAAAGCTTTTGATATGTGCATTCTGCCTATTCTGACATACGGTGTGGAAGCAACAACACTAACAAAAAAAAAACAGCGGAAAATTAAGGGCCACACTTGGGAGTAAGCCTAAGAGACAAACTAAAGAACAACGACATCAGAAGAAAATTAGGTGTTACAGATGTTGTAGATAGCATAGCGAAACTAAAGTGAAGTTAGGCAGGACATGTTGGCCGAAAAGCATCAGTAGAATGGCCAAACTGCATTCTACAATGGCGCCCTGGAATAATATCTAAGAGAAGCGTTGGAAGAACACCAAAAAGATGGGTGGACGATATAAAGAAGATTGCGGGAAATAGATGGATCCAGAAAACATAGAACACAATAGCTTGGAAACGACTTGGGGAGGTCTATGCCAGTGGTTGGAAGTAATGCATTACAAGTAATGCATTACTGTAATTAAATTACTTTTTTCGGTAATGGGTAATTTAATGCATTACTTTTTTCTCCAAGTAATTAGTAATGGGAATGCATTACTTTTTGACTGAGTAATGTAATGAAAAAATGCATTACTGTTGCCATTACATACTTTTATATTTAACAGAAGACTGAAGAAATAGCCATGAGATCAAACATTTTTAAAGAAGCAATTTTCGGAAAGTTCCTGCCTACAAGTCTATTTATTTATACATTGTTGTTGACACATGGAATTCATTCAAACAATCGGAAACCGCTGACGAAGCGGTGGTGTCATTCCGTCATTCGCATATCTCGTTACAGTACTTTGAAAGAAGCAGTGCTAAGAATGTTACTGTCAGTATCTTCAGTTTAATTCAGGTTTTAATTCAGTACAAGCATTTTATCACTCTTCAGGTGATGTGGCTAGAATACCACAGCGTTATATGGCGACAAAGTAATGCCTAAAGTAATGCATTACTTTTTTCGGTAATCAATAATGGTAATGAATTACTTTCTACAGAAAGTAATTAGTAATTGTAATGCATTCCTTTTTAAAAGTAATGTTCCAATCACTGGTCTATGCCCAGCAGTTGGCAACCAAAGATTGAGGGGAAAGAAGAAGAAGAAGAAGAAAAAGTTGATCTAGTTCTACTTTTACATAAAACAAGACTGTCTGTCTTCTAAGAAAATAACAAGAGGGTAAAAATTTTTTCATATTTTCTTGTAGATTTGTACTCTTGGCATATTTTTATATAATTCAAATTTGATTATAGTTATACTGCAAGTAAATGGAGAATCCTCAAATTGTATTAATGTATGAACTTTGCAAGTGTGTGAGAAAAACAAGCACAAAAAGGCTAAACATTATGATAATTAAATATGCGAGATTCACACAAGCGGCAAGCAACACAGGATTCTTCTTGTGTAAGAGGGAGGCAGGATAATATATACAAGGTGATCTCTAAGTAATAATCTATAGAGCAACAGTAAGTTTTAAGGGTTAAAAATATTACGAATTACCTTATTCCAAAAGTTAATATTAAAATAGATACAGGTTCTCAAAGACAAAATTTGAATTTTCTTCCATAATCTAAAAGGTTTCCAAAATACTCATAAAACAATTAACAGAACAAGCTTGGTCAGCGGTCAGCGCGAAGTCCGTATTTTAATCCTATTAAATTTTATTTTTGGGGCCGTATGAAATCAAATATTTACAGAAATCCAATAAACTTGTTCTGAGTTATGGCAATATTGTATGCGCTGCAGATTTGTTTAAATGTAAAAAGTGTGAAGGGGGCTACGACGAGTTACAGTACGCAATAAAACATTTAAATTCGATTATCTTAGAAACGGCTGCTCGAAGCGACACCTACTAGGTATACCTTTTTTGGACAAAAAATACCAAGAAATAAGAATTTTTACCCAGAAATTTAATATACCGGGGCACAAAAAAGTTATGAAGCTTTAGATGTAGGCGAAGTGCTGCTGGTGGTGCCCTCTGCAATGTACATCGAAACTGTGATCAGATCTGGATTTCTCATCCTAAAAAACCCCTAAATACCAAATTTCGTGCAAATCATGCTATTATTAAGATAAATATTTACAAGAAGGTTTAAAAAAATATTTTTAATTTGACACCCTGTATTTCAGAAACTATCAACTTTTGGACTAAAGTAAATTGGGCTAGATTCTCATATTTTAGCATCGGGACCAACTGCTTTTTACATTATATTAAAAAGCTTGCTTCCTGGCCTTTCCAACGATGTATTACTCAACGTATTTTTTCACCCCCCCCCCTCCACTGTTTTAGTAATAGATAAATAATGCAAAATACAACAATTAATACTTTTCATAATGGCACTAATGGCAGACGAAAAGTACGAAGTTTTGATCATTATTGGAAACACAACGTTTCTGCAACCGCCGCAGTTAAAAAAATATGTGAAGTGGAAGGGGAGGCAGTAATGAACATTCGATCAGCACAAAGTTGGTTCAAAAAATTTAATGAAGGAGATACAAATCTCAAGAGGAAACAAGGTTCCGGTCGACTTAATTTGTTGAGCAACAACGAACTGCGAGACGCTGTTAAAATTAATCCATCTACTTACAAGTACTCGTACGTTGTCAGCAGAACTTGGTTATTCCAAAGAAACCATACGGCGTCATTTACATCACCAACAATGGCAGAAAGACGAGTTAAGGTCTGCAATTGGCTGCTTTCAAATCCTTGGGACGAACGTTTTTTTAAACGGATCGTTACCTGCGACGAAAAATGCATATATTTTAATAATTCTAACAAAGAAAATCAATGGATTACCATCGGACAACCTGCGTTATCTGTCCCAAAACGAGAAAGGTTTCAGACAAAGGCTATGTTGCGTGTATGGTGGAATTTTCAAGGCGTTATTCACTTTGAGTTGGTTTCTGATGGAAGAACCATTGACACCAACCTTTATAGTCAGCAGTTGGGCAGGCTGCATGATGCTGTACGTCGGCGTTACCCTAGATTGGTAAATAGGGGGCGCGCAATTCTGCAGCAAGATAACGCCAGACCCCATACTGCTATTGAAACTCGGCAAAAAATTAGGGATTTGAATTTAGAGCTTCTAACTCATCCAGCTTATAGTTCAGACCTTTCATCTTCAGATTACCACTTATTCCGATCGATGGCACACTTCCTGCGTGTAAATTTCATTAGAGTTGAAGAAGTTGAAGCTGCATGCCTAGAATTCTTTACCTCGAAAGATCCAACATGACATTATGTCATTAAAAGTGAAATTTCCTTGATTTTTTGTAGAATACAAAATAGATATATTGATGTGCAACAAAACGGAAAAAGTGATGTTTTTTTTCTGTAGCAGGCGTAAGATTTTTGATTGAGGGGGATACGAGTTAGAAAAATTTGTTATTAATGTTTGGCAAAGAGATTAAACTAAGATGTTTTTATTTTTATATTGGACATTTACAAAGTAAAAATTGACCAAGAATGTTGATTTCGTTACTATACCGGGCGTCCGAACCATTTGGAATTTTTCGCTGGCGTCTTTATTATCACAGTTACGTCAAAATTACATCGAGAAAAGTTGTAGGGATTGATATTCTGTACATTTAAAAATTATTTTCCGATATACAGGATGTTCATAAAAACGTGACAATACGAAGTTATATATTTTTTTAATAGAATACCCTATATATTTTTAGACATTTGGATTCTTCCTTCAATGCTAATTGTAACGATATAGCATTATTGAGGTTGGTTAATAATAGTTTCGTAGTTATTCACTTGTTTCCGAGAAAAATTACCTCACTTTGGACCAATATTACACCGTAGCTAAGGCGCAATGTAGGCTGCTTTTCGGGGTGTAATTTTGTAGATCTATTTTCAACAAAATTACGAAGGTGAAACAATTATAAGGTATTCGTGCCATAAGGTGCATTGTTTTTTTTTCTTCATCAGTAATGTATGTATAGTTGTTAACTAAGGGATATACAATATTTGTCTGCATGTCTACTGTATTTTCGATTTTTGTTTATGTTTTCTTAATTTTATGGCAATAAATTTATTATTCTTTGTTTCGTTTTCTCATCTACAGAACGGTTCTATGGGGTTATTTACACGTTGAATGGACTAGATAAAGTTGTTCTACGAAGGACAATATGTTCATTGTTGATGAACCTTTTAACTATTATTATTAATATCAAAATAAAAATGTTAACATTACAATACCAGCTGTGCTTCTACTTCTCCTAAGAACTGTTATCATCATCATTCAGCTTATCGAAGTTCGCTGCTGGACGTAAGCCTCCCTTAACAGCTTCCACTGTATTCGGTCTTGTGCTGTCTGCATCCAGTTGGTGTTAATGCGTTTTAACTCGTCGGTCCATCTGGTGGGGGGACGTCCTCTGTTCCTGAAAGCTTCCGATCTAGGCCTCCATTCAAGAATTCTTCTTGTCCATCTGTCGTCGGTAGTTCTTGCAATGTGTACCGCCCAGTTCCATTTTAGTACAGCTATTCTCTGCACGGCATCTATAACTCTGGTTCTTCTGCGTTATTTCTGTGTCGGGTGTGTGATCCCTGAAAGAGATTCCTAGCATTGATCGTTCCATCGCTAGTGACGCTAGTTGTGTAACCCGTATTTTCTTAGTTGTCCGTTTAGTCAGTGTTAAAGTTTTCGCGCGGTAGGCAAGAACTGGGAGGACACACTAGTTGAAGACCTTTTTCTTCAGACAAATTGGCAAGTCTGTGATAAACACATATTTGAAATTCCCGTAGGCAGCCCATGTAAGGCCTATTCTTCGAAGGATTTCGTGGGTTTGATTGTCTTTGCCCATGGAAATCCCATGTTCAAGGTATTTTAAAGTGGTGTCCGCCAAAGCGAAACCATCTCGCCAAAATTTTTCAATACTGTTCTTCAATATATGTGTAAACAAGCAGACTGGGACGACTTGGGAGTAAACATAAATGGTGAGCGACTAAATCACTTGAGATTTGCTGATGACCTGGTCCTCATAGCCGATCGACTGTATGATGTTATAAAAATGTTAAAAGATCTGAACGAAGTGTCAAAGAAAGTAGGACTCAAAATAAATTACTCCAAAACCCAAATAATGACAAATCTCGTGCTCGGCGAGGGCATATACATAGATGGTATCAAAGTGGATGAAACTACATCTTTCAAGACCTGTTATACAGTATTAATAATAATAATTATCAATAGCCCACCCATCCCTATATAGGGCAAGAGCATCATTGTTTGGCACAAACCTTTTCGTACCGAAAAATTATTTCCATACGCTAACACAAATTAGTATTTAAATGTAGAATTTTTCCAAACACTAGTAGAAAACACATAATTTGTGGGTTGAAATGATCATTCTCATCATCATCATCATCATCATCATCATCAATTGACATGGAGCAGATCCCTGTGGATCAATCCTAGATTACGCCAGGCCCATCCCATGCCAATAAGGTGTGATGAAATTTTTTATGATACGTGGGGATTTGGAGCACTGTATAACGTTAACGTGTCTGTGACGCCAGCCGCAGGACACCGCTTCGACAGTGTAAGGTAGTTAGTAAGTCAGATATTCAATGGGAGTGGGATATACATACATATGACTGAGATGGTTAAACATGTTTTATCCTATTCTCTATAAATCTTTGTAGATGAGTGAATGTTATTCGTTCGACGACGATTGCAGAATTGAGATTCTAATCGAAAGCTATCGTAATTAAAAAACTTGCTCTTTTATTAAGTGTTTTATTATACGTAAGATGGAGCTGCGATAGCTAGGTACCCCACTTTAGTGCGATGAGGAAAGTTAAGCTTCGTTGTCTGCGGTCAGTACTAGAATGGGTGGCTCGATTGCTCCGTTAACGCGGCACCTCTCTCCCACGAGGACTGGTCACTATGGGGGAGTAGACCAAAACCCCTCACAAAAAAGTGAGTAAAATTTGAAACAGTTCAAAAGAATATAGGGATGTACAGGCTAATAAATAATAAATAATAAAAAAATATGGAGGAAGACCAAGAAAGAAGAACGAATGTTTTATCCTCTTATACTAACAGTATTTCTAGTATTAGAGCTAATTTCCTAGGTCTATGATGTGAAACGCCTTAGCACAGACTTACTTTATGCTTTATGCTAATCTACTCAGTCTAATCATTATTATTATCATTATCAATATTATTATTTTCATTGTACTACGCAGGTATATTCCTTGTTTCCTTATTTTTATTGTTAAAAGGGTTGAAATTATGGTACAAAAAATGCCTTAACGTTTTTCGGAAATTTGGATTTGCCAAATTCATCCTTTTCTCTTTATTTAATGTGTATTTCAAAATGAAATTTATCTTTTACTTTCCATATTATTGTCATTATTTAGTGTGAACCTTTTGGTGAGTGTTTACAACCGTCAGCACCATGGGTGCATCTACATAAACTTGATGAAGTTAACTAAGTGTAACTGTATTAAAACGTTAAGCGCTCGCATTTGCCTCAATCACCCGTAAGTGAATTTATCAATTTACCCAATTTTTGCCTATTAGCGACAATGGCTATTAGTGCAGCTATTAGTGTATTAGTTTAACAGCCCAGATTCCTTAATGCAATCCAACTCAATATTGTCCAATTGTTGCTATTAAAACATTTCACACACTAAATATACACCAGTCAAATACGAACTTTTACTACGAAGGGTTGTTCAGAATTACGTCGTCTTTCAAAATTCCTCCGTGAGTTTTTTTTTCGGTATCGCCGCGTAAATCGCGATTTATGTTCGATGTGTTCGTGTGCGTGTATTAAGTGCAAGGTGCACATTTAGCAAAGTGTATTTAAAAAGTGTGTCTGTGGTTAACCATAGGAAAAATTAAATTAAAAATTTTCAAGTAGACGTACAACAGAGTTTATCTGAAAACGTGAAACTTCTAATCTATTTCAATTGTTCACCGTCTCTTCGTGCAACACTGCAATTCGCAGCTATAATTACCGATGACGTAACAGTGCTAAATATCTGTTTTGTTCTAACATGGATTTAATAAATAAACGCACAAGTAAACAACTGGAAATGTTTGCGTTATTTACGAAATTACACCCATGGAACCAAAGTATTACAGGTTTTATAATTTTTGTGATTTGAGTTCTCAGTTTTCAGAATTTTAAAGTTTGGGGGTTCTTTCTATTCAGTCGGTGCAGTTCTAAAAGTATCGAGTGGAAATCTAAAAAATTGTCCAAGTGTTTATTTTGTAATCTTCAAAAATTCGTAAGAAATTTTGTAATATTCACAAATGGCCGCCAATATAGATTTAGAACAGTGATGGAACGAACGCTGGAATTTTTTCTGGTGAACTACCTCACATTTGGCAAAGATAGCCTGACCGATTTCGAAAAGACTGGCAAAACTTAAATTATTATCAGTAACTTATATAAAACAATAAACTAATTTGAAGTACTTCAACTTACTTTAAAAAATCGTTATAGGATCAGTAAATTGTATCAACAAATTTCTACAGTTAATTCTTCAGAAAACTCGAACGCCACCTATTTATAAATATATTTATACGAAACGAGTTTTTTCAGTGGTTAAAAATTATACAATGCTATAAGAAAAATCTTTGAAGAAAGTTGGGCCATGGAAAACAGCACCAGTGTCTTAGATTAGTTCAGATACTTAGGATTAATTTTCTTGTCAGTATGCCACAAGCCAGGATATAAGCTAAAAAAATCACGGCCGCCCTTATTCAAAGATCTGTATCTGTTTAGTCTGACTCTATTTATAACTTTATAGTTTTCGAAATAATTACTGAAGGTCCAAATTCGAAAACAACATTACAACGCCATAGAAAGTGTAAATATCCTAATACAGCACAGTAAAATGAATATAATGGAGTTCTTACATCAAAAACCAAAGTATTGGGGTGGAAATGTCGGTTTAGATCAGGTTTTAGCATGATAAAGATTGCTACCAAAGGTGGAAGCCCGCTGTGCTTGGTAAAACTGCAGTCGGGTAGTGTTAAATGATGATGGCAGTCGACGTGTGTTGACAACTGTAATCCTCAAGGGCTTTACTTTTAATTTACAGCTTATTTCTAGTATTACGTATTTGTGTAAAATACACTACTAGAGACAAATTTAATTTTTAAATAACAAATTCTAATATTTTTTAAAAATTCATCTTCGTTTGGAAAAATAGGGATTTGTAATTAAAGAAATTTTTAAATAATATTCACACAGGGAATTAATAAAATCTAGAACAGGTTTTTCTTTATGCTGTTTATAAAATTCCAAAATAAAGAACTAATAACAAATTAATATTTATTTACCACTTATTTGTTTTTTTTTTGAAAATAATATCTTAGCATTTCTAGGGGGCTGAAGAAATGTTTTTAATGCCGTTGTTAAAATGATAAAAATATTTAAATAGAAAATTAATTCTCTTGTTATTTAAGCAACAAAAAAAGCGTTATAAAGAATCAAAATTTGAAGTTAAAATAAAGCAAAAGGTTTCAAATTAATTTCATTAAATTATGGGAGCAACTGCTTTCAACGCTAAGAAAAATAAGCAATTCATCAATTTAATATATAGAAATACTCACCCTTAGTTAAGTTGTTAGCTTAAAGGTATTTTCAGATTTACGTGTATTTATTCTAGACAACGTACTGGAATTTAAAAAAAAGTTCTACATTTTACCGTTTTTATGCAATATCTCCTGAATGAAACTAAAAGTAATGGTAAAATTAAACAACAATCATGTACAACAATTACCTATAGATACCAAAAATACATGTTCTATAACTACCAAAAAATGTACATTTCCAAAATATTTCAATAAAATTACTCATACAAAAGTCATTTATGTAATAAAAGCACAAGTATAAGTATGCTTATTAGACTTAGAGTTAAATCGAATTAAATTATTCATATCTAACAGTAGAGGAAGTTTAAACAAATGTCCTTTTCTTAGAATTATATTTTAGGTGATTCATAAAGAGCATAAATAGCTTTTATAGTTTTGTTGAAGCAAAGATGATCTTATTAAGTATGCTTTGACTGAAGTTAACAAAGAACGAATGGTGAATCATTTATGTTATGGAGATTTTAATAGTTAAACGAGAAAGGTTTAACAGGTAGCTTCTTATAAACAAAAGAAATAAAGTCGAATCTCCAAACAGACAACAAGAAATTTTTTAAAAATACGTTGAATATTAAGCTGCCGGTAAACAAAGTACCTCCCTCGTTATGTCAAAATACCCATTAATAATGAAAAATAGATATACCTACTGGTATGTAGAACAGACACAGGGCACAAGTTGATATATGCTATTTAACCGGAAATACTACTGAAAAGCCCTCAAATAAATTTACTTTGCGTTAATTTCGTAACTAAAAAGTACGTTAAAATCGTAGAAGTTAGCACTATCACTGGTCTATATACTGTGTGTCCAAGATCAGAATGAACAGCATGGGGAATATGGGGATCTTGAAAACTGAAAAAGATGCAGGGTGGCTCAAATTAGAAAAACGTTTCGGGTTTTTCCGGATATCTTCGGAATTAGTCGGAATTTTTCAAATTTTGAGGCGACATCTTATTGAGCTCCAAATTACGTAACTTTTTTATAATTTAAGCCACCCTGTATCTTTTACCGTTTTCAAGATCCCCATGCTGTTCATTCTTATCTTGGACACATTGTATGTATTTTACAACTCTTTGCTTTTTGTTGTGACAAAGTTAATACACACATACTGTATATACACGTATTCTTAGCACTTCAGGGAGGATATATTTGTTTAATCTGTTAGCCACCGGTTTGTATTGAGATATAATTTTTCTGATAAAATCGTTGAAGCGTTGAAGCTCTTTGTGTGCTTGCTAGTTGTACCTATACGTATAGATTAGAAATTATACATATAAAAAAAATAATTTTTATTTTAACTACGGCATAAATAGTCAATAACAAACATAAAATTTAAGCATGTCTATTAGAAAATCGATAAATAAATATTTAAACTAATAAATAAGCCAGGTATATTCTTGCCTTTATTGTTTCTTCTCCTCATTTTTCTAAAAAATACTGGGTTTAGAAAGGAGGTATATTAGGTAAAAACAATTACTAAAACTATGTTGGGTTACAAAATGCTTGTTTTATGTAAAGTTTAGGGTGATAGCAACGTAACAGATGGTGTATTCGAAATTTCTTTATATGAAATTAGCAGTCAGTTAAGGTTCTAAAAACACCTTTGGTTTTACTAGAGACAGTGATGTAAACACGTTTTTAAATTTTAGAGTACCTACCTACAAGACAAATACTGAACAGATGAAACCAACACTTATTGGTCTTATTATTGTGATTTTTATTAGCTAATAGTTATTTTTGTTAATTAGTGGGTTAAAACATTATTATAATATAATTGTAAAAATTACAAGACGAAGTCGAAGACCGAATCGTATAATCACACGAGTTCTATAATAACTAATGGCCTCTATGTCTCGCTTCTATACAGGGTGTCAACAAAACCTTGGGCACCCCATTAAGACATCAAAATGAAATTTAGTATGCATAATATACTCTTTAAATGGCATTTTTTGACATTGAACACAAGTTTCTGTCACTTCCGGTTTCGTCGGAATTAACATTACCTTTGTTATTTTAAATGGAACACCCTGTATGTTTATACATTTTTTGAATCTCCATTTAATTGTAAGTATGCCAGTATCAAGTTCGAAACATTTTGATGACATCATAAATTTTTGCAGAAATTAGTCTAGACTTACACAAAATAAAAGTCAAGGTGCCCCAACACTCGAGACAAATTGTTTTAGAGCTTTAACTATTTTCGTTGGCCTAAAGTTGGAAAAAATACTTTTTCGAGAATACCTAACACTAGGGTGGGACACTAGAATATTAAAAACCAGCTTTTTTCAAGGATTTAATTGGTACCAATAGCGCGGGATTAATATGAAAATTTAATTCAGAATAACACTCTCCATTCAGAAAAGCCGTGTTTTGGACATTTAAATCTAGGCACTGGGTTTCAAAACAATTGAAACAAATGAAAAGCACAAAACCAGTAACAGACTTGCTGCAACTGAAGTTCTAAAATAATTTGTTTTGAGTATAAAAGCACCCTGACTTCCATTTTATGCAGGTCATGGCACCCTAGATTATTAAATAAACTCTTCTGTAAGTAGGTATTTACATTGCCAACAAAATATTTCAAACTGGATACTAGCGTACGTAGAATTATATGGAGATTCCAGAAATGTGTAAATATACAGGGTGTTTTATTTAAAATAACAAAGTTTATGTTAATTCCAGCGAAACCGGAAGTGACAGAAACTTGTGTTCGATGTGAGAAAATGCCATTTAAAAAGTACATATATTACATACCTATACCAAATTTCATTTAGATATCTTAAAATATAATTTAAAAAATAGGGGTGCCCCAGGTTTCATTGACACCCGGTATATAAGTTAACTAATAAAGGCGATAATCTAAACCCCTTCAGTTGTTTTAATTGGACTGGAAAGTTGACGGCCTATTTTGATGTGTTCTACATTGTCTTTGTATAGTTCTTGAATAATACCTATTAATTGGGTATTGGTGTTTAAGATTTGCAACGTTTTCCAGAGTTAACTTCTTGTTACAATATCATATGTTTTTACTAAGTTTATGAAAACCATATCTATCTCTTCGCCTTTTCCAATCCCCTTTTCTAAAATTTGTTGTAGTGTGAACAAATTATCCGTGTATGACTGACCTCAGTTTATTTTGTATTATTTTTACAAAAATTCTGCTTAAGATGCCATTCACACTTAATCCTCTATAGCACTTAGGGTTTTTTCTATCGCCTTTTTTAAACAAGGAAATAATATACTATATCTTCCATTATGTTGGGATTTTATTCAATTGGCAACATTTCCTGATTAATTCTGTGATTCTTTGCAGCACTCTACTCCCTCCGTATTTTATTATCTCTACAGAAATATTTCCCGGTCCTGGTGATCTTCCATTTTTCATTAGGCTTACACTTCTTCTAGCTTCCTCCTGAATTACATATATTTGATCTTTTTCATTGAAGGTTTCCACAGTTTCTACAAGTTGGATGTCAAGGGAGTCCGCTCGTCTTTCACTCAAAAATTCTTCATAATGTACTTTCCCATTCATTGCCGCTAATGAGTTGGTCAAATCTATTTGTGTTATTTGTCTTCATTTGTTTAATAGATCTCCAAACTTCTGTTGACTGGGATCCACCTATTAATCCTTCAATTTGTAGGCATTCTGTTCCTAGTAGTGTTTTTTTTAACGATACTTAGTACTCTATTTTTCTATTTAGATTTATCCCTATTTTCGTGAGTTGTATGAGTTAAACAGTCATTATACAACTTATTCTTTTCCGTTATTAATTCTTGAATTTTATCCGTTAACCATACCGGTCTTTTTTTGTTTTTCTATTTTCATGTTTTCTCAAGGCTTCATGTATTGAATTTTGTATGATTTCATATTCCGCATCAACATCTTCGTTTATTGTGCCTTATTTAACTCTCCTTGAAGTCTGCTCTCGTATGGTTGTCGAAGAGTTATGTACATACTAGGTTGTTGTAATAGATACAATTTACTCGTATATCTGTTATTATTGAAATAGTTTCCATACATGCATACATACATACATAACGTAATTAGTCTTAATATTGCTTCTTTTGTTTCTTTAGTTAATTAGGTTTTCTTTCGCCAGCCATGTGTTCTTCATATCTATTACGCTGTCTTTTTTCTAGGTAGTGGGGCACAATTACACTTTTTGTAAAGTTTTCAGGAACTTCCCCCGTTATATTTGTTGGACGAGGAAGTTAGTTCAATGTGTCTTAATTAAATTGTTTAATCACTTGGTTTGTTGTCTACGCTTGGGGCTTTTCCATTTCTCAAATTTTTAACTGCTCTTTCAGTTTCTTTCTTTGATATTAGTTGTCTTTTTTCGTCACTCTTTGTACATTTTGAAGTCTATTGAGGTGTACTCGTCATTACAAAGGTTTAAGATGGTCCTGCTATCTCGTTTTCTTTTCTTAATTAAAACTTTTTGGTTTTTGGTGGTAAGCATATTTTTTTCACATAAACCTATTTTAACTTTATGTATATGCCATTTTTCCCTTCTTCTTTTTATCTAGATTTTTCTTATATTTTTCTTTAACATATCGTTTCTGGCTGACCTTTTTACTTTATTCCTCAACTCCTTGTATTTTTGTTTGGCACTTCTTTTACTTTAGTTCTTGTATTTCCTCCTTTCTTCTATCAGTTTTATCGATTCTTTCGTGGTTTATGATTTGAGGGTTTGAGTTGTTATTCCAATTATATCGATTAGTTCATTTTATTATTCCATTTTCTCAACACTTTTCGGTGTTGTTCGTTGGTTTCACTTTACTAATGATTTGTACTGCAAATTTTCCACGAAACTTAAGTTTGCCTGTCTTTATAGTTTTTCTAGGTATCATTTGCTTGTTTTGGTGTCTTTTGACTTTCTTCCATTTCAACTTGTATTTATATTAATCATGATAAGATTGTGATCGCTGATTATGTCAGGTCCGGATTGATCACGGTATAGCTTCTGCAGTATTTTGCCTTTTTAAATCTTTGCTAAATTAGTACGTAATCAATTTGATGTCGCCGTATATTACTTGACATTTTCCAAGTATATTTCCTTCTTCCATGCTTTTTAAAAATGTTATTTGTTACAATTAGTTCTTGCTATTGCTATTTAAATCTTAAATATTTAGACATAGCGTTGTCGACCAGAATAATTGGAATGTTTCTATAATTAAGTTAAAAAACAATATAACAAATTGTTAATCTCATTTTATTATTAAGAGCTGGTCAGTTTCATAAATTTGCATTATTATTTTGAATGCAGCTATATTTTGCATGTTTCTGTAATTATTGTAAATATAAACATCTTTGTATTTTCTTTTTTATTCTTTATTTATATATTTTTTTTCTTTTGCTAAAATTATACGAAAAAATTGAGGTGGGAGTCATTTTCATTGCCTCAATTAACTATTGCGCTTTATAACTAATTGCTGGGCAAAAATTTTAATAACAATAAATTTAGTCAAGTTAAGACGTTAAATATTTCATTTTGGATATTCGCACTCGTCAAATTTGTTTTTGTAACGATAACAATGCAGTTTAAAATGGAAAATTATCTAATGGTATTTTTTGCGAGTAGCTGTCAACCGCGGAATTGTAGGTTGCAGACACTTGTTGCAAGTCTGTACGGCCTTTTCAATTGAACCAATTTAGTAACCATTACGTTCAATTAATGTTAACTCGCTCAATTGGACCACTGCGTAGGGTCACAATATCTTCCGACACATTCATGTCTCATCTCATGCGGGACACGCAATCATCCCGCGTCACAGTAAAAAAAAAATAAATTCATGAAAACGTGATGGTATTACATATGCTTTTTATTGTAACTGCTAAACATTATACTTTTTATGGACGGTTTCGTTAATTAGTTACTTGAGTATTTTTAGAAATAATTTTATTACCTTTAGTTTTTATTATTGTCGGTTTTTACAAAGAAATTTTTTAAAATAAAGAAAATTTAATTGATGTGTGGGACGATGATTAAATACAGTGTTCGGCCATTGAAGATCGGAATTTCAGTTTAAATTTTTTGAAAATATTAACGTTCGGCTTCGGGTGTTAACACATGACAATCAGAAAATTAAAGACATAAATTTAGAGGTCTAAAATCATCGACCAATTAAATTTCCGAAAAATCACTTTATATTTATTTTTAAAAATTACAGTCACTAAATTTCATATCAGTAAGGATGGTTGCCTCAAAGAACGTTTGGAAATTGTCATAACTTTAAAAAAAAATCAAGGACAAGTAAAAGAAAAAACGCCTTTACAATCGTGAAGCACCAGGGTGTGTTCGTCAACATGTTTTTTAGTTTTGAGTTCTATGCAAATGGATTTCCTGATAAACTTTTTAAACGGATTTCTTGCTTATTTGTTTTTTAAATGACCCTTCAATTGCTGTGTTTAAGTGGTTTAAGTAAAAATTGTTTCTACTTTATCTGTTCGACAAGCAGGTATTTTCCTAAACTGTCCAGTGCGTTTTCCTAACATATGTTGTTGGCTTTGAGGCCATCTTGAATTTATCCAAGTAGACCTGCGATTATCGAAATCTTATTTCACAAGCTACAGATATTCGACCGAATTTACTTCAAAATTCTGTTCACAGTATAGAATAAAGATCGTCGCTTATTGAAGAGCAACATTGTGGGTATTACTCAAAATTTAAACTGAATTAAATAAAAATTACTCTAGGAATTTCGTGGATTTTAATTTTTAAAAAGTCATTGCAACCTTAAATTGTTGCAAAATCAACTCTTTCAGTATTACAAAAAAATATTTTCCTTTTCCTCTCTTTGGGCTTAATTTTCCAAATCCAAAAGCTCAAACTTTGGAGTTCCAAATAGACTTCACAAAAGTAGCAAAATTTTAAAATAAAATTCCTGTCGCGGTTTAATATTCACATGATTATCAAATTTAAAAAAAAACTTTTCCCATTGTTTGCTATTTTTACTACATATCCATTTAAATTATAGGTAAATTGGCTGTGGCACATCCTCATTAAAATCGTGCTATTCTGATGTAAAAACTGTTTGCGTTGTAAATATAGAACAAATATAACTACAATAATACGTACTTCCAGTTGGTCTTCACAACATTTCTGCTGCAACTTATTACCAAATATAAATTTAGAAATGATGACGCCTTTCATACTACGTCGTTTTAGTAAATGTTAAACTGAAAAGGTTTTATTTAATTTTTAAGTTTTTCACGTAAACTAACGAATATGTTTTGTGATTAAAAAGTAATTATCGATAATCTTTTTCTGAAGATTCATGCAAGCATTCGTTCGATTAAATTTTGATGTAAAGCAAATATATTGTTACATAAAACTTAAAGATTCGGTACCAGAATTCAGTGGATATTTCTGATGTAAATACCGGAAAGCTAAAATTTATCGAAAATTTAAACTGAATTTAAGTTTAAAGCAAAATAAGCAAACAAAGCCAGACGTTAAAGTGTCAAATTAAACATAAAGGTAAAAGCATTTTCACCCAATTAATGCACATACCACCATGACCACCATATGTCAGAAAGTTATTACAAGATTAGGGGCTGGTAACACCCTGTAGTTAGTTGATGTGTAATGAATAGCAGCATAGCCATAGGGGCAGCACGCGACTAAGGGTTGTGGAGGGTAAAGTTGAAAAAAAATATGGACCATAAGATTGTAGACATATACTAATCACAAAATGGATTTAAGGAAGCATGCGGGATTCCCACGATATAAGCTATGTGTAAACTGGTAAAGTAACTTAATTTTTATCTGACTAAATACATGGACGGGCAATTCTAAAGATTTTTTAAAAAATTTTAAATTATGAGCTGTATATCTTACATCTATTTATTTTTGATGAAAGGATCTTTCAAAAACGGGTGTATTTTTTAAAGGGTTTATTTTTACCAATATTAAAAGGGGTGGACCACAATGTAATATAATAAATCAAAATTTAAGGTTACTTAACATTGCTGGTTTTGTAAGCTTTTATTTCTTTACTTCAAAGGCAATTACTTGTTTATGTTAGAAGTGCGAAAGATAAATATAAACTTTCAATCAAGAAAATCAAAATACTTGGCCTAATCAATAATAATGAAAATTTTGATAAAAACAATACTGAAAACGAAAAACAAGAATTTTAAAAATATCAAAGTAATTTTAAGGTGGCCATAAGAACACACAACGTTTTCGATGAAAGAGTAGTTACTATTCAGTAATGAAACCTTGATAATATCAATTTTTGAACATTTAGCTGTAACATATTATGATTTCATGTCCAAAATACTTATTGTTAATCAAGAAAAAAATTAACAAAATAGTGCTACACAGCGACGCCGTTTCTTATTTATTTCTATAAAGATAATGAAGAAGACAGCCTGTAATTACAGTATGTTATTCCAAAAATGGTGTAGAGTAAATGTACCATAAAACATAAAAAGTACTTAGCTTAAAAGTATGAGAGATAAATATAAACTTTCAGCCAATAAAATAAGAATGCTTGATCTAATCAATAATATGAAAACTCTCATTCAACAAATATTGAAAACTAAGCATTATCTATACAGGGTGTTAGGTAATGCTTCTGCCAAACTTTGGGAATAGCTTTATAATAACAAATGGAGCAAAACAGTATTAGGTATGGAATTTTTTTCTAATATGCACAGTTTCTGAGAAAAGGCATGCTTTAATTTTACTTTTTATTCTCGGGAAAAACAAAATCAAAAGGGTTAAAGATACAGGAACAAAATTTTTACGGATAAATAAGAGTCTAATACTCTAATACATCAAGTAACAACCACAGAATAATTAAAGGAAAAAAAGGGTATAAGAATTTTTTTATTCCTTTTATCAGAAGTAATATCACAAAACCTCCTGATTTTATCGATAAATTTTTATTTTGCACGAATTTTTTTTGCGTAGCAACAAACACGAAAGCAAACTGCATGGTAAATGGTTTTACCTAATGTCAGTTTGTTTGAGTGATTTTTCTTAAAAGCAAAAAAATGAGTGCTTAAAAATAAAAGTTTATCTGAGAAAATCAGAGTGGTCGTGTGGTATTTGATGAGATAAATTCCAAAGACAACGCAAAATGAAACAATTTAATTATTATTATTTTATTTAACGATTTTAGAACAAATTTTAATTATATGTAAATGTACAATAATTAAAAAAACAGTTTTTAACTGTCACACTGACAGTTATAAACAATAACAACTATTTATTTACTTGGTAGCGGAAATTTATCGGGGCAACGGAATTTTATCAGTATAATACTGTTCCCATTGGTTGAATTTACAAGTGGCATCATGATTGGTTAAAAACTAGTCGTTGGAATTTATCGTTATAAACCCACCCCTAAAGTCTGGCAGAAGCATTACCTAACACCCTGTATACAGGGTGATTCAAAGGTATTGTCATTAATTTTAAGGGTAGGTAAAGCATATCAAATAGAACAACTTCACTTAATAAACTATGTGTCGCAAGTAAACGCCAAGCTCAGAAAAAAATTAAAATTAAATCCGAAAATTATTTGGGGGTTCCTGCAATAGGTACGTTCTGTTTACAAACGCCTTTCTTGTTCATATTGATAAGAGAGTCCAGGTATGTGTACGAAGGTTAATGTCAGTTCATTACGTAATTGTGTAATGTTTCATTTATTTTTGCAGGGTCAAATTTCTATCGTAGGCTTTTGAAATGCATATATATTAGCCAGCGGTTCTCAAAAATGTGTAACAAAATTTAAAATAAACATAAATCGCGATAAGCATTAAATTTTTGCTGTAATGTACTTCTATTAAGGTCAGCATATACCCATTTAATTTTTGACAATACTTTTGAATCACTCTGTATTGTAGCCTTGGAGGCTTTTGGCACGATTTTAATCCACTTTTTTCTGCCTTTGGCACTTTCGTTCTACTCACTAAGTGAGTCTTGTTGTACTTTATTTTTCCATTGTGTTTTTAGTCTTCCTTTTCACTGTCTTCCTGTTACTTCTGTATTCCATATTTTGTAGGGTATTCCCTCTTCCTTCATTCGAATTAAATGACTCACACATCTAATACGTTGTGCTTTAATAACTCCTATTATATCTGCATCGTAATTTAGTTCTCTCAGTTCTTGGTTTGTCCTTCTTTACCATCTTCCTTCTACTCTTTTTCTACCATATATCTTTCTGAATATCTTTCTTTCCCAAACACTTAATATTTGTTGTTCTTGTTTTCTTAAAGTCCATACCTCGCAGGCATACATCACCATCAGTCTAATTATTGTTTTGTAAATCCGTAATTTTGTGGTTTGTGAAAACACATTTTTCATTGCAAGTGCACTTCGTGTTCCTGTAGCGATTTTGGCCATAATTTCTTCCTTACCCCGGTGTCTTGTTACTATAATAATAATAATAATAATAATAAGCTGTACATTTCCGAAGAAATTAAAGCTGTTCTTTCGAACTATTTACCTAATCCAGTTATCTTGGTGGATTAATCCACATTGTCTTCACTGTTTCTTCTTTTTCTTGTTCTTATAGGTCCTGGTAAGTTTTTGCTTTTAAAACTACTTTCCTCCATTCTTTTCTATTTACAATTATTTCTTTCCAATTCCTTATTTTCATTTTCTTGATATCTGCTTCTACTTGGTATTTCCATCTTAGTTTGGGTCTTCTTTTCGGTCTTGTATTTAGAGGTGTCCATTCTGCAATGATTAGTGTTTGTGGTGATGTTTTTTCTTTTCTGTGTAAGTGTCCATACCATCTAATTCTTTGAGCCTTGTACACTCTCTTACTATGTTTTCTCTTTTTAGCATTTTGTCGATCTCGTGATTCATTAGTGGTATTATCTCGTCCTCTAGTTCTTTCTTGGGTCCCATAATTGTTCTGATAATTCGCTTTCGAAAATTCTCAGTTCTTCCTCTTCTTTCTTTGCTAAACTCGTTGGTTTTGCTGCGTACATTATATACCTACTTGTATTCTTGTGCTTCTGCTTATCTTCTTGTCTTTCAGCATTTTTTTATTTGTGCATTTTCTGAATTCTATGTTTTATGTCTTTCATTTCTTCTGCGTATCAGAAAATCTAGATACTTTGTATGTTTTTACCTCCTCGCCTCGAACGTATAATTATTAATTTTTATTTTCATCAATGTTTTTTTTTCCTACTGTAATGCATGTATTTTGTTTTTGTTTCATTTATTTCTAATCTTTTTTCTTTTGATGCTTGTTCTATTATGCTAAATGTTCTGTCTAGTTCATCTTTTCTTCTTGCTATTATTGCGATATCATCTGTATATGCGATTATTTGGACTGATTTGTTGTTAACTGTCCCATTCTGCTTTGTTTCTTTAATGATCCGGTCTAACGATATGATGAAGAGCAAAGCCGACAATGCATCGCCTTGTCTTAGGCCTTTACTTACTTCGAAGTCTTCTGTTGGTCCTTGGCTGAGAAGTGTTGATGCTCGTGTCTCTTTCATCGTCATCTTAATTAGTTGTGCCAATTTTTCTGGTGTTTTTGTTGCTTTTAGATCTTTTATAATTTTTGCTCTTATTAGACTGTCAAGAGCCCGTTTGTAATCGAGGAATAAAATATCTACGTCTATGTCGTGTTCGTAACATTTCTCAGCGATTTGTCTGATTGTGTGTATGGCGTCTATACAGGGTGGTCACTTTTACAATGTACACCATTGGGATCTCGGAAAGGGTAATAGATACAGGGTTGGTTAATAGGGAAAAGGTTGCGCCATTTTAGGTTCTTTAAAGAATTGAAGGGCATTCGGAGATAGCTCTTGTAGTTTCTGAATTATCCTGAAAATACTGAAAAGTTGCGTTTTTTTATTTCTTTAATAACTTTTTTGCTATTAGGACGAGTAAAATGAAATTTTGTGTGTTTACATAATTAAGCAAGGGCTATCTATTGCACTCTTTAAAAATTTTCTAGGCAAACTAGATAGTTGGGTTTTCATGGGTAACTTTTGATTTTCTTATAGCCGCCATATTGGATTTTTATACCAAAAGGTGCAGAGAAAACTTACAAATTCATCCATGTATCACACATGGTGAAAAAAATTTAATGTAAGTCCGGTGCGTTGGCCAGCAAGATCCCCTTGCTTAAACCCTTTCAATTCTTTAAAGAGCCTAAAATAACGCAACTTTTTCCTTATTTAACCAATCCAGTATCTCTTACCGTTTCCGAGATCACAATGGTGTACATTGTAAAAGTGACCACCCTGTAGTTGACTTATATTTTCTATATCCTAGTTGATAGTCTCCTAAAAATGTTTCCACGTGCTTTGTAAGCCTACTTTTTATTATCATCGGTGATTGCCCTGTAATTCATGCATCTGAATAGATTCCCTTTTTTTGGTATAGGCACTATTAGTCCTTTTCTCCATTCCGTTGGCATTTCTCCCTTTATCCATATGTTTTCTATAAGTTTATGTATTCTTTGCTGTAATTCTTTCCCTCCGTGTTTTATCAGTTCTGCACTAATCTTGTTACTTCCTGTTGTCTTTTTGTTTTTCATCTTTGCTATATTATGTTCTTTTACTTCCTCAAGTTTTGGTATTCTTCCTAGGAATTCTAATTGGTAGTGTGGTTTTTTTCCTCTTTTATTGTGTTCTTATCTTCTTCTTTGTAGAGGTTGCTGAAGTAACCATTTACTTTCTTCTATTTCGTCTAATGTTTTATTGTTTCTTCTAATTTTTTCATGTATTGATGGTACAGTTTCTTGAGTTATTCTTTCTATTTTGATTTTCTATTTCTTCTAGTGTTTTATCTATCCATTCCTTTTTCTTTTGGCATATTTTGTTTGCTTCTTTTCTTTTTTCTTGATAGTGTATCTTATCTTGCTCGCTGCTTGTTCTGAGCCACTTCTTTCTAGCGTTATTTTTCTCCTTTATACCAAAGAGCAGTATAAAGGGTTTATATCTACTATTTCGCATTCATCATCAAACTAGTAGTTTTTCATTCTTCTTCCGCTGAGTCCAATAGTGTTATATGCCGCTCTACTACCGCTTTTTTGATTTGTTACCAATTCTCTTCTATACTGTCTGTATTGTTTCTGGTTTCTAATCTGTTCATTAGTTCCTATTTATATTTTTATAATATCGTTGCTTCTTCTAGTTTATCTGTATTCCACCTTATTTTATTCTTCTCTTTTTTCTTCGACTTTTTTTTACTTCTGTTATGACTAGAAAGCGGTCAGAATCTATGTTTGCACCTCTATACGATCTAACATCATTGCTAGATTTGCAGTGTTCTCTTTTCACTAGAACATGATTGATTTGATTTCCATATTTTCCGTTTGGGTGCGCATCCATGTAATTTTATGAGGTCGTAGGTCATTTATGCTTAAATTTCGTACTCATTACCCACATACCCACATATCATTGGCTGCTGCAAGATTAGGGTGACCAGACGTACTCTTTTTCAGAGTATTATACTCTTTTCTAAATAAAATCCTCTTTACTCTTACTTTTTATAAAAAACCTATTAAAATACTCTTTTTAGAGTTTTCTTCAAAAATTTTTACAAATTTTTTGGCTCACGGGATAATGGTGACAAAAAATGTTGCACTCGCATCTCGCGTAGCTTTTAAAATGACCGCTTACTGCTTACATGGAGTGTACATAGTACATAGTAGTGTAATCTATGCCATTAGTAAAATATTGTTATTACCCCAAAAATATTATTTGTTTTTTTTCACCTCTTGTTATTTTTATGCGTTATTTTTCATGTTTTCTGGAGCTTAAATTAGATAATCAGTGGCAAAAATAAAGTCAATTGGAAGCGTTAAAACTGTATATTTGAACACAAATTTTTCAAAATTTTCCGGACCCCCCCCCCTTCTACCTGGACCTGGGGGGTACTCCGTACCCCCCGGAGAGTATCTCTCCACACTTTTTAAAAATGTACTCTTTTTGGTTCCAAGATTTCTGGTCACCCTATGCAAGATTGCATAACATTTGTTACTATTGTTCCCAAATACGTAAACGTTTCGACTTCAGTAAACCTGTATTCCTTATTCTGATTTACTTAATTTCAACTATATTGTAAGAAATACATTTTATGGCAACATTCACGGAGTATTGCGTCCTTACCCTTAGTTACCGTGCTATAACAAAACACCTGTGGTGTGTGGATCCTTTAAAATGGTTCCTGAGGACAGAGGAAGCATTGTCCAACATTTTGGTATTAAGATTTTCGACTCAGAATTTTATGACCAACATTGCCACGTGTAGTTCTTTCGCCAATTTATACGCACCCTGTATAGTGTATATTGGGCAAATTATTGCTTCATTCCACATTTTTGCCACTTCTTCTTGTCTCCAGATTTCTTGTATCAGCTCATATACCTTCTCCTGCAGTTTTTTCCCTGCAAACTTTATCGTTTCCGCCTGAATTCCATCATTACCCGTACTTCTATTATTCTTCAGTTGCTTTATTATCTCCACTACATACCTACTTCTTTATATGTGGGTTTTTCTTCATTTCTGTCATTATCTTCTAGTCTAGACTTTCGGCCTCGTCTAATATGTTTTCCTTTTTTGCTTATTGAGCATCTCTTCAAAATACCCCGCCCATCTTTCACCTATTCTACTTTTGTCTTCTATCAGGTTTTCCCGTTTGTCTTTACACATATTGGTTGGTATGGTCTCTTAACTGTTTTTACTCCTTGATAAAAATGTCTTATCTCCTTATTCACGTATTTTCTCTTTTCTTTCTTCTAAAAATTGTCCTGCATTTTCTTGTTACTTGTTTATATTTAAGTTAATTTGTTTCTGACGGGTTTTGTAACATTCTATTCATCCTTGCTGTATGTTTTTCTTTATCTCTTCATCGCATTCGGCATCATACTTGTTTTTTGTGTTGCAGTGTTGCATGGTTATTTACAATTTCTTCAAAAGGCTGTCGATAGTATTCGGTTAATGGGTTAAAAATTTACCGAATAATCCGGATAATCAAATAGTTCGGATGTTCGAATAATCTGGATATTCGAATGATCCGAGTATTTGGCTTAATAAAATATTCGAATAATCCGAATGTTTGATTAAGGCAAATATTCGAATAGTCCAAATATTTGAATAATTCGAATATTCGAATACAATTATCTGCAATTTCAGTAAGCGTGATGAGAATTCTATAGTAGGTGTTAATTTTTCAACGGCCAATTAATCGACGAATGTTTATTTTTTGCGCTACCAACAGTACCAACCTACCAACCTTTGTTTCTATGCTTATGGCGTTTGCGTTTTGTCATGATCTTCCCGGTCACTTTTCAGTTACAACGAAAATGTGTCGGTTGCTAGGAAAATTGCAAAATAACGAATACATTATGAATATTAAGGTACTAGGAGCGTTAAGGTGTATTTAGACTCAGAAATTTTGTCCGGAAAGTTGAAGGAGAAATTTAAACGAACCAATCAGAAGGTGTATAGAATTTAGATTCAAATTCTACACACCTCCTGATTGGTTCGTTTAAATTTCTCCGTCAACTTTCCGGACAAAATTTCTGAGTCTGAATGCACCTTTATATTTATTCGCTACGTAATAAAATCAGTAATTTTAGTTGTTGGTATTGGTACTGTTGGTAGCGCAAAAAAGGCCCTAAAGGACCTCCTTCTTTTAACTCTTTCTGCTTACCGTTCTTGTAACGCAATATACTATAACACGTTTATTGACGAATAATCGTGTAAAGAATGGTTTAGCTGTAAACCGGATAGTCAGCAATTAATCGATTAGCGAATAGCTGGAAACAGTCAACCGGTTAATCGAGGAACAACCGATTACGGTTACTTAGCCCATTGGCGAATACTCGATTATCGAATAGTTGGCGGTTAAACGGCGAATAATCCGTTACCGAATACTATAACGTTTAGTCGGTTATTTAACAAATAATACGAATAGCGAATAGTTTGCGGTTAACCGATTAGCCGGCAAACTATTCGGTATCCGGTTAATTCGAATACCGAATATTATACTAACCGGTTAACCGGTTACCGATTTTTTCAAAAATCGACAGCATTTTCTTCTAATCTTCTAATCTGAGTCCAGATCTGGGCCCTTGTAGCTTCTCATGTCTTTTATGCATCGCTCACTTTTGATTTCTATCAAGACATGGTCAATCTGATTCGTCGTGTTGCCATCGGGGTTGTCCAGGTTCCTTTATGTATATTCTTGTGTTGATAATACGTGCTTTTGACTTTCATACCAACTTCTACTTCTACCCATTGCAAAATCTATTAATTATTTGCCGTTTTCGTTGGTTTCTGCATGTAGACTATATTTCTCTATTGTCGGTTAATATGATGTTTCCTTTCCGATTTTTGGTAGTTTTCCAACAATATTGTTCTTTTACTTCTCTTTGGTTTTCTTCAGATGGTGCATGAAAATTAATTATACTTATTTTCTGATGGTTTCCTTTCAATCTTTTATAACATATTCTTTCATTTACTGGTGTAAACCTTTTTTTTTATAGACGGAAAATCTTCATAGACGGGATTCTTACCGACTAAAACTCGTCTTCTTCGCCGCGTATGTGTGCTATGGAACCGTTTCGCACATTCTTCATTAGCACATTGGCAGCCTTTGCAGCCTATACATATTTTTAATCCTGTCTACCCTCCCTATCTAGCTCGTGGTTTTATGCTTGCTTACCTTGGTTGTCTCTGTTGTTCTTCGCCCTCTTTGCACTGCATAATTTTGAAGATCATGGGGCTGGATCTCCACATCATTTAGCTTAAAGATAATTCCGTCGCGTTTTCTTTTCCATTTAAGGATGATTGCTTCGGTTTTTTCAGGTGCCAGCCGAAGCTCATTTTCTTCCATCCAGGCGTTTATTTTCTTAAGGCAACGATTTGTTTTTCTCATCATTCATCCTTATCCCTCGCAGCTACGATCATCACCAAGTCGTCTGCAAAGGTGATTCTTTCATTTGCTGGCATAAAACCTATTACTGTAGTTTTTAATCTAATATCACTTACTAAAAATCCGGTACCCAACATTCTGTCTCTTCCGCTGCTTTTAAAACATGTGTATTTGTGTATCCATGTATTTTACAAATTTCATTTCCTATTTGTTTTGTTTCCTGAATCATCGCCAATAGATCTATTTTATAGTCGATTAATTAATTATTTTATTGTCATTGGTTCAAACGTGCCCCTAACATGCCATGTTGCTATGAATATTTCCTTTCTGTCTTCCGTTCTTTGTATTTTTATTTTGATGTATCTATCTTTTTTCCCATTCATACTCTTACACCTTTTCATTGCCAATGTCGTGTTTAGTCTTTTTGTCCTACCATTTATCTTTATCAGTTTTTTGTATCATTTACTATCTCAACTCTTTGTAGACTTGGGTTCCAGTCTTCCAGTCATGTCTTTCTTCCTCTATGAAAATCCTATTTTAACATCCTCTTTGTTCTCTAGCAATATCTTTAGCTCATACTGTATTTTTTTTCTTCAAGGGTGTACTTAGTCATTATCAATGTAGATTTTAGCACTTCCCAATTTTCTTTCTTTTTCATTCCCCACGTTTGCAACTCCGCGACAATATATTCTTTATCATTTCTTCCTTTAATTTTGTAACTGTTTTTAATTGCTGGTCCGCTTTAAGTTTTTACCTGTTACTGCTTCATTAATTGCCCTACTCCTTCTTTTAGTATCTCATTTTGTATCTTTATTCCCTTGATGACTACGTCATTTTGAAGTTTATTTTTTTGGTGTCTTCTCCAACACATTTTCTAATTTGGTTATCCTTGTTTCTAATTATTTTTTCTCTTTTTTCATTTCATTTGTAAGATCACGAATTTCATTTAAAAGCGATTTTTTCGCGTCTTTCAGCATATTTTTCAATTCATCCAACGAAATAACAGCAAAAAAAACAAGTCTCAGGAATTTTAAAAACATCAAAGTAATTTTAATTAAAAGATAAACATAAACTTCCAGCCAAGAAAATGTAAATACGTGGTCTAATTAATAATATCAAAACGTTTATACACAAATATTGAAAACGAAAATAGGTACAACAAAAAATTAAGTCTGGAGCCTGGAGAATGTTAAAAATGTTATGTAATCATTTACAAATTTTTGTTGATAAATTGTAATTTATACACTTATAAAAGAGTACGAATTTCGCGTACCTACAGTTTGTTTTACTGTAAAAATGATGTAGGTATTGTAATATAATAGTAGATTACGTACCAAGTGCCGAAAAGTGGATTTTTACTAGACGAGTATGGTAGGTTTGAGTACGAGCGATAGCGAGTACTTAAATGCCGTACTTTTCGGACGCGGCGCGTACACTATTTTTTCGCATTTTATATTCTCACATAAAAAGTTATCTAAATTTATTGAGATACATTCTGAATAAAATTAATAAAAACACTGAAAAAAGTAGGCGGATTCTCGATCTGACAGGAACTGTTTTTGACATAACAGAATTCAATTCAAACCAATAAATACATTTATTTTTGAAATCTAATTCCGAAATGGACTTGAGTGACGAAAATAACTTGTAAAACCATTCAGAAGATATTTTAAATGCTGCCCGAGAAGCTATCAAATTGCATTTTAATGACACCTGACGTTGCTATGCTGTAATGGTTTCTATGCTGTAAAGTGGCCCATTACAGGACGATTTTGAGTATCGTAAAGTAATACATTACAATTACAGTACGAAATGCGAAAAATTCAAACCTGGCGCCAAACCATATTTTAAATGGTCCTGTGACGTCGACTTATTTATTTGCTTCATAAAGGAAACAGCTTTCTGTATTGAAAATATTATCCAGAAAAGTTTTAACTGAAAGTAATTTTATATTCATTTACATTTTAAACGATTAATAAATAAGGTCAAAAGCGTTAATTCAAATTTGCCGCCAAAATGCGTTTCAAGTGACCCAATTCAATTATTGCACAATAATCTGTCAATTTTTATCAAATGTTTTAAGCGTCCCGCTTGTCAACTTTAAGGTTATGTGTTTGAGAAGATATGAACTTGAAAAATCTTATTATATAAATCGATGTAGTACTTAAAATTAAGTTTAAAAATGACATTTACGGACTACATATCAGCATTATCAGATAATCCATATTTCGGAGCTGGCTTTGGTTTATTTGGTTTAGGCGCCGGTGCTGCTTTATTAAAAAGGGGCCTTCAGGGTTCTATTATTTTATTCAGACGGCATTATATGATCACTTTAGAAGTCCCATGTAAAGATAAATCCTATCAATGGTTATTACAGTGGATGACGTACAAAGGCGCAAAGCAAACGCAACACTTAAGCGTTGAAACGAGCTTTGAACAAAAGGATACTGGACAAGTGAAGACAAAGTATGATTTTATCCCAAGCATTGGTACACATTTTTTTAGGTAAGGACGTGTTTATAGTTTAAACGGGGCAGTATTTAAAAACTATTCGTTGTAGATATGGTTCAACGTGGATTAGAGTCGAAAGGACGCGAGAACAACATACTGTAGATTTGAGTATGGGTATACCTTGGGAAACCGTTACTTTAACAGCTTTCGGAAGGGACAAAGGGATATACTTTAATATCTTAGAAGAAGGTATTAACTTAATAGATAAATTTGATACTTGCAGTTGTTAAAAAAATAGTTTATTTAATATTAATTTTGTGTGTTTTGTTGTTGTGAACTACATTCTGAGGGAATTTCACAGTTTGTTTTTTAAATTAGCAATATCAGTGACCACGAAATAGACGATGTAGTAACGCAAACTAAGATAGAGTTGTATCAAAGAATATACTATATTCTTTGGTTGTATGTAAATAATAACTCTTTAAAGGTTTTAAAACAGATCATGTTAATGAGTAATTACATAATTATTGCAGTGTCTAAAAAGAAACTATTTTGCCTTATATAATAACAGATTAGAGAGGAAGTGAGGAAAATTAGATAATTTGTAAACAATAACATATTTTGATTACTGTTGCTGTCAATTCCAGTTAATCTTCTGTAAGCAGCAAGTGAAACATCGCTGAGGTAACTTAACTGCTTTTCATCGAATACTTCCAATTGCTCTTCTCCCATTGCTTCTATAGTTGCATAGTCTATTCCTTCCATGGCTTCGGGTCTGATTGTTTTAAGATCTGCAGCTTTCATGGCTTTAAGCAGTAGTGCCAATTTCGAAGTGTCATTTGTATTCCATGCCTGAGGAGGGCCGTATGCTGTTGGTGACATGGCAATATGCAGAAGTACCTTTTAAAAGAGATTTGTTAAATTTTTATTAGGTAATTGCATAATATTCAAAATCCACAACCTGTAGTTGTCGCTTAGTGCAAGGTCTGATATTTTCAAAAACATCGCGACCAATATTAAGAAAAGTTGTAGTTGATATTTTCATAAGGTCATTTGGTGAGAAGGCACAAATTAAACCTTTTAGTTGATTAATGGTTTCTATTTTTTTGAAAATATCTTCACCCCATCTTCGTTTCATAGCAAATCCTATAATCCCCGCACGTCTACGGCCAAGCCCCTCTAACGTTCCTAAAAAATATTTTATTTGTTGGACTGTTATGATATTTAGTTACTAACCTGTTTGAAGTTGCCAAATTTCATCATATTTTTTTATATTTAAAATAAGAAATTTTGTTCAAACTTTCAAACTTAAATTACTAGTACTTCTTCTCCATTTATCCTTATACCCATCGGGTGTCGGATATTTAGGTCTTCTTAATCCATTTTTTATACTCTTTTCTATCTTTAGCCTTTTCTCTTGGTTCTGTTATACTGCATCCTCTGAGTCCGCTCCTTTTAGCCACTTCTTCCATCCATGTCCTTTTGGGTCTTCCCTTTTTCTTCTTGATTATTTTGGCCTCTATTATCTTTTTAGGTATTCTGTTGTCTTGTATTCTGGACACGTGTCCGTACCACTCTAATATCTTATTTTTATATTTTTTTATTATTCGTTCCTGTGGGAGTTGATTTGCAATATCTACATTCTTGATATGATCCCATTTTGTTAGTTCAGCAATTTTTCTTAAAAATTTAATTTTGACCGCAGTTAATCTACTCTCGTATTTTTGTTGTATAGTCCATGTTTCACTTCCATACAATAATGATGGAACCGCTATACTATTATAGATTAGTAGTTTTGTTTTATCGTTTATTTCTTTTTTACCAAATATTGTATTATTTAGTGCATAGTAGATGTTCGTTGCTTTTTTAGTTTTACTAGATATGTCTGCCTCTATGTTACCGTCGTTTGTTATAAACGAGCCCAAGTATTCAAAAGTTGAGACCTCCTCAAGTTGTACTCCTAGTTGGTTTAGTTTTATATGTGTATTTTCTTCTCTCTTATTAATGACCATCATCTTACTTTTGTCAGGATTTATTTCCATTTTTAATTTCTTTATTTCAGCTGTCCATATATTTAACAATTTTTGCATTTTCCCTTTCGTCTCTGCTATTAGCACCACATCGCCAGCATATAGGAGAGAGTCAATTAGTATTGGTTGCATGTTCCAGTACCCTATTATAGTTTGTAGGCCTCCTATTTTATTCTTAATGTTTTTCAGGATTCTATCGATGGCTATTATAAAAAGGAGGGGGCTTACTGTATCGCCCTGTTTAACCCCTTTTCTGATGTGGAAACTTTCAGAGCGATACCCGTTTAATTGTACCTTGGCTGAAATGTTTCTATATAATACATTTATGATTTGTAAAATTTTGGCTGGCATTTTGAGGGTTCCTAGTAAGGCTTTCCTGCATATCATATCAAAAGCTGCTTTGAGGTCGACAAACGTTAGTATGATTTGTTCTCCGGTCTGTATTTTTTTTTCTATAATATTTCTTATCGCAAAAATATTATCTGTTGTTCGCCTGCCTTTCCTGAATGCAGCTTGTTCATCCTGTAGTTGGTTATCTACATGTCTTCTTAATTTCTGTTCCATTATTCTCGTAAATGTTTTATAGGCTACCGAGGAGAGGCAAATTGCTCTATAATTATCGCAAATTTGTCTGTCACCTTTTTTGTAGATGGGTAATATTAAATTGTGGTCCCAGTCGTTTATCCCAATCTCTTCAAGATATTTTATCATTTCCGGGTGGATATTATTCCCTCCGCAGGCTCTTCCAACTCTTATTTTGGATATCGCCGCTACTACTTCCTCTCTAGTGATATTGTCATTTACTTCTTCCTCGGCATTTCCTCCTCCTTCTTCTTCGTTTCCATGTTCCCCTCCATCTATATCGAATTTCTGTGCAAAATACTCTTTCCATGTATTTAGTATATCTGTAGTGTTTGTTTGTAGTTTATTTTGTGAATCTCTTATTCCAGCTATCACTTTTTTGTTTTTTCCTCTTAGTCCTTTTATTTTTCCCCAGAATTTTCTATTATTGACTTTGTATCTCTCGTTTAGTTCTCTTCCAAACTCAGGTTTTTTGTTTCGCCGCTTTGACCGTCTCTTTGGCTGCTTTCCTCTTCGTTTCATAGTTTATCTTATTAGTCTCATTTTTTGTGACTAGGTATTTCTTCCAGGCTATCTTTTTTTGTTTTACTGCACTTTCCACTTCTTCATTCCACCATGGTGTACTTTTGTCCATGGGATTAATTTTCCTCGTTCCGCATGTTTCAGTAATTGCTTCATTTAGTGCTGTTTTGAAAACCCTCCATTTATCTTTAAATTTCATCTTGTCTTCAGTTGTCTCTGCCTGCATCAATTTCAGGTCCACTTTCTTCCGGTAGATATCCTTATTTTCTTCTTTTCCCATTTTTTTAATATTTATACTGTATTTGCTCTTTTCTGTATCATTATTATCTAATATGCTCCTCTGCCTTATCTTGGCATACACTAAACTATGTTGAGAGCTGATTTCTGCTTTTTTGATGACCATTACTTCCTGTACTATATTACTCATTTCGTGGCTATACAGGGTGGCTGATTTTTCATTGACCAGCTTATATCTCGTTTATTATTAGAAATACAAGAAAAAGTCAGATGAAATAGTTGTTTAGTATTAATTCTTCTATAAAATGGCATAATTAATTATTTTTCATTGCCAACTGTATTTCAGGAAAAATGTATAACTTTGGTTTTTTAAATGGAATACCCTGTATATTTATTCGCTAATGGATCGAGGGTTAAATTCTCTTTTCAAAAATGTATCACATGTGATATTTTAGGTTTCATTTGGAGGAAAAACTCAAATAACAGAATCGTGCTAGTTGGCTATGCCTGCTGTTTATTTTACATACAATTGATAGTACCAAGTAACAGTGCTATAAAAAATTAATAAGCAATGAAATAAAACAAATAATTACTTATTTTAATAAAGTACAAAAGACTGCCAAAAACAAAAACCGCGCATAGCTAACTAGAATGATTTTATTATTTGAGTTTTTGTTTGTTTGATTGACACTTAAAACATCACATGTGATACATTTATGAAAAGAGAATTTAACCCTCGATCCATTAGCGAATAAATTACGGGGTGTTCCATTTAAAAAACCAAAGTTATACATTTTTCCTGAAAAACAGTAGGCCATGAAAGATAATTAATTATGCCATTTTATAGAAGAATTAATACTACAAAACTATTTCCTCTGACTTTTTCTTGCATTTCTGATAATAATACAAATCAGCTGATCCCAAGCACTTTGGAGTCGCGTCTGCTCGTGCTATGGTGGCGCCGCCTGGCAACCGAATGCAAACTAATCATAAAACTGCCTGCCAAATTTTACATTAAGTTGGGGTATCTGATTGTTATGTGATCAGAGATATTACTAAACTTCATATATTATGTATGTATTATTATTTATTTATAGCTTTAAAGTTAGAAAGAATTTTTATGAACTTACCTTGCAGGCTAGAAATTTAAGTATTTCTAAAAATAATATTTAAAAATTATATGTAACACGCGACAATTAGGTACACAAGTAAAAGACAGAACTGAGACCACACTGAGTCCCAGATTCTACGAGAATTTACACGCGTGACGTCATCCGGGTAGCATTAGAGCTTCAGAGAGGGGTAGGTTTTGTTCACCACTTTAAGATACAGTAGTAGGTAACCTCTCTAGCATAGTAACTCAACGGACCTTGCTTAACAACCACTTAAAATTTTAAACCGTCTCTGTATCTAGTTACCGTGTGTACCTAGTACCTCCAGACAATCTGTATACAGATTGTCTGAAACTACTAGCCACTTAGGTACTGGCCAATTTTCAAATAGAATTTGAAACAGGTCAGTAATTTGCCGAAGAGAATTTCCTTGGAGGTACCTACCACTTAACAATCTGTACTCTTTCATTGACTAAATACACTTCCATTTTGTAGCTGCTACTTGAAAAAGTACAAAAGCTATTATTTTTTATTACGTGCAACTTATTTTGACATTATCATTAATTGTTGCTTGTGATGTATGCCTTCTATGCATAAAAATATAATAGCCTATGTGTGGCTAGTGAAGCCAGACAAAGTGTATGCAAATATATTCATGTTTTTCTTCTGTGCCTTGTCCTTTTTTCTTAGTCTCAGTTAGAATGGTAATATCTGTTTTGTATCGATTTAACTCTCTCATAACTTATTACTAATTCCCTGGATGTTCCAGGTATTAATTCTCATAGTCCGTCTTCTCGCCTGGATTCATCTTTTTAGCAATTTTAACACTTTTTACAAGAGTAGGGGCGCTGACCCTCTGATATTGTCCATCTGTTATAAAGTTATAATTTGGTTAGAATAATGCATTATTTTGATGCATTAATATCACTTCATTTTGTGATTGTGGTACGATTTGTTATGGAAACATTGTTAGCGAGATAGTTTTACGATTGTATTAGGTCGCCAGATATCACTCACGTACAATGATAGAATATCATCTTTCGCAGCATGAGAGCTCTCGACACTTGTTTATCATTCAATAGTCAAACGAATACTATTATGAAAATATGTTTGAAATTTTTTTACCCACCTAAGTAATCAATAATTTTCCAGTCCGAATAATTCAAATTAAAAAGATCTAATTCGGGGATACATAATAAAATATCTCCCGTTCTTTCTAAATCAGCACGAGTGAATGTTTCCACAGATTTATTCCCTTTCACTATTTCCCATATTATTAACTTTTTGTTAAGGCTGATTTGAACCTTGTTTATGTCTGGAAGCGCTCTGACAACACTATTTCTGTCAATTTTTCTTACCTGCAAAAAGTTTTTTTCATAAAGTTAATTGTATGAATATTTAATTTTTTTTCTATAGCAGCTGTTAAAGTGCTATTTTATCTACTAATTTGAGTAGATAAAGTAGCACTTTAACAGCAAGGGTAGATAAAGTACTCAAGCGTAATTAGCGTCTCGACGCTAAAATACGCCCTCGAAGATAAAATACAATTTTATCGTCTTGTATAATAAATAACTATTACATCATCAGCTGTTCCATTTAAAAGAATTTTAGTGAACTGAAGCTCATGTACAATTTCATTGTCTTCTGTTGTTTCATTTAAATCATAAACATAACCAGCACTGGAATATTGCACATTTGGGTCTGGTGTATCACCAGGTGGAAATGTCCCATCCATATAATCAGCATAACTATTATCTAGACAAATAGAATCTGTATTCCAACTCAGTTCTTATATCACTTGCATTGCTTTTCAAATAATATAAAGATAACACACTGCAGATAATATTACCTTCTGCAAATTGAGGAATAGAATAAGGCGAAATTTCATTATAAGCCTGTGTATCATTATTGTCTTTATATTCTGGTTGGTAAAATGCAGGCACGGATTTCAATAAATAGCACGGAATATTATAAAAGATTACCAATAAGACTAGCAACATTTTAAAATGTCATTTCTGACACTTTTTATCGATTGTTTTACCTAAGGTTTCTTGTAGTGGGTCCTTCCCGGGATTTCCCGGGAGCGAAATCCCGGGAAATTAGCTGCTTTTTATAATCCCGACTCCCGGGATTCACGTTTTAAATCCCGGGACGAGTTTTTTTTTCAAAATCAACCATTTCCTCCATCTTTAAATATGCAAACGATTTGGCTAACCAGTATTTTTTTGAAACTAGTGATTTAGTAGAAGTGAATGATGAAACTTTCCCTTCTACTACTAAATCTTCATTAAGGCTTTCTTTAGCAAATGAAATAATTGCATCCCATCCCGACAAAATATTATCAATTAAAAAGGAGCTGAAACCATATTAGTCCAGTAAACGGAGCCGAAAAAGGGGGGTTACCCTGCAAAAGGTCGGGTAGTTCTGAATTCTTGATATGCTGTATAGGATGGTTGGTTAGTGAAAAATCCAAATTTCCACAATTCCCTCTCCTCCGCTCCCGCCGCTATCTTGTGGAAACCACCGAAAATCGGCACTTCTTTCAGTTTTTTGCCTATAACCTCTTTCTGATGAATTTTAGCGCAAAAAACGTTATTTACCGACTTGTATAGAACAAAATTTCCTGCAAATTTGTCATTAGAAGTTTTTTTATACGATTAATATCAACGGATCTATCAAGCTTCCAAAAAAGGCCAAAATTGTGTACTTTGCAAATTTTTGAGTTTGTTTCCACTTTACATCGCAATAACTCCGTAACACTTCATTTTAGCGTAAAAGCCTTTATAATCAATCTTGTAGAGAATTTAATTACCTACAAAATCCATGTATCAAGTTCTTTACGTCCAATGCAACAGAGTGGGGATAAATTTACAAAGAAAAAACGAAAAAGGGGATTTTTTCAAGTTTAGTGCAGCAACTCTCTTTGGTTCATTATTTCTAATAATAAAAGTATTACCTTTCATTTCAAACAGAATAATCTGCATACATAGATGAAAATTTAATGTAATTATGTGTTGGCGAACGTCAGTGAAGTCTCGTGGGACTACTAGAAAAACTTAAAAAAAAACTGCACTTTCTTCTTTTATTTGCCTGCGACTTCTTTCTACTGCTCTTCAGCTCCGAATGAGTTATTTGCCGAGTATTATATATATTCTAAGGCTCAATTTTCTAAAAATTTGGCTTATTATGTCTTTTGTGAAACCAATAGCGGTGGAGCTGTACCGCCCCCAACAAGGCAAAAGTAGCGATCTTAGAAAAATATTGAGTTTTTTTCCCAGTTTTCCTAGCTATAAGTAAATAGATAAATAAATAAATAACTCCTCGGCAGTTGAATAGAATCAATCTTGTAAGGAATATCATCAAATTTCATTATTTAGTTTCGTTTTTTTTTTGTAAATTTATTCCCACTCTGTTGCATTGGTCGTAAAAAAATTGATACATGGGTTTTGTAGGTAATTAAATTCTCTACAAGATAGATTAGAAGGGCTTTTACTCTGAAATGAAGTGTTACGGAGTTATTGCGATGTAAAGTGGAAACAAACTCAAAAATTTGCAAAGTACGCAATTTTAGCCTTTTTTTGGAAGCTTGATAGATCCGTTGATATTAATCGTATAAAAAAACTTCAAATAAAAAATTTGTAGGAAATTTTGTCCTCTACAAGTCGGTAAATAACTTTTTTTAAGATCGCTACTTTTGCCTTGTTGGGAGCGGTACAGCTCCACCGCTATTGGTTTCACAAAAGACATAAGCCAAATTTTTAGAAAATTGAGCCTTAGAATATATATAATACTCGGCAAATAACTCATGCTCAGCTGAACAGCAGTAGAAAGAAGTCGCAGGCAAATAAAAGAAGAAAGTGTTGGTTTTTAAAAAGTTTTTTCTGGTAGTCCCACGAGACTCCACTGACATTCGCCAACACATAATTACATTAATTTTGCATCTATGTATACAGATTATACTGTTTGAAATGAAAGGTAATACTTTTATTATTAGAAATAATGAACCAAAGGGAGTTGCTGCACTAAACTTGAAAAAATCTCCTTTTTCGTTTTTTCTTTGTAAATTTATCCCCACTCTGTTGCATTGGACGTAAAAAACTTGATACATGGATTTTGTAGGTAACTAAATTCTCTACAAGATTGATTATAAGGGCTTTGACGCTAAAATTAAGTGTTACGGAGTTATTGCGATGTAAAGTGCAAACAAACTCAAAATTTTGCTAAGTACGCAATTTTAGCCATTTTTGGAAGCTTCATAGCTCCGTTGATATTAATCGCACAAAAAAACTTTAAATAACAAATTTTCAGGAAATTTTGTCCTCTACAATTGGGTAAATAACTTTTTTTGTGCTAAAATTCACCATAAAGAAGTTATAGGCAAGAAACTGAAAGAAGTGCCGATTTTCGGTGGTTTCCACACGATGGCGGAGGGAGCGCCGGAGGGGGAATTGTGGAAATTTGGATTTTTCACTAACCAACAATCGTATACAACATATCAAAAATTCAGAACTACCCGACCTTTTGTAGGGTAAAATCCTTCGTTTACTGGACTATATTATGAAGCAACAGGAACGAAGACACGTATTCTGAAACGTATATACAATTCGTGTTTTCAATTTCTGGCACAATCGTCACAAAAAAACGCGATGGTCTATCTGATCATTCTGTTGATGTTCTGTGTTTTTTAAAAACTTATTTTAAAAATCAACAAGACGTATAAATTAAATATTTATTTCCCGTTTTTCTGCTTAAATAAAAAAATTAATTTTGTATGGTTTCCTAAAAAAAAAATGATTTTTTTGTTTTTAATTTTTTAAATAATGAAATAATAAATGTTTTTGTTTTCTACTAAGCTTTTTTATTTCTTTTCAATAAAAATATTTAATTTGCTCTATAATATCAAAGGTTTAATATTAAAATAAAATTTCCCGGTTCCCGGGAAATCCCGGGATTTAACGAACTTTCAATCCCGATTCCCGGGATTGAAAAAATCTTCGGGAACAGCACCCACTAGTTTCTTGATGTAAATATTCTACATTTTCTAAAAAAATTCTTTTGTTAGCTAGACACATGGCATTAAAACAACACGAGGGCAAAACAATAATGTATTCAGCGCTTGGAAGCGAATGGAGACCGTTTGGTCATCCCAGAAAACGAAGACCAATATCATCCGTAGTTCTCGATGAAGGTGTAAGCGATAGAATTCTAAAAGACTGTAACGAATTTATATCGAATCCTTCATGGTACACTGAAAGAGGTATTCCATACAGACGAGGATATTTACTATATGGTCCGCCAGGATGTGGAAAATCATCGTATATCACTGCTCTAGCTGGTGAACTAGAGTTCGGTATATGCGTCTTAAACCTATCAGAAAGGGGCTTATCAGACGATAGACTTAATCATCTTTTAAGCGTTGCACCTCAACAAAGTATAATTTTATTAGAAGATATAGACGCAGCATTTTTATCTCGAGAAGATTCAGCTCAACAGAAAGCTGCATTCGAAGGTTTAAATCGCGTTACCTTTAGTGGATTATTAAATTGTTTAGATGGTGTTGCAAGCACAGAAGCTCGAATAGTTTTTATGACTACAAATTATTTAGAAAGGTTTGATTTTTGTTTTCTTTAGAGAAATTTTTAATTGATACTTTATTATTATTGTAGATTGGATCCTGCGCTTATACGACCCGGTAGAGTAGATCTTAAAGAATACATAGGCTGGTGTTCGCATTATCAGATAGAAAAAATGTATTTACGTTTTTATAAAGGGGATGGCGCTGCTGAAGAGGCCAAAGTATTTGCTGATAGGGTTTACGAGTGTAAGAGAAATGTTAGTCCTGCTCAAATTCAGGGATACTTTATGTTCCACAAGAAATCATGCGGAAATGATGTTATAGATAATGTAGCGATGATTTGGGAGTTATAACAGTAAATAAGATTAGTTGTTAAGTAGAATGGTTTAAATTATTAATGAAGAGATTTGTAATTATTAATTTATAAGTGTAAAGAGAACATGGTGCCGAGCATAATTTTTATATAAGTAGATTTGTTAAGCTAAATATAACTTCTTTTGTCTTGTTTTTTATGTAAATACATTTGTATTGCTTACTGTTGTAATCGTGTGTTTTGTCTCCACTTAGTTTTAAATTTTAGCTGCTCTGAAACTAAAAGTATCCCGTCAGTGTTGGGATTTGAATATACATCTTCTTGTTTGTGAGGTAAAGAATTTGCTGGGGGTTCTATATATCACTAATTTGATATGCTAGAGCAGTGGTTCCCAACCTGTGCTCTTCCCAGGGGATGCGCGGCCGCTCCAGGCAAAAATAAAATAAATAAAAATTGAATGAAATTAAAGAATAAGAAACAAGTAGAATCAAAATAAAAAAACTAGAAGTTACATTCTAAACAAAAATTTGCCAAGACGGCACACACTGTCGCGTGCTGCATCTGGAATCCGCTCGAAGCTTTTCAAACAGCCCCATATAAATAGAGGCTGGCTGGTCGATTTGGAGTCACTCCACAGTGAATTTTCATAGTGATAACATTATGATTTCTTAGCGATTCTTCGGCGAGTTTGACCTTGTGAGGGTTTAGTTGTGTAGTTAGTAAATGTTGTGTTTTGTTCTACTCGTATGTTTGAACCCCGAACTACCGCGATACATTTCCGGTAGAAACACGTTACATTATTGATTATTTATTAACTCAGGTGCTTTTATTGGTTTTCAAGTAGGTAAGTATTTGTATTTTGTTATAAAATTTTTATTTGCTTTATTTTGTATTCTGGGTTATGAAAGCTAAGGTTTTTTTTTTTTTTTTTTTTTTAATTTAGCTATGCTACATATAAAAACATGTTTATAGCACGTCCCACAATATATCTAGTCTTAAAGCATGTGCAATGTAAAATACAACAATTTTTTATACAAACAAGACAAACAATACATATTAAAAGTACACAGAAATGTTTGGACTTAATTTTAAAGATTCAGCTTATAGGCCTGAATTTGAGCCATGGCTTCTATCTTCTATAAATTCATCGACAGAATAAAACCTCTTTTGCAGAAAATAATGCTTTAAGATTTTTTTGAAACAATATAAAGTCTGCTTTTTCAAATCCGTAGGCAAGAGATTATAGAGTTTATAATCTATAGTATTTTTCTTAGATTTTGTCAGTCTAAGCTGTGAGGTTCTTATAAAAGCGGCATTCCTTGTATTATAATCATGGACATCAGCCTGCGTGATAAGTGAAGGTAATTTCTTGTGAATTTCTAATAAAACATTATAGATATACAAAGATGGAAGGGTCATTATCTTGTGTTTAATAAACAAATTTCGACATGATTCACTAGAATTTACATTCGATATAATTCTGATCGCTTTTTTCTGTAACTTAAAAGCTGCATTGGAAAATTGAGAATTACCCCAGAGTAAAATACCGTATGCCAAATGCGAGTGAAACAGAGAAAAATATACTGTTCTAAGCGTCTCAAAATTTGTGATGTGCCTGAGTTGACGTAATAAAAATAGGGTACTACTTAATTTTGATTTCAACTGTTCAATGTGACCTGACCAGTTTAGTTTGTTATCTATTGTGAAGCCTAGCAACTTGACAACTTGGTTTTGTTGGTTTGGATCTCGTGTAGACACACATAAACGTTGTGATTTATCAGTGTTGAGTTTTAATCTATTGCCCGTAAACCAATATTGTGCTTTTTCTTCAATTTCGTTGGCTAGGGTGATAAATGTGTTGTAGTCCTTATCGGAGAAAACTAAAGTGGTGTCATCTGCAAATAAGATCGCCTCATGGGGTAACATGTAACTGCATAAATCATTTATATAAATTATAAATAGCAAGGGTCCTAAAACAGACCCTTGTGGTACGCCGTACTTAATACTTTTAAAGTTGGATTTAGAGTTATTGAGAAACACGGCCTGAAAACGATCTGATAAATACGAATTGATAAGAGCTAAAGTAGTACCCCTTATACCGTAGTAACTGAGCTTTTCAAGAAGAATGTCATGAGAAACACAGTCAAATGCCTTTGATAGATCGCAAAGAGTGATGCCAGTATGATTACCTTTCTCAAGTCCTTCAATGGTCTTTGCTACAACTTTCACTAATGCCCCGGACGTAGAACGGTTAGTTCTAAACCCAAATTGTCCGTCATTGAAATAGTTGTGTTTCTCAAAGTACCGAGTAAGTACCAGCCGGTACGTGTATGGCTACCATTAGCCGGTACGTGTATGGCTACCATAATGGTAGCCATACACGTACCGGCTGGCCTGTCAGTTACGCCTGAACAGTCCGCCGGGAGACCGGCGGCAAGTTGAACTGAAAACCCCATACACCTTCAGTTGAAACCAGGCCGGCGAGCACTTCACATCCTGTGATCATGTTCCCCAGTGATGAAGATGCGCGAGCGATTCTCGCTTTAATAGTTGTAATAGAGGCTAATAATAAAAAACGGAGGAAAAAAGTATGGTGTAAAGAGTGGTTGCTGAGGAGATATGCGTTAATTTGCTTAATGAATTGAAACTGGCTCCAAAAGATTGGCACAATTACCTAAGAATGGACGAAAATACGTATTTACAACTTTTGTCATTGGTTGCCCAATTAATTGCGAGAAAAAATACGGTGATGAGAAATGCGATCTCCCCACATGAACGACTAATGGCAACGCTGAGGTTCCTAGCTAAGTAACTACTGGGAGAAGTTTGGAGGACCTGAAGTTTTCTATGATCATATCACCCCGTGCACTTGGCAGAATTATACCTGAAACCTGTGAAGCAATTTACAAGGTTCTACATAGGGATCGTGGTAATTAGGTGATTACACTTTTCAAAGACACGTTTCACTCCGGTATAAACTGATGAATTCCTCCAAACAGTAGTTTTCTTTTTCACGTGACATTTTTTAACTATGAACAGACGAGGTTAAACAGGACTCGCAATATATTCTGAGTATATAGGTACTATCTAACAGTCTCACTGACTGACGGCCTGTCGCCTCACCCCACTCACGAACCGGTACGCCTGCGCTCTCGTCAGTTCAGCCGGATGGACGAACGTGTTTTCGTTCGTTCTCCGGCCTCCGGTTCAGTCGGATCTGACAGGCCAGCCGGAACCCACTCACATTCCGGCCGCCGGTCACCCGGCGGACTGTTCAGGCGTAACTGACAGGCCGGCCGGTACGTGTATGGCTACCATTAGGATTTTTTCGATAATTTTAGAAAAAATGCAGATAATAGATATTGGACGATAATTGTCCATTACTGAATTATCCCCTTTTTTATGGAGCGGAATAACCTTTGTATATTTAAAAGCCGAGGGGAATTTTCCCGAAATAAAGATTTGATTAATCAGTAGCGTCAGCGGGTCCAGAGCTATGTTGCACGTACTTCTTATGATTTTGCTGTTTAGATTGTACACGTCAAAGCAACCGGAGTTATTTAATGATGCAATAAGTTGGTTATTCTCATATTATATACCGGGTGTCTCTAAAAGGTCTGTACAAAACGCTAGCACAAATTTCCTAGGCTAAAATATGAGGATCTATAGTCGAATTGGCGATTCAGGTAATGCGCGTCATCAATCACATGATCAACGGTCGGCGTTACCAATCATGCGCGAGAAAAAAATACAAAATGTAATTGCTAAATATAAATTATTTTTGTAGTTTTCTAAGATTGGGCAGCCGTGTTTAATCACAAGGTCCATAAATGTTTGAAAATAAGAAAGAAATCGGGTTTTTATTTTCTAATTTACCTCATATTTATTTTTTGTAAAGTTAGTATTAGTTTTGGCATGTTTATATTATTTCACTTACAAATTTTTGACAGATCGTATTGTATGTCATTGTCATTGTCATTGCGATAGAATAGGAAAATGTCAACAGAAAATTTAGGTTATAAAATTTGTAAATCGTTTGAAACTTCATGTAGACGTACCAAGCTATGATGTTATAAAATTTATTGATGACGTGCATTACCTGGCTCGAAAATTGGACCATAGCTCAATTTACCTTGGTCCAAAGGTTGATAGTTTCCGAAATACAGGGTCAATAAAACATTTAAATTCGATTATCTCAGAAACGACTGCTCGAAGCGACACCTACTAGGGATACCTTTTTTGGACAAAAAATGCCAAGGAATAAGAATTTTTAACCAGAAATTCAATATACCGAGGCACAAAAAAAATTATGAAGCTTTAGATGTAGGCGAAGTGCTGCTGGTGGCGCCCTCTGCAATGTACATCGAAACTGCGATCAGATCTCGATGTCTCATCCTAAAAAACCCCTAAGTACCAAATTTCGTGCAAATCATGCTCTTATTAAGATAGGTAAATATTTACAAAAAAGTTTTTAAAAAAATAAAACTTTGACACCCTGTATTTCGGAAACTATCAACTTTTGGACTAATGTAAATTGGGCTAGATCCCCATATTTTAGCCTCGGGAATTTGTGCTAGCGTTTTGTACAGATCTTTTAGAGACGCCCTGTATATAATGCAAACATGAAATTGCTCGATCTTGTATTAGCTAGTTTCAGTTGTGAAGTTAACCATGACAGTAAACCTTTGGTAAAAGAAGATCTAAGTACATCATCCGTCGTAGGTAATTTCATTTGATTTACAAATCAAAGGTTCTAATAACTCCCATTTGACGGTCTAACAAGCAGTATAATTTTAAGAAATCTAGTTTTGTGCAGTTGTATGCTGCTCTGAGCCTTGTTAAATAGTCAGTGCTGGGTGGGTGCACCAATGCCGAAGAAACTTGCGATATACATATTTTATAGTGTGTTGTATAATGTGTTTGAATGTTTGATGAATTTGTACCATATTTTAAAAGCAAGGGTACTACATATACGAGGATCATTTTTAAAGTAAGAACTGTTTGCGCCTCCTATTCGCGCATAGCGCTCCTCGCGGTCTTTTTACTGACTAATGTCTTCTCTGGTCATTTGTCAACGCTGTCAGTCAGTCTGAAGTTGCTAGCGGAGGTAGACGATCTTGTGGAGCAATTTAATATCAGCTATGTCCATTACTAGTCCCGCCGATTGCGAAGTACGCGCTGTGATTATGTTTTTAAATGCAAAAAACACTCATCCTGCTGAAATCCATCGGCAACTCGTTGAAGTGTATGGGGAAGGTGTGATGAATGAAGGGAATGTGCGAAAGTGGTGCTGTTTATTTAATGGTGGAAGAACAAACATCCATGATGAGGAACGTTCTGGCCGCCCAACCATAATCACGGACGAACTGAAAGCAGCTGTTGATGCACACATTCGGCAGAACAGGCGCTTCACTATCGACGAACTGCATAAGAATTTTTAACATGTTTCCCGATCTGTTCTCTATATCATTGTCAGTATCCACTTAGAGTATGCAAAGATTTGTGCCATGTGGATTCCAATTCCAAGAATGTTAACGCAGCAGGTGGATTCCAAGAATGTTAACGCAGGAACACAAAACTAAACGCATAACTTCATCCCTGTCTTTTTTTAAGCGTTACAACATTGAAGGAGAGGCATTCTTGGGTCGCATTGTGACAGGCGATAAGACATGGGTCTCGCATTACACACTAGAGAGTAAGCGACAGTCTCTTGAATGGCATCATGGGCACAGTCCAACAAAACCACGAAAATTAAAGCAAGCAGTTTCCACTTTGAAAGTGATGGCAACAGTATCGTGGAGAAACAATCAGTGCTGATCGGTATTGTGAAACATTAAAGAAACTTCGGCGTGCAATACAGAGTCGTCGATGAGGCTTAATCACTAGTTAAGTGTGTTTACTTCACAATAATGCCTGCCCGCATACTGCTGTCAGAACGCAAGCATTGCTAGAGAAGTTTAAATGGGAGGTCTCGACCACCTACCGTATAGCCTGGACCTGGCACCTTCCGACTATCACCTTTTTACAAAACTGGAGGAATTTTTAGGCGGAAAACGGATGCAAACGGATGATGACGTCAAAGCCACGGTCAACAGTTGGCTAAATGGACTTCTTCGATAAGTGGATCGTCAAAGTCATCTCCCGTTCGAAAAAATGCCACGAGCGGTACGGGGATTACCCTTCTTCTTTCTAATATAACTCAGATTATTTTACGCTGTGCCTTGTTAAAGGCTTTTTTCAAGTTTATAAAACATCTAAACACCTTTCTATTCTGTTGCGTTATCTTCTCAATAATCTGTCTCATACTGAAAATTAAATCTATTGTTCCCCTTTCTGGTCTAAATCCGCTCTGGTTGTCCTCTAATATTCCTTCTACCTCTTGGTGCAGTCTCATATATTTTGCTCGGGCAAATATAAAAATGATAAACTATATAAAATCGCAACCTTAAAAGCAGGCTCTTCAAACTAATGTGTGAAGATATGGGAAACCACCATGAGTCTCGCCTGCTGCACACTGAGGTAAGGTGGTTGTCTCGAGGAAAAGCGTTGCCACGTTTGATGGAACTGCGTGCAGAGGTAGCAGCATTTTTGATGGACCATAACGCTGTATTGGCAACGGTTTTAAATGATGAAGACTGAGTGTGCAAACCGGCGCATTTGGCCGACATTTTTAGCAAAATGGATCTGTTATTGCAAAGAAAAACTGCCACAGTTTTTGATGCAAACGCCAAAGTCCCTTCTTTTAAAAGGAAACTTATGTTGTACATCTCGAACCTTTAAAAGACTCGTTTGGGTATTATTTTCCGACAGCTCAAGAGAAGGTGCTTGATGACTTTAAATGGGTACTGAATGTGTTCAGCGCGAACAAAAAAACACCCAGCTTAAAACCAAAGTCTACCAGAGTTTTAGCTGTATTTACAAGATGAATTCAGAACCTTGTCCGACAAAGCGAAATTAGTATTGCTACCTTTCTCAACTGCTTATCTCTGTGAAGCGGGATTCTCCGCCTATACAGGTACGGTGATGTTATTAAGATATGTGTCTTAAGGGAGAAATGTATAGTTCGCCTCAAATGGCGCTATCATCCTTTCTAATTGTGTCTTGGCTAAATGAAGTGGGCAGTACAAAAGTTTTATATGGAAAATAGTGGGAGTAGGAACACCATATTAATAACATTACCACAGGTACCAAAACAAAATATAGAAGCCGCTTAAATGCGGAACCAGACATTCGCTTGCAATTATCATCAATAGAACCTGAAATAAGAAAACTGTGCAACATAACATACGTTATTTTATGTTATGTCTTAATTTAGGCCTACTGTTGCACTACAGTGCACTCTAGTTGCACTGTATTTAATAAAATTAAATAGGAATTGTCTTCTATAATGAATAATAAAAATTTCGGATAACAAGTAATGAACGAATATGTATTTGAATTGAATTGGATGTAATGATTAAATCCCCTCTTCCTCCACCCTGTAACACTACTCCTACACCATTAATGTAAGACATAGGGTATGCCTAAGGGGTTCCGCCATAGAAATTTGTTTTAAAAAGGGCATCGCGAGTCAAAAAACGAGTTTTTAAAACATCGATTTTCTTACGACGTCCAAGAAAACTATTCTGAAGTTTATTCGATTTATTAAAAGAAACCAACATCTAACATTAAATTAAATATTACATCATTTTTTCCCCTTCTTTTTATCATTTTTTCCTTTCTTTACTTTCTTAAATCGTCCAAGACATTTTCTAACCATTGTACCTTTCCACCATGCTTGTATTTTAGTTGCAGCACGATTTTTTCTTGCTATCAATTCCTCTTCCTTTCGATGTTGTTCTTTCACTGCTAAATAATCTTCAATTTCTTTTTTATGTTCTTCATACTAAAATCGTATAATTATTAAATTTTACTCTTGTTAAAAATTAACACACTTCATTTTACCACAAAAGAAATTTTTTGTAATCTCATAAATTGCTCAGCCCGTTCTTCCTTTAACATTTGAATTTCCGTATTTCTGTGTTCCATATCTTTATCGTATTGTTCCATCCACATTTGAATACTTTCTTGATATTCCTAAATTAAAAATGGTTGTAAAACTTCAGTTTTTAAATAATTGATATTAAAAGTGGAGTTGGGCCTATACTATAATTTCAGATACAGGATAATTCACACGTTTGTAAACCGAAAACGGGCGGAGAATGATAGTTTGAAATATTTTCCTCAGATTTATCAGCAGTCAATGCAAAAGGCGCACTGTTAGAAACCAACATAATTTAGAAAATTGTAAAATTCTAAAAAATAAATTATAAAACTGCCTAGTTATTACATGGGTTTTTATGAATCTGTTTAATTATCAGGCGACTGGCAAAACCATAAGAAAAAATCAAATACTTTCATATTCAAATATCTGTATTCATTCATCATTTCTGATATTATTTTTATCTGAAATTTTAAACTATCGGCTGGTGTCAGATTCAGAGTTCAAAGAGACTAATCGCTCGATAATAATAGATGCTCAATAAAAGAATGATGATGATAAACACCAGCAACCTAGATCAAGCAAAAAACTAAACAACTGCAGGGCTGAAACAAACAAGAAGACGAAAATGGCAATTATATCTGAAAAAAGAGAAAAAATAAATGGGGATGTTAGGGGGACTTTGAAGAAGGAGTAATCAAACACTTAGTACAAGCAAAGAGGTACAGTATTGATATAATGGCATTACAAAAAACAAAACAGTTAGTGAATGAAATAGTTGATATACAAGATTATATCTTGTTCAAAAGAGGGGGGGGGGGTAAATAGACGATTAGGAACATCATTTCTTATCCATAAAAAACTTAGGCATTTAAAAGTTGATTTTAAGCCGGTGTCGGACAGAATGTGTTACATCAGAATTAAGGGCAAATATAGAAATTGGAATCAGAAGACAAAGATGAAGCAGTAAAGAATGCTTTTTAAGAGGCATTGGACCTTCCAAAATATGATATAAAGATAATATTGGACGATGGTAATGCCAAAATAGAGCAAGAAGTGATATACAGACCAACAATAGGAAAGTTCAGTATGCACAAAGAAACTAACGATAATGGACAGAGACTCATTGATTTTGCAATGAAGAATAATATGGTAGTACGCAGTACTCCTTTTGAACACAAATCAGTATATATGGGGACATGGGTCTCCCCCAGTGGAGAAACAACGAATTAAATTGATCACTTATTAATAGAAGAACGACATACGGCAGGCATAACTAAAGGGGCAGACGCAGACTCTGATCACTTCTTGGTGAGAGCAAGTACGAAGCAGAAATGGAAAATACAAAAACAGCACAAAAGTACAATTGCAGGAAGATTCTATGCTGACGATCTTCAACATATAGAAGTACAAGGACAATATAAGCAAGAAATGGAGAAAAATCTGGCATGAATGAGAAAAGTGACAACATATAGGAGTCATGGATTCGGTTTAAGGAAGCTATGACGAAGGCGGCAGATGGAACCCTACGAAAAGGGAGAAAACAGAAAGGAGGCCGCTGTACGATGATGAAGGTGAACAAGCAGTGGAAAATAGGAAGAAAGCCAAAATTCAAATGATAAAAGCTAATGCCGAGGAACTCAGAAACAATTACACAGAAAAGCATAGAAAAGTAAAACGCATTTGCAGAATGAAGAGGAAACAACATTAAGAAAGCAGAATTAAGAACATAGAAGAAAAATTTCAAAATAAAGAAATAAGAAACTTTCACCAAGAGGTGAAAAGACAAAGGCAGGGTTATCAGAATAGGACTGCTTACTATAGAAATAAAGAAGGAAAGTTAATAGGAGGAGAGTCTGGGATGCCAGAAAATTGGAAGCACTATTTTGAGAAATTATTGAATGAGGAAAACAATATAGAAGTAGGGGATGAAGAGACAATATTTAACTTGGAAACACAGCAGGGAGAGGAAATAGTAAATTCACCAACAGAAGAAGAGAATTATCGGTAAAATGAAAAACAGCAAGAGCCCTGGCGAGAATGGGAGAAAAGTCGAAATGATTAAAAACGGGGGAGAGAAGCTACTAAAAGAAATGTGCGACTTAATATTAACAATATGGAAAGAGGAAACGGTACCGAAAGAATTGACAAAATATGATAGCCCACAATTAACAGCAGAGAAACTAGACGATATCGAACATCACATGACGACCAGCCCGAAAAAATCTTGGAGACAATTATCAGCTCAAACAGGTATTAACTGAATTTAAACATTTAAAAAAAATACAGCTATGCAATAAGTTATTAAAATAATTTCAGGATTGGCAGTCGGTACTGTTCACACAGCTTTAAAGAAGAAGCTTCATTGGCATCCCTACAAAGTTAGTGTCGTGTAGCAACTCTTACCACCTGATTTTGCAATCCGTATGAGATACTGTGAATGGTTTAACGAAAATTTAGCACAAAATAATAACCTTCTGGATTTAACATTTTTTACTGATGAATCGTGGTTCCACGTATCTGGTTATATTAATTCGCAAAATTTCCGTATTTGGGAAGCTGAAAATCCCCATGAATTTTTTGAAACCACTTTACATCCCCAGAAGATTGGAGTGTGGGTTGCTGTTTCAAGAAGGCGTATAATAGGACCTGTGTTTTTTAAGAAACTATAACAGCTGAAAGGTATCGGAGGATTATTTTACAAGAATTTTTTGAACAAGTTCACGATGATGAATTAAACAATGGTTTCTTTCAACAAGATAATGCACCGGCCCACACAGCAAATATGAAAAAGAGAGTTAATGCATGCTTAACCCTTTAGGTGCTACTGGGAGAATACTTTCCCCCCATATCAAAGTTGACCATCTAATGTTTTATTGGGAAAATATTTGCCCAGAAAATAAGAATTAATTCTTATCCATGTGATGCCATCTGTAGGATGCTATCGAAAGCGGGATATAAGTTGAAAACCGTGTTGCGGGAAATTATTATCCCAGTGGTCATTTCCGATTACCATTGACGTGGTACGGTGTGTTTTATAGCGTAAAAAAAGTTCGTTTTTGTTGCAAATAACAAAAGAAAGTGAAATTAATGGTAAGTAATTCACTGACAAGTCATCATTTCTAGATTACGGTGTAGTGTTTTTTAATAGTTATGTTGCTTTGGCGGTATTTGCACATATTTGTAGAAATTTTGTCAGGTTATGTTTTCTCAAAACATTTAGTTTCACTTTGCATTTTGAAAACATTGAGTACCAAAGTGGCCATTCGATATTTGGACTAAGGAATATCTGTACTTTCCAAAAAAAATCCAATTACAACTAATACATATTCGGCTGGGCTAAAATTACATCTGAAATACTAATTTTCTGTCTTACCTCACAGGGCAAGTGGTCCCAAGTTTACAGTAATAAATTCTAACTTATTTCAAGTGGTCTTTGAAATAAAATGTGGCCGCCAAGATGTCTAACTCAAAAACAGGCAGAAGAGCTGATAAACGATGATTCTCTAGACATTACTGATGGAATGGCAATAGATTCTGAATGCGAAGGTGATTCAGATGCAGAGGACAATCTGCCGGACACGATAAGTCGAAATTCTACACCTATGTGCCTCAGAAAGAAGAATGAAAATGTGCCTTCCACATCAGAACCAAACAATCTATTTCTACATCGCCCTTCTACATCAAAATCCTCCTCATCAAACCTAGACGATTTCCCTTCTTTTCACCTTCAAGAATCTGAAAACTGGGATTCAGATGATTCCGTGGCAGACCCAGATTATGATGTTGATGACACATCTAAACGTAGAAACCTTTATTTTACGGAATTAGAGACTATGAATGCAGATTTTGAGGATGACAACGTCTCTAACGATGTAGAAAATGAAACAGAAGTCATTGAAGGAGAAAGTAGTGAAACAATAAATATTGCCAACAAAAAAGAGGTCGCTAGAAATAGAAAAAAAGAAGATGCAAAAACATATGATTGGACCAAATCAACCCGAATTCCAGATTTGTACAACAACGCCCGATTTATTGAACATGTGGGTACAAATATTGCCATAGATATCAACAGTCCACTTTCAATTTTACTCAAGTTTCTTCCTGATACCTTTCTCATGAAAATAGTAAATCAAAGCAATTTGTATGCTCGACAGTTACATAAAAATGAAGACTTGACGGACATTACACTATCCGAGTTGAAAGCGTTTTTTGGTATACTGGTCAGAAGACGAAAATTTTCATATCGAAAGAATTGCCAGGATTATGACTTTAAAACCATTTTTGTTTCTCTTACGACATTTGCACCTAAACGACAATTCAAAAATACCTGCACGGGCCACAGAACAATATGATAAATTGTACAAATTACGTCCTTTGATTGACCGTATGAAAAATGAACTTCCAGACATTTATAACCCTTCCCAGAACCTTTCGATTGACGAGTCCATGATAGGCTATAAAGGAAGATCGAGTATGAAGCAATATATGCCCATGAAGCCCACTAAAAGGGGCTTCAAATTATGGGCATGTTGCTGTTCTCAAACCGGATATTTACTAAATTTTGACATTCACACTGGAAAAAACGAAGACGGTACAGTTGCATTATCCTTGGGCGAAAAGGTTGTTTTGCGACTATCAGAACCTTGTGCGGGAAAGAATTACTGTTTGTACTTTGATAATTATTTTTCCAGCGTTTCCCTACTTGATAGTCTTCTGAGTAAACAGTTATTTGCTTGTGGTACATTACGTACAGATAGGAACCATTATCCCAAAGATATTATGAAAAATGATAAGGAACTACAGAAATCAGAATTTGATTTTGCACAATCAGGAAACATTGGGGTAGTAAAGTGGAAAGATCGAGGCACTAAATGTGTATCTGCCGCGTCCACAATTCATGATCCCGGTGAAACTACAATGGTGATGAGACGAAATCAGAAAGGCGAGAGACCGCCTGTATATTGTCCAAGAATGATATCATGTTATAATAAATACATGGGCGGCGTAGACTTCTTCGACCAGAACATGGCATTCTACAACATGAATCACAAATCGAGAAGATGGTGGATAAAAATCTTTCTATACCTACTAGAAATGTGTGTGGTAAATGCTTATATTTTATACAAGCTGTCGATGAAAACTGAGAAGAAGAAACCCATGAGTCACCTAAAATTTAGATCTATATTGGCCAACGAACTTATAAATAATTTTTGTAGCCAAAAAAGAGACCTGGTTATTGTCCTGGAGGAGGAGCAGCAAGAAAAAGAAATCATCCCGGCGGTCAAAAAACCGTTCAAAATACAATCAAACTCTCAAACGTTGGAGATCACATGCCAACAACGATCAAAACTTATCGCAGATGCGCCAGATGCAGTACCAAAAAAGCACTTCAAAAATGTCTATTAAAATGTGCCCCAGTCTTCTGCCACTTAAAGGGTTAAATAGTGATGGTCAACATTTTCAGCACATGATATAAATACTAATTAATTATTAATTGAAATATACATATGTAGTTCTTCCTTTTAATATCGTTTAATTTAATACGAAAAATGTGTAATTTGATTAATTAAGCAATTGCATTTAGTTCAAATTTAGTATTGTTCTGTTTTTAGTAATTAATAAAAAATAATTGTTAATAGACGAAGTAATTATTTTATCTGCACTTTGAATAAACCTTTTTGGCGATTTTTTTGCTATTAAATACCAATCATGTATAATGTGTTGCCTATAGTCTCATCTCAGATATTTTCGAACACGCTGTATTTGTCAAAACCAAAAAGTCATAAGAAACAATTAAAACGGACGTGTTTAGCAGAACGTCAAAAACGAGTTGAGGTTAGAAGTCAGGAATTGCGTAAGATTCGTATTTGAAAATTTGCATATTTACATAGTTATTTGTGTTATTACTGTAAATGATATGACAAAAACAAAATTACGATTTTCTGTGCATTTAAATTGTAATCTCCTTGTCAAGTTTCCGTAAAGTTCCGATCTAAAGCCGATAAGTACTGTGCTATATGTGTGGCCTACACGCTAAATTATACATATATTGGAAATTTAAACCGATTTTTATAGAACTTTATTTCCAATTTTTCTGGAATAATTTGCATTTTGAAAAAAAATTTCGTGTGGCGTTTGAAAGAGAGTGGTTGTATATATCTACTGATAAGAGAGATCTTTTCGGTATTAATATTTTTGTAAAAACTATTTGAAAATTTTGAAGTAAAATAGAGCTTTAGATTTTTTAATACTGTCAAGTTGGGTTTTAGAAATAAAAAAAAATCTTTCTATCAATAGACAGAAAAGACATGGATAATTACATAAAAAAATGCTCTGCCGTTCCTACTTAAAAAATGAGTTTAAAAAAATGGAACAAAATGTGCTTAAAATGAGGTATATTTCATGGCGTAAATGCCAGCCTTAACAATGAACAAAAGAAAAAGATACAACGTGAAAGGTTTGGGAAAGAAAGAAACAAAGAAGGAATTTATAACTGAATAATTATTGTAGCAAAGATATGAACAAAGTGACAAAAAAAGAGAAAATTGAAGATACATGATTCAATATTCAACGTCGCAGCAGACCCTAAATACCCCAAACCAAAGAAAGAAAGAATGGATAACAAGGGACACATGTAAGGAATTAATAAATAAAGTCTTATAAAGCGAAAGCGGAGGTGAAGTCACAACGCGATAAAAGATGAATAGAAAACAAAAAATAAAGAAATATAGAGAAGCGAAAACTAATATAAGAGAACGAAAATAAGCAGCAGAAAGAAACTGAAAATAATTGGGAATCAAAAAACCAAAAATCGATTGCTGCAAAACGTGCGAGACAAGCGGGTTGAAAGCCACTTAGGAGGCCTTAACCTTCCATGTTGCCGGTCACACTCCCTCGCGGAGTATAAGTGCCCAATAGCTTTACCCTTTAATCCAACTGCATTTTCTGTGTTACACCACCACCTAACTGCTGGGTACATGCTGTACACTGGCTTAAAGTTATTCTGCAGTGTGCAGTTGTAAAATTTTTAAGCGTTATTGTCTTCGTCACTACAGCGCGAAATGTATCAAGCTTTTTTCGTATTTTCACAACTGCAATATTTGGTCTAACATTTTAAATATGTCACGTAAAAAGCTAATAAATATTGAGCAGTTTATACCTACGCTTATTCGTATAACATAAATTTTACAAAAAAGAAATTAATGTAAATTACCGTTTGTGTTTCTCTAATGAACGCTTCGATTTCAGCATCGATGCGAATTTCCCTTTCTATATCGTTCTTTTTATCGTTAACAATATTTAAGTAACATTCTTCTTCTATATCTAAACGCATATTGTTTTGTTCTATTCTTGCATTTTCCCAGCTTTCAATGTAGTTTGCTTTCATTTTAGTTTCAAAAATTATGTCCTAGAAAAACACCGTTATAATAAAAAATTTCAATGAAATTGTTATAAACCGTTATGCAAATAAGTTCTAAATAATACCCTTATAAAATGTGAACTTACGTATTTAAAGGAAAATTTTAAAGTCAAAAACAATAAAATCATGCAAAATTATTACAGAACTTTAAAAGACTAAAATTTTTGCATTTTTTAGAACAATTTTTTTTTTATAATAAAATAAGTTGTACGTATACCTCCATTTGGTCTTTTAATACTCCAATAGTCTCCGATAAAGTTTGAATGGTGTTAGATGCTTCACGTCGTTCTTTTTCTATTAAAGGTTTAATTACACTTAATGTTGTTCTGTTTACCCGTTCACTTTCTAATAGCTGTTCCTCCTCGGATACCTGAAGGTTATGCTGATTGACATACTTCACCAAACAATTGTAGCTATTATTTTTCATTAGATTTGTGATAGTTTCCCTAAAAATCTTTTCAACGTAGCAAAGGTCCTTTTGAAATTTAACAAATTTTTCTCTATATAAAGTTACATCGGACGGTTCTATCGTATTACGATCAAAAATTTGCATGGTAGGTAGTCTTTTACCAAGTCTTGTTTCGATATTCTCGTATGTTAGATCAACTTCAACTTTAGGTAAATCTCCTAAACAGCTTAATACAAAAAGTTCATCGATTGCTGCCTCTAAAACAATTACACAAACGGAAGCTTCTATACGAGAGAGGTTATAAGTTTCATTGTCTTCCGAAGACTTATGGTCATCAAACTTCGCTTCATAGGAAACAGGTGATTTGTTCGAAAACTGTGAACTTTTGTTGATGGTATTCATGTTGTATGCACTTTTATACTTGTAAATTTTCTTGTTAAACTCCTACCACATATTTTAGTGTGATTTATTTAAGAACCGACACGAATACAAGATGGATTTTGCATATTCACTCGTAAGTGATATACATTAAAATAATTTTGAGGTTTTTAAATCTAACATTAATAGTAATAAGTTACTATTAATTACTTGTAAAAAAAGGCGTATTAATGTCAGAAGACAGAAAAAAAAATGAATTTGTTTACCAACAATTTAGGTACATAATATTCGGTTTCTTAGCAACTAGCTTGGTGGTCGCTTAGCTAAATATTGATTAAAACATAGGCTTGGTTGATATAGTTCTTAAATTCTTAGCTTACTATGAAACCACTCGTTTTCAACGAAACCCTGCGATCAAGCAAAACCAATAGTTCCAACGGAATGTCTTCTATTCTGTTCTTTCGCATTACACTAATGGTAGTTTATCACTTTCTTCTGGCTTAGTTAAGAAAGGCAGGGTTTCGTTGAAAATGAGTGGTTCCGTAGTAAGCTTAGAATTTAAGAATTATAGCTAGCAGATATTAATGATTGCGGGGCTTGTTTTTTATTTTAGGTATATGGAAATTGTGCCTAAAATGACATACCTACTTTTTGTTTGAATTTATTTTTCGATGTAAATATATTGCTTAAACTCTTTGCAAAATTAGTTATAAGATGCTCATACATTGCCCTTTTCATCTATCATATTAACAAAAGAATTCTTGAAACTTACAATTATTTATTGCACTTAACCCTTTGTCTACCGATGGTACTCTCAGGTACCGCGAAATTAGGTACCCTTCAAAAACCGCACCATTATTTACCTTAACAAAGAAAAAATTGTTTATGGTAGGTAATTTGCACATACAAACATTATCTAAAAAGTTGGTTTTTTTAAAACTACAACTATTTTTCAATATATTTTTGTGATCGGTACCTATGGTAAACTTAAAGCCTTAGGCGTGTAACAAAATACTATTGCGGATTTGTTAACATGGCTTTTCTTTCACAGAAAAACTGATAACAACATTTAGAAACTTATCTCACGATACTCTACAAAGCAATTCTTCTTATTATTTAGACAAAGAAATACGCCACATAATGTATAGGCTGAATAAGGCTTCGACTGCAACCCTTGGGCACTGCACATGTGCACATCTCACATCTCCCACGTCTATCTGAGAATTTAGGCCAGTGGCTTCCCCTTCTTCCCAACCGAATTTCGGAAGAAACGCTGTAATTGTATCTTCGCTTCTTCACAGCTGATGTGGTCGAAGATGAAGACCTTTTCTTCATTAGAAATCCAGGAGATCTAGCCCACAGTCCTAAAGCTACATCTCTTCTGAATTTTAGTAATGAGATATGCATTTACGAATTCAATTTCTATGCAGCCCCAAAAAATTCGTTGCCACCATTTTTTACATCGTCTATCTATGGAGTAATATGGCGTAACATGAACATCAACCCCACCCATCGATTTATTATAATCTTCTACAATCTTTGGCCCCTGAATGTGACTAATACTTCCATCAGACATTTTCTTTCTATTTCTATAGATTCGGTACCATGAAAATTTGAAGCAAATGTTACTATTTTATAATCTTTCCACTTATAGTAAGATATTCAGGTGCCTGAGGGTCTGTGGTCAAATTGGCCCCTCTTCATAGATTTATCACTGGTTAAAATTTTTTTTTGTACTTTTGCGATTTATTCTAATCGTCCCACATGCTAAGGTTGTACCTTCCAACTTTAATTTTTCCAGTAACTTAATGGTTGTGTAATAATTATCAAAGTATATGATTTTATTATAGTGCCACTCCTGTTCCGTTAAATATAAGACTATTTTTTGTACTAACCCATACTCTGCAAATTTCTGATCAATTTTATCATTATTTCCCTGGTAAATGTCGAATTTCTTTACGAATCATTGCCATATGCATCCATTGCTTACCAGATGATATGTTTCTTCGGATATTTTGGTCTTAACTTGAATTTATCTTGATATTTTAATTCGATCGAATCTTGACCTTACCAGGTACATCTTTTGGACCACAAGGTACATAAATTTCATCATCAATTATAAGAATTTTACCCGCACATTTCCTGTAAATCCTACGAAGACCTCTCTTTGCTCTTCCTATTGATCACCTTTATATTTTGGAGCACTTAATTTACCTCTTACTTTTATTTTATATACTCCCACATTACTATACATACGTATATACAGATCGTCCGGATGTTACTGGAAATATGGGGAATTAATGAGTGCAACAAGGAAAAACAGATGAATCGAATAGATAAGACAAAGATGAAAATTTGTTAAATTGATCAAAGCTTGTCATGGATATGCAAGTTTTTAAAATAAATTAAGCTGAGCTGTCATTAAAAGTTTGTATTTTAAATAAAATATATAGGTATTCTCACATAAAAAGTTATCTAAATTTGTCCCTCTGGTTGAAATTACACGATTAAGAAATGTATCATTTAAATAATTTTGTACTACACGCGCATTGTGGGCTGGAGCGCTGGACAGCCATCTTGCTGAAACCAAATGTCCTGAAAGTTAACAGGAATTTGTTCTAATGCCGGAACTATTTGATTTTGCAATAGATCTAAATATTTAGCACCATTTAAATTGCCATCAATGAGGAATGGTCCAATGACATGATTGTTTAAAATCCCAGCCCACACGTTAAGTTTTTCTGGATATTGAGTCCGATAACTTACCAGACCTCTTAGATTTCTTTGTCACTAACGGTACCTTTCCCGCGTACACACACATTATATCAAGCTTCGATTTATCCTCCGAACACTCACTGGTAATAGCGATCATCACCTCATGTCATATCTATGTTCAACCTACAACTCGGCTATGCAATTCAAAAAGTAACGGGATCGAATTCAAGAATAAGTTAACTGAAGAAATACAACTAACCGTGAGTCGCAAAAACCCAGATGCCAACAAGCCACCCCTGAAATAATTCAGAAAAAAGATGTCACCAACATCCCTCTCATCTACGCATAGAAACACAAATTCAAACACAATGGGCTAAAAGACAAGCAGAAAGGAGAAACTTTTGATAAATATTTTGCCGATGTCTTCCAACCTAACGATAATGAACCAGAAGAAGGAATTCTAGAATTCCCCCAATCACGGTTATATACAAACCAACCAATTAACCCAGTTACACAAAAAAAAATTATCAAAAGAAATAAAACGCCTAAATGTGAAAAATTACCAGGGATGGATCTCATAACGTCATAACTATGAAGATGCTAAAATAATTGTCAAAGAAAGGTATAGTACTACTGACTTACTTATTTAATGCAATTCTTCGACATCAGTACTGGCCTCAAAAGTTTAAACTAGCGGAAATAATCCTAATCTTAAAACCTGAAAAAGATTCAACTAGTGTCAAATCGTACTGACCTATTAGTTTACTCTCCGTTGTATCTAAATTACTAGAAAAACTAGTACTTCGAAGAATTGATCATGACTTTACAACCCACGATTGGATACCTCATCATAAATTGAGCTTCCGTCGTACCCACTCCACAACCCAGCAGTATCACCGTGTAACGCACGCCATCCTCACTGTCCTAACTAATGAAGAACGGACGTCAATATTTCTCGACATAAGCCAAGCCTTCGACAGGGTTTGGCATACAGGACTATTTGTATCTATCTATCTTTCTTTCTTTCTTTTACCCTCTTATACCTTTACAGTGTCGAGGGGGCCGGACACACCGAGCTGCAGAGCGGCCACCCATCCAAGTTTTGGCCAAGCAAGCTCTTGCTTAACTTTCTATATTTCAATATTACGCGCACTCCCGCTCTGCCGTACTGCCGGATAGAACTATTATATAAAATTTAAAAAAATCTGTCAAGATTCTACCAATTATTTAAATCATACTTAAACAATCGGCAATTCAGAACGCGAGTAAAGGGAGAAGTTTAAGATTTTCTACCTATCAACTCTGGAGTATCTCAGGGCAGTGTGTTGGGGCCATTGCTTTACCTGCTGTATACTTCCAACATTGTAAACATCTCAATAGATACGTTTGCTGATGACTCTGTTGTATTTACTAGTCACACTTCTGTTTAATAAGCACATTCTGCCCTTCAAGAGTATCTATATGTTCTAGGGAAGTGGCTCACAAGCTGGAATATTAAAATAAATGAGACGATATCTAATTATATTACGAGGAGGCTTCAAATTTAACCCGGAATTTTTTTGTAACTATTTATTTAAACAAGATCTTTAGAATATGATTTATCCTACATTTCAACAAATTCCCCTTCTAACTCTACACGCTTTTGACAGCTCTTTGAAAGTTTCAGAATTTATTCTTTATAGAAGTTTTTGGGTTGAACGACAAGCCAGTTTTGCACAAATTTTTTGTCCTCCTCATCATCTTCAAATCCTTGAGTGGCCCAAACAAAAATCACAAGGAGGCAAATCCGGACTGTAAGGATGAAGTGGAAGTGTCTCCCAGTGTAATTTATCTAAAGTTTCCCTAGTCAATTGGGCGATGTGCGGAGGAGAACCACACTCTAACAGAACGCTTCCGTCTTTTCGCCCGAAATGCAAGCTTAACTTTTTCGACAAGCAGTTGAGCGTAATAAGGGGCATTAATTGTACGCCTATCTTCTAGTGTTTTTTTTTGTTTGTGTCTCCATTCCATGCTGGATTTTGTGGATTCTGGGAGAAAATGGTGCACCCAGGTTTTGTCACAGGTCAGTATTGAGTTTAATAAAGCTTCTTCTTCTCGCTCGTATCGATGGAGGAGTTCGGTTGAGATTTCAATCCATCTTTGTTTCTGTTCAACAGAAAGCAGCTTTGGGACCCACCTTGCACAGATTTTTCGAAATTTCAAATGTTCATGGATTACTTCTTCAACACTACTTATACTTATCTGAAGTCTGTTTGATAAATCACGGACGAAAATTCGTCGATCACTTCGGATCAGCCTATCAATTTCCTCAACGTTCAGTGGTCGCCTAGCGTGGGATAAATTTTCCAACTGAATTCGACCTTCTCTGAATATCTGTGGCATCAGTGAAACGCTCGAGTCTTAGGCAGAATGTCTACACCGAATTGTCTGCGAAGTCGTTCAAGAACTTCGGTAGATTTTATGTTTTCATTAATAAGAAATTTAATGATAATTTGCTGCACAATAGTAAATAATATAGAAATTCCTCAGACGACATCGACCAAATACTTAGGATTGCCTCTTGACAGCAAACTGAACTGGAAGGAATACATCCGCAACAAAAGAAAACAAATGAACTTACGGTGGAAATGGAAAGAAATATATTGGTTAATTGGGCGACAGTCTCCTTTAACACTTAACACAAGTAAACTTGTGTTATATAAGTCAATAATAAGGCTAATTTGGACTAAGAGAACTATGGGATTTTGCTAGCAAATCATCATAAAAAGACGTCAGTCTAAAATTCTATGAGCAATAGTTGATGCCCCCTCCCCTGGTATGTCACCAACGAAATGATCCACAACGACGTCCACCTACCAACTGTAAAAGAAATCGTTCACGAAAGAAGTGCTACCCATCATAAAAAATTAGAAATCCACACAAACCCTCTATTTTATCCCCTAATAATAATAATACTGTATTGAGAAAACTCAATAAACTGGCGGGGATCTCATCACACCAGATAATCTAATAGATAGATTTCATGCCCTTTAGCTTATAGAATACTGTGTATTTTGATTGCTAATTTATTTAATAAAAAAAAAGATTATTTTTATATTGTGATGCAGTTAAGCTACAAGATTGTCCTTCTAAATCGCCGGATTTTATGTTGATTTTCTTAATATGAATAGTATCAACTATTGTAACAATTATTAGTGGAGGGTATTATACTAAGAACAATTAAAACTGAAGAACTACTTTTATTATAGATATAAATCATATAATAAAGCAAACATTTCAGATACTTATTTCCAAGGTTATAAAGGTTAAGTTTATATAAATCCGTTTCCAGTCTTTCTGAATGTAATATTTCAACATTTTATCTCAAGTGGGTCCAAAAATGTTCTTATTTTTATCAAACTTTTATGTGTTACTTTTTTATCAGTTATTGTTTCACACTTGAATTACTGTCTTCACTATGAGATTACCAGATTTTGAATTTTGACGCGTATTTTTTTTTAAGTGCGTCCTTAATTGCAATTTAATTGGCTTGTTTATTTACATCTGTGTTTTTAAGCGCCGATAATATTTTAGGTTACGTTCTTGTGTCCGCTTTTAAAGTGTTGGCCCTAGATATGACTGTTCAGTTCATCATTCCTTTGACTTTTAAATTATTTGAATCCGCATTTTCATTCTACTACATTTCAAACTACGGAATCCCGTAACTATAATTGGTATGGTCGATATGGCAATATCCATATTAATATTTCCAGAATTGGGAACACATATTAATTCATTCTTGGGGTGTCATTTCATTGAAAACCATCACGTTTTAGCTCTAACTATTGTAATTGACTGCCTTCAGTTAAGTATACCTTTTGCTTGATATGACCCCAAAGAAATTAATCATTCGGCGTCGGTGACCATACTGGCCAATGCACTATGCTCCTAGTTGCAGTCATTCAGTTCGAAAAAACCTCTTGAAGAAATACTCGTATACTAGTTGTATCATGGACCGGACAGCCATCGTGTTGATACCACACTTGGTCCATATCAATATCTGATAAAGTTGGAAGTGTTGGAATGACATGCTCTTGTAGAAGATTAATATAAACCTGGTCTGTCAAATTATCCACCAGAAATATTGGTCCAAGAATATGATTACCAATCAATTATTTCGTCGATGTGGGTTTGTACGTGTCCAAAACCGAATAATAGAAATGAAACGTTGATTCGTCAGTAAAGCATATGCGTAACAAACAATTTTTATCGTTATTTGCCTTTTCAAGTATTAAATCACAAAAAGCCGTTGCCTTCTTCATCGCGTGGAAATAACTCAAGTACACAAGAAATTTTGAGTAATTTGTATTCATGTCTTCTAAGAACCCTTTTTACAATATTTTTTCTGGGGCCTCATTCTTCCCCAATTTTGAAAGTTTGACAGTGACGTATCTTTCTCCACTGCTGCACATATTCTTGTATCACGAGTTGTTTTTTCCTCATTAATATTACTATTATTTTACAGTTTAAAATGCTCTCCTTGGTTTCAAATCAAAACTGTTGCTTTTGAAGGAGTTGGCAGGCCGTCATGAATAACTGAATGGTTATATTAAACTTATAGCTGTTTACCGCCGGAAATTCACTTAATTATTTGAACCTTTTTTGCTTTTATTTATGTTACTAACATTTCAATGTAAATAACATAGAATAACAGTTTACTTGTATAATTCAAGCTAATGACGCGCGGCCGTATTCTCACCCCATGTTTAAAGTTGTCTCTAAAACTAGTCGTGTTTAACGTAACCATAAAACGATATGGTTTTATACAATTTTATATGTGTATGACAGAGATACACGATATTGCCATGGTAATTAAACATGATGTTAAATTTAAATATGAGGTGAGAATACCGACCAATATGTTTGTTCAAATTTCTAAGTAGCATCATTTTTTATATTTGTATATTTATCTGTCGCCACAGCAACAATTTATCTTTTAACAGAAGAGAAGCAGCGCCCTTATCGACGTCAAGAAGCAATCCAAAGCGGTCGAGGAGGGACTTTATACTTTTGTCATTTTCACCAGGAGAATTTTTAACAATATTTTCTGGAATGAAAACTGATAGCTGAAAGACGTCCAAGGTTTCAGCTGAGAATCTTTCTCACAGATCTGTGAAATTGATCAAAATAAAGTGCTTCGGTCGTGACTCAGAGGGGGGGGGGGCAATTGCACCGATTTCCCCCCCTGTATCCGCGCCTGCCTCAACCACAGGCGATTTTAAAATCGACCGCCGCGTCCGCTTACTTTTTGAACTAATTAATAATACTGATCCCTTGAGCTACGTTCTATTAATGCTTCCAAACAATAATGCTAAGTTGTCGTTGAATAACGCTCTTTCACATTTAGATACAAAATATATTTCTATTACAATTAGAGACAAAATTTATTTTGATAGGACGGTGTCCCGTCATACTACCTGTACGAGCCACCATTATACTCGTATTTCCTAAAAATCTGTATTAGTTTTCTTTTTATGAATTAATGTTTCTAAGCATAATTCTAATTATTTATACCTAGCTTTACCTATGAATTAAAGTTGAAGTTTCTGAATCTCTTTTTGATGTTCTTATACCTACTGACTTGTATGGAAAAAAAGGAAATTCAACGTTATTTCATTCCACCCCGGAGAGATGAGGTGGCGGGCCGTTTAGGAGGGCAGAACTCCTCTTCAGCCACGGAGAACGGAAGATATTAGGATGTGAATAAACTAGGATAAAGAGTATATAGGTGGAAAATTACCTGCCCCGGTATTTACCTCAGAGATGGTTAACTCTGTTGAATCGGGAAAACCACCCAAAACCCCGATACAAGGCAGTCGGCAGTGGGGTTCGAACCCGCGACCTCCCCAATGCTACGTCGTGCAAGGACAGGAATGCACTTGGCCACGTAACTCGGTTTTGTATGGAGGATGTGAATATTGTCGTTAATCTTATAGTCCAGTCGCTAGGTACTTAAAAAGGTCGTTACCTTGCAAAAGGTCGGGTAGAAGATTTTTTTTTTACTTGTATAGGTATATTAGGGCCAGCATTGAAAAAACAAGTTTTCCAATTCGGCTGACCTCGGGAGAATTTTCTGTGGCCAAAAAACTACAAAATTGTAAGACTTTTCTTGTTTTTTTCAAAATATCTCAGATATGGTTCGGTCTAGCGGTTTCTTTCTTCTTTTCCATCTTAAAGAGAACATATTTTCCAACCAATTTTATTATTACAATTTTTTACAAACCCAATAACAAGCGCGCTACAGCATCTAATACATTGGAATGTTTTCCCAACTACTTGGTAAAAATAGCACTTTATTATATTTTCTGATCCCATTACTCGTATAATAATATGTATTTGGTGTTACCATTTTTAGTTGTAAATAAAATATCTGCAGCAGATAAGGGATTAGGGTCCATAAGATTGAAAGAGAAGAGGGGGTGAGAGGAACAGAGAGGGAAGGGGCAGGTGTTCCGAAGGCCGAAGTCTGGGCCCTAAAACTGATGTGATAATATCACTAAGCGGTAGAATCATTGGAGGAGCAGACGTGAATACTATATGGCCCAAGAAGTGGGAATGACAGGGGTAAGAAGAATAGTTGATAAAGATTTTCAGAGTGTGAAATTCAACAGAAGAGATAAGATAGTAACCCTTGCATCAGTTGTCAGCTGCATAAAAACAGAAAACATAAAAGTTAATGCTTTTGATCCACTAATGTTATTTCAGAGATTGTGTCTTGCTAAGCAGTCTGAGGAAGACTTACAGCTGTTTTTCACATACGAACTTGCACCCTACCCTACGTCAATGTTCTCAGAAGAACGGCTGCGGAAGTGAACAAAGTCTTCATTATATAGCGCTTTTACCCCAATTCTGGAACAGATATTGGTAGGGAAGAATAAGTTTGTTGTTGTTGGCGGAGGGTATCTCCTACATAAAGTTATTTGACCTCGAAATACTTCCTTCGCTACAATTGCTAACAGTTAGTCTTCTTACTTGAGAAAACACTATGAATCACAGGTTGCAGTTGTGTTTGATGGATATCCATCAGATGTTGCAAATAGTGGCACAAAGAGTTCTGAAAGGTTGCGTCATTTTAAGATGCATGCTTCTGCTGACGTTATCTGTAATGCAAACATAATCAATTAAGTCGCTCAGGAGAAAAGGTTCCTTCTTGTATTGTACAGTGGTGACATCAGGACCGACCAAACACTGGATGCATTGCGGTATCGAATATTTAGGAAATGGCCAACAAAAAGTAAATTCAATCTCTCCAGGCTACTCGTACCACCAATATGAGATCCTGCGCGACATCATGCTTTACGGTGTTACCATCAGGTACAAAAAAACTTGGTTGGGGAACGAAAGTAATCCAGAAGAGTGGGGGTGGGTACGCAGAAAACATGGTCTAAGGCAGTAGTCTCAAACTGGCGGCCCGCGGGCCGCATCCGGCCCTCGAAGCAATTTTATACGGCCCGGGTATACATTTCAATTATGTATTTGTTGTAAATACGGTGCTTATAATTTTAGAGACATAGAGATCTGGACTGAGCTTATGTGCGCGACTGCTGTTGAAGGAAAAAGAGATAGAATGAATAGGTTGGGGCTTTGTCTTTATCACTGTATGCTTGTATGCCAGGCCATGTGACTGGAGTAAGGTGGGAGAACTTCAATATAACAATATAAATATAACTAGTTGCAGACGGTTTATTGACAACCAACAAAATTTTAACACAAACACAAATACGTGTAATTTGATCAGAAAACAGAATAAAGTGCTATTTTCACCAAGTTGGGAAAACATTCCAATATATCGGGTGCTGTGGCGCGCTTGTTATTGGGTTTAGAAAAAAGTTGTAATAATAAAATTGGTTGGAAAATTTATCCTCTTTAAGATGGAAAGGAAGAAAGAAAGCGCTAGACCGAACCATATCTGAGATATTTTGAAAAAACCAAGAAAAGTCCTAAAATTTCTTGGTTTTTTGGCCACAGAAAGTTCTCCCAAGGTCAACCGCATTGGAAAACTTGGTTTTTCACTGTTGGCCCTAATATATATAAGTAAAAAAAAAATATTCTACCCGACCTTTTGCAAGGTAACATGTACAATGTGATATTTTAAAAACTCAATTGCAGCAGGCCGCATTCTGTCTTAATAACCTTAGAACTGTTTGTATTAAGTCAGAATACGGCCTGCTGCAATTGAGTTTTTAAAAAATCACATTGTACTTATTCACTGGATTATTACTAAATTTTGTGGTATCACGTTGTATTGTTTTTTGCTTATCGATTTTATCAAAAAGCTTTTAGAAACCTTATCTGCTCGTCTCTTTCTATTCTTTAATTATTTTATATGAGAACTTTATTAATCTTTGGTGAAAAATGTATGTTACTACATGTTTGTATGTAGTATATTTTCAACAACGCGCTGCGCTCTTTCTGTAATCATATTTGTTCGGCCTGCCCTTTTGTGTATTAACATTGTTATTCCTTGGTTCCATTCGTTTCATATCTTTTTTGTTCATTTATTTTTTATTAACTCGAACACTCTGATTTTGAACTTTTCATAGCAATTCGCAGGTATTTCCCCGTATGTTTCTTTCCCCGGTGCTTTTCAATTGTTTGTCTCCTTGTAATTCCTAACATAGTTACATAGTGGTTCTTGCACGCAGCTTTAATTTCTATTTCAGAGTTATTCCAATTGTTATCATCCCATGTTGAGTTTGTTTTAGAGTCGGCTTAATCGTACCTTAATTCATTTGAAGCTTGGGGATCATTTACTTAATTGATTCGTTTCCCCTCTTCTACTAATTTTCAAACCGTCTGTATCACGCTCCAATACGAAGAATGTCAGAATCAAAAATCGAAGAGAGAGAAATATGTTTTACAAAGGTTATCACATCCGTTTTGTATTTTATCCAACATTATCATTAATTTTCCTCTTGGCAAATGTTCAAGATCTATTTTCAAAGTTCAAGCTCCCTTCTTACTTATAGCAGGCATGACTATCAGCAATTGTGTGTGATAATCAATTGCATTCAACTCGATTATAAGAATAATGGATATTTTTAACGTAAATACATGTTATCTGGGTTCAATAAAGTCAAGTTGTTACCTCACGTTTAATTCTGTAAATTTTCTATTTTTAATTGCGGCGCCTGATAAAACCAAAGTAATTTTAAATGTTTTACTTTAAGTACTCACTGTAACATATCAAGACCCCCAATTCCAAACAAACTCGAGTTTTTGCCATTCGCTTGTGTTCTTAAAATTTTGATTAAGTTTCCGACTACAATTCAACGGAAGCTTGGTTGTCTGTAATATGTGGAAAGTGAATAAAAATAAACACAAATTTCTCTCTTACAATTATTTTTATTTACTAACAATGCTATAAAAATGAAAAATAATATCAAATTTATTGCTACATTTTTCAAAGGATTACAAGGATTTTCAGTTATGATTAAGGTGAAAGTTACGAAAAGCATTCAGTTCAAAACAATAAACATAATATAAAAATAGAAAAATTATTTGATGAAGTCGCAGTTACATGTTATGCTTTTTCTCCATAGTTTTTCTTTTCCCCAACAGCAATAAAATTAATAAACCATGTTTAATAGAGCTTCTGGATCTACACAATCTCCTAAAAGTTGGCATATGACACCGTTGTATAAACCAAACATAGCTTCTACACCTCCCTTGATAAAGATTTGCAAAACTAATTTGATGACTGGCGTTACGAATGGTATGGCCACGGATACGAAGACATTAACCATCCAATCAACTATAGGGTTTCCATTGAACTTAAGAGTTATTTTCCTATAAAAGGTACAAGATTTAAAATGCATTTTTGTTAAATTTAATAATATTAAATATACCCAAGACTATCCAGTTTGTAGGTTTCCATTTTAGCTTGCAGATTCACCATGTTAAGGCTAAGATCAAGAATCCATTTGCAACCGCTGACTTTACCATCAAGGCCACCACTTGGTCCAAGACCCATGAATTTAATTTTGTATTGGTAATCGAACTGAAATGATTTTTTGGTTAAGCTAATGTTACTTTCTGGACTTTTTTATTTTTTTGGAAATAGTTTGACACCAGTTTTCTTAAGTCAAAAGCGTTGCTGGTGTTGAAAATTACAATACATGTGATTATTTAAACAAATAGTGACGTACCAGGAGAATGCTAACACCAATGGGCATACGAATTCTAATTTGTGGGTATTCATATTTAACGGTAACATCTCCACGTCGTTCAATTGTGCTTAAACCTTGTAACCATCCTTTGGTAAGCGACATTTCACCACGGTAAGTGATTGGCCATATTTTCTAGAAAATTAATTTTTTAATACTTACAAACTTATTAAAATTAACCTGTGAAAAAATATGAATGTTTAAAATAAAATAATTTGAAGATAGCAAAATAAAAAAAGTTTTTCTCCTGAAAAATTACAAGCATTTTCTGTCTTTGCGCAGTTTCAGTAATTTTTTATTCCCGTGAAGTTTATAATTTAGGGAAATAAAATAACATACCCATTCGAAAGATTCTTCAATATCCGGCATTTGAACAGGATCTAATGTATTTGTAACTATGAAATCGTTCAGATTTTTAAGTAAATCGTCGCAATAATCGTTAAGTATCGCGACTTGGTTTTTTTCATTGCCCCTGAAATGGTAAATCTGATTTTAAAGGTGCTTTCTACTTAAATTTTATCAAATAATATCCAACATATTTTTTATTTAAAATAAACCATATTTTTGTTTAACTATTTAAAACATGCTATTTCATTAAAAATATAAATCACTGATTAAATAGCAGTTTTTTTGAACACTATAAATTCGGAAAGTTACATCGTTACTAACGTGGCAAGTTTTTCCATGAGGTCCTTTAGTTTGTCTTGCTGACCCGGTAGCATATTAAGGATGTCATTTTGATTAATTTCCACGGAAGAAACTTCTTGGGGTACTTCATCTGACAGAACAACCGCCAGGAAGGTTAAACAAAGTAACAACTTCCACAAACCCATTTTAAACAATAAAAGACACGGCAGCACAATAAAAGAATTTAGCTTTGCATAGGCTTTTTATAGTTACCTTTTTTGATGTAACACTCGAAAAGCATTGATTAGATAAGAACGTGTTTTTCTGTACAAATAACTGGCTTGTTAAAAATATAGCATCTTCAGTTTTTTTTAATACAAAGAATAGATTAATATTAAATAAATAAAAGAAAAGAATGAGATTTAATTTAAAAAGAAGCTTTGGTTAATAAATAGGCACAAATTTCGAAAATAAGAGTCTTATTTAATATAAAGCTTGTTTTAGTCTGAAAAGCCTGTAAAAATAAATAAAGGGAAATTGATTCACATAACGTCAATAAAACTTTAAATTATATTATCATCAAATTTTAAAGTAATCAGTTCCTTTACGGTTAGATCATTATAGATATTGTAAGTAATAGCACCAATTTTGACTTTCAAAATAGTATCTGATTAGATTATCCTTACTTTGAGCAACTTTTGTTATAAATCGATTAAAGGTTATCGTTTATCAGTAGCCATTAGCCATTAGATTTACATTTACTGTTCAACTTTAAAGCAATAAAATACAAAAAGTTCTCCTGCAACTTTTTAAAAACTCTCTTCAAATGTTTAAAAATACGTTAACAAAAACAAATTTATATTTTTAGCTCAGAAGATCAAATTATTCAGATAATGTTAAGTCATAAATAATTAAATTACATTGAGGTCTTATCCTCCAAGTTATTTTTCACGCGTTGAGATTTGTTGTGCTTTAATATATTATATTAAATTAATTACTTTTTTTGTTCTTTAAGTGAATATGGGTTTACTAACGCTGATCTTCTTATACATTTTAATCTTTGTATTTTTCTACCTATTTAAGTGTACCTATCTCGGCTCTAACTAGACGATGGTCGCTTCTGGTGGTACATTTATTTAGCACGGTCACATCTTTAAATATGGATTTATCTGTCGTTAATATTAATTTATAGTCTATCTTCTTTGCTGTTGTTCTATTTGGGGGTTTTTCTTTTTAAAGAAAGTATTCATTGCGTATAACCCCTCATGTTCTAAGTAATTTACCAACCTTTCGGCTCTTTCATTTCGTGTGCCGTATCCATAGTTCCCTATTTTACCAAGCTTAGCATTAAAGTCTCACATTAGTATGGTTGTCGTTGTTTTGTGTGAGTTTATAGCTGTTGTTACATCATCGTAGAAGGAATCAATGTCCTCATCTTCATAAGCTATTGTCGGAGCATATATTTGCACAATTTTTAACTTGTAGGTTTTATTTGTCTGTAGCATGATAAACGACACTCTATCGGATATACTTTCATATAGGAGTACTTGGGATGCTTGTCTTTTATGTATTAGTAAACCTGTACCGTTAGCAGTTCTGTCTTCGGGGCCGTGGTAATATAAAACATATCCTGTGTGTAGCTTTAAACATTCTTGACCTTTTCTTTTTATTTCAGAAATACCTAATACACCCCATTTAATATATCTTAGTTCTCCTTGTAATTAAAAAAAAATTCGTTTGTTGACATATAGACCTTATGTTGTAGGTAGATATGTATAACTTTGTCTTAGATCTGTGTGTTTGTTTTAATGTCTTTTGGTTTTTATAGCTCGAGTTTTTGCCTCCCCCAGAATCCATGAGGTCGACCGTTTTATCGGTGTGGGATTTTTAAAGAACAAAATAACACATACAACGAGTTATTAAAATAAGAATCTGACGAGCTCGATATAGATATAAACAGTGCCAATACAAAAATTAACAAATGTTATTTTAAAAGCAGCTCTAAAAGTAGGAAGGAAGAACACAAACAAAAAAGAAAAAATAACAAGCAACACAAAACTACTGTTACAAGGTAGACGAAAAATGTTACAGGAAGGAAAACGAAATACCATTGAGTTTACAGAACTAAATAAAACCATTCATAAAAAAAAAATAAAGAAGATATTAGAAATTATAATGAGAAGAAAATAGTTAAAGTTACAGAAAATAATCGAGGCATGAAATGTCTCAGGCCAAGCATAGGGAAAATACAAATTACATCTCTAAAAGATGAAGAAGGTATCGAACGAAAGGGTAAACACAATGTAGAGAAGATCACTGAACAATTTTACGAAAATTTGTATGCGTTGAAAAAGGAAGTAAGTCGAGAAACAGTACAAAAATTAGAAAAAAGAGTGACAAACGTAAATTCTGAAGAACTACCGGATATAGAAGAAGATGAGATCGTACACGCACTAAACACAAACAACAATAAAGCACCAGGCAAGGGCGAACTCCTGATTGAGATGATAAAGGAAGGTAAAGAGGCTTTAGTAAAATTGCTAAAACATCTATTTAATACATGTTTGCAAAATGGAGACATCCCTAAAAATTGGAACGATGCCCTCACAATTTTATTGTAGAAAAAGGGCGATAAACAACATTTAAAAAATGATCGTCCCATCTCGCTATTGTCCCAGATATTGTATAAATTGTGTATTAGAATAATAACCAACCGCCTGACGAATAAATTTGATGCCTATCAACCAGTAGAACAGGCAGGCTTTCGTAAGGGCTTTAGCACGAGTGACCATCTATTAACTGTCAGAACCCTTATAGAAAAATCCTGTGAATACAACATGCCTGTCTATCTCACATTTGTAGACTATGAAAAATTCTTCGACACTGTCGAACTATAGGCAGTCGAACAGGCCCTAAATAACTGTAGAATAGATTCTCGTTATCGAGACTCGATACATAACATATAAAACGCAACCATAACAGTACAGTTAGAAGAAAATACGAAGGCAATAAAGATCAAGAGAGGTGTTAGACAGGGAGACGTCATCTCGCCAAAACTGTTCACCCTGACACTGGAAGATGTTTTTAAAAGTCTATAATATGGGAAAACGTAGGCATAAACATAAATGGTAAAAAATTAAGTCAGCTGAGATTTGCGAATGACATTGTTCTGATAAGCGAAGATTATGACGAAATGAAAATGATGCTCGAAGATCTAGCAAACGAATCTGAAAAGGTTGGTCTGAAGATGAATATGGAGAAAACCAAAATAATGACAAATGCAGATAACACAAGAAATATAATGGTACAGGGGAAAACAATAGAATAAGTGCCGGAATATCTGGGACAAGCAATAAGGACGAGCAGGAAAAACCAAACTGTTGAAATCGCTAGAAGAGTGAGAGTATCATGGGCAGGTTTCGGAAAACTATCGTATACTCGTATATTAAAAAATAAAAAAATATCACAACATTTAAAAAGTGTTTAATCAGTGTATATTACCAATTATGACATACGGTTCACAAACCTGGACACTTACTAAAAACAATATGGACAAACTGATAAAAACACAAAGAGCCATGGAACGAGGTATGTTACATATACGATTTAGCGACAGGAAAACAAATGCTTGGATAAGGGGAGTAACGAAACTTAAAGATGTAGCAGCACATATTGCTCAATTGAAATGGTCGTTTGCGGAACACAACGCTAGACAAAGAGGTGGTAGATGGAATGCTGTCATACAACAGTGGACACCATGGAAAGGAAAAAGACAACGTGGGCGACTACAAAAGAGGTGGAAGGACAATATTGTGCGAACAGCTGGATTTGGGAGGATGCAAAGTGCACAAAATAGACGAAGATGGAAGACCCCACGCTAAAAGAAGAAGAAGAATAAATTAATTACTTAATGTAAGAATAAAATTTCGACAACGAAGGATCACCAAAACTAAAATACAAACACAAAAGACTATTATAGAATCACTGTGGCACCCATCCGTAAAAGAACTCTACCAGAGAAGACTACAAGAGAAAATCCAAATCAACCGAATAGACAACGAACAGATCATAAATAACTGCTGGAAAAAGTTGAAAAACAACATAAAAGAAACCGCAAAAGAAGCACTCGGCACCAGAACTACGAGCGATAAAAAAACAAACGAAATAGAACACCCTGGTTCAGTAAAGAGGTGAAAATGAAATGTCAAGAAAAAAATAAGGTTTACCTAAAATATAGAGCTAATAAAACACCAGAAACTAATGAAGACTAAAGACAAATTAAAAACCAATATTGGGAAACTTTCTCTTGTTCTTCTTCTTCTTATTATTCTTCTTCTTCTAGAGCTATACCATCCATGATCGGATGTAAGCCTCCCCAAGTTGTTTCCATTCTTGTCTGTTGCTGCCTCTTTGCATTCACTCATGACCGGCGTGTCTTTTGATATCGTCCGTCCACCTTGTTTGGGGACGTCCTATGTATCTCTTGTGTTTGCGCGGTATCCATTCTATTATGCGTTTGGTCCATCGATTGTCTTCAAGTCTGGCAACATGGCCAACCCAATTCCATCTCAATCTGCATATTCGGTATATCACATCTGATCTTTAAGAGTGATGTTCAGCATACGTCGTTCCATTGCTCGCAGGGTAATTTTCAGTCTTTCTGCGATGCTTTTGTTCGGGGCCCAAGTCTCGGTTCAATAGGTTAATACTGGTAATATATGTTGGTCGAAGGTTTTTGTTTTAATGGTGTTAGGTATATTTGATTTAAAGATCTTCTGTAATTTTCCAAAACTGGCCCATGGCAAGGATATTCTTCTGTTCAGATCTGCCTTCAAGTTTTTCCTTGTTATTCTAGTAAGAATCTGCTCTTTCTATTTGTTGATTTTCTAGATTGAGGCCGATGTTATCGCCGTTTTCTATTGTGGTATTTGTCATTTATTTTGTTTTGGCGATGTTTATTTTCATACCTATTTCCTTAGATCTTAGTTGCAGTTCGTCTATCATTCCTTGTAGTTCTTCTTTACTTTCGCTAAATAGTACGATGTCATCTGCAAAACGTAAGTGGTTTAACATCTCCCCGTCTATCGATATTTTTCCCAATTAATCTTTTTAAACATGTCTTCCATTGCCATCGTAAAAAGTTTGGGCGAAATCGAGTCTCCCTGTCTCACACCTCTGTTCATTTTAATTTTGTCGGTTTTCTCGTCTAACAGAACTTGGAAGGTAGCGTTCTTGTATATATATTGGATTATTGTTGTATATCTGCTATCTATTCGGCAATTGCTCATTCCATTTAGGACCACCCATATTTGTAGGGAGTCGAATGCCTTCTCGTATTTGACGAAAGCCATCCATACTGTAAATTTATACTCGTTTGCCTTTTCTAATAATGTTCTTGTAACTTGCAGATGATCGAGTGTGCCTTTCCGAAATTCCGCCTGTTTTCTTGGTTGATAACCGTCTAATTTAGTTGTTAATCTCTCTATTATATACGTTTTGTGAAAGTTTTATATAATACTGACATGAGACTAATTGGCCTATAATTTTGTAGTTTTTACTGATTTCCTTTTTTGAATATTATGATCATTAGGGCATTGTTCCAATCATCGGGTATTCGTTGTTCAGCTATACATTTATCGTACATCTTTTTTAATACATTTAGTCTTACTTTTCCGCCATATTTAAGCATTTCTACTATTATTTCATCCTCTCCTGGGGCTCGTCCATTTGCTATTTTTCTTATAGCATGTGCTATTTCGTCCGTTGAGATATTTGGGATATCTTCTGACCCCTTGTTCATTACTCTAATTCTCTCTTCTTCTCTTTCTCCTACTAGCGGTTCTGCTTTGGTTTGATATAGGTCTTTGTAAAACTTTTCTACTTCTTCTTTTAGTTGTTGTTTATTCGTTATTAGTTCATTATTGTCATTTTTCAGTTTCGTTATATTTCGTTTGCCTTCTGCCAGTGATCTTATAGTGTTCTTTAAGCTTCTGCCTTCTTCCAACGTCTCTTCAATTCTCTGAATTTCATAATTTCTATTGTCCCTTCTTATGTTTTGTTTGATCTTCTTGCTTATATCTGAGATTTCAGCAATGCGGTTATTTGTGTTGCGTTGCATCTTTTTTCTTTCTTCTGTTAGATCTATCGTTTCTTTGCTAAGTCTTTGAAGTTTGTTTTCTTGTTTACATTGTCTAGCAATCTTATCTGAGTTTTCTATAATACTTCTGGTTATGAACCGATTATATTCGTCGAGGGAGCCTTCTTCGTTACTAGAGTTAAAATGTTCTTTTAGCTTTTCCTGGTATTCCGTTGTTTTAATTTTCAGCTGTTGTGTATTAATTTTGTGGAAATTAGCCTTAATTACTTTTCTTCGTTCCTGTTTTCCGATTATATATATTTTTGCACGTAGCATGCGATGGTCACTGCCTACATTTATTGCGTTTATTACGCTTGTGTCCAAAATAATATTTTTATTGTTAGATATAACATAATCAATTTCGTTTTTTGTTGCTCCGTCAGGGCTTCTCCAGGTCAATCGTCTTGTTTGTGATTTTTCAGAGAAGGTATTCATGATATACAAGTTATTTTCGCGTATATAATTTACTAGTGTTGTCCCTCTATCGTTTTTAACTCCCGTTCCGAATAGTCCTATTCCTTCTTCAGTTTCTTCCTCCTGTTTTCTACCCTCGCATTGAAGTCTCCGATTAGTATAAGGTATTTTGTCGGCTTTTCTTGTGTCGCTAAATTTATATCTTCATACAATTTATCTATCTCTTCTTCGTCGTGATCTGTAGTCGGTACGTACGCTTGTACTACCCTGCATCGCTCTTTTTTATTAATTTGGATGTCTATGAAGATAACTCTTTCTGATATGCTTTTATATTGTATTATTCTATTCGATATGCTTTTATTGATTAGGAATGCTATTCCTCCTATTTTTCGTTCTTCGTTTCCTCTGTAGTAAAGCTTGTGCCCACTCTTTAGAGTTACGCGTGCCTCCCCTAATCGTCTGGCTTCCGATATGCCTATGATGTTCCATTTTATTTTACTAAGTTCTTCTTCTAACAAACTCTATTAATTTTTCGTCGGTGGATAGAGTTCGTATATTAAATGTGGATATAAATATTATCTTCTTTTTCTTTTTATTCCTCTGTTTGGTGTTCGTTGCGGTTTCTTTATTTCTACATTTCCAATTTTTGCCCCCCCCCCCCCACAGAATCCTTGGGGCTGATTGAATTCTCAATGTGAGATTCTGAGATTGGATCTCTACTCAGGGGTTTTTAGCCTTAACTCATCTCGCTGGCCAGACGCGTTGACTTTCTCTAAAAGGATGGAAAGCGATTTTTACGGATTACAGAAACAAATATGGAGATTAATCAGAGGGCAAAGAAAAGAAGTGAACGAATTAAGTGAAAGCAACCAAATACAAAAGGAAACCTGACAAAAATACCTTACTGAACTTTACAAAAGAAATAGTGATAACGATGAATTAAACACACCAGAAATAGAAACAGCAGAGGGAGTAGAAATTAATAAAGAAGATGTAAAACTTGCGCTTCAAAGACTGAAAAATAGAAAAAGTCCAAGCCCGGATGAAATATCCAACGAACTTCTTGAATACTGCGGTCCAAAACTATCGGATCACCTCAAAATATAAATACACAGGATCTTCCACCAACATAGGATCCCAGATGAGATGAGTACAACAGACGAACAGCAAGCTTTTAGAGCAGGAAGTTCCTGTACAGATGCGATCTTTGTTATACGGCAGATTAACGAAAAATTAGTCGAATATAATAATCCAGCATTTTTGTGTTTCGTGGATCTCGAAAAAGCTTTATACAATTTTATATGTGTATGACAGAGATACACGATATTTCCATGATAATTGAACATGATGTTAAATTTAAATATGAGATGAGAATACCGACCAATATGGTTGTTCAAATTTCTAAGTAGCATCATTTTTTATGTTTGTATATTCATCTTTGTTTTTTCATTCACTACCATTTCACTTTAATTAATTGAAAGTGGGGTTCCGGGTTTTTTAAAAACCGAAATATGAGAATCCTATACATACTTTGTAAATTACAAAATATATATCTCAATTTGCCTACGTTTGTTTTACTCTGAAAAGTAATCGATCGCGGGATTATTCGAAGCTTTTACATTTTCAATACATATCTAAAAGGTACGTATATTGTTAGTCATCATCATCAATTGACATGGATGTGAAGGAATTTGTTATGATAGGTGGGGATTGGGAGCACTGTATAACGTTAACATACCTGTAACGCCAGCTGCTAGGCACCGCTTCTACAGTGCAAGGTAGTTAGTAGATCACATATTCAATGGGAGTTGAATATTGACCGAAATGGTTAAACATGTTTATCCACGACTACTTAATAATATGTCAATTATTCATGCGTTTGGTCACTCATAATGCTATCCATTATACACTGACAGCAGTGTATAATGATTATTCAAGGTGTCATGGTAACATCATTGTCTATGGTGTATAATGAAGGAAATAGGTTATGTTTCTAATCCTAATTGACAGATTATTGACAAGTCGTCGATAAATTTTAATTAAAAATTCTTCGTATTTGTGTTTGTGGATAAAATATAGTATACGACTCGCTATAATGGCTACTATTACCTCGGATAATTGCAAAACTCGCTCGCAAGTCGCTCGTGTTGCAAACATTATCCTCGGTAATAATAGGCTACATTATAGCGTCGTGTATAATATACTATTTATCATCTTATACTTATTGAAAATAGGCGGTACTCACCTTGTATGTTTTAAGGTTGGCTAAAGTGTTTTAGTTTGTAAGGTTTTGTCCTGTAGTTTTTAGTTTTGACAGTTGAGTTACTTGTGTTGTCGTTGTCAATGCGTTTTTGTAAGCATGCGACTTGTTCTGTACTTTGTTTGATAACAGTATTAAAATAATATAAGCTACAGTAAAACGTGATAAGTATGTGTTTTATTAAGTAGAACTACCGATCTCTAAAAATACTAACAGTATTTCTAGTATTACCGCTAATTTTCTAGGTCTATGATATGCCTGACCTGTTACATGTTACTTTATGCAAGCTCAGTATAATCATTATTATTTTCATTATTAAAAATCTTATTTTCAGTTGTATTTCACAGGTATACGTATTCCTTGTTTCCTTATTTTTATTGTCATTTTTATTATGGTATATGTTCCTTCGCCGTTCTTCTACATTATTCTCAATATTTATATCTTCTTCCTCTACTTCTGTATCTTCGTTGTCTGGTTCCTCTCTTGAGCCATATATGCGGTTTATTTCCTTCTTCATCGTAGTTTTGTTTCTTCCTAAGTTTGTTGTGGTAAACCTGATCGCTCTATATCTTGTTGCAGTGCACCCCCCCCCCCCCCGCCCTACTGAATCCTTCCGTGCCCAAATCGTCTGTATAGGTGTCGATTTGCATGGCGGGGCCGAAGCTGTGATCCAGATGATCGTATTTGGGCTAAGGCTTTGATATTTTCTTCCAGCTGCAGTTGCATTTCTTTTTGTTTTTCCCCCACATAGCTTACGACTTTCCTTCTTAAATCCAGGACTTCTTTCTTGAGTTCTTCTATCTTCTGTTAATTGATCTTTTATTGCTATAAATAGGCAGCTATTTTCTTTACTTGAATTTTATGGTGTGTTGGTTGTTGCTGCCTCCCTGCTTCTAGTATAGTTTATGTTGATTTTTCTTGTATTTTGCACAGTCGACACAAGACCTCTAAAAGATAAATATATTGTCGGATTATAAGTTTATTACGTTAAAAACTAAAAACTTTCCACTACCATCAATGGGTCTGCAACAGTAATCAAGTCGAAACAAATTCTTGTTTTCTGAAGCAATTTTGGTACCTACTACTGAATTCTAAAATACTACACCAACCGTTCGCGGGTTAATGAACACCTTTCATTACTCAACCCTGATTTATTAGAGGTTCCTAACTCTAAGTTACTTAGATCTCCTTTTTCTTTACACTTAATTTCCTCTTCACATGACTTTAATCCGTATTTACACACGAGAATTTTACATTTTGAGAACAAAGGTATTAAACTTAATATACTTGAAATCTTGGAAATACGTAAATATTCCAAGAAAAATAGAGATAATTGTTTGAATGAGTTGGGTTATGAAAATATTAATTTTAGTGTTTTGGATACCATATTACAATAGCTTCATTTGCTTATTCCTCAATGTTTTTGTTTGAGATTTATATAATTTATCCTTTTGTTTTTGATTTTGGCGCGTTTAGTAACTTCGAAGAACTCGATACCTTAATTGGTTAATTGTCTGATCCTGCTATGTTTTACCTGTTTTTGCTTTGGTAAGATTGGCTTTTTTTAGCTCTTATTAAGTTTGTAACTTTAGATTATTTTTAGCATTGATAATGTCTCTATGATATGCAACCTGGTCTGCTGACTTTGTAAATTTTAAATATATCAAGTGGGAAAGACTTCTAGTTTGTTCACCTTTATTCTTTTATTACCCAACCCACTACAAGTATCCGGAAAACATGGATGATCTCAATTCTTTTGGTTACTTAAATATATTTGCAATGACGCCCCGGCCACAGGCGATTTTAAAATCACCCCATCAGCTTACTTTTTGAACTAATTAATAATACTGATCCCTTGAGCTACGTTTAATTAATGCTTCCAAACAATAATGCTAAGTTGTCGTCAGACAACGCTCCGCCACATTTACATACAAACTTTTTTTTTCTATAGCAACTGTTAAAGTGCTATTTTATCTATTAATTTGAGTAGACAAAGTAGCACTTTAACAGTCGTTAAAGTACTACTTTAACGACTGTTTTAACGACATTTTAAAACGTGACGCGATTTGTAATTTTTTAAAAGTCAATGTCAAATAAATGTCAAATAAAATTTATTTTATAATTTTTTTCCTTTAAAATAAATGCTATAGAAAAAAAATAGAGTATTATACACGACGATAAAATTTAATTATCTTCTCGAGCGTAATTAGTGTCTTGACTGGCGTCTCGACGCTAAAATACGCCCTCGAAGATAAAATACAATTTTATCGTCTTGTATAATAAATAACTATTATTATAATTAAAGACAAAATTTATTTTTGACAGTTTATTTTGATAGGACGGTGCCTCGTTATCCTACCTGTACGAGCCACCATTATATTTCCTACAAATCTGTATTAGTTTTCTTTTTGTGAATTATTGTTTCTAAGCATGATTCTAATTATTTATACCTAGCTTTATTAATTTATGAATTAAAGTTGAAGTTTCTGTATCTCTTTTTGATGTTCTTATACTTACTGACTTGTATGGAGGATGTGAATATTGTCCTTAATCTTACGAAATTTTGTGGTATCACGTTGTATTGTTTTAACATTGAAAATGTTTCTGTTTTCGCGTATATAGGGGCTTAAATTGGCTTAGAATTGCATGTTGCATTTGCTGCTTTTCGAGAGTGATCGAACAGCGTTCGGAGCTGTTCGGCGCTATACTCTGTCCGATAACTTAGACTGTGAGCGGCGCGTATATAAAATTCCCTATACTATCGTCGGGTCCTTCCTAAGACTGTGACTGTCTTGTAAAACACGTACTAGTTATTTACGTAATCAGTTACGAAAAGAGCGATATTGTTTGACGAGTCGTAAGTTTGCCAAAACTAGCGTTAGCGAGTTTTGCAAATTACGTGAGTCAAACAATATCGCTTTTCATAACGTATTACGTACAAAATTTTATCTAATTTCGTAATTTCATTCTTCCACGTTCTAAATAATAATTTAATTCATTGTCAATATTTGTCAAGCAATAAATTATTTTATTTATTATTATAGTAGGCATCTGCGCGGCATTTGGTTTAAAATTGGGTTGTGTAATATTCTTTTTCTACTCCCACCATGGAAAGTGGGATTTTCAGACTTCGTGTCCATAGATACGAGTATTGAAAATGAGTGTTTGCCGAACAAGTGAAATTAGCGTGCGGAAAATTTACTTTCCGCACGCACATGCATGATTTTCGGTGCGGCAAAGTATAATTTTGCCGCACCGAAATCAAAATGTCAATTTGATGAATGTCAAATTTGATTTTGCAGAAATATTTAAATTTTTTTATGGAAATGTGGTTGTAGAAAAAATAGTGTGTAATACATGTGTTAAAAGCTTGTATTTGCCACGCTCATGTGACTGCAGCACTCACTATCGTTCGTGCTGCAAACTTCACATTCGTGTGGCAAACGCAAGCGTTCAACACTTGTATTACAAATTACTATTCTCCACGACCATTTGTGAATGTAATACTTCCGAAATCATTTTGAATAATAGAAAGTAAAAATTCTCGCTCTTGAGATAGAATATTTATTCTGAAACACTTGCTTCTTATGTGTTTTGCATGTATTTTCATTCTATAACAAGTGACAGAATGAATATTCCATAATTATACTCAACGAAATACATAGATTGCCATGGATTTCAAAACTGTCAGTGTCAGATGTAAATGCGGCGTCCTAGTTGTTTTGAGACAAGTTTTAATTTAAATTTAAAAAAAATGAGTGAAAAATCGAGTGAATCAGATATGGAATTTGATAATACTCCACCTGAAATTACAAATTATGCAAATAATATAACCGAGGACCTCCTACCGCAAAAATCGAGAAATGAATATGAAAAGTATTATGCACTGTTTAGGGATTGGCAACAAGAAAAGAAAACTAGCTCCTTTTCCGAAAATGTTTTAATTGCATTTTTTTGTGATTTATTAAAAAAATGGAAATCATCGACTCTCTGGAAATATATATATTAATGCAATGTAATATAATTGTTTCAATAAATAACTTGTTTTGTTCAGATTTAATTGTTTTTGATTCATACTTTCCGGTCGTGGAGAAAATACAGTCTGCTACTCGGTTAGAATGAAAATTCGATCTACTCGTGCTTCCTCACGCTCGCTAACGCTCGCGTTCGGAATCTTCCACTCGTATCGAATTTTCATTCTAACCTTGTTACAGAATATACTATTATCTACTCCTGCTAGGATAAGAACCTATTATATCATTCATTTGAGTTCGATAATGAAGTTTATTATCGCACTGAGTGAGATAATGAATTCATTATCAAACTCAGTGGGATAAGACAATATTTATGACCACAAGTTTTATTTTTTATGAAGAAAATACCTTCGTCGCAGCTTCTTCTACATCCAACGGAATACTTTCACAAATATTTACCGGTTTTTCTCCACAAATCAAGGAAAAATTAAAAATACAAAATTATTGACGTACAAATTATTTAGTTACTATGACGAAAATAAAAAATGCAGACACGATGCTACTTTGATTTTAAATAAAATACCATGCTACTCTGATTTTAAATAAAAAAGATGATCTGTAAAAATTATGTAATTTTTTCAAATTGAAAATTATCTAATTTTTTCAATTTTGAGCAGTCATAGATAAAATGTTGTATTATATACGTGTGATAAAGGCCATTAACATACTCATGCTCTTACTCCGACTCAGGCTAACGCCCTCGTCGGGCAACTCAACGCATTCGTATGTTAATGATGCATTTATCCCACTGATATAATAAATAACTATTTTTGCATTTTGACAAAAAAAGTGGACTTTTTTTATCAAAAAATCATAAAGAAAGCAACACTTTTTTTAACTATTTAATTTTACATTTTGCATTAAGTAAGTATGCTTTAAATAAAATATTGTAAATTGTCAGTTTGACAACTGTCAATTCTCAAGTCCTTTTTATCCTGTTTTGAGGGATTTAAAATGTAAAAATGCAAAAAAATATTGTGTACAACTCGTATGAAAGCATCTTTTTTTCACTCGTTTGATTGATGCACTCCGGCTTCGCCGTCGTGCATCAAACTTCAAACTCATGAAAAAAAGTATTGCTTTCATTACTAGTTGTACAAATAACTATTACAACACTCATATCGTATCGATTATGTGAAAAGTGACGTTTTATAACGTCAAAAGGTTAGGTAAAATTCAACTTTTCAAAACGGAATTAGATAAAATAATATTTCAAGTTCGAATTGGAAGTCGAGGTTTATATAATTCTATCTTTGCAACTTTTTAATACTTTGTAGCAAATTTTATCGCATCCCAAATTTCACAAGATTTGCGTTCTACTTCATCATTTTCAATGTCTCCTCCGGTTGCATCTTTGCGCCGGTTGCATCTTTGCGAAGGACTGTGAAGTTTTGTTTATCGATGCTATAAAAAGCTACTGGAAAACTTATCTGGTCGTCTCTTTCTATTCTTTCATTATCCTTATATGAGAACTTTATTAATCTTTGGTGAAAAATTTATGTTACATATTTGTATGTAGGTAGTATAATTAACACTGCGCTGCGCTCTTTTTGTAGTCGTATTTGTTCGGCCTACCCTTTAGTGTATTAACATTGTTATTCCTTCGTTCCATTCGTTTCGTATCTTTTTTGTTCATTTATTTTTTATTAACTCGAACACTATGATCTTGAACTTTTCATTGCAGTTCGCAGGTATTTCTCCATATGTTCCTTTCCCCGGTGCTTTTCAATTTTTTTGCCTCCTTGTAATTCCTAACATAGTGGTTCTTGCACGGAGCTTTAATTCCTATTTCAGAGCTATTTCGATTATTATCATCCCATGTTGAGTTCGTTTTAGAATCTGCTTAATTGTGCCTTAATTCCGTTGTAGCTTGGGGGTCATTTACCTAATTGATTCGTTTCCCCTCTTCTACTAATTTTTAAACCCTCTGTATCTAGCTCCAATACGTAGAATGTCATAATCAAAAATCGAAGAGAGAGGAATATGTTTTAAAAAGATTATCACATCCGTTTTGTATTTTATCCTATATTGTTATTAATTTGCCTCTTTGCAAATGTTCAAGATCGATTTTCAAAGTTCAAGCTCCCTTCTTACTTATAGCAGGCATGACTCTCAGCAATTGTCTGTGACAATCAATTGCATTCATCTCGATTATAAGGATAATGGATATTATTAACGTAAATACAAGTTATCTGGGTTCAATAAAGTCAAGTTGTTGCCTCATGTTTAATTCTGGAAATTTTCTATTTTTAATTTCGGCGCCTGATAAAACCAAAGTAATTTTAAATGTTTTGCTTTAAGTCCTCGCTGTAACATATCAAGACCCCCAATTCCAAACAAACTCGAGTTTTTGCCTTTCGCTTGTTTTCTTAAAATTTTGATTAAGTTTCCGACTACAATTTAACGGAAGCTTGGTTGTCTGTAATATGTGGAAAGTGAATAAAAATAAACACAAATTTCTCTCTTACAATTATTTTTATTTACTAACAATGTTATAAAAATGAAAAATAATATCAAATTTATTGCTACATTTTTCAAAGGATTACAAGGATTTTCAGTTACGTTTAAGGTGAAAGTTACGAAAAGCATTCAGTTCAAAACAATAAACATAACATAAAAATAGAAAAATTATTTGATGAAGTCGCAGTTACATGTTATACTTTTTCTCCATAGTTTTTCTTTTCCACAACAGCAATAAAATTAATAAACCATGTTTAATAGAGCTTCTGGTTCTACACAATCTCCTAAAACTTTGCACATGCCACCGTTGTATAAACCAAACATAGCTTCTACACCTCCCTTGATAAAGATTTGCAAAACTAATTTGATGACTGGCGTTACGAATGGTATGGTTACGGATACGAAGACATTAACCATCCAATCAACTATAGGGTTTCCATTGAACTTAAGAGTTATTTTCCTATAAAAAGTACAAGATTTAAAATGCATTTTTGTTAAATTTAGTAATATTAAATATACCCAAGACTATCCAGTTTGTAGGTTTCCATATTAGCTTGCAGATTCACCATGTTAAGGCTAAGATCAAGAGTCCATTTGCAGCCGCTGACTTTACCATCAAGGCCACCACTTGGTCCAAGAGTCATGAATTTAATTTTGTATTGGTAATCGAACTGAAATGATTTTTTGGTTAAGCTAATGTTACTTCCTGGACTTTCTTATTTTTTTGGAAATAGTTTGGCACCAGTTTTCTTAAGTCAAAAACGTTGCTGGTGTTGAAAATTACAATACATGCGATTATTTAAATAAATAGTGACGTACCAGGAGAACGCTAACACCAAGGGGCATACGAATTCTAATTTGTGGGTATTCATATGTAACGGTAACATCTCCACGTCGTTCGATTGTGCTTAAACCTTGTAACCATCCTTTGGTTAGCGACATTTCACCACGGTAAGTGATTGGCCATATTTTCTAGAAAATTTTTTAATACTTACAAACTTATTAAAATTAACCTGTGAAAAAATATGAATGTTTAAAATAAAATAATTTGAAGATAGCAAAATAAAAAAAGTTTTTCTCCTGAAAAATTACAAGCATTTTCTATCTTTGCGCAGTTTCAGTAATTTTTTATTCCTGTGAAGTTTATAATTTAGGGAAATAAAATAACATACCCATTCGAAAGATTCTTCAATATCCGGCATTTGAACAGGATCTAATGTATTTGTAACTATGAAATCGTTCAGATTTTTAAGTAAATCGTCGCAATAATCGTTAAGTATCGCGACTTGGTTTTTTTCATTGCCCCTGAAATGGTAAATCTGATTTTAAAGGTGCTTTCTACTTAAATTTTATCAAATAATATCCAACATATTTTTTATTTAAAATAAACCATATTTTTGTTCAACTTTTTAAAACATGCTATTTCATTAAAAATATAAATAGCAGTTTTTTTGAACACTATAAATCCGGAAAGTTACATCGTTACTAACGTGGCAAGTTTTTCCATGAGGTCCTTTAGTTTGTCTTGCTGACCCGGTAGCATATTAAGGATGTCATTTTGATTAATTTCCACGGAAGAAACTTCTTGGGGTACTTCATCTGACAGAACAACCGCCAGGAAAGTTAAACAAAGTAACAACTTCCACAAACCCATTTTAAACAATAAAAGACACGGCAGCACAATAAAAGAAATTAGTTTTGGATAGGCTTTTTATAGTTACCTTTTTTGATGTAACACTCGAAAAGCATTGATTAGATAAGAACGTGTTTTTTTTGTGCAAGTAACTGGCTTGTTAACTAAGCGTTGATTTTTTAGTTTTTTTTATACGAATCATGATCAAAGAAGAGATTAATATTGAATAGATAACAGAAAAGAATGAGATTTAATTAAAAAATAAGCTTTCGTGTTTTCAATTTAGGCACAAATTTTGAAAACGAGAATTTTATTTAGTAAAAAGCTTGTTTTAGTCTGAAAAGCTGCGAGCATTACACACAAAAAGTTCGAGTTTTGAACATTGCGAATGCTCACTTCGAATGCTCAGCTCAACGGTGCTCCGATTTTGTTCTCATTTATTTCCAACCTGTCAGACATGCAGCAAGTCGCAAGTGCTGCGTTTAGTTTTATGGGTTGGTGGTGTTACCATTTAAAAAGAAAAACAAAAACGATGGTGGCAGACGAATCTATACAGAGACAGGTATATTAGTGGTGGTTCTAATTTAATGATATTATTCGAATGTCATCAGCGGATTTTGAATATCTATTAAATTTAATTGGACCACGAGTTGCTAAACAGGACACTGTTTTCAGAAAATCTATATCAATAACGGAAAGATTGGCAGTTACTTTCCGTTTTTATGCTTCAGGCGATTCTTTTACCAGCTTGCAATGTATTTTTAAAATATCAACTAACTGTTCAGCTCGTGTTCAGACGCAAACGGCGAGCATCCTCTACTGACTTGTAATGTAACTAACAAACGGATTCGAGAAAAAACCGACACTCAAATGGAGCACTTGTGAGCACATCGAGCAGCTCGGTTCGCTGTTCGCTACGCTGTACTGGCCAGCGATCAGCGAATGCTCGTGTTACATTACAAAGCTCGGCTCAAGTCAGTCGCCGCCTTAAGAGATTCAAACAATAATGAAGTAACGTTTTTAAAACGTTTATTTAAAACTTCGGTCCGTGGTGTGAATTATTTATTAACAAATTTAAACAATGTAACAGTTAACACAAAACAAACACCAAAAACACGATACTAATATTAATCCGAAACACTAACTAATTTATTTATACAGTTTAAGTATTTATATTCACGCACGCCCCAGATTTTCCCAGGCGATGACGTAATCGAGCAGCCGAGAATGCTCTCACATCGGTTAGCAGATGAGTCATTCGCGCGCCTCGTTACAGTATTCACACAAAGATGTAAAGAGGAGTTTGAACTGAGCATCGATCGAGTGAACAACGTTTGCGTAAATAGTTGTAAGTTAGAGATTTAGTATTATAAATAAATAGGGTAGAATATCTAGTTTGTAAGTTAAGTTGTAAATATGTCATATAAAATATTTATAGAGTGTTAATTTTAAAATAACTAGGGTGATATAAAAATAAATAAAAATAGTTGAATAGTAATTTGGTAAAATACAGTTGGGTTTTTTAAAATTTCTTAAAAAACTTAATAAAATACCTTAAATAATATTCTAAAACTAAACTAAAAGATAATTAATTGAAATATTGTATCAAGAAGATTGTTATTATATAAAAATATAATTTGGATGTTCAATAAATAAAAAAATTTTATAAAATGGAATTTATTTTGGAGAAGTTGTTATAAATTTGGAAATTGGTGGAATGTTAATTTGATAGGGAAGGAAAGTGTATTGTTAGTTGGAAGATAAGGGAGATTTTTGGTGAAGTTGCAGTTGGATTGAAAGGTGTATTGTTGGAAAGAGATTGGAACAGTGTTTAGTGAATTGAAAATCAAGGCAAGAAGTGAAGTTATACGAATTGTTTTTGAAAAGGTAATTCGTAAATTTTAATTTTAGAAACTGTTATTTAATTATTAAAAATTATTATTGTTTGTAAAAGTTTGCATAATTTTGAAAGGTGTTTGAAATTCAACTTGGTGAATTTTATTAAAATTTTGAAATTCATAAAAGCGATCCCTTTGGCGACCTTGATTTAGGAGATCTTTGAAAATTAATTCAAATTATTTAACAAAATTGAGCTAGCTGGAAACATAATAAAATTAAATGCTTTCATCTTAATTTTGAATGTCATAGCAATAGTTGCGGGATTACAGAATAATTCAATGAAATATTAGGCGATTGTTGACCTTATAATTTGTGATAATTCTTTTAGTAAATTTGTAGGTGAAATAACTTGAGGTAAAATACTGTTTTTGGCTAATATAATTGAAGTAATCAAAAAATCATAATATTGATCAAGATTTATGGTCATTTGCCTTACCAGCGTTAAGTTTATCTTCGCTAAGTTTAAAGTTTGCACTGAGCTATTGAAAATAGAGATTGTATTTGAAATTATACCAATTTGTGATTTCATTCTGAAATAGAAGGTTTCAGTAAATTAACATGATATCTCGCTAATTTATTGCCTCTCTGTATTTGCACTGTTTGATTAGGGAATATTTTTACTATTTTGTATGGACCTAAGAAATTTGGGCTAGGTTTTTTATTTAAACCCGGATTAACAGATTTATTTACAATATAAACTGAATCATCGATTTTATATTCATACATTCTTATTTTATTATCGTAATATACTTTTGATTTTTGTTTGGATTGAATTACATTTTCCCTACCTATTTTTTGACATGAATGTAATTTCTGTTTTAATTTAATGATGTAATCATCGTAATTATACGTTAACGTTGGTTCCTGTGTTATACTATTTGGTACGAAAGGTTTATTGCCGAATAAAATTTCATGAGGTGAAAAACCTGTGGATTTATGAATAGAGTATTATATGAAAACATTGCAAATGGTAAAAATTCATCTCAATTATTTTGTTTGTCATTTATGTAATGTTTTAAGTAACCTTTTAAAGTCAAATGTGATCTTTCTAGAGCTCCATTACTCTGAGGGTGATAGGGAGAAGACAGAATGTGTTTTATTTGAAATAATTTCATCAGATCTTTCATTCATTTTGAAGTGAAATCAGTACCTTGGTCTGATAGGATTATTTTAGAAATTGCAAAGAAAGTAACAAATTTTGCTCATTCCTGTGCAACTGTCTGAGCTTCGTGATTTTGAATTGCTACTGCGTAAGAAAACTTTGTGAGATCATCCTGCATCGTTAGTATAAATCTATTATTATTTAAAGTGTGTGGTAGTGGACCAACTATATCTATAGCTAATTTCTCAAAAGGTACCGTTGAAGTAATTTCCATTGGTGGATTGGTGCCTTGGAAGGTTTAAAATTAGTTTTATTAACTTGGCAAGATGGATATTTTTTAATATCCTTTTTCATGGACTCCCATTTACATTTATAGAATTGTTGTATTCTTTTATATGTTCTTATAAACCCAGAATGACCGGCTAATTTAGAATCATGGTTATCTTTAAGTACCTGTAATATCTCATTCTCCGTTCTTTCATTAAAAGTATTGGTTTAAATTTAGTATCCTTAAACAAATAATGTATTATTTCACAGAACATATCCCTTTTTATGTTTTTATTATTTATAGTTACATCATGAATATAAATTTTATCGGTATTAGATTTAGGTACTAATTTATTCTGTTCTAATGTTTCTTAAACAATAAAATATCTCTTTATATTATATTTTGTCAAAATGAAATTGTTTAGCAATGCAAAGATAAGTGATTTTTTTATCACTACAAAGTTTAATGAATGAATGTAGATCATTAGATTCTGACATTTCTGAAAAATTATACGTATCTCTTAGTGGCTGTGATAATAAGTTTGATTCATCTAAATCTTTTGAATATAAAAGAATATTAGGAAAATGACAAAATTTATCTGAAGATTGCGATTCTATTTTAGGAATATCCTGAGTTTCATAATAATATCTTATAAAATTCTCAAATACGTCATCCTTTCGGATTAGGTATATTAATTTTCATCGAGTTTAAAGAATTATTTTTGTTTGATACCAAATTAACAAAATTTTAATTATTATCTGGAATGCATAATTTTATATTTATTTCGATGTTTTTGAATAGAAAGTTAATCATGCTTTTTATTTCCAGCCAATTTAGACCATCTAAACCGCAAGATATTTTAGGAATAGCTAATTTTGAAATTTTATTGATCGAACAGAATTCTCTTAAATTGACCAATGTTTCAAAAACATCATTATAGTGTGGTTTATCAAAATAACAATTTTTTGTAATCATATAAATTATGTTACGTGGGCCATATCTAAAACTAAGGATTTTTGAAAGTTCTGGATTTTGTGATATTAAAGAATCTATATTATTAAATCTATCCCTGAATTCCTTTGCAATTCCTTTGCTACATTTAAGGTCTTTACTTACACAATGAGCAAGGCTTTACTCTTCTGAAGTTACAAATAGATCCTCATTAACGTCATTAATACGGGGGTTCTTAATTATCTCTTTTCCTTTTTGTTTTATAAAATTTAAATATGAATCTTTTAAAACTGAATTTTGAAGTGAACTTTGATTTTGATTATCAGTGATTTTAATACGACTCAGAGCGTGAGCACTTGAATTTTGTTTACCTGCCTTATACCTTATTTCGTAGTTATACTCTGCTAATTTAAGACGCCAACGAACTAATCTGCTACCCGGATTTTTACAATTAAACAACCAAGTCAATGGGTTATGATCCGTTATTACGTATTATAAATTTTCTGCCATATAAGTACGGCCTGAAATGTTTTGCACTCCAAACAATACTAAAGCAATTCCTTCTCGATTGTACTGTAATTTTGTTCAGAATTATTTAGCGTTCTGGAAGCATAAGAGATAGGTAAATCAATGCCTATTACTCCTTGACTTAAAATTGATCCGATTGAAAAATTCGAAGCATCCGTTCTCAATATGAATTTCCGTTTAAAATCGGGATACCTTAATAATGGTTCGTTCATTATTAATATGTTTCTAAATGTATCCACAAATTTTTGTTGTTTTTCGGTCCAAACAAAAGGAGTATCCTTTTTTAATAGTAATGTTAAAGGCTTAGCTATATTTGCAAATTCTTGCACAAACTTTCTATAATAACCAATTAACCCTAAGAACATTCTAATTGATTTTTGTCTCTGGGAACAGGATAATTTTTTATTGCCTTGATTTTTTCAGGATTCGGACTTACACCTTCATTAGTAATAACATGACCTAGATAAGCTACTTCTTGTTTCAAAAATTCACACTTATCGGGCTGTAATTTTAAGTTATTTATTTTTAGTCTATCAAAAACAGTTTTTAATTTTAAAGTGTGTTGTTCCAAAGAGATTGCGTAAATAACTATGTCGTAAAGATATACGAAACATTGTAATCCCCGAAACCCGGTTAAAATAGAATTCATTAATCGCTGAAAAACAGATGGTGCTGTCTTCAAGCCAAAAGGCATGCGAGTAAATTCATAGGTGACCTATTGGAGTTGTAAATGCAGTTTTTGATTGATCGGATTTTTTTACAGGAAGTTGGTGATATCCGGAAGCTAGATGTAAGGTTGTGAAGTAATTTGAGTGTCCTAGCTGATCCAAAATATCCTCTATATTTGGTAATGGGTATGCGTCACCTATTGTGATATTATTAAGTTTCCGGTAATCTATTACCAGCCTCCATTTCCGTTCACCGGAATCATCAAGCTTCTTCGGAACTACTCATAACGGAGAATACCATGGGGATACAGAAGGTTGAATAATTCCCTGACTTCACATTTTATTAATCTGTTTATTGACTTCCGCCTTATGCACTTCTGGATAACGATACGTTTTTGAGAAAATTGGGGTTGGGTCCGTGACCTTAATTTCATGTTCAATAGCTTTTGTATGAGTAAGTTGATCATTTGGTAAATACACTATTTCATTATACTTAAGACACACATCTAAGACTGATTTTTGTTCCTCGTAATTCAAATTTTCTTTTAACAATTCTTCGCGATTCACCTTTTTATCTAAAGCATTTAAATCGTTAGAATTCAAACTTAGTATTTTGAAATTTTGAGGAATCGGTTCTAGAAATAAGGAAATTGAATTGACTTGTTGATCAATTATTCTAGTGTTTAATATTGGTGCCAAAGCTTTATTGTTTTCATTAAATTCTTTGTGGTTGCATTTTGCTCAATAGTTCCGCTCCTATTGATGGTAGAGACCTCCCGTTTTTTGCATTCTCTTCGTCTTTAATTTCTTCAAAACGCAATACTAAAATTATTGTTCCTTTGCATTTGAAATTTTTGAGATACTTGCAGTTGAAAGCAAGTTTCCACTAAAATGCGCCGAGAATTTTAGAAAAAAAGTTGGAAAAAAATTTCAACTAATATTTTCAGTAGACAATATTTATAACTTTAGGAAAATACCGAGTGTTTTGAAAAAGAAAAATTCAAACCAAAGATATAACTATCTTTAACCTTGGATGTTATGTCTTCGCCCCGCAGCCCATCGTCAAAATTAATTAAAACTTTAGCGAATCCATTTTATGTAAAAGTAGACGTTCTTTTGATCTAGACATATTCTAATAGACCTTTGTTTAGAAATTTTTCGAAAAAAGTGCGATTTAATGATGCCGCCCCTCGATTGCGCCGCCCGCTGGAAGAATCGGCGACTAAAAATATTTTTAATTGATTTCTTGGGCTCAAGTTTATTCGTAAATTTTTTCCCCGTTAACGTACGTCAACTACTTTCCGAGATAGAGTCGGCGACCGCGCTTAAGGACTCATCCTGTATAGTATAATAAGGGAAGCTTTTGTTCTGGTGAAGCCAATTCATTAGCATTATTACAATTGGCCAAAAATTGCCCAATTTCATATCTGTTACCAAAAAATTCTTTCGGTATTAATTTACATAGAAAATCAATAGAATATGGAGTATTACCAGAATTTGAAGAACTTTGTTCAGGATTTGAATTGTTTTGATTAGGATTCAAATTTTGGTGTAGGGATGATGATACATTTTGTGGAGTTGTACTAATTGACATTATGAATACAAAAGTTTACTAAAAACAGCCAACAAGTTTAAAAACAATGCACTTACCCCTCTTCGAGTTTTCTATATTTTTTTTCTTCCTCGGAAATTGAATTCACCAATCGATTTCGATTCTTCGGGTATTACAGCTAGTGCGATGTAGCAAAATTCTGCGTTGCCTCAGATTGTGTTTCGATTGTTGGGAAGATCCTGTACCGACTGCGCCAGAAATTATGTTGTGTTCCACGTTGAGGAATTAAATGCAATTTAATTGTAAACTTGCTTATTTAAAAAAAACTGACGAAGTAACATTAACTATCGAACGGACAAAATAACTTCTCACTTCGAATGTGCAAATGATTCTCCTCTCTAAACAAAATGTGTCTGATTTTATAAATCCCTTTTCTTTAGACAAAAACCTGACAGCAGGCACGTAAAACAAGAGATCGTTGTTTAACTGGGTGGCACCCCATCTGGATTATATTTGGTGTGAAAATGCATGTTTATACTCAAATATGACACAAAGAATACACTCTGAATTATACGTTTTAAGTAACAAGCAAAACATACAAAGAACTATTGAAAATGATTAACACAACTAAAATATAACAATGACAAAGCATCCAAATATAATATGTTAAAGTAACCAACACCACCATACCCATTGGGATCGCCAATCTTCGGTAGGAGAAAGTGACATAAGAAGAAGAAGTTGGCACTAAAACTCTAGTGATTTTTTTGCGGACTTATTGGAGAAACTAATTAACTAAGGGCGGATCGCAGATTTCTATCCACAACCTAGATTTACAACTTCTGCTGTTCTTGTGAGGCAGTCGGCCATCTTTAAAATTAGCTAAATAAAACTGGCACGAATTAGCATATATCTCTCAAAAATGCACTGTTTTTCTCATATCGGGTGCTGTTTGTTTGAAATCGAGCAACTTTATTGCTTTGATATTTAAAGAAAAAACTTTTTCTTCCTCTTAAAAGCACAATTTAGGTAACATGCTGCAGAAAATTACTTCATAGAATTAATAACTGAGATACATTATTATTTAGAGGTATTTTACGTAATCGTTGGCTTCTTTACTGACATTGCCAGCTTTAAAGATCACCGACCTGCCTCACTTCATAATACAATAATAATAATATCTGAATTGTAGATCTGGCTGCACAAGTGCACAACCCTTGTTGGGTCTTGGCCTGCTCTAGAGTCCCGCTTCATTCAACCCTATGGTCCCCCCACTAACATTCTTCCCTCTGGTCGTTGTGTTGTTATTAACTTCGCTGGTTCGAGTCGTGCATTCTTTTCACATGCCCATCCACCTTAACCGCCCAATCTTAACAAACTTCACGATATTTGATTCTTCATATCCTCGATAGAATTCGAAGTTGCAACGTTTTTTCCACAGTCCATTCTCAGAGAGTCTCCCCGTATTGTATTTTAAGTTCAAATTTTGGCAGTTGTTTTTCGTTTCAGATTACTAACCTGGCCAGGGTCTTGTACATTTGACACTTCATTTTCCTGAAGAAGATGGTAGATGTCACGTGCCTTAACAGGCCGTTATATGCTCGATTCGAGATGTTGGTGTTATTCACTAATGAGCCCAGATATGTTAAGTCTGAGACATTTTGGGACTTATGTTTCTCCGTTGCTAGGTCTGCTATATGGCCTTGTCGCCTTTTATTCGGTACTGGCATGTATTTTGTTTTATCAGAGTTTATTTGGAGGCCCATTTTATCTCCAGATGCTTTAATGGGTTGCAGATTTCGACAAGTTGCTTATTGATGATGTCTACATCGTCAGAGTAAGCTAACATCTATACGGTCTTATTCATTATTTTATACCCCTTTGATTTACTTCGTCCTCTCTCACAAAACATACTCGAGAGTCATATTGAATAGTATACCTTTGTCTCAGTCCTCTTTTAGCACAGAATGCTTCAGAGAGCCTTGGACTCTTACTTAACACTCTACATTTAGCGTGTTTTTTTTTTAAACTAGTGTTATTAGATGTTTTGGTGTGTTAAAATGTAGCATGGCTTTGTTGCTTTGTACTAGGTATTTCTATTCACACTATCGTAAGCAGCCTTGAAGTCAACAAATAGGTGATACGTTTCAATGTTGTATTAATGACTGCGTTCTAACATCTGTCTCAGCTGAAAAATTTGATCTATAGTGCCTACAAAATCCACCTTGTTATCTTCCAATGATATCCTCCGCGTATGATTGTAATATTTGCACTATCACGTTGGATAAAACTTATACACTATGTTGAGCAAGCCTCTGTATTTTTCACATTTTAATGGGCCACCTTTCTTGAACAATTATTCCTAGTTGGGTATTTCTACCTGTTCCCATTAATCTACTACGAGGTCTTCTTTGAACCGTTATTTATCATCTGGATATAGGTCTCCCTCATGTTTTCCCAATTTTCAGGGTTTCAGTTTAATCCTGCTGACCTTTTAATAATTTAATATCATCGCTCCACTTCATTTGGGGCCTTCCTACATTCCGCCGTTCACCCATGGCCTCCATCTGATTAGCTTCCCACTCCATTTGTCCACATCTCTGGCCGCATGTTCTGTCCACCCCCAATACAATGACGCCACTTTTTCAATAATGTCCTCATAATATTCTTATCCATATAATTGTCTTATGGTTTTTGAATGTGATTCCCCCTATTTTACTTGTCGGATAGATCGGAGATTTACTTTACCGCTTCTTACGATTCAAATTCTACACACCTCCTGATTGGTTCGTTTAAATTTCTCCGTCAACTTTCCCGACAAAATTTCTGAGTCTGAAGAATGCACCTTAAGGGGTCTCCCACGATATTTAACTCTCTGTTTACCTTTAAAGGCATCTTCTAGTATTAACGTAAAGAGTTTGGGTGACTACAATCATCCTGCCTCACTTCTCTTTGTACCTTGATCTTGTCAGTTGGTCGTGAAGTTGTACTTGTAGTATTGCATTTTTGTACATTTTTTCGATTAAGTATGTCTATAGTCAATTTTAATATTTTTAAGTGCTTCCAGTACCTGGGAGGGTTTGTATCATATCAAAGGCTTTCCTGTAATCTACGAAAGTGTAAAGCTACCCAAACTAGTACAACTATTTTATTCCTTTACCTTTTCTACTAGAGTTCTCATTGTTTTTAAATGTATCACCGTACTAAATTTTTTCCTAAAACCCGCCTGTTCCTTTTGTTGAAAGAAGTCTAGCTTTTTGGTAAGATGATCTTCGAGAATAGGTCTTGAGAAAAGCAGGCTCATGCGTCGATAATTTTCGAGATTGTCTTTATTACCTTTCAGTAGATTAGAACAACCTTCGAGCTGGTTTAATCTGTAGTAATATCTTCTTCATCTAAATAGTTTTTCTAGTTCTAGTGCTTCCCCACCATTTTAAAGTAAAATTAATTTATAAATCGTACTTGGCAGCCATTACTTAAGAGTTCAAGACCTCGCCCAATAGCTAGCTACACATTTGTTTAAAAAAAATGGTTTCATGGGGATGATTAAAAGAGTTAATATTTAACATAACCCAACCTTTAAAATTCCGAATGCGCGAAAGAAACTCACAATTACAAATTACAACTGGAAAGTCGTTATAGTAATTGAGTGGTTTGTTAAAATTGCAGTTTAGTAAAAATGCATTGAGCGTAACGCTACAGTTGGTCCGGTGATATTTAGAACAGTTGATAATTATGCCTGTTGATAAATTTTAGATCTTATTGCAATTGTCATTAAACGTGAAAGATACCGATATAACCTCACATAATCGCATTTTTATTAAACATTGTTATTTCAAAATATTGCTTTTATAAAGCAAATTAGTCCACATGGACATACAAGCGTCTCGTGGGTGTTTTGTAAAATTTTTCGATGACACTCAGAATAAAAATATTCCTGCCTCGCAACCCATTTCCAGTAATGATGTGAACAAACAACAGCTTAGCTATCTTATCAGTTTAGAACAGGTAAGTACTGCAAATAAGTATTTATAAGCATAATTATGGTTGTTTTTATAATATTTAAATACTTTTTAGTCAGATGGAACATCACAGATTGTTCAGCTAACGGAAGAACAAGCGGAAGCATTGGGTATATTTCCAAATGGTACACCTACTAATGGAACGGTTGATACCGTTGAAACTACCAACAATAAGCCTAATGTAAGGCCGGTAAAACCTTTAACTAAAACTATTATACGTCCAAAAACACTTGTCAGTATTGGCAAAAATACCGTAGTAGATGTTTATGGCGATAAATATCCAACTGAAGACACAGAATTAACAAAACCGCTTGGTTCATGTGAGAATCCGATAGAAATAATTAAAGATGGTGAAATACTGCATTCTACTCAAAATTTAAGTCGAGATTATTTGCAACAAATTGCTCAAGCTTTACAATTTGAAGCAGTAAAGGCGGAAAAAGAGGAAATTACATGCGATGTATCTCCTAATATTATATATCGAGTGGTTTACCCTGAAGAACTCGATTTAAAAGTAAGTTTATTTAGCATTAGCAAAGTGAAAACTAATTTTAAATTTTTAGCCTGTACCAAGTAAACCCTTAAAGAGAGGTAGACCGAAGAAAAAAGCGTGTTTAGACGAAAAACCTGATGTTAAACCATCTGAAGAGCCTAGACCTATTAAAAGTGCACGGACGAGATCTGGACGTATCACGAGGCCACCACAATACATCAAAAAAGTAAGTTATCTGTTATTAATTATTATATAAAATTTAAGCGTAACATAATTTTTGTTATTAGGACTTCAAAAAGATCGACACTTCTGAAGTGGATAATATGGAAACTGACCTAAAGACTGTTGAATTTGAACCATTAAAAACGAATCAACCACCTACTCAAACAGATGTCCCCGTAAAAGTAGACCAGTTAGAAAATCATCAACGTAAACGATCCATCGCAGCTCAATTTCGTTGTCCCAAATGTAATAAAGCGTATCTTGGACACAGTAAAATGTTAAAGCACCTACAAAAACATCCTGACCATGGTCCCATCCCTGAACATTGTAAATCTCGTCATAATGATACGTGGAATTATTTAATCGATATATCAAATAAGAATCCTGCCGGCCAAAGAGGACTTAAATTTTGTAAAGAGCTGGTTACCTTCTTACACAACGTGAGAGTTCTAGCGAAAATGTTTTTTAAACATCCTACGGGTATAGATAAGAATTTGTATTTTGTTGACAACACGCTCAGTAGCGTACTGGGAATTGAATCAGGAAACTATATTCTAAATGAAAGTGAATTGAACAAAGAAGTTAATATATTTTCATTTTTAAATAATAAATGTTTAAATGGAAATGCAGAACAGAATGGGAGTGCAGAACGGATTGAGAATCCACAACCGAACGGCAACCTTACAAATGATACTATTAAAACAAGTACAAAACCTCTAGATAATTCTAATTTCGATTTAGATATTTTTGTGCAAAAATGTCAATCAGATAGTCAGAATTTAGGAGAAACTTCCGAAACCGCAAATTGTAATGGAAATTTATCCTTCAATGAGAATACTCACTGTTATTATGAGAATAGCGGTAACGGTTTTAATCACAAACTAAACACCAGTGAAGATAACAAAAATTCTAAGTCAGATTGTACATTACATGACATAAATTTTGATACAATGCAGAATTCAGGTAATAATGGTTACAACTTAAACTGTGATATTACATCGGTAAAAACTTTTGATTCAGAACTTCATATTGATAAACATACTATGAATGGTTTTCATAATGAAAATTGTAGGCGAAAAAGTCCACAATTAAACATAGATAGTTCTACGTCTCAGGTACACGAACAGAATAGCCAGGCGAAGCCTTTAAATTCTGATATTTCGATACACAGTGACCTCCTTTCAGAAAATTCGTTACTTAACTCGTTGCCAAATTTACGCACATCTGTTGAAGAACTGATGTTAAATAATGTCGATACGACTCAAGTTGCAAATTTATTAGACAATAGTACTAGTTCGGACGAAGTTATGAACGTTGATCAGTTTGTTAATGAAAGGTTTAAAAACCTAACAGAATCTGATCTTGAACTGCCAAATACTACGTTAAACTTAGATTTACCATCGCTAGAGTTGTTCCAGTTTCATACCAGTTGACATAAATAGTTCGTACAAATTTTAGCTGCCTTTAATAAGGGGAGAAGGGTTAGATAGTAACTTATTGTAGATATTCTAAATAAAGAAATCGGTACTGCAGTAAATTACTCTAGTTTTTAAGATTTGTAAATAATGATTTTGTAAACGCTATTTGTTCTGCAGAGAAGTAGTGTTTCATGCAGCACCAAAATAATTAGCAAGATCAAGATTTTTTTATTGTCTTTTTTAGTTTTGTGTTTTGTATGTTATTTATACGTAATGTAAAAGTTATAATTAATATAATTACCCTATTGTCTAATTGTTTTTTTGCTAAAATACCTATAAGCCGTCCTGCATAAAAAACAAGTTATGAAATACGAAAGAATATTTTTTGTTACTTTTTGTTTTTTAATATGGAAAACCAGCTCCACATACAAAATGTTATGGTTGATAGAACAAAATGTATGTATAACTAACAAATTAACAAGAATGGTTTTATCACCGTGGCGGTTTTTCAGGTGAAGTACCTCTTCACCTAATATTTCACTCGGATTATTCTTTCCATTTATCTAAATTCCTAAATAGTTTAACTTATAAATGAATTTTATCCCCGTTCAATATGCAAAACATTTCGTATAGGTATGTATTTCGCAGCACAGAATCAAATATTGCAGAGTTAAAATAAATGTAAATGCTTGGAAGTCTGCACTATTCACTGTGTTGCCATGGTAACACTGACGTCACTCGCATGAGTCGCTACTTAATGCTTCAGCCCCCACCTTTTTATCTGTGGTTCCCACCACAAATGAAGGATTTTTTTAGGCAACGTCACTCGTCTGTTCAGCGAAGCGAGCTTATACGCTTACATCAACATCCGCAAGACGCATACCAACCATAGCACAAACTCGATGGTCTTCTAATTCGAAACTAGTAAATGTAATTCTCAGGCCTGCTCCGCCATGGGTGCGGAGGCGTTCATCGCACACAGGCGGCCACGTCAAGAGGCGGCAAAACGGCACAGCCGATAAAGCGACAGACAACGCGGCATAAACAAAAGCAGGAATTGGCACGTGGCTAGAATTAGGGCGGCCGTAGTAACAGCCAAAAACAATTCAACAATTAAAAAATTCGTAAAAATGAAGGAAAAACGAGAAAGTTCTTCCACTTTTATTCATATACATAGGTTTTACTTCAATCAAGCTATTTAAAAGGAAAAAGTTGGGTATTTGTCAATTAATAAAAAAATAATTACGAAAATTTGCGATTTTCAATTTTTTAAATAAATACCTGAAATTTAGCAAACGGGTCTAAAATTAAATTCTAAACAACTTTTTCTAATAATTTTCTTTGATATTTTGTCACCTAGCACCGCTCTTTGCGATTTCAGGGCGATTTTTTTAAATTTGCCGCCATATCAGTGGTCACGTGACATACATCAAATTTGATTTTTAGGTTATCGGACATGAAGAACCGATCCCCCTGAAAAGTTTTTTCGATACTCTTATAATAAAAATTTTTCCTATATGTGGCAAACTTTTTGCCGGTCACTGTATAAGTGTATAAGGAAACGTATTTGACCATCTTTAAATATAAGTAATACAGTTAAAAAGGATAAATAGGTAAACCTTTTAATTTATAATTAACTATCTATAAGGGCGTAAAATTTAATTTTGCACACGAGCGGCGAAATAGCTTGGCGCGGCCCTGGTAATTCTTTAAGATTGAGATAAATTAAAGGAAGCATTTGAATTTTTGACGAACAGTGCACAATCACATAAAAAACAATTCAACTTGCCAACAGATTCGTAAATGATATGAACACTTTTGAATTCACATTTTTGGCAATAGTAGGGGAAGCCCGGGCAAAGTGGATTACCCGGGCAAACCGAATAATCGTTATTTCTTGAAAGTGAAGACAAATGGCGCTCAATAATTCATACACGTTGAAGTAACATGTCTAGCACTACTACAAATCAGTCGAGGTAAAACGATTAGCTGAGAAGCAAGTGCTGTAAACGCGCATTAAAAATTTTGCAGTGTTGTGCTAAAATAACCTACTGGAAGGTAAGTTAGGTAAACTAGTTCTAAATCGTTAATAAAAAGATCTTCTTAGTTATTCATTAGTACTTCCATTAAGTTGAATTCTTGTCCTAATGTTTATGCTGGACCAGGACCTTGGGGTCTAGACCATTTATGTGCCGTTATTTCCGACTTCATGCCCGGGCAAAGTGAATAGGGCAAAGCGGATAGCTATTCGCTTTGGGGAGAATAAGAAGAGAAAACATTGAGTCTCAATACCATTTCTGGAAAATTAAAAAAAACTAGTAGCAAGGCTCTTACAGATCACCATTGTCTGGTATGTGGAGAACTTTTTGAAAAGACCGGTGAAGCCTGGATCCAGGGCGGTGAATGCCAAAATTGGGCCCACGAGCTCTGCACCAACTATACTGGATTTGGCTCCTACTTCTGTGACTTTTGTGACGCCTAATATATCATTTATATGTTTATTGTTTGTATTTTTGAAGTTAAATATATGATTCAAATATATTTCTGTGTACTTACATATATATTCACTTTGCCCGGGTAGTCGGGCAAAGTGGATAAAGTGCACAATCACAAAAAAATATATATATTAAGTCAAAAACAAAATTAAGTCATAAATTACCTTGTTTGCATTGAAGTAGAGATATATCTCTGTGCCCTAGAATTTTTTTATTAGAATTTGATAAATATCAAGCATATTATGATTTTTCCTCCTTAACCTATCCTCTTTGCCCGGGCTTCCCCTATTTACCTAATGACATTTTTGGCTCCACCGATATTTTATTCGAAATTCTTCAGAAAAAATCACTGGACATAAGCTATTGTGTATCTCAAATTAAAAAAACTTGTGATATATTAGGCCGTAAAAGAAACGATGATGTTTTTGAAGGGTTATTTGAAAATCACAGAAATAAACAGATTTAAACGCAAATATGCCGCTCTTACACCAGAAACAATTTTTCAAAATTATAAAAATCATATTTTGAAATTTTGGATCACATTATTATGGAAATCAACACAAGATTTCAAGATTCTGAAAAACCTCAATTTGTTTGTTTTGCTGGTACAGCAAAATTCGAGTACCTAGGTACTTATTTTAATTCATGTTTTCCTTTCCTTGCTCTTGAAAATTTGAAACATGTTTACGGCAAAATATTTACTTACTAGTGTTGTCAACCGAGTCCTAGAATCGGAATCGATTCTTTGGCCTAAAGAACCGGTTCTAGGGTTGTAACAGAATCGGTTTTCTCGATTCTCGATTTTAAATAGAATCAAATTTTCCATTCCCGATTCTAAAAACAAAACTCCGATTTCCGATTCTAAATCTGAAAAATCGATTCCCAATTTTAAAACAGCAGAACTAATTAATTTGTTTCATAAAAACAAAAAACGGAATTGAGCTTGATTCTTACAATATTAGATGTTTTCAGTTTTGAATTTCAGAAATCAAATTTGAATTATAACATTCAAGCATTGTGATTTTAAGAGAAACTTTGTTTTTGAAAATTTCAATTCATATTATAATGTTTATGAGAGACCGGAAGTTCAGGCACTAAAAATTCTTAAAATAGGCAGGCAGTTAGGCACTATAAAAATAAAAAATAGGCATTAAAAAATAAAACATTGGCATTTATTTTTTAAACAATTTAATGCTCTTATTACAAAAAAATGTATCCTTTACATTTAAATAAAAAATAAAATTATTTACACTAAGAAATTGCCTTCGAGTTACAACTAATTACTAGGTGCTTTCTTAAATTGTCAAAGGTGAAATTATGCCTTTTATCAGAAAATATATGCTTAAATTTAGAAAATGACCTCTCAACTTCTACAGAGGTAATGGGTGCAAATTTAAGACATGCAATGTCCTCTGGTTCCAAATTGTCTATATTCTCGTTTTCACCCTCTAAAATTTGAGCAATCATTGTAACACTTTTTATTTGTACTTAATAGCAATTCGCTTTTAATGTAAGACAATAACAACAAATGCCTTTTCAGTGTAATAATAAAAGATGAAAATACATTTTTATTCTTTTTCAAACCTCCGTCAAAAACCTCAGAAGACAATACCAACATTCGAGAACTTCTAGCTTGAACGTATTACAATGATTGTTCTTAGTGCTTGGAGTATTATAACTAAAGCTCGGATTTATAGGCAGAAAAAAAGGGCCAAATAGGCGCCTTTAAAGGCAGGAATTTTTGATAAATAGGCAGGTAAAATTCGAAATAGGCAAAAATATAGGCAAAAAGGCGAATTAAAAAAAAACTTTTTTAAAGTCATTTAGTTGTTCTAACTTGCAGAATAACGGTTACAAAATTTATTCTTTTATGTATCAGCATAATAAAACTTATTTTGGGTTTATTATTTTATTTTTCAAAGCTCAGGATGAGAACGTATGCACGCACAAAGTTTTGAAGACATCTCGAAAGTAACTTTTACTCTTTTCACTACTTAAATGCAAATGAAGTGCACTTTTCATTCAAGAACTTTTTCGACACCTCCCGCACAAGTACCACAAATATGAAATAGAAATACGTAGAAATATTACAACGTAAATACACAAATTCCTATTCATCCTCCGACACTAAGGGAATTAAGGAAATTTTCCACCATTAATAAATTCCAGAAAGTACAGATGGACGACATAAAACAGTCTACCTGTTCATTTATTGCTGAAACCCTTGAGAGATTATAGTCTATAATCTCTCAACGCATACTTACGCTTACTACACCTCACACTGCAATTATGTGGGTAGTGTTTCTTAAAAACACCTTGTCTAAGAAACGGAAAATAAGTTATTTTTGCTAAAATTTATAAAATATGGCGTGGAATTTAATAAAAAGGCAATAATAGGCATCCAATGTAAAAAAAGGCAAAAAAGGCAGAAAACAGGTTAGTAGGCAAAATAGGCAAAAAAGGCATTTTGCCTAAAATCCGAGCTTTAATTATAACAGTATTATAAATTATAACCTACTGTTAAACCTCTGCACGCCCGATTCCTTATACAATACAGCAATGTGAATTATAGCTATAAAATGAGCTGCATAAGATTTTGTTACGAATTGTTAAAGGGACTGTTGCCGTCTTAAATGGTTTCAACAAGAATTGCATTCCTTTGAATTTTCTAAACAAGTTCATTTTTCTGCGAAATACTCAGCTACTAAGTGCATTTACCTGAATGGAATAATCTCTTCAAAACACTATTGAAAAACCTTTTGAATGTTGTTTCAGTTTATAAAGTAATTCATTTTACCTTTCTTTTATCAGAGAATACTGGGAATAGACTTCTCTGTCTGAAAAGCAAGTCTCCGATTCTGGGCTACCAAAGTGATTTTTGATTATAACAATTGAATTTAGATTCTCGTCTTAAAGAATCAAAACTACGAATGCCGATTCTCGATTCTAAGAATCGAATAGCGATTCTCGATTCTCAGAATCGAATTTCGATTCTCGATTCTCTGAATCGAAAGCCGATTCTCAGAATCGAAAACCGATTCTCGATTCTCAGAATCGAAATCTAATTCTTTTGGAATCGATTCTCTACAGAATCGAGAATCGGTTCTACTATATTTCCGATTCTTGACAGCACTAATATTTACCAACCCCAAGCGCCTTAAAAATGAATTGACTCTTTTGTATTCCGATGAAAAATATAGAAACATATTGACGCAAGAACTTCTTCGAATGCTTCATGAAGATAAACACATTTTTACAGGAGCTTATAAAGTGTGTCAGTAGAAAGGAGCTTTTCTTGCCTTAAGAGAATAAAAACTTACTCAAGAAAGACGTTCTCATTTGACAAATATTTCTATTCAGAAAGAACTTCTACCAATGCTTACCAAGAAGCAACCATTTTATGACGACATAATTGAGAAATTTGCAGCTTTAAAAAATAGAAAAATCGATTTAATATACAAAAAATAGGTAAGTGATAATTAAATGATTTTCAGAGTAAATGTTCCTTATGGCTAATTTTGTAACTCTTCACCTATTTTTTAAATCACGAGCACTGATCCTGGCATGATTATCATTTAACAATAACAATTAATCACTTAGATCACTTCTTTCCTCTAACAGTAGGATATCCTGAGGGAGCCTCTTTTTCAAACGGGTGAATATAGACTTCCGACCAAGGCAAAAATGCATCGTGCCAGAGCAGTTAGATAAGTTTGTGAAAACTTACAAGTAGCTGTATCGATTTTATACCAAGTTCACGATGGATTTGGTCATTCCGCACAAACCACAGCCACAAGGCATTTATCGCAATACGCAAAACCTTATTTTGAAATGTTTGCATCTTTTTGATATTGGTTTTTGATGTTACATCCCACACTATGCAAGCATATGTCAGTACAGCTCGCAATATACATTTTTAATAATAATAAATAATAATATGATTTATTTCCTACAGGTGAAAACCCAATTACAGGAAAAAATATAATATTTTATTTGCCAGTTCAGGAGTCACCCATGCGGAAGGACCATCAGAAGACTGGAGGACAGATTGTTGACTACAGGACGGTTTGAACCACTTGCACCTGATGGAGGCCGACCGAGAATGGGAGTGAACGCTATAGAAAATGTTTTAGACTTCGTAAATAAAAATAGCAGAATTTCAACAAGAATTGAAGGCATGACGGGCATTAGCCATAGTTCAGTAAACAGAATTCTGCGTTAGGCACGAAACCCAGGCTTTATTGGAACAAGATTTTCATCTGCGATCAAATTTTAGCAATTAGCTTTTGAACATGTTTAGGTTTTAGGTGAAAGAGAAGAGCTGATTAAGGAAAATCAGAATATCACTCATAGAAACATACAAAAAGAATTAGGCATTGGATCATCTGCAGTAGATGAGTAGATTGCATTTTACACAAACACTTGGGTATTCTGGGTGTAAGGCAGCTGGCAAGTCGGTGCCGTCGGTGGGTTCCGCATTTGCTAACTGAAGAACAAAAACAGGCGCGGGTAAACTGATGCAGATTTATGTTACAAAAGTTTGATGGAGGATCTTCAAAGCAGGTATTTAATATCGTTACAGGTGAAGAATCCTGGAATCCCGAGAAAAAATTGCAGTCAACTGTTTGGGTGTTCGAAAATGAAGAAATGCCAACAAAAGTTGTTCGCAATAAAAGTGCGTAATTGTGAGTTATGAACGCAAGAAACTAAATAAATTCAAAAAGTTCCTTTAAATTTCCTACATATTCTGTAGTTTTCCGTATACAGTTGAAACCTCTTAGAACGAGTACCGCATATAACGAGATTCCGCTTATAACGACAATTTTACAGACTCTTGATTGATTTGCCATTAACCCCTATTTAGTTTTAATCGTTTACTACGAGACCTCATACAGCGAGAATTCGCTTATTACGGCTTCTATTTTTGGACGAAATCCTGTTACAGCGAGATAAATCACTACTGTATTATATTATTATATTATATTATTCTAAGAAAGTCTGCCAAAAATGTGTCAGCTAAGCGTTATCAAAGCTATTAGCCACCTCGAGACTGGAAACCCTAAATAAAGCATTAAAATGATCCAAGTTTGCAACAGTTTCAAGTTTCATAATAACTACCTACTAATATCCTCTACGTATTAATTTCAATTTTTATTGTTGTATTTAGTACAATTAGAAGAGAGATATCAAAAATAAAATTAAATTTCCAAAAAGCACTAGTTTTCCTTTTTACAATCAGTGGTGAAGGGGAGGCGCGCGCCCACCCTGAAATGGTCTAGTTTCGCCCCTGTAACTAACCTATTAACTATTTGTGTTGTTGTGTAGTGTTATTTTATACTCTGAAATGTTTAAATGACGTCGTATCTTAAAACATGTTTGTGTTCTGTTTTACACCATATGTGTTTGTATTATGATAAAATAAATTTAAAAATAACGAAAAACTGTTATAACGAGATACCGGATATAACGAGATTTTTTTTATTCCCTTCAGTGCTCGTTATAACCGGATTCTACTGTACTTTATTTTCGAAAATATTTAGTAACAAAATAAACAAGGATGTAGTAATCTTGAAAAGTTGGCTACCCTGATTGTCAATTGTCATTTGTATTTGCCGGTTGTCGGTAGCTGTTGTATATGTATACGTAGACATTAAATTATCTATTATTATATTTAAAGTATATAAACTAAGTTAGCATGAAAATTACGTAGGATAAGTTTAAACATATATAATTACATAATTGGCGTCAGAATCTCATTTGATGTAAAAGTCACAAAATTGTAGTGTTAACGTAGAGTAGTGAAACATAACCTCAATTACTGTAGCTTTTAACATAAAAAAGTAAGTAATAACCAATTTTATTCCAAAAAATTAAATATAATATATTTTTTAGCTTATAAAAATGCATAACTTAAGTAAAAAGCCAGTTCACACTAATGTAAATGCTGAAAAGCAGGAAACTTTGTTGACGTTATCTATTCTTACACTTGCTGCAATTTTATGTAAGTATTTAAGTCGAACTAGGTTAAATTAATAACGAAGTTGTGTAATTACTATCTTTAAAATGGCGGTTTTGTACAGAATAGTGATTTTGAATCATTTCAGCGTTTGCAACAAGATTATTTTCTGTCCTACGTTTTGAAAGCGTTATACACGAATTTGATCCGTACTTTAATTATCGTACAACTAAATATTTAGCCGAACAAGGTTTTTATTCGTTTCATAATTGGTTTGATGATAGAGCGTGGTATCCTTTAGGAAGAATTATTGGAGGTAAGTTTTTGTCTAAATATTAACAGTTTACTAATATTTTTTTTGTAGGTACCATTTATCCAGGTTTAATGGTAACATCGGCAGTAATTTATCATTTGTGTTGGTTATTGAATATTACTATAGATATTCGTAATGTTTGTGTTTTCCTTGCACCGCTGTTTTCATCACTTACAACAATAGTAACATATTTATTGACTAAAGAGATTCGTAATGCCGGTGCTGGACTCGTAGCAGCTGCTATGGTAGCAATTGTACCCGGTTATATTAGCAGATCGGTAGCTGGCAGTTACGATAACGAAGGTATCGCAATATTTTGCATGCTGTTAACGTACTACATGTGGATTAAAGCTGTTAAAACTGGCACTATTTTTTGGAGCACTCTTGCTGCATTAGCTTACTTTTATATGGTATGTCAATTTTCAATTTTTTTGCCACTGCAACAATTACAGATTATTTTGAACAAAATCACTTTGATCTGAACAAATTTTTTTGTTCAAAATAACCAATATTTAAAATAATCGGAAATTGGTGCAATTAGTCGTTAGTGATTAATTGTATGGTTTTGAGAGTTTTATTAATTTTTAGGTGTCCTCATGGGGAGGTTACGTATTTCTTATAAATTTGATTCCATTGCACGTTTTGGTATTAATGGTAACTGGCCGTTTTTCACACCGCATTTACATAGCATACAGCACGTTATATTGTGTAGGGACAATATTATCGATGCAAATATCATTTGTTGGCTTCCAACCTGTACAAAGTTCCGAACATATGCTTGTAAGTACATCGTCTTTAATGATGAATAACATCTTTATTAATAGTTACCGTATTAGGCTCTAGGAGTATTTGGATTATGCCAAATCCTCGCCTTTGTGGATTATCTGCGAAGCAAGTTGACACAAGATGAATTTGAAACGTTGTTTACAACTTTAGCTTACACATTTGGAGTCGCATTAGCGATATTTGTAGGAGTATTAACATTCTCTGGCAAAATTTCACCATGGACTGGAAGATTTTATTCACTTTTGGATCCGTCGTACGCAAAGAATCACATTCCTATAATTGCAAGTGTTTCAGAACATCAGCCTACATCATGGAGTTCCTTCTATTTTGATTTACAAATTTTGGTGTTCCTGTTCCCGGCGGGATTGTATTTCTGCTTTGCTCAATTAACAGATGCTAATATCTTTCTTATTTTATATGGGGTAACAAGCATCTATTTTGCTGTAAGTTTTATTATTATTTTTTTAAATGAAATAGTGTAATCAAATTTTGTAGGGTGTGATGGTACGTTTAATGCTAGTCTTAGCACCAGTAATGTGTATTTTAAGTGGAATAGCAGTCTCTCATCTGCTCACTAAATTCATGAAGAACGTTGAACCAAAGAATCCCGTTGAACATAAGAAAAACAGAAAATTAGAGTCGAATTTAGTACTACGAAATGAGATATCAACGGCTTTCGTTGGCATTACATGTGTTTTACTTATATCATACACGTTTCACTGTACATGGGTCACTTCGGAAGCCTACAGTTCTCCTAGCATAGTTTTAAGTGCACGTTCACATGATGGTGGAAGAATAATATTCGACGACTTCCGTGAAGCTTACAACTGGCTCAAAATGAACACCCCTGAAGACGCTAGAGTTATGTCGTGGTGGGATTACGGTTATCAAATAACAGCAATGGCAAACAGAACAATTTTGGTTGATAATAATACTTGGAATAATACGCATATCAGTAGGGTTGGTCAAGCTATGGCGAGTTCTGAAGAAAAAGCATATGAAATTATGAGGGAGCTTGATGTTGATTATGTTCTTGTTATATTCGGTGGTTTAACTGGTTATTCCTCGGATGATATCAATAAATTTCTGTGGATGGTTCGCATTGGTATGTAGTTGAAGATGATGGGTGGTTAATGGTTGTTATTTTTATAATGGTTATAGGTGGCAGTACGGATAGGGGGGCTCATATTAAAGAATGGGATTATTATTCTCCAAATGGTGAATTTAGAGTTGATAAAGAAGGTTCTCCCACTTTACTGAATTGTTTGATGTATAAAATGTGTTACTATCGTTTTGGACAAGTTTATACAGAAGGTAAGTGTTATGAGGTTTATTCAGTTATTTATGAATTTAGTAACAGTTGAGAATCCACTTCGCAGCTAGTTCACACAGGGTTGTTAGCAAAGACTTGGAGCAGAATTGCTGTTGGAGTCAAAACCAGACCCTTATTGAAAATAAATTTTTTTCATAACGGTTTCAAAACGGTTGTTTCAGTTCAAAACAAAAACCAAAAGAATATGATTTAATTTTCATTGTGATTATTTCATTTTCTTGTGTAATATTATTATTGCCGTTGCTTCGTTGCAAGTTGCAATAAACTGAAAGACGATTAGAAGACCGAAACCCATATCTAAAGATAAAGACTGATGAGAATGAACCAGAATTACTTTATCTGGCTGTAACGAACTGAAACTGTTATTTAAATTTTTTGCAGGACCGAAACCTTCACAGAACATTTATTTCATTTCTGTTCTAGTTCCGGTTTGTTAGTTAATTCTAAGCTATAACTACTGCAACTCATGCCGTAAGTTAAGTATTAGCGACGTTCAAAAATGATTGAAACTCTGGTTGAGTCGCAGATTGAAATGTGCGCCCGGTGCATGTATGAGATAGACTATAGTGCCATGTGATGTCACCAGATGGCACTGCTGGAACGTACAGAATATTTACTGCGGCCCTGAAAAGACCGGTTAGCGGTAGTGATTGCAAACCAGTTTTGGATGTTTTTCAACCAGGAAATACATCTGCGTCCTGATCCTCTCTTGCCCATCACTTTACAGTGGAGTATTTGTTGTAGGAGCCTGTATCTTCATATGACTTAGAATGGTAATGTTGGTGACGTTTGTTCTGCTCAGCTTTTTCGATATGACATCAAATTTCTTGCGAATGCTCCCACTGTTCGTTAAATCATGTTACCCAAATAAGAATACTGTGTGACTCATTCTATCTGATATTTATTTACTGTCAATTGAGTAGCGGGAACAGGGGATTTGCTGATCATCATGAATTTGGTTTTGGTAACATTAAGACTTGACTGATTGCAGTCTCTCTAAGTTATCTGCAAGAATTTCGGTATCATCCACATATCTCATATTATTAAGTAGTATTCCTTCATCCATTTCTTCTAGTGCTTCTCTAAAGATTTGCTCAGAATATATATTAAATAGTAATGGCTACAGGACACAGCCCTGTCCTGCTTCTTCTAAATTAAAATTACTTCTGAACATTCTCCCTCTGCTTTAATAAAAGCTATCTGATTCCAATATAGAGTATAGGATAGTAATAATTCACAGATCCTTTCCATCTAGTGATCTAGCCTAAAGTTTTTCAGTATTTCAATCATTTTGTGATGCTGCACTCGATCGAAAGCCTTTTGGTAGTCGATAAGGCACATGCACATGTCGCAATTGACATCGCTGTATTAAGACTGGTTCCTAAAGCGCCCCGAAAGAAGATGGCTGATAAGACCAATTGTTCGATAATTCCTGCATTCTTTGGGATTGTGATGAACTCGAAACTTAACCAATCATCGGGTATTCTGTCAGAATCGTATATTTTATTATAGATCTTAGTAATCCATTTGAGATCAAAAAATCAAACTGCGAGTATATAATACAATAACAGTTCCAATTATGACATATGGCTGTGAGTCATGGATAATAATACAACAAGCACATGAATATCAGTAATAAACGCTACAGAAATGAAACAGATAAGGAAAATAGTTGGGGTAACAAAATTTGACAGAATAAAAACTGAGGATATAAGAGAAACATTGCAACAAGAACCGATATTGAGGAAAGTAGAGAAAAAACAACTTAAATGATATGGGCATATCACAAGGATGAAACAGGACAGACTACTGAAAAAAGTAATTGAAGCAGGATTAGGAAAGAAAATGAAAAGAGACCGAGGAAAAGGTGGATGGACAGAATAAGAGAATAGGAAACAAGAGGGGCAAAACATTAGAAGATATGAAAATGATGGAGGAAGTGGATACAGAAAAGGAACACACAACTCTAGAATTTGACACCCAATAGGGTTTAAGGAGACGAGAAAGAAGAAGAAGTAATCCATTTGATTCCATCATCCTCAAGAAGTTTGAGAAACTCTCCATGGAATTCAGCAGCACCAATGGCTTTTCCGTTTTTTAGTTGGTTTATAATAATGCACACTTCATCTGTAGTAATGTAGGGCTTGTATTTTATTACCTACACTTCTTGGCATTCTATTTGTCTTTTACTGTCCGAATTTCTTTCTGTATTTGTCTGTGTAGCCTGTGGTTCTTAACCTTTTGTTACTCGCGGACCCCTATCTGCAAATTTTTGAATGCCGCGGACCTCACAATTTTTTTTAAGACATCAAATCCTATACTTTACCTGCACCTTAATTTGTTGTCACTTGTTAGTCATTTTTATATGAAGAAATTGGTTCTGGAAATTTGAGGAGCAAACAAGAACAAAATAATTAACCACAAAAGTCAAACTATTTTTATTGAAATAACTTACATATGAACGAAACGAAATAAGTTGTACACAATTATAGAAAAAGTCCTTTTCATAACTAAATGTTGTTAATGAGAAGGTTGGTGTTGTATTTCGTCGACCAGTTCGGTAATATTAGGTTCAATAGCAGAGAGTTGCATCCTCAGTTCTGACTCAATGTTCTTCAACCGGTTCCTATACTTGTTTTTAACATAAACGAGGGCTGAGAAGGCTTTTTCACATAAGTATGTAGTTTGAAACGGCATTAAAACTTTCAGTGCCTTTTTAGACAATTCAGGATAATCGGTTCGCAAATTTAACCAGAAATCTTGAAGAGATTTTTGTTGGAATTGTAATTTCATAGAATTATCTGTAGAGATGTCTATCAAGTTATTTTCTTCTATTGCGGGCAGTCCCGTAAGTTCGTATATATTTATTGCAAATGGATCGCTGATCCAATTTTTACTTTTATCTGGAGTGGGAAAATAGTCACGGAAGCTTTGTCGCAAACTTTGCAGATGTTGTATGAAATTTCCCGAGACCTCCTCAGGCAATTCTTCTTCAGTACATTCAAGTAAGCTTTTGAGGTTTGGAAACGATTCATAGTTATTGTTTAACAGGCGATGCTTCCATAATTCTAACTTTTTAATCGTTGCTTCAATCTTATCTTCAACTTGAAAAGTGATTATGCTTTTCCCTTGAAGATTTAAGTTAAGCGTGTTTAAATGGGAAAAAATGTCTGACAAATAAGCCAATTTGGCTACCCAAGGAATGTCATTGAGACATTCGCTCAGTGAAAATGCCGGTTTCAACTCCACAAAAAATTGTCTAACCTCATTTTTCAATTCAAAAAGTCGAGATAGCACTTTTCCTCGAGACAGCCAACGAACTTCAGTGTGAAACAAAAGTTGATGGTGTTCTCTATCCATTGATTTGCAAAGCTGCTCAAAAAGTCTTGAATTTAATGCCTTTGATTTAATGAAGTTGACAATTTTAACTGCATCGTCCAATGTATGTTTCAGTTCTTCTGGTATCTTTTTAGCAACCAGTGCTTCCTTGTGTATGCAGCAATGATGCCAAGTTACCGACGGTACAATATTTCGAATTCGCGCTATGAGTCCGGTATGTTTACCAGACATTGCCCGTGCTCCGTCTGTACTAATTCCGACGCATTTTAACCAGTCAATTTCATGAAAAGTGAGAAATTCATTCAAGGTGGTAAACATTTCAGCAGTAGTATGTACCAACGAGGAAATGAATAACAAGTCTTCGGCAATTGTTCTCTCGTGCTCATATCTGACGTAACACAGTAAATACGATTTGTTTGTTACATCTGTACTTTCATCCAGCTGAAGACTATAGTAGTAACTTTCGCGAATTCTACTCACCAACTGTTCTTTGATATTCTCAGACATTCTGTCTATTCGTTTCTTAACAGTGTCATTTGATAGTGCTATTAAATTAAGATCTTTAGCAGCTTTTTCACTAATCATTCTAGAAACCATGATTTTTGCAGCAGGTATTAACAGCTGTTCAACAATTGTGTGAGGTTTTCCCGTTTTTGCAGTGAGCAGAGAAACTTCAAATGAAGCTCCTACGCTATTTTCATTGTTACAACCTGTTGCAGTCTTTTTTATGAGCTTCTTGTTTACTCGAAGTTCTTGCTCTTTGCGTTTGAAAAAATCGATGCTTTTTGTGGTATGTTCTTTATGCTTAGTTTCAAGATGTCTTCTTAATTTTGAAGGTTTCATAGCTTCGTTTGACAATAATTCGTAACATAACACACATTGTGGTTGTTGCTCATGCTCTGGTCCTATACACGTAAAACCCATCTGCAAATACCCGTCGTTATATTTACGTAATTTTTTCTTTTGGCTATTAGTAGTATTTTGTTTTGAGCAGGATGCACGCTGCCCAGTATCATCACTATTTTTTCGCTTCAAATTAAGCCAGCGTTCATTTTGCCGATGCGTCAGACACGTGAACAGTAAGTTTACAACACATTGATATTAAAGATACTAACATAGCAATACCGCCAATAGCGGTATCCGTGGTGGCCGATGGACGCACATACGTAACGTGGTAAGAGGGGTGGGAGAAGTGTTTAGAAATTCGCGTGCACTACCGCTTCTGCCAGTTTGATTTGAAATATTGTTTATGTATACATTGGTACGTGCAATAAACTGTATGAAACGCAACCTCAACAACATATTTTGGTTGCTCTAGTACTCTAGTTGTAGTTGATTTCAAAATTTTAATGTGAAACCGAGTAACTCTCAACATTTTTCGCGGACCCCTTACAAAGGCGTCGCGGACCCCTGGGGGTCCGCGGACCACAGGTTAAGAACCACTGGCTGTAGCCTATTAAATTCTATTTTGTCATCCATGTTTTTATACCCTCTTTCTTCCATCATTTTAAGAATATTTTTCTGTAGTTGTATCACTGTTTTATTTAACTTTCTAATTTCAGATTCAATGTTGTCATTTGGATCTATGTCATTAAGTTTCTCTATTTAGATCTATTTTTATGATCTTCGTCTTTTAATTTCCTTAAGTCATACTTATTTTTCTTTTTATTTTCTTCAGTCCAACTCTCAGAATCCCTACTAGGAGATCGTGGTAGAATTTATATCAGTACTATTTCTACTTTTATTTACTAGGATGTAGTCGATCTGATTTCTGACGATATGGTCTGACTTATCCATTGGAGATTACCACGTATAGAGTCTTCGTGGTGGAAGTTTAAAGGTGTTAAGGATGACTCAGTATAGGCAAACGCCAAAGCAAAAGTATTAATGGGAATAGATCGGGGGACCTCCAACTAAAAACAGGAATCAAGCAAGGGGATAGTTTAAGCCCACTATTTTTCGTAGTAGTAATGGACAGAATCCTGAAAAACATAAGGAAGAAGTATGCCGAACTGAAAACAACGATAGGATATAGGAACATGAATCCCGTTCAGATAGACGCACTACTAAACGCGGACGACATTGCATTGATAGCAGATAGTAAAAAGAAAATGCAAAAGTTATTAAAGGCATGAGGAACGTGACCAGAGACCGGAAGAGATGGAAGGAATGGATAGCAGAAACATCAACGAGGAACCCGACATCCGGATAGGGTAACAGGGAATGGTGAAGAAGAAGTTAAGGATGACATATTCTAACTCTTCACTGAAACTGCTTAATTGTTCTCCATTATTTTTTCCCCAGACCATGGTCTCACGTAAGTTCCTGATGGACTCTTTCCAATGTTTGCTTTAAAATCCCCCATTATAATAATTATAATAGTCATCAATCCTTTCTTTCTTCCATTGTTTCTTGGTTCTTCCCCATTATTACTGTCATATCTCCTCTTGCTAGTCATGGACAAACCAGAAAACCATGGAAGCAGTGGACGGTGTGGGTGGAAGAAGTGACTGCTTCAACATGCAGGATCTTGGGTACACTGCGCTGCCTCATGCCTCATATTCGCCAGATATTGCACCGAGCGACTATGCTCTGCTTAACGCAACGAAAGAATTAAGAAGTTCTCTTCTAATGATGAGCTTCAGTCGGTTGTCCACTATTGGTGCCGTGCTGCACCCAAAGAATGGTTTGCAGCTGCTTTAGAGAAACTGCCGGAACATTGGCAAAAGTATATAGACATTGAAGGTGTATACCTCTAATGAAATTTGTACTCACTTCTTCCTAATAAAAGAGCAGTGAGACAGTTGTAGCGCCAATCATTTTTGAACTTCCTAAATAAAAAAATATACATCAAAAATCATTTATTGCTGATGTACCAGATTTTTAATGGATTTTGTTGGTTGCTGCTGAGTTTAAAAATTATCTACCAGGGTTAAGTTTTATGCATAGCATCAATGAAGGGGTGAAGCTTTTATTCAATTTATGTCAAATATTTTTGTAATAATTAAAGACCATAAACAAATATTTTTTCAAAACTGTCAAAAAATTAACATTTATCTATGCAACTTTGTCTGAAAATTCTGGTTTCAATACAGACAATACTTTATATTATTATTGACAACATCTGAAAAATATTTTGTGTATACCTTGTCTGCGAAATGTAGCTTCGGGATCTTCTTGGTTGAGATGCCTAGGCATACAAACAACTGAACTATTATATTTATTTTGCAGGCGGTAAGCCTCCAGGTTACGATCGTGTTCGAAGTGCCGAGATTGGAAATAAAGATTTCGAATTAGATGTTCTCGAAGAAGCCTACACAACCGAACATTGGTTGGTTCGTATTTATAAAGTTAAAGATCTGCCTAATAGAGGTGTGTAAGTTGTTTACACATTTACAGTCACAAAAATCACTGTTTTCCTCATTTTTTAGTAATTTTTTACTTACAAAATATTAATGTAATTCTAGTAATATGTTAAATATAACATTAATTTGTTTACTGTTGTATTTATTTTATTTTAAAAAATTATTACCTACGTTTAAAGTATAAATTTTTGTATGTTTTTTATTCGTTTTCTCGTTTTGCTGTCCTTCACAATTTGCTGACCTGGGCAAAGGCTCAGCTTGTTCACCTCTGATTAAATCCCTGATCATAATTTAGTTCTAAAATAAAGGTTTAATTCACTAAGGTTACAGGAGATAAACAATTGAACTCCACAAACAGAACTGATTAACATAGTGAGAAAAATACTAAAGCAATCAAGACTTACTTATCTGCATCCCCATCCATGTACCACTAAGTATTGGGGTTCATTTTGTTGCTGTAAAACATTTTCCATGCTTTTCTTTCTCTGACCTGTCTTCTAGCTTCTGTCCATGTGCTACCTCTTGTTTGCAATGTTTCACGTACTTTTGGGTTGCCCTCTTTTAAAGTTCTTATTCCATCCTGCTTTACAAATTTCCTTTACTAAGTTGTTATTTCTTATTTTAACGAGGTGTCCGAATCATTCCTTTCTTTCTTTCTGCGATCTTGTCAATAATAGGTTGCACGCCGAGTGAGTTATTTTCAGTTTATCCAGTCTCGTGACCCCTGCAATTCTCCTTAATATCATCATTTCCGCAGCCGTTATTTTTCCCTTTAATTTTTTATTTACTACCGAAGACTCACTTCCATAAATTAAGACAGGCACAAAAATCTTTACTTTCGTCCTTTTACTTGCTTCTCTTTTATTTAGGAATACCATTTTTAATGCATTGCACAAACGTGACATGGTGTTTATTCGGTTGTTGATATCGGTTTCAAAGTTTCCTAAAGAGTCTATCATTGACCCAAGGTATTTCATGTTGTTCGTCGATTCTTGCTCTCCTCTCATTATTACCATTATTTCTGTTTTCTGTAAGTTGATTTTCATTCCATACTTGTCGAATAGTGCTTTCCATATGTTTATAGCTTCCTGCGGCTGTTCTCCACTGTTTGCCACTAACATCAGATCATCAGCATATATAAACTCTTGGGTTCTATTGTCTGGTCCCCATCCTAATCCTCTTACTGTATTTTTTGCTTTCCTTGAGATTTCGTCCATTACTGTTATAAACAGAAGTGGACTCAATATTTCTCCTTGTCTCACTCCTTTTAGCGTAATAAATTCCGCCCTTACTGTTTTTCTTGTATTGCTTTTGACTTAAAATGAAATAAGAACAACATATCACGTGATCGGCGCATAGCGCGAATTTCGGTCGGACTATTCCGTTTCCGGGTGAAGGCGCATCATTCAGTGGCGGCCGTTAGTACAGTGCAATTCTTAGTTACCGGTGGATTTTTGGATTGTGCTTTGATTTGTATTTTTGTATTTAGATCATCAGTGGTTCAGTGTTTCTGCAAAAAAACTGTTCTTTTCAGAACAAATCTGCTTAGAGTTGATCGTGTTCAAGGTAGGTTTTACAAAAATTATTAGATTTTCATTTCATAACCTAACTTTCAATATGTTTATGTTACGCCACTGGCGAACTTTTACTGCGCATACAGACATCAGCTGATGTGTTGTCCCTACTTTAATACAGGGTGGCTATAAATTGGCGAAAGAACTACACGTGGCGATGTTGGTCATAAAATTCGGAGTCGAAAATCTTAATACCAAAATATTGTACCATGCTTCCTGGGTATGCACGGGATCTCCAAAGATTGAAAATCAAGTCTTTTAATAAGTATTTTAATTCATTATCTGTTGACAGAAAGAGCTGCAAATTAGAAGAAAGACGAATTGTAAAAATGATGTTTTCATAGATGTTGTTTTTCAGCCCCAAAAGCGTGTTTGAAACATTTCTTCATTAACTTATTATTGTAAAAAATACATATGGCGACATTCACGGAGTATTGCGATGTAACGGACATCATTACCGTGCTAACGACAGATCAATAAAAAAACCAATTAGGGTAGGCTGTGAAATTGAATTATTTTGAATTGGTACTTTAGCCACATCCACAGAATGACATTTTATAACGTTTGTAATTTGACATTTTTATTGTAAACAAAGTTTATAACCTTAAATTGAAACTGAAACAAAAAAAAGGAAAAAATTATTAATTTACGATATTGAAATTTACATAAAACAATAGGATTTGTTGAAAATGTTGTCCATTTACGTCTAAACATAAACGAATTCTTTTTGCAATCCAGCAAAAACATTATGTAACATTTGAGGTGAGTCATTGTCAGCAAAATATTGAGAAATCGCTTGTGTACAGTTGCTGAAGCTCGTAATGGGTTTTTTTGAAGTGAGAAATGTCATTAGAAAGGACAGTAAGAAGTAGGTTGGCTGAAAGAAACCTAGGAGCGTTCCGGGCAGGCCCGCGCTCCGCAACTTCTCCCACAACACAGAAGAGCTAGACTCCGTTTTACTCGTGAGTACGCCAATTGGACTATGGATCAGTGCGCAGTGGAAGAATATTTTGTTCTCCGACGAAAGCAGAGTTACTCTAAGAGGACCAGATGGATGTCAGCGTGTGTATAGACGTGCAAACGAGAGGTTCGCTCCATGTGCAATAGTGGAAACAGTGGGCTATCAGGGCAGCTCAGGTTCAATAATGATATGGGGCGGTATTTCTTATGAGGCTCGTATAGATCTCGTCATTTTCGATAGAGGCAGTGTAACTGCTAACCGGTATGTGGAAGAGGTCCTGGAAGAACATGTACTGCCATTCGCACCATTTATTGGAGAAAATCTTCTTTTGATGCACGATAATGCACGAGCCCATGTCGCCCGCATCGTCACTCAATACTTTAACAAAGTCGGTATTCAAACATTACCCTGGCCAGCTTGCAGCCCAGACCTCAACCCCATCAAGCATGTCTGGGACAACCTGAAAAGACAAGTTCGGGCACGGACACCATCCCCCACCACAATCAGAGAGCTGAAAACTGCTGTGCTAGAGGAGTGGAACAACATCCCCCAATCAGACATCCATTTCTTAAAAAAAAAAAAAATACAAAAATTGATGTTTCGTTGTTTTGTACCAATAAATTAAAAAAATCAATAAAGTGAAACATTTCTTTGAATTACTAAAACATCCCCAAAAACAAAAATTAAACAGCAGTAATTTATTATTTAACGATATTTGCGCTAAGCGAGAAAAAACAGGGTGGGTAGTTAATTGTGCCTGTGAGTGTATAATTATAATATTGCATCTCTCTTTTTCTGGAACCGCAGTTGCACCAGATCAAGACTTAATAACCCATTTAAACCGGAATCGCCTAATAGTCTTGCTATGGGTAAAGTAGGTAAATATATTTTTTACTATTTCTAATAATATTTCGTAATTTTGTGACAGGTTATTTAAATCCATGCTAAGTGATAACATTGCCAATTTTTAAAATCGTAGCAAGCACTGAAAATTCAAATGTTGAAAAACAAACAAAGACTGTTTGAATACTGCTGACAGATGTTTCAATTGGTGCTGCACCCTGCTGGACTATATTCAAATTAATCACACCTTGATCTTCAACAATCCCCAATTGTGGTGTAGGTTAGGAATGACGCTTGTTGGAGGCGGCACGTTTCCATGAGCTTAAAATTGTATCCGAAGAAAAAGCAAATCGATAGCCCGTTAAAATAAATCGTGCGTTATTTTTAGTGCTTTATAAAATTTGGCCTCTTTAGGTGAGTAATTGTTAAAATACTAATATTTTTAAATAATAATTCTTCGTAAAACTTACATAACTTTAAGGTTTCATAATATTTTTTTCATTGGAAACAAGCCATGTGCGCCTTTTACAAACCGGTTCATTTAAATCTCGTTTGATAATGTGCGGTTTTATATTTCAGGAAATGCATAGGGAATTTAAAGGCAGTGAATTGCAAAATGTTTCTAAAAGTAATTAATTCAGAAATGGTTAAAATTATTAAATTACTGTGAATATTGTTTTATGCAAATCTGCTCGAATGTAATTGTCAGGCGAATCTTAGTGGGCTTTGATAATAATTGAAGATCAATGTTAGAAATTGCAGTTTTTTTATATTTTGAATGCATATTTTTAGTTTCCAAATATTAGCCGGTGCAAATTTAAATATTATTAGAAGCGCAAACTTTCCACCAATTTTTTGAGTAATATTCTGTTTAAAGTAGGTATATGTTTCAGGATACCAAAACAAAATAATTTATGTCCTAAATAACAGTTTATGTGCAGAATTAGTAATATTACAATTACAATTGGTTTTTATACCCTTAATTGTAGCAGTTGGTTTTATGTTTTAAATTTTGGCTAGTCTGTACCTCGAACGCATGTCTCCTGGACTGATAAGCGAGCCCTTACCCCACTGATACAAACCCCCAAGTGCATTTGTTTTTAATTTATGCCATTAAAAACCTCTTCAATAACCATAAAATAAACCAAATACTCTGAAAACTCTGTACTCTACCTAAGGGCTTTAATAGAAAAATGACAAAAAAATACTAACCCCACCCCTTCTGCTGTTTTAAAAGGACAGTAATAAAAAGACCAACCGACTAAAGCAGATGGGCACAAATTATGTAATAAAGTACAAACACGATATAAAGAACAAGAATAAAAAAATGTAATCAAGGATGTGTACAGCAGTTATTACGACTTAATTAAAAACAGTTGATTGCTTCGTGTATAACAAGTCGTAAATTTAAATAGTACAATAACCTTTAATTTGAACCTTAGAACTTGTTTCAGAGATAACTCAGGTCTCATCTTTATCATTGAGGAATTAAACAGGATATTAATGAGTTTGGAATTTTTATTTGGCAATCGAATCCTACTATTGATTCCTTGGGCGACTGATGAGTTACAAAAGGGACGAAACAGGTTACACTTTATAAACTTCCTTAAACCATTTCTGATTTTGTTGATTTATTAAGTAGTCCTTTCTGTCAAAGTATGCAATTAGATTAGAAAGGAGTAGAGAAAACCAGATTTAGAAGTTTGGCACATAAAATATAAATCAAATGCAAGTTCATTACCATGTAATTAGGAAATAAGTTATTGATACGGATCGTTTGTTTTCTATCTACTACAGTCTGCAATCGGGTTACCAAGAGTTTATCTTTGTAGTTCAATTGATTTTTTTTTCTGCTTGGTACTACAGACGTAAACAAGTTATTTTACCAACGCTTTATTTGTAATACAATCAAATATGCTACTGTGATAATTAATTTTGGTGGTAGGAAAATTGTTACGTAAACTAAGATCTTAGTTCTTTGTTAATAAAATTAAAGGCTTCAATGAAAGTGGCAAATCTGAATTATCCGGGAACAAATGAAAATCGAAGACTTAACAAAATATCTCAATTTCCACGTATTTGGTACTAAATCACAATTCGATCATAAATCTTTTAAGACGAACACTGATAAAACGTTTGTTATTACAGTGGGGTATGCTGAGGTTAATGACTTTAATTTTTCTGCAATACGAGTTGAATTTGCCATGTTAGAAGAGCAACTTTCACTTTCTCATATTCCTCATATCGTAAGACTTGTGCGAACTGCACATGTATTAAGCGGTCGTCATATTATTTATTCCAAGAATATTTTTTACAAAAAAGGCTAACCAAGGAAATCGAACTTCAATGGTCTGACTTATTTTGAAATGGAAAGTTTTCATTAAAAGTGATTGTACGTTTTAGTCATATATTTATAAAATTTGTTTATACCTTTATATTCGTCAGCTGTTTTATTTATTAGATGTAATTGGTAGCAATATACAACATCGAGTAATAAACCTTGAAACTACTTTTATAATAATTATCTTAGAAGAAGGATACATCATATGGAAAATTCCTTTGCAATATTTTCTTGCAACTTTTTGAAGCGTCCCCGAAAATGTTTGGTGGTCTGGTCTATCAAATAGATCTTTGAAAAGGTTAAAAAAAATTCATTGATCGGTTTTTCGACTGTTTGTAAAAGTTTAAAATACAGTTGAGTGAGCCAACTTTTTTCTTTTTGAATTTTCATAAAAGCCATTCTTTCTTAAAAGTTATGCTTGTCCCACGCTTACCCTGAAATGTTGTGAATGAGAATTATAACTTTGCTAGAATATACAGGTCGTTTAGGAGATAGTAAAGTAAGCTCTAGCAAACTGCCTTGATTTTCAATTTTTCGAAAAATCTTAGTCAACAAAGTTGTTCCAAATTAACGATTTCAAAAAAGAATAGTTAATAGAATTAAATTAAAACTTTTCATTGCAACCCTCTTACCATTACGTATCTTTCGATTCGTCTTCTAAATTCTTCATAGACAGACTTCAAGAATTCTTCATTTATAGTAGCAAAAGATTTTACAAGTTGGCGTTCAAATTATTTGCATAAACTTTTTACTTTAGGTAAACTCAGAAACGAAAATCTAAAGGGGATAGATCTGACGAACGCGTAGGTTAAGGTATTGGTCTGAAGCGGACAATTCATTTAGCCGGAAAATTATTGTTAAACCAATCTCTAATATTGTAGTTGTGAAATATGCGAAGCGTCGAAAAACCCCTTCTAAATAATAAATTTTCTTCCTGAAGAAGCCCTTTAAAAAAGTGGGCGAAAAGTTGAGTTCTTCTGTCTCGACAATGACACTGTCCCCATCCGAAAGAAGTCTTAAAATTCACTAAATTTTCTTCCTGTAATTCGGGCAGAACCATAAATATATCAAAATTTAAAATTTTTTCCCAGAAATGAGGCCCACTATTTTATGAAGCGTTGATTCACCACCAAATTCTGTGAAAAAATCTATTTTCAAAACTATTTATAATAAAATTACATAAACTTTTTTTAAGTTTAGCAGACCTGTGCTTTTCCATTTTTTTCAAAATGTTGTATTTAAGATCATCATCATCATCATTTTCAGCCTTCTTTGTTCCATCTCTGGACATAGACCATAGGCCCTCCCTATTTTTCGCCACTCAATACGGTCCACGGTTTTTGTTGTTCATTGTGAACCAGCCTCGCTAGCCACATTCTTGATGTCGTCTCGTCACTTAGTTGTTAGTTCTAGGTCTGCCACGGTCTCTTCTTCTCGTTCTGGGTCTCCATTCTGTGACCTTGCCGCTCCATCTGTCATCTTCTCTTCTCTTCGTATCAGGTGTCCTGCCCACTGTCACTTCAAGGATGTTATACGTTAGGCGACGTAAAATAGCCTTTTTATCATATTTTTTTCAATACATAATTGTACCACTAACAGTAGCTACTACTGGCGTATGATCGGAATACAGGTCAAGATTTGATTCTATTGTCAGATAATCGGAAGCAATTAATACCTTTTGTTATGAAGAAGTCTAGTAAGTCGACTAATTTATCTGGGTCTGTAGACCCGTATGTTGGCGTATACACATAGACTGATAAATGATTTTCAGTTCATGCATGATTTTGTATATTACGTTACCTCTACCTTCTACCTGTTGCTGTTAAACTTGAGCCCCACGCCGTGTTTTTAGCGTAATAAGCACCGCCTGCTAGAAATTTGTTTGCTAGTGTAATGAAGTATTCTCTAGTTTCTTCTTTTTTTGTAGGGTAATTTGGTGGGCATTATACAGCTGATATAGTAGGAAGCCCATGCCAGTCTTCAACGACAACAACACTCGTTGCCTGTATAAAGTTTTTTTGGTACTTGGGTAATTCATAATATTTTGTACTAGGATTGCGGTTCCTCCTTTGCCTGTGCTGTCTGCGTCTGAATGTGATGTGATATAGAGTGAAATTCTTAATGTTGAAATATGGAGGTGGGTTTCAGATATCTATTTTATTATGGATCCTATTTATGTTTAGCTGGGCCATTGGCATTCCAGCGTGCAATTTTATACAACTGTGCCATTTTTAACAGTAATTTTATTTTGACTATTTCTACATTATTGTCTTCCTTCTTGAGGTCAATAAACAAGATATTTTACTCTCCGTAATCAATTCTCTCGTTCATCGTGCTATCATAGTGTCTCAACCCGGCAGTCTTCGTGTCGAGTTAGCCCATATCCAAGACAATCTCGTCAAGAATGGGTACAACAAAAGGAAGATCTGCGAAAAACAATTACACCTCTCACACTCTGGAAGTTCTCAGAACACCAGTACATCCCAGGCTACTTTGCTCTATATTCGCTTACTGATCGCATAGGTAGGATTCTGAAAAAACATAACATCAAAACCATCTTCAAACTCCCTCCCGTGCCTCCAAAAGTGTCACATATACTTCCTTCGGTAAAAGATAAGTCTTAACCTCTGTCATCAAGAGGCGTCTATAACATTCCTTGTTCTTGTGGTTTAGTGTACATTGGTCGCTCAGTACATACACGTATCTGTGAACACAAACTTTGCTTGCAATCAGGTCTTCTCTCACACTCAGCTGTTGCTGAACATCATCACGACATTGGCCATAAGATCTTGTTTGAAAAATCTTCGATCATTGCCAATGCCCCTTATTTTTGCAATAGGAAAATCCGTGCGGCCATTGAAATCATCAACAATTTGAATCGTGACACTGGTTATCTGTCTGCCCTCGCTTTTGGCTCCGCCCCCTCCACTCCTGACCAATCGTCGTCTTCGTCATATACGCTTGACCAGTTGCAGCAGGTATAAAGTCGTTGCCTTTTTCTGTTTTTCTTCAGAAGGGTCTCGCCTCTGGCTTGGTTTACTTGAGTTACCGTTTCCTTCTTCCTCTCGCTACAAGAGTTTCGCATGTGGCTTGATTCACACGTTGAGTTACCATGCTCTTTTAGTGCTCCCTTTTTCCTCCTGATGAAGACCTTTAAAAAAATGGGCGAAATGTTGAGTTCTTCTGTCTCAATATATGTACGGTCCCAACCTGGAAGACATTCTTTAATTCGAAGTATTGTTATCGAAGTCAAAATATGAATTTTGATTCCATTTCCGTTATTTTATTAGACGACTCAAAATCATTGTTACTATTTAATTGCGTGCCCGATTTTCTAACGGAATGAAAATGAATGGAAGAATATTTTCCACCAAAAGAAAATTAGTTTTTCGCATGTGTCTTATAAAAAATTTTAGAAAACTCAGGCCTATAAATTTATAACCCTGTTCTTAAACAATGCATACATTATTATCGATTAAACCTTCTTGCATTTGACATTCTCGGCAAGAAAAATGTAGGTTTATCCAACTGCACTGAAAGATAATGCCCAATTTTGAAAAATTTCCACGTTTTTTTATGACACACCTTGCGTTTGTTGTTAGTGAATTACTTTTGTAAATTTCATTGCTGCACACATAAGTTAAAGTACATTTATTGAATTCACAAATTTTCTGCTCGTTCAAAAAAGTATCACTTTACACACTTGTATAAATAACTATTGTTTGTCTTTAATACTTTTAATTATCTTTCATAAAAGATCCGCATGATGGTTATACAAATTAACCTATAAATGCCCACAATTGCAGGCTGATTGGTGCTAAAGAAGAGGTTACACAAGGAAAAATAAGCACAATAATAAATATTTGAATATTTCTTTTAAGGCTTCTCTTGCATTGATTTTAATACATAACTATTTTAATTTTATCAGGTTTCTTTTGACTTTGAACATTAATAATTTTAATTTGATCTCTGAAACTAAAAGTAACTGAAACTTAGAAATCGAAATTGGAGACTAAAATGAAAGTGTACTTAACATAAAATAAATAATAACAAATGTTGTATAAGATCATGAAAAATTATTGTCCATAAATTCTACGTCTGGATTTTTGCCAACTTCAAATGTAGAACGTAGTTTTCCGTGCAATTTACGTGTCATACACGTGTTAGAAATCAAACTTCATTAATTTATCCCATAGAATTGATAAAATAATACGTAAACGAATTTTCTAGTACAATTAATTGTAGATAATACGGTGGGGTTATCCTTGGGTTATCCCCGAATTGTTTTTCTTTCAAAGAATTACGTTTAAATTTCCGAATGGATTTGTGCCAGATTGAAACATTTTTGTTTGCATTGTAAATGAGCTAACCACGAAATATTTTATTGACTTTTGTTATTTGTTCGTTAAATTATCTGAATTTTTAGTAGGTACTCATTGTGAGTGGATAAAAATTACACGATTTTGTATAGATAATTAAGAGTATACCATCTGTTTTTTTTTGTTCAAAATTTTTAGTAGGTAGATCGAAAGTAACGTTGTGTTAAAATAAGCAATTGAAAGTAAATGTTCAAGTAAATAATAAAATTAAACATTAAAAAATATGCAAATCATTTTTCCAAGACAACATGCTTTGGTTTTGCTTTCTCTTTATTCATTTAATTCCTTTGTAAGTTCCTGCTACCAACAACAAGACATAAAATTTTGCTGAAGTAAAACTAACAATTATTAATTAATAATGACTAATGACAGAATACAGATGAAATTAACTATAGTAGGATGAAGAAGAAACGATGAAGATTAAAATGTGAAAAGGTGGACTTTTTACTCGTGAATTATACCAACATTTTATCCTCAGAAGGTCAATATTTTTTTAACCCCAATCAATGTTATCCCGACGTAACTATCGCTTAGATAACAAGACAGATGTGTTCAATTTTGTTATACAAATTTACCTAATGCAAACTTTGTTCTTTGATATTTGCTGTTTTTAGTGACGTTTTGATAGCGGTTCTGTATGAATTTCACAAAACTTTTTTTATGTAATTCTAAAGATAAACAGTAGTTCGTATTTAATTTGCCAATTAAGAAAGTATAATTATTATTTTTAAGTTAAATCTTCAGGATTTAAATGTCGACTAGTTATGGAAATTTCCATGCCACGGTCGTGATTTGAACCTCTGTGAATTGATCGCAAAGCTGAACCTACTTAGTACCATTTGAGTTCCCTATAAAATATTAGTTTTCACTTATCTATGACTGTGGCTTTCACTTAGATTTGTCGTGCTGTCAAAGCTACAACTATGAAATAAAGAAAGAATAATTATTTACAGATTAATATAGATAGTTTAACAATCCAAAGCAGAAATGTGCCGGGTCTGTCAAATCAGATTTTTTCAAGGATCAAAGTGCTTTAATTTATACAAATTTTGCATGATTGTAGCAGTTTATAGAATTAATCAGGCGAAATATGAAGTTATTGTAAAATATCTAGCTGATTTATTAATTCAGCACGTTCTGATCTAGACATCGCAAACTTTGTATATACGAGGTTTACCAGAAAAATAATGAGACTGGCCAAATGGTGCGCGAACCGGCAACGCTTCTGTCTCCCTCTTCACACGGCAGTTAGAATAACCCTGTTGTAGGCTCAGTATAAGTTTGAACTTGTTACAGTTTCCACATGATTGTTGAAAGCGTCTCATGAGAAGTTGTGTTTTGTGAGGTGCGTTGCGAACATGGGCCGACAAAAGTTTGACGTTGTGTAAAGCTTGGCGAATCCGGTACTGTGACTTATAAAAAGTTAAAAGGGCTTATGGCGAACATTTCCTGACCAGGCCACAAGTGTTCAGATGATTATAATTATAATTTGCTTTGAAATTATTTTTAATATGTGATTTAAATTTGACTTGATTATAATTTGCTACCCCTCGAGTAATAATTCTGAAACTGGAAGGATCTTGCAGGATTCATGCATTGTATGTGCCCACAATTTTTACAATTCACAAGTAGGCTTTTTTGTTATCAATTTTTTACATTTTCTTTTTTCATGCCACTACATGAATTTTCTTCGGAAGTCTTTTTGAAACACTGATAAATTGGTCTCTTCCATAGTCCTCAGTCCAAGAACTGATTTGACGCAGCAATCCATTCTTCCCTGTTGGAAGCTTTTATCTTCATTTGTTCATAGTTTTTGCATCCCATGTCTTCTATTATTTGTTTGGTGTACTGAAGGCGAGGTCTACCTTTAGAATGTTACCTTCTATTTTGCCTTCAATGATAGTCTTCAGTAATCCATCACGTTTCAGAATATTCCCTATTACTTGGTTTCTTCTTCGTACTACCTGTTTCCATATTCTTCTTCTGTCTCGTGTTGATTGAAGCGCAGTTATTTTTTATATAGTTTTCTTTCGTTCTTCTAGTTTCTCTTAGTATTCTGTCTTCCTGATCTCTGTTGTCCTTGTTCTGTGTCTATGTTTTTATATTATCTGTGTTCTTAAATTAAGTCAATTATGTTAGGGTTTTTTGATCTTGTTTTTCTTCTTCGCTATGATTTCTTTGGTGGCGTTTATTATCGCTTGTTCTATTTTACTCATCGCTCTTCAATGTTACTGTTTGGCTGTGTTTTATTTATATCTTGCTTTACCTTTCCCTGCAGAGCTCTGAGCTTTTCTTCGTCTTTCAGGTTATCTAAATCCCATGTTTTTGTTTCTGCCTTTCTTAATTTATTTAGATTAGCCTATATTTCATCATGACGAGATTGTGGTCACTATCTATATCTGACCCGGAATAACTTCTAAAGTCTTTAGCTTGGTTTCTAAATCTTTGTTTGACCATAATATACTGTAACTGTAAATAACCTGTTACTCTGTTTCCAAACTCTCTTGTTAATATTACACCAACTCCACCATTGCCGTCTTGTGTGGATCACTCTGTATTCATCAGACCAGAAATCCCCTTGTTGTGGTCATCTTACTTCACTTATCCATATTATGTCAATTCGGTTTCTCCTAATTTCCATTTTTAGGTTTTGTAATTTCCCACATTGAAGAAGTACTATTTTCTTTCTGTGTTGATTTCGTATTTTGCCTTTATTAGTTATTCCTTCCTGGAGATCCAATTGGGGGACTGTTTTACCTCCAGATACAAATTTAACCTTAGAAGACATCATATTGTGCTGCTATTCTTGGGAAAATTATTTTGACGAGGTGGTTTCCCTTTTCCTTTCCCGTCGTTCTTATTATAAAATCCTACATATTAGCATTTCCTCCAACATGTTTGCTTTCTATGGTTGTACCGCCAGTCCTCGGTCACTACAAACAGGGTGCACCGTGTGAAGGTGAGGTTAGCCGTTAAGGATTGAGACTATATAACCTCAATCCCTCATACACCCCGACAAATTGGTTGATAAACAGTACTTACTAATGCAAAACATTACATATGACTCCTTGCAGTAAATCCTCAAAATCTAAAAAACAATCGGAAACCACGGGAGCAAAATCTAGCGAATACGCAAAATTTCGGTTAGTTTTCTAAAAAAGAATTCCCTAAAATTCATTTTATAATGCTTTTCATATTCACTACTCCGCAACTTATGTAAAATTAAATGAAAAATGACAAAATGTTAAAAAACTAAAATGCTAATTTTCCTTATTTAATATTTTTACGAAAGTAAATTCCAAAACTTTTCGTTTAAAACTGAACCCAAAATTAATTTCACAAACCAGTTATTAAATCTACGAAAACCACCTAACAGTTTGGAACAAAATCAATTACCTCAGTAATGCATTAATTAACTTCAGGAAGTTTGATCATGTTGACCAGAAAGTTCATTAAACAGAATGGTTTTAAAGTCCTTTAAAGGCCTTCCTTATTTTTTCCTCTATTACGACAGATAAAAATTAGGGCAACGTTACAACAAACCTAGAAAAAAATGCTAGGCTCAGTTTGTTTTAATTTTTAGATCCAGGTCAGTTTATTTTAAATACAAACGTATTATCTGAGTTTGATTAGAATTCTAATTGTTGATCGACCTTGTTTGAACCAACTCAACTTGTTGCTAATGCAATTTTATTATTTTTATACGTCATGTTTTTCATTCTTGCGATTTCTATAAAAAGTAAATAGGTTTTATATTTGCTGATTTAATTAATCAATTGCTCATTGATTCCTTTTATGTAAAGGCTGGTTTTACTTTTAATTTAGTTTAGCCAATACCACGATTGCACTTTATACTTATTTAAATATTAATGAACGTGTTTGTAGCTTTGTTTAGAAGAGAATGAACGTGTAGTTTTAATTAAATACGAATTAAAAGATATATAAAAGGAAAAAACTGAAGTTAACTGAATTAAACTTATCATACCTTGTCAGTTATTATGAATTCGAAGACTTCCACGGTCAGTATCAGTATTAACAAAACGTCTTCCGGATTGGGACCGTGTCATTTTGAGACAAAAAGACTCAACGTTTCGCCTACTTTTTTAAGGGGCTTCTTCAGGAGGAAAGGGAGCACTAAAAGAGCACGGTAACTCAACGTGTCAACCACGCCAGAGGCGAAACTCTTCTAGCAAGAGGCAGAAGGGTAACGGTAACTCAACTTGTCAACCAAGCCAGAGGCGAAACCCTTCTGAAGAAACAGAAGAGGCAGCGACTTTATACCGGCTGTATCCGGCCAAGCGCATCCGACCTTCCTAATCCGGAAGACGTTTTGTTAATACTTGTCAGTTATTGCTATTATTAGGCAACAATTTTAGCCATGCCTGAGATTTGAACCTGCGTCCTCTTTCCTCTTAGTTGCAAAGCGAACATCCAGCTCACAAGACTACTAAAACGGTGATTATCTATTTTTTATTTGCCAGTTTAGCACCTGAATACGTAAAGCAGGTGAAATTGAAAAAATACACAAATAAATAATTGCAATCATTAGAATTAACGAACTCTCTCGTAATTTTTCTTAATATTTAACAACGTTTAATGTATTATATTATCAATGGAAAATCTATGGAAAAAGTATCATCTCCACCTCGAAACAAGTATTTGAATTAGAAAATTGCTTCATTGTGTTTGAATTCTCGCTTTGTGTGTAAAACCTTGAAGTTTAAATACTTCCTTGTCATTTTGCAGTATTACTTAATGTAATTATTCTCTAAAGGTAGAATACTTGACGGGCGGTGGTATTCATCGATTTATCCTTCAAACTGAAATGTTTGCCCAAACTTTGAAAACTGGAGCAGAAAACTAATATCAAAAGTCAAGTGGTTCACATATTTTGATTAAAAATTTCCCAATGAAATATGATTTTCTGGCTGTCTTGCCATGTCTCTCGATAAGGTATTTTAATAGGATTTTTAGGCTTGGGACGATCTCTACAGATTTATGCAGAAACCATTTTTACATTTGAAATTAAATTCAACAATAGTTTTAATAGTTACTCGCGGAAACTGTAATAAACCAAAATAACAAACTTATATTCAATTTGGCGTGGAATGTTCTTGATTGATTTGCTTGTTGTAAGTGGAAAGACGCGAGCACTTAAGCTTCTGTGATTACGACATCAGTCGCAACAAAAATTTCAAATTAAGAGTTAGATTCGCAGACAGCTGAATTACAAACAGAAAAGTCTTTAATTAAAATGCGAGAATGCGTGAAGAAATGGGTAAATTTACGACGGAATGTCAAATCCAAAGATGAAAAAATCAAAGGGAGATAAGTACAAGGACTTAAAATTACGATAAAGAAGCTATTTTTATGTGGTAACCGATGATTAATAATTAAGTAACTTCCAAGTGTTTTAATGCTTTTAAGCAGGCGCCAGTTTCGGAAATTTAAATGTAAATAAGTTGTACCTGGATTAGTGAAATAATTGAGTGCGTATACGAGGGGAATGCAGATTTTTCCAGAATAAAATAAGCTATGGCTTAGTGTTTATACCAATTTAGATCAGTTAAAAAATGTCACCTCTTTCGCATACGGGTAGTGTGGGTAAGTGTAAATAGTACGAGCTCACTTCATTAATTCTGTAATTCAGGTATATAGAGAACAAAATTTTTACGACTGTTAATTTTAGTGATCACTTCATGGACATTTAAAAAAAAATGTGTGGTATAACTCTTTTGAGCTCTTTTCGCCAGAGTTGAAGATTAGAATTAAATTATAAAAGTTTCGAAAAAACTCCAAAAACCAAAAGTACCTAACGCAGAAGATCCTGAATATTTAAATTTTTGCAAGAAATAGAAAAGTAACAGTTAAGTAACGAATGTCCATAAACTGTCAACATCCCAGTAGGTTGTGATTTCAGAAACATATTTCGTAATTTGATTCAGAACACAAAACCAAATGTCAAGATTTGTAAAATGTAATTTATATATATATATGTTACGGCTAAAGTGATTACTTGGCTAGTTTATAAAGTAGCTGGATAGTATTCAAACTATCCAAATGCCTGATTATTTTGATGGAAAATCATTTTTCCACTAAAATAGCTACGAATCTTCGCTAGTTTGTATACTATCCAGCTAATTTACAAACTATACAAGATTTGCCGCCAAAGTACAAACTACAAAGAAAGTACAGAAATTAACCAGTGTTGTTGGCTAGTTAGCAAAATATGCACAGTATTTGGATAAAGTGTGAACTTAATATTGCTAGTAATACAAAATAACCAACTCGTTGGTTAGTATATAAATTAACCAATATTCCCTTTGGTTAATTTATTAGAAACGTGAGGTTATGTTTATGACACGTGTTGTGACTCATTACTGTGGTGTCTTGTGAAATTTGGTTGTGACTAGGTATATACAGGGAAATTTTCTTTTTAGTATACATATCCCCTATGTATACTTTTACAATTTTCGTATTGTTGATATTTTATGTTTTAGAATAATCGTTGAATTAAAATTATTTTGATATTCCACTAATTTTGATTTATTTTTATTTACAAACATGAAACATAAACTTTACGCACCACGTGACGTGACGTTTATAGTGTATAGTTGGTTGCCTACATATTGCGTTTATTGTAAAAGTATACATAGGGGATATGTATACTAAAAAGAAAAATTCCCTGTAGATATCTATTAATAATGAATCAAAGGCAACAATTTGAAAAGCTACTGTTGGAAGTCTACGAGCAAAAGGCTCAAAATTCAAAATTAATGTCTGACAGTGATTACAATGAACTTTTGCAACGTATAAAGAAAATATGCGAAACTGGACCTGATACTAGTAGCAAGAGTGATTATTATGTGGTAAATACTTATGATTTACAGAGAATTGAATCATCTTATGTAATGTTACATAAAAGATCTGGAAAGATTATTTTACATTTGCCCGAATGTTATGATGCCATTAAAGTTGCCCATCAGGGAACTGGGCATAGGGGTCGTCAAGCAATAACAAAATTATTAAATGAAAAGTATTACAATGTAACACAAGAAATAGGGAAATTATTCATTGAAACTTGCGAAAACTGTCAGCTCAAACGGAAAAAAACTAAAAAAGGGATTGTTGTTAAGCCAATTGTTTCAAATCATCTAAACTCTCGCTGCCAAATCGATCTCATCGACTTACAAACTAGACGGGATGGTGACTACAACGAGTTGGTTATTTTGTATTACTAGCAATATTAAGTTCACACTTTATCCAAATACTATGGATATTTTGCAAACTAGCCAAGAACACTGTTTAATTTGTGTACTTTCCTTGTAGTTTGTACTTTGGCGGCAAATCTTGTATAGTTCGTAAATTAGCTGGATAGCATTCAACCTAGCCAAGATTCGTAGCTATTTTAGTGGAAAGATGATTTTCCATCAAAATAATCAGACATTTGGATAGTTTGTATACTATCCAGCTACTTTATAAACTAGCCAAGTAATCACTTTAGCCGTAACATATATAATCAATTGCCCATTTACCGTTAGGTGTAGGGTTAAATTTACATAATCATAACAACTTAAATCTTAAACTTAATATTTCATTCTTATAATGTTAAATAGTTTGTTAAATTATATCAACTTAATTAAATTCTAATTGTTTCCATGCACAAATCTGTTCCACTGTTTTTTATCCTGCGTCATCACCTTTGCTTCATTCCACTTCACTTCCCTTTTTGTTAATATTTTTGCTACTATGCCATTCCATGTGTCTTTAGGTCTTCCTCTGCTTCTTTTTGCCGGTATTCTTGTTCCCCATATTTGTCTGACTGGTCTGTTTTTCTCCAAAAAATGTAATTTTCTAAGATTTAATCTAAGACTTGTAATTTGTTTTTCAATGCAACCGAGATGTCGACAGTTTATGGACACAAGTTAGATATACATTTTTGTTGCTTCAAAATTTATAACAAATAGATTCAATTGAAGCTCTGTACCTCGCGTTCATAGACCTGCAAGCAGCATTCGACACAGTATCAAGAACGCACCTATGAAAAGCTCTGGAAAACTGAGGATTCCAGAGAAACTAACGAAAGTCATAAGAAACCTTTGACAACACAATAGGGGTAATTCAAATACAAGGACAAGAATCCGAAAATTTCAAAATAGAGAAAGGAATAAAACAAGGAGATTCACTTAACCCATTACTGTTAATAATAATGAACGCAATAATAAAAGGTAGCAAGGACAATAGACTGAACACAAAAGTGAGGAACTGGAATATGAGAGCAATAAACGTACAAAACGTGGTATTTGCAGACCATATTGTACTCATAGCAGACAATAATAAAATAATAAGAAACTACAACAACCAGTAAACAATTTGAGCGATAGAATAAGGAAAGTAGGAATGATAATAAATACAAAAAGTAAAGTAATGAGAATAGGCAAGAGCACAGTAGGAACAAAATGAAAACAATAAAAAAAAACTTAGTAAAGAGACTAAACTACAGGGTGTACTAGTAGAATCCGGACAATTTTCAAATTGAAATTTCCGCCATATAATAATGTGTCAGCCGGCAACTAGATAGCACCAAAGTAAGCCTGATCCATCGACAACAAAAACATAATATCGTCATGGCTTAGCTGGTTAAGTCGTGTCCATAGTACCACCGGAGAACCACGATTGTCGAAAGTCTTCGCGCTGGATGCACCGAAATCATAAAGTTCTTCGGTCACCTAAAATTGACGGTTTACGACCGTCTCTACGCGGCTTTCGAGGGTTAGGGAGAAGGCTGGAAGGATTCCAAACCTAACCAAAAAGGAGAAAATGTCCCAAAAGAAGTTTGTGTAAGTGTTCTGCAAACTGTCGTGAAGCCGTGAATCGACACTGTGGCGTCTGGAAGGCCATATGTGATGGGGCACCCGCGCACTCCGATAATATGAGCATGTTCTGGAGCAAGGACTTTTGGTCTTCTAATAGTCTTGATTTAAATCCAATGAATTACTTTGTATGGAGCTTGATTGAGCAACACTGTAACAATTCTCGACATTCCAATATCGCGTCGCTGAAGGAAGAAGGATGCTATAAAGGCGTGGTTTGTAGGTAAGGGGTAGGAGATCCTGGCGATAGCATGCGCGCGCTTCCGGCCCAGAATTGAAGCGATTATCGAAGTAAATGGCACTTACATTGGATAAATATGTTCTTCAGGGATGCCCCAATCCAAATATAAAAACAAATTTCATGTAAGATTGGTTTTTGCTTTAAATAAATGATTGTAAAAATTGACATGGTTTTGTCCGGATTCTACTGGTACACCATGTATACTTGTACAAATCAGTTTACCTACCCACACTGACGTATGGAGCTGAAAGCTGACTACTGCAAGATAAACATAAGAGCAGAGTGACGGCAGCAGAGATGAAGAGATGAAATACCTACGGCGCGTGGTAGGAAGAACAAAAATGGACAGAGTTAGAAACACAACCACAAGAGAGGAATTATTTAGACCTAGAACCACTAGTGGATACAATACAAAAGAGACAGTTGAAATGATAGGGTGGTACGGATACGCAGAAGCAAGCAAAAAGGGTAAAAGACGAGGCAGGCCAAGGCTCATGTGAATCGACATAATCAAGAAAGATGTAGAGAAGAAAGGAAAGAACATGGCAGAAGTCAAACGATTAGCGAGGGACAGGAAAGAGTTTCGGAAGTGGTTCGAGGATCCGACACCTTAGGGTACAAGGGAAAGATAAAGAGAGAGAGAGAGAGTGAGAGATTCAATTCTTAATTTTCACAACCTACCGCGTCGTTTTAGGGTTTTTCCATTTTTTCGGTAATTTTATGACGTAATATTATTAAAACTCAAGAGTAATGAAGTGAGAAAAAATTCTCTAAGCGTGTCAAAAACGTTAAACCATACAATTAAAAAAATGTCGATGACGCATATTATACATTTTCCAATAAAGGTTGACAGTCCAAAAAATTGTGTTCTTTACACCAAATTATAAAAGAAGACATCCCATTTCATAGTACCTATATGGTTTTTATTGGAGTCGAATCATGGATAAAAGCGCCATAACGTGTGATGTTTGTCTGGAACAGTCTTTATAAAAAATAAATTGTGGAAGCTTTCCATGAATTTGCGTATTCTACAAATTTAACAAATATTTAAAGTTTCCTAAATAAAATATACCATAAAAATAGTCTGAAAAATTAGTTAACTTTACGTATTGTTTCTATAATCTAAAAAATATCAAACGCAAGCATTGTGATTTTCGATTTGATAACCATGTTAGTAAACAACGAGTTCTAAAATAGCAGGAAAAGTAATTAACGTTTGTATTACTCCTGTAATTATAAGAAACTGTTATGTCACATGATGTGGCAATTTTATCATTTTTATCAAAGGAAAAACTACATTGTGAGTCAATGTGTGGTGGCGCTTGTTGTTACTTAGTTGTTTTTAATATTGAACTCTAAATGACACCGGTATGTATTACGTTCTTGAATGATAAATATATACTTTATGCATATATTGATGGACATGTAACAGTTTAGTATTGTTAACAAAATTTCCTTTTCTATCGACTTTTTAAAATGCTTTGTTGTTATTTTGTATAGATAAATTCAAAGCAACATTCGTGATTAAAAGTTGACCATGGATAAAGAAAATGCTCTTGATTGCATGCCATAAAAGTCACGAAATAATTAAAGTTTTATAGTCCTTTTCGTATCAATTTCGATGGCCATAGTTTATCAAAATTATCTGATTTCAATAAAACTAATTTATGTTTTTAAATGTCTAATGATGAAATGTTTAACGTTTGTAACATTTTACCGAGTTCTCAGGTGACATCAAAACAGTTGATTGCGCAACATATATTTCATTCTTATCAATGTTAAATCCTCAAAATCAGCCGATAGGATTCTATTAAAATTTGGATACATTGTCAATGCCCCTTTAAAAATATTTACTTTGCGATGCCATCAATTCTATTAATGGTAACACTTGAAATGTTATTTTTTTTATTGTAAGATTTGTAAGTGTTCAATTTAGAATATCCAGACATCAGTATAAACCCATCATTATTTTTCCGAATGACCCCGATACGATCAAAAGGCAAGCGACGTAAATAGAATAAAAGCTCGAGTAAACATTTTGTATTCAATTAGAAGTACTTTTTTCCTAATGGATTAGTGGCATCTACCAGTGGCGGCTCGTGGGTCAAATAATAGGTGAAGTGCTATTGTGGTCAGGGGCGTCGTTAGCCCTTTTTTGCCCCCCCCCCCCCCAATTGACGTTTGCGCCTCCCCCAATTGTAATGCAAGAATAAATACCTAATAATATAAGGTATAATACATTAAAAAGTTTTTAGACTTTTTGGAATTTTTACTTTTTCTTTGAAGTCTTGTAACAGTAAAGGGGAACGCAGTTCTTATATATTTTTTTCTATCCTTGACCGAATGATTGTAGAGCTGGTAAAACGTTTTTCCGACAAAAACATGGAGATTTTTAAATCAGATTTCAGTCATTCTTAAATGTTTATGATATAAAGCAGCAAGACTTATAGTCTGAATTCCTTGTTTGTCAAAATTATATTCAAAAATTAACGCCTAAACCAAGTGATATATCCTCACTATTTTCACATTTAGATGAAACAATGTTTCCTAATCTAACGAATACAGAAAATTGCATTATCAATTCCTGTAGTTCAACTACAGTAGTTGTGAAAGATCTTTTAGTGTACTACTAAGACGACTAAAAACGTAAGTTCGAAAAATTTCGTTAGCAAAAGGGCGATATTAGATCTTATTTTACTATTACTACTTTTTTGAGTCCACTTTATTATAAATGAATATTGTATCATTCTGAAAAATATAAATCTTATTGAATGAATAAGTAGGTACGATTAATTTCTTTTTCTTCTGCTATTTTTTAATTTAACAAACTAATTATTAGTTTATATAGTTATAAATAGATAGTGTAGTAGATAGTAGATTATTATTATCTCAGGAACAGTAGAAACAGTAATAATTTTTAATAAACATAAGTTAGTCTAGTTTTTCGTAATATACCTATGTTTTAGTATAAATATTTGTGCAATAAAATTTGATATTATTTTTCTGTACGTCTCTTTTATCTATCAAATTTCATTAAAAAATACTTTTTATTTGGACTTACCTAATTTTTTTACACCAAGTCAATCCTTCTGTCTTTTAGGGTAGCAAATTTGTTGGTAATATCTTCGTAAAATGGTTGGTTTTTTAATTAACCCTAGTAAGAGTTCTTTTTGAATTGAAATATTCGCCAAAGACGAGAGTCTATCGTGAGATATTGTATTCCTTAGGTATATAATTTCTATAGGACTTCTTGATAAAAATGCTGCTAAAAGTTCCACTACCCTTTAAGTCCTTTTTTTTTTGCAAAAATTGTTAAAGCCTTTGTTTCATGTTTAAAAACACACACTTATTGCAAAACAAACACATAAACAACAACCAGTACAAACACCAAAACAAGACATGAGTTTCAATTATTTGAAATCAGTGATAACCGACTATTTGATAATTAGGAACTTCAGGTATTTAATAAAATCACAGATATTTTAATACGTCCGTTGTACGACACAAACATATGCTTCGAGACTATATCTGGCATTCAACTGACTAATAAATAAAAATAAGTAGGTTAGCGTCTCTCTCTTTATTGCCGAGACGTGATGTTTCTATAAACAAGTAAATGAAAAGGTTCGCGTATCGATTCATTTTTGTCTACCAATGAATTTATAAAATAAACCAACACCGATTACGTAAGATTGCTGCGCGATATACCAAACATACAAGCATACGGTATCCACAGCGACAGGCGACTGATGAAAAGATCCTTTTCTCTTCACTTGTGGAAAACCTACGTGCCGCTTCATGCGAGTGACGTCAGTGTTACCATAGCAACCCAGTGAATAGTACAGAGTTCCAAGCATATTTACGTTTAGCTCTGCAATTTGATACTGTGCTGCGAAATACATACCTATATCTATAAGAAATGTTTTGCGTATTGAACGGGGATAAAATTCATTTATAATTTAAATTAGGAATTTAGATAAATGGTAAGAATAATCATTTTTATATACAAAAAAAAAACTAATTCGAGTGAAATATTAGGTGAAGAGGCACTTCACCTACTTCACCTGGCGAGCCGCCACTGGCATCTACTCGCTTTAGTTTACTTTTAAGTTGCACAATAGACTTCCTAATAAATTAGTGTTTCCTTAGCAATTACTTTTATTGATTCTACTTGTTCATTTTTGTAAGTATTTACATACAAAATAGAAGTCATTTTATGGTGTACATTTAGATTTCTTATCTTCTATTTGTTTTAAAAATATCAATACACTTTTTAAACGCCGTTTTAATCCACCAGATATTGTTAATGTTTAACAGAAGCTTTGAGCTATACTAGGAGAATTTCCTGGGTCTCTTCAGTGTGAGTAAAACAGTGATTTGTTAGTTGTTTTTCGTCAAATGCGGTTTTTGCTTTTCATTTTTTTAAGGAAACTTTAGTGATTTCTCACCTATTTAATTTTGTTATTTGTCTGTGAACTTTTGTTGTTTATTGTTATTTTACGGTTTGTACAAATTTGCTAACAATTATGTTACTTAACAGAATAAGTTTAATACTACATTCGTTTCTATATTTGGAACAAAAGTGACAAAATCAGGTCACATTCAATTTCTAAACAGTGAGGACGCATTAGGTTTATTTTGTCGAGAAATTTCCCTCGAGAGCTGGTCAATAAAAACCTGTCATATAACTTTTGTTACTTATTGGGGGTATCAAGGCTTGAAGTTACTTAGTTAAAAATTCCGTTGTAGGTATACAGTATTTCATTTTTTACCAGGAAAAATTGAGCGTACTTAAAGCATTTCCAAATACAATTTGTCTAAATTACATTTCCAATATCCTTGCTCAGAAATGGGCTCAATTTGAGCTTTACAAAATAAAAATAACTCCATAAAATATGTATATCATAAATTCATGCATACGTGGGTTCTCAGAAAATTGTTATTGGTCAGGTTAATGTAATTTTGTATCGATTTTTTACTAAGTTTTAAGTGATTTTCAATAAGAAAAATTACTGTCTACTAATGTGGCTGTTTCTATAAGTATTTCTCTAAAGCTGAACGTCATTTTGTAACTTAAAATACTTATACATTTCTAATACTTTTCATTTTATCCGAAGTTATTGTTTGAGAATATTGCTCGATAATTAATATTATGTAGAAATCAACTTAAACAAATTTCAACGATTTAAATTTTTTCAGAAGGAAAGTGATTAGAAAGACCTGTTCACTTGATAATTGCTAATTTAAAAACTGTATTATTTTATGAATGAACTTTTACAAACAAGTTGATTAAGGTAATTTTCAAAAACAAAACCAAAATAATAAAGAATACTTAATCTTAATGTTAAATTTGACCTATGAACTAAAAAGTAAAAGAATTGTTTAATCACAATGTACGTTGATGAGTATAAAATTTATTTGGTTTGGCTATAGATTAGCTAAATCTATATAGTAAACATTACTACTACAAAATGTAATCGAAACTAAAACAATTAAGCTATATTGCTCTTTTTAACAGCTGTAGAATCATTATTTTTGTTTTGGGTTTTGGATATGATTCAGGTTTTGTACTGTTTTTATATTCTTTATTTAATTACTAATTGTTTGTATTTGTGTATAAATTAATGACGCTCTTAATTAGGTTAAAATATGGAGAAAAAATTATCAATAATAATAGAATTCCATTGATTTTAATATTCCAAAAACGACGCGATTATGTATTAAAAAATAATATTGGTAAATTTATGGACAATTTTATTACTATCATTTTCTAAATTTATTTGTTTAAGTAAGCTTGGCACGAAAGATGGAAGTCTATTTTATTATATCCGTGCCTTGGTAATTTGACGCAACCTCTTCGTTCCATTAATTTACCATAATGTGCAATAAAAATTGTTACGAAAGCTTTGGCCTTGCAGGTTTTCTGCACAGAGTTAAATAACATGCTAGGGCTAGAACAATAGTATATTTAATGGATTATCTAAAATCGCGTGCATCGATGTTGCATTTCAATAAACGTAGATACGTAATAATTAACAAAATTTATAACTTTGCGTGTTCTTTTCTTACAGAACTTTGGAATAATTGGTTATGTTTTATCATCTATTGCTCATTTAAACAACGATGGATTCGGGCCGCTACCGCAAGAAGAATCCCAACCCCAGAGAAAATGCAAATCCTCTTTCAGTCTGCACGCTTTCGTGAGTATAAATTTTTAAATAATTATAGGTTTTCCATAGATTGTCTGTTATTTGAATTATATATATACAATGCATTATCCTTCACAATTCACAACATAGTCCAATAGAAAACAAACATTAAAATTACAGCAATGAATAAAACATCAAGAAACCTTCGGAGAGAGAGTGTCTGTATTATGCTTAAAGCTCGGATTTATAGGCGCCTATAAAGGCAGGAATTTTTGATAAATAGGCAGCTAAAATTCGAAATAGGCAAAAATATAGGCAAAAGGCGAATTAAAAAAAAACTTTTTTAAAGTCATTTAGTTGTTCTAACTTGCAGAATAACGGTTACAAAATTTATTCTTTTATGTATCAGCATAATAAAACTTTTATTTTGGGTTTATTATTTTATTTTTCAAAGCTCAGGATGAGAACGTATGCACGCACAAAGTTTTGAAGACATCTCGAAAACAACTTTTACTCTTTTCACTACTTAAATGCAAATGAAGTGCACTTTTCATTCAAGAACTTTTTCGACACCTCCCGCACAATTACCACAAATATTAAATAGAAATACGTAGAAATATTACAACGCAAATACACAAATTCCTATTCATCCTCCGACACTAAGGGAATTAAGGAAATTCTCCGCCATTAATAAATTCCAGAAAGTACAGATGGACGAGGCGTAAAACAGTCTACCTGTTCATTTATTGCTGAAACCCTTGAGAGATTATAGTCTATAATCTCTCAAGGCATACTTACGCTTACTACACCTCACACTGCAATTATGTGGGTAGTGTTTCTTAAAAAAACCTTGTCTCAGAAACGGAAAATAAGCCATTTTTGCTAAAATTTATAAAATATGGCGTGGAATTTAATAAAAAGGCAATAATAGGCATCCAATGTAAAAAAAGGCAAAAAAGGCAGAAAACAGGTTAATAGGCAAAATAGGCAAAAAAAGGCATTTTGCCTAAAATCCGAGCTTTAATTATGCTTTACATTGAACGTTTGTTGTGGTGGGTTTGATAGTTTATACTTTTTTGTGGGTATTTCACCACCAGTTTCTGAAAATTAAAAATTAATAAATTAGGGGAATCTTGGCTGCATTCGAAGATTAACAATTAAACTAGTAAACAATGCGTTAGAAAACATTTTAATTCGTTTGAAGACGGCGATGACCTTATTCATGTTAGTGTTTTACTAACGTTTTTTAATTTTCTGGTGGCGAAATATCCACAAAATAGTACAGTGTGATTTTAAATGATTGAGGACAATTTGAATTTGGCGCCATACTGTTAGTGTTGGCAATATGCAGTCTGTTTGACGTGCTATATCAGTGGCGTCTCGAATGTTATATTAATAATTAACAAAAAAAAAACTAATTTTGGTCATTATTTATTTTCATATTGTATTAGAAGATAAAATAAATGAAATATGAAAACCTTTAACAAAGTTAGCGAGTTGTTACTTGACCGCGAAAGTTACCAAACTGTCTAGGGCCATTTTTAATGCAAAACAAATTAAAATGCTATAAATAGTCAACCACCAGTGGAACGGTGGAACCTAAGTCCTATTGCCCAATTAGTCTTTCCCAGGGCCGCATTAAGGTTGTCGTAGGCCATAGGCATCAGACCTCCTACCCTCCCAGCCCTGGCGGCGTCCCTGTTCATTAAAACTTAACATCAAATATGTATTCTTGAATTTTTCGAGCACAGAATAGAAGGATGTCGCGACGATTACCATATATGTGATATTTACATAATCTAACAAATGTGATAGTTCCTTTGTTATTTATTAATTTATTAGAAAATGTGGTTTATATTTATGTTTTAAAGAATTATTGTTAGTTTACTGTTTCCATTTAGATTTAAGATTACATATATTTGTTACAAATGTTAAAATTAAAAAATAACAGGTCTACTTATAAATTTTCAATGTGATTGAAAATAAAAGCAGTAGATTATAATTGCCAGTACCCCAACAGTTATAGGTAAAATCCAAGTCTTGAATGAACTTTGCGATGCTGAAGAATTGTCTGAACCGGACGACCAACTATTCCTATATTTTACAGGTTTCCGTTCATGCTCGACTGCTCGACTACTTACTTCTCCAATTTTAAATTTATTCATTAGTTCACGAGCATCACATCACATCTTCGAATGCTTCACTTCCATCATGCCCTGCTTGTTCTAGTAACTAGTAACACTTCTTCACCTCCAGGATGTTCATTTAAAAATGCTGTAACATCATAAACATTGTTATGTACGACAATCCATGAACTGTGGATATCATTATGTGTTCTAACTTCTTCTCGCTTGTAGAGTTTTGCTATATTTTTGTATCTTTAAAATTAACACCACTGCACTTTTATTACAAATCAGCAGGCCACAGGTGTTTACATAAACTCAAAATAATCTAGCAGAATGTCTTCAGATAATGATTGTACGTCCTTTGAGTTTTGTGACTCAATAAAGGCTATGTACATATATGACTTAACTTTTAAAAAAGTCGTTGGATATTTATTTATATTACTGACAGCTCGTGATAGATTTAAATTTATTTTTACACTCTCTGGTAACGGAATTCTGCCATGGTATAAACCACCTTCAAATTTGGTATTAGGAGGCCCACGAACTGTAAAATGCCATTCAAACAAGTTGTCTTCAAAAGGGTTAGCAAAATATTCTTCCGTTGCTTCAGCTAACTCGCAGGCCTCTCGCAAGTCTTTTTACTCCTGGGCTTTTTGGATTGTATTGAGTTTGTACAGTCATTCGATATATGGCTCTTATGTAGTTGCACTGAAATTTTGAAGTATTCTTATCTATCTATGATTATGTTTTAAAGAATTATTGTTACTTTACTGTTCCCATTTGTATTTTTAGATATTATATTTGTTTTGTGCACTGTGCCTAAAGTTCCTGATGGATAAGACGGCTCTGGTCTTACCTCTTTCCTCCTAAAAACTATGGAGAAAATCGTAGACTACTGTATACGAAGTGAATGTCTAAAAAGAACGCCACTTCACTCAAAACAGTTTGCCTATCAGAAGGGCAAATCAACGATCAATGCTCTGGACCATCTAGTGAGTGTCATTGAAAATCAGTTACAACAAAAGAAGTAGTTATGTGTGTATTCATAGACATAGAGGGAGCTTTTGATAAAGCGTTGTGGATAGTCTCCTAGATAGGTTGGACAGGCATGGCTTCAATATCCAAGGCTATTCTGATGATTTAGTTATAACCTTACAACTATACGGGGAAAACAAGAGGCTGTCGTATCTCACCTCATGCAAACTGCCCTGAACATAGTTACTACTTACTAGATGGTGCTCGGAAGAACATTTGAGTGTAAATCCGAACAAAATTGTTATTGTTCCATTCACTAGAAAAAAAGCTAGCCCTGGCGGCTCCCAAAATGAATGAATGAAATTCAACTAGAATTTTCCAGGACAGTTAAATATTTGGGAATTGCCCTTGATCAAAAACTTATCTGGAATCCTCATATAGATAGGACTCTTTCAAAAGCTACCATGGCACATGGCACTATATTCCTGCTGTAAGCTTTTTGGAAAGACTTTGGGCCTAAAGCCAAAAATGATCTATTGGTCATATGAAGTAAGCCCATCGTCGTATACCTCTTTGGTATGGTGACAGAAAACAGAACAAAGGTAAACTACAAACTACAAAGGCTTGCCTGTTTAGGGATTACAGGATCCATGAGCTCTTGTCGCGCGGCGATGGAGGCAATGCTAAACCTCCTACCTTTACGTTTATGTGTGGGAAGCAAGGCCAAGTGCCTTAAGACTGCAACAACAGGTAACTCAATATAAACCTGCAAACTTGGTTGGTCACTTACGGATTGTGAACAAAATTCAATTAGAGTCCGCGGCCATACCCACAGACATAATGCCAGCACAACTGCTCTTTTCAAGTGGTAATTAATAACCGCGAGCAGAGCAAACTGCAAAGATTACAACTGGATCACGGAGCAAACATATGGTACCCAGATGGCTCCAAGATGAATGGAGGAGTAGGCATAGGCATTCTAGAGCCTAGGTGTAGGATATCAAAATTCTTAGGTAATACATACTCCAACCATTTTCCAAGAGGAAGTATATGCTATAGATCTTTGCGCCCAAGAGTGCATTAAGAAAGGTCTACATGGATTAAATTTTGGTATCTTATTAGATAGTCGGGCAGTCCCAAAAGCCCTTAAATTTTATACTTTTAAATTCAAGATAACTTGGGATCGTAGACAATCCCTGACACAACTAGGTAGAAATAATTAATGTGTTATTTTTTTTTAGTGTGGCTGCCGGCGCATGTGGGAATGGTAGGAAATGAAACTGTCGATGCCCTTGTAAGAAAAGGTGCGCAGGCACCATTTATAGTTTGAAGTTAGTAATCATCACTTGGCTTTGACAGCGTTTTGAATTTACCACCGATGGCGCTAGTTAGATTTAGTAACCTTAGACAGTAATTCAAATGTTTTTCGTGCGTGTAAAAATAATTTTAATAATTTTTTCTTGCCAAAAGAAGTGTTACCTATATAATGAAATATCAACAAATATATTCAGTCCTTATTAAATAATATTACAACAGGTTATGGGGCCCAGAGAGACGCTGAGGTTATATTTGGACTGTTATAAAAAAAGGAAAGGTATGTTGTGAGAGTGTACACAAAAAAAACTAACCTTAGAAAAAGAAAAGCCGCGTGTGGAGTAAAAAACAGAAATTTAAGAAAATGACGACTGCAAATACTACGGGGACGTCTACATCTACTACGACAACCTCGATTAGCACAATGTCTGCAAGTTTTACTTCAATTGCACCTAAATTAGTGGGGCAAAGTAATTATGCTACCTGGAAACTTATTATGAGAATGGCACTAATTGGTATGGGTAATTATGGGAATGTATCGAAAAGAAAGATGCTGCAGTAAATCCTATTGTACCCGATAGAAGAAAAGATCAAACAGCAGCACTTGCAGCAATATGTCTAAATGTAAAACCACAGTGTCACATACATGTGCTTTCTGCAGCCAGTTCCGAGGAAGCTTGGAACAATTTAGCTAAAGAATATGAAGACAGTGGTACACAACGAAGAGTAGGGCTCATAGTTAATGAGAGTAAATTATGAAAATTATTCAAGGATGGAAGCTTACCTTGCAGATACTGAAGAATATTGGTAAAGGTTTTGATGATGCACTAATTGCTGAAATTATGTTAGCAGGTTTGCCTGAGAGGTTCGACTCATTTGAACTTGGACTGGAAGGTAGCGGTAAAGAATTAACGTCAGAATGGGTTAGAACCAAATTACTTCAACATGAAATGAAAGTGGAAGTATCCAGAAAAACTAACGCAGTGGGAACGGCTTTTGCTGCTACTCAGTGAGGAAGAGGAGGCCATACTCGAAGTAGAGGTCGTGCTCGTGGTCATAATCCTGGTTTATCTAACTCAAGAACATCTGGTACAAATGAGAGAAAATGTTACTGTTGTGGAGATCCAAATCATTTAGCGTGGCAAGAGAGATCATCAACGTAAACAACAAAGTAATTCTAGTGGAGTGTCTCAAAAAGCAACGATAAAAAGTCAAGCACTGCGAAAAATTGGACATTCTTCACTGTTTTTCATGCAACGAATACCGATGTGGGAGAAGAAGACTGGTTAATAGATTCAGGAGTTGATGAACATATGTCGAACAGAAAGGACTGGATGAAGAATTATGAAAAAACAGAATCCGAGGTAATGACAGCTAATAAAGATACTATAAAGGCTACAGGAAGAGGTGATGTTGAAGTTAAAATTAATAAAGATGAAAATAGAAAGATTAAAAATGTAGTACATGTACCTACTTTAGTAGCAAACTTATTATCAGTAAGTACATTATACAGTAAAGGCATGGCTATATTATTTCTTAAGATGGCTGTAGAATATTTGATGAAAATTAGTTTCAATATAATGGAAGTGTTATAGCTACAGCAAGCAACCATATTGTGCTGTTATAAGCTGTACAGCACTAGTGCTGTTAAAGGTATCTTAACATAACTCGTTGCTAAGGAGTTATTAGCATGATAACGTTATAGGATGATGTAATAGTTATTTGTTTCATTAGTACAAAAAATGCATGATTTCGGGACAAGTAAGACAGATCGCCGAACGACCCGCAGCGGAGTCCGCCGAGTCTTACGCGTTTAAGCGCCCGCGATTGTTGTACACCCCTCGGGATAATGAATGCCCTTGGTACCTTAATAATACTACAACCAGAGCCTTTTTGTGGAATTACCAAACGCCATATAATGGAAGAGTTCCGAAGCTGGGAAAAGGAGTAAAAAGAATCCTACTGGAGAAAAACATCAGGACAAAACCAGGCGAAAAAGTTTATTAACTATTTGACAAACAACGCTAGAAAGCTTCACAAACTCGATAAAACAAATTTATGACTGGGTAAAACTGACAATGAAACATGCAGATTGTGTGGATCTGCTAATGAAACTTCAGAACACATACTATGTGAATGCAATGCATCAACTCGTGGCAGGTTCAAATTAGTGACACTCACGCCTAAAGAAATAGGAAAATGGCCCCCAAGAAGATTATATGAAAAGTCTAAAAATATTGGAAACAACATACAATTGTAGGGTAATATCACAGTCTAGTAATATAACCAGTCGTCTCACTTCGTGTCGGCACCTTTGATGTTCATGTCTCCGAAATGTGCAGTGCGCATTTGGCTGATCATGAATATTTTGGCGCGATTTTTGAATGAACGAATAACAAGCACCACTCAAAAACATTCAAGCACGTGGTTTATGGCTAACAACTGCAACCTGCACCGCAAACACGTTTTATTCTAACTGTGCATTAGGCTAAACTTTACACAGGCGCACTGAAATTCGGACCCACAAAATCCGGTGAGTGAGACGACTGGTTATATTACTAGACTGTGGTAATATGTAGGTCGAAGTGATGGGTGGCTACTATAGCCATAACGAGATAACGACCCCGAAGTAATCTACAAATCTAATCTCCATCAAATTGAACCAGTTTAGCCAAATTTAAAATATGAAATACACTAAAAACTGTGGCGCCAAATTCAAATTGTCCTGAGTCATTTAAAATCACACTGTATATATAATAATACATCTAAAGTCATTTTTAATAGGTGACAATTCATGTAATACCCCAATTCGACGGTTTGATTGCAGATATGACAATGTGAGAAAAGTAGCTCCAGCCAGTGGCGGATTTACACTTCTACCGCCCATGGGCACCGGTAATTTCTGCCGCCCCTCATCCCTCCCCCCTAAAGCCACCCTACATTTACCCCCCCCCCATGTCTTCCCCTATTTTACGAATACGAATCCTCCCAAAAGTAATGTTCTTTATTTCATTACTTAACAAACACTCAACTACCTACCGGAGTACATATAAGGATGGTAGTAAAAAATAAACACAATTTATTTCAACCAAAGTTTGTCCTATTTATTTCTTATACATATTGCTTTGATCTAAACAAACATAAATAGTTAAACTAACTTCCTGCGTGATTTTATACTGGAAAATGACTCTATCATGTTATCAAAGTCTAATTTTTTTGTCAGTGCAGATTCTGTGGTAAGGACTGCCACGTCGTTTAAACGTTCTTCGGTCATACTGGATCTTGTGAAGTTTTTTATTCTTTTCAAGAACCGAGAATGACCTTTCTGCTGAACAATTCGACACTGGGATCGTCAAAAATATTCTCAGAGCTATTTCAACATAAGGAAATATCTCACGTAAGCTATTGTCATAGAGGACTTCAAGAAGTTGAAATATCGATTACCATCCCTTATTTTGTTGACCCGTCTCTAGAATTTTGCCGCCCTCTAAACCTCTACATTTTGCCGCCCTGGGCACGTGCCCTTAGTGCCCCCCCCTAAATCCGCCAATGGCTCCAGCAAGCATCGAGTACATAAAAGAACAATGCATTTTTATGATACAGTAAACTTGAAACTGAAAGGATATTTATTTGCATTTTTTACAGTGTAACAGGGTTGTGACATCAAAAATAAAAGAGTAGATAAACATTTTGTAGGTACAATCAAGCCTGCAAAACTAAGCACACCTTGTTTATAAAGCTTGCAACTACAGTAGAAGATTTACGTCACAGTATGAATGAATTGTTAAAATACGAAAATTTTTAAATACAAAAGTTGGATAACATTCGCCAATAAAACTGTTAATTGTTAACTCAGAAATTAATGTGTATTTCATTTGTTCGAGCAATTTGTGCCCGTGCTTTGTGAATAATCAAAATTGCATTTATGGAATTTCATATTTTCATATTTCGTAATACCCCAACAAAACAATTCGACATTTACCTTCAAATTAACTTAATGATTTCATTGTTGACTGTTAATACCACAATAAAAGCTTTATTGTTTTATACACAAAAGAAGTAAATGGGTTTTAAATTTCTACAATTACAGTTTAAATCCGGATTTCTGATTCATTCACTTTAAACATTACCTGTGATTATCTTCAGGCAATGAAGACACTATCAGGTTTCTCTGATATCGCCTGAATGTACTTCATTAATATTGCATTGCAATTTAATTTATGTTTACCATGTTGTAAAAGCCGAAACGGCTAGACTTATCAAATTCATATGGAAACCGAGGATTAATTTAGATTTATCGCTTTACGAAGGTCAAACTTTTGCATATCATTGAACTTGAACCTCGGTACTATTTAAAAAAGAAAAAGAACTATATCGACTACCCATTTATCATTGTATAATTTATATAGCAATTTCCTAATTAATATTGAATGGATAATCACAGGCAAACAAGTTTTATTACAATGGAGCGTGTTTCTTTTGTTTTTTGGCAGTTGCTACTATAATCCAATTATAGTAAACAATTTAAGTTTATTTCGGTCGTATATCAATTACAAAAGAGCAATAAAAGAAGATGAGACGTAGACAAATCAAGTTGTAAAATTGACAAATAACATTATGATAGTTTTTAATTGTTTTCTTTGTAAAACTAACAAATTTTTTAATTTCAATTAGTGCGGTTCTAATTGTATTAGAAAATTAAAACTAATTTTGCTTTGACTACAAGATTAATTTTTGTATTTTTGTTTTCTCTCTATCAGCTTATCGTTTATTTAAGTTGTGTTAGAAACTGTTTTGGAAACGTTTCATGAAATTTATTTATATTAAAAATAAAAAAATTACAACTACCTACGCATTTCTAGTTGTTTATTCATTAGAAAGCAATAGTTATTTGCAAGAGAGTATCTGTCTTTGCTCTGCGCTAAATGTTACAAATAATTGGGAACTCAATTTTCTGATTTATTGTAATATCAACATATTATTACGTAAGTCAAATTTATTGGCAAAATTATACCTGATAAGTTATGTGTGGAGATACATAACGACCCTTCAATTTGACCGCCCGTGTACGGTTCAGCTTATTAAATTCCTTTACGCAAATCTAATTTTTCTTCCTACTTGTAGTAGGTATTTGTTGTATTTTATATAAGCAACTTGCCACCTAAATATTGTGCGTATATAAATATAAAGCAAGTATTAACAAATTTAAATATTACGAAGGTAATTAAAATAGTTTTTCAATAAATATCTAAAACACATATTATTTACATTACTACATTCCATACAGTCTACATAGTCATTCATCAATTTATTAAGAAATAAGCCAACGCACTTTAGAAATCTTGAATTAATATATTATTAAATCAACACTTAAAATGTATGATACTGATACCCCTGATCACATAACAATCCTGATACGTATGGAATATATTTTTTTTATACAGCCTGGTTGTCGTAACATTTTAAAGGACAAGTGTGATAACTGATAAATGATAAAGCTGCAGTTGTTTTAAATGCATTGGATACTTACAAGGCAATATTAAATGCATAATGTGACAATATTGCTGGTTTTTAATCAACGAATTTATTTAGGAAACGATAGTGCAGTTTACTTTTTTCTTATAACAGTTTGCATTTCTTCAGTGAAGTGATTACTGCATTTTTGCCTTGAACTTGTCATTTTAATTTGTAGCGAATCCTTGTTGTTTATATTTTTTTGATCTATTAATTTTAAATTTGAATATTAAGCTATGGTCTTTTGTTAACTTTCATTATCTTCATCATCACGGCAAGCGTCATATACAGGGTGTCTCCAAACCTACTGCCATAAATTTACCAGCCGATTCCTGACGCAAAAATAAGTAGAAAATGTCTATAAAACTTTTGTCGTAAAGCGCTCCATGTGGAAGCTACAAGTCTTTGAAAATTGTGTTGAAAAAAACGGAAAACAATTGCATTTTAAAAACGGTTTGTGATAAAAAATCGAAATTTTGCAGGCGGTCTAACCTATTGAAAGTATAAACTTACTACTATTCTATCACATGCTTTTTATTGATTTGAATTTAAAATCACAATCACTGCATTTTACACTCAGACAAACAGAAAACCTGAATTTTATAGGAAACGGTTAGTCCAGGCAAGTTGGAACAAGAGTACCTTTTTTGTTAATTAGGCAGCAGGGAATACAAATCTGTAAACTAAAATGGAAAAAAACAAAAGGTTAAGAAAAACGGGTTACAAGAAAAATGTGTTAACCCCCATTCATGCCGCCCCTGATTAATTTACAAAAAAAAATAGTAGGAAGTTTATACCTTCAATAGGTTAGACCGCCTGCAAAATTTCAATTTTTTATCTCAAACTGTTTTTAAAATGCAATTGTTTTCCGTTTTTTCAACACCATTTTCAAAGACTTGTAGCTTCCACATGGAGCTGTTTAGGACAATAGTTTTATAGACATTTTCGACTTATTTTTGCGTAAGGAATCGGCTGGTAAATTTATGGCAGTAGGTTAGAGACACCCTGTATGTATTCCACCTTTGGACATACGCCTCCCCACGTCGTTTCAATTCACCTCTATTACGATAGTTGCGAATACCATGCATTGTACGCCTTCTTGCTGTTGGATCGTTAGATGTCATCTCTTCATCTTGTTATGGGCCTTCCACGTGTTCTTTTTCCGAGTCTGGGTCTCCATTCCGTAACTTTTCTGGTTCATCTTTCGTCCGCTGTTCTTGCTAGGTTGCTAGGTGGCCGGCCCACTGCCATGGGCGCCGGCAGGGGGGTGCAAGGGGGTGCACTGGCACTCCCCTGGCTTGGAAGAAAAAAAAAACAATTTAATTAATTAAATAAGAAGTTGTTATGTTACATGTTTATTGTTATTTGTTTATTATACATAACTTATGTAAATAAATGGTTATGTATTTTATACACTTTAGTGTAAACTTTGGGAAAAGTCATTGTGCGAATAAAAACTTGAGGCGTCTAGGTTGTTGTCCAAAATTGTTCACCACCTTGTCAATGACTTCAGTGTCCTCCTTTACCCTTTTCCGATGAACACTGAGCATGCAAAGACCGATTAGCCTCGCATCTCCCATCGTAGACCGATTCCATGTCTTTACACGCCGTAATGTACTAAATGAACGTGCAATGCTATATGTTGTCGCTGGAACAGTCAGGCCAATCTTGATTGCCTCACACCTCACACACATCTCGTACCACCTGGTAGCCTCGGCAATAAAATTCTGTAAAATACCTTCGGAAAGGCTCTGTATATCTTCTGCAATGGCTAAAAATTTATCTAATTTTCTTATATTTTCTGGGTGGAGTTGCATAAGCGAAAATTCTTTTTTGTGTTTAGAAGAAAATCGATCTCTCAGAGAAGAAATAATAGAGTCTAAATACCTATGGGATGAAGATAGATATTCTGGAGAATTCTTCCAAATTTTTATTTTCAGTTGGTTGATTTGATCTGTGGGTCTGCCTTACCACCACTCGAGGACGTTTAAATTCAACATCCTGTTCTTCGCTTTCTCGAAGATGGCTGTGAATTCCGTCGAGGCATTAACGCGGTGAGATTGAAGCACCTTCGTCAATTTAGTTACGTGTTCGTATATTGCCTTTATGTTCATATTTACTTGCTGTAGTTGGTTGCACACGGGTTCGAGTTTGGCGGAATAAGAAGCAATCACTAACTAAATAACGTCACAATGTATGTTGGAGTTGTTGCAGTCGTGGCAGCTGATATGCTTTGTTTTTCGTTTTCGAGTTAGGTGTATTATCCGAAAGTTCTTTTAAAACTCGTACAATAGTGATAAAGTTCTCAGAAAATTTTCTGATACTTTTGTACTTTGCTGTCCAGCGTATTTCGCAAAAGAGAGGTATATTTGGAATTTTATTTTGTCACAACGTACTCTCTCTAAAAAAAATTATGAGTTCCTTTGTCGTCCCAGCAGCATTTCCCACTTCACTGACATCGTTCAGGTAATTGATGACAACATTCAATATATGACTGGCACAGAGGAAGAATAGGGCTGTAGGATACTTGCCATTAATAATGTTCCGAACGCCACTTATGTGACCAGCCATTGCAGTACAGCCGTCGTATCCTTGGCCAACAAGTTTGTTTAAATCCAAATTGCAATCTTCTAAAAAGTGAATAATAGTTTGCGAAATGGCTTTCGCGTTGCACCCCCCTGCAAATAATCCTGCCGGCGCCCATGCCCACTGCCATTGTGATATGTCTCACCCTGGTCTGGATAACGATAATTTCATCGTCCTTTGTTTGACTCTATAAGTCTCTTCATTGATGTTTCGGTTAGGGCCCATGTCTCCGCATCACACGTCATGACCGGAAGCACGCAGTGCCTGAAAACTTTGGTCTTCAAGTGTTGGATTTAAAAAATGACCTTAGTTTGTCGAAAGCCGCCCATCCCAATTGGATTCTTCTAGAGATCTCTTCAGCTCGAATGTCCCTGGCGAAGGAGATCTTCTGTCCAAGATATATGTACTCATCGACAACCTCTATAGTGTCACATTCGTTCATTTGTATTGCCGTAACGTCTTGCATATTGGACGTAATTTTCGTTTTGGATATGTTCATTTTCAGTTCAATTGTTTTAGAGGCTTCTTTCAGTTCTATTATTATTGTCTTGAGTTGTACCATGTTGGCTGTTAGTACAACAATATCATCGGCAAATCTTAAGTTTGACATGTATTTTCCGTTTACGTTAATCTAAGCGTTTTAAATACATTTTCCAGACAGTTGGTAAAAAGCTTTGGTAAGATCGTATTCCCCTGTTTAACTCCGTGCATTATATTTACTGATTCCGTCTCCTCATTTACTTTTACTTTTAAGGTGACATGGTCGTATAAGGCATTAATCAATTTAATATATCGGTAATCGATTCGGCATCTTTAAGTGCATTTAGTAAAGCCTATTTTTTTTTACAGTATCAAACGCCTTTTTGTGGTTTATATAGGCTAAATATACTGATTGGTTGTAGTTATTCTTAATAAGGTTGGAATGACTAAACTGTTTAGACTATTTTCTTTGTTTCTATAGTGATTTCTGTTTTTCCTAAGATCGTTTTGTTAATCATAATATAATAAATTTTTGTTGCTTTGTTTATTTTGTGTGATATTGCAGTTTCTAGTTTTCTGTCGTTTGTAATTATGTTTACCTATTTGGATTTTTTCCGTTTCGTCGTTTTCTTTCCCTATGAGCTATGACCATTACACTTGTCTTTGTGATATTAATTTCCATTCCCATTTTCTTAATTTCGTTGTTCCATATATTTACCTGTTTCTGCATTTTTGTTCTCGTATCTGATGTGGTCTGCGTATAATAGGGCTTCTATTGTAACTGGGTTCATGTTTAGATATTCTATTTGGGTTTTGGGGGTTTTCTCCTTTACTTTCTTAAAGATCTGATCCATATAAATTAGAAACATGGACTTAATGAGTCTCCCTGTTTTACTCCTCTCTTCATTTCAAACTCCTCTGATGTTTCTCCCATTATTTGTATTACACTTCTCACATTATTGCAAACACTCTTGATTACTTGTATTAATTTATTTCCTACCGCTCTTTCTTCTAAGCGCTTATAGAACTAACCTAATTAATAAGAAGCAAATTCTGACAATTTACAGAAAATGTATGCACCGCACGCAGGCGGCAAAAGTTTGGGGCGCCATTTCGGTACTCATTTTAATTTTAGTAAACACAGAAGGCTTACTTAATTTTATTATTATCTTTATAATAAAAACTCTCAATCAAAACTAAAATAAGTGGATTCATTTATCCTTTTAAAATACCGCCTTTTTGTCTTGTCGGAAGATTGTCAAAAGCGGCAACGGCGCTCCTTTTAACTCGGCAGCGTCTGCATTGCTTGAGAAGTCGCCGCCTTTGCGCGTCAGCTCTTTTAATATATGTTATAGACACCTGCATTTATATGCCTTTATGAAAACCCGCGAAATAAAACGAATTCGCTAAAGCCAGAAAAGTCTATTAAGGTTTAATTGTTCGGTATTGTTAGTGTTCATTTAGCTGCCCGCTGCCCTAGTGAACTGATTTGATCTAATAAAAATAATTATTAAATTATTGATAATAAAAACGCAAAGTTAGATAATTGTCGTGATATAATATAACTAGATAACTGCATTAGTAATCATTTGTAAAATTATTTTTATTTTTAAATTTGGTATTTGGTAAAGCAAGTCTTGCAAGTAAGTAAGTAAGTATGTATTATTGGTAATAATATGTACAGGGTGTCCCAGTTGTAGTTGTAATCTGCCAAACGTTGTGGGCGTATAGTATAGTACACATTGCTCGGATCAAAAAAGTTCATATGAACATAGGTCCGCAACGGCCTTATTATTGAGATACAGGGTGTTGAAAATAATTAAAAAAAAAATGTATCCCAATATTTCTAAAACCGCTTAAGTTATTTTAGTTAAATTAATATTTGAAAATACATATAAGGGGCGGAAAAAAATACCTTGCACGCAGGCGCTCGACTCCCCAGGAACGGGCCTGGCGATTAGTATTTGAACCCATGCCAACCCATTGCAAAGCAGACTGTTAATCCACTGAAATACTTGAATTCCTCATAATTAATATTAAATATGTATATTTAAATTTAGTCCATTCAAACACTTTTTTGACTAACATTAATGCGATATTAATAATAAATATTCCTTTCAGCTACACGATCCCCACTTTTATACAAGGCTACAAAAAGGAATTAGAAGTATCTGATCTCTATGAAACATTAACAGAACATAAATCGAGTCGACTAGGCGATAAAATTGAAGCAGCATGGAAAAAAGAGGAAGAAAAGGCAGCGAAAGCAAACAGACAGCCATCATTAAGAAGAGTCCTAATTAGAACATTTGGGTTAGAATTTTTGATATATGGAATCGTACTTGCGCTCACTGAAATTTGTATAAGGTAAGTTTACATTCGTCCCATTATAAAATTCAATTTCATCAACTTTAACAGTCAGGGGCGGATCAAGCTTTTGTGGGGCCCTGCTAAATAAAATGTAAAACTCAAAAATTATCAACTTAATTTTTATTGACACCAAAAACTACAAACATTTTTTTCTTAAGATATCTTTAACTTTTCCAACTCGAAACTCTTCTGAGGCCCGGGACCCTCGGGGGCCCTTAGACAGGCGGGGCCCGGGGGCTTCAGCCCCCAAAGCCCTCCCCTTAATCCGCCCCTGTTAACAGTAACAAGTAACACTTCATACATAATTATTAATAAAAATTAAATATGATAAATTGTATGAATGTTTAACATAACTTAAATAGTTTGGGGTCTTAGATTGTACCAGCCTTTATTTCTGGGAAAATTGGTGCAGTTTTTTATGCCAACACGACCTCTACGTCAACATACAACGAATTTTGGTACGAAGGAAATCACTAATGGAAACGATCTTACAAGAAATACTTCTAACCCGTAAATACTTTATGCGTGTCATTGTGTTATTCTGTTTTTATTGTATAGTAGTTTCGTGTGCATTTCTTTTCCTATTTTCTGTGCTAAGATTGTCTTTTAATTGCTTACTAACATTTTTAATTTGCTTCACATGTATACTTTGGTTATTATTTTGTTTAATATAAAGTTGGTTTTAGGGTAACGCAACCAATAGCGTTAGGAGAATTAATTTCGTATTACATTCCCGAGCAAGAGAGAGTAACAGAACAGGAAGCATACTGGTATGCTGCAGGTGTTGTTGGTTGCTCATTGGTGAACGTGTTTGTTACTCATCCGTACATGTTGGGAGTTTTACATGTGGGTATGAAGATGAGAGTTGCATGTTGTTCTCTTATATATCGAAAATCCCTCAAGTTGAGTAAATCCGCCTTAGGACAAACTACCGCTGGGCAAGTTGTAAACTTGTTATCCAACGATGTTAATCGTTTTGACGTTGCTGTGATATTTGCACACCAATTGTGGGTCGGACCTCTAGAAACTATCGTTGTTACATATTTTATGTACCAAGAAGTAGGAATTTCGGCTGTGATTGGTGTATTTTTCATGCTGTCGTTTATTCCTTTACAATGTAAGTTTGTATGTTTTTAAGATCAGGCTTGTACTAAAAATAAAATGTTTTAGTTCTTTTGGGTAAAAAAGCGGCGAAATTTCGTTTGAGAACAGCTTTAAGAACGGATGAAAGAGTCCGTTTAATGAATGAAATCATATCAGGAATTCAAGTAATCAAAATGTATACATGGGAGAGACCTTTTGCAAAACTTGTTTCGTTGGCTCGAAAATATGAAATAAAATCAATAAGAGCAACATCGTACATAAGAGGAATCGTTTTATCATTTATAATGTTTACAACTCGAATTTCATTATTTGTAACGATCTTAGCTTACGTACTGTTTGGACATCCAGTCGATGCAAAACAAGTGTTCGTGTTGACTGCCTTTTATAATATATTGCGACAATCAATGACCGTGTTTTTCCCTCAAGGTGTTGCACAAATAGCTGAAGCGAATGTATCAATTAAACGATTAAATAAATTCCTGTTGTACGATGAGACAGAATTAGCATTAGCTATAAAAGATCCTGCAAAATGTAACGGTAATGTAACAACGTCTTCTGATGAATCCACCGATAAAGGAAATGTGTCATCTTCAAACGGATCTAGCGATAAATTTTATACAAGCAGCTCATACAAGCACAATAAAGAATACGCCGTGTCGATTCAGAGTGCCACAGCGAAGTGGAACGAATCTTCAAGTGACAATACATTAACGAATTTAAATTTGAATGTTAAACACGGTACTTTAGTAGCAGCTATTGGACCAGTAGGTAGCGGAAAAACTAGTTTACTACATACGGTTCTAAAAGAATTACCATTAATGATGGGAAACCTAGATATAGATGGGGAAGTAAGCTATGCTTCTCAGGAACCATGGTTATTTACTGGAACCGTTCGTCAGAATATACTTTTTGGCCAACCAATGGATAAATTACGTTATAAAATAGTTGTAAACAAATGTGCCTTGGAACGTGATTTTTCTCTTTTACCATACGGTGATAAAACCATCGTCGGAGAAAGAGGGGTTTCTTTGAGTGGTGGTCAACGAGCGAGAATAAATTTAGCCAGAGCTGTTTATAAAGAAGCTGATATTTATTTGTTAGATGATCCTCTTTCGGCTGTTGATACGCATGTTGGAAAACAATTGTTTGAAGAATGCATTCAGGGTTATTTAAAACATAAAACGGTGATTTTAATAACTCACCAACTGCAGTACTTAACGGATGTCGATCATATTATTATCCTTGAAAATGGTATAGTTAAAGCTGAAGGAAGTTTTGCGGAACTACAGGAATCCGGATTAGATTTTGCTAAATTATTAAATCACGAATCTGATCTTGAAGAAGATGAACAAGTAGAAGGCACTGGATTAGTGAGACAGTTGTCATTACGCAGGAAAAGTTCTATAGCAAGCGCCACGTCTGTCGAGGACAAAACAATAGAAGCTCCTCAAGAAGTAGAGGAACAAAAGAGTAGCGGTACAGTTTCCGGATTCGTTTATACATCGTACTTCAGAGCTGGTGCCAACTGGTGTGCTATTTTTATTGTTGTTATGCTATTTCTCATAGCACAATTCTTTGCCAGTGCGGCAGATTATTTTGTTACATATTGGTAAGTGTCGCATAATTTTTTTTTGTATACCTACATAAGTTAGTGAAAGGTTTATAATAATAATAAAGCGCTTCAATTTTCTTAACTGTCCTTTGCACTTTCCTTCCATTTTTTTCTTACTTCTCTCAAGTCTGTCTTTACTGCCTCCAATCAAACTGCCTCTTTTCTTTCCTCCTTCAGCTTGCTGTAACACACACTCTGTCCGGAGTCATTCTAACCACATGTCCCAGCCATTTTGCTCTTGTGTAATGAGCAGCTTGTCATATACTTGCCTGATTTCTCTATTTGTTTTTCTCCTCCAATTTCCTTCTTCATCCTTTTTACCTCCAAATACCTCTCTCAACATCTCCTTTCCAGTGGCATAGCTAGCACTGGGTGGCCCCTGTATCCTAAGGAGGCCCCTCTCTTAATAATAAATAGCAATCGTAGATAGAAATGCAGAATATTATTATAAACATATAAATAAGGATATTTTTATAAACACTTGAACAAAATTTTATTATTTGGTAATTTTAATGTAATAAGTAATACCCCTGATCGTATAACAATCAGATTCGCCAAGTTAGTGTAAAATCTGGCAGCATTTTTATGCGTAGTTTGCATTCAGTGGCCAGGCGGCGCCACCGTTGCACGGGCACGATTCTGAAGTGCTTAGAATCAGCTGATTTGTATACAAATCAAGCACTTCAGGGTCGCTCGAGTCGCGTGATAACCCACGCAATGGTGGCGCCGCCTGGCTACTGACTGCAAACTAAGCATAAAAATGCTGCCAGATTTTACACTAACTTGGCGAATCTGATTGTTATGTGAAACTGAAATTGGTCTGTAATTTTCTGGGTTAAGTTTACTGCCTTTTTTGTATATCAAACTTATAATTGCCATATCCCACTCCTCTGACATACTTTTGTTTCTCCATACTTTTATTAATAAGTCGTACACCCTTTCTATTAATTTTTTGTCTGCGTATTTGATGCATTCCACCTCTATTTGCTCTGACCCTCCTGCTTTATTATTTTTCATGTTGTAGAAATTCTTCATAAGTTGGCACTTCTATCTTGTCTTTATCTTCTATATCTTTTTTACTTTCCTTCACACTTCCTGCTTTTGAATTTGTAAAAATTTTCTTATATATTATGTTATTATGTATTTACCCATATATTCACTATTGCATCTTCTTTAACGCACATCTCATCATCTTCATTTAGTAAGGCTAAACTACTTATACAGGGTGAGTCGAGAGTATTGTCATTAAATTAAATGGGTATATGCTGACCTTAATCGAAGTACATTAGAGCAAAAATTTAAAGCTTATCGCTATTTTTTTTATTTTAAATTTTGATACCCACTTTTGAGAATCGCTGGCTAATATGCGCGGTAGAAATTTGACCCCGCAAAAATAAATAAAACATAAAGGCGGCGCCACACATGCGGTATTCGCGGAGTACCGAGTAACGAACATTCGCTACTTGGCAAACACCTACTAGTGTGGATGGGAGATTTGAGGCAAATATTCGGTACTCGCCGAATACCAAACATTTCCCGCTGAATGTCAAGGGAGACGAATGTTTGCGTTTCTCCGAATGTAGTCTCCATCCACACATTCGTCCAAATGTTCGTAAAGTGTTTGGTGAATTTTTAATGCAACTAGTGATTTCGAGTTCGCAATTTTACATTATTCAGAATATGGGGTGGTCTAATGAACGAATATTAGAATTCCTGGATGTAGGTATACGAAAAAGAGCCAGTTATTTAGAATTCGGCAAAGGTCTTGAAAAACAGGAATGAGGTACATGATGCCTGGAAAAGAATACAAGAAGAGTTAAGCGTATCCGTGAGGATTGCGGATCATATTATCCATCTCTTAACAAGATATTAACCTTTTAATAATAAAATAATATTATTGCATTGCGTTGAGGAGTATTCGTCGATTTCCCGTTCCGAACTAATGCTAGCCAAATAGTCGCATGTGTGGAGCAGTGTGCTCGGTATGTGACGAGTAGTTCGGCAAGTAGTTCGCCAAATAGCAAACATTCGGGATTGGGCGAGTACCGCATGTGTGACGCCGCCTTTACACAATTATGTAATTTATATGTTTCACTTTCCTCTGCAATTTTTTCAGAATTAAACACACAAACAAACACAACACAAACAAAAAACTTTGTCTTTCAGAGCTGCTACAGCATTTTGTAGAGCTTTCCCGTAAATTAAAACGTCAATTATTAATTAATTCGGTCAGACGGTTAGGATGACCTTCCATTAACGCGTTCGAACAGTGCAGTTTTACAGTGAAGAATGGACTAGCTAAGCTACGTCACATCACACCTGGGCTCTTTATCAGTACGGACAAGAAAGACGATTGATAAATTAAAATTTTTATTAATGTAAACAGAACTGACCTATTCCACTATTCCAATTACCCCAAAACAATTTTTGCATTAATGTGGAAATTTTTTTTCTGAAGTTACGGTTTACTTGCAACACATGGTTTATTGAAAAAAGTTGTTCTATTTGATATGCTCTACCTACCCTTTAAATTAATGACAATACTTTTGAATCACCCTGTATATCCTTGTTTTGCGGTTATACTATTTTTATATAATTTTTTATGTCCTTGTTTCAATATTTTTTATTATCTTGCTTTGCCATTCTCTTTTCTTCCTCCTACATGCTGCTTCTGCATCTTTTCTTGCTTTTTTGTAGGTACTGTGACTGTAGTTCTGGAGTGTTGTCTCTTATCATTCGTATTGTTACTTTCTTTCGTTTTTCGATTACCTAACTTAATACGTTCTTCATCTTTTCTTTTGCAGGATTTTTAATTTTTTCTTTACTTTTTCCTATTATTGTTTTTAAGCTTTCCCATTCCTTAGCTATACTTTCCTGATTTTTATTATTTCTTTTTTTGTATTCTGTGTATATTCTACCTTGGCCTTTTCTATTTCTAAAACTCTTCCTTTTATAGCGTTTTCTTTTTTTGTTAGTTTTGGTCTCTTTTGTTTTATAATTATTGTAACTAGGAAATGGTCAAAGCCTATATCCGCTCCCCTACATGATTTAGGGCTCTTTATATAATTTTGGTGTACTTTTTGTATCAAAACATGATCTATTTGGTTACGGGTATTCTTATCCGGACTGATCCATGTTATTTTGTGGATGTTTTTTCTTTTTACTATAGTACCTACTTATCATTGGTCATTTGATGTAGACTTTCCATACCTAATATTGTTTTATTTCTTTCCTCTTTACCGATTTCAGCATTCAAATCCCCCCATCAATAGTTTAGCATCGAATTTTGGTAGCTTATTGAGTGTTTTCTCTCAAATATCATAAAATTGTTGCTTTTTTTCTTCCCCTGCCTCCTCAGTTGGAGCGTGTATAGTTACTATAACAAGTTTTCTATATTTGCCCTTCAATCTGAGATAGCATAACCTATTACTTACGAATTGAAAATTTATTATTAATTCTTTAATTTTCTCATTAACTAAAAAACCTGTCCCTAGTTTATTTTCATCACCTCCAGAATTCAGAAATATGTAATCATCTTTATGATTAGTCTCTTACACAGCTGCTATGTCCACCTTGTAATATTTTAGTTTTTCAACTAGTTTTTAAATTTTCCTGGTCTGCTTAGCCCATGAACATTCCATATTGCATACACACATTCTTGATTTTTGTTTTTATTCTTAACCATATTCGTTTGCCTTGTCGTTCCATAAAATCCGTCCTTTTGTTTTTGGCTTACTACTAGTATTTTGGATTGCGATTTATATTTTCCATTAGTTTTTGTTCTTTTAACCAATTTTTATCGCATTTCCTTCTTGTTTTTCTTTTCTAGCTATTTCAGCTATCTTAGATTGTATCTGTCTTTCTTTAACTGTTAGATTATTATCCACTATTAGTTGTGTACCGCTTACTTTTTTCTCTTTATCGTAGTTCTCCGGTATTTCTTCTAGTTTTGCAATACTTTCAGATAGTACTCGTTTTTCTTTTCCCCACTGCTCTTCTCTTTCTTTTATATTTTTATTTCCTTTTTAACTAAGTTTAGTTCTTCCTGCGTTTTCCCGAATTCTATTTTTAATTCTTCGTGCTTTTTCTTGTAATCTTCTTTTAATTTTTGTTTTAGTTTGACCAGCATTTTCTTAATTTCTTCCATCTCTTCTTCTTCTTTGTCTTGGGCCACCTTTTTTAATTCTTGATTTATTGAGTTTTTAAACGTGCTTTTTTGGCGGTGTCCGCTGTGTTTTCGTATTTCTTTTCGATGCTGTATAAAGTTGTTCTGTTTCCTACTTTTTAAAATCTGTAACGCGCCAATCCTGCAATACGACCTTTAATTGGGGATGATGTTATCCCTTAAGCGCGCGGCTAGACTAAACAGTGGAGATGGGCGGTTCGAAGCGGTAAAACCCTTTAATAAGGGTGTAGTCATAATGGGGATGAAATTGGGCGCCACTGTGATATGTCACCCTGAGGCCTAAATAAGAATCCATCACAGAAGATTCCCAAGGGCTCGGAAAAGGGGTTGTTGCTGCACCCTGCGGAAGATGTAACTTACCTTGCTACTGAAAATGACTTTATTTACTGCAGTGCTCAAACTTGTAAACAGGCTAATATTTTACACATAAAACTTTAACAAAACCCTGAAACACAAAAGGTGATCGGGAAGCACTGAACGCAATAACAAGGCCAACTAAATTGACAATGAAATATTTAATGAATCAAAGACACAAAAATGAATACAACAACATTACACAAACAAAAGACAATCGAAAATATTACGTTAAAACAATAAATAATAAATACGACACTTACTTTACGGGAAGACAGAATTGAGGGCACTATATTTACGTTACTTACGGCAAATCAATCACAAGTTTAGTCCCCCAATCCCAAACAGAGAAAATAGGAAAACACAAATAATAATACAGTAACAAATTCAATAAGCATCAATGAATTTCACACATGCAACTTAACACAAAAATAATATCTTAAACTTGACTACAATCTGAACCCAAAGTCTTTACTTAAACACAGATGCAATCGTTACTTTACTAACGCCAAAATTACTACAAATAAGCTAGTTAACTGATTTGCCAGGGGCCCTCAATTTTGCAATTAGATACGCCCAAGGCGAGATTTACAAAGCCTGCACCACATACCACTGGAAAAAACAGATAAACTAGATATCGGATATTACTTTACAAGTTGCACACCAAAACACAAAAATACTAAATACAAAAGGCGATACTTATTAACTTAAAACAAACTGGACGTTGATGACGGCCTGCCAGCAAGAGGCAAACGTAGGAATTGAATCTGACGTTACAAACACAAACACAAAACGAAGAAGACAGGAGCAGCATAAAGAGGAATAGTTTTTACCTGACGATGATGATACTTAAATGATAAGCCAGGGAGTGACGTGAAGCTGGACGAGTTAAGGTGTTCTTTCCTTCCATAACGGATGCAAGACGACGAAACATAATCCAACAGCTATGGGTTTTCAGAATCCCTCATACAAGGAAGTTGCATGGGAACAGTACTCAACAACTATCACTTAACTTCTACACAACACTATATGTATTACTCCGGAGTATATGGCATTCTTTTTATTAATCCAACCAAGTCGCTAATTACAATCCTCTCAGAGGATTGCCGGTATAGAAGTCTTCCGGTTAAAAGGACCCAAGCGGCAAACGACACATTCGCACCACGTCTTAGAAGACGTCTGACATGGTTGGTTAACTGTCACGCACGCGGAAAGAAAGAAGAATCGAAAGGACACCATAGAACGGCTGACGCGGCCCAATGTACAGGGGGGGGATTCCCCGCACCGTATCACGAGAAACTGTAATAACCGAAACAAGATGACATCATGTCTTGATGAAACACGCGTGAATTGGCTCACCTTGTGATTTGAACAACGAAAATGTTTCACAAAGACGAAACATGCTGAGATGACTTGAAGAATTCGTAGAACTTTAAACAGAACGCGCTGAGAACTTGACCTTTCGTGCTCTTCAGACTAAAACGGAATTAACTGTAGCAAAAATAACACAACAAAGCACGAAATCAAAATTACGAAGTACAGGACCGTACTAAAGAATTTAGCAAACATTTAAAATGACTGTAAAAATTCCAAAATAACACGGGATTGTAAAATCGCGTGAAAAATCTTGCGGGGTTTCTTCCCGTTTTCTCTTCGGCGTCTCTATTTTTGGCAGCACTTTTCGCGCTCTAGTTATACTATTTCCATTTTCCTTATTTTGTTGGTTCATTAAAATTTTAGCGTCCGTTTCCCATTCCTAACCTCACTTAGTTTTCTTTTCGAAAGCTATATAATTTCCTGGTTTATACTGAAAGAGCTCTTGAACTATCCAGCTCACCAGTACTTTTTAACACTTTTTTTTAATTATTTTATATTCTTAATTAATAGTGAAAGGTTAAATAATTATTTAGTTTATGCTATGCCTGGGATTCAAATTTCTATAATTTTTTTGTCGATTGTAGGGTCAATTTAGAGCAAAAAAGGAACGAAAATGGAACTTATCGATTACAAGGTTCTGAGGTAAATACCACAAGCACCAATGAAACTGTATACATTAGGGATGCTGTATACGCTATGGCTGAACCATCTCAAAAGAATAATGAAAGCTTTACCGGATTTAACATTTTTCATCACAGTAATTCTAGTAGTAGTACAAATTTTTGGGACTTTTCAACAGAAATGTCCATTTACATTTACTCCGGTATAATTGCTGCAACTATTATTATAACGATAATCCGTTCATTTACTTTCTTCACTGTGTGTATGCGAGCATCAAGAAGGCTTCATGATACCATGTTCGACAGTATAACAAATGCGACGATGCGATTTTTTAATACAAATACATCCGGAAGGATTCTGAACCGTTTTTCAAAAGACATGGGAGCAATCGATGAACTACTACCGGCTGCTATGATTGATTGCTTACAAATAGGCTTAGCATTAGTGGGGATAATTATCGTTGTTGGAATCGTAAATCCTTGGCTAATGATTCCTACTCTTTTCATTGGTATCATCTTTTATTTCCTAAGAATATTTTACTTGACTACGAGTCGCAGCGTAAAACGATTGGAAGGCGTTAGTAAGTTGTAATCTGAATTAAAAATTAATTACGTAAGTTTTACAAAGGTTTGTTTTAGCACGAAGTCCGGTTTTTGCACATTTGAATGCTTCACTTCAGGGATTAACTACAATTAGAGCGTTTGGTGCACAATCAATACTTGAGAAGGAGTTTGATAATCATCAGGATTTACACAGTTCCGCATGGTTCATTTTTATAGCCACGTCTAGAGCGTTTGGTTTTTGGTTGGACCTCGTTTGCATCATTTATATTACAGTAGTTACAATGAGTTTCCTTGTTCTTGGTAACGGTAAGTTTGTTAAATCGATATACATTGCAACTAAGCAAATCTGATGTTTGCCTTTCACTTTTAGAAAAATTCGGCGGGAACGTAGGCCTTGCCATCACTCAATCAATAGGTTTAACAGGGATGTTCCAATGGGGTATGCGACAGTCAACAGAGCTTGAAAATCAAATGACATCAGTTGAACGAGTGTTAGAATACGGTGAAGTGGAACACGAACCTCCGCTCGAAAGCAGTCCTGATAAAAAACCTCCAGAAACTTGGCCAGAGCATGGTGAAGTCAAATTTGTGAATTTGTTCCTTAGATATTTCCCACAGGATCCTCCTGTGCTCAAAAACCTGAATTTTATCATTCAATCTTTGGAAAAAGTGGGAATAGTCGGAAGAACCGGAGCTGGAAAATCATCTTTGATTTCTGCATTGTTTCAACTCACCGATACAGATGGATCGATATTAATAGATGATGTCGACATTAAAGAATTGGGTTTGCATGATTTAAGATCAAAAATATCCATAATTCCTCAAGAACCTGTGTTGTTTTCCGGAACGATGCGCAAAAATCTAGATCCATTTGATGAGTACGATGATGATGTTTTATGGAAGGCTCTCGAAGAAGTTGAATTAAAAGAAGCAGTTAGTGATTTAGTCGCAGGTTTAAATTCAAAAATGTCAGAGGGTGGTTCAAACTTCAGCGTAGGTCAACGTCAGTTAGTATGTTTAGCACGAGCTATCATACGTAATAATAAAGTACTTGTATTGGATGAAGCTACAGCTAATGTAGATCCCCAAACAGATGCTCTCATTCAGCATACAATAAGAAAAAAGTTTGCTAATTGTACTGTACTTACAATAGCTCATAGGTTACATACTGTAATGGATTCCGATAAAGTATTAGTAATGGATGCAGGTACCATGGTCGAGTTTGACCATCCACATAAATTATTACAAAATGAAAGTGGTTTTCTTTACGGCATGGTTCAACAAACCGGTAAAGCCATGGCTGAAGCTCTTACAAGAATAGCACAAGATGTAAGTGTTCAACTTGACTTATGTATGTAGTACAAAAATTAATTAAAATCACCCTTTTCAGAGTTACAATCAACTACACGAACAACAAACGAGTTAATAAACAGGAGGATCTCAATTAGTTAAATGTTGTTATAATGTTCTATTTTTGTATTTAGTTATATAGTTGTGTACTGAAAAGTGATATTATTGGCCTTATGTACATAATGTCATAGGGGTGGTACTGAAAATACTTACCTGTGCTATTTTTTTTATGTACTTAGGTGTTTTAATTTGTAAATATATTTTTCTTATATTTTAAATATTGTTATTAGTTTTAAATTACAGAAAATTATGTAATCGCTGTGTGGTTTGTTTCCAAAGAAATATGTGATTCATAATTTTAGAATCTCTGTTTTGTAAAATTTTTCAACAAAATTTTAATAAATAATCCACCATTTTAAGGGTTTCGTTTTATTTTTTTAAATCACTCGCAGAACGTGTTTATGCGTTGAAACTCAAGCGAGAAGTACAGTAGTGATAAAGTGTCCATAATAAAAATTATTGTAAACAGTACAAAGAATTTAAAATCATTGAGTTCTGTGACGGTGCCAAACATTTATTATAAATTAGAGCTGTCAATTTTTGATTTGTGTGCTAATCGGTTAAATAATTTATAACCGGTTTTCGAAAAAAAAACGGTTTTTACTTATGATTAGCAGATATGATCGGTTTTAACCGGTTTTTATTGGTTATCAGATATGAACGGTTTTGACGGATAAAGATCCGTCAAAATCTCATGGGTGGTTGCGCAAGACGTAATCAATAAATCCATGGAGAATAAACAGTACAGTACAGTACAGCTGCATTCTTAGACATCAGTCAGGCCTTTGACAAGGTCTGGCATCCCGGTCTACAAGTTAAGATAAAAAGAAAGCTCTCTAGTCGGTGTTATATTTATTTTATGTAGGAGCGTACGCAATTATAACACACTCGTTGTAGCAACGAATAACAACTATCTTTTATTTAATTAGTTTACATAGTTATTAACAATTATATACAACATCCCCTTTATTTAATAAGTTGTCAATATTATAACATTTACTTGATACTTTAAAATTTTAAATATTATATTTACTTAATACTTTACATTTTAAAGATCTAGTCGATTTGGCGGATTTATTATGCGTCCGCTTCTGGTAACTACAGGATTTTTACAATTTTGTATTTCCCTATTCTTATTTGTATTGTTTCCTATTCCTACTGGTGGTACACTACTATCTGGAACATGAAAGTCATAATCGGATAATATTAAACTAGTTATTGGTCGTGTTTTTTCTTTAATAGGGTTTTTGTTTGCTTTAATTAAATGTGATCTGTTTCTTGTTAATATGTTATTCGAATCAAATAGTTTAACTTTATAAGATCTAGGTTGGCAATTTCTTTTCTCCACCACTACACCATTTAACCACTTTGGTCCTTTATAATTCTTGACTTTATCCCCTTTTTTTAGTTCTGGTAATACTCTACTTCCCTTGTCATAATACTTTTTCATCTGCATTGTTTTCAAAAGCTCTTGATAACGTATCAGCTAATATTAAATCTTTGCCCTTTCTATATACTAGCTTAAATGTGTATGGTTGTAACATAATTAACATTTTCTGTAATCTTGCTGGTGCCATCGTTAAAGGTTTATTATAAATATTAACTAATGGCTTGTGATCAGTTTCAACTGTAACATCTTGCCGTGTAAATATATATTGGTGAAATTTGGAACATGCGTGAACTATCGCCAGCATCTCCTTCTCGATTTGGGCGTATCCTTTTTGTGTTTTTTTAAATGCTTTTGAAGCATATTCTATAGGAGAACCGTTTTGCATTATAATTGATCCACAGCCGTCTTTCGAAGCATCGCAAGTTATTACAATTGGATCTTTGCTTGAATAATACTTTAAAACAGGTGCTTTACTTAATAAATTTCTTATCTGATTAAATGATTTTTCTTGCGGTTCTTCCCATGCAACACAATATTCCTTTTGTATGAGCATTCGTAAAGGGTCTGTTATTTGGGAATAATTTGGAATAAATCTACTTAGGTAATTTACAAAACCAAGGAATCGTTCAACGTCTTTTTTATTTTCTGGTCTTTTCATATTCTTTATTGCTGATAGCTTAGTTTCATCTAGTCTTAAACCCTCTTTTGTAATTACGTGTCCCATATATTTAACTTCATTTTGTGCAAATTTACATTTTTTAATATTAAAACGAATATTATTTTGCATTGCGATTTTTAGTACTTGCTCCAAGTTATCATTATGTTCTTTTAATGTCTTTCCCCAGATGAGAATATCATCTATATAGATTTCTATACCCTCTAAATTATCATATATTTGTCTAAGTTTTTTCTGGAACACTTCCGAAGCTGATGTTATACCATCAGGCATTCTTAGGAACCTATACCTCCCAAACGGAGTATTAAATGTACATAGTTTACTGCTTGTTTCATCTAATTTGACTTGCCAAAATCTACTAGAACAATCAACTACTGAGAAATATTTGGCACCCCTTAATTTACTGACTATATCGTTCAGTGAAGGAATATAATAATGTTCTCGATTTATTACCTGGTTCAAATGCTTCGGATCAATGTACAAACGCAGATCCTTATCTGGTTTCAACACTATTACGAGCGAATTTACTCATTCAGTCGGCTGAGACTCCTTTATTATTATATTTTCTTTGACCAGTGCTTCCAATTTGGTTTTTAGTTTCTGCAGAAGTGGATATGGTACTCTGCGAGGAGGGTGAATCTTTGGTACTGCATTCTCGGCCAATTCAATATGATATTCGCCTTCCATGCTACCTATTCCCTTAAACACATCTTTATATTTATGTTTAATTTCCTCAATTGTTAATAAATTATTCCTATCTTTACAGTCTATTCTAGCGACCTTATTTTCTATAATATTTCGACTAATTAACTCGAAATCAATGCATGATTTCAGGCTTAATAAAGGTTGCCTGGTATTCATTACGTAAAAAAATTCTTCTCTTTCTTTATTTTCATTTTGTTCTAATTTAATTTTTAATTTGCAAGTCCCTATATATTTAATTTCAGTCTCATCAGCAGCTGTTATCTTTTTACTGGGTTCAGACAGCTTAACTCCTATTTTGTTACTAATTTCTACAGGAATAACATTAACATCTGCAGCAGTATCTAAACGAAATTTAACAATATACTTATTATTTAATATGAAATTTTCGTACCACCCTGTACTGTCCTGCCTACTATTTAAATTATTTAATTGCAGATATTCTAACCCTTCTTCCTCATTTTCACTATCTCTAAGTTCAATTAAATTTACCTTATTTCTACACATTTTTTTAAAGTGATTAGGTTTCTTACATGCATTACAGATCTTTTGATATGCCGGACATTTGTTTATACCGTGATTTGTACCGCACTTTGTACAGCTATTAATGTACTTGTTTCTTGTCAGCCTATCGTGGTGCATCCCACGCTGATTTCGGTAGTCCTGCTGGGTCGCTGCTCGTTCCTTCGGCCTATGCTGTTGTCTACGGCTTGTTCCAACAACTTGAAATCCTCTTCTATTTCCCATTCTTAAGGCGTTAATCTCTTCTGTTGCACCTTCCTTGTCACTTTCTTTGGCCTTCATGTCTTCTACTTGAAGTTTCGTTCTTTCAACGATTCGGCATATTTCAAGCGCCTTATCTAAATCCAATTTGGGTTCTCTTAACAGTCTTTCTTGTAAATTAACATTTCGTACTCCCATTACCAATCGGTCTTTTATTAATCGATCAGTTAAATTACCAAACTCGCAAGTGGCTGCTAGTTTACATAATTCAGTACAATATTCATCGATCGTTTCCGTATCTTTTATATTTCTGGTTAAAAACTGAAACGTTTCATACGTGACGTTTTTTGTAGGAACAAATTTTGCATCAAATTTAATTTTTACTAATTCACAATCTGTTTCATCTTCTCCGTCAGCCCATGTGAACGTATTATAAATTTTTAACGCTCTGTCTCCTATTAAATTAAGTAAAACATACCCCTTATCTTTTGTAATGTTAGCTGCTTTTAGATAAATTTCAAACTTTTGTTTGAAAAATGTCCAATTTTCTGACATATCACCGTCAAAATTTAACGGTTTAGGTGGCTGGGCATGACTTCCTGTCATCGATGTTGAGTTGTCATCACTCATTTTCTTCACTTTGATTAATTGCTTTGTTAATTTCTTGATTATTTATTTCCTCTTCTTCCCAGAGGTCTATACTTTATTTATTTTAATTTAATTTTAATTATACTTTGCGAACTGCGCCATGTTATATTTATTTTATGTAGGAGCGTACGCAATTATAACACACTCGTTGTAGCAACGAATAACAACTATCTTTTATTTAATTAGTTTACATAGTTATTAACAATTATATACAACAGTCGGTAGGTACTTTACTTTTTTGTAGAAATCATACCTGAGCAAACACGAATTCCTAACATACGTTAATGGAGAAACTTCCAACCATTTCCCTATTCACTCTGGAGTGTCCCAGGGAAGTATTCTTGGCCCTCTCTTGTGTGTATTACAGATGTGTGATTTACCAACTTCTCAAGATATAATGACTGGTACTTTCGCTGATGACACAGCTAGAATAACAACACATCCAGACCCTAATACCGCATTACACAATCTCAAGAACATTTAAGAGTAATTGAGACCTGGATGAAAAAGTGGAAGATAAAAGTCAGTGGATCCAAATCATCTTATATCACCTTTACGCTTAGAAAAGACCACTGCCCCTCACTTGACTTCAATCAAGAGGCGATACCACAGGTAGAAGAAGTCAAATGAACACATAAACAAGAGAAAACAAATAGAATTAAAAGTTAAAGAGATAAAGTGCTTAGTTGATGGACGCAGATCAAAATTATCTATTGAAAACAAACTGTCATTAAGCCTATTTGGGCGTACACAGTAGAACTCTGGGGCTGTGTAGCTAATGCCCATACTTATAGTCGATACTCAGCTCGGTCTTGAACTTCAGCATTACTCAAGTAACAAAATGGCTATTATAGTCGTTGCTTCCCAAGTAAAAACGACTTCGAGCCTGCTTTGAGCGTACTTGACTCAAGGTTGGTCACACCCTACCTTGAGACGGGCTTGAGGCGTGCTTTACTGTTTGACGTTACGCATTTCGTGTTTTGCTGTGTAGTGACAAGTTATCAAAATAATATATATTTTGAAAATCATGGATCGCGAAGAAAGTGAAGAATTTTTTGAGTACCTTGATATGGTAGAAGAAGCCATAAATGCTGAAACAGTGTCAAAAATAACTATTATGTAAGAAGGATCATAATGACGGTCGTTATGGTGTTAGCAGTGAATATTATCGAGGGGAAGCGTCAGCCGAGCCCGATAACACGGCATTTACCATAAATGATTGTTTATGATTCGAATTACATACAAAATGTTATCTGCTGTCATCAATTTAGTAAAGTTTATTCATGCTAAAGTAATAGTACTTTTTGAATTTCATTATGATACTAGGACGCTTTGAACTTTAATACTTTTTGAATTTCATTATGGTACTAGGACATTTTGAACTTCATTATCATTATGGTTCTAGGATTATAATTAACTTCCTTACGTCACTAAAATACAATGACATAACGATGTCATCTTGACATGCCATCAGATAAAGGTATATAGCCGAAAACCCTCTCGAATTTAATGGAGATTTGAAATTTCGTAATAGATACAGATTTAGCAAAGATACTGTTCTTTATACAATTTTACCGATAATAGCAGACCGCTTTATGACTGTGAACAATCGTGGTTTACCATTTGCTCCCCTTATACAGTTATTAGTATGCTTGAGATACCTGGAAACTTTCACTTTAATAAACACCACTTAATTTAAGAACTTACGAAACTTAAGAAATTTTTAGGACTAACAATTCGCACGTGTCTCAACAACAAAACGTACAAGAGGTTATAAATACTAAAATATAAATATATTCTTTGACGTTTATATCAGCGCGGTACAACAAAAGTAACAAAAAACCCTAGATTACTCGCTGCTTTCCTTAACTCCGCCGAAATTTCACGAAGTCGCGATTATAAGATATACAGCAGGCTAAGCACAGCACACGACTTGAGGTGTTCTTGGCTGAGGCGGTCTCAAGGGCGAGATCGAGTTTTGTCTATAAGTACGGGCATAAGTCCCACATTGCAATTATGCAGAGAGCTCAATTGCAAATTCGCCATGCTATAACAAATGTCCACTGGTATGTATCTAATTATACGTTACATACAGATTTGAACATCCACTACGTAGGAGAAGTCATCCAGGATAGAATTCGCAAGTATCACAGAAACCTCAAAGTCCATCCCAACCCTCTACTGCAGGGGCGCTCAGACTTACACTATCGGCAATCTACCGTAAAAGTATTGGGCGACAAGCGATCGACTAGATAGGGGAAAAATACAAAGATATTTCCAGATTTTTCGATGCCAATGAATTCTTCTAGATGCCTCTAGGAATGCGTTTTTGAATTATTGCTGTGCAGTCCCTCTAAGCAGCCTAAGTCGAGATATTTGAGTCGGAAGTTTCTGCGTGTTCTAGGCACTTCGTAACGTAAGTGCCCATTAAATTATATACGCGATCTACTTGAAAACTTTTCGCGATCGACTGATCGATCGTGATCGACCGTTTGAGCACCCCTGCTCTACTGGAACCGTTATTACACCCGAAGCACAACCGAAAACTCAAGAGTGTTGGCTAACAGACTTAAATGGTAACCGAGGTGGCATCGATTGACCTTCACCTCTCTACGTTCTCAGTGCAAGTACTTATTAAACATTGCACCAGTTAGCACGTTAGGTATCTGATTATCTGAATGCTAATCAAATTTCAATAACATTTTTTTGTTTTGATTTTATACAACACAATACACAAGCTGGACATCCATTGTGAGTTACATGAATGGTGAGGTGTTTTATAACTCTCTCTATAGTTTCAGCCTTATGACTGGTTTGTCACAGCATTTAAACTTTGTCAGTCTTGCGTTTTTTATAACTACAACACGATAAAAGAGTTCCGGCACTGCATTTAAACTATGCAAACACTGGCCCTATTCTTGCAATAGAAAATAATTCATATCAACATGTAGCTTATCTATTAATTACCTAAATATGTAAACAGAAAAAATACTTATTGCCCCATTACAGGGCAGATTGTACCTACGTATAAGGGGAATTAAAAAACAAAATCAACAATAATATATGAATAATAATAAAAGAGCAAGTTTTTTAATTACGATAGCTTTCAATTACAATTCTGCAATCGTCGTCAGTCGTTAAATGAATTTGACAGTTGAATTGTAATCGAAAGCGATCGTAATTAAAAACTTGCTCTTTTATTAAGTGTTTTATTGTACGTAAGATGGAGGAAGTCCAAGAAAGAAGAACAAATAACATTCATCCATCTACAAAGGCAGAGAATAATGCGTATGTTAATTACGCACATTTCTATGAAAACGGCAACACTGACTACTCTACAACTTTGTTTATGTGAGATGCCCTGTACTACAGCAACATATTATTGCATTAGAGTCAACATCAAAAGGTAGATAACGCACAAATCTTTGGGTTTTATACTTTTAGTGAATTACTAATACCACTTTATATGAAGCGATGACAACGAAATTAAGTAAACAAATAAACTGAGCATGTTAGGAAATTTTTATAATTTTTATTATTTTACAGTGTGCTTGGTATATTTTTGTTACTAAAACTAATAGGAATGATTACTTTAGTTTTCAAGTACTTAGTAATCAACCAAAGTTTCTACAAATATTCTTACCGACTTTTGTTTGACATCAGTTTTGAATAGTGTTGTGTGATAATTTTGCTTGATATGAGGGTTAATATCCTTAGTAAGTCAGTATTTATTTATATCTCCAGTGTATTTACACAATTTTGTTACACGATGACACTGCAATAACAGGTAATTTATACACTCATTCCGACTGAATTTCACAGGTCGATTTTGTTTAGTTAACATAATATAAAATCACAAATGGCATAACCTAAAATTAACTTTACTATCAGGATTATTTCATACTCACCTTATTTTAAATCATAAGTGTTTTTGCACATATTTAGAAAATGGCACAAATTCCTAGCAAAAGTACTTTTGTGTATCTAACGGATAACAGATTCTATGTACTTTAGATATATCAGTAGGATTTTAGGTTAGATTATTTAGAATTGCATTTATGTAAGTTAAAACAACTTCAAATACACTGGGTTAAAACCTTAAAACTAACAAAAAGAATAGTTTTGAAGGCAATCAAATGCAACCGACTTGGATGAAATGAATAATTACCTAAGTATTAAGTTTACCTTAATTAATTAACACTGTTTTTACTGGGAATGCCTTCCTTACAAAATTTAAAGTAAATACCAGCAAAGAACTACATACCAGACATTCTATTTTAACTTCCAAGATTGTAATTAGAACCATGCTCTCACCTAATATGGGCCTGCAAATAATACAAATAATTATAAATAACATAAATAATTTTAGTTCGATCTTAATGAACGCATTACTTTACATCATTAACACTTTGTAAATAAAACATGAAGACAATTAAATCAGGTGCAAATAATTATTTAACGGGGTAAACTTGTAAATAACACCGAGTAAGTTTGAGGTTATGTATGCTTGAATTACCCGGGAAATAAATGACAATTGTTTACAAACTCGGTGGTTGTCATAGTTACCGTTACCCCGCGTTTTTTAAATTTTGAAATGCCGGTTCTCGATAACCCTTAAATTTACCCAAATAATTTGTTTATTTTACATGTTGTCACATAAATTAGATGTGTAATGCCTAATTTAAAACTATATAGCCGCAAATACATGGAAATAAACACAAATAATTGTGTGTATTTGTAATTTGTTAATCAAAAAACGCGAGCAGATAAGCTGTTCAAAAACTTGATTGCTTTAATCTTAGTTTTAAAATAACGATGTAATCACTCAGTAAATCTAATTAAGGGCAGAATGTGCTGACACAAAAATTAAACAAATAAATGTAATCATGACTTGCAGCTTTTCATTTTCCAGTTTGAACTTTGTCCGGAATAAAACGAATCTGATAAATGACAACTAATTTAGGAATCCTGTAGTTTAAACAATAAAAAATCATAACAAGAATTGATTATGACGTAACGTGTTACTTTGAAGTTTAGAAATCCCCGTTACGACGAGGTATGAATTTGCAGTATAACATTTGTTACTGGTTGGACCAGTCCTGGGTTTATTTGGAACGTTTGCTACCGGCGATTTTGGTTTAAAATAAACAATTAAAAGTGAGATGATTTACAAACAGTAAATCAGTGGCGGCTCGTGGGTCAAATAATAGGTGAAGTGCTATTGTGGTCAGGGGCGTCGTTAGCCCTTTTTTGCCCCCCCCCCCCCCAATTGACGTTTTGCGCCCCCCAAATTGTAATGCAAGAATAAATACCTAATAATATAAGGTATAATACATTAAAAAGTTTTTAGACTTTTTGGAATTTTTACTTTTTCTTTCAAGTCTTGTAACAGTAAAGGGGAACGCAGTATATATATTTTTCTATCCTCGACCGAATGATTGTAGAGCTGGTAAAACGTTTTTCCGACAAAAACATGGAGATTTTTAAATCAGATTTCAGTCATTCTTAAATGTTTATAATATAAAGCAGCAAAACTTATAGTCTGAATTCCTTGTTTGTCAAAATTATATTCAAAAATTGACGCCTAAACCAAGTGATATATCCTCACTATTTTCACATTTAGATGAAACAATGTTTCATAATTTAACGAATACAGAAAATTGCATTATCAATTCCTGTAGTTGTGAAAGATCTTTTAGTGTACTAAGACTAAAAACGTATATTAGAGCAACAACGGGCCAGGATAGGTTATCAAATTTAGGTATAATTAATATTAATTATCAGTTAGATGAAATTTCTGCGGAAACAATTAAATATCGTTTTGCGCAAATTGGTAATACACGAAATGAACTTTTACTAACAAAAAATTTAAATTAATAAAGTGAGTTCGAAAATATATACTAATATACCTATGTTTCAGTATAAATATTTGTGCAATAAAATTTGATATTATTTTTCTGTACGTCTCTTTTATCCGAGCTTTTATCTATCAAATTTCATTAAAAAATACTTTTTATTTGGACTTACCTAATTTTTTACACCAAGTCAATCCTTCTGTCTTTTAGGGTAGCAAATTTGTTGGTAATATCTTCGTAAAATGGTTGGTTTTTAATTAACCCTAGTAAGAGTTCTTTTTGAATTGAAATATTCGCCAAAGACGAGAGTCTATCGTGAGATATTGTATTCCTTAGGTATATAATTTCTATAGGACTTCTTGATAAAAATGCTGCTAAAAGTTCCACTACCCTTTAAGTCCTTTTTTGCAAAAATTGTTAAAGCCTTTGTTTCATGTTTAAAAACACACACTTATTGCAAAACAAACACATAAACAACAAACAGTACAAACACCAAAACAAGACATGAGTTTCAATTATTTGAAATCAGTGATAACCGACTATTCGATAATTAGGAACTTCAGATATTTAATAAAATCACAGATATTTTAATACGTCCTTTGTACGTACGACACATATGTTTCGAGACTATATCTGGCATTGAACTGACGAATAATACTAATAAATAAAAATAAGTAGGTTAGCGTCTCTCTCTTTATTGCCCAGACGTGAGGTTTATATAAACAAGTAAAACAAAAGGTTCACGTATCGATTCATTTTTATCCAACAATGAATTATAAAATAAACCAACACCCGACAAGCAAAACGATTTGAATGTAGTGAATCATTCGCCGATAAAAAAACTAAATACTTCACTCTAGCGATTCAAGATGTGTCAACGAGCCGCACGCCGGTATGCGTTACCATGGCAACGAGCAGAGTTGTTAAAGCAAGTCAATTCCAACTCTTCGCTTCAGGCGCGTTTTTCATTGGAATGCGGTTTAGACACGGACAAAATAGGCTAGTGGCCAGTGACGAATATTATGGTAAATAATATGCATTTATAATAAAAAAATCCTCTCAATACGCAATATTGAAGTGTCCAAAATAAAAAATAATTTGAATATAAAATAATTTGGATGCACAAATTTTAGGTGAAGAGGCTCTTCACCTACTTCACCTGGCGAGCCGCCACTGCAGTAAATTAAACGAAAGCCAAACATTGTTTAAATTATTTAGTCGTGTGTTGAGTGTTAAGCTGTTAAAAGGCAAGAACCGATAAGAAGGTAAACGCCGGTTGTAAACCTTCCATAAAAGATAATAAAGTAAAAAATTAATAAATAAAAGCTGCAAGACGATCTTCTGACAGTGTTAGTTTAATAGCCTTCGGTTATGCTTTATCATCGCGATTGTTTCAATCTTGATACTCGTTCCGGCGTTAATTGGTACATAAAAAGTCATTAAGTGTGTTGTTACGTACCAGTTAGTAATGAATTTTTATTGTTTCGTATTCGCTGTAAGATGTAACTAAAATTTAATGTAAGTATTATACAATATTTTAAGTGGGTTAATAATATTCGCTGATCGAAATAATTTGGAGAAAGTTTTTTGCATACTTTTTATTTGTATACACTCCAATTTAGCATATTTGCATTCTGAACTCGTATGTTTATTTTATTATTATCTTTACATGTGTATTCTATGATAAAAGAGTCACAGTTCGAATGTTGCACGAATGCAAATGTTATTTTATAAAATTACAAGTAATTTTACTAATAAAAAAGAATGTTAAACAATATTGCACCAGTTCACGCAACTGAACTGATGAGGTCGCCTTTAATCTTATCTGAATTGTTAAAAGTACATCATTTTGTATCAGTTAAAGTGTAAATACAACAGGTAAAAGGGCGATCCTTATACCATAAACTCAATTTGTGCGTAATAGTGTAATTTATTGCACAATTTGTGTTAAACAAAAGGACATAGGAAGTGTATGTTAATTGTTGTTTTGTGTCTGGGTATTCAGGTATTTTTTTCTCTTACATTTTCTTATGTAATTTTTACAAATTCACTTGATTTTAGTTTGAATTGATTTACTTAACTGCCTAGAAATTTCGGTTTTGTTGGTTGACATTGACCACGATTTGGTTTTCATTATCAAACATATTCATCACTAGGGCTGGGCAGATATGCTGTAAAGATAGAGCATATATGCTCTAAAGTATGCTACAAAAAGGACCTTATATATGCTTTAATACATGTTCTAAAAATTTGCATATACTTTAAAAATTTTCTTATTTCTTTAAGATATTCAAAAAAAAACAATGGTTAGTAGGTACAGCAATCTTTAATAATACAGAACAGAACACAAATACAACATTTTAAACAAACTTTTAATTACAACAAGTAAAAAAATAATGAAAAACTACTTATTATTACAATAAATAATCATATGCTTTTCTATGTAATCTACTAAAAAAACTTTGACGATTGTCTTGTAATACAATTTTATACATAGAAAGGTTTCTTTCCACATCACAAGAAGTAACAGGGCACCAGGGCAGTATTTAAATAAATGTGATTTTACAATAGCAACATTTTGTTCATTGTGATCAGAATCGGAGAATTCACCATTTAGAATATTTTTTACGGATTTAAGATTTAAGTGTTAATAAACCAGAATTTTTCTTAAACAAATCACAAAATTTCATAGAAATGTTAAGTGCATTTGCAAGAATCTTTGTGAAAGATCAAAGGTAGAAAGTAGAATTTCGAAGAAATTCGGTATCTGGTATAAAATCATTTCTAATAAAAATATTAGGCAAATTTTTTCCTTAATATGCATTTTTATGCTGTCAACGCTTAATATATGCAGTTACATATGCCATATGCTGTATACTGACGATATATGCAAAATATGCAAAATAAAATTGGGTTTATTTTAAAGTAAACATTCGAAAACGCAAATAAACAAAAAATTAGCTGATTATGATCACTAGGAAAAATCATGCAAATATGCATTTGCCCAGCCCTATTCATCACTGTTAACGCAGAATTCCTTCCTGACGTGATTAATTTAATCAGACTAAATTCTAACAACAGCAGAACAGACTTGTATGTAAATAATTTAATCATTGTAAAGTAGTTACATACATATGTTTATAACTGTTTAAAAAACAACACATTATAGCTTGTTTTTGATTATTTAAAAAACTAATTTCACATAAATAAAGATGTTTTACGGTGTAATTCTATTGTTTTACTAATCATTAAATGTGTAACTGACATAAATAAATTATTGCAATAACAAATTAACACAAATCTTTCAACAAATCCTAATATATTTAAAAGCAAATTATAATTTATTTACGGTTTTAAGGCTAAAGTAATTTAATAATAAATTATCCAACTGCTTTATTTAATAATGGTTCAGTTGATATATTCAAATAAATGATTCAAAAATATTCACGAACAAAACTCATGAACATTTAAATTATTCCAGATTAAGGACCTTTCTATTTTATCATAAATTTATTTTCCTGATATTTTCTATAGAAACAATCAGAATAATTGTAGATATTATGGCATATCCGGAGCTGGACTTTCAAGGCTTCGCTAGTGTTTCATGCGAGTTTTACATTTTTGTTGTTATGGTTTTATTCCTGCATAAAATGACAACGCAAGAAACATAAAGTTTCAGTTTATTGTGATTCAGAGTAGGCTTTGTGTTGTAATTTTTTTTAACATTGTACTGAAATTTAGTTATAAAAAAGTAATGTAGAGATATGACAGCGAAAGATTAATAACACAAGGTTACAAAAATTACCACCCAAAAGACGTTAGCAACACAGAACACAGAGACTACGTTTAAAACCTTTGATTTGCTTGATAATGACAATTGCCCATTTTTATTATAGGTATTCAAAAGCTTTAAAGATTGACTAGTTAATATTTTGAAAGTTTGTATCATTTTGACTGTTCAGATTTGGTAAAGTTTTAGAACTTTTTCCGATCCTGCCAGTCATTGTCTTGAAGTCCACGTACCTCCATGGCTTCATCTATTTCATTTTTCCAACACATGGGTAGCCTTCCTCGTTCCCTTCTCACTGGTGGCACTCATTCCCACTGTATTTTTAGCCCTCTACCATCTGCCATCCTCTGCATGTGACGGTTCCAAAGTAACTTCTTGGTGTCTATTGTGTCTGTTACACTTCCTTCTACATTCATTCTCCTTTTTATTTCGTCATTGCGTAGGTATGTGCTGAAGTTTAGACAGACTATAACTGCGACGCCAGAAATCCATTTCTAGGACATTAAGTCGTTGTTTGTTTCTTTTGTTGATTTCCCAAACCTCAGACCCGCATGTTACAATGCTTTCGATTATTGTTTTGTATATGGTAGTTTTCGTTTCGATCTTTCTTGTTCCAGAGCACCGAGTTAAGTTGTTTAATAGTTCGTCTTCGTTGGCCTACTTTATTAATTATATCTTCGTTGCTGGTTGCATTTTTTGTAAAAGTAACTCCGAGGTATTTAAATTTCGAATAAGCCCTTACGTTAGTCTTGTCTGAAATGAGATCATTCCCGTTCTTCGTCTTCGGTGATGCAAAGTAGCAGCACTCAGGCCCTAGGCTCATTGTGCATCAGCTGCAAATTAAGGAATGCCTTCATACAGACCGATGCCTAGCCCGAAGCCCAGAATCTTGTCCGAAAGGCGTGGCGTGTATCGTCGATTCCAAGTAGTCGATGTTTCAAAAGAAGTAGTCTGGGAACCGTAAAAGTAGATGAAGGGAAGTCTCATCTGATTTGTTGCAACTTGGACCCTCGGAGAGGCCTATAAGATGCAGGTGCCTTTTAAAGAGTCCATGGCCCGTACGGAGACTTGTCACTATCCTGATATGCTTCCTGCTAAACCTAAGAAGCTGTTCGGACTTGAATTTGGAAAGTTTGTGGATGAGTAGCTTCGCTTGTCTCAGCCCAGGACGCGGATCCCAGTATGAGATGAACTGAGAGTCGGTCCAGTCTCTAATTGCTTGGTGAATGTTTGCTTTAGGTGCAGGGGAAGAGCCCTCCCTAGTCAGGGGGTCGGCTTCCTTGTTGCCAGGAATGTCGCTGCGACCGGGCACCCAGATTAGTCGAACCTATTCTTTCCCCCGTTCATTCCCCTTACTAAATATTCTGTTTTATTCAAGTTTATCGTTAGATCCCATTTTCATATTGTTCGTGTAGCTTAGGGAGCATGTAAGAGGCGCCAGTAATACTTGATCATTTATGATCATCTACGAAAACTAGGGTAAACAGGATATTTTCTCCGATAGGTATGCCCATACCACTGCATTTCCTTTTACACTCTTCCACAGCCTCGTTCGAGTAAATTTTATACAGCGTCGGAGCAATACTTTAGTCCTTTGTTCATAACATCATAACAAATTCTTTTGACAGTTGCCCCTACATATAGATCTCTCACTACATTGATATAAATTTTATTTATGCCGGCTTCTTCCATACTAGTCCACAACTTGCTGAGTGGAATTCTATCATATGCCTTGAGCAGATCGAAAAATATCAGGTTAACTGCTCTACCACATGCGTATTTTTTTCTAATATTTGTTTTAGGACAAAGACATTATCAATACAGGACCCGCCTGCCCTAAGTCCGCATTGTTCTTCAGGCTCTGCTTGACGTTCTATTCTAGTTTTTAATATTTTCCATAAAGTCGGGCAATTGAACTAACAATACTAATCTCCCTCTAGTTATTGCAATTAGTCTTACATCCTTTCTTGTAAATAGTCGATATGCCTATAGACTTTTTTCCACTCTGCCGGAACTGCATACTCATTCCAACAGTTGTTAAATAGAACGGCTAATAATTCGGGTAATTCCTGAGGAGCAGCTTTTACTGAGTAATTCAATTGGTACACCACCAAGTCCCAGAGCCCTTCAATTTTTCATGGATTTAAGTGCATTCCTAACCTCCTCCGTACTGTCTTAGTCACAAACTACTTCTTGATTCTGGTATTCGTCGGTTTTAAATTCTTCTCGATCTTCTTGAAGTAATTCCTCATAGTGTGTCCTCCATGTATCCATTTTAATTTTTCTTTTTCCTTATAATCTGTTCTTATCGACTTCAGTCCAACCATGCTTAGTTACCCCGTGTATTGCCTCTACACTCGTTTATCTGAACACACTTTTGGTTCCACATATCGTCTTTTGCTTTATTTAGGGCTTTCTTGACTTCTCTACAGCCCGAGCATATACTTTCATGTCGCCGGTGTCGTTGGTAGCTAACCACTTCATATACAGTTGGTTCTTTTCCTAGATAATTTCCTCCAACTGTCTGCTCCACCAAATTCGTCTTTTGCTTCTATGGTAATACTCTGTTCTTCTCCTAAAGCTCCTTGGGCAGCCTAATGTTGACATAGTTTAATATTTTCATATAGTTTCGCAGCTGAGTCATTCCAATTTATGCGTCTTCATGGAGCCCTTTAACATTATATCGCGGGATACTAATGCAATCGAGTCTTGTTTGATACTCTTTATTTTTGAATGGCAGATACATTTTAGCTAGGATATCTCTTTATGATCCGCCCCACACTCTGCACGTCGTTTCACTTTAGTATCCATGACTTTTATTAAACAAAAGTACACTGTTCAAAAATATTAATTCAAAGGTCACTCTTAATCATGAAAAAATTGAACAGATTACATATTATTTTCTAGTGAGGCAAGGCCAGAGCCTGGACTGCAAGAACGGATTTTCCTGCGGTTTTGTACTTTTATGTCGGTGTTATACAATTCTGATTTTATAGTAGGTACATACATATAGCCAAAATTTAATAAAATAAAATTGATCGGGAGAACTGCAAGAATTCGAAAGTTAAGAAGAAAACAAAGAAAGATAAATCAAAACATTATGATGGCTTATGCGAGTAAAAACATAATGCAAAAGGCAAAACAAGAAATGTTTTATATATTTCTTATGTAATAATATGCTTTTAAAATATTAAATTATCACATAAACTTAAAAGTGTACGTGTTGCTGTTAAACTTATGTTTAATGAGTCATTTTTCAAATTAGGCTAAAAACTAAAAAAAATAATTAAAAGCTAAGTTGGGTGGCCATATCTTGTATTAAAATACGCAAGCAAATGAGCTTTAAATATAGTATTCTGCAAGACAAGACGAGAAGCAATCAAATCCCAGAATAATAGTATATTTTACAACAAGACATGAAAATAACGTTTTTTTTCGTGAGATGCACGAGCTGCGTTAGCAGCGAGTAGGGCAATCTCACGAACGAAAAAAACGTATTTCATGTCGAGTAGTAAACGCTATTTTTTCTACGAAATTTTAATTATCTGTTTGAAATAAGTTTTAATTAAACTTAATTCAAACATCCCTAGATGGAAAAAGTCGCACTTTCACATAGAGTTTATCGTAAAGAAAATTTATTTTTTGCATTTTGACAAAAAAAGTGGACTTTTTTTATTAAAAAATCATAAAGAAAGCAACACTTTTTTTAACTATATAATTTTACATTTTGCATTAAGTAAGTATATGCTTTAAATAAAATATTGTAAATTGTCAGTTTGACAACTGTAAATTCTCAAATCCTTTTTATCCTATTTTGAGGGATTTAAGATGTCAAAATGCAAAAAAATATTGTGTACAACTCGTATGAAAGCATCTTTTTTTCACTCGTTTGATTGATGCACTCCGGCTTCGCCGTCGTGCATCAAACTTCAAACTCATGAAAAAAAGTATTGCTTTCATTACTAGTTGTACAAATAACTATTTCATATGATGTGTAGAAAAAAAATGTTTTTTGGTTTTGGAGTCAAAAAAGACAATATAAAACAAGATGTAGGCAAACAAGACAATAAAACCTCATCTCGTAAAACACTGAGTTTCACAGGTTTAATAATTTATTATTTGTACAATGAGATAGTAAAAGTGCATTTTTTCCATTCTAGACGTGAGATTGTTTCTCTTTTGTTTTATTTTTCCATTCTAGATAGTAAAAATTGCACTTTTCCTAACTCAAATGAGTATTAAAAAGTCCAAGAATTCCTTAACGAATTTTACAAAAATATTTACATTATTACGCATCACCAACTGTTGTAGATATTTTTAAATACTTTTTTATAAAGAAACAAGTCATTTTTGATAACATACTTATTCTAGTAGTTCAATTTGTTTACTTCCTAATCTTGTAAGAGCTTATTTATGAGTTATGTGAGTGTTTAGCTCCGAATGCATTTTAACGAACGTTATCAAGGAAAATATTTGATAGTTATATTTATCAGATGGAAAAACCGACTCTAAAGTACTGTTTCGTATTTCAGGTTTTACAATAGTTTAATAATGGTCTAACTGTTGCCTTATATTCAAAATAATGGATTTTGGTCTCGCCAGTAAAAAACTGCCTAATCCGAGGGAAAAGGCAAATCCCTTATCAGTCGCTACATTTTCGTAAGTAAAGCAAATATTTTATAGTTGATAAGATTGTTTTGCTATAGGTACAAAGCTTTGTTTTTTATTTTCAGTTTGTTATTAGTGTCAATTTGCATATCAAATCTATTGAATGCAGCTGATTATACAGGGTGATTCACTTAAACGTTTTATTATTTTTTTGTAATTCCTTACTTTAAGGAATAGTAAAACATACCCATAAAAGTAAAAAAGTCATCTAATGCTCCTCCTAAGAGTTGAAGTTTTCATTTTTTATACCTACAATGTTTAATTTATTCAGCATAATAACGTGTGTCCATAAACTGTCGTCATCTCGGTTGCTTTGAAAAACAAATTACAAGTCTTAGATTAAATCATAGACAATGACATTTTACAAATCTTGACATTTGGTTTTGTGTTCTGAATCAAATTACGAAATATGTTTTTGAAATCACAACCTACTGGGATGACGACTGTTTATGAACACACGTTAGATAACTTTATATTAATTACTGCAATATCCCATATATTAGGTGAATCGCCCTGTACAAAGATATATAGAGTGGTAATATAGTTTTTTGCATTTTGACAAAAAAAGTGGACTTTTTTTATCAAAAAATCATAAAGAAAGCAACACTTTTTTTAACTATTTAATTTTACATTTTGCATTAAGTAAGTATGCTTTAAATAAAATATTGTAAATTGTCAGTTTGACAATTGTCAATTCTCAAATCCTTTTTATCCCGTTTTGAGGGATTTAAAATGTAAAAATGCAAAAAAATATTGTGTACAACTCGTATGAAAGCATCTTTTTTTCACTCGTTTGATTGATGCACTCCGGCTTCGCCGTCGTGCATCAAACTTCAAACTCTTGAAAAAAGTATTGCTTTCATTACTAGTTGTACAATAGCTATTTATGCAACGAGTTGCAAAATGATGGACTTTTTATCACCAGGCGTGTGATAAAAAGACATGTTTTGCAACGTGTTTCATACAAGATTTTATCCAATTCAGATAACAAAATGTAAATGCCACATCTTCTTAAAAAAGGAGTTGGGTCATCGTGATAAAATGGGAGTGATAAAATGGGAGCATATTTTGTAACTAGTTACAAAATGAAACACTTTTCGCAACTCAAATCATCTTTTTGTAACTAGTTACAAAATGGGAGCATATTTTGTAACTAGTTACAAAATGAACCACTTTTCACAACTAAAATCAATGTCGAAATGTTGACATTTCGTAACGGAATTGGATAAATAACTATTTAAATTAATAATAATACAGCTCTACAGGTCTTCTAGACCCATGGCTTCAAATTATTTTATTATTCTTTTCCATTTTATTCTGGTCTTAGCCTTCTCTTGCGACTCTTCCACGCCCACTCGTGACAAATCTTCTTTCGCTGCTGTCAACCATATTCTTTTTGGTCTTCATATTCGTTTCTTCCCTCCCTCTTCTGCCGAAAGTACTTTCCTAGCGACTCTATTATTAGAGATCTTTGTAACATTTCCCCGCCATCTTAATCTCTGCACTTTTACTGTTTGTCCGATACTTGGTTTCTCATATCTTCTCCTCCACCCCACGTCCTCTACTTTTGTTCCTCGAAATATTTTTCGCAGTATTTTCCTCTCCCATATGTTCAGTCTCGGTTTCTTCTTGTTTGTTAAGAATCTAAATTTTACATACATATAACACAGTCGGTCGTATTATCGTCCCAAATATTCTTAATTTTGCTTTTCGAGATACACTTTTTGATGTTATTAAGCTTGTAAGTGCCCCTCCTACTCTGCTGCCCTTTGTTAATCTTTTGTTTAATTCTGTTTCGTCTTGGCAAGTGTTCGTTATTCTTACTCCCAGATACACGAACTGTGTTACCGCTGTCACCTTCTCGAAATTATAGTATTCTTTATTATTTATTGTCTTCAATTTAATTTTATTTGTCTCTTGTGTGGATATTGCTTTCATTTCAATGTACTTTGTCTTGTCTTCGTTTATAGTTAGTACATATTCTCTTGCTTTACTTTCTTTTCTCATACATTTGCTCCAGCTCCTTTCTTTTTCTCGTCATCAACACTATATCTTCAGCATAGGATACGCATTGTTGTCTGTTGTTGTATGTTAAACCATTTATTTGTATTACCTTATTATCTCTAGGGTCAAAAAATTAAGGGTTATCGATGGAAGGTCTTCCTGTTTCAGTCCTCTCTCGCCACTTAAAATTCTTTGGATAAACTTTCTTCTATAGTCACTTTATTGGTAGTGTTACGCAAAGTTATTTTAATTACATTTAAAGAATTTATTTGTATTATCAAAAAGATTCACCGAATTAAAACCTGAATATAAACTAGCTAAAAAAACTCATTCCAAATTAATTGCAGCTTCAAAAAAGGGTTACTATCAACAAAGGATTATCAAGTCAGATAATCCAATCCGATCGGCTTGGAAGGTGATATCTGAATTATCCAAAAAGCCCACAAGTCGTAATAATAATATTATTATAAGTCATGAGAGTAACGTAATTGACAACCCAGATTCTGTTGCCGATCTATTTAATAAGTTTTTTATAGATGCACCTAATAATGTAATTAAAAAAATACCCAAAATTAATTATATCGTCCCGACATTTACTAAATCCAACTGCTTTTCAATGTTTTTAATGCCATTTGAGCAGAGCGAAATTTTCAATCTACTTAAAGTTAAACTGAACAATAAACGTTCTTCAGGTCCTGATAATGTACCCACGTTTTTGATTAGAAGTGTTTTACAGCATATTATAATTCCTATATTGTACTTAGTTAACTTGTCCTTTACCACCGGTGAATTTCCTGATTCTTTGAAAATGGGTAAAGTAATACCTATTTTTAAGAAAAAAGATCCAACATCATTGGAAAATTATAGGCCAGTAACGGTTTCTTCAGGATTCTCAAAAATTTTTGAATACTGTTTTGAAAATCGATTAATAAATTTTTTAAATAAATACAAAATAATCACTTCTAATCAACATGGGTTTCGTGAAGGCAAATCGACCACTACTGCGTTACAAGCTTTTTATAGCAGAATTCTTGAAAGTATAGAGGCAGGTCAGTGCCCTGTTGGGATCCTGTGTGATCTCAGCAGGGCATTTGATTGTGTTAGCATTGATAGTTTGTTGGAAAAAGTACACAATTATGGAGTTAGGGGTCCGGCCCTCAAATGGTTGGAATCATTTCTTACAAACCGACGTCAGTACGTTAGTGTACCGAATGTTGGAAATTTTTCAAATTCGAATTCATTGCAGCTGGCTATGGGTGTACCGCAGGGCTCTGTATTGGGCCCTGTACTTTTTATTTTATATATTAACGAAATTGACTCTGCATCTCCGGATGCGTTTTTTACTATGTATGCGGATGATACATCTTTGATTATTTCAAATGAGGATGACGGTGCTCTTGAAGCCATGTGCAATGATGTAACCAAGGGGTTGCTCTGCTGGTTTAGTCAAAATCAATTCTATTTAAATCCTGAAAAAACAGTTTGTGTTCGATTTCATGCACGTCAGAGGACTTGCCAATCTCTGGATATTTGTATCAACAGAATGCCCATTAACAATATTGATGAACGTGACAACGTCAAGTTTCTGGGAGTCCATCTGGATAGTTGTTTAAATTGGAAATCTCATTGTAAATCATTAGTTGCTAAATTATCCTCATTAGCCTTTTTGTTTAGAAATATTAAACATGTTCTAACCATTGAACAATTAATTACTTTGTATTATGCCCAGGTCGAATCCCGGATTCGCTATGGTATTTCTCTGTGGGGCAATTCTGTGGATTCATATCGCGTCTTTATTGCGCAGAAGCGCATCTTACGTATTATTGTGGGGTTGTCAAGCACGCAGTCCTGTAGGCTGGTTTTTCAGAATTTCAAAATTTTATCTTTACCTGCTCTTTTTATCTATGAAATGTGTTTATACGTATTTCATAATAAATCCAAATTTTTACGTATAAAAGATTTACACAGTTACAATACTCGTAATAACCAGGAATTGTGCATTCCTTTTTGTAAATTGCAATTAACTGAGAGGCGAGCAGACTGCTTGGGAATCAAACTGTACAATCACTTACCAGCCGATCTGAAGGCGTCAGAGAGCGAATATAGCTTTAAGAGTAAATTAAAACAACACCTAATAAATAAAACTGTATATTCCCTTTCTGAATATCTACATTGCTAAATGGTTGCAGATTATTGATATTTTGTTTAAATTTTGATGTTATATGCTTTGACGTGTCCCATACATGTATTATTCATGTCTTTATGTGGAAATAAAGTTGTATTGTATTGTATTGTACCTTAATTAATTTTCTAGGCACTCTTAGTTTTTCCAAAGCACCAAAGCTGCATACAGTTTATTTCTCAATATGGAATCATACGCCTTTTTAAAATTAGTAAATAATATGTGGAGACTTAAGTTTTGTTCGTATGTCTGGTCTATTGTTCACCATCCTGCTCTTGATATTCTTCTTGTATTTTATGTAATCTATTTCTTATTACTGTTGCTACTATCTTGTAAACTAACGGGTGTTAGAAAACTCGTCTTACCTGAATCACCAATACAGGACATGCATTTAAAAATGTAACCAATCCGAACATACATTTTAATAAGCAGAGGTGCCTCTGATAAGACGAGTTTTCTAACACCCGTTATTTATATCCAGCAGTGTTATCCCCCGATAATTATCGCAGCTAGTCCTATCACCTTTCTTATATTTGGGTCACAGAACCGCCTTCCATACATCTGGTATATTCTCTTCTCGCTCTATTCTTTTTACCAACTGAGCAATTATTTTCTGTACACTTGTCCTACCTTCTTTCAAAAATTCTGCAGGGATCTCATTTTCGCCAGGGCTTTTATTATTTTTTAGTTTTCGTATTACATCGATTATTTCTTCCTTAGATGGTTCTTCGACTATGGTCTGTGTTTGTGGTTCCTCTTCTTCTTTCTTATCTTGTTTTTTTTCTATTTCCCCTTCAAATAGCTCTTCATAGTACTAAACCCATCTATCTAATTTTCCTTTCCTCTCTCCTATTAGTACTTCCTCTTTATTCTTCACATATTGTGTTGTCCATGTATAGCCTTGTTTGTTTTTCTTTGCTTCCTGGTAAAAATATCTTATATAATTCTTCTATTTTTTGTAGCTTCTTTTCCATATATTCCCTCTTCTTTTTCTGGCATATTTGATTTGCTGTTTTCCTTTTCCTTGTTCCGTTTCTTTTTTTTTGTCGGCCTTCTCCCGAATGCTTCTATCGCATTTGTTCCATTCGTCTTGAACGTTTTGTAATTCCGGATTACTTTCCGATGTTTTTGTTAATGCTTTTTTAAAGTTTGTTTTAACTGTAGCGTTTTGTAATTTGCTCAGATTAAACGTCTTCTATTTTCCTGCTTTTTCTTTTCGTTAGTTAGGGATTTGCTGTTTTATCTTTGCCTTACTAACATACGATCCGAATTCACAAATTTCAGTTTAGCAGTTTCAAATTATTTTTATTAAAAATATATATTTTAATTTATATTATGTGTGTTTAAAAGAATTCTTATTCGAGGTATTATTTTTTACAACACAATTTATTTGATAAAGGCTATTAAAATATGAGGGGAAAATGGGAATTGTCATTAAAAACAATGATGACATAACAACGATAGAAATAGATTCATACTATTAGAAGTGTTCTAATATAAAATTGTTTCAGAGTCTTCAAAAACAAAAAAACGTTAAATAAATTAATGAATTTTGTTTAAAGCTTTATCGCCATTCGATTTATTTAAACGATTTTCTTTCTGATAAAATTTAAAACATATTACTTGCTGAGAATCAACTAAAATTTATATTAAGAAACGTTAAATAACTTAATTACTTTTATTTAAAATATAAAACAACTTTTATTACTTTTACTAAGTTGATCTTATTAATTTTTTTCAGTTATACCCTGCCAACATTTTTTCAGGGTTTTAAAAAAGAACTGGAAGTTTCAGATCTGCATGAAACGTTTACAGAACATCAGTCAGCTCGATTAGGTAATAAACTTGAAAAAGCATGGAGAGAAGAAGAAATAAAAGCTGCGAAGAGCAAAAGACAACCATCGTTACGAAGAGCCTTGTTTAAAACGTTCGGTTTTGAATTTGTAATATACGGATTGGTTCTTGCATTTACCGAATTCTCTACCAGGTGAGTCTAATGTCAAATGATGTGTTTAGGAATGAGCAATGGTATATTCAAACTAACATATGTCTCAAAAGTTTTGGAGTCTACCCATATCACGATAATTTATTATTTGTTCGATGAAATCTACGTTGGCAGGTGCCAAAGATCTCTACGCACGTTAACTGCCATGGTTATTTAACATTACCGGAATATTGCCGAACGCAAGGGATTTTCATCGCTGGAAGGGATCTTTATCGTCTCAAACATCGTAGGACTTAAAGTTTCACTTCGTATTCGAAAGACGGCAAGGTTTTAGATTGTTACAAATTAAAAATCTTACTTTACCTCGACCGGGATCGAACCCGAGAGCCTGGGATCACAAGGCAACCTTAGTAATCCACTATTTCATTGCTTTTTTATTTTTATTTGTAACTGATCATGTTTATTTCTTCTCAAGTTTCCTGCATTATGCTACAAATTTACTCATAAAAATTATGTTTTACGTTTGTTTCGTCGTTGTTTGTTGGCAGTATATAATCTAACTGTAATATAGCATTTTTGAATGGAAGAGATAAAATGATACATTGTAGGAATTAGAATGGGATTGGTAGTATTTCATCTACTTTATACTTACAATAAAAGTCAAAAATGATAAAGGCTACTGCTGAAATTGATTTAATATAATCCGTCTCTAATTGGGGTGGTGTAAATTACTTTTTTAAGGGTAAGACAGCCTCTTCTTATTTAATATTTGCTGAAAGTTTATGTAAAGTTTGAAACAGAATTTTTCCCACTGCAGCTTTATAGTTGGGGAAGGTGGCATGGTTGGTTCCAAAAAGTATTACAATTATACAAAATTAATAAAAAAAAAAAATACTTAGGTGTGTTCAGATAAAAATATACGTTTAGTCATCAAAAGCCACCCCAGATTTCAAGGTTTTTGCTACACTCTTTATGAAGAAGTACGAGTATATTAACTGTTAAAAGAACGCCTTCCGGGTGGGAACCGTGTTATTGTTGAGGCAGAAGAACTCAACGTTTCGTCGACTTTTTAAAGGGCTTCATCAGGAGAAAATGGGGCACTAAAAGAGCACGGTAACTCGACGTGTCAACCCTTCACAAGGGTTTCGCCTCTTCAGTTCTTCTGCCTCAACAATAACACGGTTCCAACCCGGAAGACGTTCTTTTAACTCTGACACTGACCACGGAAGTCTTCGAATTCAAGTATGTTAACTCTAATATAGCCAGGTATATGTTGCCAAGTCGAAAATCACAATCGCTTGAAAGACGAGGGAGGTGGCCTAACTAATGAATGGCAAATATTCAACTTTCTTTTATACATTGCTGATTACTTCCTAGTGCATTTTGCAAAGTAATTTAGGGAATATAAGTGCTGGAATTCAACGCCTTGGTTTTCATTTCTGTAAGAGGCTTCGAGGTATTCTGCCTAGTAAGTCTCTGGAGTAGAAGTGCAAGCACTTCCCTGGTTCGGAGCCCGCATAAAGCTGTATGTTTTCTATGTCTGTAGGCTACTACACGACGAAGAAAAGGCGATTACAGTATATCTCGAAATGGTAGTTTAGGATGTTTGAAAAACGACTTGAAAATATAGGTACGTTTGAAAAGTGACCAAAGAAGAAAGTTTTGGATTAATTCGAATAATACAACGCTTTAGATATAATTTTGTTATCTTAGAAAGCAGATATCAGGGAAAACGCCTAATAAAATAATGTTAGGGGGAAATGCAAGATAGATAGAGAAAAAAGGGAAAGAAAAGGTAAAAATAGAGAAGGTTAGAGAGAGCAATAAAGGACTGAATTCGCGAGTGAATGAGGATTGAGGAGTTGTCGAGTCAATGAATCGGAGTGTAAGTAAGGGAGAAAAATAGTAGACAAATGTAACAGAGAGAGAAAGAGAAAAGGTTTTTAATTTGTGAACGAGGAGTGAGTTACTAGGTTAGTAAGTGAGTGAATGCAATATAAAAAATACGAAAGAGAAAGAGAAAAATAGGACGAGAGACAAGGGTAATAATATGGTAGGAAAATGAAAGAAAGAGTAGCGAAGGGTTGAGTTGGTGCATGAGTGAGTGAGAAATAGGTTATTAACACGTTGAGTACCATGTGCCCACCGCTGGCCATTTTCGGTTTCGTCATTCGGACCGTGACCACGGGTGGGCATTTTGCATTTGCTTATTTAGCGCCACATTTTATATGGGTTTTGCGTATGCTAGCCGATTGTTCAGTCCCAGGGCACATCAGAACTACTTGATGCGGACTGGGCAGACTGGATGTTTTTCAATTTTTTACTTTTTATGCAAAATTAAGATGGAAAATAAATCTTTTTATGCATTGTAGTTATTTTATTTATTTCTTTCTTTAGCAAAAAAACGAAAGCAAGTCTGAAATTATGTAAAAAATAATTTTATTCTAGTCTTAATAAACTAATAGCATCAAAAAAATTTTCTATAATCATAAAAAACACATTATTCTGAATGTGAACTCACTAGTTCGACGAAATGCATATTGGTATATTACATGTCTGGCAAAAGGTGTTAACTTTTTTCGTATTTTTTCGAGCGAATGCAGCGTCTCGTTGTCTTGACATAGTTTTGTAGCAAGGGTCGCATCTCTTTTGCCCTTCTGCCTCTTTCAATAGATGTTTTTGCCTTGTGGTCGAAGGTCTATCTATTGGCTCTATATTCTCCTGTTAGATCTTAGAGTGCCAACTAAATATGTGTCCCTTTCTATCAGTTTCTTTGAGAGTGAAACACTTGTCCATACCAATTGTCAGTATACAGAGTTCTACCATTATCAGATCTGTGACAACTTTTTTGGCGACAGATATGTATATCATCGGCTCTTTCCTCCTTGCTCGTGTATACTTTAAAGGAATAAGTATAACCACCGCTAACACAAAGCTTGAACACTTTTAATCCGTACCTGTGCCTCTTATTGGGGATGTACTGTCTGAAATGTATTGGACCACGAAATGGCACATTACTCTCATCGATGCAAACTAATTTTTCGGGAATATGTGATTCCTTGAATTTAGGTTGTAATAAATCCAGGGGATTTGAGATTTTGAACAAACAGTCATCTGGAGCTCTTGGCTGTCCACTATCGGCGATATGAAACATGCTAAGCAACATCTCAAATCGGTTACGGCTCATTATTTTTGGTATGCCATTTAGTCTCTCAGTTGAGGAAGTTGCATTAGACCCATCCACAAAATGATCCCCAAAAATTTCTGCATTTCGGTGGCGTTCGTGTCCACCCATTTAGTCATTCCTGATTTGTTAGTTCCATTTTCTGCGCCAGCCGCAGAAGCAATGTTTTGGGCTGCAAATATATTAGTCTCGGTAACTAATAATGCTATTACGTCGTCGTCAATAAAGTGCTTGAAAAATGCGATCCGATCTTCACCATTCAGCTCCTGGGCAATTTCTGGATGAACACCAGTATATGAAGGAGTGAAAGCAAAAGTGTTTCTGTCACCAATCACAAGGTTCTCATTTTCTACTATTCACAAGATTGGCCAGAGGGACATTGCCGTCACTAGAATAATAGGACTTTGGTGAAGCTGCACCATCATCTTCATTTTTCGAACTTGAATCGGAATTATCATCATTATTCATTAGGTGAAAAGTCTCTGTCTTCTATAGAGTCGTCTGAGAATCCTGTTACTTCTTCAATATCTGCCATATTTTCTAGCTCAGCAACCAGTTCTTCATCTGTAAGACCCCTTCTAGCCATTTTATTTCACGATCTGTAAATGAAGAGAAAAATAAAAAGAAATGCCCATGGGTGGTCATTCCGTTCCCACATACAAAATTACTTGCTAGGACCGCGTGACCACCTGTTGACACGAAAAAACAATATGTAAAAAACAGACATAAAGTAAAAAAAAATATATATAAACAAACAAGAGAATAATAATCATAAAAAAGCATTTCAACAAAATTCCCTAAAAAAATAAAGTTTGTCCCACAGGTGAGATTTGTGAAATTACTGCGGCGCTCAACGTGTTAAGTTAGCAAGGACGTGTCTCAAAGTGTAATTTGTAATCAGGGAAAGAATTGCCACAAAGTAAAAAGAATGGAGAGGACAAGAGGAAGAGGATGAACGAGATAACGAAGGAAAGAAGGATTTGAGAAGAACAAAGAGTAACGAAGGGCCGAATTAATGAGCCAGTGAGAATCAAGTTATTAATGCCTGTACTTATAGTCGATACTATTTTGGATGGAGGTTTCAGTGGATCAAGTAAACACTCACAAATAGAAAACTTGTTATTTATTATATGTAACTGATTGATATGTTAAAATGGTACCGTTAAAATGAATAAAATGTGCTGGTTGCACGTTACATGTCTCAACTCACTTGCACACGTGATGTACTCTATCAATCTTACAACTTAAACATAAAGTATGAAAAAGTAACTAAGGTACTGAATCGGTAAAGACGGTTGTTGTACAAAACCGCGTTAAATTATTTATATAAGAAATTCAGTTGCTTTCATTTTCTATAGATACTTCACTCGATTTCATACTTGAGCATTACTCAAGGTTGGTTACACCCTAAGCGTACTTCGCCGTTTGATGTTTACGCATTCTCGGCTGAGCAATTCTCAAGTACGAGATTGAGTTTCTTCTATAAGTAGGTACGGACATAAGGTACTGGATGAGTGGGCTAGAAAAGAATACGTGAAAGAAAAAGAGAAAGAGGGACGTGAAAAGTGAAATACAGAAAGACGATAGATATCCAGAATATAAAGCAAGAGACAAAATAAGAGCAGTAGTTACTTAGGACGAGAGATACGGCAACAACGAAAGATAAAACTGAGAGAAAGAGAAAAGGGCCAAAAAAGAGATGGAAATAGAAGAAGCAAATGGAAGAGCACTGTAGCTTTACCATAAATTGTTTTTGATTATGATGAGATTAACTTGTTTATTTTAGCTGCTAAGACATTTGCGAAATTTGCAATTTATTATTTAATTATTTTTTTAAATATGATTTAATTTGTTGACATTTAAAATCTAACTTTTGCACTTGCAGAGTAACCCAACCATTACTTTTGGGACAATTAATAGCCTATTACAACCCAAATCAAACAGAAATAAGTGAAAAAGATGCCTATTTATACGCAGGAGGAGTGGTCCTTTGTTCGTTGATAGCTGTATTTCTGACTCATCCTTATGTCATGGGTTTTTTCCACGTTGGAATGAAAATGAGGGTAGCATGTTGTTCACTTATTTATCGGAAAGCTCTTAGGTTAAGCAAAACTGCTTTAGGCGAAACAACCGTGGGCCAAGTAGTTAATTTACTATCAAACGATGTAAATCGTTTTGATATCGCTGTGACATTTGCCCATCAGTTGTGGGTTGGACCTCTAGAAACTGTACTTATTACATATTTTATGTATCAAGAAGTTGGGATTTCGGCAGTATTCGGGGTCGTTTTCTTACTTTTATTTATTCCTTTGCAAAGTACGTATTTTTTAAATTAAAAGGTTCGCAGTATAATTTATTAAATTATTAAATATTTCAGTTGGTTTGGCCAAAAGGGCAGCAGTATTACGTTTACGAACGGCACTTCGTACTGATGAAAGGGTTCGTTTGATGAACGAAATTATATCGGGAATACAAGTTATCAAAATGTACACCTGGGAAAAACCAATGGCAAAACTCGTTTCATTATCTAGAAGGTAATTGTTTATTTATTTAAGGTTCAATGGATAATTATTGTAGTCTCTGTTTAGGTATGAAATCAAATCAATAAGGGGAGCATCGTACATAAGAGGAATCTTTTATTCGTTTATGATGTTTACAACTCGTATTGCTTTATTTATAACGATATTATCCTATGTTTTATTTGGCGAGGACATCAATGCCAAACAAGTATTCGTACTAACTGCCTTTTATAACGTATTAAGACACACCATGGCGATGTTTTTCCCACAAGCAATAGGCCAAATTGCTGAAGCAAACGTATCGGTCAAAAGATTAAATAAGTTCATGTTATACGATGAAATACACTTGGCAGCTGGATTACTAAAGTCTGAAAAAAATGGGACACTAAGTTTGGATAAGCTAAGCGCAAATGATAGTAAACCGAAGAAAGCTTACTATGATGATACGACAAATGCTATCGCGATTAAAAATGCAACGGCAAAATGGTCGGATGCTTCGACTGACAATACTTTATCAGATTTGAATTTAAACGTTAAAAGGGGCAGCTTAGTAGCGGTAATTGGACCAGTGGGAAGTGGGAAAACTAGTCTATTACATGCTATATTAAAAGAATTGCCTTTACTCGAAGGCTCGTTACAAATTAATGGGGAAATAAGCTATGCGTCCCAAGAACCATGGTTATTTTCTGGCTCCGTACGCCAAAATATCTTATTCGGTCTCGAAATGGATAAAATTCGTTACAAAAAGGTGGTCAACAAATGTGCCTTAGAACGCGACTTTACCCTTTTCCCGTACGGCGATAAAACTATCGTAGGAGAAAGAGGAGTTTCTTTGAGTGGTGGCCAAAGGGCTAGAATAAGCTTAGCTAGGGCTGTTTATAAAGAGGCTGATATTTATTTATTAGATGATCCCCTTTCGGCCGTCGATACTCATGTTGGAAAACAACTTTTTGATGACTGTATTATGAGTTACCTAAGGGATAAGACTGTGATATTAGTTACCCATCAGTTACAATACCTAAAAGACGCGGATTACTTAATTATTCTTGAAAACGGGCAAGTTAAAGCTGAAGGAACTTACAATCAGCTTCAAGATTCCGGTTTAGATTTTGCTAAATTGTTGAGACATGAATCTGAGACGTCCAAACAAGAGGATTCTGAAAGAGTCCCAGGAGATATAGCAATTAAAAGGGCTATTTCTGTGGCGAGTGCTGCGTCTATTGATGAGCCAAACATGGACGACCCAACTGTTGCAGAAGAACAAAAAGGCACCGGTTCTATTTCTAATCTAGTTTATCGCGCTTATATTACTGCCGGTGCTAATTGGTTTGTTGTTTTTATTGTTTTTATGTTGTTTATTTTAACGCAATTGGCAGGTAGCGCTGGGGATTATTTCATAACACATTGGTAAGTTGGAAAGGTGTTAAGCATAATGGAAATAACAAACAAGTTACTTTTGTAGGGTTAACTTGGAACAAGAACGAACTAAAGAAGAAAAATACGCAGGAGCACTTTTAGAAAGGAGTGCATCAGAATTACATAACGTTAATTATAGCGAAGTAAATTCAAATATAAGAATCGACAGTGATAGTTTTTGGAACTTTTCCACGGAGACTTGTATTTATATATATTCTGGGATAACAGCTGCAACAATAATTATTACGCTTGCCCGTTCCTTGACGTTCTTCAATCTTTGTATGAGGGCATCCGTGAAATTGCACGATAATATGTTTAACAGTATAATTCTTGCTACCATGAGATTTTTCAATATAAACTCGTCCGGAAGGATTTTGAATCGATTTTCAAAAGATATGGGTTCTGTTGATGAGCTCTTACCCGCAGCAACGATTGATTGTATACAAATAGGTTTAGCTTTGGTGGGAATAATAACTGTCGTTGCCATAGTTGATCCTTTTTTGTTGATTCCCACGCTAATTATTGGAGTACTTTTCTATTTGCTCAGGATATTCTATTTAAGTACAAGCAGGAACGTAAAACGAATAGAAGGCGTTAGTAAGTACTTTAAATTTCCCTAAAGGTTGTATTGTAAACAAATTATTTTTTAGCACGAAGCCCGGTTTTTGCCCACCTGAATGCATCACTCCAGGGTTTAACAACTATAAGGGCATTTGGTGCCCAAAAGGTGCTTGAAAGGGAGTTTGATAATCATCAAGATTTACATAGTTCAGCATGGTATTTATTTATAGCCACATCTAGAGCCTTTGGTTATTGGCTGGATATCATTTGTGTGGTATACATCGCTATTGTTACGCTTAGTTTTCTTCTGCTTGGAAATGGTAAGCATATCAGCAACGTTTCTGAAATATGATTGTTTGATTTTCCAAACTTGCTAAATGATGTTTTTGAGCAAAGCTTAATTGATTTGTATTTTTTTCTAGAACAATATGGAGGAAACGTAGGATTGGCCATAACACAATCATTAGGTTTAACAGGAATGTTCCAATGGGGAATGCGTCAGTCAGCTGAAATGGAAAACCAAATGACTTCAGTGGAACGAATATTGGAATATAGTGCAGTCGAACACGAACCTTCCCTTGAAAGCCCGCCAAATAAAAAACCCCCAAAAACATGGCCCGAACGCGGGGAAATTAAATTCGTCAACTTGTTTCTTCGATATTTTCCTGATGATCCTCATGTTTTAAGGAATTTAAATTTCACCGTAAAACCTTTAGAAAAAGTCGGTATCGTTGGACGAACAGGGGCTGGAAAATCTTCTTTGATTACCGCCCTGTTTCAGCTGACTAGTACGGAAGGATCAATATTTATCGATGAGATTGAAGTTCAGAGCATAGGTTTGCATGATTTAAGAGCTAAAATCTCAATAATTCCTCAAGAACCTGTGCTTTTCTCTGGTACCATGCGAAAAAATTTGGATCCTTTTGATGAGTACAGCGACGAACTTTTATGGAAAGCTCTTGAAGAAGTTGAATTAAAGGAAGCAGTTAATGATTTGGCTGGAGGTAAGTTGACGAAGGTAGTTTTCAAATAAATCTTTTGACCATTGTGATTTTGCAGGTTTAAATTCAAAAATGTCAGAGGGTGGAACAAACTTCAGCGTAGGACAACGTCAGTTAGTATGTTTAGCACGAGCTATCATACGTAATAATAAAGTACTTGTATTGGATGAGGCTACAGCTAACGTGGATCCTCAAACGGATGCCCTTATTCAAATGACAATAAGAAGAAAATTCGCCAACTGTACCGTCCTTACAATAGCGCATAGGTTACACACGGTCATGGATTCTGATAAGGTTTTAGTGATGGATGCAGGTACGATGGTCGAATTTGATCACCCACATATCTTACTACAAAACACCAATGGGATTTTTTATGGCATGGTCCAACAAACTGGAAAAAATATGGGTGAAAATCTTATAAAAATAGCTGAACATGTAGGTGATGTATAAATAAACCTAGACTCTATATTAACTTCCTGTTTGTTTCAGAGTTATAAACAATTACAAACGAAGCATGATTCAAGTTAGTACAAAAAGGATCTCAGTAACTCATCGTTCCGTCTTCGTGTAGAAATAAATTTATTTCCTCATTTAGTTTTTAAATGTAATTTTTTGTTACTTAAAGTTTGTTAATCGTACGTACTTATTTTGTTATTTATAATGAATTTTTGCGCGAAAAATATAAGAACTGTCCTTAAGCTCCGTTTTTAAACATATCTCTGCATGTGTGATTGTTTTGTTTACGAGTTTGATGAATACATTTTATTAATTAAAAATATACTTGTTTTTCATTATTATACCGGTAGGTTTGGTCATTAGTTTTGGATATCAACTAATTTGAGAGAATTTGTCTATTCCAACCCCTTCATTGTGTATTCCTTAAATATTAGGCAAAGACAAATTCGAACCTGCGTCTTTTGATTACAAATTAGACATTGAATCCACTAAGTCTTTTATATTCTGACACATAAAAAATCCTGTTAACTTGAGTTGCCCTATCTATCTTATCTACTGATATGTTTGCTCTGAATTTACTAAAAGTCAAGTTAAGATTAAGAATCATACCTGCATCTGCTCCTTTCTAAAGTACTTAGGTGCCGAATCCATAAACTCACACTAGCATTCTCACTTACCCTGTTTTGTTTAAAATCGAATGCCCGTGGTTAACGATGAATTTGAAAAAATACCAATCTTACTAATTTTAATCCATGTCTTTTTTTGTTACGAAACACTGATCAATTTTAAACCAAAATACTGTTAAGTATATAATATGTAAAAACACATTAGCTTTCGGTGTTACTTTTGTAACGATATACGAGGTATTGAAAATTCACAATTTTCTGTAACTGGTGAAAAACCCCGAAGATTTGGACCCTCGTTTGTCCATCTTCCTGGGTAGTGGTCATTCAACCACTCTCTTACATTAAGAGCAAAATGAGCAGGAGCTCTATCATTCATAAATAACATATTTGGTCGTATATTCAATGGTATCTCATCAATCACTTGTTCCAAAACATTAAGATATTCATTGGCATTAAGGCGGTTCGGTAGGTAAATTGGTGCAACAACTCTCTGATTTATGATGCTTAGCCAAACATTTACAGAAAACCTTCTTTGGTGACCAAATTCACGAAAGTCGTGCAAGTTTTCATCAGGCCAATAATGGGTATTGTGTGTATTGAACACGCCATCTCGAGTAAACATACACTCGTCGCTCTAAAGAATACGTCTCAAAAAGCCATCTTCGTCACGAATTCTATTTAAAATAGTGTTGCAAAAGTCAGGTCGAGCAATGTTATCATTTTCATAGAGGGGCTGCACTTTGGAAACATGATATGGATGTAGTAGGTTTTTTTGTAGTAGCTTATGAACGATCATATGACTGGGAACATTTAATGTTGCAGCTACTTGTCGGGTACTAACATAGGGATCTTCTTCTGCTGCATTTAAAATCTGCTCTTCCAGTTGAACCGTACGCCTTGCTCTTGGTCGACCGGTGTCTCTAGTTCTTCGGATAAATGAACCAGTTTCACGAACACGCTCATTTAGTCTTCGAAATACGTTTGCAGTAGGATGTCTTCGGTTAAAACTACTAGAGATACTAGACAAATTAAAAATAGATCATCAAGACATCTGTATAATCTCGAATTTATATTGGAATCAAACAGCAAAGGTGAAAGTCGAGAAAACATTATCAAATGAAGCAGAAATAAGGAAAGGAGTTAGACAGGGCTGCGTACTGTCGCCTTTGCTGTTTAACATTTATTCAGAGGAAATCTTCAGAGAAGCCCTAGAAGAAGAGGCGGGAGGAATAGTAGTAAATGGCATACCTATAAACAATCTGAGATACGCAGATGATACTGTTATCCTAGCAAATAACATCAGAGACTTACAACGGATGGTAGATAGTGTAAATAGAGTAGTGAAAGTTATGGACTCAATATGAATATTGTAACGAAGTGCTTATTGATTATGATGGTAGAGCGACTTATAGCCAACTTCATTACGAGTGTTTAGGCTTGGCTTATGCAAGAGGTTATATTAAAATACCGAATTAACTAACATCAGATATATTGGTATAACTTAGTTACAAACATTATTTAACTGTTCAACAAACGTGATCCAAACATTTAACAAGTCCCAAGTCTGATTGACTTAATACGGCGTACAAAACATTAGTATCAATTTATAATAATAAACACTAATCTTACATGAACATCTTTAAGAAGGCACACTCTTGGTAACAAAGGTGGAAACGATATGTAAACCAACCCTTGGCTTATGGCCAGAGTTGATCCTGCAAGGGCCTCTCGTCTAGATCTTAATCAGACATCGTAGTGAGACTCTATCAGGAGACTGAATTCTCTATGGCAGGTTTCCTATATTTATACTTCCAAGATGTGTTCTTTCTCTCTTACATTTTAAATATCTGCCTATGTTAGTACAAGGGTTCCATTCTTTCTTACATTGTATGAATATAGGTCAGTTAGTATAAACTAATGGAACATTGTATTACCTCGTTATGATTTCGCAATACAACCAGCTGTCCCTCTGACTCATATTCATACAAGTGCATCTTTAACTAGTAAACAAATTTAATGTTCCTTACTTTGTAATGATTGCGAAACTTGTTATATCAGACCACACCTAAATGCCAACTTAGTTAATTCATTCCTTATGGCGATTGCTTTATATTTATTAATTAACCCACTACCTTCCAATATTAATAAAACCAAATTGTTAGTGAACACTAAAAATCATATACAACATACAAATTTAGGTATATAAGTATACGAAATAAGAAAATTGAACAAGTTACCAGATACAAATACTTTAATACTTAGGAACGCTAATAAACGAAAATGGACAACAACGACAAGAAATATTAGCACGAATAGAACAAGCCTGACAAACGTTCCTCAAGATGAGAAAAATGTCAACAGCACCAAATCTAGCGCTTGAAATAAGACTAAAAATGGTCCAAAGTTATGTATTCCCTGTTTTGTTATACGGAATAGAAAACTGGACACTGACTAAAGAACTGATGAAAAGAATAGAAAGTTTCGAAATGTGGATTTATAGGAGAGTATTACGGATATCATTGACTGCCCGAGTCAGAAATACCGAAGTACTACAACGAATAAATAGAGACACAGAGCTATAATTAAAAAACGAAAAATCGAATATCTCCGACACATAACAAGAAACGACAAATATCAACTGTTACAAGTGATAATACAGGGGAAAATTAGAAGGAAAAGAAGTGTAGGCCGACGTAGAATATCCTGGTTACGTAATTTACGAGAATGCCTTCAGTTGAACTGTTCAGAGCAGAAACATCCAATAGTAATTAACGTCACAAGTCTGGGAACTCATATTTTACAGTACGAGTGAGATGTTTAAAGACGAGGGAACGAAAGGAGCCGAGTCTTGAAACTCCGAACGAGTACTGTAAAAAGAGTTCACGGACGAATGTCGTTATGTATTTTATTTCATACTGTAAACAATTTGATTTTTTAATTTTTACATGTGACTTTTTCAATAACGTCAACATGTGACATTACTGTTTCAAAGCCGGTAGGCGTGGCTTGGTTACACTTTTATGGGCTCTGATTGGGTGCGCAACACTTTCCGGCTCTGATACCGTAATAGCTTACTTTCCGGACTCAAAATGGCGCCGGGAATAGTATATTTCATTAGGAGGCGAGAAACAAGGCTTTTCCCGTTCGAACGTGACAATTCTCGTGTGAGGCGAAGCCGAACACGGGAAGTCATGCGAGAACGGGAAAAGCAGTTTCTGCCATGTAATGAACGATATTTTTCATTATACCTCTCTAAAAACGGCGATAGAACACGTAAATTAAAATATGCGTTGTTACTCATAGCAAACGCCATTTAGAATGCTTTTGAGATTTCCTTAGCAACGCTTGTTTGGAATTGTTTATCGAGTGTTTATTTGACAGATGGAGGTGGAATAAGCCGGGAATAGTAATTTGTATCACAAAGCTAGAAACTGTGACTTTGCAAGTGTGAGTACTTGCAAAGTAGTTTCTAGGCGTGTGATACACAATATTTTTTCGGCCGAGAAAGATACGTTAATTATAAAAAAGAAATTTTTTTATTTAAATATTTGACGCTAGAGAATTTATTTTTCTGGGGTTGGTATTATCATGCTTAAGACGTAATAATTCGAATTTAAATTTAAAAATCTAGTAGCTAGTAACCGTTGATTTTTGACGTTTACTGTACTTGTGTTACAATATTATTTTCCGGCCTCCGTCTAGAGACACTCAATTTTCATTCGTGTAAATCGTCTAGAAAATGCTTCTTTCATGCCTAGGCAGGAAAGTAAAATTAGGATTTTTTTAAATGCGGTTGGTAGCGCTGAACCCAACTATCTCAGCCCTCTCATGTCATGCAAATATATTTTGTAGGTTAGGTTCAATTAGGTTTTTCAAATAAAGGATTAAACGAACTAAAAGAACACGAACTTTATTGAAAAACTAAACATTACAAAATTTTTTCCCGTGCAGCGCACGGGAAAGATACCCTTTCGCAACCCATAAACCGTCAGGAAAGCAACTGTTTTCAGAGAGGTATACTGAAATAGTATATTTCATTAGGAGGCGAGAAACAAGGCTTTTCCCGTTCGAGCTTGGCAATTCTCGTGTGAGGCGAAGCCGAACACGGGAAGCCATGCGAGCCACACGCTGAAATTGTTTTTATTTTAGACATTGTTCTTTTCAAAAATTACTTAACAATTAGATTTCACCTTTTGTACAGCTGAAACTGAGATCAGTGGTCCTTTATTTTCTTTTTCTTGTTCGAAATATTCTAAAAGTTTTATAATAAACATTTGAGATTGTGAATTCAATACTTGTCGTGGCATTATAAAATGAAATATAATACAAATCACTAAATACACAATCAATGAAAATACGTTAGTACGAAATAATAGCAAAAATGTGACTATGTAATGAGGGATACTAACTAGATGCTTACCTATTTGTATTCATTCTACCCTTTGATAACGACCGAAAATATTTGTTTATTTTAAATTGTTCATTAGAATAGGAGAATACGTTTTGGAACCGCTGGCTGTCTCAATCTTAACCCATACAGTTTTTTGGCGGAGCTAGTTGACGTCACAACCCAAAAGCTACGTGAAAAATTCTGTATCTATGGTTACATAATTGAAAAGTCTCAATATATGTACAATAAAATGTATATGATTTTTTGATCACTATAAAACATTTGACAAAGTTAAGTGGTCAGAACTACGGAAAGTCTTGGATAAAATGGGAGGCCCGATGTTCCTGTTCCAGTCAATGGGCTGAAAATCGCCAACTTAAGGTTTGAAGATAATGCAGCCCTGCTGGCAGGAAGTGAGGAAGAACTAGGTACTGCAATAGATGAAGGTGTAGCTCTAGTCTTGAACTAAATGCCACAAAAATTAAGATTATTATTTTCGGTAACCAGAACGACATAGGCTGGATCTAGGATGGTTAATATGCAATAATGGTTCTGCAATGAAAAAATTATCGAAGATATGGCAAGATAAACGTATCTCCAAACAACTGATAATGAGTTTAATCAACTCACTAGTGTTCTCCATCCTAGATACTGCAATAAAGTGACAGGAGAAAAATCAATGTGAATGAAATGTATTACATATTTGACACCATTGCTAAGAATACTTTGGGTGGCACATGGAACCAAGATATCAATCCTGCATAGCTCAATATTTATAATATTAAAACCCGTACTCAGATATTTCGGCCACATCAAAAACAGTCGATGAGAAAACATGGAAAAGCTTCAGGGAAGAGTTCCATGAAGTCCCCATTTCGTTGGGTAGTTAAGGTAGCTAAAATGGCAAACAAATCTTTCCCTAGATTGGTAAAAGAAACACAACACAGAGAAATATTGAGAAAAACTGTAATACATGACACATATTTTCGAGTATGATTCCTCTAAAGGGAGTTCAGATTGAAGTATTGAAGGGGAAATCGTTCGCTGTGAACCAAACCCTGACTACACAGGGTTACTACTGTTCTATTATTTTAATCCTTAAAGATGCCTGGAGATAGTTTGTTGATGATTACTTTAAAATTCCCGAGTGGTTTCACTTTATTAAAACAATCAATATTTTTCAACAATTTTAACAGATTACGATTAAAGATAGAAAAACATTTGAACTATTTTCAATCAGATAATTGTTTTCCGTCTGTATTACCATGGTTTTATACTTGAAAAAGAAACCTTATCAAAATTAGTTTTTTATTATCTGATGCTCGAAAGGATGGAAAATTAATTTTCAAGTAAGGTTTTACTTTGTGATAAGGCACTTTTTGTCTAAACGTATAGTTGTTCAGTTTTATGAATTAAGTATATCGCGATTTTTATTAATTTATTAGTGGGTTGTTAAATAAAGCACGATTTGGGTCATTAGCACTAGCAGACTAGATAAATGTTGGTAATTGGCATGTATTGTTCTACTGCTTCAGATTGAAGAATTCAGGTAAGTGTTGAGATTAAGTTCTTTATTAGGGATAGAAGCAAGAACTAGTTTTAGAAGTAAATACATTTTTAAAAATATTCCAATAGAAATTATTGTTAATAGAACTATATAAAGGTTGGTGAAATTACTAATTGGTTATTTTTGTCATTAAAGTGTCTATTGCTGTTCACGCATTAAGATAAAGCACTTCACAATTTTTGTAGTAGTAATTTAATAGTGACCCTCGTTAAATGAATAGGTAGAAATTATTACACAATACTATCGATATGTTCTGAAATTGTACTTATCTAAACGTGACAGTTACAAAACAACAAATAGAAGCTTTAACCAGACTGAGTAAATAGTTTTAATTCTGAACGCGTTTCTAAACGTTTTAAGTCCTTTATGTATCAGGTTTTCTCAGTTCTAATCATTCTGGTACAATAAAAGGACAACTGTACGTAGTATTGTTACGTAAATAATTGTTGATACGCATACATTATAATGTAATCTGCTTAAATTAGAAATACGTGACCAATTCTTTTACTTATTTCCTGAAGTTCCCGTGGTGGAAGATAGGGTCTTGACCAATCCTTTGCATTCGACAAAATTTTAGTTGGGTAGTGCTAAATAACTATAGTAGTGGTAGGGTACCGAAGTATAGATAGAAGAAAAGCATGGATCACAGATGAGATATTAATCTTAATGAACCAGCGTAGACATTACAAAAATAAAAACCAAGATAAATATAAAGAGATTCATAAAAGAATTAGGAAGGAAATAAGAATAGCGAAGGAAAAATGGATGATGAGTAAATGCGAAGAAATAGCAGAATAATTAATTTACACAAGAGAATCACGGAGTTTACGGGAAAGAGGAATAATAGAACAGTGAATAATCTCAAAGACAAGGACGGAAAATTTATACTAGACCTTCCAAGTAAACTATTAAGATGGAAGGAATATATCCTGGAATTGTTCGAAGATGAAAGACAGGTTATTTATGAAACCACAGAAGATTCAGCTGAGCGAAGTTGAATATGCAATTAAAAAAGCAAAGGAAGGTAAAGCAACAGGTCCCGATATGGTACATGTAGAACTTTTAAAGTGCTTAAAATCCGAAGAACTGACAAAAATAGAAGAGTTGTTCAACGTAATTTATACTACTGGTATTGTCCCTAACGAGTTACAGTCTATCTTCATTCCAATACCAAAACAACCAGGAGCTAATGAATGCGAAAAGTATCGTACTATAAGTTTAATGAGCCATGTGCTAAAGCTATTTTTAAGAGTGATACATAACCGTATATATCGAAAATGTGAGATGGAATTAGATGAAACTCAATTTGGTTTTCGCAATGGTTTCGGCACCAGGGAAGCCCTTTTGGGCTTCAATATATTAGCACAACGCTGCTAACATGTAAATAAAGAACTATATGTATATATGCTTCATCGACTACCCAAAAGCGTCCGACAGAGTAAAACACGAAAAACTTATATCTATTCTGCAAAATTTAAAGTTGGACCCGAAAGTTATAAGAATAATAGGAAATTTATATTGCCATCAGAAAGCAGTCGTAAAAGTAGAAAATACATTGTCTGAACAAATAGGGATTAAAAGAGGGGTGAGACAGGGGTGCATTCTCTCACCACTACTTTTTAATCTGTACTCAGAAGCGATTTTTCGAGAAGCCCTAGAGAATGCACCAGACGGTATAATTGTAAATGGAAAAAACCTTACGAATCTCCGGTACGCTAACGATACCGAAATTTTCACAGATAATATTGAGAATTTGCAAATAATGCTGACAACCATTGATTAACGAAGTTAGTGAGAGATATGGATTGAGTATAAATACGGAGAAGACTAAACTATTGGTAATTAGCAAAAACGCACGTTTGGTTAGGCTGCAAATCAACAATAAGACAGTAAAACAAGTAAACTGATATAAATATCTAGGCACTCTGGTAAACGATCAAGCTGACCACCGCCAAGAAATAATATGTAGAATTCAACAGGCAAGAGCTGCTTTTCTAAAAATGAAGAAGCTACTTACATCAAATGACCTAAAATTAGACCTAAGAATAAGAATAGTTAAATGTTACATATTTCCAATTTTACTATATGGAATGGAAAGCTGGACACTAAGACAAGAAACCACCAATCGTATAAATGCCTTCGAAATGTGAATTTATCGGAGGATGCTGCGTATATCATGGATTTAAAGAATCTCTAATAATGAGGTGTTAATTAGAATGAACAAAGCCTTAGAAATTATGCTAATAATCAAATCCCGCAAACTACAATATCTAGGGCACATTACCCGCAATGATAAATGCAGACTGCTGCAACTAATAATGCAGGGGAAAATAGAAGGAAGAAGAAGTATCGGAAGAAGGAGGACATCCTGGCTGCGAAACATGCGCTAATGGTACGGACTAAAAACTTCAACGGAAATCTTTCGAGCTGCCATTTCAAAAATACAAAATAGCCAATATGATCACCAATCTTCGGAGGGAGGAGGTGTAACAAGAAGAAATAACTATAGCAGTTGATGGATTATAAGATCTTTGGCGCCCGCAGGCCTAGATTTTGTCCCGTTAATCAGGTTTCTTTGATAAAAAGAGGTTTTCGGGTCATCAGCCCACCCCCCCTAAGCCAAGGGAGGACCTGTCTCCTGACCGCGGGATTTTCTGTAGGGGGTTTACTCCTTTATTCTTTGAAGATCCCTCTCCCGTCACAAGGCAGCAGGGGCTTGCTAGTTTTGGTCCGCCCATGGTATCCCATTAATAAACAAACAAAACCATGTTTACTTACCATGGCAACGGAATGTGTCTTTTGTGCATATTTAAAGTAGGGGAGAGTGGGGTACATTCCGCATATTTTGAAAAATGATGCCCTGGTACGATGGCTTCTGGATTTTACAAACAATTTTATGTCTGGCTACTATCAGCATAATCTTCTAAATCTGTGCAGCAGGTTTAAATAAATTCGAAATATTTTTTATTATGCTAGCATATAATTTTCTAATCTGGTGCAATTTGATGAAAGTACCCCAATAATAAAGGGGTAGATTCGTCATAGATATGGGGTACCTTCGTCACTATGTTAAATATTAAAAAAATGCAATTAGAACTTATAAAAATCTTATATTTTTTATAGCCACTTCTTATTTAACAATTAAGCTACTAAAATTATAGTTAAAAGTAAATATTGATAACTACTACATCTGAAGAATCTTCAACATTAGGGAATAAAAATATCTGGCCACAACCTTTTCTTCTCATAAATTTTATTATCAATAAAGTAGAAGTTACTTGTTCTATCCTACCTACATAATGGACTACCAAAGATTTTGTCGGAAACTTAACAAGCAAAAAGTCTCCAATTTTGAATTCCTCATTAGAAACAGTTTCAAATTCTTCCAAGTCGTCGCTACTTCGAGAATAAACTTCATTGAGTGAAACATCTGAATCACTTGAAGAGCTCTCTATGTTGGATTTTTTTATTTTTGTCGGCTCCTCTAGTTTATTGGTCTTCCCGATTATTGGTCTTCCCGAATAAATCTTTTTTAACTCCTTTGTTCTTTTTCACTTCTTGTTTTCTTTTTTTCTCTAATTCAATATTTTCCCTGATCAGTAATTCAGGAGTATCTGTATAAATAGGGCATTTCGATTTTCTTTTTCTACTTCTTTTCTTTGTGACGTTTACTTTGGGATAAGGATGACGTTCTTCCAAACTAAGGCCCGTAAAATGCTTTTCATTAGTATTTTGGCCTGAGCTTGATGGTTGGTCGAGATTGACATAGTTCTCACTCTGTGTCAATATTTCAGATCCCTGACTTTCAGACAAATTAACTATTGTAGAGAATGTGCCCTGATTCTCCTTGCTGGAAACTTCTGGTGCACCTTAACTGTTAGCATCATGCTCCTCCATACCGACAGGCCTATCGGTAATGCTACTAGCGGCAAAATCACAGTCGGTAAACACAAGTCGGTTTGGGGGCCATAAGCCTGGTTTCTTGAAGGCGTTTTTAATATTTTTTAAGGAAAATGCATTTTCGTATGCATTGTTTGACAAATGGCTTATGTTTATGATTGTTATTGCTTGTCCGGGATGTCCTAATAACCAGTCATTGAATGTTGTTGCAAGCTGCGCTTTAAATGGAGTATAGACTCCAACATCCAACGGCTGGAGTCTGTGTGTTGTATGTGTATGCTTGACAATATGCTTTAGAACTTCGGGAAATAATTCTGAAGTCATCCAGCTTGACTTATTCCCGAGTGCAAAGGAGCCCGTGGGAGATTCTTCCGATAAATATTCTGAGGAGTTGTAGATTCTTGGATAAGCAAATATTGGGGGAAGGGGCCTGCCAATCGCGCTGATAATGCCAACACAGGTGACCAAAGTTTCCCTCTCGCCAGATGCAATTTGGCCAACTTGTTTTTTCCCTTGGGTGAAACTATTTTCACAGGCCGCATTACGGTCGTGCTACCTGTTTCATCCAAGTTCCAAATTTGTTCAGCTTCGAATTTATGTTTTTCCAAAACTGAGATAGATTTATCGAAAAAGACATCTATCTGTACCTTGTTAAATACCATAGACCGACTAAGACTGGTACTTTTCGGCTTTCGTAAGGCTAAATCTGAATGCCTCTTCATGAACCCTAGAAGCCAGTCTTTTCCTGAAACGTGAAATGACTGTTTACAGCTTTACCTATACCTTATTACTTACCTGCCATTTTTTTAGTTTCCCAATTATCCGGAATTTTGCAATTGGGGGATGATTTTGCAAATTCATATGCAAGAGTTCTGATTTGTTTATATGAAAGACCATAATGTAAATCTGAAGATTTCTTTATACCTATATTCACTTAATTGAGCTTCTAGATCGTTTGTAAATACTTGAGTGACCGTGTATTTACTGCTATATTTTGGATCATTATCTGATGATTCGTTCCCTGAATCATTATTTATTATTTCATCTAATGGTTATTTTCTCAGTAAAGTACGTATTCTTGACTGTAACGTGGTTCTTTTAATACCGTATTGTCTAGGTGCTTCGCTTACATTTAATCTATTGTTTAAACATTCATTTATTGCTAATTTAATATTTTTCTCGTCAATATCAACTCTGTCGGTTTTTCTCTTGTAGATACGAGGCATCTGTAAAATTTTGGCAGTTCCAATAATACATTTTTAAATAAAACATAATTGCAAAATTACTAAACCACACCATTCACTGGTGATACAACAACTTTCTGTTAGCATGGGGTAGATTCGTCAGTATGACGAAACTACAATGTCCGCACGTGCCGAATCTACCCCTCACGGTACTTTGAGGTTTTGCAGAATCCCACAACAACATATGCCAAATTTTTGGTTAGAACGCATTCTCAAGTGTTTTTATACAATTCGATACTCTCCAAACAAAAATGTAATTGGAAACAATATTAGTTTTAATAGGAAAGTTTTATTTAAAATATCTACCTTGATTTAGTATACAGAATCACTTCTTCAGAATTTTTACAACCAAGCTCACAGCGATAAGAAATTCACACTACAATGACTAATAGCATGTTAGCAAACCTCCAATAAAAATATTTGGCGAAAAATTCAAATGCAATCAAAGTTTTTAATGTATGACGAATCTACCCCACTGCTGAAAGTACCCCACTCTCCTTACATACATTACTAGTATTTACTTTAAACATGATCCAGGCCATTGGCATTGCTTATTCATCAAATTTGAAATTTACTTTAAGTGATTTAGATCAATGGAGAATAAAAGTAAACAGCTGTAAATCCACACAAATAACATTTACTACTAGACGAAGCGACTGTCCTCAAGTTACCATCAATAATATGCCCATACCAATCAAAACCGAAGTAAAATACCTCGGGCTCCACCTAGATCAAAAATTGACGCGGAAAGCCCACATAAAAGCCAAGCATTAACACCTCAACCTCAAAGCAAAAAATAATCGCTAATCAGGCGAAAATCCCAACTGACCTTGAATAATAAACTATTACTATATAAAGCCATCCTAAAACCCGTATGGACATACGGGATTGAGCTATGGAGTTGTAGCAAACCTTCAAACTCCAAAATGTTCCCCTCCACAATGACGTTGGAATCCCAAACGTTAATGAAGCAATCAAAACCTCAGCCAGAAATAATCGTGACCGTACCTTAAATCATAACAATCAACAAATAGCTGGCCTCGACAACCAACAGCTAGTAAATAAAAGATTAAAAAGACAATGGCCCGAAGATCTCATTGGCGACCCATCAATGGATGGTCCCAACTCAAGACATCTGCAAATAATAACATTCTATTTACTTATTACTCTGTAGTTTAACTGAGTAGATTGTAAATTTGCAGTAAAATCATCAAATAAAAAAAACTTTAAGCGATGGATTTCTGTGGTTGCATTATGTTGCTATACAATTTTTCGATTTACACCGTACTTAATTTTTAAGAAAATGCTATATAAACACCAGAATACTCGTCAACAATTTTAAATAATCGAGCTATACGTGGGCACTTCTTCGGAAGAAAAGTTAATTACTATATAAAATCCAAGTCATGTCAGACTAAATATATGTCACAGTATCTAATCATTAATCATAAATAACAACTGCACGTAAAATTTTTTAGATAAGATGTAATTGTCCCAAAAAACCCATCCTCTGTCATAAATAAAATTGATTTCCTAATCCTTTCCAACGATTCCTCGGCTACCTGATTTACTTGATTTTTACAAGCCTTCAGAATTACTTCTAGTTACTTTTTCTCTCAGACCTATCTTTTACAAACATCATTATTTGAAAGGAATTCTTAATATCCTTAGCATAATCTTGAAACCCTCGATGTTCACTTGTGTAGCCTTTTTCCAACTGATATCGGTTCGATTACGAGAACTTGTATTGTTTACGTTATTATTAGGATGATATGGCAAATACATTAATGATAACGTCACGATTATGATATAAAACTGATTTATATTGCTTTACCTTTCAGAACGTCATAATCAGTCGGTAATGTTTCGAATACTTGTGTAATATCTCGTAATTTAATTAACGATGGATGCTGGAATAAAATACAAGAAGAAGCCCAATCCTAGACAACAAGCAAATCCTGTATCTGCTTTTACATTTTTGTAAGTATAATTTTTGCAATTCCCAAACATGTTTTTAATTTAATATTTTTCAGTTATACACTTCAGACATTTTTCCAAGGATATAAACAGGAATTTAACGAAGAAGATCTGTATGAAACATTAAAAGTACACCAATCCGAAATATTGGGCAATAAACTAGAATTAAAATGGAACCAAGAACTGGAATATGCAAAGAAAGCAAACAGAAAACCATCTCTACTCAGGGTTTTAATTAAAACTTTTGGTCCTAGTTATTTATTACTTGGACTTGTCATAGGCTTTGTTGATATTGGCCTTAAGTGAGTAATTTTTCTGCATAAAAATTATAATTATTTTTGACTACTTCTGCTTGAAAATACATCAAATGCTTTTTCTTTAGACTCCTTCAACCCCTTGCTCTTGGTGGGCTAATTTCGTACTTCTCAAAGGACTACGACAATGACGTCAGCACGTTAGAAGCATATTTATATGCAGGAGGAGTAGTGGGCTGCTCTTTGGTGGTTGTACTATTTGGCCATCCTTATATGTTGGGCGCTTTGCACACCGGTATGAAAATAAGAGTAGCATGTTGTTCGCTGATTTATCGAAAAGCTCTAAGATTGAATAAATCATCTCTTGGACAAACTACAGTAGGTCAAGTCGTCAATTTACTATCTAACGACGTTAACCGTTTCGATGCATTCACCATATACATAAACCACTTGTGGATAGCACCAGTACAAACTTTGGTAGCCATGTATCTTATGTATCGATATGTTGAAATTTCGGCAGTGATTGGGGTAGCTTTTCTGCTGATATTTATCCCTTTGCATTGTAAGTATTTTACAATTAAGTATGTGTATGTCTTGGTCAAATATATTTTTTCCATTGTCACTTTAACAAGTTACGTTTACTTAGGTCGAGTTTACCATTTGTTTATTGGTTGTTACGACAGTATATAAGTGTGAATTTGCCTTCCTAGAAAGGCAATGACTACTTTAAAAGCTAACTAAATTGGGGTCAAATTATCATGTTAAAAGCTGCTTACGTTTTTAGTGGCAGTTCACATCGTCGGAGGAAAAATGTTTGCACAAACCAGGGGAGCTAATTATCTCTGTAGATCCGACTTACCTCACTTGCCATGTAAATAACTTTTGTAACTCTTTGGTTTATGTCAAATAATGGTAATAATTAATTATCTGACATCTTTTCGTATTTTTCACGGTGTTAATTGTTAACTTGGAGTGAACTCACCAAATGTAATTATACAAAAGGACTCGATATGAATACACGGAGAAATGACATCAGACAAAATCTTAATGTGGAAGTTAATCTCACCAAATCCACTAATGGAAAAACAGCTCGGAAACTCCTCTTAATACATAATAAATAATTTTAATAAATACGGCCAAGAAAGAATGAATATATTGCTGAAGAAGTATTATAATGAACAAAGGAAAGAATATTGTATAAGAAGAAAACCTAAACTAAATACAAAGCAATGGAAAATCGGTTATGACAACAAATAAAAAACTATCAGGAATCACCGTCATTTTACTACTAATCGAGGCCTCTTCAAAGAGATGTGTTATTTTGTCCTTGAAAAATGAGTAAGAGATAAATGCATTGACACTCGGGGTGTCATATATAATAAATACTTGAGGACGCAGACGGCATTGATATAATATGAAAGGCATTTATTGCTTTAAAGAAGGTCGCCACAAAGCTTGGGCTAAAGCAAGTGGCAAATAAAAACTAAATATTCGGCCGTAACCAAGCCGACTATCTATCCGTGATAGAATAGTCGCAGTTAAATTAACAGCAATACTCATTAATCTAAATGTAATATAAGTATACGTGCCCACCTCATCATTGATCCAAGATTGGTTGTTGGTGATTTCAATGCAAAGATGTCAAAGCAAAACCAGTACGATAACCAACTGAAAAATATAGTGGGGAAATATTACTTAGTATTGGTATTGGAACACCAAACGACCGGGGGAGAAATGCTCTTGAATTTTTGTGCCTGGAACACGATCTCTACATAACTAGCTCCCATTATCAACACCATGTTCGACGATTATACACTTGGCGGTTTCCTGATGTAATTATGAGAAATCAAATAGACTACATCCTCATTGCAACAAGATTGAAGACATTAGTAACAGATACAAAAACCTATCCAGGAATGGATTGTGGCAGTGACCACAACGCTGTAGTAGCTGAAGTACTTCCGAAACTATGAAAAGCCTATCAAATTAAAGAATACCACGAGTAGGTGGACTTGGGAACTAACAACCCATATGTGGACGAAGTCATACAAGCTCTTACAAAATTGAATATAGAAGAAACAACACCGTTAGACGCAGAAGGATTATGGATGAAATTCAAATCTACTCTTGAGACAAAATCCAAAAACTGCAAAACCCTTGAAAACAAAGAAAAACAATGGATATCTAACAAAACAAGGGATTTAATAGAGGAAAGAAAGAAACTTAAAGCAGGAGGACTAGATGATGAAAACCACAAAACCAGATAGCAATTTACAACCAAACAACAAAAACTACCAAGAAAGTAATGGGAAGAGACAAGGAGATATACGTAATTTGTTCAATAATTTCTGCCTTCCGGGCTGCAACTCGTCTACCAATGGATGAAAGTGAATGATGTTACATTCAAAATAAAGTTTGAAGTTTCCGCTTTCAGACGATGTTTGCATTTGTCAGGTGGTGCCACCGATGTCGAAGAAGTCGCTTGCAAAATGTCAATCTACATGGACGTACGGTTAAAACAGCGTGCCGTAATTGCCGAAAGTTGCCGAGTTCATCCGCAGAAAGATGTGATCATTCAACACGACAAGTCGGGAGACAGCCGCCGCATTGGAGAAGCTGCAGTTCTAGGATATTTTATCTCACTCACCTTATATCCCAGACCTGCCACAATGTGACTTCTGGCTCTTTCCGAAGCTGAAGGGACACCTGAAGGGCACGCGCTTCGCGTCCAACGAAGAGGTCACTAATGCAGTGTGTTGTTGGTGTCGTCAAAAGGCGGCTTTATTCTTCTCTGACAGCATGTATAAACTAGTGTACCAATGGTGGAAGTGCATCAACGCATCCTCGGAAAGAGGACATTTCAGATTTTCTTTCACTTTCATCAACCAATAAACTAGCTACAGGGGGAGGCAAAACTTATTAAACAACCCTTGTATATAAACATCAGTATGAGAAGAAATGGAAAACCACTCACACAAAAATGAACCAAGAGACCAGTTCCATAAAGTGACATAACTAATTAGAAAATTCCAACCTCGAATCACTTCTTGTTAAAGATGAACATAGTATTCTACTCACGCATGGACTATACATAATAATAGAATGATGGCGACGTTGTAACGATAAATTAATGAAGGCCAAAAACGAAGATGATTTTGATCCGCCTCTGACATAGCCCGAAGAACAGGAACCGAAAATCTGCAGGTCGAGATGAAGTTGTTACTGAAGTGTTAAAGGCAACTGGAGAGGCGGGAGTAGATGTCATACATAAAATTTACTACAAAATGTGGTCGAACGGCGCAAACTGTCAAAAGAATGTACATAAAAAAGGACTCTTGCAATGCTTGTGAAAATTACAGAGTAATAAGGTTAATAAGTCATGCGGATACAACAACGCTTCATATTATTAAAGACTTCCTAAAACCACACCTAGTTCCTCAAATTCCTCCAGAACAATGTGGCTTTGTTCCCGGGAGAGGAACTAAGTATCAACTCATAAACATACGACAAATGATTGAAAAACGCTACTCCAAGGCTTTGAATACGGTCAGATGGGACCACCTCTGGAAAGTTTTAATGGAAATGGCAGTACTTGGACACTTGCTATATTTAATTAAAACGTTATATTACTCCAACACTGCTTACATCCGGACCAACAATGAAACATTAGGGAGCTTCACTGTTAACAAAGGTGTACGACAAGGCTGTGATTTCTTTCTCATTCTCTTTAACTTACGATATAGAGAATCCGCAAAGCGACAGAGAAGTGGAATGGAGGCATGTCGATAGCCGACCGGAAGATCTCAAACCTAATTAGATATGCCGATGACGATTTTGGTCAGTTCAGGGAAAAAATAACAGAATTTTTGCGGTGTAGCAAATTATATATATAGTGTGGGTCATAATTAGGTGTAAAAATTTTATAAAGGAGTTCTTACTGCGCTGGTATTATCTTCACATTTATACATACATAGAATATACAATATTTACTGATAATGTTTGGTACGTTGCAAAAATTTGCCTCAGTCTCATTGATGTTATAATTTTTATTTAAAATGGAATTAATACCACATTCATCCAAACCTAACCGTGACGATGCCTCCGATACATCGAAAACATCTACACCTGTTTCACCCTTGCACCTGTCTCAATTTGGAAGGCATAGTTCATCAGATTCTTCTGATTTCTTTTCTCCACTTTATTTGCCCAATATGATTGATAATAATCATTATACAGAAGAAGAAGCTAGACCAAGAAAAGTGTCTTTTCAAGATTGAATCTACAATAACACCACCTTCAGTTTCGAGTGAAGAACATACTGGCCAAGTATTTATCTTGTGCACATACATACAGGATGCCGATGAAGTCTGGACGATTAACCGTTCACTTTCAACACAGTCATAGGAACCTACCATGTCGATAAATCCATCGAGCATATGATGAACATTTTATGTTAAAGATGAAGAGAAATTTACATAACAGTAGCTGCTTCTGCATACTGAAACTACGTTCTAAAGTCCCATTTCCAAGCACTGTCTTGTTATTAATGGTGTCTCGATTCACTGAAATGGCCGATTACTAAAACTGCCACAGGATTTTAATATGGGTGTTATCTGATGAAATCCTAACTCCTATAAATGTTATCTTAACATTGGTGGTGGTGGAAGGTGAAACTACACAATGTAGAGCAAGAACAATCGAAGACTCTCCAGATACATCCAATTGCGTAAAAAAGCAACAGATAAGTTTAATAGTTGTAATGGTGGAGACCTTACACTAAGAATTCTGTAAAATCCATATATCGCAGAGTTCGCGAAACAAAACTTTGTGAAAGTCCTAACTGCACAGAAATTCAGCGAGTACTTGCAGTAGGATTGTCTAAAACCGAACCAATTACAACTTCTTCTACTCGCATTACATTTTCCCGTTGCGGTGCATCAGCCTCTCGGGCTCGCGGAAGACCAACCTTACCCAGTCTTCGAAAGGCTGAAGGAAAGACCTGATGATTTGGGATTCTTCTGTTAAGGAATCTGCGGTGGTATTCCCTAACGGCTGCTAAGGCGCTTCCGTTGCAAAAGCCAGATACGAAAACGATGTCTGCTATTTCTCTTGGAGTAAAATCACTCATTTAAAAAACACAACTGAAGACTTTCAAATAATTAATGGCTGTTTATGACAGCCGCTGTCTTGATATGGTTTCAAAGGTTCTACTTTCCTTAGCGGAAATATTGACAAAAATCGCAATATTTTATATCACTTATGTGGCTTTATTATTAAATTTGAAGAGCTGGTCGACACTTATAAAGGTTCTGTAGAAGGCAAGGTAGTGATGTGTTGATATGTTGATGTCAAAAGGTCAATTAATTTGCTGTAATTAATCGAAAACGTCCTATAATTTCTGCAGTGTCTTTCGTTTATTTGTGATCTAAACCAAAAAAAGTTTGAACAAACTGACAATACTTAGCACGGTCTACTGAGGTTTTCTAATAGATTTTTTTCGTCGATGTTTATTGAACATTTATATCGCAAAAAGGAAATTGTATTTAGGCAACCAGTTAAACTTAATGTTTCGATTTTTACTTTCCCAATTTCTGCAATAAGGAACCCCGTATGTAAGTTCAGGACCTATTAACCTTTGCTCAAAGGCTGATCTCGCTAGTTAAGGAAATTGAACATCAATATCAATCAACGTCTCCTACCGGTATTTCAGCGTCATATACTACAAGTTATGTTGGCCATGAAATCACACGAGATTGAATGAAAAACAATGCATAGATGGCAAGAAAAGAAAGGGTAGTTCACTCCTGAGGTTCATGGATCAAATAAAAAAATCTCACTGATTTTCCTATGACCGAAATAATGAGAAAAGCACAAGATATGGAAGCAAGGTGAACTGTTATCAACTCTAAATAACAAGAAGCTACGATTGAGAAGAAGAACCAAGCTGACAAGTCCGGTAGATCTTGGCAATTGACCAATGTAACTTCGAAAGTATATAAATTTCGTCTATTTAGGATAGACAGTAACATTAAGAGCTCCAAAGACGCGTAGTTTTGGCATACAGATGTTACTACGGATTAAAGAAACATAGACTCAAAAATTTTAAAACTTGCAAAAAATAAATTGCATTAAACCCTACTCTGAGACCTGAGAAATAGGATGCCTTATCTTCGAACGAAAAGTGTTAAGATCTACTTATATATGAAGCAATAAATGAAAACAGATATTGGCGTAGGCAGTATAATTTTGTACTTTACCAAACTTTCAGTGATGGAGAAATAAATTCACAATAGGGCATATAGAGCAGAAGGATTAAGACAAAACAATAAAACGATTCTTGAAAAATAATTCACATGGAAAAAAACAGTAGGAGGCCTAAGAACTAAGCATATGCATGTGAGCGAAAAAGACGTAGAAAGTATCTGAGTGCGCGGATGAAGAGTAAAGACAATAGACCGAAGCTAATGGTGAAATATTCTTGAAGGAGCCAAGACCCATTAGAGGCCGTGATGACTATGATGATAATTTAGGAAATTATGCAATTTGAAAGTAAATCCGACGAGTTTACATTACCCTACATCAAGTAGAAGAGGAGAAGTAGATTGGCTGCCATCTGCGTGGGATTATTTAGCAGGATACAGTATAAATTCCAAAACCAAAAGACAAAGCTTTCCTATTTCTCATTATGTGATAGTTCATATAGTAGTTTATGTTTCAACTCTTTATAATTGTATGTTTAAAAGTGATACATTTATATTTTAGTTCTCCTGGGAAAATTATCGGCAGTGTTTCGTATGAAATCAGCTATTAGAACAGACGAAAGAGTACGATTAATGAATGAAATAATATTAGGAATCCAAGTTATCAAAATGTATACGTGGGAAAAACCATTCGCGAAACTTGTATCGATGTCACGAAGGTACGTTCGCTTATTTATTTATTTATTATTAATAGCATTTTTTAATACTGATATTAATACAGGTACGAGATCAAAGCAATTAGGGGAGCATCATACATAAGAGGAGTTTACTCATCTTTCATAATGTTCACAACTCGTACTGCTTTATTTGTGACTATCTTGGCATATGTTTTGTTTGATAACGATATAAATGCCGAGCAAGTATTCCTTTTAACAACGTATTATAACATACTGAGGCCTTCAATGACGGTGTTTTTCCCACAAGGGCTTGCTGTACTTGCCGAAACGCTTGTGTCGATTAAGAGATTGAATAACTTTTTACTTTATGATGAACTACAGCAGCCGGCAATAACCGATAAACATAATGAAAATGCGACAGATACGAGTGCTGATATAACTAAAGATAGCGCAATAAACATTCGAAATGCAACTGCAAAGTGGTTAGAATCGACAAGCGAAAATACCTTTACTAACATCAATTTAAATATCAAACGCGGTTCTGTAGTGGCTGTAATCGGTCCTGTAGGAAGTGGAAAGACAAGCCTTTTCCATGCAGTTTTAAAAGAATTACCTTTAATTACCGGAAATATGTATATAGATGGCAAATTGAGTTATGCATCGCAAGAACCGTGGTTATTCACCGGTAGTGTGCGTCAAAATATTTTATTTGGACAGGAAATGGAGAGAACAAGATATAATAGGGTGGTGAGAAAGTGTGCTTTAGAACGTGATTTTACCCTTTTGCCGTACTCTGACAAATCCATAGTCGGAGAAAGGGGAATTTCCCTGAGTGGAGGACAAAGGGCTCGCGTTAATTTAGCCAGAGCTGTTTATAAGGAAGCTGATATTTATTTGTTGGACGATCCCTTATCGGCAGTCGATACGCATGTAGGAAAACAACTCTTTGACGATTGCATAAGGGGGTATTTAAGTCAGAAGACTGTCATATTGATTACGCATCAGCTACAATATCTCAAAGACGTAGACTATATAGTTATACTGGATAATGGTGTTATCAAAGCTGAAGGTACTTTTGATGAACTACAAAGTTCCGGTTTAGATTTTGCTAAACTATTGAAAAGGGACTCGGAGGAAAATAAGGAAGAAAAGTTAGATAAACCTTCCATGTCCCGACAAACCTCTGTGCAAAGGAAAGTGTCCGTTGTTAGTACAGGTTCAACCGAAGCTCCAGCACAGATCGAAGAACAAAGAAGTAGCGGCACCGTTGGCGGTTATGTTTATAAGTCTTATATAAAAGCAGGTGGAAATGCTTGCGCTATTGTTTTACTTACGTTATTGATTGTAATTACCCAAGTTGCTGCTAGCTTGTCTGATTATTTTATTACGTTCTGGTAAGACGAATTCATATGTTAAATCTATAAGTTTTATATAGCAAAAGTACATTTTAGGGTAAACTTAGAACAAAGACGACAGGAGGAAGAAGACACTAAGTACTTACTGTCTAACAGTAATGATACAGCCATATTCAAGAATCTAAACAGGGCCGACGGAGATTTTTGGGATTTTTCAACGGAGACTTCGATTTACGTCTACACAGGATTAACAGTAGCAGTTATTACACTTGCACTCGCTCGTTCATTTGCCTTTTTCTCAGCGTGCATGAACGCCTCTATAAATCTGCATGACAAAATGTTCGGTAGTTTAATACACGCAGTGATGAGATTTTTCAATACGAATACATCAGGAAGGATTCTAAACCGTTTTTCAAAGGACATTGGTTCGATTGATGAACGTTTACCATTAGCCATGATCGACTGTACACAAATAGGGCTAGCTATGATAGGAATCGTAGCTGTAGTTGCTATAGTAAATCCTTTATTTTTGGTCCCTACTCTAGTTATTGCAGTATTAATGTACTTTGTAAGAAATTTTTACATGACAACAAGTCGAGTTGTGAAACGACTGGAAGGAGTCAGTAAGTAATATTACTTTAAATTAACAATCAGCAACAAACATAATTCTGTTTCAGCCAGAAGTCCTGTTTTCGCACATTTAAATGCTTCACTACAAGGATTAACAACAATAAGAGCTTTTGGCGCACAATCAATTTTAGAAAAAGAATTTGATAATCATCAGGATTTGCATAGCTCTGCTTGGTATATTTTCATTTCTACGTCAACTGCTTTTGGATACAGCTTGGATCTTGTCTGCATAATTTACATCGCCATTATTTCGTTTAGTTTTCTCGTATTTGAAAATGGTAAGTAGAGCTATTTAAATGAAAGTTTTTCTTACTCCTGCTGTTAGCCAGAAGTTTTCTGGACTTTGCAGAAACTACAATCATTACAATCACTTGCAGTTTATGTTTGTCTTGTAGTTGGTAACAGTTGATATACCGTGTGTCTGAAAGGTGTAGAATATCGTATGTATCTTAAAAAATAGTTTATTTCAAACGATATGGCAGTAGGTAGTTCCTTGTAAAACTATATCGCAACGTGTAATACTGTAACGAAGGCGAATGTAAAAATGATGGGCGAGGTTTGAGGTGCATTCAATTTATTCGAGTCACTCGCACGCGCGGTTGATGTGGCGTCATTCGATCGGGTCGTTCACTGGCGGGCCACACGCGCCGTGTCGATGTTGCATCTTTTGTAATGCATGCATATGCAACATGCAAGTGCAATGAACTGTGGAGCCCAACGCCTCGTGCATGCTTCTATGCAGTTCTGCACTGCCCGCGCGCATGTGATAGGATGCTGAGTGTTGGAGGAAGGGGGTCAATTTTCTGTATGATTGCCGAGCGAAAGTACATTGGAGGCATGGTTTATATTCAACCATCAAAGAAGCAATACGTACGACAAAAGTGACACCCTTCAACACAATGTTTTATGTTAATTTAAACAGTAATTTAGAACTTGTAAAATATTTTTGTGAATTATTTAAATTTTTTTATGGACTTAACCGTTTTAAATGTCATCAGGACTTGTAATAATTTGTAGCAATTTACTTTGAATTGGGACTTGGAATAATTCATATTATTTTGTAACACTAGCACAGATATGAAATACATGATGTTAGTTAAATTTTACTTTGAATAAAAACCTCTCGTAAAAAGCCAAGCAATATTCAAGTGGAGACGTTAGTCAAAGACTCAACCTAAATGATTAAAGTAACTTATTTATATTAATTTCTAACAATAAACCAACCCACGACTTCCCCACATTACTTTAATTTTTAATATCAAGGTACCTACTCCAATATTGAGGATATAACACTGTTGCACACCTTATATAAGTAACATTTTGCAAAGAACCCAAAAAAAGGATTTGCAAGTTTATTTAACAGTAACGAGTAATTTAGACATCTGTGATCCATTTGTATGTGTAGAAATAATTGACTACACTTTGGAGATATCAACAAGATCTGCTTGATTTATGCAACTCGATCGAGAGATATACGGGGTGTCTCTAAAATGCGTGGACATGGCTTAACCACAGATCCCTGGGCGCAAAATAAGATGATTTAACCCAACTTACCTATATCCAAATTCGTTTCGTTAAGCCAGTATTCTAGTTCAAGTTCTTTGAAAAAAAATTAATTTTTCTTATAACAACAAGACGCTTGGATGGATTTGGATGATATTTGGCATGTCACTCCATATGGACATAAGACATCTTTTGACATGATTGCTTATTTACTACTCAATGTAAAATTGCTTTTTACATTTAAATAAAACAAAGCTTAAAGGTTAAAGAAGTGAAACGGTAGACACTCATAATTATCCCTGGAAAATAACATTTTTAGATATAACATGCTAATAAGCCCAAAAATGTTGATCGTGGTACGTTTCAAATGACACATTCCACAAAGATGTAAATATACGATATTCCCCCAATTGTCATTTATAAAAGTAAAGCTAAACACCATGTGAATTGGAGATGCATAATTATCTTGTAGGATGTATCAAGTAATCCAATATAAAGACATCCTCAGTTACTCATGAAATTAAAAATCATGTATTAACTACTCGTAATAAAATGAATGTATCTAGACATGTGTGATTACTTGTTGTTTTGCTTTTGGTTAACATTTCCCGGACCAAGCTAAAACATCACCTTTAATTCAGTAGATCACTGAGGATGACTTTATATTGAATCACTTGATACTTTCTGGTTGCTGATTAAAGAAATTAAAGAAAATAGGTTAATAGAGTGAAAGTATATTTAGATAAAATATTCGGATTTTAAAAGTTCGGCCAAGACTTTATGATTTAGCATCAGAGGTAATCCATCGAGGACTATGAAATTGGTAGCTAACAAATTAAACACAAAGTAGGTAGTTCTTTCGTGAAGTTATAACAAATTTAAGACACATCTTGGCTTTTGCACGTTAATTTCAACTGCTACTTACTTTAAGAATATGTTAGTTTCATTTAAAAAATAACAATTAACTCGTTTAAAATATAATTGCTAATTATTATTCTTTTTTTAGAACGCTATGGTGGTAACGTAGGATTAGCAATAACACAATCATTAGGTCTAACAGGAATGTTCCAGTGGGGTATGAGACAAACAACCGAATTAGAAAATCAAATGACATCAGTCGAACGTGTATTAGAATACACACAACTTGAAAACGAACCTCCTCTAGAAAGTGCCCCAGATAAAAAACCACCAAAAACGTGGCCAGAAAATGGAGAAGTTAAATTTGTGAACGTGTTCTTAAGGTACTTTCCTGATGATCCTCCAGTATTGAAGAATTTGAATTTTACTGTAAAACCCTTGGAAAAGGTTGGAATCGTCGGGAGAACTGGAGCTGGAAAGTCTTCATTAATAGCGGCACTTTTTCAACTGACGGATACAGAAGGTTCCATAGTGATAGATAATATTGATAGTAAAGATTTGGGACTGCACGATTTAAGATCTAAGTTATCAATAATTCCTCAAGAACCAGTGCTGTTTTCGGGAACTATGAGGAAAAACTTAGATCCATTTGATGAATACAATGATGAAGTTTTATGGAAGGCACTGGAGGAAGTTGAGTTAAAGGATGTAGTTGTTGATATGGATTTAGGTAAGTTATTTTGTAGTTAGCTGTATATGTAGAATCATAACCTTTTCCACCAAAGTACTTTAAAAAAAGTCTGATTGTTAAGTGTTGTACAGAGTGCTCATTTTATACAGCTGCATAGGGCGGGAAAACAAAAACCCGTTCAACCGCTATTTAAAACTTACTTAAGGCGCATTCAATGTACTTAGCGATCTCAAGCGCTATGTATCATTTGCGTTCAATGCGAAGTAGCGGTTGGTCCATAAGAAAGGCGATAACACAAACTTAGAGAACTACCGCCCGATAAGCTTGCTATCACACTTATACAAGCTGTTAACCAGGATAATAACAAATCGTATCACAACGAAACTAGACGCCTATCAACCAGTGGAACAGGCGGGATTCTGGAAAGGTTTTGGTACTATCGATCACATACAGACGATTAGAACACTGATCGAAAAAACAACTGAGTATAACATCCCTATTCACTTGGCATTCATAGGCTACCAAAAAGCTTTCGACAGTATTGAGACCTGGGGGCCTTCTTGTCAGCAATAAATGATGCCAGGGTAGACTCAAGATACTCCGCTATTATTAGAAATACCTACGAACAAGCCAATTTTCACATTAAACTTGAAAACAATGTATCAACAGAGAAGCTTCCCTTAGGGAAAGGCGTGAGACAGGGCGACCATTTCATCAAAACTATTTACGCTAACCCTGAAAAATGTCTTCAAAGAACTGACCTGGAATGACAAACGATTAAACGGGGATGATGTACGCTTAAACCATTTACGATTTGCGGACGACATAGTGTTGATAAGCACTGATGTAGAAGAACTCAGCATTATGATAAACGAACTAGAAGAGAAGTCCAGAAAGATAGGACGAAGTATGAACTTTGTTAAAACCAAAATAATGAGTAATTCCCAACAGGGTATTACCATCGGAAATATCTCCATCGAAAAAATCGATCAATATATATACCTTGGTCATACTATCAAACTTGGCAAAGAAAACCAAATAGCTAAGATCAATCATAGAATTCGCTTATCATGGGTAGCCTTCGGAAAACTGAGTCATATACTAAAAGATAAAAATATACCCATAAATCTAAAGCGTAAGGTATATGACAGCTGTGTACTGCCCGTAACCACGTATGGCTTAGAAACCATGGCTTTAACACGAACAACTGCAGAACAACTTAATGTGACGCAACGAGCGATGGAAAGAGCAATGTTGGGGATAACTATACGTGATAAAATCAGAAACAACGACATTAGAAACAGAACTAAGGTAACAGACGTAATGGACCGCATAGCAAGACTTAAGTGGCGATGGGTTGGTCACCTGGCTCGACAAGAATCAGAAAGATGGTCACAGCGAATCACAAATTGGAGACCACGGGAAACTAGAAGAAGTGTCGGAAGACCACAGAAACGATGGTGCGATGATGTGAAGGAAGTGGCTGGAAAGAATTGGATGAGGACTGCTAGAGATAGAGATGAATGGAAACACATGGAGGAGCCCTATGTCCAGCAGTGGACTCAAACAGGCGGAAGAAAGAAAGAAAATAAACCAGGCGCCCAAACAACCTTGCTTAATGAATTATAGACATATAACTTGCTGAGTGTCACAACACTCAGTGGTCTAGACACAAGACAAAATTTAGATACAGATTCAGCAGAAACAAACAGAGAAAGAAACTAAAACGAACAATGCAATTTGAGCGAGATAAACTTAAAGATCGAGAAAACAGCAGGATTTCGTGCTGGAAATTGAGAATAGGCTAAAGTAAAACTTTAGAAGAACAGTCGCTGGAAGCTAAATGGGAGAATACTCAATAAAGTTTAATTTGCATTCTTCGATATATTATGATCAAAAACACTAAGGGTATCTGCAAGTGAAACATTGGCGATAACAGAAGAAACGATGAACAAGCAACACAACTTTGAATGAAAAGTTATAAGAAATAGATATTGGGACCAATAAGTATAAATGATATCTGGAAATCGATATACAATTATTATTATTGATATTGCTACCTACAGAGGTTATGTGGCTACAAAGATTCCAATGGGGAGGGCTTTCCATTAGAATGGAAGATACCAGTTAGCCAAAGAAAAGCATTAACAACCGAATACAATGAAGAAGGTTAGTACGAAAGCCAAGCAAGCGTTGAAAGGACGTCTTAGAAGGCAACGGCTCAATTTGGGCTATAGCGCCAAATAAGAAGAAGTAAACGGAGATGAGAGAGAATAACTCTAGCCATGGAAATTTTTACCGAATATAGCGGTTATACCTACGTGTTTTTCAATACCTTGTTCTGGTCTTCAGTGTTGTTTAGATAGTATCACAACAATCACACCTAAAGTTTCTTTTACCCTTGCTGTTGCTTCGAAAGCTAATCTAATAACAAAATGTCAACCTCGGTAGTGTATATGTATAGCAATGCAAGATTGCCTTATAAGCAATAGGTTTCAGGTTCTATTTCGGCAAAGGTGAGTTGAAACTTTTAATGCGGAAAAACATCTGACAGAATGCCATTTTTTGGATAAGAACTAAAACTATAAAATTTCTTCTGTTGGAGTCATTTGGGTTCAACAAAATTTTAGTTGGATAGTGTAAAATGATGCGCGTTAAGATCCTTTATGCCCCCACAAATCTAAACAAATAATTATATAATAATTAAAGTCTCTTAAAATACTAATTTATTTCTAGGTTTAAATTCAAGAATGTTAGAAGGAGGTGCAAATTTCAGTGTGGGACAACGACAGTTAGTATGTTTAGCACGAGCGATTATTCGTAACAACAAAATCTTAGTCTTAGATGAAGCCACAGCTAACGTAGATCCCCAAACGGATGCTTTAATTCAACATACCATAAGAAGAAAGTTTAAGAATTGCACAGTCTTAACAATAGCTCACAGATTACATACGGTAATGGATTCAGACAAAGTATTGGTAATGGATGCGGGTACGATGGTGGAATTTGACCATCCACACATTTTACTTGAAAATACAGATGGAATATTCTATGGTATGGTTCAGCAAACAGGAAAGGTTATGACAGATACTCTTATGAGGATAGCTAAGGATGTAAGTGGTTTTATTAATTTTTTTTAAATTAGAAACTGTAATTAATTTAAAGTGATATTAACTTCATTATTTCAATTTTTTTCAGAATTATAATAAAAGGCACACGGTGGAAACCCTACCTGAATAAGTTCTCGCTTTAGTATAATATATTTAGAACTAAATATTAATTGTTTGTGTATTATAATATGTGATTGATATTAAATGTATATGTTTTTATACGTAAAAAATAATAAATATTTAATAGCCTTTCTTCTTATTAAATGTAATGTCACGTTTTTTAACGCATTTAATTTTTAACGATAAATAAACGTTCGTGTAACCTTACCCCAAAAGTTTTTAATTTTAAACTATTCAATGATGAGTAAATCACATTAAAATGTTACTTGATAAACATACGACCTGACCTGACCTATTGATTGGAAACTAGTTCTGAGATTCAGGGTAGATAGGATACGCCTACATAAATTCAAGAAATAAAAGCAATACTTGAGGAATTAGGAACTGCGCCCAAAATGATAAAAGCGCATACGAACCTAAATAAAACAAACCAAGAAGAAATATATGAATATACTAAGATAGTAACATAAAAGTTGAAAGATCCAGGAATAAGACAAAGACATCAGGAAGGAACGGACTAGATCTTTACTAGAAAAGATGGAACAGTATTGGAATTGGAATTTGAGAAAATACTGCATAGAATGGCAGTAAAGATATGCGAAGAAAAGAGAATAAGTAAATATACTGGGCGATTCACGTAAGACGTGCCCCTTAACAATTGACATAGGCAACCCAACTTACAATTTCATAAATGCTCTTGATCTATGTTAATCCTAGATTAAATTTATACAGGGTGTAAATTAATGTCATGCAGATATTTCAGGGGGTGATAGTACTCAACAAAATAAGAAAAAAATGTTAATATACACATGATCAAAAACGCGCCATTTTCGATATACAGGGTGGCGAAGTTTCAATTTTTTTTTATTTATATAGGTAGGTCTAACAATGAACTTAACAAGTATCAAAATTCTAACCGAAGATGAAACACCAATAATTCATGTTGGAGATGAATTAGTTGAAGAAGTCGAAGAATATATAATACATACCGCGATCACCTAATAAAGCTGGGAAAAGAAAATCAACAAGCCGATATCAGTAGAAGAATTCGAATGACTCGGGCGGCTACCGGAAGGCTTGGAACTGTACTTAAATACATCTATTTAAAAGCCAGAGTTTTTTACGACCTACAGACCTACGGACTTGAAACATTCACACTTACGATTAAAGCCGCCAATAAACTCGGAAGCACACAACATGCAATCGAAAGATTAATGCTTGGTGTAAGTCTTAGGGATCATATACAGAATGAAGAAATAGAAATAGGACCTAGTAAAATGCATTGCTGCATTAAAATGGACACTTGGACAGGTCACATCGACAGACAACATGATACAAGGTGGACGAGACATATTATACAATGGAGACCAAGATTATACAAGAGAGGTGACGACCTTCCAAAAGGTGGATGGACGATATAAGAGCAGGCATAAACTGGTACCAGATGGCAAGAGATTGACAGGAATGTAAGAGGCATATGTCCAGGAGTGGAGGATTGGAAAGAGTACATACTTTCAAATAGTTTTCCGTATTTCACTGATCTGGATCGAAATTGAGAATCCCAGATCTTTGGTTTACAGGGCAAGTATGCTAACTTCGAGGCCATTGAGGCCCCCAAAAAATAAATAAGTACCAATGGAGCTGAGTTAATACAGTGAGATTAATGCTCTGTTTCAGACTGAGCCATACAGGTTTAGATCCTAACCATGGTTTTAGTTTTTACAAAGCAACCAAAACGTAAATTCCATTAATCAGGACAAGTTAAATAATCACAGCACTTAGTGTGCAAAAAATGAAAATGGAAGAAATTTGTTTTGAATAAACATGTTGGTTGTCTGCATAGGTGATAGGTGCCTGCTTCGTGGGAGCACCGGAGTACATGCCCCATAAAGCAAATAGTGAAATTCGGTAACTGAAGCAAAGGCTTTTACATAGTTAAGGTTTAACTGTTCTTGCATATTAAGATGCCTCCAAAAGTTAGATAACTGTTTAGCGTGACTAACGATACTTCGGTCTAATAGGAGAAATGTTATTTAGCTGTGCCTCTATAAGGATCCTGAAAACTCGGTGCCTATAGTTGTCAGACAGCATTTATTGTTTTTATGTTAAAATTCAGCCTAAACAAATCATATCTCCCAATTGGAATTAATAATTTAATAATATACTATTTTTCCAAAATTAATGCAAATTTATGGAATTATTAGTACATTTTGTAATGGTTACCGAAGGTGAAAAAGCTATCTTTGCAACCTACTTTTCATTACAACTATAGTCTGTTTTTAAACTAGGAGGAGCGTTTCAAATTTGCCGCATTAAAATGTACGCACGCTATTGGCTCTGCGCGCGTCAGTTTTACACGATGCGAATTATTGTGTTTTGTTTTGACACATCAGCTGTTCGAGGTGTTGCATTTACAGGCCAGTTATCGGTTGTTAGTGTTCTCAGTTTAATTTATATATTTAATTATACAACATTTTTTGGGGTTAATGCAGGAACTGTCAACATTATAGAAATAATCCAAATTTACTGCAAAAACTATTCTAGTGTGTTTTCTGGTAACATTTATCGAGTGAATGTGACTTTTATATTTACTCCTCCTAGTTTAAAAACAGACTATAGTTCAGTGATGATAAACAGATGCATTAATGGTATTGTTTAGGTTTTAAACTATCAAAGTGACACTTGTCAAATTCTCCTTCAAAACGTCATAAGCAGTGGTGTTTTTAATATTCAAACATAAATAATGAATACTGACTTAAAATACACTAGGAAACCGAATCCCAGGGAAAACGCAAATCCTTTATCCATTTTCACGTTCTTGTAAGCACTTTTGTTAATAAAATTCTGATGATAAGTTTTTCTGGATAAGTACTCACCTGTCATTTTTAATTTTTCTTGTAATGGGCTTTCTAGCTGATTTTTATGAAAAATCTGGTCACCTGGATTAGAAAAATCCGTTAATTTATTTATTTATTGGAGAGATTTTGAGTTATGAGTGCCAAAAATCTAAACCTACGTCAGCTGCTTTGGTTGTTTAGAACGGCTTGACTAGAACTTTACTGTTGCTAAAGGATTTAGAACTCTGGGGGTTTTGTCTCGTATCCAAAATAGGGAATATTTTCAGATTTTTTCTCCGAATTAAAAATGTTAGCAGACCTCAGCCGGGATACAACTTGAGTAATTGCGGTTGCGCTATAACCTTGAGGTTCCTTCTATTACTGAGGTTAATACGGTTAATTAGTAAAGTGGGCGATGTAATAGTTGTTATTCTAATTGCCTTGTAATTTGTAATTCAAAGTTTTTGTATTGGTTTCCATCTAAAGGACTAAAGAAAAACGTGTGAAACAAATGTCGTTTCAAATACGAACTAAAATAGTAAATTCCTACTATAAATTGAAATCTCCTCAATTCGGACAAATTCTAAAGAAATAGTTCTAATGTCCGGAGGGTGCCTTAACATGCAATCTGCAAATTTATATTCAATAAATAAATCAAATTCGACACCCACCAATTGTTTTTTTAAATGGCGGAATTATTTTTTAGTTTTTAAGTAAAGCATGTTTCAGCTATACATTCAAAACGTTTTGCCACGGGTGGAGACGGGAATTTAACGAAGAAGATCTATATGAAACATTAAGAGAACACCAATCTGATCTGTTGGGTAATAAAATAGAAGCAAAATGGGACCAAGAAGTGAAGAATGCGAAAAAAGCAAAGAGAAAACCATCGTTAAGGAGAGTTCTCATCAAAACTTTTGGGCTGAGTTATCTACGGCTTGGTTTCCTTCTTGCTTTCGTTGATATCGGTATTAAGTAAGTAAAGTTTTCTTTGTTTTCAGTTGTAAAAAACAATGAAATTCATGTTCATAAACTTATTATATCCACAATTCAAATTTCATTTGATGTTTGTTAAACGAGGTCTGTCCAGAAAGAAACTGAAGTTTTACATTTATTGACTTGCTTTCAACTTCTCAAGTGTTGCGTTCTGAATAAACTCTCCTTCATTGTGTAAATTCAGCCTTAATGTTTTTCCAGTATTGAATATCTTAAGTACTCCTTTTGGAAGATATAACACAAGGTCTAAATTTCCGAAAGTTATATTCTTCTACTTTTCATTGTTTAGCCAATGCTTACACCTGGTTTATTATTACTTATAAATGTAGGTACAGTGGACACTATGTATGTTAGTTGGGGAGGCTATGGTTCAACACCCATCCGTTACGGAAAGAACCCACCACTTTTATTATTGTTTCTTAATTTTCGTTGTCGTCTAAAGCCGTCAAACTCATCATCTTAAGATGTATTTCAACTTGCATGATAAATAAAAAGCTGGAACATGACTTACAAAATGACAAAACGCCACCATAGAAATGTTCTCCTTTCTTAGCTACTGTATGAAATCAAACTTTCAAGGTAGAGCTCGATTTGGACAATAAAAAGAAAACTAAATCTAAAAACTTACGCGATTAGGGAAGAAGAATCTTTGAAAGTTTAACCAAAAATTTCGAGTAAGAAGTTGTTCCTCCATGACTTAGGTTTCTTCTTTCATGGCATTCAAGCTGCTTACCCTCGCATCTCCCAATTTATTAATTGCGTTAGAGTGCTGATTAAAAGCTTCACTTTCTATTTGGACAGGCTTCGTATAGTATTATTCAATTCCAAAATGGGGAAATAAGAAGAAATGAATAACTACATATTTTTTTGTAGATTGGGCCAACCACTCGCCCTTGGTGGATTAATCTCATACTTCTCCAAAGAAAACAAAATCAGCACTTTTGATGCATGCCTATATGCAGGAGGAGTAGTAGGTTCCTCTTTAGGATATGTGCTTTTCAACCATCCATACATGTTTGGTGCAATGCATATTGGCATGAAAGTAAGAATAGCATGTTGTTCACTTATTTACAGAAAAACTCTCAAGTTAACTAAGGCTGCTCTCGAACAAACCACTGTTGGTCAAGTAGTCAACCTATTGTCTAACGATGTTATGCGTTTTGATATGGTTACTGTATTTATGCATTATGTTTGGACAGGTCTGTTACAGACTACAGCTATTACGTACATTATGTATCGGTACGTTAAGTTTTCGGCGGTAATTGGGGTGGTTTTTATACTTTTCTTTATTCCTTTACAACGTAAGTATTTTCATGAAACAATCAAATACAAAAAATCAATTGAAAAGTAAAAAAAAAATTCTGAATATACTTTCACTAGTCTACTGAACAGTGTCGGTCGGCAGCCACAAACATGGTGCCGCAGTGGTTGCTGTACCATGGTAGCTACCAACTGATGCCGTGGACTGGCAAAAGTATAATCAGAATTTTTGTTCACAATTAGCCCACCAGAAATAATTTACTTCCTAACTTCGTGTAAATATAAATCATATTCCTAGCTTAACGGATTGAATGTTTACTATTTAATCGAGAAAACGCTGGCGCAACTCCCAGATGTATCTCAAATTCTCAGCAATCCAGAGTAACATAATTTCAATATTTATATGTAAATTCTACTGAATAACGTAGTAATGACAGAACAAATGTTTATTAAAGTATGTACTTAAGGTCCTATACAGGGTGTCAACGAAACCTGGGGCACCCTTATAATTTTTTTATTTTTTGAGATATTAAAATGAAATGCAATATACTCTTTATATAGCATTTTTTGACATAGAACACAGGTTTCTGTCACTTCCGGGTGCCCCAGGTTTCATAGACACCCGGTATACACAATTAGGTCAACAATATAATATATCTAAATTAATTACATTTATATTCAGAATGTGAATCTGATTATTTAAAACTGTTATTTGGCTCCCACTTTACTACTTGCCAATGGGCTTGGAGCAAATACTTTTTGAATAAATCGACACCACCGAAACATTTGTTAGTTTAATAATTTTTATATTGCAGTTCTTCTGGGAAAATTGTCCTCAATATTTAGATTAAAAACAGCATTAAGAACAGATGAACGGATTCGTTTAATGAATGAAATGATATTAGGAATTCAAGTTATCAAAATGTACACCTGGGAAAAACCTCTGGCAAAACTTATAGCAACAGCTCGAAAGTATATCCTTACTTAATTTGATTTGTGATAACTAACAATAATTAATTCAGGAAAGAAATAAATGCAGTAAGAGCTGCATCCTACGTGGTCGGAATATACTTGTCTTTCATAATGTTTGTAACACGTACGGCGTTATTTGTGACTGTCTTAGCGTATGTTTTATTTGGCAATAATATACGTGCAGAGCAAGTGTTTATTTTAATATGTTATTATGATATTTTGAGAACGTCTATGGCGGTATTTTTTCCCCGGGGAATTGCTTTGACTGCTGAAACCCTAGTTACGGTCAAGAGATTGAATGAATTTCTTTTACACGAGGAACAACAGGAACAACAACCAGTTGACACAAACATTGCAAAAGGTACAGACAATTCAGTAACCATCCGAAATGCAACAGCTAAATGGGTACAGTCCTCAGCTGCAAATACATTTACAAACGTAAACTTAAGTATTAAACGCGGCACCCTAGTGGTGGTGATCGGTCCGGTAGGAAGTGGGAAGACTAGCCTCCTTTATGCAATTTTAAGAGAATTACCTTTAATTACTGGAAGTGTGCATATAAATGGCAAAATAAGTTATGCATCCCAAGAACCATGGTTATTCACCGGTAGCGTGCGACAAAATATTGTATTTGGCCAGGAAATGAACAGAGAAAGATATACGCAGGTTGTCAATAAATGTGCATTAGAACGTGATTTTGTTCTTCTTCCGTACTCTGACAAAACAATAGTTGGAGAAAGGGGAATTTCACTGAGTGGAGGACAAAGGGCCCGCATTAATTTAGCCAGAGCTGTTTATAAAGAAGCTGATATTTATTTGTTGGACGATCCCCTATCAGCAGTCGATACGCATGTAGGAAAAGAACTTTTTGATAACTGCGTAAAGGAATACTTAAGCCAAAAGACTGTTATTTTAATTACGCATCAGCTCCAGTACTTACAAGATGTAGATCATATAGTTATACTCGATAATGGTGTAATCAAAGCTGAAGGAACTTTCACTGAACTGCAAAGTTCCGGGTTGAACTTTGCAAAATTATTAAAAAGCGAATCACAGAATCAAGAGCTTATAGCCAAACCTGAACCAACGCAAGTTTCTGTACAATTGTTTATGAGTTCCGATTTGAACTTTGCAAAATTATTAAAAAGCGAATCAGCGAATAAGCAAGAGCTTATAGACAAACCTGGACCAAGGCAAGTTTCTGTACAATTGTTTATGAGTTCGGCTTTGAACTTTGCAAAATTATTAAAAAGCGAATAAGAGAAAAAGCAAGAGCTTATAGCCTAGTCTATTTTTAGTGTACGTTCTTCAAACGTTCCAACACAAGTGGAAGAGCAACGAAGTACAGGCAGTGTTTCGTGTTATGTATATAAGTCTTATGTCAAGGCAGGTGGAAATGCTTGTGTTATTCTTATCCTAGTATTTTTATTGATAATTGCCCAAGTTGCGGCCAGTTTAACAGACTATTTCATTACATATTGGTAATATGAAATAGACATGGCTTTATTACCAAAATACTAAATATAATAGTGTTACAGGGTAAATTTAGAGCAAAGAAGAGACGAAAGAAGTATGATGAATCTAAATGGCTAATAAAGAAGGTTATTCTGAATACATTTGTTTTTAGATCAGAACCATTTACATTTTGATGACAACTTTTGGGAGTTTTCAACAGAAATGTCAATTTATATATACTCGGGATTAACAGCAGCACTTATAGTACTCACGCTCATTCGTTCATTTACCTTTTATGCAGTATGCATGAATGCGTCAATTAATCTTCATAATAAAATGTTTAATAGTTTAATTCGTGCAGTAATGAGATTTTTTAACACAAATAGTTCTGGACGTATTTTGAACCGATTTTCAAAGGATATTGGTTTGATAGATGAACAATTACCGCATGTCCTGATAGACTGCATACAAATTGGGCTCGCATTTTTGGGAATAATAACTGTGGTTATCATAGTTAACCCTATATTTTTAGCCCCTACAATAGTAATTGGAATAGTATTTTATTCTGTCAGAAGATTTTATATGGCTACTAGTCGAATTGTGAAAAGATTGGAAGGAGTTAGTAAGTAATATTAGGTTTGATTAAAAACCAATGATATAAATAACTGCATTTTAGCCAGAAGTCCTGTTTTTGCGCACTTAAATGCTTCGCTTCAAGGATTAGTAACAATAAGGGCATTTGATGCGCAGGCTACTCTAATAAAAGAATTTGATAATCACCTAGATCTGCACAGTTCAACTTGGTTTATGTTCATATCTACTTCGCAAGCGTTTGGTTATTGGATGGATCTTACTTGTGTACTTTATATTGCAATCGTTACCTTTAGTTTCATTGTATTTGAAAATGGTAAGTAAATGCGTTAGTCATGACAAACTTACTAAATGTGCTTGTTTTGTTGGTACAATAAACCCTTCTTCTTCTTTGACCTTTTCCCTCAGAGGTTGGTCGTTCTCAGATGCCAATATTCTCTAGTATTATAGTCACCTTCTTCTAAATCCTCTTCTTGCATTGTTTGGTGTATTGCCGTCAAATGAGAACGGTACAATAAACTCAGCTGAGTAAATTTTGGTGATGAAGTGGGCCGAAACATATATTCTGATACATTGCCGCTTTGGCTTTAGCTCATCATGCAAGCACAGGTGTCGATGTAAATTGTGTGTTGGATATGTTCACTTTAAATCTGTTAAATGTTTAGTATTCCGGAGGTTGTGCATTAACCTCCCCGCTCTTCAGAAGGGTCTGTACCCAGATTGGACGGCTACTAACAGCCTCTGTTTTTCTATGTTAGATACGCTGAAACTAAAAACTCGTCAACCCATCTGGCCAGCATGGCTTATAAAGTCTAACATCTCTCCCCCGCACATTTAAATCTAAATTAATATGAATTTGACACCAAAGAACGATAGGTTCCAGTCTGTGACTGGATGCATGCTTACTATCATGGTAGAGATAGTAAACGCAGAAAGTCAAAGGGTTCGACCATGCTGTTGTAAGATATTAATCATAGCAACATACAATGTCAGAAAACTCAAAACACAAGAACGCTTAATGGAATTTGAAGCTTAAATAAAAGACAGAAATGAGGATCTAAGAGGCGTATAAGCTAAATAAAAAGAAAGAAACAAGTGTACATAAGACTTAACAGTGGAAACGTACTTTATCGCTCCTCATGGGATAATAACACACGAGGGGTAAGCTTCATTATAAATGAAAGAATCACACGTAACAGAAACATATAGCATATCGCTGAGAGCAACAGAATTATCAGAACGATATAAAATAAAACTAATTCCGGCAAATGTACCTACGGCAGACTACGACGAAAAGGAAGTAGATAGCTTGTATAAAGACGTGACGAAAGCCATACGACGCAAGCAGATACCTCGTAATGAGAAATATGAGTCTAAAGGTTGAAACTCAATTTCATTACCAGAACTCGAGTATCTTTTAGAAATGCATCTTTCTAGTGGCAATTTCAGTCGTACATTTTACTTCATACTAGAAAACGGCTTGCAAAGTGGTTACCCTTGATCGCATCAGTTGGGCTATAGCCTCATTTGACCCATTTAAGAGACCGGCGTCTTCTCTGTCACCCTTCAAGGCTACCTGTACCATCTACTTCTGCCTTGTCTCGCCATGGGGTACATGCATGTAACCCTGAGTGAATGATGAAAATGCAGCGGGTCGACGAAATGACAGAGAACAAAAACTAGTGGAATACATAAACAGCCATAAAGCATATAGCAGGTGTGGCCTGACATGTAGTCCATTTATTAGAGATATAAAAAAGGTATTTTGGTGCAAAAGGTTGAGGAGTTTTGAAACTTGGCAAGAGTGTAGACTTGGGGGCCCTAAGTATGACGCTAAGTTTGCGACCACGAGGGACCGCCGCTCGCGCCGCCATCTTTGAAAAATGGCGGCCAAAAGCAGTTTTTAGCATATAACTCCATTCCTGAGAAAAAATTTCTCATTAAAAGTTGTAGAGGATCAAATTTGCTAGAAAATTGCTTATATACATTTTTTCTTCAGACTAATACTTTCCGAGTTACAGGGCCGAACAATAGGACGAATTTTTTTAAATCGCACCCTACGTCTTACCAATTATCTACCAATTAGCGTACCTAAAGTAGCCTTATCTAATATTTAGGATGATTGAATCCTTTGAAATGTGGTGTTACAGAAGGGCTCTAAAAATTGCATGGATTGAAAAAATATCAAACGAAGAAGTACTAATAAGAATGGGAGAGGAAAGAAACATATGGAGACATATAGGCAAAAGAAGAATGCAGACAGTCGGTCATATTTTGAGAAGAGATGGGCTACTGAAAATAATTATTGAAGGCACAGTAAATGGAAAAAGACCGAAAGGTAGACCCCGCCTCAGGTATATTAAACAAATAATTGAAGACTCTAGAAGCAAGAACTACGTCGATATGAAAAGGAAAGCGACCGATAGAAGATTATGGATGGCTGCAACAAATCAGTCTAAGGACTGATGACCTTGGAGGAGGATAGAGATATATCGTATATATACACTGTCCGTATATGTATTTGGTGGTACCTATCACTTGTACCTTGTACCACTTTTATCTACCACTTGTATATTGTTACATGTTATAATACTTACCCTTGCGCGTTAGAAATTCCTTTTAAAATTGTTCTTTACAAAGAGAGGTCATTTCACCCTCAGACGGTTGGAAAAATTTTGGTCTGGCATTTGGTCGTATATGACCATCGAACAAACCTTAATGCGCACCATCAAGAGCATTAGTGGTCTGACACACGTATGGACACTAGGAATGGTCTATTTGCACAATATCTGTGAGGGAATAGAAGAGTTTAGCGCCATCCGAATGAGCACAACGGAGCAGTTTGTGGATGTGGATATGCGGCCGACGCGTATACAGCGTGACCAGAATGATGCGACAAAGATTGCAGAATGGCTATCGTAACATAATCCGTTTCCGCAAGTCGACAGTTTGCTCTCCATCAACAGTGGCGTCGTTATATCCACTGATTTTCGATAAAGCGATGATTCCACCTTTTTCGGAAGAACGATTCTTGGCGAGCGATAGCAACAAAAGCAATTTCATTTCAATGTTAATTACGAATTTTAAAGAACAGAATTACACAGTCAAGCAGGCAGTAGAAGATGCGGATGTTCTTATCATTCAGACGACAGCCATCGACATGCCGTCGTCGTTTACGTGTGTTTTCGTTGTCGGAGAAAATATAGATTTGTTGGTTATTTTAACTGTAAAGGCGAGAAACCATGCAAATATTTTTTTGCTGAAACCGGCGAGGGGAAAAGTTGCTGAAACGCTTTATTCGACGCGGAGCCTGAAATATAAGGAAACTGTTACATGCAATCAGTGGTTGTGACACCACCTCTGCTCTCTTTAACCCAGGAAAATTGAAGTACCTCAGTCCCTTGGATAAAAACGACGCGTCGCTTGACACTATAGCAATCTTCCAAGACCTGGAAGCAGATGCGGATGCTCTCGCTGCAGCTGGTGAAGCGTTCTTATTGGCACTGTACAACGGATTGTCTGCAAAGGACACATTGGATTCCCTTCGCTGCAAAAATTCTGTGAAGTGTGTGTCCAAGAACAAATTTAATCTCGCATCCCTGCCACCCACAAGAGATGCTGCAAGGCAGCATTGTCTGCGAGCGTACCACCAGGTCGCGATGTGGTGTGGCAGTGAAAAAGATCCTGAGCAATATGGCTTCTTTACGTTGAGGAGCTAAATTTTCCTAATTAGTTAAGAATCAATTGCTTAATAGCGTACTCATCCAAACAAGAACGTACAAAAACTAAACGGTTCAGCTGGGGAGATAAAATTAAGCAATTATCAAAATCGCATGTATTTCTCATATGTCTCACATGTCAGGCCACACCCGGTATAATCACTACAAAAAAGGAGAATAAAAGATGAACAATGTCCCAATGGACTAACAAAAAACGAGATCGACTATGTAATTTCATCACAGAAGCATTATGTAACTGTAATCAGTACCCAATTTGCAGCGACCATAAGCTAGTATGAGAAAAGATAGTCCTATATAACAAACAGATGACATCTTCTTTTTGAAGTGACATGTCCTTTACAGGGCGTTGCTGGTCTTCTCTCCATATGTCTGTGATGTGCGTGTCAAGTAACCTACAGACATAGGGGCTTACAGCTTTGTGTGGGCTTCTAACCACGGAAGTACTTGCACTTCTACTTCAGAGAAGGCTTACTAGGCAGAATACCTAGGTGGTTTGCCATTGCCTTCCGAGGGAATCGAAACCGGGCCATCTCAGCAGTCAAACGCATGCTGAACCAACTACGACCGCGACAGATGACATATACAGTATAAATTCGAAAATTGTAAAACACACTAAAGAACTCTGGACAAAAGATTGTAAAAAACAAAACACAACAAAATAGAATATACATAACCAAACAAAACAATACAAAAAAATAAGAAAAGATGTAACAAAATATAACCAAGAACTCATAATAAATACCATAAATAGCAACTCAAGCCTCAAAATCTTAAACAGAAAAATAAATGACGAAGAGTTAAAAATAATAAATAAATTATACAATGAAGAAGCAAGCCTAACATTTAACAGAGAAGAAATTTTGCACATAACGGAAGACTTTTACAAACAATTATATAAATCTAAAGCGACACAAATGCAGTAGAAAGAACATTTAAACAAGATTATCAATGTTGGCTCGGAACAAATTCTTGAAGATTAACGAAATAGAAACAGATGTAAAAAATAATCGAGCACCAGGCGAAAACGAAATTATATTTGAATTGTTACGGTAAGGAGGACGAGATCTATTAAAAGCACTAAAAATACTATTCGATCAGTGTATCCAGCAGAGGAAGTACCAAAACCATGGAATAACGTAATAATGGTATTGCTGTGTAAAAAAGCAGACAAAACCAATTTCGAAAACTAATGTCCAATAAGCTTTCTGAGCCAAAGATATAAAATATTATCAAATAATTCAAATACAAATAGAATAACAAACAAACTAGATTTATACCACTCACCAGAATAGGCAGGATTCCTAAAAAATTACCGAACGAACGCAAGAAAACGTTAGAGTACAAGAAAGATGTGCAAATATCGATTATTGACTATAATAAAGCATTTGGTTCAGTTGAAATATGGGCAATATTAAACACACTAGAAAAATCTAGAATAGACTACAGATATTCGGAGTTAATAGCAAACATACTTACATAAAGAAGCAACCAGTTTCATAAAATTATAAACATTAAGTAGATAAATAAAAATGGAAACAGGTACCAGGTAGGGCGATACAATCTCGCCAAAGCCTAGGATTGCGTTTAGACGACCAGTTACATAAATAATTTGAAATATGCGGAAAAAGTAATAGATGGAACACGAAACGGAGACGGTAGGCAGGAGGAAAATCGAGACGAAGGCTTAATACAAGATGGTATGACGATGTAAAACGGGTTGCAGGACTGAAGTGGATCAGAACGGCCCGAGATCGAGAAAATTGAAGAAAATTAAGGAAAGTCTCTGCTCGGCCAATGGGCACAACCTGGTTGAAAAAAAAAGAGAAAAATGTAATAAAAGCTCTTAAGAAGTCATTACCACAAACATGTGTCTTAGAACAATGCGTAATACCCGTTCTGAAGTACGGTGTTGAGACGTGGCCATTTACTTCAAACATACAACAAAAGTTCCATGCTACACAACGACACGTGGAGGGAGCGATATCAAACCTAACACTGCGAAATAGGACGCTTATAAAACGGATTCGGGAAAAACTGAAATTGTAGACATCATAGAAACACTATATCAAGCAAAATGGCAGTGTGTTAACTATATAGCAAGAATGGACACCAACAGATGGGCACGAAACACAACAGAGTGGCGACCTTGGACTCCAAAAAAAGCATCGATAGGCCCGTCACAAGATGGTACGATGATATACAGAAAAATAGCTGATAAATTGTGGATAAGAACAGCATAAGACAGGGATAACTAGAAATGATTAGGGGCGGCAAGTGTTAATGATTAACGCTGATTAAAGAAAAAGAAAGAAGAAGCATCTAGCAGCGTGACTCATATTCTCAATTGGTTTTGTTAAATTGCGCAGGCGAATCCTTTTCCCCCATTCTTCCATCTGTACCATACATTCTGTACCTACACCTTTTGCTTATACCTTATTGTATTTTTCCTTTTAGACTCATGGGGAATACTGTCTACAGTCTACAGCAAACATCTCCCTTTTCTACACACGAACATATTAATTTGTCTTAATATGCGTCTATTACAAAATATATTTTTTCTAGAAAAACTTGGTGGAAATGTGGGATTGGCAATAACACAAGTTTTAGCATTAACTGGGATGTTTCAGTGGGGTATGCGACAGTCAGGTGAATTAGAAAATCAAATGACTTCCGTCGAACGTGTATTGGAATACACTCAACTTGAAAGTGAACGCCCTTTAGAAACTGCACCAGATAAAAAACCATCAAAAACATGGCCAGAAAATGGGGAAATTAAATTTGTAAAAGTGTCCCTACAATATTTTCCTGGTGACCCACCTATACTGAAAAACTTGAATTTTACAATTCGACCTTTAGAAAAAGTAGGCATTGTTGGAAGAACTGGAGCTGGAAAATCATCATTAATTTCTGCACTTTTTCAACTTACCGAAACCGAAGGCTCTATTCTGATCGATGACATTGATATTACATATTTGGGATTGCATGATTTACGATCAAAAATATCTATAATTCCCCAAGAACCTGTTTTATTTTCGGGAACCATGAGGAAGAATTTAGATCCGTTCGATGAGTTTACCGATGAAACTTTATGGAAGGCATTGGAAGAAGTTGAATTAAAGGAGGCAGTTATTGATATGGCTTCAGGTACCTTAGTTTGTACACAATTATTAATTTCTTATCATATACAACAAATTAATAATACATTGCTTAGGTTTAAATTCACAAATATCAGAAGGGGGTACAAATTTTAGTGTTGGACAACGACAGTTGGTATGTTTGGCTCGAGCGATTATTCGTAACAATAAGATTTTAGTCTTAGATGAAGCCACAGCCAATGTAGATCCTCAAACGGATGCTTTAATTCAACAGACTATAAGACAAAAGTTTAATAAATGCACAGTGTTAACAATAGCCCACAGGTTGAATACGATAATGGATTCTGATAGAGTGTTAGTAATGGATGCCGGTATGATGGTGGAATTTGATCATCCCAGTATTTTATTAGAAAATAAAAATGGAATATTTTACAGTATGGTTCAACAAACTGGTAAAGTTATGGCAGAGAACCTTATAAAAATAGCTAAGGAAGTAAGTAGAGCAATAACCTCTATTAATAGACGCCTCTCTAAAGTATACACCTCTACATCTACATTACGGACTATTTTTAAGTCAAAAACTTTTAATATTTGTGTACATAGTCTGTAACCTTCACTATAAAAACCTATATTTATTCTGTTTCAGAACTACAATAAAAAGCCATCAAAACAAACTAAAAAGCTGTAAAGCATAAAACCAAATAATTTCTCAGCTCAACAGGTATTATTAAAATTGTAGAAACAGTTGCCCGTTTAGGAAGTGACAAAATCGTAATCGCTATGACATTTGTACATACCTACATAAAGTACATATATTTAAAAAAACTTGTAATTTTATATGAAACATTTTGATGTAGGTAACTGCAAATTATGCTCCATTTTGCTATTCCCTAAGAGTTAGCATTAATCTGTAATTTAGTAAAAATTATTTAATTTGTTTTTTAATATTAAGGTAAATATTTAACTATCTATGTATTATGTAAAATATATTTTCTGATAATGATTTCTGCATTTTTATTATATAGGTAGCTATTTCAAATTGCCTTTTTACTCTCATATCGTTTTTCTTTAAATATTGAACAATATATGCGATAAAATACATCCCTGAACACACATTGTCGTCATTTAGATTTATTTGAATCTTCCTTAAATCAGTTAAAGATGCAACTAAAGGATCTAAAATTATTGTTCTCGCGCCCATGCATTGTGATGGTATCGCCATGTACAACATGATTAATTACAATTCCTTTCTTTTTCTTGTCTAGTTTTAGTTTAGCTTGTAATTAGAGATAAGAGCAATATCTATGTTTTATGTTTATAAGAAACATGTAATTAGGCTTTGCCTGTTTGTTTCTTCATAATAAATAATATGCAGCTAAATCTAAAATATTGCTAAGGGTCAAGACATTATTAGCTTAGCTTTGCATACGTAAGAATGAGAATAGAAATTTTGCTATTGTTGGCCCACCGTTGTAGTCATTCTGTAACTAAATACCTAATGTTCACGATTTTTTGGGAAATTTGGAGTGATTTTTTCAAAATTGGAAATTAGAAGTGGACACTGTATATTTTTACATTAATTTATTGCTGCACCTTTAACGAAATGCAAATGTGTTTAAATTTTATTTAAAGTATCAAAACTTTGGTCCTTTTAAATTTAATAACAAATTTTATTCTAAGGAAAGGTAAGTTTCTGCTAAAACTTAGCATCTGCGTGTTATCAGCTTGGCCTCGCATACTTGAGCACCAGTTGGCCCACCACTGTCGCCCCTCTACCCTTTAATTTTTCAATTAAAGGTGCAGAGCACAAGTTGCAGTGTTAAAGTAATGACATCAAATTAAATACTGTTAATTATTTTTAAAAATAACGTTTTAAAGTTTTGACATAAACAGTGATTATTGTTGTTGCTTGGGCGTCTACGTAGGTAAGAATTTATAAAATTACCTAACCAGCTATTGTTTGATATTTAATATCAAAGAAATAGTTTATACTTCTACTTACAAAGCTCCATATTTGCTTTGTAAAGCCATTTTTGAGAATATAAGAAGGAAGAGGTAATCTCTGTGAATTAAAGCAGAATTAACTGAAATATTTTTACATTTTATACAAATTTGAGTTTGAGTTTATTGAGTGCTATTTTATTGAATATCAAAGTGTTTACGTAACTAACAAAACATTTGTTGGCCTTCTTTTGATATTTTTTGTTTACAAACGCTTCCCTTAAAACACCATGTTTTTGTTAATGTAGTAAATTATTTCAGCTTTGATAACAGTTCATTTGGTTGTGCAATTAATTTTGAAAGTTATTCACAAGCATTCTAAGTTTAATAATCATAAATATTAGGCAAAAATGGCATTTATTTCTCAGTTCCTGTTGGTTTAGAAACGTTAAAATCGCACATCTTTTGCTCACTTTAAATTTAAATATGCGATATGAACATTTTTAATCTAAAGTCAAATTGAAAGTTAGATTTGGTTGTATTTAGAATTTATTGCTTGCGTCGCGTCGTGACAAACCATGTACAAAAATTTTAATTCTAAAAGATGGAGAGATTGCTCCATTGCTGTATTTTGTACTATTCATCTCAATTTATAAAATGCACTTCAAACTGAATAAATTATTTTAAGAATTTTATTGAGAAATATGAAATATAAGAAATATTTTAAATTATTATTGTTTACTGCATTCCAGTTATTGATTCTGCTCTTCACTATTTTTTTTTTTAATTTTAAATTTATTTAATTAATTTTTAGAGGTTAGTGTTTGAATATTGTTTTAGCCTTAAATTTTATCTTTCATTTACAGATTAATATTTAAAAATAAAATACTTTTAAGTTTTTTCGGAATTATGAGAGCTGAAATATTTTGCTGTTGTTGTAAAACAACAGAGTCGCAGTTTCGACATTTTGTAATTTAATATCTTTTCGAATTAAGTTAACTTAATCAATTTTGGAATTAAATACTATGTAAGTAATGCTGTAACTAAAAATAATCTTTCGAGAATATTTCAAAAACAGTTTTGGTCGGGACGAAGTTTTTTCTGAATTAGATTTTCGTTTTAAACAAATTAAGAAATATGTTACAATTTATGGAGATGTTTTGGCAAACTTAAAAATTTGTTACGTTGACGTTTTTTCGCCGGAGTGGCAGGCGGACGGTTTCCCAGTCGGATGCTCGGCGAGTGGCTTGCCAAGTCACCGAAACACAGGAAGGCGTGGTGTTTACCACACCAGTCCGTAAATATACCGTGCGAAACAACTGAGGTATGAAAAGCAACTTTGGAAACCTTAACCTTCCATGTTGCCGGCTATGCTCTCTCGTGGGGCGTTGGTCAATAGCTTACCTTACCTTAAACGTTTGTGTTTTGAAAATCATAAACGATTTTAATTTAAATTTAAATATGATGAACGCAGTTTGTATTCTAAAAATTAACACGTTTAATTAAAAGACCTAACTTGTAATTCTGAAGTTGCTAAAACGTTATTCGTTTAAAATTCAATACCAAATTTGTTTTCAACGTTTATATACAGTGAGCACGTAAAGGTTGGAATAAATTCGATAAAATCTTTATTGGGCAAGTAAGAAAATAATGCTCGGACACGTCGATTTTCTTTTTTAGATGCGCATTTTTTAGTATACGTATATTTTTTATTACGTCATCCCTCTTCGAGTTATGACGTCATCATCAGTTTTTTTAAATAGCAACACCCTCTTTTGATAATACCATTTAAAAGAGCACATTTTTCTGGGTATAGACGCCAAATTTTGTGGTATGTTACATAACAATATTTTCGAAAAAAACGTTTTAGAATTCATAACAATGTAATGAAATAACAATAGAAGAAACAATAAATACAACTAAAACCCATTAAATTAAACGTTGAAATTGCATATCATTCACCTCTTGACAATATCCATCTATTGGCGATTCAGATAATCACTCACAATCTGCGAATGATGTGGTGACGCGCCATCTTGTTGGTACCATATTGATTCGTCCGGCATTTGGGGATTTTGATTATTTGGATATAGTGCTACAAGCGCGGGAATTATCTGTTGTTGTAAAAAATTCAAATATTTTTCAGCATTTAATGCGCCGTCAATAAAAAATGGTGCAACAATTGTCGTACTAATTTCTTGAAAATATTGTTATGTAACATACCATAAAATTTGGCGTCTATACGCAGAAAAATGCGCTCTTTTAAATGGTACTATCAAAAGAGGGTATTGCCATTTAAAAAAACTGATGATGACGCCATAATTCGAACAGGGATGACGTAATAAAAAATATACGTATACTAAAAAATGCGCATCTAAAAAAGAAAATTGACGTATCCGAGCATTATTTTCTTACTTGCCTAATAAATATTTTATCGAATTTATTCCAACTTTTACGTGCTCACTGTATGAACGCAACGTCACCAAACAAAACTTGTGAATTGTTTAAAAATAATTTGACGGTTTTAATTTAAATTGCAGTGATGTTTGAGTACATTTAAATGGTAAGCTTTATTAAATTGTGAAAGTTGTTACTATTTAATAATATTTTTCAAATTTATTATATGAGAAAGAAAAAAATACGCATTTATAAAGTTATAAGACAGACAACGTCCTAAGATAAGTATTCTTAAGAGCTAGTATTTTTTTATTAAACATTTTCAGTTAATCATTTGACTACAGTTTGGTAGTAGATAATCCCGTTGTTGTTCTTAGTTGAGACAACTTTTGCGGACACTGATTTTTAAAAATTATTATTTATTTTGCAACACCTTCGCAGATGTAAATGTCTTTTCAACACAAGATTCTCAACTTCTGTACAAACGTAGTGAATAAATTTATGACTGGGGTGATTCATAAATTGAAAAATGCTATTGTTAAACCAATCTAATTTTAACAAACAATAATTCAAAATTTCTATAATTTTGAAGATGTAATTTCTATTTTTAATTAATACGAATTAATGTCGAAAGTTCTTAGTACTTAATTGTATCTTTAAAATTTGGATTTTATTCATTCGGTCCGCATGTGGACATATGCCTCCTCCATTTCTTTCCATTTATCTCTCGTGCCGTTTCCATCCATCTTTTCCCACCTATCTTTCTTATGTCATCGTACCATCTGATAAGAGGGCATCCCAGGCTTTGCTTTTTTCCCCATGGTTTCCACTCTGTTGTGATTCACGCCCACCTTGTTGGGTCTATTCTTGCTGTGTCCGTCACATCATAACTTCATTTTCATTACTGCCTGTCCAATGTCTTCAATTTTTGTTTGTTGTCTAATCCAGTGTATTGGCTTCCTATCTTTCAGTGTGATGTTTAATATTGCTCGTTCCATGTATCTTTGGGCTACTTGTAATTAATGTAGTGTTCTTTTTGTGAAAGTCTTCCTGGGCTTTCACATGGGAAAGGAACTAATTAACGTTAATTTGTTATAAGTTCATTATTTGATGTATGTTTATTATTATAGCATTGGTGCAGACCTGTAACTACTTGAAAAAAATCGTGAGCAGTTGTGGACCAGGCCATGTGTCAAACACCAAGGAGGGTATTTGAGAAACGAAGATGATGGTACTGAAACATTGGGAACGACAGAACCAGGAGAATACATTTTCACCGTGGATGGGATTGCACCAATAAAGGACTGCTGCAGTGCCAACATTTTCAAGCTGGGCGCAAGGTAAGTGCACAGTTTTATTAATTACCGTTTATAATTAAGAATTGTGTGAATTAATGAGAAGTTGGCGTCTTAACCAAGACTACACAGGGTGATTCACATAAGACGCGCCCCTTAACAATTTGAATAGGCAACCCAACTTACAAATTCAGAAATAACGTTGATCTATTAATTCTCGATTAAACGATACAATCAGAGGTAGCTTGCTTCAAAATGGCTCTATCTAAGTAAGCGATCTGTCAAAGAATCTTAGAACATGCGAGTTAAAATTTTGACCTATAAGCTCTGCAGAACGAACCTGGTCCCTTATTAAGTCGGATACATATTTTTGTTTATTGAAGGTAAAACGTATTTTAAACATTACGTCAACAAATAAAAACTTAAATAAATCCTAACCATTAACCATTTTTTCAAAAACTTCCTTTTATTTCCTATAGAACACATTACACTAAAAATATTGATCGTTACTTTTTTTGTTGTTGTAGAAAACACAATTTAATTAAAGAATCCTGATGTTTATTGGTAAAAAAGAAAGTAGGTACATGATTTTATCACAAATTATGTAAGTTCTGCAGTAGTAGAAAAGTCGTAGTATGGAAATGGAAATACTGTAAATTCATTTCCGTTCTAAAATAAATTTTACTACATATTACTTTTTTTAACTGAAAACATCTTGATAAATTAGAGGCACAGTCCGTGACAATGTTATTATTGTTATTATTAGCTTGTAGAAATCCCTATATATAGGGCAAAGGCCTCCCCTTTTCTTTTATTCTTTGGCTTTGCACCTTCTAAAATCTATTCACTTATTAGTGAGGGGGTTCTTGGCATTAAACTTAGTCCTAGAATTAATTCTAAAAATTCACGTTTTGAGACTAAATTCACTATTTTGAAAATTTGAAAGGAACTATATGAAGCTGAAATAATAGCGTAAACGTTCAATAAAATTCTAATTATTCTAAATGACACAGTATTACGGCTAAGTATTTTAAAATTGGGCAACAAAAATATCAAATTTTATACATATTAGAAATTTAAGTGCCTACTTAAATTTTTAGAATCAAATAAGCCAACGGTTTCGGACATATCCATAACTTGAAGTTTTAAAACTTTACGTTTTGAATAAATTAAAAATCTGATGTTTATATCTTTAATTTAGTATTTCAAAATGTTAGGGTTTTTTGCTTAGCTTAAAAAAGGGCTTTCTAAAGTTTCTACCTTAAAGATTTTAAAACTGAAATCGGAAATCTTAATCAGTTCTTATTTTCTAAGGTGGCAAATAAAAATTCAGCAATTTTTCTAAAATGTCAAGCTAAGTCCAAGGGCAAACAAGGGTCACCAAGGAAGATATCTGGAATAATGCATCGCAGGGTATATGCGTATGAAAAAGGGCAAGACTGAATTTGAGAATCCTGCAAAAACTAATTTCAAAAATATCTATTTAAATCACATTTCCAAGAGAAGGATTTTTGAAATTAAAGAACGAGGTAAACAATTAATTTCTAAGTTCCAGTTTTCACTTTCAAAAATCGAATAACAAATCCTACAAAAATTGAAACAATAATGTTCCTCCTTTTTAAAAACTTTGCAAGGTTTATCGATTTCAAATTTAAAAAACCTATTTCCATATTCAAATGTTCAATTCAAATGTTCAATTCAAATGCTGAAGTGGTTATTTCGAAAAAATGTTCAAATTTTTTATCCTAAATAAAGAAAGTTATAATGTTTTTGTTAAAACATGGTCAAAATGAACTAAAATGTTGTTAATTAATAGGGCGACTAAAATATTATACTAAATCGAAGGAAAATATAAAAATTAAAAAATATCCGTTCTCGTCACAGACCTACAAATATTTTTCTACATTTTTTAAATTTAAATACTTTTAAGACTAAGAATCGTTTGGAAATAATTCAAAAACAGCCTTAATTAGGACGAAGATCCTTTCATCATTTGTATTTTGTTGGTTTTTATTAAGGAATACATTAGAAATATTTCAGCAAACTTAAAAATTTGTGTTACGTTATAAATAAATAAATTGGGAAATTTCAAAGTATTTTAAATCAAAATTCAGGTTTGGCGAACACAAATTACATTCTGAAACTGAAACATTTTGAATTATAAAACAGTAAAATGCAATTTTAAATACAAGGAAACATTTCTTCAACGTAGTGGACATGCAACTTTTTGATAAAACATGAATACAAGGCCGTTTAACAAATATTTATTCGTTATCATCTCTGCCCAAAACGAGTTCAAACCTTTCACAAAACTGGCTTTCTGATAATTTGTAACATTCTCGCTCTTTTAATATTGAACGTTGAAGTGTGCAGAACTCAGTGCAACATCGTCAAAGTAAATTTATAAATTATCGTTAAATTATAGTGACATTTGAGTGCATCGAAATGGTAAGGGTTATTAAATTATGCAAGTTATTGTTTAATAGCATTTTATTTAGGACTCACTGTTTTCCTATAAAAATTATAAGCCTTTTATTGTAAGTTGTAAGTCATTTTATTCTCTCCACTTGACACTTTTTGTCACTTATATTATTTTGTTGAATTATTTGTTATTTCCTGATTTTACTTTTATTAGTATCATTAGCGTTATATAATTAGTCCCAAGGAAGTACCCCAGCTTCATATTTTTATTTGAGTATATTCATTAGTTTAATATACACTATTCATCGAAGACTATTTATTGAATTTTAATAGTTTGTGCAAATAAAGATGGTAGAATTTATTAGATTATAATAGGTAATAAATTCTTTATTTATGAAACATAAAAAATGGGTAAATTGTAGAATAATAAACCAAAAACCGCCTCGAAATATTTTAAAAAACTATTTTTTCTAGTTAAGCATTTTCGGTGATTTTTTTTCCATAATTAGTTATTAGTTGCGTATCAGCAGGTCTCTTGTACCTACTTATCCGAAATACCAGTCGCAGACAAAAATTGGAATATTTGATAAGAGGTTTCATAAGATACATATGGTCGGCTGTTTTTAGTATCATTCATTGTTTAACATGTCATTCTAATAAATTATGTAACGTAGGAAATGTAGCAATGATGGAGACGGATTTACCTGTAACAATATTCTGAACTTAGTAGAAAGTTAAGTGAATATTTTTATTACTGGGGTGATTCGTAAGTTCCTAATAATCTAAATTCTTCTAATTTTGGAAATTTAAACTTCGTTTTTAATTAATGTGAAAGAATTGAAAAAAATCTTACTATTTAGTCTATAACATTTGGATTTCATGCATTGAAAAGAATGAACTAAAGTTCATCAATAATACAGTTCATGATTGTATATACCGTAACTGTTACAGCATTGATATAAACCTGCAAATACGAACAAATTTATAATGGGCTGAGAACCAAGCCGTGTCTCAAACAGCAAGAGGATATTTGAGGAACGAGGATGATGGGGGTTGTGACATTGGAGCAGATGAAAGAAGGAGAATATCGATCACCGTGGATGGCCCTGGACCAACAAAAGACTGCGGATTGAGAACATTTCAACATAGGTATCAGGTAAGAACACATTTTTATTCATTAGTTTTATTAGAAGTGGTGCGAATGAATGAGAAGTAACTGTCTTAACCAAGACCTTATAAGTTCCCTACTTCTTCTTCTTACTCCTGTAGTTCCTTAAGAAGCAAATGGCACCAGAGGGGGCGTTTCAAAAGCAAAGTGGATGGCAGAGTTGCTAGTCCTGCCCACCATGGGTTGAGTTCGTTTCTATTGCTCTTTTCTGAACAAATTTCTTCCATTTTTCCATGCCCTGTGCTATGCATTTGGCTTTGCTCCGTGATAGATTTTGTAATTGTAGGTCTTTCGGCAGGTATCTTTCGGTCTACCTATTCTTCGCTTTCCTTGTGCGTTAAATTCTAATGCTTGTTTTGCTATCTTGTTATATGGTTCTCTAAGTGTATGTTCTATCCTGTCGCATTTCTTTCTTCTAATTGTGGTTTCGATCTTTTCCTCATTTGAAATTTCCCACAGATGTCGACTTGATATTTATTCGGGCAAATTTATTCGATGTATGTATCTAAGGCATTTATTAACGAAGGTTTGAAGTTTCTTAATGTTTTGTTTGTTTCTAACCCATGTTTCTGCCCCATAAAGTAGCAAACTTCTAATGGTTGTATTGCATAGACGGAGTTTTGTTTTGATCAGAATGTTTTTTGATCTCTATGTTTTGTTTAGCATATCAAATGTTGTTTGTGCTAAGGCTATTCTTCTGGTTATATTTTTTATGTGCCGCCGTTGGTATCTATCGAATTACCTAAATAGTCCACTTTCTTTATGTCTAAGTCCCCGAGTGTTATCGTTGGTTCTTCTTTATTTGCATTTGAGAGAATTCTTGTCTTGTTCCCATTTATTGTTAAGCCAACCTTTTCTGCTTCTAGGTTTTAACTTGTTTAACTTTCCTTACATTAGCTTTTTATTCGGTGTGGGCAAGCACATATCATTTTCAAACTCTCCAAGTCATCCAGTTTGCTGAAAATGCCCCAATTTATTTGGGATTTGTTATCCTCTGTATTTCGCACGACCCTTTTGTATATTTAATGTAGGTTACGCCAGTTCAGTACCTACTTATGCTATTTCATGGCAGAACTCGATGATACTTTGACGTCTAAATCGCTAATGGGTCTCTTAGACCTTGTCTTTTAGCACTGCTCACTATCACTATTTAAAAGGTCAGGTAGTTAAGTTTGATATGCAATGATTTGTTGCCAACATTGTAAAACACTGCGCCACTATGCTGATGTATGTTACGATAAATTTCCACGACCTGTCGATAATAATAAAGAAAGGTATTGGGACAGAATGCAACTTTTTATATAGATTTCCTGTGATAGTTTCATTGAATGTTCGACTCTTGCGGAGAAGTTGTCACACATTAGTTTGAGTGTTCTTATGTATTTGTCAGGTAGACCATATTACTTCAGTATTTTTTACATTTTTTGAAACTGAGTCGAATGCCTTGTTACAGTTAACACATTTGTCTTGTCCCTTTTCTATTATTTGTTCTATTACCCTTGGTTACAGACTACAGATCTATGCACGAACGCCTTTCCATAAATCCCTTAGCTTGATGGCTATGGCAGATTTCATTCTCTTCAAAATTAATGTGGTCATAATTTTTACTTGCTGTTGATGGAAGCATTATGGGTCTAAAGTTTTCGCATCAAGTTAGGTCGCCCTTCTTTGGTATCTTTATTAGTATGCCCTGTGTCCGATCATCTGGGATCCATTCTGCGGATTAAGCCTTGTTTACTAGTATGTACAATATTTCTATTGTGCTCTCCTTATCTATTTTTAGCAATTCGATTCCTATTTCGTCTATGCGTGGTGTTTTTAAATTTTTTATTTGTTTAGGCGTTTCTTCTATTTCGCCCTTTGCTGCGAGCTTTTCTTACTTATGTCAAGTTGTTGGGTTACCATATTGTTATTTATTTCTTCCTTGATTTCTTTTACTTTGTAGATCTCTGTAAAATATTTTGTCAGTATATTTCCATTACTTCTCCGTCTGTTTTATATACTTCGTAATTTCCCCCTTTAAGTCTTGATCTGGATTTGTTTGTTTAGTTATCTTATATAGGATTTTCATTTCTTTGTTGTGAGCAGCTTCTTCTGCTTCCTCCATTAAATTTTCCATGTTTGTTCGTTTGTCTTTAAGGTACCTCTTATTTTTGTTCCAATAATTTTACAGTAATTCTTTCATCATTTTTGTACCTCGTGTTTAATAATTTTATTTTTGCCTTCCTTCGATTGTGTTTATTGTAACACGAGCTTTATGGTTTTATATCCATGGTCTCTCTTGTTAATTGCCGTTTTATACACTTGCCATACATTCTCTACGGGATGATTTCTAAGGTGATCGAATACTCCTATACAGAATATATATATTTTTGTCCTCTTCGATATTGTTTAGTTTTGCGAGGTTAAATTTAGATCTTGCTGGTATGTTTTTGTTATTCTATTTTGTTATCTCATCTCTCGTTATTATTTTTGCTTTTACGAGGTGGTGGTTGAAGGCTATGTAGGCATCTCTTATCGCTCTTACATCCCGTAACGAATTTATCCATTTTTCTTCGATCATTATGAGGTCAATTTGGTTCTTATAGTGTTCATCAGGTGACGAACACGTGTGAAGGAAACTCTTAAAAACTTTCTTATGTTTGAAAAATATACCGCCAATTAACTATTAACTAGGCCATTTGTCTTAGAAAAATCAACAAACTTTTCTCTGTTCACAACTCCTAATCCATGTTTGTCCATCACATTTTCCTTTTCTGCATGATCACTTCCAACCTACTAAATTGTCCACAAATATATTTATTTTCAACCAGTTTGAGAAACTGTAACGTAATACAGTCGAACTTCGATAACTCGAACCATGACTTGCCAGAAAAAAAGTTCGAGTTATCAAGACTTCGAGTTATTAAATAAAATACATAATACGTATGTATTATTTTACAGAGGTGAAACGAATATTTGGTTAACGGTTAACTATTCGGCAATCGTAATATTCGGCCATTTTAATGAATATTTGGCATAACCGAATATTTCGCTGACTTTACTTAAATTTATCATTCATGACTACTTATTTTAAGGTAAATCTAACTTATTTCATTTTAAGTTTGCTTAAAAAATACCAACAAAGTTTATAGCCTCATATCTAGCCTTTTTCTGAAATTTCCCGTCTGAAACATATACTATTGAATTATTAGAAATATTTTACGTTGAAAATAATTAATACCCCGGATTCAAAAAGTTTAATAAAATTAATTACCGAGAATTTAGGGTTTGTAAACAAATTTCTGAACCAATGCATTCTTGTGTTGTCTACTCTTAGCAGGGCAGTTTAATAATTAAACAATAAATTAGTTTGCTGGTGACCGCAAAGAAACCTAAATAAAAGCTACGGTTTCTTAATCGGTGTAACAATAAGGCATGGGCGGGGGAGGGGACATATTATGGTTAAGGGTTCAATGTTATTTAAACCATTGTACAGAGAATCGGTTGTATGTTCATTTGTTTTTAAATACGAACGCAAAACACTCAACGCTTCCCAAAAAATTCGACTTATCGAAGGTGGCGCCAAATATTCTGTTCGAGTTATCAAGATATTCAAGTAATAGAAGTTCGAGTTATCAAGTAAAAATTACACATAATTCTCACTCTTGACGCTAACGCCAACCAATTTGTTTCGAGTTATCAAAAATTCAAGTTATCGAAGTTCGACTGTATTTGATTAAAATGAAATATATACTGAGCACTAAAACATAATAATTATTTGTTCTACGTGGAGTAAACTACAAGAAAATAAAAATTATCATAATTTACGCCACAGTTTTATCGTAGTTTATCTGTTTTTCATTTTTCCACAGAATTCAAGCCGAAGTTTACTTAACAAATGGAATATCTTTTAGATTAGCTTTCTCTTAATTTTGTAAATTGATAGGGTGTGTGTACGTGTTTGTGTGTGTATTTACAATAGGTATCTAAATAGGATGCAAAAACTGCAGATGGTTAATGTACAAAGTGTGATCTATCATACCTAGAAGAATTGTTCTCTTACAGGTATTCATAAAAATGCGTAATTATTTCACATAAGTTGTGATTCTAGGCAGGTTTCGAAATGGCAAATTTTCAATATATACGATATTTTAGTAAAACACTGTGTGAAATTTACATACATCTCTGACAATTTATTTCTTATCATGTAATTTCATAACATAACAAATAATATCATACGCGTAATTCTCGATATTTTTCAAAGACGTAATTTTATGAAATAGAATTCTATTCTCCTCATTCTTGCCTCTCTTTAAATTGTTGAAATAAAATTATAATTTTTTGAAATATTAAGTATCTAAATTAAGCAAGTTTTTCTAAACACCCAATTACCTGCTTATTAATTATATTTCCATATTTTCAAATGCAAGTCTTTCACGATTTTCTTTTTAAATTACTTAACCTAACCTATTTGGCGTTAACTAATTTTTCAACTTGCTTTTACAAAATTCAAACTGACAAATACTCGTTTAGTTGCATTTTTTTATATATTTCTCATTAATATCAGTTGATGTTGAGACGATTTTAAGTTATTTTAATCTGCATAATCGTTTCTCGTTCTCGTTGTAGTCTTCGTATGGTCTCATTTTGTTTTAAAATTTAGGTTCTAATGTCAATTCAGGTTTCTCCCCCATATTAAGTAATCTCATCATTTCCCTCGCGATCCTTTACCATCTATCCTCTCGCTCGAGAACTAGAAACTGTGGTCTGGTTGTGCATCTAGGTTTGGGGTAAAGTTGGCTCATCTTGGTTGTCCGTTAGGTGGGGTTACCGCGGTTAGCACCCGGCGAAGTATGCCACACCGCACTTGATATATTTATTATATCTAGTTGGGTATTTTTATATCCGACCGCGGGTGTTTAGGCTGCTTACGCGTTCCAACAATGGTCCTTCTGGGATTGGTGAGTTGGACGGGGCAAAGCGTTTGGTACCAAAGACACTCTTGGCTTGAGGAAGTCGCCACTGTTGGACCGGATTTGATTGGGATAAGCCGCTGCCTCACCCATCTATGTACGATCGGAGTTCGTTTTAGTTTATTAACAGTATATAACGGGAGCAAAGGCCTTAATTGGTCAGTATCTGGTTAGCCTCTGTTAATTATGCACCCCTATCCCTTCTATGCTCCTCCTTTTTTTGCCCGAGAACTATAGGTACAGGTTTAGGATATGCATCTATGGTCGGCGATAATTCGGGAAGTCGGGGTACAGTAACCGTCCTTTCATGGGGTTGACGACCCTCATACTCCACGATATTACGACGCACATCTTTGCTACCCGAGATTTTGTTTCTGTTTATTAGTGGTGTATAACGGGAGCAAAGGCCCTAGTTGGTCAGTATCTCGTTAGTTTCTGCTAATTAGGCAAGAGATTCACTTGAGTTGGGGAGAATCACTTTTGCTTTTGTCTAGTCACTTTCTTAATCTGATTAAGCCAGATTAGAGGCCATTCGAGGAAAGAGTGGAATATAGGAACGAATTACTAAGTGTAGTTCCGTGTTTATTAGGAAAACTTGTAATAAAGTTTATGTTAGGTGTTACATTTTTCGTTTAAAGTAGTTGTGCAAGTGAAAAAACAATAGTAGCTCAGTTTTCGTGTTTTTAAAGGCAAGCTGAAATATTATATTAACTTCAAAATTGTTGAATTTTGGAATTCGTTTTGATATAAAGTGTTTAGGAAAACGGCTTAAATTATAGAATAGCAAGTGTCTGAGGATCAATTTTTGTGAAACATTTGTTTTTCAAAATTACATTTTATAAGAAGAAAGTGATATATAATATTGAAACCAGACAAAATTATGTTTCTTATGCTTCGTCCTTCTTAGTGCAAGCCAGTGGCTAACTGTTTAGATATTAAAATCTAATTAGCTAAAAACATATTCAACAAATATTCTAATTAATATAGCAGAATTACCGAATTAATTAATTTCTGTAAATCTTTAAAGGGAACATATTTAAAAGCAAGGTAGTTATTGCTAATAGTAATTTAGGGTTATTTTTCAAATTATTTTAGAGAATTGGATATTGTTTCCAAGAAGATTTTCTACAATTTGCTTTTGGGAAACTTTCTGCAGCACATAATTAGTACTACTCTTTGTAATGTTTTAAGAGTGGTCTCTTAACAATGGTTTTGAAATAATATATTTATAGAAAAGTCTAAATTTTATTGAAAATGAAAGTTACGATTATGTTCAAATTTCTATCGTCGGAAGGCGGGTGTCTTCAGTTTTCAGAGACGTCGCTGGATGTTGTAAGTCAAAGGTGAGTGGTGAATACATGACGTGATCGATCACACTCTATACAAATTTAGGAACTGCATTTAAATGACTGCGTAGTTAAGATGAATTTTTAGTCTAAGGTCTTACATTATTGCAATAGTTATAAGTGTGAATAAAAGGAAAATAAACATTTCTACTTTGAAAAGATTTTTTGTTAGGGCGGTACTAACGTTACTTTTTATTTTCATAGAAATTTGTCCAATTCTTTAAATGTATGTAATTACTTGTTTATGTTTAAATATTTTATAAATAGAAATATAATATAAAAATTAGTGAAGATCCTGGTTAACCCAGGGGAGGCGGGGGGCACAATTAAAAAAAGGAGCGGTAGTACCTACTTATTTGTAATCATCTGCAGTCGCATCGTAACAAATTGAGACATTAAATGTACTCATTTTCTTCTTAAATATGCATCTTATAATTTCATATCCTAAATTAAGTGTTTGGCTTAACACCCTTTTTAATATTGGCTTCAAAAACATTATATATTGGCTGTGCACGTTGTTTTAAAATCCTGAAAAGAATCTCAGGTATGAACTATTTAGCTTTAGGTAGAAATAATTAATTCAAAGTAAATACTATACAGCAGAAGCAAACAAGGCTAAAGAGCGAATTATCTTTCCTAATTTTGTAAATTTAGGTAACTGTGTGAATGTTGTGATTACTAAGGTGTAGCTAGCTGTTAGAGCACATGAATTATACCAGGACAACTTCTACAAAAATCTGCAAGGAGAACGTACAAGAAAAGGACGTCAAGATGACTACGATTACAACAAAGGTAACTGAATTCGCTTTCTTTAACACGATCAAAGTCTGCTTTTACTTAGTTCCTTCGTTATTTTTGTAGTTTTTGAATGCTTCATTGCTTTAATTTTTTTTTTTTCATAACTGTAAGAAGTTAATTTGCCAAATGCCAAAATGTAACTTCAAATCCTTAATTGGCTTAATTGGTGACAAATAATTCGATTATTTTTAGGTTAGTAGTATTAAAGATTGCACATTTTCCTTCAGAAACCTTTCCTACCCGTAGGGTGTAAAGGTATTTTAGTACATTTACAAATTTACAAATATTACAACTAACATATTCGATACTTCATGATTAACTGAACTTATTATCTAAACTAAACGTCTTCTTCTTTTTACCACGAACGAATTCTTGTTCTGTCAAGTTACATCTCTTTGTTGTAGTATTTCTTCCATTGTTTGGTTTCATGTTTTTTTGTGGCCTTCCTCTAGTTATTCTAGCTGTAATTCTTGCCTCCCATATTCTTTTAACTTGTCTATCGTTGCCCATTCTTTCGAGATGCCTCAACCACTGTAGTTCTTCTGTTTTGCTTTTCTAGTAAGCGTTTCAACTTCTAAATCATTTCGTATTGTTTGACTCCTTATCTTGTCCCTTCTTGTGACCCCCTCACTCTTTTTAAGTACTACTTCATTTCCATGGTTTGCAATTTATTTTCTTTTTTTTTTTGATAAGATCCAGGATTCACTACCAAAAGTTAAGGTTGGTTGATACATAGTTTTGTAAACTGTAATTTTTGTTTTCCTTGAGATTTCTTTTTTAGTTATAAAGGTGTTCGCTATTGAGTAGTACAATTTTGTTGTATTATCTATTCTTTTTTTGTTTCACTTTCGTGTCTTCCTTCCTTACTTATTGTAACTCCCAAATATACAAATTCGACTGCCTGTTCTTTTTATATTATTTTGGACTTCTATATTTATTTCTATTTTTTTTTGCTATTACGTGGCCGTAGTTTTTCTGTAATTTATTTTCGCGGTGTATTTATCAAGAGTTTCCCTGTAATCCCATCTCACTTGCTGCGAACGTGCATCCTGTTATTAGGGCCGTTCCTGCGATTTTTGCCGCTCCGTGCAAAAGATAAAATTGTCGCCCCCTTATGTCGTTTATAAAATAAAGTCGTAAATTTAGTAGCATTATATTTAAATATTTAACAAAATTTAAAAAATGCAAATAAGAATAAAACATTCACTTTTTTGCAATTTATTACCAACAAATCGTTAATAAAAATCACTGTTAGCTCTTAACTAAAAATTAACACAAATAAAACGAATAAAATAAAAAGTTTTGACCAAACAATTATATAAATAAAAAAAAATGTTACATTAATTTTACGTGATTAATAATAAAGCTAAAGTAAAACGAAATTTTTTGGATGCAAATTCATCTATTAGGTATGGATGATACGTCTACATTTTGACTTAACTACTACTTTTAATTTTAAATTTAACTTACTACTATCTAAAATGTAGTTTAGAGTTTGGCTTTTACAAGGAATTTAATTTTTTTTTAGAATTTATAAAATTTGATGTGGAAAAATGCCGCCCCCGAATTTCTGCTGCCCCGTGCGAGTGCACGTGCTGCACTCCCGCCAGGAACGTCCCTGTCTGTTATGCTCATCTTTTTCATGTTTTTAAATCCTATCTGTAACTCGCTCATTCTTGATCTGGTCATCTGGTCTCAGCTATAAAATCATCCATAAATGTGATGAACAACAATGAACTTAGGACTCCTCCCTGTCTTAATTCGCGCGTGTTTTCTTCTAATATAATTTCTAAACCCACTCTGTGAATTAATTAATTGTTCTTCGACACCTTTTCTTAGTTTATGTTCATTAAGGCTTACGGGCTGTACTAATCAAACTAATTCCTCTATAATTCTGACAATTTAATCTCATGTTTTATAAAGCGGTAATATTTTTCTTAATACCTAGTCTTTTGGAATTTTACTTGTGTTCCATATCTTCCATATCGTGTCCTGCCGATTTTCCACTTTTGGTTTCCTTATTGCTTCGTGCAGTTTTTCTTTTCTCAATTGGTCGTTGTTTATTTTGTCGTTTACATCGATTGGTTCATTTTCATCTGATATTGTTGTTATCTATTCTTTCTCTTCAGGTTGTAGCAACTCACTCACTTGTTTGTTTGTAATTTTCGGTTTGTTGTATTTCCAGTTTATCCATTTATTTGTTTCATTTCCACATTTGTTCGTCTATTTTTAATTTTTGGTCTTTTGGCCTTTCCATCTTGATTGATTACGTGGATTGGAATGCCAGATTTAAATTAACAAATGACCAAGTTGATAAATGTTGTTTATTTGCTATATATACATTTCATTTTTGATTCGGCTTGGAATATTTTTTAAATTAGAATTGGTTAAGATTTTAAAATTTATTAAATAATGTCTATTGTTACACGTATAATAGCCAATTAAATAAATCTTCGAAAGTAGGTAGTCACTAGTTAAGTGTTTTTGAATAAACATTTTTGTACAAAATAAATTTTGTTGGAGAATTCAAAGCTGTTTAAAAAGTACACCGATTAAACACTTTCATTAATAAAATGTTTACGTAAAATAATTTTCCTGAATTTACTATGATCGTTTGGTCAAGGAATCGCATTCAGTTCATCTCTGAGATAGTAAATAATTTGACTTTGGTAAAATTTACGTAGAAAATTATGTACAGATCGTCACATTTAATCAAGGAGATCCCTCATTTTTTAAAATTATTCTAAAAATTAAAATAATGTCTAAATTTTCAACTTTAATATTTTTAAGTTGAATTGCTGCAAAACTCTTTGTAACATATTTGTTTTATTTTTTGTTTCTCAATTCTACGTAAGATTTTGAATTTCAAATTTATTTATTATTAAAACGTTGTAACCAATTCAATCCAATTGGTTAATCTTAAGTTGGTCCATCTTCCTCAGCTGCTCGTGAAGAAAAGAAGACTTCATGTATATATTGTTTATTTACTTTCATGTGTGTATTTTGAATAAAACTGTTTTTGTTTTTTTTTCTATCCTAAGCGTTAGAAGTCTAATGCGTCATAATGTTGAATATTGCACTTAACATCCGCCATTTTGATGCATTTGGCTCTAAAATTGTTATTTTAGACATCCAAAATTACTCTTCAGTATTCGAAATTTACTTTTTAAATACTGAAAATAGATTTCGAATATAAAGTTGTTTTTTAATGTTTAGAATAAATTTTAAAATTAATTTTAGAACGTCTAAAACCTTGGGCGTTAAAAATTTATTATAAACACAAATAATTTGTTAAATATTAGAAGTTTTAGACGTCAAAGGTTAATTTTGATTTAGGTTACGGTTTTATTTTGTTTATTTTAAAATCATGTTTGAATCTTGATATATTTGTAAGGTAAGGTTAGAATTTTTAATTAAAATTAGGTTAGAATTTTGTGCCGTTAGTGTAAATAAAAGATTTCCTATAAATAAATTTTTATGAATCTTAAATGCTGTGTAATTTTCTACCCAACTAAAATCCTGTATGAATTTTGTCCGGTAGATCAAATGAACCTTGAAAGTGATGTATAAAATTTGAAATTCCATGAGTTTGTGATGTTAGTCGCAGATGCTCTATACAGTGTGCCTCACTTTAGACGGCACCACCCCAGTATTTTTTTTTATATATTATTGATTTAAAAAATCCCTAATACGACTTCTTCAATTTTGCTGTTTATTTTAAATCGTAGTAGAAAGTAACATATCCTAAAAGTACACTTTAGTGAGGGGTATAATCAGAAAAAAGAAATTTTTTAAATCGATAATATATAAAAAAAATACTGGGGTGGGGCCGTCTAAAGTGAAACACACTGTAGATACAGCCAAGACAAATGAGGAAAAAAAGATCAGATAAATTATGAAGCTAAAGGTTGTGGGTTCGATTCCCAATACCTGCCATACTAACTTAGCATTTTTTGGACACAAGGAGCACGCAGATTTGGAAGATGGAATTTAGTGTACGAATTACACAACTAGTGACAGTAACAATTGCCTTGCAGCGCATTTGAGGTAGGTTTTCTAAATTTTTTTAAAGTAGTATTCAACTGGAAACATGGGTACTTGTGTGATCATAAATTAATCAATGTGAAGCGTAGGTCAGAGGTTTTAACATTGGGCTGTAAAACCAAAGGTTGTGGGTTCGATTCCCATCACCCGCCATATTAAAAATAATCGTTTTTGCACTCTAAGGTGCACTCAGCCTTTGGAATTGAGTATATTATGGGTTACATAACCGGTGGTAAATAATTAGTCGGCTTGTAACGATTCAAGTTTTTCGAACTTTTTAAAAAACAGGATTTAACACGGTAAAGGTAGGAACTTGCATCTTTGTCTTTCTCAATCCATATAGGATGATGCGAGCTGCGAAGGAAAATAGAATTTAAGTTGGAAACTACCAAAACCCTAAGATATGCTAGTAGTTTATACTTCGATTGTTAGGCATTGCGATCCAATTTTGTAGGGGGCACTGTATACGTAAATCGTTACCAAAACACTAACACACAAAATCTGATCGAGAGGCACTGAACACACTAACAAGACCAAACTTAATTGACAATTAGACATTTAATAAATCAAAAAGGCAAAAATGAATACACAAAAATTACACAAAGGGGCGACAATTAACATATTACGCCAAAAATAAATAATAAATGCGATACTTACTTTAAGGGACGATGGGACGATAGAATTGAGGGTACTACATTTACGTTACATACGGCAAATCATTCACAAACTAAGCCCCTCAATCCCAGGCAGAATATAGGATTAAAAAATATTAAACTAAAATTCAATCAGTATAGCTAAATCTTTATACATGCAACATAACGCAAAATATTAACTTGACTTTACTGAAAACTTGCGGTAATGAAATCTTTAAAGGTGAATTGAACTACAATCTGAACACAAAAATCTTTACTCAAACACAAAATTACTAAGACAAACTAGTCAACCGTTTGCGAACGGTCCTCAACCTTTGCAATGTGAATATTACCAAAGCCGCCTAAAGGCGAATCACAAAGCCTTCACACATTATCGCCGGATCAAACAAATTGACCAGACATCGGCTACTCTAAAATTACAAGTTGCAAACAAAACACAAAAATAATAAAAAGGAGGTACTTACTAAACTTCAAACCCAACTGAACGACATTGATAGAGGCCTGTCCGCAAGCGGCAATCGTAGGAATTGAAACAGTTCTCAGAACTACAATTTGTTGAAAGATTTTGTTGTTAGGTAATTTTGAAATACACCTATACCACTCCCTTATGAGACGCCACTGAAAAATAAATCATGATAAATTCGAGTTGCCAATGTGACGACAATTTAATGTGGCCGGAAATTCAACCTGTCTTCAATCAATGTGGATCACATATAATGATATGATATTGCTATTAATTATCATTGAATTCAAAAGTCAACTTTTATAGGCAAAAATTATTATTTTCAGATGAGAATCTAATTTATCTCATTCTTAACACAAGACTAATACATATAATCACTCAAAAATAACTTTGTGCGGTAGAAAGGCAACTTAATGACAAAAGACGTACATCACTAAAAACTATGATATGCTATCTCTTTGTGACAATTTATAATGCGTACCAGCCTCAACACCGAAAGGAACCTATAAGTGGTTAACGATTACATACATACATGTCAATTTTGGTTAATTTTGTACAGGAAATCAGAATTCCTAAAATAATTAATATTTCTAGAAAGCCTTGGGTCCGTTCTTTATACTTTCTTAGGCGTGCAAAAAGGTAGCACTTTAAATACTTGCCGTAGAGATAAATTACTACAAATTAGAAATTTACTAGTGTTGGAATGTTCTTAATTGTACATATTAGTTTAAGTATTATAATCTAAACCGCAAATATTTAGGTGTATGGCTGTAAAACATCCATGTAAAACCATCAAGTATATCCCTATTAACTATTAATAGTTTTACAGTTTTACTACAGTCTTATACCTAAGAAGAAATTATACAACAGATATATGCACATCATTGCACAAATGCGCGTAGGCGTGTATGAAACCAGTTATACAAGGGTCAAATCAACATGTTTCGAGCCACTGTAATGCCGTTCTGTGGACTCTTTTTTTGGCGCATGCGGTTAAAAGTTTCCGTACGACGGCCCGCACCCGTTTAACAAACAGAAGCAACAAATCAACGGTCGTTCTACTTAGCACCGGCCGTTTTACTTTATCATTATGGTGCTAGTCCGATAAATGATATAATTATGGCCTCTAAACAGTACAATAATCTAGTCATTATGAGACAGCTGAACATAAAAAATTTATTTACGAATATGAAGTGACTGTTTGGCTGCTCTAAACAATTTTCATTTTCTTTTTCGGAGAACAAAGAAATGCAATAAAACATTCAACAATTGTTTAAAAATGTTATAAAACAGTACATTAATGGCCTTTATTAATACAAAATAGGTACTTATATAAAATTATAAAACTGATCAAGTATTTTCTTCTTCGTTTGTCCATATTCCATTTCCTGTAAAATGGTGTTCTTTTTCGATAAAATATAGAACTAAATTTAATTTTTCAATAAGATGAAGTCTCTTTTGAAAAACATGCTTATGTTGTTTGACTTCTTGTAAAGCATCTTTTAACTTGCAACTAAAACACGAGAATCAACTCGCTTTATAATTTAAAACAATTATACGAATTTTACCTGGGATATAAAAGCACTTGCGTTACATTTATCAGTGCTTCTCTAGTAAATTTGTGTTTTCTTAAAAACCTATAACTTTGATTTATTTCGATTAATGGAACAAATCGATAATTTTTATGTCTTCTGAGGTTGCTTTCAATTTTTTTATCATCGCTTTTTAATAAATGTTGTACGAATACTACTACATCATTAGTACTATTTAGATCCTTTCCTCCACGAACATATACGTTAAAAGATTCAGGATCTGTACCTAAAAATAATATAGGTTAATGAATGTATAACGACTCAGAACATTTGATTTGAAAAAAAGCTTTACTTAGTATGGTAGCAGTTGCACATTTTAATTTAACTTCCTGAAGGAATGACAATCGAGATCTCGCCTCATTATGATTAACAATTACTTTCAAAATACGCGGATTACTAATTAGGACTTTTAGTTCTGGTATAGCTTGTATTTCTTCAAGTCGAGCTTTTACTGTTTTAGGACATACATGGAAGATGTTCATGCATGAACGTATGGCTTCGTCTGGTATATTCGCTTTCTGTAAAAAACAATTTATTTTTTTGCAAATTAAATATTTAAGTCCGCAAAAACTTGCCTTTAGGTAACCATATATTTCTGTATATTGCTTTGGTGGTATTGCAATTAATCTAGGATGTGTTTGTAAAGCTTTACGCATATCCATTCCAGCTATCACAGGCATTTCAGTTAATACTGTTCTTGGATATTTTGGGTAAACTGCTAAAAGGTATCCATATTTCAAAACTCTCTTAGGTGGAAAACCAAATTCTTCTGCTAATGCAAAATTCTGAGAAAGAAAGGTAAAGCTTTTAATCCGCGTTAAAGAATAAACTCTGAAGAACTTTTCCATCGTTTCTTGAGTCGTTTCAAACCTCCACACTGCAAATAAATTTTATTTAAAACGTATTATAACTAATTATTGAACACTATACATCTAACTTACTTAAGTACCTTGTTAATATCGAATGATGAATACTTCCGAAATTATTGTCATCTGTCAAGTCGCTAATTGGTAAATCGCTAGGACAGGGTTGTAAAAATGAAATAAAACATTCAGCTACATTTATCATTTCTGGGATGAAACCATGCAATTTTAAAGCACTGACCTTTTTATGCACAACGTTTCGATATCTAAAAATATCAAATGCGGAATCAAGCTTACATCATTTTAAGAACTTGATTTACAAAACCTTACAGTGCAAGAACTTTGGCATCAACATTGGTGAATCCTCCTTCTTTTAATTGCATGTATTGCTGCTGTAAGTTTTCGGTTTTTTCTTTTAATAACGAAGGATATTTTAACCATTCTTGCTTTGGTATGTTGATTTCTTCACACAAAGCCGCAGATGCTTTCAGGTGATCCACACTTAAAGCTGGTAATTTATTTTCAAATCTATATCGTTTACTATCTTTTATGGGAATCTCTAATAAAACAGACTATAATAATTTAGGAAAAATCAGGAAGCAGAACTTACCAAAAAGTTCAGAAAATAACTTAACACTCTCAGAAGTCCATTTTAAACGTTTATTTACAACAGTAGGAAAGTTACATTTGAGTATCAATAAAACTTTAGGCGATAACATTTTAAATTATGAGTAAAACACTTTTAATTTAAATTTTTACTAGGAACAAATAAATGAGGTTAGAATAACAAGTTCAAAATGACAAATTTATATCACCAACCTGCAGGAAATAAAAGTTACTACTTTAGAAGATGGTCCAGTGGCGTAACCTTATTAAGGAAATAAGGTAAGTTGCTCTGTAATAATACAACTTCGGTAGATAAATTAAGAACTAAGGGCTTAGAGATGAACCAAAACAGCTTCAAATAACACGTTGTGTTAAAGTACAAATAGAATTGGCAGGTAAAAGAACTTTCAGCATGTAATTGGTTTCATGTCAGGTAAAGTTGACAATTAATTATTGGCTTTTAAGCATTTTAAACAAGATAACCAGCCAGTATAACAGCGTAAAATGTTTAATAATCAGGAAAATAACTTTTTTACTCAAAAGATCAAAACGAATGCCTTCAATTCAGTGGCGTAACAGTAAAATTATATGGGGGGTTATTGAGATATACTGAATTATGTAGGAATAAAATTTAAGGTTTTATTTAATAAGACATATTAAATGTTTGGTAACAGTTACAAAATGTAAGGGTAATTAATTACGGAATAAGCTAAGATATAAATTGGAATGCACTACAGACGTATGGCCATAAGAAACGATTTTAATTAAACATTGCGATATGAACTTACAGCTTCTTGAAAGGATTTATCGTATGCTAAAAATAAATTTTACAATAAATATTGTTGCGTTACATTAATTATATACCTATATAACAATATAGCAACAAAGTATCTTTAACATATTTTAGACTGTAAAGGATCCATTTCATTTTCACATTACAATCATTTAATTTGTTATTTCTAAAATATTCGAGTTGGAACGCTTTCAGATTATTATAAATATGGATAAAATGACTAAACTATGTTACATAAACTAAAAAGGCGTGCGCATTTTTATTAAAAGGTTTATATACAGAACTTAGTTTCTTTCTATTTATCAAATGGGTAATTATGATTAGAGCTTAGATAATTTATATTTAATGGATTTGTATATCTATTTGCACAAACAAAATGGTCTGAATTAGGCCTAATGTACAATCTCAGTTCCAACGGTATCGAATTTAATTTTTAACTTAATCTGAAACGAACACCTAATACATATGAAAATAAAATGGAACATCGTTAAACTTTAAGCAAATGCATAGTAAAAACACTTTAAAAATGCTTGGTCTCACTGGGTTTCATTAGCTAGAATTCTTATCTATTATAATAATTCAACGAATTTAAATTCTTTTAAGCAAATTGTTAAGGGTTCGTATCTAACCGTGAAATAATCTACAAGAATCCTAGAAAATTCTATAGTTAAATAACTACTAGTTCTCTACAAATAGAGCTAAAAGGTGATAGAGTGAAGACCTTGGCAGTTATACTCTGTTTAGAAAAATCGCAAACACTCTTGAGCCTTTCGACTATTAACAAAAAACAATTCACTAGAAACTGAAAGATTCACAACGTACTACCTAGCTGTGAAAGGGCCAAGAGGGACAATGCGTATTATTTAATTCTAATAAGGATGCTGCTGTTGACGCTTGTTCTCGTAGTTTTCAAATTGGTCTTGGTCCCTGTACGTGTGCCGTCTTGAATTCGACGCACGAACTTGCCGAACGTTGCTGACCAACAGCAAAAAAGGAAGTCTCTTAGATTTTGTTGCACCCCAATTAATAGTTTAGTACTCTATCTAATTTTTTTATCTTCACAGTTTTATAAAGGACATAGTACCGTGTTTTGTTTGCGGTACACATTTATTTTAGAGCAGGCATACGTTATCGGTTTTTGAATCACATCACTTGTGCGGGATTAAAAATATAATTTTTAAAATTATTTACATTCTCTATCTAATTATTTATTTATTAATTATTATTAAAGTAAGGGGTCGATTTATTCAGATAACTTAATAATATATGCTGAAGCAATTACGGATTGTTTAATGTGGAGTTAATTTATTGCTTGAATGTTACGTATTTTTGACCATTATCCGAACGAAGAAAACTATTTCAGTGGTGCTTTTCCTTTACTAGCATGCAGAAAGTTTCAAATTAAAGAAAAATGATACCACCGCGGGGAATCGAACCACCGACTTAGGTTAAACGCACCACTGCTCTGCCATTGACCTACGGAGGTCAGGTCCCCGAGGGAGCGTCAAACTTTCAAACTTGAAACTGTAATTTTGAAGTCTATTCTAATAGTCCTTTACTATTCATGGAATAATAACTAAAAAAATTAACTCACACTCAATAGGTACACTGGGAAAGTTGATGTATGGCTAGGACTAGTTGAAAATTAATAGTCGAAGTAAATTAATTTAATGGCGACTAAAAAAGAAAAAAACTAATTTTATGATGAATTTTTGAGATGTCTTTTAACTCCAAGGAGAGAATAGAAACTGACGACAATTAATATGACTAATGAATTACTGGTCAAGGATATGTTAAAATAATACAATAACAAACATGTTGGTTGTGGTGAAACCTATTTTGCATTGGGTGCAAAGAAAGGAAAGACGCAGAACTGAAGATCTTTTTTCCAGGCAGCACTGATCAAAGTCAGCTGATGTACGGCAAAGAACCAACATTTGTCAGAAAATGGTTGGCCATGAGCTTAGTAGGTTTCACAATGATGATTTGTCCCCCACCAGAGGTGCTGTTGTAGCTATACGGAGTTTGAGTCTCAATATATACCTACAAAATTGTGAAAATGCCTTGCCTTACTACCGCTTTTAAATACACAAATTGTGAATGTGCGTTTCTTAAACACAGCATCAAAACTTTGTAAAATACTTGAAATTTCAAATAAAAGTAAATAGCAGTGCGCCACCCTGGGGGACCCCGATATTGTGAATGAGGCCAAGTGTAGTGAGTGTTGGTACTTTAATACTGGTGTGATATAAGAATCTATAAAATAGAGGCCAAAACAAAATATCAACCTGATTATTTGGTTCCTGTAATAATTATTTAAACTAAGTGGAAATTCAGGCCAACCTAAATAGAAAACTACATACACCAAATTGTTAGCATTATTTTGTAGACATAACTAAAACTTATCCTGGTTAAGATGCGGTCAAAATTAAGCTGTAGTCACTAAATATACCGAACAGGCCTAGAGACCGTCATTCTAGACAAAATTAACTGCCTTTAGTTTTGAAACATAATCATTTTTAATTCCATCTTAATTTTTGTTGCTGTTATTGTATCAACTTTGGGGATCTTCACAATCTACCACCCTGGGTAGGGGCCCAGCTTGTCCACCCCTGTATCGCCCCCGAACAGGGAAGTCGAAATAATGGTTAAACTATAGCTGACGTCCACCCAGCAAAACTAGATCGTTCATATTGAGAAAGAAAATCTATTGAAACTTGATACTAATGGCTGAAGAAGAAAGGACCGCCTTCAACAAGGATGAGAAAATATTCATTGAATAATTCAAATTAGCTGGATAGTTTTTCCTTTCTAACGTGAATTAAGGTGATTATTCGTGAAATTTTGCAACATATTTTACGCGATTGATGTGTTTTCGACAGGCACTGATATCATTTATGTTGACATTGAAAGAAATAAAAGAAATATGACCTTAGTAACAGAATCTTTCTAAGAAATATATATCAATTGGCACTTGCAATGGAAACGGCAAAACGGGATAGTTTCGAGTTTAGACTGGGAAATAAAATACCGTTCTTTTAAAACTATACATTCAGAGGTCCAAAGAAAGAGAACAAAGAACCATAGCTGCTGACATCATATTCAACGACGACGAAACAAGTTTGTTGAAACGAGCTGGAAATTATTACTCCTAATTGCGCAGTGGTAAGGGCGCTAGGTTCGCCGGTAGCAGTCTTGGATTCGAATCTCATGCAGTAGTAAGGATTTTTACAAAGAATTCTTCACTGTTAGAGGTCGGTACTTGAGCGAGTGAAGCCATTTAATCGTTTGTCTGCGGAGTGGTCGACTTTAGATAGTAACAAGACACATATTACTGTACACTTAATACATGTTCACAAACTCTGCAGAAGGCAACGGGAAACCACTGCAGAGAACACAGTTCCATGGTAAAACAGCTTAAGGCTGCGACCAACCAGCTCTAAGAGCTGATAACCACACACAACTGTGCAAATTGATCGCGAGTCAGAGAGTTCCGCGACTTATTTTTATGCCACCTATAATATATGCATGTCTTCCGTATGCATTTCATCTTCACTACCAGTCAGATGACTATAACGGCATTGTAAGAGGACTTTTAAACAAGGACTTCAGCAAAAGAAATGTCCTGAGAAATGCTTATCAGGTGGCACCGGTTACAGTAGGAACATCATAATAGGGGAGATTTATGTTCTTGTTGGAACTCATCTAAAGAGAACAAAGAAGAAGAAGAACGGAGGCCAACTACTTCCACCATTTTCAGTGACAAGAAGGAACCGTTTAACAAAAGAATTAAGTTAGCTGAAGATTGCGCCATCTTTTATTGTAAACTGGGGGGGGGGGGCTTCAACAACTTTCATAATCTTTGATGACGACGATATTTACTAAAAAATTCAAACAAACTGAAATGTTGTAGATTCTGGGAGCTCTGCAAGATGATTTTACGTCGTACATAATTTTTCCATATGCGTTTTATTCTCATTAACTTCTAATCGTCTGTGGTATGTCTGAAAGAAACAAACAAAGGTATTTTAAGTACCTATGGACTGTAGGAAACGAAGTTTCCCATGAAACTGTATTGAAATGGTCATCAAAACTTTAAGCTTGGAAAAGCTCACTAACAGACTAAATACGCAGATATAATGATGAAAGTATTTTCGATTGTGTCATCAAAAAAAAGCAAAATTGGTGGTGCTATGACATACACACTTTACCATTGTACCAAACTTGCTGGACACAGCCTAAATCTACGACAATTTTTCAATTTGTCCAACAGACGTGGTAGACTTCAAAACTGTCCAGGATAGATTTGCAGAACATTATAGAAAGTTTGACGTGATGAATTCTACAAGAAAATAGAAATTATCTGGGGTTCAATTTATTCGACAATGGCAAGAAAAAATCCGAGAGATGTTTTAGAAAACACATGTTCGATAGCTAAGCTACAAATTCCGCAGAAAAGCTTTGTATTTATACATTTTAACTTGCACCCCAACAAATATGGATGAACCTTCGACACCTTGAGATAAAGAGAAATCGATTGTGTATGTACCTTTATCGTGGTATATTGCTGAACTTATGACTTCCATACGCATAAATGTTATGTAAAACCTGTATTTACAATCTTTTTAGAGAAAAGCAGATCATGATTGCTTTAACTGGGTTGAATTTTACAACCGGAAATACTAGCTAATTTAGTGTGATTTTATTTTACAAGACAGACTTATACCAGGAAAAGTTTTGTTTATACGATGAAAATATCCCACCAGGAAGACTTACTGTGGACCTCATAAATGTTTGATACATACTAAGCGATTCTCATAAGACGCACCCCTTAAAAACTTCAAATGCAACCCAACGTGCTATCACGTGCAAAAGTAATGACACGCCTAAGATTTGTTATTGTATGATAAACAGCCTTGCAGCAGTCGATGAGTAACTTCCTTATTCTAACTTGTTAATCCTACCTACAAGGTCTTATGGTTATGCCCAAGTTACTTAATCGACTGCTGCAAGGCTGTTTATCATACAATAACAAATCTTAGGCGTGTCATTACTTTTGCACGTGATAGTACATGCTTTCAAAGCTACTAGAATTAGTTAAAAAACTAAATTTGGTCTAATAGATACGTTTACAAATACTTATTGTTTAAATATTCTCTAGAAGTCTTTGTAGGTGGGTGAATGTTATTCTCTCTTCTTTCTTGTACTTTCCCCATCTTACTTATAATAAAACACTTAATAAATGATCAAGCCTTTTAATTGCAAAAGCTTTTGATTACTATTCTGCAATCGTCATCACTCATCAGTTGTTTATTAAGCTTTTGTAATTAAAAATTTTGATCATTTATTAAGTGTTTTATTATAAGTAAGGTGGAGGAAGTCCAAGAAAGAAGAGAGAATTACTTATTGTTGCTTTATTCATTGATAGTGACGGTTAGAAATTTCTAGTCGTGAAACTAATTTTTCATTAATGCGATTTGTATACAAAACTGTTATTTTTACGTTTATGATGTTCCATAATGTTCGTTTTTAGATTTTGGTATTATCAATTGATAATAATTTTCTTAATTTTCTAGTTGTAGGTTATGGAAGTTTTCAATTTGGAATATAATCTTGACATGACATTTATGCTTTGAATATAAAACTATAGGAATGAGTGTAGCGCTCTAGCAGCTATACAAAAAGTCGCCATTTTGAACATCCATATATGACTCATTTGTAGTCAATTCGAGGTTATAATTCCAATGTCAATGTCAATGTCAAGAGAGTGAATATCATAGGCGTCACGTACATATTTTATATAGATTAGAACTTTGCAAAATATATATTTAAAAAACTGTCTTAACCGTCAGTGTGGTAATATTTGTTTTGCAGCTTCTATCATACTTTTGCTACATTTTTTGTCAGTTTACGTCTTTGAATATTTTATATTCAAAGGTTTACGTATCCCGAATCCATTCTAAAAAGTACCACACTGACATACCGGAAATCTTCAGCCGCCATATGCATCACCCATCTTGGTCTCACGTATGTTTTGTGTAGTCTCCTTCCTGTAGTTTTATATTCAAAGCATTTATGTATCGTCATTCTGAGCTGAGCCATCTCCGATTACATAAATTTAATTAAGGCTTAACAACAGAAACAATAGATAGATAAAGTCCCGAGATGCGGGAGCTAGGTACCGCCAGTCCTGTACCATCAGGAGAGTTAAGCTTCGTTGTCTCCGAGTAGATCAAAAACCCCTCACTAAAGGAAATCTATATCCAGCAGTCAGTCGACGCAGAACGTTGATTAAAAAAAAACATAGATGCATTTGTAAGTTGGGTTGCCTATTCCAGTTGTCTTATGTGAATCGCCCAGTACATATTATATAGTCCAGTCAATAAAGGGATTGTAGAATCCATGGAGGGTGTCACAATTTTTGACTTCAGGGCTTTGTTTGGAGTCGTTAGGAGGTAAACATACTAAAAGTCCCCGGACATAGGTGGTGAGCGGGGTGCAGGGGGGGACTGAGAAGGTCTCTTTTTTTGTTTTCTTGCTTATATCTAGAAGATGGTGCATCTTAGCAAAAAAGTCATAATATACAAAATCAAAGCTGATAAAATTTCCTACATTTTTGCTTTTTTAAGTTTTTTTCTATCTCCAACCGTTTATGAGAAATCCGAGATCAAAAATCGTTAATATTCGCAAGAAAATATTTTGCCTCCCGTTTTTCGTTAAACTTTTCTCTCTAGCACCTCATCTCTTCGGTTTACAGAAAAATTCCCACAAAAGAAGTTGTACAGGATTAAATTTCCTTCAAAATGGTATCCTACTTTTTATATATTTTTTTCGAAAATTAGCGATTTTTGATAGCGGATATCGCATAAACGGTTGGAGATATAAAAAAACTTTACCAACCAAAAATGTGGGAAATTTTGACACCTTTGATTTTGTATATAATAACTTTTTCGCTAAGACGCACCTTATTCAAGATATACGCAAAAAACCTAAAAAAGGGATCTTCTCGGTCCCCCCTGCACCCCGCTCACCACCTATGTCCGGGGACTTTTAGTATGTTTACCTCCTAACGACTCCAAACAAAGTCCTGAAGTCAAAAATTGTGACACCCTCCATGCATTCTACACCCCCCTATTGAGCGTTCGTTGACTGGACTAATATGTTACGTTATAACCACTTACTTACTCTGTATAGGCAACACACACTACATGCCACAGGTGAACCTCGTGCAGGAAGCATGGGTGGTTGCCTATTCGGGACAAGCAAGGGGTTACAAGTGCCCTTTTTCATTAGAAGTCTGTCTTAGGAACAATGACTTTCACAGAGCTTCATGTAGTGTTCTAATTAGGTTTACCATACTGAATGAGTAGATAGATTACTGTGTTTTGCAAACAACAGAAATTCAAAACTGCTCATTTATATTAAATGAAAACTCTGTTAGAAAATTTAGAATCTGTAGTATAAATTGTCATTAACTGACTGTTAACTGCCACTGAAGTGAAAAGTCAAGATTTGTGAAAAATACACTGTGGCTGACCACTTTTTAATATTAAACACCTCGAATCATTTTTCTTTTAATACAAATTGTTATTAAATCAGTAAGATTTCCATCCATGGTCTATTAAACGCAAATTGTTAATAATTTACAGAAAAAGAGCGGTAACTGAGTCTTACTTCACGTAAACGAAACGAGCATAAAAATGATTTCAGTATAATTGTTCGGACTTTTTCTGTATTCTGGGTGTTTATTTATTGTAGCAAATACATGGAAAATGAGCAATAACATAAAGATTTGAAGTAGGTGTCTAACAATAGCGAATTAGAAATTGATTTTAAATCGACCCCAAATGTGTGTATAGAATTTGTAATAATTGGATCAAGAAATGACTACCTCGTTAATATGTAGAACGATAACGTATGCAACAACTTGGAATTTGAAACATTAATTATGTTTATCTATCTACACAGTCGGTCTTCATCAACAGCACACTTTATTGGTATCGTCTGAAGCACCACAAATAGACACACAATTATTCACTCGTAGGGCTTTTCAATTGTTTAGGATATTTTTATTTTGGAAAATTTACATAAATTGGCAGTCACGAAAACGTAGCGTAAGTACAGTCCATTGTTTAATCACTTCGTTTATTTTTTTTATTAACAGTATAAATTTTTTAAAATTCACTAAATTGATTAAAAAAAAAACAAACGTTTATTAAATTCGATTTTGCCACCATTACACAATGTACTGAACAAACGCGTGCGTATGTGCATGTAAAATGTTGTAAGGCAGCATATTTAGTTGTTAAATAATACTTTCTCTGTTGCGCTCGTTGTCTTCCAAGCTGCTGGTCGAACGGGAGCCGCAGATTTGCATTTCTATTTCCGCCAGTCGATTTTCTAGTTCCCATTGCTGCTGATTCAGTTTTGTGCTCATTGCCGAATTTTCGGCCTCCACGGTGTGCAGTCGTTCACGTAGACGCTTGATTTCGCTTTCCAACGCCTCGTGTGAACCGAGGAGAGGAGTTGCTGCTTCAGAAACCAACTGCGTCATACTGTCGCAGTGCAAAGTCGTACCTATTATTAATAGATCATTAGTTTAATCCAATTATCAGCTTTAAATGTTAAGCGTTAATGAAGTGCCGTGAAACACTTCTATAACGAGAGACTACTACGTTTTCTTCTAATTTCCGCCCTAGGTTGCCGTGTGATGGTTTGCGGAAATTATTTACCTTTTCAGCTTCCTTAATTTTCCTGAGAATTTCCACATTGTTACCTAACTTGAAAAGCTTGTAGGCTTGTACTGTTGCCACTTTAGGCTGTACATTTAATATTTTTTGATACACAATTTGTAACTAGCAAGTGAAAAAATTGCCATTAAAAGTTTTTAATGAAGCAAATAGTTTTATAGTACAAAGTATTTTTTAACCATACTTCAGCTTTCTCTGTGGGTTAACTTCTTCAAACAGAACAATAGCTTATTGAGTTATTCGAATAGATTTTGTTTCTATTAAGATCTTGAAAATTTGTTCAGTTTTTGCACATTAAACCTGTGATTGAAAATCTAACGTAATTTATCAACAGTAATATAACAAGTGATGCCGTTTTTCCGATAAATTTGGATCGGATAGTTTATGAGTGCTAGTTAAAATTAATTAGCACGAATTAATTATCCGATCCAAATTTATCACAGGAAAATCGGATCACGAGTTGTATTCGTTAAGACTATATCACGAACAGTTAATTACTATTTATGAATTGTTTTCACTTATTAAAACGCACGTGTGATTTTTTCAATTGAAAATTGTTTTTATTGGCTGTTGCTAAGGAAATCGATCAATCTGATTGGTTAAGCAAAATGTGAGTGGTATAGTCAAGCAAATTGTATGCAACCAAATTGACTACATTACAGCAAACCGACGATTTAGAAATATAAGATCCGTCAAAACGTATCCCATCTGATCATAATCTTTTACTTCTCAAGATACACATAAAGCCAAAAAAGATAATGAGAACAAAAAATCCTCGAAAACCAGATTTGGAAATACTTAAAGATCAATAGGTCAGAGATTTACCTTAAACTTAGAGTTGAAGAAAAATGATTAAACATAGAGAATGTTAGTAAGGACACTATTGAAACTAACATAGAAGTAACAAGATCGAAAAAGAAACAGAAATGGATGAGCGACGAAATTCTCGATATGATGTAGATGTAGAGATGAACATGAGTATAAAAGAATCAACACCGAAATCAGAAGAAAAATACGAGCCGCTAAATCAGAATTTTTCACCAAAGAATGCATGGAAATAGAAAAATATGAAAGTTAGTCAACATAATTGTATTGTTGACCGGGAGGGTAATCTTATATCTGAAACCAAACAAAGATGGAAGCAATATATTGAGTAGCTCTTCCAAGATAACAGATCTCCAGAGCATGGCATTTCGGACTTAAGCACTGGCTCAACAATTACAAAAACAGAAGTAGAATATGCTATCCATATGGCAAGAAACAAGAAAGCAATGGTACCGGATGGCATACCAACAGAGGTATTAAAATGGGATAAAGCTTTTGGTTGATCTCTTTAATACAATATACGATAGCGACATTATACCACGTGAGTGGTTAAAATCTATTTTTACCTATTCCAAAAAAGGGTAATGCAAAAGAATGTCCAGACCACCGTACCATCAGCTTAATGGGCCACGTACTCGAGATCTTCCTTCGGATAATTCACAGCAGAATATAACTACAAGAAGGTGAAGGAACGAATAGAAGAAACCAGCGAAGCGCCCTTCGGCTGTCACGTGATTTTGCAATCCCGTGTTATTTTGGGAAATTGAGTCATTTTAAATTTTTGGAATTCTTTAGTACGGTCCTGTACTTCGTAATTTTAATTTCGTGCTTTGTTATGTTATTTTTGCTACAGTTAATTTCGTTTAGTCTGGTGGGCAGGAAAGGTTAAACTCGTCAGCGCGTTTTGCTTGAAGTTCTACGAAATCCTTAAAGTCAATATGTTTCGTCTTGGTAAAAGTTCCCTTTGTTAAAAACCCCAAGGTGACCTACATTCATGCGTATTTTGTCAAGGCATGATGTCATCTTGTTTCAAGTATTGTAACTTCTCGTGATACGGTGCGGGGGAATTCCCTGTACGTTAGGCCACGTCAGCCGTTCTGTGGCGTCCTTTCGATTTTTCTATACACCCCGCTTCTTTAGTACCTACGTGGCAATTATTCAATCAGATCGGACGTCTTAGGCCACTAGCGGTTTAAGATGCGTTTGCACGTTTATTGTTTTCCGCTTGGGCATTTAACCCCTATTACCGTAGTTTTCAGGGAAAACTAAATATGTACGACAAGGTCGGATTCACCAAAATGGTTTCATATAATCTCGAAGTAACATAGTGTTGTGTGAAGTTTTTGGAAGTTTAGTGGAAGTTGGTTCACACAAATTCAGTAGTATATTAGATCCTGAAAACCCAATGCCTAAGGAATATTCGTCGTTGGTCTTGCACCCGTCTTCTGGAGGAAGGTCACCATCTCCTCGTTGCTGTAAGCCTATTTAACGTCTGCCACGTGCTCCCTGACCAAGTACCAACATTTTGTGTTTTGTGTGCAACTTGTAATTTAAAGTAGTCGATTGCTGATCAATCTGCTTGATCCGGTGGCATGCGAGAAGGCTGTGTGGATTGCCTGTTGGCAAATTCACTTCCACACGAGTAAAGTTTGAAGGTCTCCGGCATTCAGTTGACCAGTTTGCTTTAGTAGTTTTGTGTTTGAGCCAAAACATTTGTGGTAACATAGGACACGAGTGTCAAACGAAAACTTTTGTGTTCAGATTGGAGTTCAAATATTAAGTCAAGTTTAAGATATTATTTTTGTATTGTGTTGCATGTGTAAATTTATTGGTGCTTATTGAATTTGTTAATGTATTATTATTTGTGTTTTTCTATATTCTTTGTTTGGGATTAAGGGGCTAAGGTTGTGATCGTTTTGTTGAACTTAAAGTAAATGTAGTACAATCAATTCTCGTTCCCTTAAAGTAAGTGTCGTATTTATTATTTGTGTTAACGTAGTATTTTTGATTGTTGCCTTTTTGTGTTTAATTTCATGTATTCATGTTTGCTCTTTGACTCATTAAATATTTAGTATTCAATTCAGTTCGGTCTTATTATTGTATTCAGTGCTCCCCGATATTATTTGTGTTTCAGTGTTCTGTTAAAGATTTATACGAGTAATAAGTGTTAGCCTGCCTACAAGTTTGAGCATTGCAGTGAGTAGGGTAAATTTCAGTAGCAAGGTAAGCAGCTACAACGACAACCCTTCTCCGAGCCCTTTTGGAAATCTTCTATGATGGGTTTCCTTCTTTTAAACCTTTGGGTGACTTAAATATCATAGTGGCGCTCAACAATTTCCATCCCTTTTACGACCACTCTTAATCCAAGGGCCTTTTATCGTTTCGAACCCCCCATCTTCACTGTTTAGTCTAACCACGCGCATAAGGGATTCTATCATCTCCCATTTAATGTCGTAGTGCAGGATTGGCACGTGACACGGCAGTGACGTGAATGTGAATGTCTTTTTGTGCTTTCTAGATTTCGAGAAAGCTCTCGATAAATTTCACTCAGCAAAGTGATAGAAGTTTTAAACTCTACAGATATTGATGACAAAGATTTGAGAATTTTTGCAAACTTGTACTGGAACCAGAAGGCCACAGTTAGACTGGATGGTGAATATTGCGAAGAAATCTAAATACAACGTAGAGTTCGTCAGGGATGCATCTTTCCCCCCTCGATCTTCCATATATACCCTGAGAAACTGTTTTCCGAAGCACTTTAGGATACCACGTGTGGAGTTGAAATAAATGGAGTTCCTTCGATATACGGACTATACCGTCCTTCTTTATTGCAGAACTTAATAGATCGGGTGGCAGAAGAATGTGATAAGTACGGCTTAGATCTGAATATTTATTAAGAAAACCAAATATGTGATAATAAGTAAAGACTCTATCATTGACGATGGCATACAAGTTAAAAATGAGCAGTTAGAAAGAGTGAATGCAGTAACATATTTAGGTAGCCAAATCAATGACAACTCGTGTCATTCCACGGAAATTCGGTGTCGGGTCGCAAAAGCAAGATCAGCCTTTCTCCGCCACAAGAAGATCTTATGTGGACATAATGTTAATCTAAAACTGAGGATACTAAGATATTACGTATTTTCAGTCCTCCTTTATGAAGTTGAATCATGGACAGTAACAGAAAATATAATGAAGAAGATTGAATCGTTTGGATTATGATGTTATAGAACAATTCTACGTACTAGCTGGTTTGATAATGTGCGCAACGATACCGTCTTAGAGAGTGTCACGGTTGTTGAAATTTCGCGTGAATTAAGTATAGTACGGCCCTGTTTCTCGAAGTTTAAGCCGGCCCTGAAGCTTGCAGAGTCCACGCAAGTAACGTCAGATCAGCATATTATTTTTTTTTGCTGGGCAATATTTCGGAGAAGTCCCAAATAGGATGACCAAATATGGCGATGCAATATTCTATGCAGTGGATTTCGTCATTGCTAAATCCGGGAAGTACCGACCCGATCACGAGGCACGCCAAGTGGCGTCATGTAGGGTTTCACCCCTCGCGCGGAAGTTGCGTTTGGACATCTCTTTCTAACATCTTTCGCTTGCGGAAAAATAGCAAGGCAAATCAGAGTTTAGCCAACTTTAACATCTAGCGGTTGTGGAAATTATCGTTCCCAGACTTTTTGGTAGTGAAATCCCATGTTTGTTGGGCTCTCATTATCGTGTAGTTTTGGAAAAACTGTCTTACGATATATTGTCGGATTATTCCAGAGAGTGTCTTTTTCGTATCGGGAAATATAAGTTCTATGTTGGAAGCTCCGTTTAAGATTGATGTTTGGTGAAGTTACCGTTTCACACAGTTTTCGCTTTTGAATTAAATAATCTACCAGTTGAGGACATCTTGTTGTCTTCACACCTGCTTCCGGAAGAATGACTTCAACATTTTTTCTTCTCCCTGGGGAGGCCGACCATCGCTTGCACTGGACTACCCTCAACAAGCTTTATTTCCCAGGTAACGCAATTTAAGGCAGCCCTTTTACTTGCCAGTACACCAACTTAACCTTTTATTTATCAATTACCCGTAGAAAGGCATCAGTTAGTTTTGTTGGTAATTCAAGGACTTCAAGCATCCTTTCTTTTCTTTAATTTGTTCGACGAAGTGTTTAAGTCTTCAACCAATGCGTATTAAGTATTTTTGCGTTAGTGTTCATAATTCAGAAACAGTGCGAACTACCGCGATGATTGCCTATTTTATGTTGCATGTGTAAAGTTATTTGTAAGCAGATTTTTAGTTTAAGCTTTGTCATTAACATTTTTTTGATTGCGATTAAGGGATCTAGCTGTTAATTATCTTTGCGTAACTTGAGTAAATGTGGCATCCCTCAATCCTCTTTCACGTAATTCAAGATAAAACTTATAGATTCATTTTGTCATATTTTGAATATTACTTGCATTCATTAAATTCTCGCGTTTTATTTGTGTTTGTGTTTATGTTGTAATAATTGTGTATAGCTTGTGAGCCTATCTACCAATAGCAGTCTTGTATTGCAGTAAGTCAAGGTAAGTACATTCAGCAGTAGGGTGCAGCTATCCCCCAACCTCCTTCAAACCCAATAGGAACAATCTGCGATACGTTTCTCGTGACCAACTTGGGTGATTTCCGTAGTGGCGCCCATTTTCCTCCCGATTACAACCATCCCTATTTGAAGGCTTTAGCGTTTCGAACCCCCCTTCTTCGACTGCTTGCTAGCCGCGTGACACAGGACTTCGACGTCCCCTATAAGTTGTCGTAGTGCGGAATTAGCAGGTGACAAGAGAATGTAGAAGGATAAGGAAATAATAACATCCTTCATCTTATTATGCAGGGTAAAACCGTCGGAAAAAGAAGCCGAGGAAGAAGAACCTCCGGGCTCAAGAATCAGAGAGAGTGGTTTGGATAGACAAGAGTGTCTGCAGCAAACAAAATGATCATAGCCAACATGATAGCTAACGTTTGCTAGGCGAACATAGCACAAAAAAAATCAAGCAACTGAAGGGATTATTCAATTAACAGGTGTAGGCTTTGAAAAAACAATGAAAATAAAACAACTGTCAATCGCCGTCCAATTGCTTCGCCCATTGTTTTTGTCAAAGCCTTCTAAGTTAAAAATAATTCATTTACTTATGGTTACCTTTTCGTTTACGCTTACAACTTTAATTTAAGGAAAGTACTGAACTTGACTACGTTAGTACGGCTAAATTTGTAAGAACGTTGTCTATTCGAATAACCTAGTAAGCCATTATTGTTCCATTCACTTACAGCCTGAAACCTGTTGATTGAAAAATAAAATTCTGAACATATTTTTCAGGATTTTCAAAAAAGGGGAAGTATTCAGCTTTATAATTTTCTCCGAATTTCCAGAATGTGAAAATATATACAGAGTGTTCTGTTTAAAATTCGAAGGGACATTTATGACGATAAGAAAAGATTTACTAAATTACTTTGCGGCTTTTTATATTCAACTCCGTAAGTTTTAATTTTCAACTCCAAAACATAATATGAAAAAAGGGGCCAACCTGTCTGTGTACGCCCTGTATAGATCACGGAAAATACCGAGAATTATTTATCTTTCAACTGCTGCTAATGACGCTAATATAACTGTTAGCGCAAACAAACAGAATATCCAAATTCATTTATGGCTAACAATTATTCAATACTAATGAGATAAAAAGAAGGAAACAATGCATCAGTAAATAAATTTAAAAAGGGATAGGTCAGAAATTATTCCAAGGAAGGAAACTCAGAAAGTTGCCAACCCTTAAAGAGCAAAAAGGCTAAATGAAAATAACTGAAAACGGTTTGAAATGCAATGATCGTACGTGTATTATTGATACAGATTAACAGATAACAGGAAGAATATAATAATAAAACAGACAAGTAACGAAATGATTAAATAGACTACGAAACGGAAGCGAGCATTATTGACGAAGTGTACAAGCGATAATTGCTATGATTTGGTCTTGTTATTATAGTGAAGGAACGAAGGAGGGACGGAAATATAGGAGCCTAAAGTTAACGAAATCATGATAATCTCAAATAAAGACAAAATTCTAAACATTATGGAGAACTATTCCGAAATACTCGATAAAAATAGTTTCCAAAATAGTAATTTGTAATAGGTACAAGTGTTGAAAGCTTGCGTTTGCCACACGAATGTGAAGTTTGCAGCACGAACGCTAGTGAGTGCTGCAGTCACATGAGTGTGGCAAATACAAGCTTTCAACACATGTATTACACACTATTTTTTCTACAACCACAAAAAATTTAAATATTTCTGCAAAATCAAATCTGACATTCATCAAATGTCATTTATGACATTTTGATTTGCGTGCGGAAAGTAAACAAATTAGCGTGTGGAAAGTTTACTTTCCGCACGCAAATCAAAATTTGAGTGTGGAAAGTTTACTTTCCGCACGCAAATCCAGATTAATCCAGATTTGCGTGCGGAAAGTAAACTTTCCGCACGCTAATTTTCACTTGTTCGGCAAACACTCATTTTCAATACTCGTATCTATGGAGACGAAGTCTGAAAATCCCACTTTCCATGGTGGTTGTAGAAAAATTATATTTCTACACACAGAACCAGAACTGGTAGTGTAGATAAGTTCAAGGTTGGTTTGTGAATCAAAGGTTGCGGGTTCAACCCCGTTCGAGGTCGGGTGAGATGTTTACTGCGAAAAAATCTGAAACTTTTCCCTCTTTGGAATACGTACAACGGCCTCGTGTCTTTTAAGAAAAAAGTATCATTCACAACCGGGTCGTATTTAATTAATATTGTTTTAAATCCTAAATCCGTAGTATCACACTTCGTTCCTATTTATTTACTTATTTATTGGGTGTGAGCTATACTTGCAGGTGCTAGGGATCTCACGTGCGTAGATCACTATGATCATTAACGCTACCAAACTAGAATTTTTTCGAACCTAAGGGGTTCTCCTACGTTAATTAACACTACTACATTAGAATTTTTTTAAACCCAAGTCACTCACGCCCCTCGAAGGGATTTTTACCTAGCTAAACTATGGAATATACTTGTGGAAATCATACTTAGTCCAACTTAAAAGAAACCTACTTATATGAAAATAATAAAGAGACAGAATCTTAAAATAAAATGCGGAGTAAGACAAGGGTGTATTCTCCTCCCCCCCCCCTTTTATTTAACACACACACAGAATATAATATTGCGCCTAACCTTGGAAGATTGAAAATGAGGAGGAAGATGCATAAATAATCTACGATATGCGGATGACACCCTCATCATAACGCATGAAGAAGAAGAGTTACAGAGTATTATGAACAGATTACTAGAAACCAGTGAAGAATATGGCTTGAAGATAAACAAAGCCAAAACTACTACAGGTTGAATGACACTAAAAAAATATACAATTAGCAGCGGGATACAAAGTAGTGGACCAATTTTAATATCTATGCTTAGTAACCAACACTGGACAATGCGATGTAGAAATTAAGAGACGGCTGGGAATGGCGAGAACAGAAGTAACAAAACTTACTAAAATATAGAAAGACACGACCATAACCAGAATCACCAAAACACGATTAATACATACTCTAATACTCCCAATAAGAACATATGTAGCCGAAACATGGACAGTAAAAAAGTTAAATAAAAAGAGAATCGATTCCTTTGAAATGTGGACTTACAGGAGGATGCTACGCATACCCTGGACAGCCCATCGAATCAATAAGTCTATCTTGGAAGAGCTGGGAATCGAAAAAAGACTAAAGAAGAAATAATAAAATGAATCAGGAAAAGGAAAAGGATCATGAAGCCGCTCCATACGCCCAGGACAGAGACCGGCGGGCGACAATTATCAACTTAATAAAGTAACTCATAGTGTCACTATATCCCTACGAAGGGTGAAGGAACGAGGAGAGAGAAACGTCGCATTGACACGAGCCCTACGGTTTTACTTCGTATCCGCGTTAAGATACTCACTGACCTGACCGGGAATCGAACTCGATATCTCTGGTTTACAAGGCAAGTATACTACTAACCTTGATATAAGGGAGATTGGTAATAGATATATTACATTGACCAAATTGTCGCGTGGTTTTGCAATTCCGTGTTACTTTTTAAATTTTGCGTTATTTTGAATTCTTGGTTAAATTCTTTAGTACGGCCCTGTTCTTTTAATTTTAATCTCGTGCCTTGTTATGTTATTTTTGATACAGTTTAAATTTATTTTAGTCGGGAGGGCATGGAAGGTTAAGCCAGTTAGTGCGTTTCCTGGCAGTTCTACGAAATCTTAAAAGTCACCCCAATGTTTTGTCGTTGTAGAAGTTTTTCCGTTGTTAAAAGTCCCAAGGTGACCTAATTCACGTGTATTTTGTCGATGCATGATCTCATCTTGTTTCCGTTGAACGCAGCTCCTCGTGATACGGTTCGGGGAATCCCCTGGATGCGAGGCTATGTCAGGTGACATGGCTTAGCGTCGTCCGTATGTTTCACACCCCTCTGCAGTACGTGGCAACTCTTCAACCATATCGGACGTCTTTGGCTGCTCCGGTTTAAGACGGGTGTGCAAGTTCATTGTTTTCCGCTTGTGTATTTACCCCCGCTTCCGTCCCCCTCGTTAGTTTCGTTAAACTATATTACGGCATAAGTCCGGATAATCCCAGGGAGTGCCATATAATCTCGGAGAAACATAGTCTTGTGTGAAAGTTATGAAAAGTTAGTAAAGTGTCGTTCACGCAATTTCCTCATTTGAGGGATTAAGAAAACCTATAGCCTATAGGAATCTTCTTCGTTGTCTTGCACCCGCCTTCCCGGGAAAGGACACCATCTCCTTCGTTGCCGATCGTCACCTTTTAACGTCCGTCGCGTATTCCCTGGTCTTCTAATTCAAGTACCAACATCCCGCCAGGTAAAATCTGCTTTACTTTTTGCTGCACCTGCTTTCGTCGTTTGGGTTTCAACATTAGTTTATCCCTTATGTTAGCGTCTTACTGGCAGGCATTTTAAATGTTGTTCAATTTAGAGTTTAATAAGTACCGCCTTTGGTTTCATCTTTGTGTTTTGTTTGCAACCTGTTTTTAAAGTAGTAGATTGCTGGTCTATCTGTTTTGTCCAGCAGTATTGTAAGAAGGCTTTGTGAATCGCCTTTCGGCGGATTTTATGTTCACATTGTAAAGGTTGAGGGCCGCCGGAAAATCAGTTGACTAGTTGTTTCATTGGTTCCGTGTTCAAGTAAAGACTTTCGTGTTCAGAATGTAGTTTCAGTTTTAAGTCAAGTTAGTATATCATTTTATGTTATGTTGCGTGTGTAAAATTTAACGGTGCTTGTTGAATTATTAATGTAAGATTTATTGATCCTATGTTTTGTTTGGAATTGAGGGTTTAGTTTGTAAATGTTTTGCAGTACCTAACGTAACATATTTTTGATTGTCGCCCTCTCTTGTGTAATTTCTTTGTATTATTTTTTTGTCTTTTGATTCATTAAATATCTAATTGTCAATTTAGCTTGGTCTTGTTATTGTGTTCAGTCTTCTCCGAAAATATTTGTGTATTAGTGTTTTGTTAAAGATTTACGTGTAAAGTGTTAGCCTGCCTACAAGTTTTAAGAATTCCAGTCAGTTAAGCAAGGTAAGTTAAATCTTGCAGCTATAACCCCTTTGTTCGAGCCCTATGGGAATCTTCTGTGGTGGGTTTCCTTCTTTTAGACCTTTGGGTGACTAAAATATTACAGTGGCGCCCTTTCTACCGTTTATTATCATCCCTTTCGAAGGGTTTTTAAGTGTTCCGAACCGCCCCTTCTTCACTGCTAGTCTAGCCGCGTGTCACTAATTTTGACATCGTTATTTAAATGTCGTAGTGCAGAATAAGCACGTGACAAATTCTGTACAAAAACGTTCAGTGGAAAAAAGCATAAAAAAGATTATGTACTAACATTGCTGTAGTTAAAGATGCAATGGTTCCCATAAGCTTTTCACCCTGAAAATATTTATAGAAAAGAAGGGAGAATGAATGCCGATTTAACACGTTGGCAGTCTTAGTAACCACAAGCATAGGTTTGCCCATTTAACAAACCAACGATTAAACAATCCAAGGGTCCAAGAGATATCACATAATTGAACTACAAATACTAGCAGTGCTACAGATCTGAAATTTAATAAATTTTCCAGCCAAGATCAAGTTAAGATAGATGCAATTAAACAGCGTGGGGGGACCTACCAATTACTCAAATAATTGTTTTTTTCTAAAAAGGAAATTACCCCGAAAATTTTCAGAAGTAATACCATAAGTGACTAGAATTTTACCGGAAATTTTTTTGCCGTCACCAACACGACTGCTTGTTGCGACGATTTTCCAAATGAAATTACTGAAATACTTGTCACTCAAAAAATTTTGACAGACGTTGTCTCTAAGCAACGCTGCTAGTCGCAAAATTTTCTAGAAAATTTCACTAGTAGTGGTATTTTCGATTTAATTCGATTGTGATTGGTTCAATTCACCAAAATACTGTGATTTGATTGTATGAGTGGAATAATCACCAATAATTGTAGACCTGCTACGATTCTCTACCATACGTAAAATTTATTCACCAAAAATTTGAACAAGCCTTAAACTCCAAAGTTTGATTTTACCAACCTCTAGAACAAGCCGGTATCAGACGTGCCTACAGTACTAGTGCAAGTGGTGAGGATTCAAGTAAAGTAGTAACAGATTAAGCACATGTTTTTTGTCTTTCGATTGATACCACTATCAGTCCTATCAACTCAACGGGGAGCAGGAATCTGCATATATACGATTTCCCATGCTATTTCCCTATGTTCGCCCCTTACGTCAAACACCCGGTATATTAAAATGTAACTACCAATTTTGGATGCCGTAAAAACATTAAGAAGTTATTCATAATATCTCCGAAATTATTTTCAAACTTTGTAGAATATATGGATGATATAAGAATAAATATTAGCAGTAAGACGTCTTTACCTTAATATCAGTTCATCTCGATAATAAAGAAGATTACAAAATAATTCTTAATAACTCATGTAGGATTTAAGAACAGCCATACCATTTGTTAACTTCTGCTGTGAACAGGCTACAAAGAAAAGTATTTATATATGTAGAAAAATATTACCTTCGCAGAGACTGATGTTCGGTTTTACACCCAAAAATTTCCAAAGTGAATCTTTGAAAGTCTAATCTCTGACAGAGAGATTCGTGGATAAAATGAATATGAAGAATTCCTAGAAATTGATACTTATAAATGTGAAAACAGTAACAAACCTAAATTGAGATTAAATTAAGCCTAGGTATATTTGCCTTTAGTTGCTTATCAAAGAGTTATCGATGTATTTACAAGTAGATAAGAGGTAAATGAATAATCGACATATTGAAATCAGTTTAATCGATTTAACACCTACGGAGATTAAGTCCCCCAAAATTAAGTAACAAAACGGTGAAAAATATTCCTTTTAGGGGATTTCAATGATACAAACAAATCAAAAGTTCTTTCATGAGTCAGGATAATACGCTTAGTAGAAACTATCGCCATAGAGACTATCGTATTGTTTGTATATGTATATCCAAATAAGCTGGAGTTAACTCCTCAGAAAGTAAGGTAACATTACATTTACATAGGAACTTAAGATAATATTGATATGCTCTTAGAACGATACTGGGGACAGTTGATGGCCATATTTATTTTAGACCGGAATTAACAATGAAGAATAATGCGATAGTCGCTATAGTGAAACAGACAAATTCAATTTGCTGTACCTTTGGAAATCCAGATTTATTTCAAAAGGGAATGGCCGTAGTTTATGCTTAACACTGAAAATTAATTAAGGTAAAATCAAATGTAAAGTTTTATGAAAAGGACGATTATTTTAAATGACCTTGATGAGCAACATCCAGTTAAGTCCAGTAGGGATTTCAAATTGAGTTATGATATTTCACACCAAACTCAATGTAGGGTTTTATTAACCATGGTATTATCAAAAAAGTTCGAAATCAGACTTAGTCATGAAAGTGTAAACAAATGCCCTTTAAATTGCCTTATTTATTGCTTAACTGAAGTTGCCATAAATGTTATTAAGTAGTTAATTATATTAAAATTACTGTATACAGAATTTAGAGAACGTTACAAGGGATGTTGAAAACGATGGCCGAATCGCCAAATTTTCTTCAGTTATATGTGACCTTGTGTAACTCGCAGAGACGGGCCGGGTTGTGCATTGCACCTGTTAAAACCACATATGCTAACGCACCAGCAAAAGGCCATAGGCCTGAAAGTGCTGTGCATACAAACATAGATGGCTTTGCACCATCCTGTTGAAATAGTCTTCCTACAGCTCATAATCGTGAGTTCATTTATAAAGGGCTGTAAAATTTTGTTTCGATACCTTTCAGCTTTTTTTGTGAATTGGAAAAATATAGGACCAAATAATATCCTTTTGGGCAAGGCAACCTAAATTCCAATTTTTTGAGAGTGCATCGAACGCTTATCAATATATATATTTTACATTAAAATGTCCACATATCTGCAGTATAAGTTTTTCTATCGGGTGTTCCATTTTCGCGCAATAATATGCAACTTTATATTTTTTAATGGAACACCCTATATATTTTTAGAAAATTTGAAAGATTTTTTGTTTCTCTTTAAAACAGTTATTATTCATTATAGTCCTAAAATGATCGGTACAGAAACTATTAATAAATAATCACACAGAAAGTATGCCATTAATAGTTATTTATTATACATGCGGATTAAATTAATGTTTAACGAGCGGTACGTTCAACCGCGCGAGCGGCGGTAGCCGCAAGCGCGTTGATACCGCGAGTTAATAAATTAATTTTAATCCGCAAGTGTAATACAACTGTTTATTCAATTTTGACATTTATTTGACATTTTTAAAGCGATTTGACATTTTTAAAGCGCTAGCGGAATAAAAATTTTAAATCGCTAGCGGAATAAAAATTTTAAACGATTGTTTATAAAACATCAACTTTTATGGGCAGGCCAGAAACAAATAAACGTCAGTTTATAGGGCAAAATTGAATAAAAAATATTAAGTTGCATATCATTGCGTGAAAATGGAACACCCGGTAGAAAAACTTATACTGCAGATATGTGGGCATTTTAATGTAAAATAAACTTTGTTTGAAAAAAATTTCGGTAATATTGAAAATAATCGAGTAAAAAAAAATACAGACCGATGGACCACCCGGTATAATATGGATTTTGAATATTCCAGCAACGGAAAGTTGAGAATTTATGTAGCCTGAAAGGTGTACCCACGCTTTATCCGTGTAAAACGTTTTATTTAGCATATCGCTGTTCTTAAAATACTCCATGAACCATTAGCAGTTGTATATCATTCTTCTATTAAAATTCGATGATGTCAATCAATTCCTGGTACATTTGCGGTTTGTAAAGGTACGTTTTCATTGCAAACAAGTCGGCGACAAATACACAAACATGTATGAGATTTGTACAGCATATTTGTTTCAGATTTGTTTATATACATGTATTTACGTATTGAAAATGTATGATACAAACCAGTGGCGGCTCGTGGCTGGAAATCTTGGGGGTGCTGTAGCTTTCGAAATATACATACCAGTAACGATCCTTGATATTTTTAATGTGCTTTTTAAGTAAAACAAATCAAATCTAAATTGTACTCAATTCATAAAAAAATTAGCTTACAGGAAAATGAAATAAAAAGAATTTTTATTTAAATATAAAATCCATTCTCAGCCACACCCATTCCAATACAGTATCTTAGTCAAAAAGTAAGCAAGGAAAACAAAATAGAGCATTTCTAATTTCGCAACCAGGCAACCATTTTATTTTTTCATGCCAGTCCTTGTTAAAAGATCTAGTAAAATATTTTTTGCACTCCCCGGCGTAAAGTTAATTATTGTAGACCGCGGGCGCACTTTACGCCCGCAACCCGCAACAAATTAATAAAAAAGTAGATTACCTTAGTTACAAAACAATTTTTATATACCTAACTTGTAAAATCACTCTTGCAGTGAATGCGTCAATTTGACATTTTTAAAAATGCCATTAGAAAATTTTTATTAGAAATTAGAAATCAAAAAATTTAAATAAAATCTTCGTCCGTCCAAAAATATTGTATGTTATGTACCGTGGGCTAAAATCGATATCCTTACGCCCTTGATACATAAATAACTATTTTGTTTTTACTAACTGCTTAAATTTTTTCACGTAATGACAATTGGTAAAATGTAATTTTTTAAATATATTCAACAGTAACATATCCATCATAACATATTTAAAATAATATTTATTATTTAATTGTATTTTTCTGTAACAAATATTTAAATGTTAGAAAAAAAAACAGAATATTATCCTACGTACCTATATGAAAGATTAATTCGCTCTGAATAAAAACATACAAATTAAATCACAAATAAGCTGACGCTGCTTAGACAGCAGATTTCGGGTCGGTTATTTTGCTTACAAATTCCTGGCGAACAATGATGACGCTGTACCGGCTGTACAGAAAGCAGCGTTCGCGCCGCTATTACCGTGTGTTATTAAGAACTAACAAGCCTGCGCGAAACTTGCAGAGAAATGTATGTTTTTGACACTACTACGTTTTGCAGTGTCTCGGAACTCCGCGGGACTTTCACCGACGCGACGTACGTTTTCGACAATATTACATTTCGCAGCGTGTCTGAATGGAATCTACAGCTTCGGTTAAAATAATTCCTTTTAAAAGCGGTTTAATTAATTAAATTTATGTAATAATTATGCAAAATATTGAATGATTGTTATATTATTGATATTTTCAAGTACAAATTTAATAGGTAATTAATTTTCGTATTTTGTTCTGGGGGTGCTGCAGTGTCGCAGCGCTTATGGACCAGCCGCCACTGATACAAACCTTCTGTTTACATTAACAACTTGTCTATCGTGAACTAATATGGATTCCAGTGAAGGGTTCTTATTTGTGTGCGCAGCAGGGAATTATTTAATTTTTCATAGCAATACTAATAAAATATGCAAAAAAAGAATAAACGAAGATGGTGGAGCAGAAACTTTTTATACAAAAGAAACAGTCATTATTTGCATATATTGCAACACGTTAACCAAAGTAAAATAAACAGAAATTCTGCACTACCACTGTCACCATTTTATAACCCCCAACAATAAAATAAATAGTAAACAAAGCTCAAATAGCGCTACTACGACTGCGCGGACTTTCAGATATGTATGTGTTTTCCATTCGCACGGGAACCTGAGATTTGTATAAAACATGTCCTATACATCAACAAAATAGTCGCATACTTTTCAATGTCTCCAACTTGTATTGTACAAATCCGACAAATTTGTATAATACATGTATGAGACATGTATTTTCGCGACATATCTGCAATGAAAACGTACCTTAAGGAAACATTTTAAGATCCTTTTTAACAACAGAATGCAAGTACCGTATTACAAGCCCACTTTCTGAGATGAGCTTCTAATTGATGTTTTTGGTTTATCCTCCATTTTTACTCTGATGTCTCCAACGACTTCGTTAGTTCGCAGTCGGTTTCTTCCATGCACTTTTTTATGGTCCACACTTCCAGTTTCTCTAAAAACAGTTCCCTGAAATTTAATATAGTAGTATAAAACATATTTTGGATAACTGCAACGTTCCGGAATCGATTGTCGATGGGGTTTCCACTAGGTTACTAGCCCAGTTAATACACTTTGACTCTATGGTCTTTTGTGCACCGCCTAACCTACCTCAGTCAAGGTAGCTCCGTGCACTTTACGAGTTTTAGGATGTTACTTACGAGGTTTTTTTCGTGTAATGTACTGTGGCATAGTAATTCAAGACTCCAGTTTCACATCGCATGCTATTTCGAAAGTGTAATTTAACAATTCATGCTTTTTGATCCTGAGGGTATCCTGAGTAAACATGTTCACTGCAAGTAATTGACGTTTTCGGCATACGTCAAAATTTGATTACTGAATATACGAGCCTTAATAAAATATCATACATAGGCTCCAGGTTACACAAAGGGTAATGGAGAGAAGAATGCTGAACATTAAGTTACGCTACCATATACCCAATACTGAAATACGAAAAAGATCAAAAGTAATGGACGTAATAGAACAACTTTGCACCCTGAGATGAAACTGGGCAGGGCACGTACGAAGAATGGAAGATAACAGATGGACGCATAAGATCATAGAGTGGAGGCCCCGAGAAAACAAGAGAAGTAGAGGAAGACCACAGACCAGGTAGACAGACGACATAAAGAGAGTGGCAGGATATGATTCGATGGGAAAGACACGCAATACAGAGGAATGGAATCACCTTAGGGAGGCTTACATCCGACGATGGGTGGAATAAGCTGCAGAAGAAGGAGAAGAAGAAGAATAAAAGGCTTAATGCCGGCATGGATGGCGTCAAGGTTAGCTTATGTGCTTTGTAAACCAGACATTTCGGGTTCGATTCCCGGTCCCGGTCAGTGTGATTTTTAATGCGGAAGTACATCTGAAAGGTGCCGTCCTTCGAATACGACGTAAAACCTTTGTTTGGTACGAAAAACATCGCTTCCAGAGGTGAAACTCCCTTGCCCTTGGGTTCGGTAAAATTCTAGTCGGATAGTGCCATAGTAGTCGACGCTCTTAGAAATCCCAATAAATACCAATAACAACAAAAGCCACATCTGATTTCGATCTTTTGTGATCATACGATAGATACAATATTCATAACAGAGGCTTAAGCATTGGTTTCCTAGGAAGCGGTGCCGTCATTTAACGGCCGTAAAAATACGGTGGGTGACGTCAGAAAAACCAAAGCTTTATATAACAGGTAGAAGCCATAAGCCATATAAAAATATCTAAACATACAATACATTATATCCAATATCCAAAGAAAAAAACCTTCGAAGACACATCCATCATCATCAAGGAAAGTATAAAGCATTACGCAATCAGAAAATATGAACAAATCATATTGCAAGCAACTACTGTAGCAGTAGTAGACTGGAATACTGCTATCTGCACCATCTGCCTAAATTTTTGAAAACTCTCTTAGCTACAAATTTATGGTTGGACGGCACTACAGTGCTAAATATCAGCACTAGGTGCTAATCTCTCTTTCTCTCTCTCTATATATAGCTTCAAGTATTCCAATATTGGACGTAAGCCTCCTCCATATCTCTGCACTGATTTCTGTTTCTCGCTGTTTGCATCCATCCTAGGCCTGCCACTTTCTTTATATCGTCCACCCATCTTTTTTGGGGTCTTCCTCTTCCTCTTTTCCCATCCCATCATCTCCATTTATTAATCTTTTGATTCCATCTGTTATCTGATAGTCTCGCATTATGTCCGGCCCATTTCCACTTAAGTCGGGCCATTCGTTCTACAGCGTCTGTGACATTTGTTTTCGATCTGATGTATTTATTCCTCTTTCGATTTTTAGAGTTATCCCAAGCATTGCTCGTCCCATTTAACGTTGGGTTGTTCTTTTCTACATTATTTTTGTCCATGTCTGAACGCCGTATGCTAGGACCGGTAATATACATTTGTCAAATACTCTGGTTTTCAAATACCAGGGTATTAATCTGTTTTTCAAAATGTAACTTAGACGTCCGAAAGCTGCCCATGCCATTCTTACTCTTCTGTTTACTTCCACAGTCTGATTTTCTTTGGTTAATCTTATTTCTTGTCCTAAGTATATGTAACTTTGTAACTGCTCTACTACATCATTTCCTAATATTATTTCTCTGTTTTCTTCTGTATTGGTCATAACTTGCGTTTTCTTCCTATTAATTTGTAGTCCTATATCTTTTGACTTTTTATCGAGCTCTTGTATCATTGTTTGTAGGTCTTCAAAATAGTCGGTTATTAATATTATATCATCCGCGTAGTTCTCCATTTATGTTCATTCCTTTTTGTTCCCAGTCTAGTTTCTTGAAAACATCTTCCAGCACTAACGTAAAGAGCTTTGACGATACAACGTCCCCTTGTCTCACTCCCTTCCTTATTGGTATTGAGTTTGTGTCTTCATACATTCTGATAGTGGAGGTTATTTTTTCAGATGTAAATCGATCCACCTAATCTTTTTCTACCAAAACCTTCGAGAAACTTCTGCTGAAACGATTGTAAGCAGTTGTAGAAGAAATAATTCCCAACCATCAGTTCGGGTTTTGTACAATTCACAGAACAACTAAACAAATGCACCGAAATATGAAATAAATAGCACAAGAGACCAAACGATATTGCTCAGTGGCGTTTCACAGTATACGGTAATTGTTCGACAAAGTTTAGCATAAAAGACTCTGTTACAAAATGAAATCCAAATTACTACACCAATAATATAAAATATTAACGTCCTTCCTAACCCATATGTAATATTATGTCAAATTTCAGGATGCATAATACTGACTTGTGTCCAATATCATCTGGAGTCCCACTAGGCAGTGCGCTAAGACCGACGCTCTACAAAATTTACACTACATACGTACTAGTATCAGAAACAACTCTCACAGCCCAGCAACAATTGCGGGTGATACTGCTGTCTTAGCATCGTACGCTAGTCCCATAACTGCCACACAGAAACTGCAAGCACATCTAAACGACATCGAAACTTGGTTACAGAAGTGGAAAATTAAAGCAAACACAGACAAGTAAGAAGAAGCAACTGCCCGAGTAACGCTCAACCGTCAGCAAATACCCCAAGCGAATGAAGCTAAATACCTTAGATGCGTTAGAAAGTAGATTACTCTTATATAAAAACGTTTGGGACATACGGGATAGAGATATGGGGCACAGCCAGTAACTCCAATTTGGAAATCCTCCAAAGATTTCAAAACAAAGTGCTTCGTGTTATAGTTAATGCGCCATGGGACGTGCCTAATGCACTAATTTAACAGTGACTTAAAAATTTTCTTTAGTGCGTGACGAAATTAGAAAAATTAATATGTCTCAAAGGAAAAGACGAAGACAAATAGAAAGGCATTCACAGATTAATAAAACAGAAAATAATAAAAGCTTATGTTTATGCAAGATAGATGCAAAGAAATCGAAGAACTGGATAGAAAAAATGATTCTTTCGGACTACATAAGAAAATTAAAGAAACCACAGGTGTAGGGAGGAAAAAACAGCAGGAAATAATTAAAGATAAAAATGGAAACATGATTTTGGACCTAACTCAAAAATTACGACGATGGCAAGAATATATAAAAGAACTATTTGAAGACATAAGGCCCAACTTAAATAACAGCAAGATAGAAGAAACGGGACCTGAGATAACAAAATACGAAACTACATATGCAATTAAGATGTCAAAAGCAAATAAAGCGACTGGCCCAGACGAAATCCCAACAGAACTTCTTAAGTTAATTAATGATGACAACATAGTAATCCTGGTCGAATTATATAACAACATATATAAAGTCTGGCATAATCCCATACGAAAGTAATGTATTTCATACAATGTATTGCCACGTGCCGACGTAAGGCGATACCCTGAGTAGATATCCCCACTTAGATGCTATTTTAACAATAAGAAATGTTATAAAACGCTTCTGTACGCGCAGAATGTATTTTACCATCTTAATGTTTGTTATGTAACATTTTCACGTTCTCCGAATAAAGCTTATAAAACAATTTTTTAAGTTCTTTATTCGTATAAAACATAACTCGAATGGCTTATATCAACTTTTGTTACATTACCAAAAAAAAAGATAATGCTAAAGAATGCTCTGATCATAGAACAATAAGCCTTATGTGCCATGTACTAAAAATATTCACTTACAATACTACGAGTGATCAAAGAATTGTTCATTATTTTTTTGCTGTAACATCACGAATGTTCCTTGTGCTTGCATATGAATATCACGAGCGCGCAATCACAAGGAACATGAGTGATTTTACAGCAAAAATAATCTACAATTCTTTGACCACGGATGACGTCACTAAGAACGACCAGACGGCGACCGCAACGCTCATCCCAATCAACTGGATGGGTCGGCGCGGTTGTTCGGCATTTTAACGTGTCAGGGTGTACATAAAATGCCGACACAAAAAGTTTCATTTATTAACACAGACGCAGACAGCCTTCATATCTTCTACGCAACATCAACGCACCAATAGGTGCAGCAGCCATCTTGTTGTCTACAAGGTGCGCTCCACTTACGTCCCGACCGCGACGTTTGCAAGCAAGTGGAACGGCAAAATTCACGGTCGTAGTCGCGAGCGTTGTGGTCGCCAAGTGGAACGTACCCACAGTGGTATTGGCCAATAATCTTGATGATCTAAGAATTTTATTGGAAAGAATCAATTCTGTAAGCAACAACTATGGCCTTAAAATGAACGCGAAGAAAACAAAATACCTAGTGGTAAGCAAAGCACCCCCAATACTACCTAATATCACCATTAACAACGAGCCCGTCGAACGCGTTACAAATTACAAATACCTAGGAACCTGGATTAATGAAAGCAATGACCAGACTCAAAAAATTAATATAAGGATTGCCATGGCTAGGACAGCCTTTATCAAAATGAAAACACTATTACGCGACAAAAATCTAAATATTCGCCTAAGAATTAGAATGTCAAAGTGCTACGTGTTTTCGACCTTGCTGTACGGTATGGAGGCTTGGACCTGAAAGAAAAATAATTTAAAGAAGATAGAGTCATTCGAATATTGGATATACAGGAGAATTCTAAAAATACCGTGGACAAATGAGGAGGTCCTAAACCCAATAAATAAAGAAACCGAGATTGTTTTCAACATCAAAAAGACGAAACTCGAATATTTTGGACATATAAACAGAGGGGAAAAAATATAGAATCCTACAAGTACTTATGCAGGGCAAGATAGGAGGTAGAAGAGCAGTGGGGCGTCGCAGAATGTCATGGATGAGAAATTTGAGGGAATGGTTTGGATACACTTCTCTACAACTATTCCGAGCAACAGCATCAAGAGTAAGAATTGCGATGATGATAGCCAACCTCCGAAGAGAGACGGCACTTTAAGAGGAAGAAGTATGTCTCAAACTGCTAAACTGCAAGTGACTTCCAATGGCCTGGTAACCTCACTGTCAGACGACGAAGGTGAAGTCAGACGATTAAGGAGGTTCAAACCATAGGATTTTCCTACCAGATTCGATTAAAAGTGGCCAACCTAAATTTAAGTTAAGTTGAATTTTACATTAGTAACTTTTATTTTGTAAGTTCCTATAGGGACTCTTTATTGGAAGGCTCTCTGCTTGTCATTAGGTTACTCTGCTCTACGCATTTATATAACCATTTATTCATATACGAGTAATATCCGCCCCAGGGATAGATTGTATGATTAATAGTACTTTGAGTTCTGCTTTAGAAAGTCCTGAAAGGATATTATCCTACAACTTTCTTTTACAAAAAGTTGATGTGCAATACCGCTTTTGTCTCGACAGGCGCCTAACGTGGTTCAAACATATTTATGCGGCAACATTGAGGAAGAAGACAGAAGTTCACCTACGTTTGGAAAATAACCTCCAACATCCCAAAGACACAGCATTTCCAGTCAAATTTATTTTCATGACATTTTAGTATAATATGTCAAATGGGATAATACATGGAGATTTAGAAATATCCACCACACAAGAAGAAGTCGCTACCTCGAATACAAGTTATTGGAATTGCTTTAGCGACTATCCAAATGTCCTTTTTAGGAACCTCCACGTCTTAAAAGATTCGACCCGACTAAGACTTGCTCCAGAGGATGTTCTGCAGTGCCTAATAAATTACAATACCAATAAGAAGAGAAAAGAATAACCATTGGGCCAGTCTCACCTACTTCAATTGTCCTTTAAAACAGTAATTCCTTGAATCAAATAAATAAAATAATATATTGAATGGCCCTCGTACAAAATTATGGCACTCGTGCAGTTATGGCTGAATTGATTACAGTAATTAAGACAAAATGGATATAAAATCCATAATCAATGTGAGTTCTGTAGAGGCCCACTTACAACGATGGTAAGGAATAAGACACTTGGGCCCAATCAAGCATGATGGCGCAAGTACATATTGGCATAGCGACTAAGGGAATGAAACTAAATATTTGATGAAATAAAAATAACGAAAAGAAAATCAGAGGATCAAAATAACCAGGAAGTGTTTTAAATAGGGAAAGATAAGGAAGCAGGGGAAATCGTAATTTCAATAGTGGACTAATAAAAGGCTCGTCATCATGATGATAGTCTGCACATACTTATTATTTTGCTGTGAATAGAATTTTAATGAAATAGAAAACTTTCAATAAAGTGGATTAATTGCAATTTTAATTATGACGGTGATTTCCATTATTCAGAAGCAAAATAACCATGTTTTATAGACATACATTTTAGTGTTGTGTGGGCACAATTATTATTGTTACGGCAAAATCAGTTACTGCCCACGTTTTGTGAGTTTTAGAGCAATTAGCCAATGTACAGAGATAAATTCTGGTGTCCATTTGTGTTATCAGAGTGAGGGTGGGGACATTATACACATCGAATATCGTGGTGTTGCGAAAGCTGATAGTGCACGACCTGTTTGAACAAACAACGGTTATAATTAAGGGGCGAAGGGAAGTAATCATCATAGAGAAACGCTGTAGAGACTTCTAATTGAAATACAAGTGTTTTAGGGTGTTAGTAGGAGAGGGCAACTATCTAAACGCTCGTCGCTTTTGGGAGATCGGATTAATGGAATAGTTAAATCTTAAGCATGAGTCTGCCTAGTTAATCTTCTCAATTTATCGAAGTACATAAATAGGTTTGCCCTGAAATCGATAGCCACTTTATTTTGATATTCAACTCTATTACAATATAATTGCTACTTATGTAGATGCCCTACAAACATCATCTTTACGCTCACATTAAAAAAGAAAATGATGTTATTATTATTATTAAATAAATTTAAATTTCAATGCGTCGGTTTTATTGAAATTAAAAAATGTTCAACAAACTTAAAAATTTGCATGCATAAACTGAAGTGGTTAAAAGTTGACATCCAGAGTGGATGCATGCTAATCTGATTCTAACTTTTAATAAGTACCTAATTATTTTGCTTGCTTTGGGATTAAACAGAAATGCTGCTAAATGCAATTCCTAGAGCAAGTTTAATTGGATAGTTGCGTCTGAAAATAGTCGTATAAACAAACTCGAATCCTCTTTCCCTGAACGTTCTTATTGCATAGACTGAATCAGAATATTTGAATTCGACGGTAGAATTTTCTACAAATGTTGAAATGATCGAAGATTCTTAAAAAAATATGTTACAGGAAGGGAAGGGGAAAATAAGTAAACGAATAAGTAAAACAAGAAATAAATACATTCAAGGAATTACATATCACCTGATCTAGCATGAGATGCCGGTGTTTGTCTATGACTTCTACCACTGCTTGTTGACCCCCTCGACCCTCGTGAACCTCTGGAACCCCTCGAACCCGGGCTGTCTGGAGCACGTGGTGGTGATCCCAGAAGGGAGCGAGGGTACACAGGTGTCAATCCAGCTAGACATGGTGGAATCCACATTTCCTCCAAGGGGACTTTTCCACGTGATTCCACAAGTCCTGGAGTCGATTGACTTCTACCCATCGCGGCTGTAAATTATATTTTCTCTAAGTGGCATCTCCAGCAGTTTCTTTACTTAAATATAATTTTTTTTATTTTTACGATTCGACAAAATAAGAAAAATTAACTTAACGAGCTGCGTGCCACGGTGTGTAATGACGTCATTAAGAACTCTCAGGACTAAATAATGACGTCATTGGGTATTACGAAGTGGGAGTGTCAGTAATTTTAGTCAAATATAAAATGGTTAAAGAACGCCAAATTAAACAAATTATAGTTGTATAGCAAGTTTCCAGCACGCCATTTAGAGAATGAGAATAAAATGTAAAAAAAACACGCACAATAATATAAAATGATCATTTTGTAACTGAAAATGGTGTATTATATTTTTTGGGGATGTATTTTCGCCAATCTTGTATCATCATAAATCTTGGTCATCTAAATCTACAATCGGTCAGCCGTCGTTTGCCATTTCTTGCTAACAATTCTTTAGAAGCTTTTATGAAAGGAAAAAAGAATTTTTTGTCCATTTAAGCTCGTTTATACCCTGTCGCTCAGCCTTTTCCTTACATTCTGTATTTTAAGGTGGGGATAAATTAAACTTTACGCAGTTTTAAATGTGTTTTATTATGGTACGGAGAGGAAAAATAAAGTAACATTAACTAATACGAGAGTTTTACAGGAGTTATTTCAAAGATGATCCTCTGGGCAACGTCAAACTTTTGTCGGAGAGACGAGCATAAGCAGCTAACAGCGCTAAAGCATCTCATTAAGTTTGACGACAAATAGTTGTAACATAGTTTGTTGCTCTTAACGCTGAAAGTTCCTAATTAAATTTTATAGTACCTTCACTTGGGGTAAGTAAATTAAAGTAGTTTTCATGTTAAGGTTGTAGTTGCTGAAATGTACTCGATTTTCCTCTTTTACTAGGAAAGTTATTCGTAGTAAAAGGATGATGCTTTAAAAGGAATGAAGATATTAATTATAAACGTAGCGGCGAGTTAAAGGAAGCGTTGAAATAATTAATTCGTTTTAAAACAATAAGGTTCAATCCTGGTCGGGATTAGAACGTATGTGAGTTCTATTACCAAGCGAAGTTTTTGCCCAATATATCATTTATTACAATTTTACTTTATCAGATGTTTATAAAACTAGCCTTTTGATTGGTAGACGTCGAAGAAAGTCCTACGAGTTGTTTTGTTGAAGACTAAAGAATCAGTATCGATATAATTGCATCTAGTTTAGACTATTAAGGTTCCTGCTATTAATAAACAGTGGTAAAATGTAATATAAAAAGAAGTTAAATTGATCAATAACTTCTTAACGTACGGAAAAATATATTTTCGTGTCTGCGTATGTGAGGATAATTCGGTTATTCTGTGTTATGTTGTTCCCCACGTTTAACCTTCTCTAAGATTGGATTAATCTTCCGTGTTCTACTGCTACCTGTGGAGTTATCACGTAAAATTAGCAAGTACTGGAACATATACGAGATTTTCCTAGTGTCCTTACTGTATTTATTGGCTACTTTAATTTTGAAACTGCTTTGACTAGTTGATCTTGGAAGAATAATTGATTGTTTGGTCGCCCAGTTAGGTGTTTTGTAACATCTGACAAAACAATCCGAAACAGGTAATTAATACGAGGAAACGTAGCGAAATATTTCCAGGTATAGTTTTGGGTAACTCGACGTAGTAATTTGCAATCTTAGCAATTTTAGGAAGTAGTTTATTAACTTGCTCCCTTTAAATTACCGACTAATTGAGAATACCAGCTACTCTTAAAACCAACATGGGAATATTCATTTGATGTAGTTAGTTTTAGTTAAATTAACAATCATTTAACTAAATTTTGCCTAAATAAACAAAGCTTGTCCCAGGTAAACTCGCCGTTAACATTTCCCAACCCGCGACTGTGCGGTTACAAGTTACGGTCGTTTAGGTAGTTGAGGTTCGCAGCGCTGGACCATGTAGACCACAGAGAACACGTAGGTATTTCCTACATCCTACGTTTTCAACTTGTGCAAACTAAGTTTTAGACATCCCCATTGTACGACCCAACATTCTGAAAGTTATCTTTCAAAATAAACCATAACATGATGACTAAAACTGGCGCGAAAGGAAAACCTTAACGCTGTGCTGTATAGCTCTTATCTGTCTTGTTACTTTGTTCTCATTCAAAGTTTGAGGGTTGGTATATGTAGTCAGCGTTGTTTAAAATTTAACCATACATTTTCTGTAATGTCACAGGAACTGAAAAAGGGGGTCATTTTGGTGGCTTGGTGGATGAGGCGTCTAATTCAGGTTCAGATTTAAGTGGTAGGTAGACTTTTGATAACTTTAAGGTTAGGTTAAGTTAAAGGAAATGTGATCATAGTAATGATAAAAAATTCCGGATTAGAAATAATGGAAAACATAGAACAGAAAAAATTCTATTTTCTTTCTTTCTAGCAGTAGCGCATACAGAGAAGAAGAGATAGACTAATAGGCGATACTGTAAAAGCAGGTGGGTTACTAACAACGAACATAGAAGGTAAAATAGACGGCAGAAGTGCAAGAGGAAGGCTGGAATATATCAACCAAATCATGAGTGACATAGGAATGTAGGTATTAGTTATAGAGAAATGAAGAAGAAATGTCTAGATAGAGGTGTATGGAAAGCTCCGACAAACCAACCAGAAGGCTGAAGACCATTGATGATGAGCAGCACTTATGTCGAAGAGCTGTTACTAAATGACAAATGCAAATTTTTATGAGCTCTTTTTACTGGCACATGAAAGAGATAAATTGCTAGCGTGCAAGCGTTAATGTTAGTCAAAGACGTTGGTATAACAATCAGTACCGCTATGTCCACAATATGCAGAACTGTATAACTTACAGTCATTTTGGTAACGATTATACGCCGTTTTAATCAGATGGGGACTTAACATATCTTTAAAAAGGAACCTGGAGTATAGAAATAGAAATGGGAATCCGTATTTTAGCAGCCAGCTGATTGGGCAGAATTTATTTGAGTTAATTTCTGAAGATCTGTTTTATGGAACTGCTGAGTAAGCTAATCAAAGTAAAGTCATCTTAAGAGCGTTCTTCAATTCGTATTTAAAAAGTGCAATTTCCAACATATTATTATTATACAATTTGTTACTTCAGGTTAAATCAAAGAATTTAATATTTCTGCTGCAGACTTTATAAAAGTTGAACGAAGCTTTTATAATCACGTTATTGCAACTTAATTCTATAAGGAATAATGGCGAGCTTAATGTAGATCTGCCCAAACAACTCAGGTTTAATTCTGGCTATAGTAAAGTATCTCTGACAACTGTTGACTAGTCTTCTTTTTCTTAGTTCTATGAGTTACATTACAGCCCTGTCACAAAATAAAGAATTCTGTATTCTGTGGTTCTATTGAATATACAGGGTGATTAAAAGTATTGTCATTAATTTTAAGGGTAGGTAAAGTATATGCAATAGAACAACTTTTCTCAATAAACCATGTGTCGCAAGTAAACGGTAAGCTCAGAAAAAAATTAAAAAGATCAATAGGTATAAAAATTGTTTTGGGGTCACTGAAATGGGTTATGTAGACATTCAAAATCTAACTTTATCATATCAATCGCCTTTCTTGTCCGTACTGATAAGAGAGCTCAGATGTGATGTGTACGTAGGTTAGTCAGTTCATTGTTCGCTTTAAAAGTGCACTGTTTGAACGCTTCAATTGAAGGTCCCAACCTTTTAACAACCGAATTAATTGACGTATTTTAATTTACGGGCAAGCTGTTCAATATGCTGCAGCATACATTTTTGCTGTAATGTACTTCCATTAAAGTGAGCATACCCATTTAATTTAATGACAATGCTTTTGAATTGCCCTGTATGTAAGAACAATGTGGAATACACAAGGTGACAATTAAGTATGGTCGCCAATTTTTAAAACCTCCCTAAACACCTTCTACTAATACTTTCTCTTCTAATGTTTTATGTTTTGCTACCTGAAATGTATTTAGTAAATTGAAGTAAAACATACCGCTATTATAATAAGCTCTTATGAACTCAAAAATTGTGTTTGTGACGTTGATTATGAATTTGCTTTCCATAAGGAATGAGTCTAAAGAGTAATTTCTTATTACAAAGAGTCGGGAAACTTGAATGGCCGTGGAAGAAGCGGACTAGGTTAACTACTGGTTACATTAGAAATTGGTTTTTATCGGCCACGAGATTAGGGTGGTTTCAGAAATGTAACATAGAAACGTGGTGTTTGGGAGAGGGGTGTACGGGTAGTAGAAGCATTTTAGAAATCGTCAGTGGACTTTCCAGCAGGACTTTTCAGGCCCCCATACAGCAAATGCCACTATTGCTTGGATTCGAGCACATTTTCGAAACTATACTTGTATCCAATGAATTACGAGATATGAGCACGGAATAAACTCTTACAGAAGCGACAAAGTGCAGAGTGTGGGGTGGTCAAAATAAGGGGAGTGGGGGTGAACTCGAACACGCCCACTAGCAAGTAAAATTTCCTATTTTGCTGTATATTTAAGTGCAGCGCCAAATAGTTCGGGTGTTATTTATTCAAAATATTGTTTCAATAAAACATAAATACGCGGAAATGAGTGGAAAAAAGGTGGTAATTGGTGTTCAACGCCAAATTGCAAAAATAATTAGTATATAATAAATTAGTATCAATTTTTATAATGTCAGCTTCTATAAGTTTATTTGTTTTAGAAATTTCCGTTAGTACTCAAACATCACCTGAAGCTGTGCCTGAAGTTAGCAGCACTTGCACCCCCAGAAAGCAGAAATTACGATTAAAATTGAAAGCCATACAGCTAAGTTACTTGCTGAACCGACGTAGCTCCGCCTTGTGCTGGCAACATAAACATCAAAGTGCCGCGCGGTCTTGTCGCTTCTGTTAACAGTTTATTCTGTGATATGAGTTATTCTAGAGACATTGGTTTGTGAATAAAGTCATGCCATGTTGAGACTTGAAGCGTTTCTTAAGCATCGTCTGGACTGGTATTCCCGAGGAAGTGGTTTTAAGGAAAAGCTGCGGACCTGCATTAGGGCACATGAAGGAATTTTGGAAGTTTACATAGTTCTCAAGGTTGATGTTTATAACAGCATTAAGTTTATGAAAAGATAAGCTAGCTTCTTCTGTTCTTTATGGCGACCGAATTTAATTGTCATCTTGTAAATAAGTCATTTGTTTACAGTTTGGCCAAAGGAAAAAGAAGGAATGAATTTTTTCCATATACCAGGGTTCTCTATTTCTGGAGTGTTGTATGTTTTTTTATATAGAATTTAATCGTACAAACAAATTTAATACACGCGATACGGTTAGAAAGCTATGGTCGGAAATGAAAAGTTGCTTAGAATGTATTCCTACTAGTTCAGTTATTTTTGGAATTAGCAAAGTATGCTCCAAATACTTTTTAACCAAGTTGTTATGAATAAATAGATAAACAGTTTCTTGCTAATTGTCATTTTTGAGTAACTGCTCAAACTTGTATATTCTTTTAAAGGAAACCATTCTAATCTACTAGTTTAAATGCTGTTTTTTTCTCTTTTAAAGCATGTAATATAAACATTATGCTTATTTAGGAAAAATGAGAAATAACGTAATTAAGCTATTTTTCTTAACAAATCAAGATAACCACGAAACAAAACAGAAATCATATAGTACAGATATTACTTAACAAAAGTTTGAAGAGGTAAGCAAAATTAAATATCGAGGAAGTTAAAATCATAAATTGTAAAACGATTGTAATGACGACAGTAACATATACAGGAAAATCATGAATTCTAAGGAACAAAGATGAAAACCAACTCTTTATTTTCCAAGGAACATATTCAGGTAATTTTATGAAGCAGTTTAAGAAAGAAATATGTGGAGAATAAGGTCCAACGTTGTATTGGAAGAACTCTATAGTAAAGCTGACATGGTAACTATAAACAAAAACTAAACTAGATTAGGGTAAGTGGTTAAAACGGTCGAAGCACAACGACAATGGAAAAATCAAGGGAAAGCTGGATAGAAGCTACCGAGAAAAACCAAAAACAGTGCAAGTCAAAAGATGGAGAAGAAAAACAACAGATAGAGGCAAAGGTTTTCAGGGATTACAATACCATATAAAGGACAAAGAAAAGAAAAATGCTGAAATGTGATAACATTTAGTCCCAATGAAAATTCGATATTTTAATTCAAATTTTAGGTAAACTGGAATTAAAACGAGAAGAACATGTACGTCATCATGCGCCGTACACCAGAACGCGTTCGGGCGAGTGCAAATTGTTACGGAAGGGGAGACTCTTTCTTGTTTGCATTGGTGTTCGAAGTGTTTGTTGTATTTGTTTCGTTCGCCCCCCCCCCCACTGGAATTTTCCCGCCGCGCAGATTGCTGATGACGTACATGTCCTTCTAGTTTTGAGACCACTTTACATTTAGTGACACATTTTAACAGTGGCGGTTTTACGATTTTCTTTGGAGGGGGGTCCCGGGATTTTTAGACAAATGTTCGAAAAACAACACATAAATACCGTTTGTCCTGCTTCAAAACAGATTATAGAGGGTAAAATCAATTTCGATCTCTATTATGGGATTTGCAAATCAAAAGTAGAAGTTTTTGAACATATAATGCATTAAATAATACAGCTTCTTCTTATGCTCCTTTAGCCGTTTTATATTCTCAGAATATAGGCCTCTCTTAAACTTTCCCAGGCAGCTCTGTTCTGTGCCTTGTCATACCAGTTTAACCCAACCGTCTTCTTCAGATCGTCTTCCCATCTCTGCATTGGCTATCCAAAGCTTGCCCTTTGATCTCCACCGCGTTATATTTTCCCTTCATTTGCCTGTATTTGTAGCTACATAGCCAGCCCAGTTCCACCTTAGGGCACTGATCCTTTTTATAATGTCTTCTACTTTCGTCCTATTCTCTTAATGAAATTCCCAGCATTCTTCTTTCAATCGCTCTTTTAATCGCACTTTTAATTTATTAGTTGTCTTTTTTTCAGTGTCCATGTCTCAGCTTCATAAGTTGTAACAGGAAGAATACGTTGATTGTCGGTTATCATTTCTCTTAATTCTTCTTCAGTTTGTGGAAAAATGTCATCGGCAAACCTTTTCAGTTTTTCTCCTTATGCATTCAGACCTCTGTCATCCCGTTTTAGTACATTAAACAGGTCCTCTATAATTAAGTTGAATAGTTTTGGTGAGATTCTTTATATGTTTATATGTACTTTATTTGTTAGATCCTGCAATCTGACTTGTTGTTATGGATGCTCTGCATGCTGCCAATATATCTTTGATCTATTCGAGTATTTCTCATCAGGATTCCCCATTTCTCTACTGTATCAAACGCCTTCTTGCAGTCCACAAAAGCTATCCATATCTTCTATTAGGATTCTTACCGAATGCAGGTGATTCAGTGTATTGCAGTTTCTTCTAAAACCCACCTTTTCTTAGGCTGGTACAATTCAACTTTATGGTCCAGCTTGTCACGGCTTTTGAAATTTTGCGTGGATTAAGTTTAATACGGCCCTGTTCTTCTAACATCCATTCGCTTTACGAAAAGTAAGAAGACAGAGCAGAGTTTAGCTAGCTTCCAAGTCAATCGGTTGAGCAAGTTTCGTTTGGGTAGTGAATTACCGAAAAGGCCTCTCATTCTCGTTTCGTTTTGGAAAACTATCTTACGACATATCTGTCGAATTATCACAGAGAGTGCTTAACAGTTTCGGAAAAAAATTAGTTCTGTGTGAAAGTTAGTGTTATGTGAAGTACCATTTTCACACGATTTCGTTTTGGATCAAGAAAACCCACAGCCCTAGGAACACCCCCTTTCTTTGCCGATTGCCGTTACTTCTCCCTGGGACTCGAAGTTACCATCGCTTCCATTTGGGGCCACCCTCAACCAAGACCTTTTCCCAGGTAACAATATTTAAGGCTGCCTCTTTTACTTGCCGGTTGTGACTGTACCAGCTCAACCCTAATTCAGTACCGTATATTGGGGTTCACTCGTGGATAGGCACAAGTTAATTATTGTCTGTAATTTAAGTACATCAAGTGCCCCTTTTGTTTGATCTATTCGGGCGAAGTGTTCACTTCTTCAACCAGTGCATATTACCTTTTGCTTTAGTGTTAACAATTCAGAAACAGTGCGAACTGTCGCAATGATTGCCCATTCTGTGTTGCATTTGTGAAATTGTTTTTAATCAGATTTTTAGCTTAAGTTTTGTCATCGCCATTCTTTTGATTGCGATTAAAGGAGCCTAGCTGTTAATTATCTTTGCATCCCTTAATCATCCATTTCATATAACCTAAGATAGAATTTGCAAATCCCTTTTGTGTCATATTTTAAATATTTCTTACATTTATTAAATCTCATTGTTAATTCATTCTTGCCTTTTATTTGTGTTTTGTGTCTGTTCTAAATATTTGTGCATAGCTTTGTGAGGCTGACTACCAGTACCAGTGTTTTATTTCAGTAAGTAAGAGTAAGTAATATCCAGAAGTAGGGTGTAGCCACCCCAACCTCTTTCGAGCCCAAAGGAGCAATCTGCGGTACGTTCTTCGAGACCATCTTGGGCGATTACCGCAGTGGCGCCCATTTTCCTCCCGATTACGACTCCCTTATTTGAAGGTTTTAGCGTTTCGAATCCCCCTTCTTCGACTGCTTGTTAACCGCGAGCCACCGACTTTGACGTCGCCACCATAGGTTGTCTTAGTGCAGAATTAGTACGTGACAAGCTTATTGGTTATGACTCTTATGAATAGCTAGTAAATTTGTGATAGTTAAAAGCCTGTAGTTTTATAAGTTTTCTGGTTTTCCTCTTTTATGTATCTACCATTATTTTGCGACTTCGCCTTTCAGCAAGCATTTATTGAACAGTTTTTTGAACGTTTCTGTGATAACTTTTCCTCCTTCTTTTAACATTTCTGGTATTATCGCTTTTCCATTTTTCGTTTGTTTGAATTCATTTTCAATTTCTTCTTTCTTAATTTCCGGCAGCTCTTCAGAGTTAACATTCATCAATCTTCTTTTTTCTGATTTGTTTTCTTGCTTTACTGTTTCATTTGGAGCTTTACTTTCATATAGGTCATTATAAAATTCTTCTATTACTTGTACAATCTTCTTCTTATCACAAATCCTTCTTCCAAGGTTTCTCTTAATTTTATAACTTGCTTTTTAGGTGTACTGGATTTCCTTAATACTTTTAAACCTTGGTTTCTCTCAATGATGTCTTCGACAAGTCGTTTGTTGTATTCGTTGATATATGATGCCTATTATTCTCACTGATTTATTCAAATTTTCTTGATAAATACAAGCAAACAAACAGGAGTATGTATCTAAACGCCACTCCTACTAACACTTGTTAACAGCTTAATATGTGTACAAAATTAAATTTATTTTTAGTAAATCTTAGCTATATTATTTAATTATTATTGAGCATGCTGAACATGTTCCATACGTTTTTACCCTAAAGTCGATGATAAATATGAAAACTGAAATTTAAGATTTTACATGTATGTAATTGCATTTTAAAACAGGGTATTCGGTATGTAGTACTATAAATATAATTTTAATTTTGTTAAATAGCGAAATGCAAAAACCCAAGCATGTTAAAGATATTGGATATAACAGATTTACTATAAACTGGTAATAATAAGAAGAGTGTCAGAAATATATCTAATACTGTACAAGTTGTTTAGTTTATTTTGGAAATGCTCCTCTTGGAGAGGGGGGTCTAAATCCCTGAACCCTCCCGCTGGTTTTGAAAAAATATGTTATAAAAAGCTAAAACAGTAACCTTGTTCGAGCCCTGAAATTTTAATCTTATGCAAGATAAATCTTCTAAATGTTTTCTGTTCCAATGATATTATTACATTATTTACTTACTTCACGATTATTCATAAAATTCTAATGACGTCACATAGCACTCTTAAAGAGACGTGTCCATCTGTCCATATATGCTTCATTAGAACTTGACGATTTCTAAATTTTGGTTTTCGTGGTTTCTTATAAAGTCAATTATAAAACCTAACGAGTATGGTAGCTTTGGTTGAAACAATCACACAATACCGAATATTAAAAGCATGTAGCTCTATTCGTATGATGCAGTTAAACATGAAGGTGAACGTTACAAAGTGGAATAAGAATTCTCAAGGAACTAAATAGACCGATTTCGTGCAAACCAGTGGTGTAATAAAAAAAGGCGATTCAGTGTAATGAAGTTATATGGTTCATTGCGACAACTACGGAATCATTAGGTAGGTCAACAAAGGGAGTTCCTTACCTTTTTCTAATGGAGCTTTCTTATATTTTTCCAGTCTCTTGACAGCAATAGCCTCTAACCGCACCCGAGCGGCTGGATACTCTTTTAAAACGTCCCACATGTCTTTCTTACTCAAGACGAACAAATCGCTGTATCCGACAGATCTCACGCTCGCTGTCCGACGATTTCCTAAAAAATAAAGCAGATGAAAAAGTAAATTAGAATAACAAACTAGGGTAGGGCCGTCACATGGTCTCGAAATATACTTCTGGCGAAAAGTTTATTATTTATATTTTTGTTGAACTCCAACTGCAAATATTTATTGCCTTGTCGAGTCGTGTATTTAAATAAAAATCACACAAAAACCTTTCAAGTTCATGCAGACTCTCTATCTGCATCCTTTAAAAGCTGTCGAGATTTTGAATCTGTCCAAATATAGTTGGCTGACTGCCAATGAACCTCGCCGCATAAATATTTCGACGAGAATTTCTAACACGTTCTCGTTGTCTTTCATTCTCTTACAAAATTATGCAGTTCGTGTAAAACAGAATTACGTGTTATAAAAAATATATAGTAGAACAGCGAGCTGTCCATAAAAAACAAACACATATTGCAAAGAAAACTTTAAACCTTAGTGGAGTAAAACAAATGCGATTTAACTATTGCCTTTGGTATTACTAGCCCCGGGAGACGTTTGGATCTCGACCAAACGATTTAAATTTTTAAATCCGAGTTCAAACAACGTGGAGCTGTAGTCACACAATGGTAAAATATTGAACCGATGGTAATAATTAAACAAGCTCAACATCTGCTGCGGAGATTTACACTTTTTAGCTTAAACTTTAGAAACATACTACAAGGTGAAAACCTCTTTAACTATTTAATCTATATACGTAAACAGGAGAGAACTAACTACTTTGGAAAATTACTCTTGAATTACCATACAACCATGCACTAAATTACATATTTTATTGTCATGATTTATTTGTAAATATTTTAAGTTTTACCTAGAATGTCGTGGTTTTTATGTTTTAGTTTTGAAAGAGTGGTAGATAAAGTTTAGCTGTTGTAGTACGTATTTTAAAAGTGAAATGTTATAATTTGGAGATACTACGGTGTATCATATCCTCCCCCATGTTTAGTAATGCTTAATTACCATAGCAACACCTGGCACCTTTTTTCAATACATTAGATTTACTCAGACAGTTTACATATTCGCCATCACGATTTTAGCTACAAAAGGAGTTTAGTATTTAGGATTTAAGTAATCGAATTATCATAAAGTTTCCTTCTAAAAATATTCTTTGCTTGTTTTCAAACATATACTTCAGAAACACCAACAAAAATTTAATTGCCACACTTTTGGAGAAAGTAAGCCTTTAAACTCTTTATGGAAAACTTATTTTTTTGTCTGTCTATGACCTAACTCTCTCTAAAAGTTAAAAGTATCAAATTTTATAGGAATTTATCAACATTCGCCATATTTACATTTCTACCAATAGTTTATCAATTTCTACCAAGTCTGAACCACACGGGAACTCGACAGAAGTAAAATTGACTCCTTTGAATGTTGGCGTTATATTTTCCTATAAAAGTGTTACGTGTTTCATGGATTGAAAACTGGAATAACGGATCAATACCATATGAGATTGTCGCCAAAAGTGAATAAAATATCTGGTTGTTTTCAGATATGTATTAGCCGACTTTATAAGATAAGATCTATCGACAACAATAGACAACGCACAATACTTAAAAATGTAAGAGAATCCACACAGATTTAAAAGAATAGAATGAGCTTTTGTAACATTTAAAACCTGTTTTGGAATCTTCCAGATATTTTCTCTGGTAACCCTTCTAATACAATGTTTCCATGGTAAATATGTGACTCTGAGTCAAAAAACTTTAAAACAGAGGAAAGGAAATGACCAAAAGAAAGAAAAATCAGAAAGCTCGATTTATTATTTTTCTTCTTCTTTTCAGTCATTTTCATTTCTTTGGCTGTTGATTTTATAGGTAAAATCTAAAAATGGTGGATAGCTTTCTTAGATATTCGTTTTATTTTAATATCGTATAACATAGAATCCGTATCAATATACGTGATTTTGGATAGGTAAAAAGTTAAAATTCTTAATTATTTGGTAGCAACAGTAGGTGAACACTAGAAATCTGGCATCTGTAAATAAGTATTTTGGTTAGTGCTTAGCCTTTGTATTAATATTATTTCATTTTTATGGGACTAACGATTACAGTCGTAAGGTTGACCTAACCAACAATTTATATATCGGCTGCCCTTGCTATCGTCGGGATTTGAATAATAAATGGCAACTGCTCCTATTGGTATTATTAAACTAAAAAGCCCTTCAAAGGGGGATCACACCAAGATTTACTTAAATGTGTGTATGTGTGTGTGGGTGGTTATCAGCTGGAGGTGGTTGGTCGCAGCTTTAAAACCTAATAGGAACTACTTCTCTGCAGTGGATTCCCGTTGCCTTCTTCAGAGTTTGTGAATATATCAAATGAAAATCAAAAGTTAGTATCGTATGGTGGATTAACTAATTAGTTAATTAACTTTATTGTCTAGTAATGCAATTGAATTAAAATCAAGATACGAGTCTGCTATATTCATAAATAATTTTCCTGACTTAGTTAGGTAATTAAAATTAATTACTGCTCCATTAGCTTATTTGAATGTGTAGGTTTTGTACATATTCCAAATCTTTGTCATGAATTTCATACCACAAAATTATAGATTTTGTAAACTTCCTTCGTTACTTACTATGAATTCGTGTGGTTTTTAAGAATGAAGGTTCTTATTTGGCCAAATTTGGGTTTAAACGAGGAGCAAGTTTCAAAGCCGTTGAAATTTAATGCACAATAATAAATAGCATAAATGTAAAGTGAGACTCCCAGTAATTTTAAGCTAATTATATTTATAATCTAAAAATAAACAAACCGTATAAATAAAGCTGGGCTTTTATGCTTATCAGGATTTTCAGTGAATCATGTGCGTGCCTCGGTTACGTTTTGGAAATGTAATCAATCACCTTCACTTGTTGCTTATTAAAATTAGTCTCTGAACTTTAGCCACAGAGGTCATCAATGACAGTGGGGAATTAAATACATGATGTTCTGCGTTTGTGTATTACTGTAGCACAAATTGAGATTTAATCTTTCTGCTTTGTGTTTTAGCATTTGTTAGCTTCCATTTTTGTCGGTACAATCTGTTGGTGAAGTACCATAAAATTTAGGTGACTTTAAATACTTTTTATTTGCAAGCAATTACATCATATTAACGAGCTTTAATAATTTTTGCTAAACCTAGGATCGTGCCTATGTTAGTAGGGCATTTGAATATCTTGAAATTATTAAAGATTATTATATAGGTATATTAAAGTTTTGGATGTTGTGACGCAGTATGGGTAATTAGAGAAAAGTAGAGCGTAGTTCACTAAATTTTCGACGAGGGTTTACAACAAGAACATAATTCTCCCACTGAAATGTGATGACACTCTAAGATCACTGCCAAATTAGCATATACAGATTCAAGTTTCTAAGTTTCCCATCCCTTGCGCATTAACATTACCCCTTGTGGCTTTCAAATACATTGATTATTGATATTTGAATCAACAAGAACAGACAGGACTTGGTGAGTTCTGCACTTAGAGATATTCTCGAGTATTAATTACTAATCGAATTCGTGGTGCACTCCTTTGTTTAATTTATCCAAAAGTTTTATCACTTTAGATAACGACCTTGAGTTATTTTTTACTATGCCAAGATGAGATTGTTTTGAGTTAGTTAACTTTATTTCCTGCAATGCATTTTTAAATAACTGCCAAGTTGTAAAAAATACAAAAAAATTTACGATTTGAAAGGGGCAGGTTAATTCATGAAAAGAGACAAAAGTTACATTAAAATGCAATAAAAAGATATGACATGAGCTTGAATTTTACCGTCAGCAAATAAGCAGCCCATTCAGCGAGCTAACTTTTATATTGTTTAAACTGAAACTTATCTCGACTGTGGTTGTCGGAATAAGTCCATATAACTTTTATAGATGTATCTGACGAATAAGGTATTCATAGAAGGAACTCGAGGAGCATTACATCCCGACTCGGTGTAATTCATTTTCAGATGTAACTGCAGAACGCTCTCATAGTACATAAAATATAAATTGGTTAACTAGATTTTAATACCAAAGTTAAACTTCTTGAGATGTTTCGAAGTTTGTTATTAAAAAGAGCTAAAAATTACTGTTAATAGTGTACAGCTAACCTGTTAATGAGTTGTAAATGTCAATAAAACATTGGATGCAACGCTCTTCATTATGCTTATCGCTCATTACTGGGATGCTATAATACTATATACGGATACGGATACTTTCGTATACGATTAGGTTTTAAATTTTTACAATCATATGAAAACAGTTTTGGAAATAACATTTTAAGTATTCTACATTGTCTATCAAATGCTTAGTATATTTATTAAAAATGGATAGATATGTTTAAGGTAATTTGCGAATACTAAGAACGAAGAGAGATTATGTTGGCAAAGTTAGGTTGTCGAAAATAAACGTCAAAATTCGTATTAAGATCACGAAATGAATTAGAGACATTGGAAAGCAATTAAAACGAGACAAATAATGTAAATTGTATGTTGAGTAAGTACTTGATTGTATAACTGTTTTAGTATTCTCAGTCCCCTGTTTGCCTTTAACTTTATCGTAATTTATCATGCTTCGAATTTAAGGTTGGGGAATTAATAACGTAGGCTTGTGCATGGATAGGTGCAACAAATTAGTGAAACCACAGGGGAGGCCGTCTATTAAACGATATTTACCAAAATCATTACCTGCCGTGCCCATGTTCAGTATGGAAATCTCTCCGAAATAACTTCCAGCCTTTAAAGTTGCTAAAACTGTTCTTCCGTTGTCCGCAACAACTTGAAGTCTTCCACGGTTAACTATGTACATCTCCTTGCCGACTTCCCCTGTAACAAAACCCGCCATTACAAAGTGTGTAGTCTTCGCGATTACCCATCCCTAGCGTTACGGTTTCCGATAGTTTGCGTGCAACTAACTACTCCGAAGAAATACTGTGTCAAACCTCTAAACTTCGCATCTATTAAGTTGTTATCCACATAACTTATCACTTCAATCTAAATATGAAACTTTAGCAAAGTGAGCCGCCATTTCAGGTGCGGCTTCCTAACCAAACAGGTTCCCAACTTGTTCCTCTAACTTTATAATATTCAAGATGATGTAAAACCACTTGTTACTTGCCAGATTGATATATTTGATACATTAATCCGGGAACACCGACGACAACACAGACACAAAAGAATTTACGACATTTACTGCTGTTACGTGTCATTTGCTTTCACGAGTATGGTTTATGAAACAGAAAAATCCAATTTCTGGACGTAAATCTTCAATATCTGGACTTGCTTATACTTTTAATATTTCGTATCTGCCATTAATTTATTGTATTTCATTCACTACGTTTCTGCAGAAAGGTAAACAAACTTTACGATGTTTGACGAGCTAGCAACACTTACACAACATTTTAGGTCGTCATTCATGAATTCACGAGGTTAGATTGAATTAATTTCGCTAAACGTAAAACGAATATTCAAGGTCAGTCAAAGGTAGAGGTAGACGTAGATGACCTTGAAATCAAGGTATATTGGGAGATGTGAACTTCAGCCTAAAATCCTACTTTTGATGTCTTCAGGAGTACGTCATGAGGAAAGACAGAAGAAAAACAGAGAACAACAAAAAAATTAATAAATAGGTGAACAAGTTTATGAAATAAGGGTTTAAGATAAATAGAAGCAGTCGTAAGCATATAGAATGAGGGGCACATCAAAGCAAATATATTTCATGGCAGAATACAAGGAAAAATTAACAAAACTGGCGAAAGTATAAAAATGTAACATCCTTTGGGGATTACACCAGAATCTCATATAAAATAGGTATGCTAGAAGTAGGGAAAAACTATTATACAAATTCATCGACATTATAATAGCAGTAGGTATGTATGCATATATTTATCAGTAACCTCTTTTATCTTTCGGTGTCGAGGCTGATGCGTTAGCCTATGTGGTCTTTACGGGTGCAATACACAATCCGGCCCGACTCTGCGGGTTACATGATTGGTGCCTCGTTGAATACCTTCATGCTGCACCATGCATATTTTGTAAGGGTGTGTAAGCATATGACGTCGTATGCCTGTAGTCGGAGGACTCGATATCGACCTCCAGACTGCAGAAGAATCCTGCCCATCGGGAGTTTCGAAACACGGACTAACGTAAAGCTAGCCTGACGCTCTACCACTGTGCCACCCTGGCATCTTTATAATAGCAGAACAGATTAAGGAAATAAGACTATAGATTCCGAAAAAGGCCCTGATATACAAATACAAATTAAGAAAGGCACCACCAAATTAAGATCCTATAACTGCTAAAATGTTGATGATGGAGTGCTTTTCTGGTAATTACTTAGAATACAAAGAAGCAAAAAGAACTTTTCCAACAGCGTGGGATCAGGATCACTTGTCACTTGGAAATTTAGTTTGTTGCCCAGCTATTGATTTGGGTTTCAGCCAAAACAGCCTTAAAGGAAGTAAAGAAGAAGAAGCACACAGAAATGCAGACAAAGAATAAAAAGCAGAAAAGAAAAACTAAATTGTTTCCAAATTATCATGTTTGATAAATCCCAACTATAAAACCTGTTGCTCCCCCTTAAATTGAAAATGTTTATAACTTAGTATTAATATTAGATGAATTTGAAGCTTCCCTCAAAAAGCGTAGTATAGTAAGCGCGATTAAAAGATGATTATATTACAGTACTTCACGGAAGGCAATCGCAAGTGCCAATAATCTACTTGGATACGTAAATTAGGTAAGTAAAATTAAAATAATTAATCGAAAAACACAGACCAACAAATGATAGTAAAATAGTAACATATAAAGCAAATGGCTGAATGTACGAGGGATGTTCAACTCATAACCGGAATTTTCATTTTATTAAGAAAAACAAAACAATAACGTTACAAATTTAACCCTTATTTCTCGACATAGCCTCCTTCTTTTGCGATACACTTTTGCCATCTTTCCACCAGCTTCCTGATTTCCTTTTCATAGAGGGTTTTTGGTTGTTGTTGCAGTCACAAATGCACAGCTTCGATAACAGCATTAATAGGACTCAAATTCCTTGCCACTTTCAAGGAACCAAACAGATAAAAGTCACATGGTGACAAATCGGGGCTATAAGGCGGATGTGGTAAAACTTCTCAGTGAAGGTTTTGTAAAATTTGCGGACCGAAGAATTCCGCCTTTCTGGGCGAAAAGCTGGCTTGACTTTGTTTGCAGCAAATTGCTGTAATATTTAGCATTGGCAGTTCTACGGTATCCAAGAAAATTAGAGAAAATTACTCCTGACGAGTCCCAGAATTAATTTCATTCACAGCGGTGGAGGTACGCGAAAAACGTGACGCGTTAGTTATACCTTTTCTTTAGTGGTTTTTGAAAATTTTACAAAAGTCATAAACTTGGGCATTGGATAAATACGTTCCTCGAACTATGTAGAAAGTCTCACCAAAATTTCAGAGAGTTTTACCCCTTCTCTAACTAAAAACTTCATTCTTTGTGCAACAGAACTTGAAACGCCCATGTTTGACATTCAACAATTTTATTAAACAAATGAAGCACTGGTGATTTGATTCCAACAATATGCCAAAAAAGGTAAAATATTTAATAAGAAAAAAGTTCGGTGGCTTTCTAGCAACTAGAATTTAAGAACACTAAAATTTCCGGTTATAAGTTGAACATCCCTCGTATATACCTCACGTGCTGTTCACGCTTACCCACACTGCCCGTGTGTGAGAGTAATTCAGAAAGGCCCATTTACACAATAACAACTGTTCGCTTGATCTGTATTCGTAAAAACAATGGGAAATCGCTAATTTTATTGTGTAAACTGAATTCTCCTCGCGTACAGACAGTGTGAGTAAGCGTGAATAGCACGTGATCAGTTCATTGGTTCAGTAATCTATATTTAGAACAGGTAGAATTAAATTAGTTTGCTTATATTTTGAACGTTTTGTAAATAAGGTGCAGGACTGGTTTATGCACCATTTCAATGGTATGTTCTAATCTTTTCCTCTAATTCTTTTGGATTGTAAGCAATCATTTTGTAGATCTAGGTAGGTAGGTTCATTTATGTCATCTTTTATCATTTTCCGTTTCGGATAATCCAACAAATTTTAACTAAATCGTCTTACCAATAAAAATCCACTCAAAATGATGTTTGTTTTGAACATTTAATACAGCTTTTCAGTTTCCGAAATTTAATTTTCAAACATTGGGAATAACTTTCGAATCTTGAGAGTTATTATTGAACGTCTAAACCCTTGTAAAACAAAAAAAAAATAATACAAACAAATACGTATTTCGGCAAGTAAATTGCAATCCTCAGTGTAAACATCGTTACCGAAATACGTATTGTTTTGTATTCAATAACTTTGTAGTTTTACAGACCACAGGCTCTGTTGTTTGGATTAATTAAGGCCTTGGACACACGAGGCGTTTTTGTTACGAATCGGCCGACGATTCGTCCAACGGCGTGTGTGCGCTTTCGTAAGGCCATATGGAATGGCTCGACGATTCGTCAACGCGCTGCCCTGTAGAGCCGTGTGTACGGTTTGACTTATTATAACGGACGGCGGATGAATCGTCGGCCGATTTGTCACAAACCGCCTCGTGTGTCCTTGACCTAAGAGTTATTAATTTAAATATTTAGCGTGAGTTCTAGAATTAAGATTGTAATATTTATCTAAAGTTAGTTTTCGTGAAAATGTTGATTGTTGATTTAGTCTCCAGATATGAGGACAAGGAGATTCACTGAGCCCATTCTTTTTCAATATGATTATGGATATGATCATAGAACAACTTCCAAAAGAACAGGATACAAGATGGGAAACACTTACACATATTATATGCTATACGGACGACGCTGTAGTCAGCGCGGACTCTGAGGACAACCTACAAAGGCTACTTCATTCCTTCAACCAGAAAGCCAAAAGTCTCAACATAGTAATTAACACCGAAAAAACACAATGTATGGTAACAGCTGAAGAACCAATAAGGTGCAAGCTTGAAATTGACGGGAAAGTTATAAAACAGGTTATGAATTTTAGTTATTTAGAATCGGAAATAACAAGCAATGGTAACATACAACAAGAAGTAAAAATGGTAACGATGAAAGCTTTGCGTATTTCACGATGCATGAAAGACATAATCTGGAAAAACCTACGAATAAAAAGGAAAGGAAGTAGCATAACACCAACAGTATGCAATTTAGATGGTGTATCAATAAGGCGGATTTTAGAAGCTCATTGGCTGACAACACTAAATACGTCAACTGTCAAAGACAAAAACGTAAACAAACAGTTAGTCTAACGATAAAAATTCGTGCCGGTTGGTGTTTCAATATGGCGTGTGTGACGTATTTCCGATGCACTTGTAGTTATGCACCATAATACCTTAGTGTCCTTCCTGCTTCTTTTGATTCGTAGGGAAAAACAATTACCTTAGTAATGATAGTCAGATAAGAATAAATTAGACAACCATAAGACCAATTTTGACATACGCGGCGGAAAAGAGCTGATACCACGAAGACAATGCAAATGATGAGAACAGCAGAAATGAAAGAAATACGAACGATACATGGCAAGACACTTTACGGCAGAATCAGAAGTGAAGACTTAAGAGAAATGTGTAACATACAGGATATAGCAAAATTAGTACGACAAAGAAGAAAACAGTGGAATAAACACGTAGACAGAATGGAAAATAATATATTAGCCAAAAATGCAAAATCCAACAAACCAGTGGGGAAAAGAAAACAAGGAAGACCATCAAAAAGATGGCGAGAATTTTGGACATCAACATCCGAAGAGGCTTAGAAGGAGAAAAGACAGGCAATAAGCCTACCTATATGGGTAACCATATATGAATGACGAAGAAGAAGATATGAAAAATAATCGAAGATAGGACAATTTCCAAAAAAAAACTATTTACAGTATTTAAAGAAATTACCACTGAAATCCTTATAAACTATTTCTAAACTTTGTATATACCTTTGCTTTACAAATTCCTTTATATGAAATGGATGTGATTACGAGTGAATAATAAAGTGAAAAATATAGGTTCGAAATCTAGCAAGAATAACGAATACCGTGAATAGCGAAATACAGAGTGTCCCAAAATTAACCACCTTATTTGTTTTTATTATAACTTTCTCTTTTTAATTTATTTTCTTGTCTTTTCAGATTATTAAGAAACAACTGAAAATTTTTCAAAATGAATCGATATACTCCTCAGAAGCGCGCCGCAATAGTTCTAGTTTATGCCCGAAGCAATCCATCAATTGTCGTAACACAACGAGCATTTCGAAGGCAGTGCGCTCAACAATGTGCGCCTACTGCTGAGACCATTCAACGGTTAATGGCTCGATCTATAAGCAGACGGGAACTACTGTGCAAGAAGCTCCGAACCGATTTACGTTTGTACCCTTACAAGACACAGGTGGTTTAACTGAGTCAGTTGATAATCAAACACGTCTTCCTTACTGTGAGCTCTATTAAATGTTGACGCTGAAATCAACGATTTTTCTTCAAAATACTTGATGACGGACGAAGCTCACTTTGAATGGATCGGTTTTGAGGAAGGGAAAATCCTAGTGAAATTCATTCTAGGCCATTGCACCCGCGCAAGGTAACAATTTGCTGCGGTGTGACATCCAAATACATCATAGGGACGAAGATGGGCAAAGAAATGCATTGGTACTCTAGCTGAATAGGCTAGCCCTGCAGCACACGTAGTTCCAGCAGAACTGTGTCACGGCCCACACAGCTCTCACGACAATGGAAGCATTGAGGAAAGTTTTCCCAGACTGTATAATCTTGAAAAACGTAGGTTTAGATTGGCCGTTCACCGGATTTAACTGCCCCAGACTTCTTCTTTGGGGTTATCTAAAGTTAAAAGTGTACATCAACAAGACAACAACTCTGTATGGCTTCAAGCAAAACATTCGAGATGGAATAGCAGCTATACCACAAGAAACTCTTGATAGAGTCATGAAACATGTAGCAGAAAGGATTCTAATTTGTCAGCACTCTAATGGCGGTCACTTGTGTGATGTTATTTTCAAAACCTGATAATGAAAAACGTATTGAATTGAATGATCATTTGTCGCTTATATAATCGTTTCTATTTCCATTTCCATTATACATATTATATGAGCGATTATGACAGCCATTATTTACGAAGATGACGTTTGAGCCCACGAGCCGTTAAGCGAGTGGCGTAAATCATCTGAGCGAATAATGGCCATAATCGCGAATGTAATACGATGCTTTTTCTACACCTATTAAACAAATAGATTAGACTCAAATTAATTAAGTGCATACGTTGAAAAACGTAAACAAACAACATGACAACACACTTGGGCGTCACGCGAGTCGATTGTCAGCTGCAGAAACAGTTGATCGCGTACTATTTAAAATATCATTGGATCAGCCAAATAGTGATTTTTGGATTTGATTTGTGATTGGCCCGCAAACAGTGATTTATGAATCCATAATTCACTGCAGTGAAATATAGGTACTATTTTTCACGAAGAAAATGCTAATAATTGCAATATAATTAAATAGGTGTAGAAAAAAGTTATAATAAAATTAATGCAGTGATAAATTTTGGGACACCCGGTACAGAGAAACGCAGTTTGATAGGAAATATTACGAACAAAATGAACTGGATCATTTTGCAATATTAGAACACAAAAACGAAGCGAAAATCGAGTACAGAACCTAATAAAAAAGTCTGAATTGTCATCAAGATTATGTCCAAACATCAAAAGGGCAAGATCATCTATCATCCCAGACACGATAAATGAATACTTTGACAGGCTAGAGTTAGAACTTAAAGAAGTTCCTCCGTCATATATTGTTAATTACGACTAAACTAATCTGTGTGATGTCCCGGATAGAGCCAAAGTTATTGCTAGACGAGGATGTACCTTGAGTATCTTGAGAAAGTAATGAACTCTACCAAAGCCTCGACCTCGGTGATGTTTGCCGCTGTAGGGGATGGTCAAATTTTGCCCCCTTATGTATGAAAGTTGGCGAGCATCGAACTAAGAGTGGTTGGTTCGACAACTTCTGCTTTTCAGATTGGGTTAAGTCTGTAGCCCTTCCATCTTTGAGACGTCAAGTTGGAAAAAAGTACTTGATTGGGACAATTTGGCCAGCCACTTATCACTGGATGTCATCCAAAAATGTGCTGAGATTAATGTCCATTTTATTTTTTTGACAGGAAACTCAACACACCTCACACAGCATTTGGATGTAGTTTTTTTTGCCCATGAAAGTGTCCTGGCGTGCAATTCTTCAAAATTGGAAAAACGGACCCGGTCGAAATGAATCTACTGTACCAAAAAACAAGTTTCCTAGTTTGTTAAGAAAACTGTGAAACACTCAAAGCAGATAATTATTATTTCTGGGTTTATGAAATGCGTTATTGTGCCTCTGGATCGTAAACAAGTCTTGAAGATGTTACCTTCAACTGATGTCTCTAGCGAATCCAACCAATCTCAAACACCACAAGCCGCAGGTTCGGCAACAGTACCGGCATCTCCGACGGTTGCCCATTGACGAAACCTTCAAGGAGCTTTTGAAAGCTTTGAGGCAATCAGAACACTTAGGAAAAAGAGATTGCAAGTAACTTTGTTGAGCCTGGAAAGAGTGTGTCTGTGCCAATACCAATAATCGAAAATTGAGTGCTCCTACAAAAATAAAAGATCTGCCCATCAACCACCAACAGAAGAAGATTCTGACTATTCCATTCTAGATAGTGGCTCAGATCTCATTTTGTCTAGCACTTCCGAAGAGCTTGATTATTTTGTAAGCGACTTTCAAGAAACCGACAGTTGTCTTCTACCTGCTGATTTTTCAGTCGTGAAAGTTTATGGAAAAACGAAAAAGGTATACAGAATGTACATTTCCAAAGTACATAATTGAGCTTCAAGATGACGGTTATGTTGGCCTTTTTTACAAAAATAGTCTTCTAATACTAATATATTTACACCAACTGTTGAAGACAGTTTTTTTAACAGAGAAGATGTCATCAAGAAGCTGGTGCCACCTGTTGACGCCTCTAAGTCTTCCTCTCGTTCAAGAGACAAGATCAGTTTTGCTGAAGATCTTAGTGAGTTTACTGTGTATTAACTGGACAAGCTTCAACTCATTAATTCTTTCTCATTTTGTATTATTTTTCAGAAAGTTTTTAGTTAGGTACCCGTTTTGTAATTTTTCCTAATTTAGACCTTTGTAATTACAAAATTAAATTTCTTAATGGTTCAAACTGGTGTTTCTATTCACCCTTCAACAATACTTACCATGATAATACAATGACCCAGCAAGCTGTCGAATAGAAACAAGCATGGACCCCTTTCGATGGGGTCAATAGAAACAGCATGTTTTTAATTTTTTAAAATTAAGAATTACAGGAGAAAACATAATGTAGGCTTAAAGAGGACTGCAAGACCCATAAACCTAGGTAAGCTTCAATTACATATGTCTCATACGTTCAAAGTTGAAAACTGTTTCTATTCACCCCATTTTACGGTATTTGTCTGATTATACGACTCGGTTTTCGACATCATGGTGTAATTTTCACACTGATGTAATAATGCCTATACCCCATTAGAAAAATATTACTTCCGTAGGCATTTGACTCAATAACCTTGGGCTTTATGTGCCGGTAATATTTTTTTATATAAAGATTTTTGAAAATTCACCCAAATAGGTAAAAACTAAAAAAATCAATCTCTAAAATAGGCAAAGCCTGATCAATGTTTACAATTAATTATTGTCTTTCAAGTACATGAATGGTGTCTCTTCGCATATTTAAAAATTTACTTCTGATGTTAAAAAGCATACGTTATATTTTAAAGAAGCTTACAAAAGTGCACTGCACAAGTTTAGTCTTGCTATAATACATAAAATCACAATGGAATCGTACTAGAGAGACCAGACGAAGGTAAACATGCTCAGTGTTCGGCCAGGAAACTTAAAAGTGGTAATAAAACAGATAAAATGGTTCGGACATAGCGTTTTATCGATTGAATGGGAAAACAAAATATCAAAACACCGGACTACCGTTGTTCTGCAATAATGATCCGAAAATAAAAGGAGAGACAAAAAAGTTTTCAAGAACGTAACGGAAATTGGGGAATTTAATTAAAACGATTGTTGTAGTGCTGATCGAATGGAAAAAAAACTGTTGCGGATGTAAAAGTAAAAAAATCATGAAAAGAATGTAATTTTCAAAGGAATCTCTTTCTGTTTTTCTTTCGCAAGCATATACGTAATATTACTAATGTAGAGAAGACATCCATTTTTGATATATAACAAGGATAACGGCGCTAGTGAAAGAACTTCATTACTCAATACCGAAGGGAGCTTCAATACATGTTCAATAGGTTTCTCCCCAAACGAAATGTTTCTTACCTTTCCTGCAAATGTAATCTCCCGGAGAGAAGAGAACTGGCCTAAGTCGAAGTACCAGTTCGCAAAGGAAGCCAGCCTCTGTGTTCTGGAATATTTCGACCCGTTTTAGTGTGTCCAAATGGACATTGATGGCTATTTCAGCCTTTAATTTATCTGGAAGACATGAGACCGCCCTCTCCTCATCTGAACACTTTTGCGTCAGCCACAAATAATCGAACCACTTTATAACTTTCACTTGCAAATGATTTGGCACTCTTCTCATCCTCATATACGTTTTTACACCGTCCAACTTCGCTGTAACAAAAATATTTGACGTTATTAAAATCGATTCTTGGAAATTTTCAATCGACTAGTAACAATTTCGGTTTTATAACTTTAAAATAACCGAAATTATTACTAACGACAGACACCCACAACTTAGTTTACTAAAATGCAGTTTCAATTCGGTTATTTTTTTGAAAGGCATTGCGATTAAACTTCGAATTAAAACTGTATTTAAAGCTTCATAACTTCTGAATTTCATGCTTTCTATTTCTAAAGAAAGCTACCTAGTGTTTTAGCCTACGAAACAAAAGTTGTGAATGTCCTTAGTTATACTAAATATATACCGTAAAAGCGAATGGGAAACAGCATATGGCAGAGAAAAATGTAAAATTTCAATTATTGTATAAGCGAAAAAGTACAAAAACAACAATCTAATAAAAAAGAACAGTTAAATACATCAAGTCATAACATATTTTTCTTTTACATTTATTATTTTACAGGCCAAGGCCCTTTTATTTATAGTTCTAAGGTTTTATATGGTTATTTAATTAAGTACATAAAACTTGCCGATTTACATCAAGCAAATTTAAAAAGTGACGTAATTTGAGACAATGTTTGATTAAATTTTCAATGGTCCTACGTAAATAAAAGTGACCGAGGGTTAAAATAGGTGTCATATTTTGATATTCAGGTTTTTTCCAGATTCTACATTACTTTGTAAAAAATTTACCTCGACTGGTTTAGATTTGGATGTTATTGTTATTAACTTATTTTTTAAATGTTAGTGTTTCAAAAATAATTAGGCTGTACATTCAAAGAACTTTCCAAAATCCTCAAAAATCCATCGAATGAAAATCTAATATGGATTAACTGATGGCGAATACGAGTACCAAAGTTTAACATTCGAAGTCGTAGATAAAATCTTTAAGGATTTTTCATGCCTTGGGTTGTTGTAATTTGAATGAAAGTGTGCAATGAGTTGGAAATCGTCATCTGTGGCGGCGTGCAAAAAATAGGCACAAAAGTAGAAGAATTAATTTAAAAAAAAGCTGTACATAGAAACATATATCCTCCGCAGGGATTTGAACCACTGACCTCCGGCTCTACGCGGCATGTTCTACCAATTGAGCTACAGAGGAAAGGCGTTGAGAATATGATGTTTCAATACGTAATTACTAGAGACCGGATTTTAGGTGATGAGTTATCCAAATAGGTAAATTTGGCTAAATCCATAAGCATACTAAATATTTGTAAATAAGGTTGCCCCCACCTGCACCGTTATTTTTCTTCAATAACAAATGATTGGTTTGGTGACTCAACGAAAGCTTGGCCACGCCTATTGTAAATATATTGCACTATAATGATTGGTGAACTTTGCCATCCTTTTTTAGGAAACACTACTATAATTTCTAGAGAGTGGCAATAGTGAACAACAGTTTTAAAAGTGCCGCTCTACTGAAATGATTTTACTAAATTTTTGCTAGAACCGGTGTCTAGTAATTACTGTATGCAGACGACTGATTAGCCTGTAGCTCAAGTGTAGAGAAATCGAGGTTAAACCTGAATGTCAGTGGTTCAAATCCTAGCGAAGGTGACATTTTTCTATACCTAGGGTTTTCAAAATTTATTCCAAATCATTCGGTTTTGTATGCTTAACATGAGCATTATTAAGAAGTCATGTGTAGTCGTGTAAGAAAAATTGATGCAAGCCGAAATAACATGCGGCCAAACTAATAATTTCTAAATAGTAAAAATGTATCTTTGATGCAGCAAACATAGGTACAGCTAGAAGGTATAATTTGTAAAAATGTAAATTTCAAATACCGGACCCACACATAATGTTTGCACTGGGAATCGTTTAAGCACTGTAATTATTTTAATTCATAAAGAGCATAGATGTAATAAGTAGGTACGTCAAATGAAAACGTTACTAATGGCTTAAAACTATACCCAAGGGGTTGGAAATGTTGTGAAAAAAACTGCAACGACGCCTGTGAATTTAAAATAAACCTCGGTGTGATAATGTTTACGAGTGGCATGATTTTTTCACGGACACAGTTATTCTTGTGAATTTTCAGACGTGGGTTTTCGACATTTGAAGGTTAAGATTATGTTGTTCCAACATTTTGAGGGTTAAAACGTAGTGCCTCGTAAGTAAGAAATGCAAAATTTTACACCAGAGGCAAAAAACTGCTTTATACTAAAACAAAACGTAAAAGCTTTAGAATCACTGTGTTGTTTTACTAAACAAGAAGTACCTTATACACTACAACTAAAGAACACTAAAACATTGTTACCTACGAGGTACTGCTGATGCTACTATTGCAAATGCGAGGTACTGTGGCAACTAATCAAATAGTTTCAAATAACAGAAAGTAATTTTATTCAAAACATAATGGGAGCCATACACGTACCGGTCGGTTTGTCAGTTACGTCTGAACAGTCCGCCGGGAGAACTACGACCGGAATCTGAGTGGGTTCCGGCTGGCCTGTCAGATCCGACTGAATGGGTGCGGCGGCCGGAGAACGAACGAAAAACGTTCGTCCATCCGGTTGAACTGACGGGAGCGCAGACACTAGCGATTCGCGATTTGCGGAATGCGATTTTTGTTCTGATTGGTTACATTTGAACGCAGTTTAAGCGACAATTTCCGCAGAACTTGGAACGATATTAGCTTGTTATATTCTGAACTGCGCATGCGTTCATCGACACGTTGTTGACTGAAGAACACGTTTTTAACATAACCTTAAAATAGTGGTGTTGGTTGCACAGAATACGTTGGTTGTCTTTGACTGTGTTTATGAATTCGGTCAAAACCAATACTGTTGTTTATATTTGTCGAAACATGAGCATACAACAAGAAACAAAATGTCAGAATTGTCAAAGCACCTCTACCAACTTCTACAAATCTTAAAAAGGTACTACTTTCTGCGAGTGAAATTGCTGCTGCATGAATTAGCTGGTAAAAACACCGCAAAATTTTGCGGAAATCGCATTCCACAAATCGCGAATCGCTAGTGCATGAACCAATAGCTTTTGTCAGATAGTAAACTGGAACCATTATTCCAGCTCATGATATAAATGGAGGTCGACCAAGAATAAGGGAACCCAACTTAGAGGAAAACGTTTTACAAATATTTAGTAGCTGAATATATTGCACGTCCTGTTTAACCTCGTCTGTTCATAGTTAAAAAATGTCACGTGAAAAAGAAAACCAGTGTTTGGAGGAATTCATCAGTTTATACCGGAGTGAAACGTGTCTTTGTAAAGTGAAATCACCTGATTACCATGATCGAGGGAAGAAAGAAGCTGCATACGACCGATTGGTGGAAATATGGAAAGAGATTCAACAAAATTGCACGAAATCGACAGTTCTGAAGAAAATAAACAACTTGAGGAGTAGTTACCGGAAGGAATTAAAAAAGGTGAAGGAGTCCATGAAAACGAACACACCTGCAGATGATGTTTACGTACCAAAACTACGGTACTACAATCTGCTTGATTTTTTGGATGACTAAGAAAACCCCTCAAAATCCCGAAGCAACATACATACTGACGACGAAAATAGTAAATTGACGTGTGAACACGCCTGTCTCCTCAGCAGCCACTCTTTACATCATACTTGACGTTTTTTATTAGCCTCTAATACAACTATTAAAGCGAGAACCGCTCGGGCATCTTCATCACTGGGGAACATGATCACAGGATGTCAAGTGCTTGCCGGTCTGGTTTCAACTGAAGGTGTATGGGGATTTCAGTTCAACAGGCCGCCGGTCTCCCGGCGGACGGTTCAGAGTGTTCAGGCGTATCTGACAGGCCGGCCGGTACGTGTATGGCTACCTTAAGAATATAAAAATTCATTCTGCGTAGAAACTAATCTAAACAAATATTGTAATATAGGTAACAAACGAAAATTGATTTTGTATAGAAACTCTACTTTAATAAGATTATCTATTTTGGGTATTTTTGGTAGGTCTTGGTAATCATCAACAAAATTAAGTTTAAACATAATTTTACCACCACAGTATGTTAAAACACGTAGTATATCAGTTACGGTGTGGCCACCTTAAGTTTTTGTAGGTTTGATGGAACTTTTTTTTTTGATTAACTCCAATAATTTGTTGACAATCTGTTCATTTTGGACAATAAGTAATTATTATAACTAATACCTAATATGTACAATAATAGGTTGCAGGAGATGCTTCCAATGAATACTCTCCTTCTGTATATTTCAAAAGAGATATGGTATGATAACATGATATTATCTTGGTCTAGATTTTTGCTAATCCTAATTAAATCGATCCATTATTGCACTTCACCACTGTCTTCAAACAAATTTCTCGCCGCCACATTTGGATGTGCTTAAGTTCTGACACTAAATTTTTCACTAAAATGTTTAATTACTTCCTTGATTGAGGGTACTTATTTGTAGGTCTCTGGCAATTGTAGTTTTGGGAACATACCAAGGGGCATCAACTATTGTTCTAAGGATTTTGTTTTGAAAACGTTGTAATATTTCTAGGTTGGAATTATTGCGTGCTGTGCCCCATAGCTGTATGCAGAAGTAACTTGTTCTCTAACGTTAGTTGCGATTGCCTTCCAGTCAGCCCGTACATTTGTCTTAGTTTTAGTCCAAGTTGTTTCCTCTTCATGAATATATGTTTTTTCCATGTTAAAGGTCGGCCAATTCGGTCTAGTTGTCTGCCGTTTAGTATGACGGGCAAGTATCTCTGTTTAGCGTAAATGTAATATGTACCGATTTTAGTTCATTTGCTTTGATCTTCCATGTGTTTAGCCAAGTTTGTAGTTTATTTAGATTTTCTTGGAGATGTTCTGATGCGGTTGTTGGGTTGGCATGTACTGCTACTACTGCGGTGTCATCTGCATATGTGGCAACTGTAGTTCTGTCGGTTGTTGGTAGGTCTGCTGTATATAAGGGGTGTAGAGTAGGCCCTTGCGGCACTCAGGCCTTGATTTGTAGTAAGTCTGTGTATACGTCCTGGTACTCTACAAGGAACTGTCTTTCGGTTATCTAGGATTTAAGGGTAATGATGAAATTGGATGGCAGTATTTGTTTGAGCTTGTACTGTAGACCTTCGTGCCAGACTGATATCCAAGAATGCTGTTGAATAATACATTTTTCCCTCGAATGCCATGTTGATTATGTTAACTATACTGTGTGCCTCTTCCACGGTACCATGTTGGCTCCTAAAACCAAATTGGTGATCAGGAATAAGTTCATTGTTCTCCAATACCGGTTTAAGCCTTTACAGGAATATTTTTTTAAACACTTTTGAAAGAATTGGCAGTAGACTTATTGGGTGATAGGATGTTGTTTTATTTGGGTTTTTTCTAGGTTTTAACAGCATAATAATTTGTGAGAATTTCCACTGCCCAGGGAAGTACCCAAGTCTTAATACTGCGCTGAAGATATGATGTACAGCTTTGAATCCTTTGGTTGTAAGTTCCTGTACTAGCTTTCCTGTGATTAGGTCGAATCCTGGTGCTTTCTTGGGATTTATGCGCTGTAGAATTGTTTCTTTGACTCCATTAAGACTGATGTTTTGTAATGGACCCTCCATTTGGCATGATGCGTTAAGAAATTCTTGAATTTGTTGTTCGTTATCTGCGGCATCTATGTTATGAGGTTCGAAAACTTTAGCTAGGTGGTTTGCAAATACCGTGGCCTTTTGTTCACTGCTCCTAGCCCATTCGTCATTGGAATCTCTTATCGTGGGGAAGGATTCTTTGGCTCTCTTCAGTTTTCTTGTCGCTTTTCCCATTGAATATTATGTTGCTTCTGAGTCTGACAAGTTATTTGATTTGATTTCTTATTTGCATTAGCATTTGCTTTAATTCCTTAGCAGCCTTGTTAATTTTTTTTGTCATCTTCGTTTCTTGTGATTTACCATTTTTTTTAAGTTTTCTTTTTTCGTGGATTTTTTATTTAACTATTATAGGGCATTCTTATTTAAGAATAGCATGATCATGATCTGGTGTTGCTGACCAGCCTGCATTCTGTATTGCTTTGGTAAAGTCGGTTAGTGCTAGATCGAGTTCTTCTGGCGTTTTCAATGATATTTTCAGATTAATTTGCTGGTCTAAGATTGTTCTGTATGCTTCCTAGTTTGTTTTCCTAGTATATAGGAGTACAGTGTGATTATAACTGGCGTGTGGTCAAATGACAGGTCCAAACAGGACTCTGCCTTCAGTCGCCTTGCGTTAATGCCTTTTATAATTCCAAAATCTAGTAAATCTGGGATCTTATTCTGATCAGTACGCCAGCAGGTGGGTTCACCAGTTGAAATCGCAGTTAGGTTATTTGGCTTTTAGAGCAGCATAAAGTTCTCTGCCCTCTGTCCTTGTTCGCCGTGAACCCCAATATTGATGTTTTGTATTCCAGTCTCCTCCAGTGATGCATTTATTTCCTAGGATACTGAAATAATATTCGTAATCCTTTTTTTTGTTCCGTATTATAGCCTTCTAGTACGTGGTGCTTGATGCCTTCTCTAATAATAATTGCTGACCCTATGTGTCCACCACGATCCACCACCATCGGGATGCCTGGTGTTGTATATTTGGTGTCTAGGGATATGGATATGACTTTGTATAGTGAAGCGCGTCTGTGATACTAGCACTGTATTTTAAAAAGTTTTACTCTAGACTTTCTAAAAGATAATCAGCGTTTTTCACAATGTATGGATTTTTTTGGGCTAGCTCTGAATATAGGCACTCGGGAGATAAATTTTCTTATTTTTTAAAGCTGTCTCAATTGCACTGTGGACTGAGTCACATTTCATTTGAGTGTGACCCTTTTCAAGGAACTTTTGTGTGATGCAAACATTATACTTCTCAGACAAATAAAGTAGTGAATTTGCTATTATACTGTTTCGGCCAGCTGAATAGATAATTATAGGAAGTTTGTCTGCTGAGTTTAGAAAATGTTCTTCTAAGTAATCTACCAAGAAGGAGGCATATGTGGAAGCTTGACCATCTGCATTAGTTTCGTCATACTAATAGTAAGTTGCTTGGCGGTTTACTATTATGTACATGGTGAAGTTATGACAAAATAGTTTAGTTTTGTAGTATAGATTACTAGCTGGCAATTATGGAGATAACTTGACTGTCTGATTGTCCATTGTTATTACGTGACATCTTCCTTCAAGTGACTTCTTATTGTCTTCTTTCTTTTCTTTTCTTGCACTTTCTTTTTTGGTTATGTATATTTTGTACTCATCTTCAGTCAAATTTTGGATTTTAAATTTGAAGCCAACATCGCACTGATCCTTGCGTAGTCTAAAGATAGATATTTTCATATTGTCCATCATCTTAGTTAAACACGTAATAGACAAAGGCATATTGCCATTTTCTTCACATATTTTTATGTAACTTCTATATAAATCAGCAGTAGATTGAAATACCTGCTTGCCTTTCAGTATCTTTCCGATAATAGTCAGAAGGGAGCTTGTTAAAATTTTCCAGAGAGTTCTTTAAAAACTCCCTGCCCTCATAAAATAAATGTTTCCTATTTTCCCTTTGGCTAGCCCTTTTCTCAAAAGTCTCGTTCATTCGATTATTGCCTTGGAGTATCCATGGTCTAATGGACGACCACTCTCCTAAGCCTAATGTACCTAGATACATTTTTTTACAGACAGTTAATATATTGTAAAATTACGTCGTAAAGGATGGCCCAAAGATTTAGGCGTGTCTTTATTCTTAATTCTTGCAGTGTTGCTAACGTAAACTTTTCTTTAATCCCACGTCATCTGTTGCCAAAATTTCTTGGAGACATCTTAACGAGCTTCATTAAATTAATACAAGGAAGCACTTCCTTGCTGGATTTTTGGCATTCTTTTTACAGTTACACCTTGGCGTAAGTTTTCTATGCGGTCTTTGAGTATCATGTAATGTATTCTTTCGCCACGTGGCTTTCTAAATCCTAAACAGCTTTGTCCAGACATTCTAATTTATTTTCTCCTGTAACCTTTCTTTTCTTGTTATCCACACTGCATTGTTCATTACCGCCTTCTTTATGGATTTCACTACCATTATTTACTTCTTCACTATATTCTTCATCATTACGGTCGGTAACGGAGGCTTAAGTAGCTTTTTATTGGTGCAGTTAACATGGTTAATGGTTAGATTTGAGTTCGTTTAGCTTGATCTTTCATTGTTTGGTCCAATGGAGTATTGTGTTACTAGCTAAATACTTCTAGTCTTCCAGCGGCTATATCTTGATCTTTATCAACTGCAAGAGGTGCAATGTCGTCTGCAAATGTAGCAACAGTGATTCCTTTCAATGCTGGTATATCACTAGTAGTCAAGGACACTACCCTAAGGCACACCCGCTCTTATTTTTTAGGTCAGACTATTCATCTTACTGTTTAATTCTGAAGAGTCTGTCTGAGAAGTACATGTTAGAATCTCTACGTATTGCTTCGGGGCCATTTTGCTTAATTTGTATATCAAACCTTCGTGTCATACTTTATCGAAGGCCTGAGCAACATCTAAGAGAACTGCAGAACAGATTTTCTTTTCTTCATAGGCACTCTCTATTACATCAGTAATGCGATGCACTTTATCAATGGTTAAATGCTTTTGCCTGAAGCCAAATTGGAAATTCAGAATTAGGTTTCCATTGTATTAGTGGTTTTAATCTATCATTAGACGGCTTACCTGGCCTAGGCAGCATGATCATTTCCCCAGTAGTTTAATTGATGTAATGGAACACTCAAACTAGATGGCCGAACACATGCTGACTATATAACTATTGGTCTTAGCAAAAATACGAAGATCTGAATCTCAGCAATAGCTGGTAAGAAATCACGTATAATAAATTTACGTGTTTGCTAGTTTCTCCAGGGATATTTTTTGGAGACATCCTTTATCTTTAACTTCGAGGTATGAACCTAAAAAAAATTGCTAGCTGGCCGGGCTCAACCTTAAAAGAAAATGAATTTAGGATATTCTTAGCCACACCATGTGGTTATGAACCGTAGGAGTTAGCCGGATCCCAGAAGGAAGAATTTAGACTTTAGGAAGTCCTAGCGACTCAAATGTATTGATAATAAGGTGAATACTTAGAACCTCCTTTCCTGACAGGAAAACGCTTACTGGATTACGAATTTGTCGCTTGGAAAATCTATTTCCTACGTTTCAGGCATGTCAATGTTCCATTACGTTACTAGGCACACACTTTATTATATTTTTTCTTGCCTATTCATATTCGTAATCGAAACTTATAGGAGAGTAGCTGCTGCCATCAACAGCTACACCAAGATTAATTTTCTCTAAAGTATTATCACAGTTAGTAGTCTTAATAGTCTTCATGGTTATTTCTCTTTCCTTGGTTTTGGTATCTTCTTCGGTAACTGCGCCTAAAACCAATTTCTTCTAAAGTATTATCACAGTTATTGGTTTTATTTACTACAACTACTATATTATCACATTTTCCACCTCATTCCCTTAATCTTAATTTAATTTTTCTTACTACGCTTTCAAATTTATCTGGATAATATTCAAAATCAACATCATTGCTGTGGAAAATCGCCTCAGCAGTATTTATAATGTCGACTATTTCTTGTGGGCTTAGCGCTTCAATAAATGAATTGGTATTACTTATATACTATTCTTACCTGATGGGATACTAAAATTTTGCTTAGTGCGTTCTAATAATAATAATAAATTTAAAATCGCAATACACCCGTAAATGCAGTTTTGAAATATCTTTAATTTGAGGTGTTACTCCATGGTTCCATTTAAAAAAAGTAACCCTTTTGTCCTGGCGGTGACATCTTGAACTTTCATGGGAAAAAAGACAGTCAGAAGGTAGTTTTTGTTGTCTTATTTAAGGTTACTTTTGAATGTTCTTAAAAAATCAATCCCTTCAAAAGTTAGCAGGGGAGGGGGGACAATTTACGTCCGCACTGTATATTCGGCTTTAACAAGCTATTAAGGCCCATAGCTTGTTGAGGATAACACAATACTGATCCTAATATTTTGGAGATGAACTTACGAGTTACTGTATTTACAATTTTTGACACTGATACTGAAGCATGAACTGTGTTTTGACCCTCGATTTGTGTATTACACGTTATTAATTTCTATTTTTTTGATATCAGAGGACCCAAGTAAGATGTTGAAAAACTTTTCGTACCAGAAAGTCATCGTAATAAATTAATTTGCTTAAGACTATTACAACATAAATGGCAGTTTCGTTGGTTAGGCATCAAACGTACATTTCGCCATTGCTTCGAGTGAAAAACTCTTATCGGTCTTCAGAAATATCAAATTGAGTTCGATGGCAACTGTTTTAATAACAGCGACGTATTGGACATTATGCTCCTTATCTATCCTGCTATTTGAACATCTTGAAAATGAGATAAAGTGCTGGTTTGAAGGCGAGCACTTTCCAAAGCTGATTTGTCGACTTTGGTTTATTGCAGTTGTTGAGTAGATGAGACGTCCACGTTTTCAATCGATGCAACCGTGTTTTATTTTTAAATGAGCAGGTACGCTTCGAAAGCTCTTCACGTAAAGTATCAAATGACAAAGCTAAAGTCGACAACTTGATATTTCGTTTCAACGTTTAGCTTTCAAATTTATGTAACAGTCGCTTTTCGGTACTTTCACGTTTATCTGATTTTAGGTGAATTCGATTTTATAATCTCAAAAGAGGGTACTTAAAGAGAGCAACACGTATTTTATTGAAAGGGTTTTCACACGAAATATTTTTTGTAAATTTAAAACGTACAATTTCCGTCAGGAATTAATTTAAAAGGCACTTTTTACACAATATTTCATATATGAATTTTGTGAGACAATTGTCATAATAACTTATTTTTCCGAATGAGTCATGATAAGCGGACCTTACGAGAAGCGCCTGGAAGCGATGACTCGCCCTAGTAGAGCGATCGCGAAACAACTAATGTTCCTAGAAGAGTTGTGTAAATAGTAAGTATTGGAGGTTTCTTTAATTGTACAGAAATTATGTGGTACCCGTCTTCTCTAATTACTTAGCGATTAAACTTTTTAATAAATTGCCTGCTGCCTCCAAGTCATTGCCTTTAATAAAACTAAAACCTCAACTAAAAAAGTTTTTTATAACACAAGCATTTTACTCCGTTAATAAATTCTTAAATTTTGATTTTTGTACTATCGACCAGTTACTTTAATATGTTACCTAGTTTTCATTGCATTAAATTCTTGATAACTTTAGTATATGACGGCATTTCTGTATTTAAATTTGCTATCTCAATTGTTATAATGACTTATCCTATAAACCACACTTTTAACAGGATCAATAAAGATTTATTTATTTATTTATTAATACAGACGAGAATAAGTTGATGTAATTTATATCTGACATGTAATTATTACACAATTTGTAACGATTAGAACCGTATGTAGAGCCTTATCGCATCAAGTATTCCAAAATGAAGGATGATGTATGAAAATTTCTCTCGAGTTGCAGTGGCGTAATGTATTTACTGGAGCGAAGAATTTTCGTTCAAAATCATGATTAATTAAATACAGACAGTTTTAGAACAGCATATGGAATTGAAAGCGAAAAAGATTTATGCTAACTGTCAATTAATACAATAATAAACGTTACTAATTATTAGTTATTCTTTGACCTATATTCAAGCTAAAATTTTTGGCGCAAATCTAAAAACAAAGTAGTGTGGATTATTTAAACAAAAATTATTTGTAACCCATTCTGGCAACTATAGCAAAGTAACTTAAGAGTTGCAAAATTTAATTACATAACATGACACGATCTTAGAGGAAAGTTATGTACTGGAATAAATTCTGACAAGTAAAACTTGGCCTAAGGCAACAGCTAAAGTGTGGTGTTACAGAAATTAATATTAAACTCGTGGTTCTAACTACATTTGCTTTTATTCGTTCGTTGACAAATAATTTCAGAATCCACCCGTTCTTTTATTATCAAGTAAGTTAAGAGAAACCTCAATAGATAATTTTATAAACGGTAAAGTAAACTTTCTAAGCTCTTGGTATTCTACGATCGATAAGTTTTGTTTGTTTTATACGCACGTCAGTAGTACCTGCTATTTTGAGCTTGTGTAATATATCCTCTTTAACACAAGACAAATAAAACTTTTATAGGAGATGGAACGCCTTAGATTTGAAGATTAACCCACCTACATATCTCAGTCCTTTGTGGTTTTCAGGAATATTTATTAAATATCACTAAATTTTGAAAAGGTTACACCGTAGTTTGTGATGCGCAATCAATTACATTACAGAACAAAGATTTAGTACTTACTAATGGAACAAACGTTTATAATTATAAGCATCATTTTAAAGTCTAACTGAAATGTTATTAGGCCCTAAATAATATGCAGATTTAATGCAATATATTACTGAAGTGGTCTGTAATATAAACAAGTGTCTGTATCCATGTAAAGTGTCGAAAAACTAGAAGTGGGCATTAAAAGTAAAGTTACTGTTGGACTCCGAATATGCTGTTAGCCTAACTATAATTTAACTGAACATGAAGTATAAATTGTGTTATAGCCAAAAGCTACTATACTTCTGACATTGTATACCGATACGGATACCCATTTATATGATTTTACCATTAAAGTAAAAGCAATTCAAAAATTATAACTCTATATCGAAAATAACAAGGGTAAGAAAACCATCAGAATATCTCATAAATAATACTTGAATATGAGTCGAAACTTGACAGATAAAAAGCAGTGGAATTAAAAATGAAAGCAATACAGTTTTTGCAAGCATTAAAAATAATTGGTAAAATTCCCTTAATCATTCGTCGGTTAATTTTAGACCGGAACATTTACCAGGCGGAAATTCATTCGGTTGCAATAGCCCTACTACATTAAGTTGGCTATGATTTGTAGAATGATCGTAAAGTGTTATTTAGTGGAACAGAAAACGTGCAAAAAGCATTTAAAATCTGTGAACATAAAAAAGTACTATCCCATTTCGATCTCGTGTTTTGTATAGCATTTATTTGTTAGTACGGATAAGTCTAAACGTAGTAAAAATGTCGTTTAAATATTTAATTACAAAGAAAGAATTTGGAAGCAACTTGAGTATTGTCGAAATGCTTTAATTAAATTTCAAATTGAATTCGAAATGAAGATGCTTCTACCGATACACTTTTAAATCTTCTGCTGTTATTCGCAGTGTCTATAAAGGTTTTTAAATATTCATTTTCAATTTAAATGAAACGACTAAAATGTGAAGGCATTTATGAATAACGTATTTCATTAATCTCTTCGTTTTAATCTGTCAGTGGATGTGGAAACCTGTGCGTTGAATTAATTTTTGCTTACCAGTTTACACGAGTTTGTTAAATTAATTATACCGGTTATTCTGAAGTTTAAAGCTACCCGAAATAAATTATTGCTTATAACCGGGGAAAAAGAAATTTGTCAAGCATTCGCTAAAAACACGGACCATTAATTCTTGCCTAAATAACTTTGCTACGTTACTTATATTTCCAATTACTTATTATCAAATAACGCGATTTTTAGCGTTTTAATTAGCGGCTTTTAAACAAGCTTTTCTTAAACATTTATATAACAAACGCATTAAACAGATAATAAAAACCGTAAAAACTTCGAAAGCCAAACTTTTCTTACAGAATTCGATCTAAAAGTTCTTATAAAATCTGAACACATTCGGGTAGTTATGGGTTGTGAATGCAAAGGATGATTACCTAATTCGACATTCTATGCGAGTTCGTGCGTTTGAGGGGAATGAACATTTTGTCTTTCTATTATTTAAAAAGGTTCGAAAAAGAAAAACTCGATTACATTAAGGAAGTTTACCATCGTCTTTTCCTAAAGAAACATGTTTAAAGTATAAAAAATGTCCTATCTACATTCGGCATACAAATAACCAGATTCAAACTCATTTGATCACTAAACTCAAAGTTTGCTTTGAGCTCGGTTGCGTTTTATCTTGTTTACTTTGTTTAGCGCCAACGAAAGGCATTTTGTGAATCTTGAACAGGAAAACGAGCAGTAAATTGACTAAATTTGTTTTCTAATCGATTACTAATTATTAATTAATCAATTAATTAAAAACGAACAGAATTTATGTGGTTGAGAATTTAAGGCGTTTTAAAGGAAGAACACCTGAAAATAATTTTACAGGTATTAAAAAAAATAATTAGTTTGGCCAAATTTTGCCATGGTTATTTGTGTTCTTTTAAGTTTTCTGATTAAAAGTAACTAATTATAAGACACTCTTCGAGGTGGTAATTAAGGATCGCGACGAGTGGAAATCCTTCCTACTGGAAGTCTAATCTGGTACACGGACGGTTCCAAGACTGAGACTGGTGTCGACTGGTGCCTCCGTTTTTCAAGCGGAAATAGACGCGATTTTGCAATGTGCGCAAGAAAACAATCGGAGTGGATATAAACACAAGCCAATCTACATAATATCGGACAGCCAGGCGGCTTTGAAGACTCCCTCGAGTAGTAAGACTTCTTCGAAACTGGTATGGGAATTCCAGAGGAAGTTAATGACTTGGCAAAACAGAACGTCGTGAGACTGTTCTGTGTATCAGGTCATCGTGGCACAAATAGTAATGAAAAAGCCGACAAATTAGCAAGGCATGGATCGACTGAGGCTTACCTGGGCCCAGAACCAGCTTTACGAATTTCAAGAAGTGCATACGCAAGTGACTGGATTGGCCCTTAACACGAAAGATACTGAACTAACAGACCAGGACAAAACCACAGCAAGGCATTTATAAACAGTCCTTGCAAGAAACGAACCATTAAACTACTTCTTACGGGTAAGGTACAACTGAGGATCGTCACCGGTCTACTAACAGGACACGCATCTGTTAAGGAAGACCTGTGGAAGATCAGTAAATATAATGGAGATCTTAGTTGTAGATTTTGCAGTAAGAAAACAGAGATCGCAACACATATTGTATGTGTCTGTGACCATAACGAATTTGATAGAAAGGGTTCAATTCAATTGCTTGAAATCTGGTTTATCGAACTGAATAAATGGAATGAAGCCAAATGAATCGAGTTCAGTAACGACTAAATTTACAATGATATGTTTAATACCAACACAGCGTTTCCATTTAATCTCCTAATCCTTTACTGACTCTGAAATATAGGCAACACACATTACACGTCACAGGTAAATCTCATGGAAGCAACATGGATGGTTGTCTATCCGAAATCATCCGAAATTATCCGAGGTCAAATGAGATAAAATGGTCACCATGTGTTATTAGGAGTATAATGTTTAATGTTAAACGCTACATTTAAAAATAGGATTACACAAGAAATAAAATTTATTTATTAGTATTGCGCAAGAAATTGCTCATTTTCATCTTATAGAAAGAAAAAATACAAACTTTATATAGAACTAAAATTATTCAAACTAAATGTCTTACTTGTTCCGAAATATTCATTGATAACCCTCTAGAAACCGCTTTAGTGCTTTTAGTTTTCCAAAGTACCATTTAGAAACAACAGCTGCCCTTTAAGGTCTTGTAATGTTCACTTACAAGATCTTCAGTAGTGTGAGGACCCTAAAAATCGTAAAAATGTGCATTTTGATAGAATTTTACGCACAGAACGCAGACTTGTTGGAGCTTCCTAAGTTGGGTTTTGTAGGACTTACATTTACAAAAGTAAGAGTAAGAAAATTCTTGAAAGTCTTAATTTTGGAATTATACTCAAGGAGAACTGTTACATGCTACTTTTTAGAAGATCGTTAGAAGAATTTCTGTAGGTCAAATGCAATTTTGAGACTGCTACGTGGTTACAGTAGTATCAAACTAAAAGTTTTAGGGTTTTTTGGTCTCCAAAACGTAGTTTGGGCCATTTCAAAAAATTTTTGAAGTTAGTTCAATTAGTTCAATTTTCAGATCTGAATCTAATCTGAATTCGAGTTCAGGCTCAATATTGAAGTATTTTAAGTTAAGCTTCCAAATTCAATATATGTATTGCTCTTACTACATAAAGAAACAATAATTTCTTATCCGGTTTCGAGCTATGCGAATTTGGAATCGAATGTTTAATTTTGAATTTATCTTAACAAAAATGGTCGGGTGTTTTCGGTGTATGTGTGGCCTTGGGAGTCGAACCAGGTTTAGTGATCAGTCGCATGCTGAACCAACTGAGCTACGACCCCAACACGATTTTGATAAATTATTTAAATATTTGGTAGCAAATTACTTATACTGGAAATAGAAAAAATATTGCCAATGATATGGGAGTTAAGTTATTTCCTATGGCTTGTACGGTTGAAGTCCATGTGTAGCTGGGTGGTGTATATCCCACTTACATCCATGTAAGCCATGTAAGTAAACTAAATATTACTGCGTTAGAGTATGCAAAATTAACCAAGATTTGAAATTTAAATTCAGAATTAAAGCTGTAAATTCTGTTAGAAGTGATTTAGAATTCGACTTCCAATTCCAGATTTGGACTTCTGACTTCGAATTTGCAGAATTCTGCCAGATTTCTAATAATAAATGGATATTGAAGATTAGAATTTCAAATATGCATTCAACGATACGAATCGTAACATTTGGGTTTGATTGAATTTTATGGAATTGGCCCTTCAGATAAGTGGTTCGTATTTCGAAGGTCTTCGAAATCTTTGATACTGAAGTTCTAGATTTGGATCTAAATTTTATATGAAACGAAAAATAGTTACTGATTTCTAACACAAAAGTTGATTGATATTTGAACGTTATCTAATTAAATCTGTTTCATAAACATCTACATTTTCTTTCAGCATTAAGTTAAAAATTGAAATAGGTGTCTATTAGTAACTAAAGCAAATCAGTACCTAGGTAATTTCAAGGTGTTTGCCTCATTGTCAACTACATGTTACGAATTGATACTGTTCATCAGCAAAGCGAAAACATAACATATTATAAAAAGCTTTTAGAAGTAAGAAGTCGTAAGTGGACCTATTTCTGAAATTCAATACTACTTAAATCACAGTAGAGCAATGAAATCTTGTCTTACAATCAAGAACAAAATTAGAAAGATTTTGATTTTGTTTTTTGCTAAAATATCTATCTAGCTTATAGAGGAATAGGTTCCAGTAATCTTTATTTTTTGATTAAGATTTAAAATCCTACTTCCGATTTTGATTAAGTTTAAGTTTAAGATTAGACGTAAATTTAGATATATTACTATTACTGGGGAGGAGACTCTGGATCTTATGCTCCAGACTCATTTCCCTGGAAGTATAATTGAACCTGAAAATGAGATTATCAGTTTAAAGCTAGAAATAAATGGAACTGCTAACAGAAGACAGGAAACAAGCTGATAAACAAGGCTAGTGTGGGTGATAAATTCTTTCAAATCATACAAGTCCGCTGAATTTGACGGAATCTTCTTTGCTTTGTTTTAGCAGGAGACTGAGTATCTACTTTCTTCCATGTGTGCACTTTTTAGGGCTAGTTTAGCCACTGGCTATGTGCTAAGCACATGGCGGCAGATCAAGGTCATTTTTATTCCAAAATCAAGGCGATGCACTTATGGTCAGGCAAAATCTTCTGAACCAATAAGTCTCATAACGTTTCTTTAAAAAACAATTGAGAAATTAGCTGATAGATACATCAGGGACGGGGTACTCAGGACAAATCCTTTGCATCCAACTCAATATGCCTACCAGTCAGGTAAATCCTATGTAATAACCATACCTGAGCTAACTGAAAGAGTGCAAAACTCTGCACAGACAAGAAATTGTATGAATAGTTTTCCTAGACATAGAGGGTGCATTCGATAATACCTCTTATACAACAATCGAAAGAACAGCTGTAACGAGGCGTGGAGTGAACCAGACGGTATACTCCACCCTAAAAGGCAAGAAGATCAATACGACTCTAAAATTGATGACCAGGATGGTTTCGGTTATTAAGGGCAGGGTGGGGTTTTGTCACTACTACTGTGGAACCTGGTGGTCGATCAACTCCTATGGGATCTTCAGCATGTGCAAGGGTATGCAGATGACTTAACCATCTTGATAAGCGGGAAATATGGAGATGTTGAATCAAACTTGATGCAGTAGCCCACAACAACCGTTGAAAGATGGTGTATAAAAGCGGGAGACTAACGGAAAATTCAAATAAAACCTCGGCCATAACCTTTACAAGAAAAAGAAACCTTCGGGGTATGAAGGGCCTAACGATGTGGGGACAAAATTTGCAGATGTGTAATAAAGTTTAATATTTGGGAGTCACCAAACTTACCTGCAACTCACACTTAGATAAAACAGTAACAAACGCTACAAGGGCGGTATGGGCGTGTAGAAGAACCACAGGGAAAACTTCAGGGTATAAACCAAAAATGGTGTTGTGGGTGTACACTAGAAATAGTAGTATCCATAGTAACATATGTGGATTTGGTATTGTGGCATAACATCATGACCAGGAATGCTATTAATAAACTCTTTAAGTTACAGAGGCTAGCTTGTCTAGCAATAACAGGGGCGATGACCACTACACCAACTGCAGCCATGGAAATACTGTTAGACTTACCTCCGCTACCATTAGTAGTGGTATCACAGGTACTTGTAGCAGCATATAGATCGAATATTGATGGATAAGGGAGGAATACCCGAAGAAAATGAGACCTGACCGAAATCTTTTAAACTCTAAACAGCTATGCTCTCTTTGACTTCAGGAGACCTTTAAGGGTTAACATACCTGAGCAAAGGTAGGATAAAAAAGCACAGGAGCTACATTAAAAGCTGTAGCAGCAGTTCAAATCAAATCTAAAGTAGTTGTCGAATGCCTTGAAGCATTGGTTGCACTGGCAGAACATAACAAAATAACCTTGAAATAGATGCCAAGACACCAAAATGTGGAAGGGAATTAAAAGGCAGATCAGCTTGGAAAACTGAGAGCAGAAAAACCCCTGATCGGATCTGAACCAATAAGCGAGTTGGCATGTGCGACCGCGCAGGCGTTGGTAATGGAACAATTATGAGAGAGCGTTGCAGATATTGGAGGGAGGTACAGAGACAAATGCAATCGCGGATGTTCCTGAGAGTCTCTCCAAAGTCAGAGCAGGAGAACTACTGCCTTTAAGCAGGAAAAAAATGAGAAAGGTAGTTGCGCTGTTAACAGGACGCCAATTAATAGGCGTCATAAATGATCCACATTGCAGATTTTACGGAGAGGAAGATAAAACTGCAGAGCATATCGTCGCTTGTCAGGCAAAACCTTGTATGTACCATAAACAAAATTTTCAATGAGGAACAAAAAAACGTTTTATAATGCTCATAACTTTAATGTAATATTATTTTGAAAATTATTTAGCATTTAGCACATAGGAGATTTTACCAAACACTGCAGAGGGCCAAAATAAACGAAATAGACAAAAACCTTATTTCAAAATAAAATGACACATAGAAAGTTTTGCCCGCCAAGCGACGATATATTGTATGGATGCCTAATGTTGGAAGTCTTAAGACAGTGTTGTTTTGGGGTGCATCTAATGCTACACGAATAAGTAGCAAATGCATCCTACAGATACATTTTAGACTTCGCAATTGGAGCCAATCTGTAGGATGTAAATCCTAGGGGGCACAAGCTCAAGTGCAGTGGGTTATACACCACAGCTTATGTGAATAATAATAATACTAATAATAATAGATATATGTAAATCTCCACTCCAAACCTGAGAATAAACAAATTCAGGCCTTAATTGCTTCTAAGTGCCAGTCCAGATTGGATTCCAAACTTGAATACGTGTTTTATAAACACCATACTTTAAACAGTTACAAAGGCTTTTCAGCATTAAAATCGAATACGTTGTTATAGCTACAAAAAACATGTTAAGAAAAGTTTCCATCTATTACGGTACTGTCTGTTTATGAAACTTTAAATTTAAGTTTGATTTGTAAAGATTTTAGTATTATATTTAGATTTAAATAACAATCAAGTCAAGTCAAAACACCATCCTTACAACAATAGAATGCATTTTCACAATGCCCCTTTATTTCGTAATTTCATTAAGTGGACCCAAACCATTATTTTTTAAGTTTGCATAACATAGATAATAAACCTTTAAGCGTCTTAAAGGATTTCTTTGAAGTTCACAGTCTTGAAGTATAATTACAGGGAAAGTTCTACAGTTTTATCCTGTTGCAAAAGTTTTACTTAACTGTCAGTGGCGGACTGGCAAATTTAACCGGCCCGGGAAATTTGGCAGTGACCGGCCTCCTCTCACTTTTATTAGGGTGGCCCATAAAAAATGTCGTTTTTTTGTGGAGATTTTATTTAATAATAAAACAACAAACAGCAACTCTTATTCACTAAAGTATACACTTCTTCAACTCTTGTGAAATTCTTCCACGCAGGAAGTGTGCCATCGATCGGAATTAGTGGTAATCTGAAGGTCCAAGGTCTGGACTATAACCTGGATGAGGTAGAAGCTCTAAATCCAACTCCCTAATTTTCGACCGAGTTTCAATAGCAGTATGGGGTCTGGCGTTATCTTGCTTTAGAATTGTGCCCCTCCTATTTACCAATCCAGAGTAACACCGACGTAGAGCATCGTGCATCCTGTCCAACTTCTGACTATAAAGGTTGGCGTCAATGGTTCTTCCATCAGGAACCAACTCAAAGTGAATAACGCCTTGACAATTCCACCATACTCATAACTTGACCTTTGTCTGAAACCTTTCTCGTTTTGGGACAGGTAACGCAGGTTGTCCGATGGTAATCCATTGATTTTCTTTGTTAAGATTATTAAAATATACCCATTTCTCGTCGCAAGTAACCATCCGTTTAAAAAACGTTCGTCCCAAGGATTTGAAAGCAGCCGATTGCAGACCTCAACTCGTCTTTCTACCATTGCTGGTGCCAATTCATGTGGAACTTTTCTGCAGCGTCTATTGGCCTTTCCAATTTGATGTAAATGACGCCGCCGTATGGTTTCTTTGAAATAACCAAGTTCTGCTGACAACTTACGAGTACTTGTAGATGGATTAACTTCAACAGCGTCTCGCAGTTCGTTGTTACTCAACAAATTAAGCCGACCAGAACCTTGTTTCCTCTTGAGACTTGTATCTCCTTCATTAAATTTTTGAACCAACGTTGTGCCGAGCGAATGTTTACTACTCCCTCTCCTTCCAGTTCACATATTTTTTTAACTGCGGCGGTTGCAGAAACGTTTTGTTTCCAATAATGACGCAAACTTATCATTAACATTATGGGGTTTGTTGTAGCTTAGAAACAAAAGAATAACAAAAGTAAATCGGGCAGAGATATTCGCCTACTTGACTAGTTTCTAATGGTGTATAACAATAGCACATCATTTAATGTTTTTCAAATGCGAGTAAAAGAGCTTTATAAAAAACGGCATTTGTTATGGGCCATCCTAAAATATTATAATAATAATTAGGCTGTCAAAATCAAGCCCAGCTAAATTAAATATTACATACAGTATTATTCACCTAGCATTTGGGTTGTGACGTCAAGTTGCTCCGCCCAAAAACTGCATGGGTAGACACGCGTTCGTGCGCAGTAGGTAATGAAAACTTAGTTTAGAAAGAGATGAAGTATAGTTGTATTATGAATTTATTGACAGCGCGTTGACGTCACAACCCAAATCCTAGGTGAAAAATACTGTATTAGGGCCTGCCCACTTTATTTAGCCAAGGCGCAATTTAGAAAGAACGATGGCGCCATTTGAGGTGAACTATTAATATGTAATATTTAATTTAGCTGGCCTTGGTCAAAATATGACTAACAAACTATGGAGGGCGCTGGGTCTACTTTGTAATACTAGGTCAATGACTAAACCTTGCAAAGGAAACTAATAAATAAATGCACTGGTCACCTTCAATGTAGCAATAATTGTATTAAAGTATAGATATCAAACAAATAGGTAATATCAGCGGCATCGGCATGAAACACAATAAAGAGTTAATTAGGGAAACAATAATAAATAAATACAGCGAACAGGTCTTTGAAGTCGCCGGGTGTAAGTAAACGATTTACCTGCAGTCAAAACCATAAGAACAATTTCTGATAATATTGACCGGCCTCAGTACTACCGGCCCACCGGGAAAGTTCCCGGACTCCCGGCGGCCCAGTCCGCCCCTGTTAACTGTAGACGAACGTAGTCGGAACAAGTTTTGCTGCAGTTATTTTTCAAACGAATACTTTTCCCTGCAGCAAATAAACTATAATTTGCTTGAGCATCTAAGAAACTTTTTCTTACGTGGCAAAAAGACCTGTTTCGTGCCGTGATCGTTTTGTTACAGGAAAGAAAGATACATAGGACAGATAAATTTTGTGCTCGTGCTGGTATTCGGTTTGCCATTAATTTTTATTTTCTTTGTTTTAAAAATGTTGATGGTAACATTTTGAAATTTGTTTATCTTCCGAGTTATTGTAGGTTTCTTTTATATACAAGATATGGCATCAATTTACTTAAAAATTAAGGAGTCAATTTTTCAAGATAATAAATAACCAGGCTACGCAGAAAAACACCAAAAAACAAAAGATAACAAAGTCTATTAGGGACATTTGTTAGTGCCATAAAAGTCGACAATTTGCGTACAAATCCCACGATACTAAACCCTATCTTGTAGCCCCGTCCGAGCTTCTTAACGAAACAAATCTTTAGTAATCTGAGTCCCAGAACACCCAGAAACGGAGAAAGAAGTGAATATCGATCCTTTAGATTTTTATTCTACCATTGATACGCACGAATGACTCGGAATTGTACTCTAAACAACCCTACTGCAAAATATCTGATTACGTTATATCTATTCTGCTTAGAATGGATCTTACACCTTAGTTCTCTGGAGCGTTAACGAAAAGTGGAGATCGCTTTTAAGATACGTCAGAAATATTTTCAGAGATGATTTTTAAAGTCACACACGGCGAGCAAAATGAGACTAAAGGAGATTAAAGTTTAGTTCATACAAAAACATCCACTTTGAAAATGTCTAAAAAGAATTACTCGTGTCATCTTGAGCATGAGGTTTAATAATTAAGTTGCCCTAGAAATTTCCTCAAAACAAATGAACCAGTCGTAAACGCCGAATAAAAATTCCTAATCTTAAATTTCAGTAACCTTCCATTGTTTTTAATCGTTGATGTTGTTGAATTTTGTTTAACATAGTTAATCAGTAATAAATACTACGTAGTTCACGGAGGTCACCATTGATTTTAAAGGTATACAAATAAACAGAAAGGTAACTCAAGATGAAAATGGTTTAGCAATAATGCAGAGAAATTTATAGCAAAACCCAGTGATATTAATAAAGGTTTGCAAATCAAAGTTCTAAGGTTCGATCCCTATCAATCAAATTTTTGCTTGGAAAAACATTGAAGGCATACCCTCTTTAGGATACGAGGTAAAACCGTAGGTTCGGAGCCAATACAATGTTTAGTATGCTACCATGATTATCCAGAAAAAAATTAATCCGGTAGTGCTAATGGTTAAGCACACGACGCATATTACGATTTTCACCACCTACAACTCTATATTTCGCCTGATAAAACAATATTTATGAATAGTCTTTGGTGATTCTGAAATTTATACAATTTAAATCCTCACAAAGGAACTTACGAAGACGAATAAACAAGGATTATTCAGCTTTAGTTTCAAATAATTCATTGAAGAGGTTGACCTTTTCTTAGAGGTAGTCCCTATGGAAAACCTGTCCTATTCACTTTATCAGCTTAATGTTTGTCAGCTGAATTCGCCTTCCTAATATATTACGCAAAAAATAGCTTTGTCTGCAACTACTTAATCGAATTTAGTTTGACTAATTCTACTTAAGCAATTTGGCAGTTCTCATTACTTATCTGAGTTGAATCGCCCAGTTTCACACTAATACGTGTGAAGTTGTAACAATCATGGAAACTTATGGAAAATATAAAGACCAATTAATTCGATTGTACGTATGTACAGTTGGGGCGTTCTAAGTTGGCGAAATCTCAAGATGCGCCGTAGCTGTCGAACTGTGACGTCAGCTCTCTTCACCATTGGCATTAACTATTCGCAGTGCGATGGGGTATAAATGTTTACGAACGCTGCAGCGCGCTGTTAACATAAAATAAGACTCATAAATCGCCTACGCCACTGCATTACTTTCATACTGAAGCATGACCTTGAAATTGCACGAAGTAAATATTCGGTATGCGCCGGAGTTCGCCAACTTAGAACGGCCCAACTGTACAATTGGGGACTTTTAATGTTGCGGATATAGAGCGCAACAGGTCTGAGTATAGGCAACACACAATGCGGCTGAAGCAAGCTACGACATACCTACTTTAAAGTATCAAATACCTGCAATTTCAATTAGTATAAAATTACATTTAAAATACTTAAATTAAATAATTACATTATAATAGTATACCCGCGACATTATTAAAGTCCCCAATTGTACATACATTTGTAAGAAACTAAATAAAAGTTAAAGCCATCTATTTGAGAATATTGTATGCCACTCTTTCGTTGTTAACTGACATCGAGGCAAAGGTTTTAATCTCGAATATGAGCAGACTTTCAATGCCCAATGATCAACACCAACTACTGCAGTATTTTTTAAAATAAATTAAACCTTAGCAATGCTTGAAAATCCGACAAACGGATTACGAAACTAAATACGAATTTCGGCGATTAAGTTGTCACACCTCAAGCTCGTTGGCGCAGTGGTAAGAGCACTGGGCTCCTAGCTAGGAGTCTTGGGTTCGCAGTGGTAAGGATTTTTTATACAGAATTCCTCACTGTTTGCTGTTGGTACTTGAGCGAGTCATTTAATCGTTTGGCTACAATTAACGATTCTGTCCGCGGAGTGGTCGCTTCAGATAGGCACACATACTATAGTCGTCGAGAAATTGAAAGCATTTTGAGATTTAAGTATCGTATTTAGCGCTTCAGTCGGACGGTCATTTAAATATCAACGGTTCTGAATAGTTTATGCTAGTGGCTGTCTTGTTATTTGCTTCTTTATTTATTATTAAACGAAATTACTAAGTATTTCAACTCTGATCATTATAAAACTTTGCAACATTATTGACACCTCTGCTTGCCTCAAGCAGTTATTTGCCCCGCCTTTAAGAGCATGCAGTAATCACCCTCAGCAAGTTACGCGTTCGTCTCTTTTTAATGCGTAAAAATACTGCAGAGCGTACGTCATAACTCGAATGAAATAAGGTCGCCGGTTGGCTCATACACTGCAACGTGTAGAAAGAGGATACTTGCTTAAAAGCTGTCCTAACTTGAAAGCCTCAGAATGCATTCTATTTTTCGGCGAGTATATATACTTAATACACGTTCACAAACTGTGCAGAAGGCAACGGGAAACCACTGCAGAGAACACATTTCCCTAGTGCATTAAGCTGATGACCACACACACAACTCAAGCTCGATTTTCAGTTTAATTACTAATGACTACTACATCATAATCGCTTTGTTTAGAAACTAATAGAACATACAGAATTATGTTTTAGTGTTAAAATAACCGACAAGCTTAATACAGTGAATTTCATTCTAAACTCACAGCTTTCGAATTAAGCAAACACCATCCTAGTCAGTAACTTTAACACACTTTAACTTATTCCAGTTAGGTTGGCACTGTTTTTGTTTGACACAGTGGTAGATTAAGTCTATTGTCGTTTGACGTATCAAGGAAGGTGTGTCTTAAATTTGCTTGAATTGCATGAGGGAGCGATGAGGTTACGTTGTTTAATCTGAAACCCATTAGCTTTAACCAAATTTACTTTTAAGTGAGAAAAAGCCCCATTTGCAAATAAAAGGAGAACATTATAACATTTGTAACTGATTCCGATAGTCTCAATTTACGAAGAGAACAGATAACTTCTGTGATCGGCGTGGCGTGGCCGGTCTCGGGTCCAAAATAGTCATCTGCCCGGTGGGTGGGCTGCTCAGTCACTGAAAATAGTGGAAACCGAAGCCCAGTGATGGAGTAGGGTATATGAGGATGTAAAAGGCGTGATACTTACCATGTTACTCCGCGCGCTTAGCTTAAACGGAGTATGAAAGCTACTTACGAGCTTTCAAACCTTCCATATTGCCGATTATACTCTCTCGTATCATATTAAATAGCTCCGATACCTTTATATTTACTACATCAACTGGTAGAATATGAAATAAGTTACTGGGAATTTCGATGAGAAGAACGTATGAAATCCACAAAGGAAACTGAAGCGTTTCTGTTGGCAGAAATGTCCACCAAATTATACGAGGTTAGCGAAAAATTAATTCTATTCATTCTTTAATATTAGATTAAAACATCTCCATGTCCAAACATGGATAAACACATATCAAGGGTGCATCTTATCTTATGATACTTATGCCCTAATAAACAGAAGAAATGGGTAGTACAGAAGTGGAAAAAATGAAGCAGCTTGTAGCAATAGATCAGACAGTTGAGAAAAACAGAGAGAAACAAAGAAACTAATTTAATGAAGAATGTTGGAGGACAGGTAAACAGGAAAAAATAATTTTAAACAGGAAAAGTGACGAACCAATAACGGTAATCGGAATATATCAAACAATTACTTATCGTGGAGACAAAAAAAATTTACAAAGACATAAAGAAAACGCCCAACAAAGGTTATAATCTTAAAAAAATTAGGTAATCCAATAGCAAACACCCTAGATATCTGGAGGCAAAAGCCTGCTTTGGAAGAGTCTTTATTTAGGTTGGCCATAGATGTCTCAAGTGCGGAATGTAGCTTTGTGCCTTATAAGGGACAAGGAACCCAACAGTATGGAACAGATTAACGTTGTTCCACTGTTAGGTGAAATTTATTTTATTTTTAAATTTCGTCAGCTAACCTACTTGGAGACCAAACTGTGATGAAACAATAAATGAAGAAATTTTGTAACAAAAGGAGTAGCATGTTGAAAGAACAGAAAGAAATATATTAGCAAATATATAAGAACCAAGAATGAGTACACCTTTACTTTTTAATATTCGTTCTGAAGAAATAATTGAAATAGCGTTAGAAGATACTGATGAGGGAATCCTTGTAAATGGAGAACGTCTAAATAATATCAGATACGCAGACGATACAATCATCTTTGCAGACAGTCTTGAAGGTTTACCAGCTTTCATTTCGATTTTCAGAAACAAATCGAAAATATGTACTTGAGTTTAATGTCAAAAAAACTAAACACTACCTGGACAACTACTAGTTGATCAATGACCGATAACAAAAGTTAACAGCTATACTTACCTGGAAACAAACATAAATGACCAATGGAATCAATCAGTTGAAGCAAGCAGCGCATTGAGAAAGCCAGAACGGCTTTCACAAAGATGAGGAACATCTTCAAGAGCCGTGACTTATCATTAAAAACTAAGACTCGTTTACTCCGATGCTATGTGTCTTCAGTCCTTCTTTACGGAGGCATCTATGAAAAGACTCTAGGCTTTCAAAATGTGGTGCTACTGGCGAATATTGGGAATCTTCTGTGTATTTAATGTATTTAATGTATTTAATGTAATGTAATCTAATGAATTAGACCGAATTTCCAACGATAAGGTCTTACGCAAAATAGATAAAGAATGAAAAATACTTTTTAATGTGAAAAGGCGCAAGCTTGAGTAGGTATTTTGGCCACATTATGAGCAATGATCAACGCTATGGCCTACTGCAGCTTATTTTGCAGGAGAAAGTATATAGAAAACCAGGCCCAGGAAGAAGAAGAATCTCGTGGCTCCAGAACTTAAGGAAATGGCTCTTCCTGATCACTATAGAACTTTTCCGTGCAACAGATAATAAAGTGAAGATAGCCATGCTGGTCGCCAACGTCCGGAACGGATAGGCACCGCTAGAAGAAGAATACCAACCAACAGAAGAAGAAGAGGGGAACAGGCCTATGACAAAATGGATCCTTACGATATTTATAAAATAGTGAAGAGGCAACGAATGACAGAATTTGAAAATTATTCAAAGAAAGAAGAGCGTCTAATACATGGAGAATAGAAGCTATAGTCCTATTACATAAAAAAGGCGATAAGATTGTAACAAAGGCGAATGTAAAAATATTAAGCAAAGTTTGAAATGTATTCAATGTGTGGTTGATATGACGTCATTCGATCAGGGCATTCACCGGTCAGCCGCACACGCCGTCTCAAGGTTGAATCTTTTAATGCACGTATATGAAAGTGCAATGAACGGTGAAACCTGATATCTAGTACGTGCTTCAATGCAGTTTTACAATACCCACGCGTCTAAGATAAGATACTAAGTATTGAGAGAAGGGAGACAATTTTCTGTATAAACATTTCTGTCTGCATGGGTGGATATGCTATTATATTTATTGACAATAGTGGTTTGTTCTGCCAGACTCAGGTTATTGCTGCATTTGCATCTACAGTCTGGAATATCTCGACGGCTATTTTTTTCAGCAAGAGGTTTTTGCTTCTTTATATTTCTCTTCCATTTGTTTGGATTGCGCACCCTTCTCTTGCCTTTTGCAGGAGTATCTGTTGCATCTTTATTGCTCTGTTGAATTGTGGGTGAATCATTTTTCAGGTTTTGCAAGGTCAAAATACTATTTTCGATGCTGCTGGATTCAGAGCTAGATTCGGAATCGTCTTCGTTAGGATCATACTCGCTTCCTGACGTTTTATCTTCACTCTCGCTACTGAACAAACTTGAAAAATAAAATTCAACACTTGGGACGCATACTTACTCAAATTCTATGTTTAGCATAAATTAGGGCCTTTTTTCTATATTGCTTCTCAAATTTCTTAATACACAAAATAGTTACCAACCCAAGTCATATTCTAAGAAGCACATAATAAACCGCTCAAAATAGTAACACCTCGCACAACACCTAGTTTAGCAATAATCCCGTATGAATCATGATTAGCTAAGTCCACCGGCTTGACTACTTTCAAGACACTCGTACATGCAAGGATCTTGACTACTTCTTACAAATTAGCAACTTCTTGCACTGAAATACAGATCGACTGAAATTAGCAAGCACGAGATTTTAACCATTTAGCTATTTTTTCCGCAAATCTGAACACACCAGGGGGTAATACGGATAATATTATGTAGATGGCAGTACTTAACTCAATTTCACCGAAAATAGAACTTTTTGCACTGAGTCCTTTATTTATACGTGTATATTCCTTACGTGAAGCTGCGGCATAAAATGCATCTACTCCTAGGATTTTACGGCGGTATCTGGCCAAAACATTCTTAGCTATCACTACAAATATCGATCAATATACAGTGACTAGCAAAAAGTTCGCAAAATAAGAGAAAATTTTTATTATTCGACTATCAAACCATGCCAGTTACCGCTTTCGAACTTATTTACTACGGCAGTATAGCAGGTGTTAAAATGTTTTACTTGAATCATGAATGAAAGTTAAGATGGGTAGATAGAAGAACCAGAAAAACTGTTCGTTAAAAGTAAGAAATCAGTAATAAATTAAATAAGAAAGCGTTTAAAGATCGCATATTTTAGATTTAACTTTCTACAAAGTTATAACTTTCAAATTGGTTTCTAGTTTACACTTATTAATTCAACGATTTTACTTTTTATTGGGTGATAATTCAAACTATCGCCTCTCCAAAAGTTCGAGAGTATAAATAGAACCACTAAGAACAAAACTACCGATTTATGCAAATCACTACCATAAATTTATCTGTACTTACGTCATAAAATTATATTGGTATCATTTAAAAGAGTTATTTGTCATACTGGCGTTGGATGGAATATGATAACGTTTTAAGGCGTTTCTTGAATCGATTTTAGTTCATTTGGTGGAGGCGCCGGGAAAAACTCGTAACAGTAAACTTTTATGAATTTCGAATATTTAAAATTATTTTACAGCGCATAATAAACAAAACCTTTTCTCTATCATGTGGTAAGTTATAGAGGTGCAAATCTGTTGAGGGGTTGCAATTCGAAAGGCTTTTGTTATAATCTGGAATGTCCTTCGTCAAACCATACATCTAATAAATGTCTAGTAGTAGAAAATTAATCGAATGAAGGACCTGGGTCTATTGTTCTATGTCAATAATTCCTATTAAATCCTCTGAAGTCAAGCAGTGCACTATTATACTCGGATAGGTCTTCACAAAAGGTTTGCAATTAATCTACAGAACGACAGTGGAGCTTTTATTCGAATGTTGTTAGATAGAGACTACTATCGGTTTGAATCTGAAATCCGGCTAAGTTAACAAGTTAATGCAGCTGTAATGCGACTGTCATTGTTGTTAGAGGGGGTTCCTCCTTTAAGGATGAGCGTATTTTACACAGGATCCAGCCTTAATGAAAATCGATCTTTCGATTTATAGGAATAACAAAACTTTACGACGCTCTTCAAAGCTTCACAGTTTTTGCCCCTTTACGGCCTTTCACCATGAATTTATGGGCTTAGCAGGAGCTTTTGCGAACTCTCAAACTCTCGCACTTAGACAGTAATTAATAAGACGTTTGATTCATTTGGTAAATTGTTGCAAGTGCCGGTGCACTCGTACAACTCCTCGGTCTTTGTGAATTTGATGAAAACCTACCACTTAATTCGAATGCAGATTTCCTGTCGAGATTTTCAACGTTACTTAAATGTTTTACTGCACCTCGCTTGCTGAAGGGACAAATATTAATAGTTTATGTCAAGTTGATGGTCAGATATTAATTGTTTTACCTGTAAAAGCTCTTAGGAATGAAAAGTTTATTTAGGTTAATTTAAACGTCAATATATGCATCGCCCTTATTATAATGTAAAGGCTTAAAATATAATTTCCAGCGGTGTTTCAATAATAAACTGCAACCCAGTGTCTATGAACTTCGTAATTATGAAGGATACAAAACACAAACAAAGGGTCGACTTTATTTTAAGCCCAATAAATAACTCGCCGCAGAATAAAATCTGGGGCGGAGATTGATTTCGATGTCAATAACAATTAAATGAAAACAGCCTGGATCTAAATAACGCTATTCAGTTTAATATCAAATTCCAAAGCCATTTAACACATGATGAGCTTTGTAACCAGGGCGGACACGGGCGGTTACGATTATTCGATCCTGCAGTAAACTGCGATACCCTGCTGTGCCGCAGTATCATTACAAGGTAACTTGGAGATGTGTTGAATTAAAATCGATAATTTGCTATTTTTTGTTATAAATATCGACTTTCTGTCCTTAAAATCTCACTATTCTTAAGCTTTATAAGCTTTAACAAGTTATTATGTTTTAGTTTCTGTCTGAATTTTTCGACTTAGTAAAATAACACTATTCAAAATATCTTGGTACACATGTACTTAAAATAACTTATTTTATCAAATTTAAATTTAAATCATGAGACCGTAGCAGAATATCGAATTCTTCTTACATCAGGATGAATCAAAGGTTTCGAAATGATGCCAAATGATCTTAAATTTTTAAATCCTAAAATTATTTATTCAGATGTATCCGACCACTTTCTGCAGTTAATCAATTTTACATACGTTGACAGTACTGATAGTGTAGTGTTATATAAACGTAGTTTTAAAAATGAGTTGTATTTGAACCATTTCAAATTGTTATTGTCGGAAGAAACTTGGTCTTTTTTGTATGACAGCGATTATAATGCGGATATCAAGTTTAATAAGTTTATTGAATTGTTTCAGTCTTATATTAATTTTGCGTTTCCTTTACAACGTGTTAAGAATAATAAACCTGTAACTAAAAAGCCTTACATAACTCGCGAAATTATTGATGAAGGGATCCTTCTCAGGGAACTACATAAAATTTGTAGGTTCACTAAGAATCAAAATCTACTTGTAGCTTATTACGAACGGAAAAAGCGACATCGACACAAAATTGATCTTGCCAAAAAACATTACTTTGATTTCAAAATGTTAAATTCTTGTAACAAATCTAAAACTGCGTGGCAGATTATTAAGCAATGCACAAATTCAGATCGGAGTGGTTTGCCAAAATCTTTTGTAACGGAAAATGGTAAGGAGCTGAACGATCCGATTGATATAGCTCAACATTTTAATAATTTTGTTGTTGACTCTGTTAAGAACATAGTTCCTGAGGTGTTAGATGTAAACAAGGCATGTAATATAACAACTAATATGAAAACACTGTTTTTGACTCCAGTTACGTCCGAGGAGATTAAAGTTATTATTAAGTCAGTTGCAACTAAGGATTCATCTGGGTTTGATGGTGTTCCATGTTCCTTGTTGTCACATGTTCATGAGTTTATAGCGGAGCCTTTAGCAAACCTTATAAATAATTCCTTTGTTGAAGGCATATTTCCCGCTAAACTGAAAAAAGCGATAGTTATCCCGGTGTACAAGAAAGGTGAAAGAACACTATTAAGTAATTATAGGCCAGTTAGCTTATTATCTGTTTTCTCCAAAGTATACGAGAAAGCCTTCTTTGTTAGGCTGCAGAAGTTTTGTCTCAATTCTAAATTGCTTTCTGAAAATCAATTTGGTTTTCAGAAAGGTGTTTCCACCCAGGATGCCGTCTTGGCACTTTACAAGTATGCATTAGAGAACCTGGAAAAAAGAAACAAAACTATAACTTTGTTTTTTGATCTGAGTCGAGCATTCGATACTGTAAATCATAGTATCTTATTGACGAAACTTGATAAATATGGTGTGCGTGGGACACCATTAAAATGGATTGAGTCTTATCTGGCAGTTCGTTGTCAAATGGTAAATATATCCTTTAAAGGGGTAACCTACGGTTCGAAGTTACGTTCGGTTGCAACTGGAGTTCCACAAGGGAGCATTTTAGGACCCCTTTTGTTCATTCTATTTATTAATGACCTAGTATATAATGTGAAAGGAGGTCAGGTATCCTTGTTTGCTGATGACACGTCAGTTTCTTTTTCAGCTTCTAGTTTCAATGAATTAAGTCAGATAGGGAATGGTTCAGTATCTGATATGGCAAGCTACTGCGAAAATAATGGTTTAATCTTGAATATGCTCAAGACCGATATGATGGGTTTTTCTACAAAGGATTTAGAGGAAAGTGTTTTAATAAAAATTGACGGCAAATCTTTAAAGATTAATGATTATGTGAAATTTCTTGGACTGTATGTCGACTCCAAGTTATCTTGGTCAATTCATGTTAAACATGTCTTAAGTAAACTTAGTAAAGCATGTTTTGTAATTTGGCAACTCAAAAGTTCAGTTTCCTTAAATATTTTAATAACCTATTATCATGCTCACGTACAATCCCATCTAATATATGGCATTCTGTGCTGGGGTAACAGTACTTATGCGTCAAATATATTTGTTTTACAAAAAAGAATTATCAGGACCATGCTGTCGCTTAACAGATATCATTCTTGTCGCGAATTGTTTAAAAAATTGGGTATTCTGACCCTTCCTTCTCTGTATATCTTTTATAGTGTTTGCCATGTAAAAGCCAATGAAGGTAACTATGAGAATAAGAGAGCTACTTTGGAGAACTACAGCTTAAGGCCAAACTTGAATTACATGGTGCCACAGCACAGATTGTCCTTATCTTCCAAGGGTCCTTTCATCAACTCTATCAAGTTATACAATAAATTACCTGACTCTATAAAATCTATCACTCGATTAAGTACATTTAAGGGTTTAGTAAAAAATATGCTCCTGCAGTTCAGTTTTTATTCTACCAACGAATATTTAATGTGTACAAACTTACATCCGCTTTAATTGTTGTAATGCTATTGTAGTGATGTTAGTTGTAATTAATTGTTTGTAATTTACGCTTTATGTATTTTAACTGACTATTTCCAATACTACAATAACTGTAGTCTTTTACGGAATTAATAAAAAAAAAAATAAATTAAAAAAAAAAAAAAAAAAAAAAATATCACGTAAACATTGTAAATTTAGAAAATTAAGTAAAATAGATTGAAAGCATCCAATAAGATCTTCTTTTGATTAAACTTTGGATTGTATTAATGGAATCTTTTATCTTTTCAAGATTTAGGATTTAGAGGTATTAAACATTACATTAAAGTATCATAAAAATTGAAAGAACATTATAATTTATAAAAACAACAATTCATACAGGTACAATGAGAAATTTGAGGAATTTTGATAACCTATTTATTAAACCTGTGATCTGAACTGACATACATGAAAATTAAGATATTAAATGAGTGTGTTATCCCAGTCCTGCTGTATGGGGTTGAAACATGGGAAATCACAAAGAAAACCATGAGAAAGATGCAAACTTTCGAACGCCACATGGAAAGGGCAATCCTTTATATGACGTTACAAGACAAAAAATCTACAGAATGGATTAGAGAACGTACCCAAATGGAAGATGTCAGTAACACAATAAAAAAAAAAGCAAAGTGGAGAGGGGCAGGGCATGTAGCAAGAATGGAGAAGACGAAATGCACAAGCAGGGGAGAAAATAGAAATTCTGGACGGCCCTTACTAAGATTGTACGATGACATTAGGGAAAAAAATGGCGGGAAATGGATGGATGAACGTAGCATAGGGCAGAAGCAGATGGAGGAAAATAAAGGAGGAGTGAAAGGCGAGAAAGCTGAACTGATTCAATGCTACTGAATCTTGAAAACCACAATAAAATATTTATTGCCACAATACGTATTTGATTCTATTATTTAACTGTAATTTTAGGGTGCAACAGCGTTTTATTGATAACGAAAATATAGGAACTTTTCAAAATTAGAAGAATATCGAATAAATATCTAAAAACATTTTGAACAGAAATTTTAATTTTCGAAAGGTATGGAGGGGAAATGATGTTTTTATTTAAATTACATTTTTCAATTTGTTGAAAATGAATTAGTTCACCTTTTTCATTAAACTAAATTAATATTTAAACCAATTAGAACAGGATGCAACATTTGGCGCGAAAATTAAAACAAAAATAAATTAAATTAGTAAACTATTCCAAAATTTTAAGAATCTTTCGCTACATTTAACTTTTTATAATTATATCTTTGGTCGATAGCAGCGTCGTTGCACTTAAAAAAAATTTTTTTCGTAAAAGCACTGCCAAGACCGGTTCGCTTTTGTTTTTAAACGCATATTCACTTTCAGAAGGCACGCAAGAAATGATTCCAGTGTTAAGAAATTTCATAATTAGAAATGCATTTTTGTTGCATTCAATAATTCTGGTAATTGTTTTAAATAAAAATACGAGGATTATTCAATAGAAACACGTTTGGACTGCGACTTCATCGCTACGACAATATAATTCAGTTGCTTATATTGATTGTTTAAGTACTAGTGACGCGTCTGTCAAAATTATTTGCTATTTGCTTCTTTTTAAGCGTTGGAAAATTGCATTTATGGTAGAAAATCCGTCCAAAGGGCGTCAGCCAATGGAAATTTATTCGAGAATGAAAGCTGTATATGGTGTCTATAGTTATTCTCATGCGGCAGTGGTTGAATGGTGCAATAAATTTCGACAAGGAAGAGAATTTGGCCCGTCCAGCAGGAAATCTATAGATTAGTGCACCATGCCTTAATGTTAATGGAGATTTCTTTTAAATTGATTGAATAAAAATTGTATTCCGGCCTCTAAGTAAACGTGTTTCTATCGAACAATCCTCGCAGGTAGCCATAGAGTTTAGAAACAAATTTAATTACATTAGTTATGCGTAGGAGCGTAGGTATTGTTGTTTTAACTACAAACAGATTAGCCATTTTTAAGTGAAATAACTATGATGACTGTAACAAGAAATTTCTTAAAATTGTGATTGTTGCTTGCTTGCCTTCTGCAAGCGAATAACTGTATTTAAAATAAAAGAGCGTAGAGTTTAGCATTTTAATATGGATCTGTCGACCAAAATAGGAAAAAGAACATGAAAATTAGTGTAATGTATGCAATGTAACAATGCATCATATTTGGCATTAACATTTAAATACAATCAAACCTTTCTTATAACATTTTCTAAAAGGCAAATGTAACGACACTTACACTCCGCGAGGGAGTATGGCCGGCAACATGGAGGGTTAAGCCCTACTAAGTCACTTTCATACCCGGTTGACTCGCACGCTTATGCGTACGGGAGGATGTGGTAAGCAAGATTTAAAAATACAGGTAATTTACTATTGCCGTCAATTTAAGTTTTTTAAACTTCGCCAATTGGTTTGGTATAATTTACGTTTAAGGTTTAAGGGGAGGTTTTATTAAGAGTAAAATTTATTTGTCAATCGAAAAACATACTCTAATAAGTTCAAATATGTATGCACCTATTAATAAAGGTTCAGACTGTGAAAATGTGCGATTATTTGATAAATAATAAATTAATAAAAATCAATTACGTTTAAAATTCTTTCTTTCTTTCTCTTTTACCCTCTTATACCTTTACAGTGTTGAGGGGGCTGGACATACCGAGCCGCAGAGCGGTCACCCATCGAAGTTGTGGCCAAGCAGACCCTTGCTTAACTATCAATATCTCAGTTTACGTGCACTCCCACTCTGCCGTACCACCGGTTACGTTTAAAATAAAATTGCATTAACCAAGCTCGCGAAAAAACATCAACTTTTAACAAAAATATTTCGTAAATCAATTTTAATATTCTAGCAACACAAAAGTTACCTAGAGGGTTTGTTAAACGTGAGCTAAGCTGCAGTTGCAGACAGCGCTGTTTACTTTCAATTATTTCCAACGGTTACTTTGGAATATATTTTTCGTAAGTATATTTTATAAGAGATCGAAGTAAAGTAGCTTCCAAGGGAATATTAATCACGTAGTCGCAGAAAAAACACGTGGTTTATTTTTCATAAATCTGGTTGAAGAAAATTTCGCAATTTTGTACATAATTTATTATAACTATGCAATCTCCGAAAAATCATTAAAAATTAAGGTAACTTGAGAGTAATGAATCATTTCCTAACTGTTTTGTTTTATTTTAATATGTTGATACTTTCTAGAAGGTTCAACTGGCGGTATAGTAAAACTTCTAAAACATTATAGGACTTCATTGAATTGCAGAATAATAAAGCAAGGACATACAATCAAATACTTCTACGAAGGGCCATATAATGTGTGTTAATTACAATTGTGTTAGTTTGCCACAGTATTTGAAGAATTTCTGTTGGTTACATTACATATTGTAACTTTACTACTTTCGGATTCTCTAAAAGTATAGTCAAATATTCCTCTTTGTGTAGATTACTTAATCAGAGCAATTGCATTATCATAGTTTTCATCTATAAATAACTTTAGATCGTTGGTTTGAAATAGTAAAAGCTCTAACAAAGGAAAGGAATCGAATCCGACGATTAATCTTCTATTTTTTGAAAGCTAAACTGACAATATTTTGTCAATACGAAACAGGGGAGAATCGTTCTATTGCGGAGTATCCTTTCAACAGAAGGGAATAACTTTAAAAGCAACATCATACAAATATCGCTGCATCAAAGCCCTTTGTTCGTTTATCCTTCCCTGTCGCATAAAACTGTATTCTTACAGGCTTCTTTAACACCCAGAAAAGTTCGACCGCTTTTCATTTACGTTACCCGGAAACTCGAATAACTAAACTTTTTTCTTCCAAAAAAAAGAACCGTTTCGGTAACCTCGTCCTATATTTTCGCCAGTTATTTTTAATCACTAGATTCTTAAGGTAGACATTGCGTCTTTTAATACGTTGGGATAACCTCGCGTAACCCTTCCACGTTAGAACTTTGGAACAAAACGGGTGTAAGTCCCTATTTAGTGCCGATTGACAGCACTGCACCCTTGGGAATCTCGTTAAGTACCGCCTTGTCTAGCGCATTACGCGTCCCATGAGGCCCTAAAAATACATTAAATTACAGTATAGAACAATTAAATTAACTGAATTAACGAGAAGCATGGATCGTTTCGTTTTTTTCACCGTCAACAACACGAGGGTGGTCGCCATCGGTTGCGAAGCAGCGCGTAATGAAATATTTATTAATTTGCGAAAAATCCCAAATAACGCCTTTGTCCTTAATAGTCATTTATATCGGCTTTTCTTCGTTTTCATTTTTAGCGAGCGATTATATGATGGTATTTTTAGGAAATAAAACGAAGAACGTCGGCGGTGTTATTCAGTATTTTCCCAAAGTGGAAAGAAAGAAAAATATTACGTTATTTTGCAGTAAATTAATCTAATGGATCACATAAAGCAACTTTATTCCATTTTCTGGCACGTTTCAGTGTATATTAAGGTTGCTTCATACAGTGGGAATCCTTGTTAGAAGTTATTTCTAGGAATCTCTTAAATGCTTGCTGCGTTTTTATTTCGTTGCTCGTATTTTACAGAATATCGCATGCAAATTCCTTATTTAAGACTTATTTATCTATTTTTGTTAATTATAAGATTAGATATGAACTACGATTTTTATTATATTTATTGGATATACAGAGGAAAATGCAGAATTGCTACTATACGTATGATTTTATGCCAAAAATTCTTTTGGTAAATTGGGTGGGTGTATATAAACTTCTTTAAGGATATGTTACGCATTGACTGACAAGTTCAATTTCCCGTAAAAGTTTGTAATGGGATAAAGTGTCGAAACCGACATAATTAATCAAGACTGGAAATCTCCGCAGTTTTAAAAGAAGACTTTAGGTTTCAGTTAATTAAACTGGTTTATGTACAGCACGTATAAGGTCAATATGGTTAAGCAGCTAGGACATTCGACTAAAGCACGGTCGGTATCGAGTTCAAACCCTAGACGACTGTCTAGCATGTGGCTTACTCAATCACTGAAAATGATGAAATAAAATGAACGGAAACGCAGTAGTGGAAAGATTGGCAGTTGTCGAAGATACACACCATCCCATACGTTTAGTGTGAGAGACAACCAGGTATGAAAACGACTTAGGAGTCCTTAACCCTTCATGTTACCGACCATACCCCCTCGCGGAGCACGTATTTTGTTATTATTTACGTTTGTGGAAATTGTGAAATATTTGGTTTTTATGTATTAATTAAGCTACTAAAGAATTTTGTAGGCAATTTGTAATTATCGAAGAACAGGTTAAACAATAAATAGTTATTAGCAAAAATCAAGTAAGAAGAATTACCTACTAATTCTGGCATGCTCGTAACAATATTATAAAAGTTAGAACAAATTAAATATTACATATCTATTTCATAGCCGATTACTTGTTTCTTAACCTCCTCTCTAATAAAGCAGTCAAATAATTAGTTAATTACATACATAACGCGCCAGCCTCGATACCGAAAGGGGTGAGAGGAGGGGGGGGAGAGAGAAGCTTTACCTCCGAGGCAAGGCTACAAATAGTTTTCACAAGAGTTTTGTGTTTCCTTATTTTTGCTTTTGTGTAAAATGAAAGAGAAGGGCAAGATAAGAGATACATATTTACTTATAGAAAACAAGCCACTGCTTTGTATGAAAAATGCAAGGACAAGAAGATTTAAATTCGACGACTCAGTGTCAGTGTTGAGACAGAAGAACCCAACGTTGCGTCCACTTTTTTAAGCGGCTTCATCAGCATGAAAAGGAGACACTGAAAGAGCACGAAAGCTTAACATGTCACCCACGCCAGAGGCGAAATGCTTTTAGCAAGAGGAAGAAAGGCACGGTAACTCAACTTGTAAACCAAGTCAGAGGCGAACTCATTCTGAAGTAAAACAGGAAAGGCAACGACTTTATATCGGCTGTAACCGGTCAAACGTATCAGACAAAGACGACGATTGGTGAGGAGTGGAGGGAGTGGAGCTAGTAACGATGTCAGACTTCCATGTGTCTGATAGATGATAACTAGTGTCACGATTCCAGTTGTTAGGGTTATTTTTCTTTTTCCTATTGAAAACATAAGGGGCATTGGTGATAATCGGAGATTTTTCAAACAACATCTTAGGGCCAGTGCCGTGATGATGTTCAGCAACAGTCGAGTGCGAGAAAACTTGATTTCAAGCAAAGTTTGCGTTCACAGATACGTGTGTGTAATGAGGACCAGTTTCTCCAATGTACACTAAAATAAAAAACAAGGGATGCTTGATGGCAAGGGTTGAGGCTTATCTTTTATTTGTGACACTTTTGGAGGGGTTTGAAGATGGTTTTGTGTTACGTTTTTTGAGAATCCTACCTATGCGATCAGTAACTTGGCGAATTGTAGGGCTTGAAAGCAATAGCCTGGGGTGTACAGGTTTTCTGAGAATTTCCAGAGTGTAAGAGGTGTAATTGTTTTTCGATGACCTTCCTAACATTCTTTTTGTTGCACCTAGTCTTGGCGAGATTGGCTTGAATATAGGATAATTCGACAACAAGAATGCCGGATTGAAACACTGTGATAACAGACAAATGTGATCATTTAACAGGACAACGCTTGGCCCTGCACAAGTCGGGAAGCAACGCCGCGTTGGAGAAGCTGTAGTTACAGGATAATTTTCCTCACCCACCTTATAACCCGGACTTGACGCCATGTGACTTCTGGCTCTTTCCGCAGCTGAAGGAACACTTAAAGGGCACGCGCTTCTCGTTCGACGAAGGGGTCGCCAATGCAGTGCGTTGTTGGTGTCATCAAAAGGCGGCCTCATTCTTTTCCGACGGCATGAAGAAACTAGTGCACCGATGGCGAAAGTGCATCAACGCCGGTGGAGACTATATCGATTTTTTTTTAGTGTAACATTTATCGCTTTCATCAACCAATAAACAGCCTTATTGAACAACACTCATAGTTAGTAATGGATTGTAAATTTATTGAAAAAGGATCAGACTTATGTAAACTAATCCTATTTTATGAATCTGTACCAGAGGCGAATGACGAGCGCCAAGAGCGTTCCAGACATCGCTGGAAGTATTCAGCATGCGGCAGCCGTGTATACATGTAAGACGTATCCCAACTGGAGCGCACTGCTAATCAGTTACAAACCAACTCAAGTAGTATAATAAGAGTAAAATTCATAAAAACAATAAAGTCGAATTTCCTATTTTAAAACTGAAACTTATAGATGACATTCTTCATAAGTTATGAGCTCCTCACAGAAAACTTTATGTCTTAATAACTTACTAAAATTCTACGGTAATGAAACATGAAATTTTATATTTCCTAACGTCGCGGGCAATAAACTAACTAGACACATTAGATTAGTTCTAAAATCCTTCTAGCGATTGCGAACAATTTTTAGGATGCTCCTATTAAGAAGTTAACGTGTAGAATTTTTCAATCTTAATAAATGAGACTGAAATTACAGGGAAAATGGTCGATAATTCCAGAGATAATTTAACATTTTTTTTCTATATTTTTCTAAAGCAAAGTTAAATAATTTAAAAAGCTAAATACAAGCCTAATATTCAAAGTGTTTTCTTTTTTATTTTAATTCATTGCAACAAGTAAGATATTATCAGTTTTCTAAATCCCAAAAATCCAAAATTTGATTATATTTTTAAGTTAAATCTAAATACATAAGAAATTTATATGCAAGATGGCAGGACCGGCATAACCTTTTGCAGGGCTATCTTTAATTACGTCATCAAAATTATAAAGCGCAGGGCCGTCTAACGAGCGGGGCCGGGTTCCGGGGAACGCGTTGAACCCTTCCACGCGCCGGTGCTGCAAGATGTCTAAAGGATGGCTCCAGAAAGACAAGAACGTTTAGATCACCATGGCCATAGAGGGAATACATCAAAGAATCCATGGAAGCCTATGAATTAAAAGGAAACAGCCTGTATACATATTTTCTCATTATCAAAAAACGTAAAATTTGATATTCGTATGGGAAGTGAATGATCAAGAAATCACTTAAAAATAGAAAACTGATTGAGGCTGAACATTTATGCTTCAAAACTGGAAACATTAACGTAATCCACGGTTTACTTAAATTGACATAAATTAACGGTCCTGTAATGAGGCTATCTCGTTCGTATTTTTGATGAACTAAAAATGTAGTTCGCTAGCACCTTCTATAAACAACTTAATTATAGTAACTGGCTATGGGCCCTCTTTCTATAGTAATTCTCTGTAATTTTGAAATCTTGAAACCTGTTTACATACTTAGGTTTAAATACAGTTTAAAAGATACATTTTTTAAATGTTGTGATTTAAAATGATGTTATAAATACATTGCGTTAGAGGAAATTTGCTACATAATCTTCATTAGCTGATTAGCTAATTAAATTATCTAGCTGACAGATTAGTTAGTTACATGAATTTAGAAATATTTTATGTTTTGTATTAATTTCAAATATTTCAGTACGAATATTGTATAAAGTTTTATATCAATTCCAGTTGCTTTATTTCAAAGCAAATTGTTTAAATTGAAACGTATCTTCGTTTAGTGTTTCTTGATGGAGGAATCTTCGAATCTTTTAAGAATGAGAGCTATAATGACGAATAATGACGAGATTAAGTGAGTAAAACCAGGAAAGTTTTGTAATCTGAACTGGCAATTAAATCGGAAAATTTGTAATTAAAGTAAAAATGTTATACAACTTTCCTCTTAAAATTTATTAATCTTTTCAACTTTGCTTTTAAAGCTAACCAATATAAACGATTCAATTAAGTCTATAATTAGAAAGTTTGGAACTCGTGGCCTAAATAAGCGGTATTTTTTTCGAGTGGTGTAACATCCCTTGTGTTGTAATGGGGTGACAGCGTAGCTTCCAGCTATAACGTGATACAATGTACTGCCTATTTAATTTTTCAATTTAGCTGGTAATGAAGAGGTGATGAAATTGGTGGTTACTGCAGTAAACTACATACCACCCTGTTCGAAAACCGTCGCCGTCAAATTAAACCGCCTTTCGTTATTCCGCATAAATATGAAACACGGTTAGCTGGCGGTAACGCCGCCCCTTTTAATTATTTTCCTACAAAAACGATCGCAAAGATTCAGATTAGATTTTTTAAACTTGAAATTCCACGTGATACACATGCATTTCCCAAGTTGGAACGGAATGTTGCACCGGCAAGGGCGAGGGGATGTTCCTGAAATAGCCGCAACCCTCCCCCCCAACGATCGATGGCACCGGAGAGCTAAAAATAACTCCGGGTGGCCTATATACCGCGCACTCCGGGAGTTGGGTAGGATACGACATTGACTCTCCCTTTAACCCTTCGTTTCGTTTCTGTTTTAATTTATAGGCAATTATTGCTTTTTTTATATGAAAAATGTCCTTCGTCCTTACAATCTTTTACTCTTTTAATGTTATTTTTTATTTCCCATTTTCTTCGCTGCCAATTTAAAAAATTATTTTTAAAATAAATTCCCCACTAAAATAACAGAAACCCCAAACAGAAAACAACATTTACCTTCAAGTACGAAAATAATCAGCAGCGTTTCCTTATTTTAAATGACCTAATTTTATAATGAAGCCTACAGTTACTAACAACAAGATTTATACATACGCATAGCGCCTTGAAACCGACCCTGCTTAAAGTAACATCACATTTATTCTGGTAACCTGCGGTGCAAAGTCAAATTTCCAGGGGGTATTCTGTACGACTAAACTAAAAATGGAAAATGGATCGAAATCGCCTCTAAGAGCATTCGTCCTTGGGAAAATTTAAAGCTCGCCTGAGAAGATCGACGTGGAACGTTGAAATATCAAGGAAAAGGCTTCAATTTTAATATTTTCACGGTTCTTGGCAGCCAACTTTAAATTTGGATTTAAAAACGTGTCCTCTGCCTTATCTTCTTGAATGAGGACTGAAGGGAAGGTTTCATCCTTAATATTAAGGAAATATGGTTGAATTCTTTGAAGCGCTGTTATTATTTATTTAATTTAATATTTTCTTCTCGCTGTGACATGCATAAGAATTCATGCATTAAAATATGTTTTTTTAGTATTAAAATATTTGAGCATAGTTTATATTTTATAAATTACAGAAATGTTGCAGTTAACATCCAAAACTGTTAAGGGTGGGATTTTAGACGCATTTTGTATATGTGAAACGTGCCTGAATAGATTCTGCAGTTTTGTTTCGACGATTTTACTTAGAAGAAAAACAAAGTTACCTTTAAAATCTACGGACTTTAAGGATTGTAATGACATATTTTTTTAATGAAACAGAGTGTACTGAAAATGAAATATTAATTACTGAAAAAGACGTATTTTTCAGTCACCTTTACCTTATCATAATAATGCAAAAGGTAATATAATACATAATAATATTATATTCACGACAATCCTTGGCATATTGAGAAAAGTTTAAAACATGGTGGTGGAAATTTATACAGTTGATTTAATGAAACTGCGGAATTTCTAAAAACGCCAGAAATTCTATCTGTCATGTGTATTAATCGCAGATACAAACCAATATCTAACAGCTCCTACCCTAATATTTAAATTTTTAATACAGTGATCGGCTCGTAGATGGTAGTCAAATCAAGAGAAAAAGATAGCCTGTGTGAGACAGTGAATGTTTAGATATTCTGCTCTTCCTTCCCGTTTAGAGCAGGTAGGCAGGTACTTGTCTTTGGGACCTTTGGGTGCATCATACAGCTGAGCGATCATTTGTAAAACAAACGAAGAATTTTACTGTTAGTGTTATCCTCCTGCATTATAGCATTATTGACGTTCGATATTTTAGCTAGATAAATTTCAATATTTTATGATGTTTGGCCATAATCACAGCATATTAAAACGTAAAAATATCAAACAGTTTTTAAGGAACATTTCTAAACTATCTTCAAGCAAACCTAACTGCAAATTTCAACATATTGAAAGCAGACAATGGTTAATTTTGAGAAGGGACAGTAGGTAAGCCCCTTCACCAGGCTACACTTTTAAATGGCGTTTTTATTGGTCTCATAGCCTAAACAAACTATGTAGTAAGTTTGTACAAGTTTCGCATTTGTTACCCTATACCAGAGGTCGGCAACCTTAATTAAGGGAAGAGCCAAGTAGATGATAAATATAATTTTTATTTAAACCATTATGAGCCATATAATCAACAACAATTATTTTACAAAATTATAGAACACTAAATACGAAATTACAGGAAAACATATCTTTTATTCAACATTTATTCTACTCTAATAACTTGCAGGAAAATTTGTAAAATTCAGGTCGTGAAAATCAATATTAATTCGATCACTTAAAAATAATACGGTGGTTCTGTATTTTCTGAAATCATGAAAACGAGCAGCAAATGAATTTTGACTATTTTTCAAACATTTTTCAAAATATTCAAAGTCGATGTTATTATTATTTTGTTGATAATATTTCAACTGAGTAAAATGTGTTAATGATTTTTTGTCCAAATCATCTGTGAACAAAATTAATTTCCTCTCAAAACTCAATACTTATTCCAACAGTTATACAGCGCATTAGTTTTAATCAACCAGCTCAGAATTTATTTTTCCCATCAGCACTGTCACTGTATAAGCGGGTAAAAGAGAAAGAAAGAAAAAATAAATTTTAGTCTGCCCGCAAATAACAATAAAGTTGGTGACAATAATATTAAAAATTTTCATTAAAAATACTAGTTTAAAAATATTTCAAAAAATGATTGTTATTAATGTCTTGAGTTATTTTCTAGGATTATTACTTACTAACCGTTGGATTTGTATCAATAGTATTTTAATATTTAGAAAACATCTTAAAAAATAATCGTTTTTTTTTATCTTTTCATTAATTCACTACTCAATAGTAGTTGCAGTTTTATATTATTATATTATTTTGGACGTATTTTTGGACGTTTTGCTGTAAGACTTTTTATTTTTTTCTGGCTTTCACTGTAATGCTAAACGATAATATAGTATATTTTACAACAAGACATGAAAATGACGTGTTTTTCGTGAGATGAGAAGTTGCCCACGAGCTGCGTTAGCAGCGAGTAGGGCAATCACGAACAAAAAAAACGTATTTCATGTCGAGTAGTAAATGCTATTTTTTCTACGACATTTTAATTATCTGTTTGAAATAAGTTTTAATTCGACTGACTTAATTCAAACCGAATTGTGTCAATGCAAATTATTAATTGTTTGTTTAATCGGTTCCATAGTAACACACGCATTTTTTTATTTTGTTGCCATAGATTTGGAATTCTTGTTTTCATCTCTAGAAGTGAAAATGTTTTCATCTCTAGATAGAAAATGTAGCGTTTTCGCATAGGGTTTATCGTGAAGAAAATACTTGTTTTCGTATCATGTGTAGAAAAAATACTTTTTCAATTTAGCTGTAAAACAAAACACTCAATTTTTTTCAAATCTTCAGAAGAAAAACAAGAAGCCTATTTAATAAAATCCAGGAATGGTGACTCTGACTGACCTGACGTATACCTGCTCAACTTGAACCCAGGGGTTTAGGGTATGTAAACCGTAAACCCACTACTGAATGTCTTCACGTCGTGACGTCGTAAAATCTCTTGTATAGTAAAAGCAATGTGAAATAGGCACAGATGTAAATAACCACGTATGCAAACCAAAACTAGTAAACTAGCTATTATTTAGAAAAATATACAGATACCACCACTCGTTTACTAGTTTTTGTTTATCCTTTTCTAAGGGTACTTCTTTGTTGCGAATATCGCACCCTTAAGGCCGTTTCCCAAAACTGTTAGAGCCGTACTTGGGATTATTTTAAGAGGATGGTGCTTTGAAATTCAATAAAAAATCTTGAAAACTAATCAATTCTAGAAGACTACACCCATATTTTTGTGAAAACATTTTTCTGCTAGATATCTGAAATTGCGAAATTTTGAGAAAGGATTTCCATATTTACAAAAGTTCCTAAGTTGAGCAATCCTTGTCGAATATTTTATAAAAAGAAGACATTTATAAGAAATAATAGAAATTTCTCAAATTACCTATAAGGTAATCAGTATTTCAAGCTTTCAAAAAAAAATTTAGCATAATATTTGTTTGTCAACGAAAAATTTGCAAAAATTGGTAAATACGAAATAATATTGATAAAATAAAGCATTTCCCAAAACTCACCACAAAAATAACTATAAGATCACTTCAAATTCACAAGAAAGCAATTATATTAATCAAAATAGGAAGACATTTTCTTAATCTAAATTAACCCCCACAAAGTCAATACAATACCAAATCCACCAGCTTCGAGTGAAGATTTAATTATTATAAGTTATTAAATTTGGATCTATATTACAAGAGTGACGTTCGATTTTAGGCATAAATATAATCAAAGGGTGTTTCTGTTTACCAAGAGACTAAGATATAAATAGCTGATTAGTTTTCATGTAGATTGTTAGTAATCTCTAATGAAATTCAGCTGAGGTTTGTACGGCCTTTGAGACCAACTTCTGTACTTAATCGAGGGGTACATTTCAGGGCGCCTTCGACTTAGTTATAGACATTTCAAGTCTTCGCCTAATTAAAATTAACTTAGAATCAATTGTTTTGCCTTATTGAATACTGCAACCTCCAACAGGATTAGAAAATCAAATGAGTTTTAATCTTTAGAAACGTTATTTTAATTTAATTAAAAATAGGTAAGTTTAAAATACAAGCAAAGCAGTGGAAGGTGAAAAATGGTCGCCAAAGGCGTCACTATTTCGAACCCTTTTATTTATTTTTTTATAACAACACCTACACTTTCCTAAACCGCCCACTTCTCGTCCTTAAATTTGTATTCAAGTGCTTAGGCACCCACTTGATTCTTATTTTAAATAGCACTAATATGCAAAGAATGCTCGTTTGGGATTTATTGAAGATTATTTTTAGGCTTTATTTCCCGACCTTCTAATTTTCTAATTTGGGAGTTGTATTCGCAAACAAGTTTTTCCATAATTTTGTTAACGGAATTCTATCTTCATTAAATACTTTCAGTTAGTTTAATTTCGCTCTGGTTTTTCTTTTATTTGCGTTATTTTTGAGACTTTATGGTTTTGTTTTCAACAGCTTAGAATTTGTATGCTAACTGAGCGTATTTATAAAACTAGCAGTGAAATAGAACGTTTAACTAGTTCAGCTAAATTTTACTGCAGCTACAGAACTTTATTACATTGCTTAATTCTACTTGAAAGCTTAACTAAACGGCGCCTCACACAGTTGGTATTTTGTAGAATGGAACGCTAAAGACTTACTGCTATTTTGATGACTTAATTTGCGAATCATTTCGTCGAAAAATTCAATTTTCATTGCTTTATTTTTTGTTGTTGTTATCGGTTATTAATTAGTTACAATCGTTTATTAAATCGTCCAAAGTTATACGACTTAATCATGAGCGTTATTCCACTGATTATGTTATTAATGTTACCCGAGAATTTTCCTTAAAACGACCCTTTCAGCTGTGGTTACACGTTGTCGACATACTTGATCCACCAGATTCAAAATATCTACAAAGTAAAGCTCATCTGTTGGATTACAGAAATTATTTTCTACAGACGGTCGTTTCATGTTTCGAGTTTTGGGATTATCAACGTTTTAAACTTTTCAGATAAGGCGGGCCTTTACTACTAATTCGTATACGATTTCATCAATCATCGATAAAAAATCGTAGCAAACTTGGAAAGTTATAATAACTCCTATGTGTTATTTCAGCAATTGGCAAATTAAACATTTAAAAAAAACTTCAAAATCAGTTATTGGTTAGAAAACCGATTTTATTCTTAAGTTATTAAGATAAATCACCAACTCATAGACGAGTGTGTCTGCATCCATGTATAATTCATGTACTACCTGTACGATATAAAAGCTCTCTATAGCTATTATATTTTTGAGTTTGTTCTAGGTCTCGAAAAAGCATTAAGTTTATCAAAAATTATGTTATTTTACTAAATATCACCCAGAAGAACTGGTTCGAATTCAAAGTAAACCATGCATAACTCATATTTAACAAATGCTATATTTGTTGTAAGGAACGTTTAAAATTCAGTCCGAACGCTGTTTAATAAAGTATCAGAACCTATATACAAGCATTTGTGTGACAAAATTAAACATTTACCTGTGTTAGTAAGGAGACGTCGTCGTCTAGGACAATAAAATTTTATATTAGCTAGCAAACGTTGACACTGCAAGTTAAGAAAATTAATACATCTAGAGCCGGTGTGCATATATGCATAGTCGCCTTTAAGTACAACATTAAAAGCAGTTTACAGGATCTTTAATTAAAGATGAGATCGCAGAATGCTCCTGTAGTAAAGCGGCGTTAATAATACCGGAAGCGCACGTCATCGCTAACAACTGCGGAATGCAGTTCGGATTTCCTTCACCACTTTTAATAACACTGTGTAGGGTGGAAAGGTCACGAAATCTACAACAACGGCACGAAAATTTTTAAACAAAAAAAAATTAAGGGCTTACAGAGACTAGAAGCACGTTCTAATCCATCATTTTAAATGGGAAAAGCATCCACGTCAAGAGGAGACGAGGCGAAACCGTGTTTGACAAATGCATTACTTGATATATGACTTATTTAATATAAAACGGCGTGCACAACAATTTTTACGCATTTTCTTTTAGATTATCTAAACGGTGATTTATCGTTTTTATTGCCTTTTAGAAAATTTAAAACAAACGCCAATAGATAATCCGCACTGCGGTAATTCGTTACATTAAGGTCATCGCCGTGTAGAAGGTACAAACAAATCATATTTATTTTGTGAAAAGTGGGGGTAGATTTTACGTTAACATACTGAATAAACAATTGCATTGCTCAAAATGCAAATAATTAAATTTTAAGATGGCAAGCAGGATCTTATACATTCGACATTCGAGTTTCAGCGCAAACACGGAAGACGATTCCCGATTCAATTAAATTATTATAAGAATTTATGTATTTACGTTAAAAGTCAACTTATTCTACAAACATACATTGCAATTCAAATAACAGGCTCCGTAATTATGTCAGTTTTGTATCATTTAAAATCCAATACGTCCAACATTAAACACATAAAAATTTGATAATTCGAATGGTGCTGTTGATACTTTTATTGGGTTTTTAAAGAGCTCTTGCTTATGGGGAAATTATGTTGACTTTATACATATATAATTTCATCTGAGGATTTTATTTTCAACGCTTGAGGGGATCTTTGATTGAAAGACTGTCTATTTATTCCGAAACACATATTAAATTTTGTGAATAGTAAGTTATTACTAGAGACTGGATCTAGTAAAATCATTTCAGTAGAGCGACATACTCAAGTAGTTAAAACAACTTTTAAAGCGGTTGTTTACTATTGCCGCTCTCTAGAAATTATAGTAGTGTTTCTTAAGGCATCTAAAAGTAGTCAAACCGGTTTAAGTGAGATAGTACAGTTCAGTAATTGTTGTAGTGCAATATATTTATAATAGGCTTAATCAAGCTTTCGTTGAGTCATCAAACTAATTTATTGTTATTGAAGATCATAACCGTATAGGTGGGAGTAACAGCAGAGTAATAAAAATAAAGTTGAAAAGAACGTACTTAAGTTCTATAGTTATTACTTATTAGTTATTATCTCATTGTTATTATATCACATAATAATAATTCTAGCAGCATTTTTAAAGAATTTTGCTAGAACTATAGACACTTATTTACAAATATTTAGTACGCTTATGGATTTAGCTAGATTTACCTATTTGGCTGGCTCATCACCTACAAATTTCATCTAAAATCAGGTGTCTTATGACACCAAAATTAGAGAAATGACGTGTCAGTACAAGTTAACAATAAAAAAATAATTTTATGTCTGATATTTTCCACCGAATTCCAGTTTCGAACTTTATCAACAATATGCAGCGGCTGCAGCATATGTTACGTTAATAAGCAAACCTAATGTTATTGTTGTGGTTGGTGACTACCATTTAGGTAAAATTAATTGGGCAGAAGAGGATGGTGTGGAAGGTTCTTCTACAGTGCATGTTTCTAGTAAAAGCGATTCAGTAATTGGTGATAGTTTTACTTATTGCGGCTTACGTTAATATAATGATATAACAAATGTCAACAATACTATTTTAGACTCTACATTTTACAATTCTACCTTATAAAGTCTAAATCCTCTGCTTGCCTGCGATATTGTATGTCATCCAGCTGTGCTGCTGTCAGTTGATATATGTTTGTTGTGCATGAATTAAAGTCTGCTAATATCTACTAAGTACTATCATTTCAGTTAGTACTGATAATTATGTTAAACTGTTAAAATTGTTAAGCAATAAAGACCCGCGATTCGCTAGCTTGAAGTTTCTGCTGTAAATCTGACTTCATTTACGGTCGTCCAACGTGTGTCGAAATTAGGAACTGGAATCCAAATTTGATTTTTGAATGTCTTCGTAAAGAGTTAAAATTTCCAATGGCAGTCGCTTTGATGCTAATTCGATTAAAATTCTTACACAAATACCATCTTTATCTACAGAAAACTTAAAAAATTAAGAGATGTAAATGTCTAATTCCAAACAAATTAATCTAAATCGAATCGAAATTCAAAGTGGAGAGGCTAAGGATTTGAATGCTTTACTAAATATTCGAATCAAGAAATGATATTCTAACTTGAACTAAGATTAGGAACTGAAATCAAGATTCGAAATTCAATCGTCATTTTACAAAAGGTTTATTTTCAAATCTTAGTTTTGCTTGAATTTTAAATTCGGATTCAATTGATAGTAGTTATCTCAAGAAGATTTTGGGAAAATTGAAGATAAATAAATTATTATTTTGGAAAAAGATGGGTAGATAGTTGGATGACTTCATCAGCGAAATCTGTAAGGTTCGAAGCGTGAAAAAATCAGGATTATTCCTATTTAAAAGATGAAGAAGAAGAAAATTATAAAAGTGATTCCCTGTAAGTCGCTTACATTAATTTCTGCAAAGCCTTTGACAGAGTTAACCACATCATCATGGTTATTTCAAAATTAAGGGCTTAAGATTTAGAAGATCTATTATTAACTTGGGTTGAAAATTTCAGACAGTTCAAGTAAACACTTACCGAGTCTTTGAATTTACATTGCCATCTGGTGTACCACAAGGGTTTCATCTTAGACCTATTTTGTTTTTATTGTTCGTTAATAAGATTGCTAATAGTTTGTCTTGAGTTTCTTTTGTTTGCAAATAATTTCATAAGTCTATAGAACAATATTTTCATCTAGTAATTGTGTGGTGTAGGGGAGGCGGTACGGTAGTGAGTATTGGTATGGCGCATCGCTCTGCAAAGTTAAGCATCGGAGCCCATGGTCAGAACTCGGACGGGTGAACCGATCCAGGCTCAGCCCACTACGACTAGGTGTGTCCTCCTCGACAAGCTATGGGTCTTAATGGTCTGTTAAAAGCTGAATATATAAATTGTGTGTTGTTGATGTAAATATAATGTTATGAAATTAAATATTGCTAAATGTAAATCTAGAAAAAATCTTAAATGGCATCACATCTTGTCCTGATTGATCCATCTCTTCTGGAGTCGCAACATCATCGCCCAGCATAGGGTGCTAATTCCACTTTAGTTCGGTTGATATTGTTGGTATTTCTTCATCTTTGTTTGTTCACATTTTTCTTTTCTACTCTAGCATTGTATAGTTTAATTTTTGTAAATGGTTATATCATCTAAATAAATAAATAAATAAAATATTGTACTTTCTATTGTTTGTATTTAATTGTCAGTTCTATTAACCATATCTTAGAATCTAAATTTTTCAATAACGGAAACAACCAAAAATTTCCTAGTTTTTATATCTAATTTAAGTAAATAAAACTGTAACGTGTTGTATAAAATGTTATTGTTTTCTTACTCAGGTTGGTTAATCAAACAAGACTTAGGAGATTCTCTGGCGTGTGTAGCGAAAAAGGCCGAAATGTAGTAAGTGAAAAGAGCGGACTGGACACGGTGAAAAATTCAGATCACGTATTTCCTTGGAGTACGAGAAGACAGTTATTACAATTCTTTAGAATTCCTTCGAAAACTTGATTTGATTATTGAATAGATATTTTTTGACGGCGCGGCGCGCTTTTCCAAACTTATAATTGAGTTTAGAATCTAAAAAATTCAATAGGTATTTTGTTTTTAAAAATCTTTGCCGTACTTATACTTGTACTTGTTCGACTTCACAGTGAAAATTCGTTTGCCTAAATTTCGCTAAGTAATAGATCGTATTTTTGGCGCGCCTTAAGATTTACTGTTGTAAGCTAAGCTTCGGTTTTGATAAAGATTGCCCATAATGGGGTTCATTATCGAATGTATTTCTTGTCAGCGCTTCTCGCGCTAAAGAAATTCAACAAAAGGGGGAGAATTTACAAAACATAAACCTTTCCAGGATATCTCAGCTGCCTGCAGGAATAACATTTGTTTGAACCAATGTTTCTTGGGAAAACTTTATAACTTTAGATTATTAAAGTGACAATCAGCGAATATAAGCATTAATCGGTTTATTTTGTTACTATTATTAATTCTGACTTGTGTGTTAGGTATATAGCGAGCGTAAAATGATTCATTTACAAGAGCCTTTGAAAACACTTTAGACTGATCTTAATTCACATCACTTATTTAAACGTCCGAATTTAAGTTAGTTTAAGTAAGTCTGCTTGCAAAAAGTTTATCAGTCAATCTACTACATACGATTTTTCCAAAATCCCGCGGGTATAGGGACTTTTGCTCGCTCTGGCTCATTTTTGTGATATTTAGCAATATTAAAAAGTTCATTTACATTCGACATTTTTCAGAGAAAGTTGATATTGAACAGAGTTTAAACCCCAAGGAATGTGTAAATGTAATATTTAGCTTATATTTCTTGCTTCTTTTAGCTTTACAGAAAATAATAGGTAAAACCCCAATTCATATGGAAAATCCAGCCAACATATTGTTTCACCATTTTTAATTTGTAGTAAGTTTAGATGAAACTATTGCAACAATTTGTACCAGCTCTCCAATAAATACGAAATGGATAATTCAGTTGTTTAATCTAAGGATTTAAATGTAAAGCTGTTCGTTTAAATAAAATTCTCGAATGGGAATCCATTGTCATTAAGTTGACCTTGAAAGGTTAAAGAACGCTTGTAAAAAGCAAAAGTTGTATTGTCTTCTTTCAAAATCTAATTAGATGTTCTAAAAAGAATCCGAGGGGAAAGTGAAAAGTTTCGAGGGACGAACGATTCCGGATTTCGAGTCTGAACCAAGTTAAAATATGTTACAGAGAATCTGTTAAGCTACTTTTTACTCGTCTTCAATTGAGGAAAAGTTCGTGTGAGCGCGAGCGTATTTCTTTGTTTCGCTTTTATTGGACAAGAGCGTTGACGCGCGGCCGCCGAACGATCAACCCTAAAGTACACAAACAATTCCGGAGAATTCCAAGGCAAAAAGCTCCTAAATACTGACATCTGATAACTCGAACGAATCGTCGACCGAAACGCACAGCTTTAACAGACCAAAAAAACCTTATGGTTCTCCTTGCAATCTACTTGGGCATCCGAGTAGAACATAGATACATCTCATGTTTAAAATATGGTTTCAAGATCGGAGTGGATTTTGATTTGCTGGCCAAGTTCTTTGATCTATTGAGAAATCTTACGACCACCCTAAAAGCTCCGATTTGCTGGATTTAATAGGGTTAACCGGGCAAAATACTCTCACAAACCAATGACTTATCGGTTTAGTAAACCCGTACAGAGCAGCCGCTTTACAATTAGATTTCGATTACCCTTTGTACTATTTCCCTATGCATGTAAATTTAGTTCGGGGTAAAATCGGAAAAGGCCGTATTTCCCCGTTCGGCTTATTAAATTATCCGTTCACGTTAAAAACATTTTTTCCGAACAACCGAAACATTAGTCAGTATAAATGGAAAATAAATCAAGGAAACACGTTTTTATCAAACCCGCCATCGAAAAAAGAAAATAGATATACTTTAAACATTCGGCTTACCGAAAAGTATAAATTGAATCTATACGTTGATACTGACAGCTTTACTGAGATTAATAGTCTCGATAGATCACTCTGAATACAACTTGGATATTCTTTTTGTTTCGAACAGCTGCACCTAAGAAAACCCTCAAAAAAGTAATGCAACGTTAAGTATTTTCCGGAAATGTTTTCAGACTCATCTAGCAACAGAACTGTTTGGGTAGGTAATTCCTGAAACGATATAAATAACGTGTTTTCTGGGAAAGAGGAATTTACCTATTCGGTAGGTTTTCGGGAAAACTCGCTTCTGAGAACTTCACGTCAGAATGATTCGATCCAATTTGCGATATTCAAAGCGTAAAGGATTTAATTTTATATAAAAAAAAGATTTTATTAAAACATTATCAGATTTATCCAAATTCATTCTAAAGCAAAACCACCACTTGTAAACACTGCAAAACCGTTGTGCAAGCCTGTAATGTTCATTAAGCAGAGATTGCCTGAAGGTTAAAGTTCTAAGATTGTAAAAACATGTCAAGGAGAGTTTTAAAGAGGTAAATAAAGGAGTATATTGAACAGGGAGAACGTCACTTTCCGCTCATCAATGAGTAAACTGAAAAAGGGGAAACCCTGAATGAGCCGAGGAAAGCTCTAAAGAGGTTAGGTGTTATTTTTATCGGCAATGTCACTCTCGAGATGTTTCTTATCTCAGTCACGGGGCTTCATATCGCTAACATGTCTCGTCTGCGAATCATCTGTCATAATTTGACAAAACATAAAAAACTTATCTCTTTGAACGTATTAGGTTTATTGGTTGGAACAACAATATTTTTTCAGAGACGATAACCTATTTTGATTTTTTTTTGTATAGATATAAAGCCTACACACACGTTTGGTAAAAATGATATTCGTCGGAGACAGTTTGCTAAGAATACTACTGACGTAATTAAGGAATGGTAGAAGGTAGAAGAAGAATGACTAGCCTTGAATAATATTCAGAAGTGTTCCTGAGCTTGTGCAGATTGATGAACAACGGTCTTGTAAAAAAATTAGAATTTTCCATCGTTCTACCTAGGTACATCTTTGTGCACAAAAACATTAAACGTTGGGTTTGTATTAATTGATTCAGTATAAATGAACTTGCCTTAGAGGGGAAAGAAAGATACAAGTTATTGCGGGGACCACTTATTTCACTCAAAGCTGTTGATTCTTGTTTAATACCTAATGCAAATTTCCGACTTTAATCCATGAGGAAACGTTTCAATAAATAAAATTAGCGTCTGCAGCAGTTAAATAATTCGCTAAAACCACTGAATGATTCAATAGAAAATTTTAGTCTGAGAATCGCTGAAATTCTGAAATTCAGTTCCTACATCTACAACTGACATATGACTGTAATAGATTCAGAATCGAACCTGATATTGAATTCTCTGACAGTTTGAAAATGAATATAACATCAAAATCACCTAGACTCAAAGGTCTGGATGGGTTGGGAATCATCTCGAAATTAGAACAGCACCAGCTCTACTTAGTATTTTTATGAATTTCACCTGAGTAATTGATTAATGGATCGATTTCATGCACAGTCAAATCTATGATTAGTTAGTTCTACCTTTAATTGATTACTTGAATAGTATACTAAATGAAATCTGCTTTCAAACGAATGCTGTCGCTATTCATTCTGTAAGAAAGCACAAAGTTCAACAACACGAGCAAATCATTACGTTGTATATTTTTAAAAATACGGTATTTCGAGCACCTCTTCAAAATTTTCGTTTAAATTTTCCGCCTGAGATATGAAATTTGTCTTTTTTTATTCACGATAGAAATTTTCCATAACTTTGAACTAATCAGGAAAAGATCACGTCGTGCGTGCTCTCCTCAATATTGATTGGGTTACTATATTTTTCATTTCAGCGTATTTCCCGCATCACTAATAATTTTCTTCGATTCCACATCCGCACCTGCGTCTACTAAACCGAAATTTGTTTCCCAAAGTCGACGCTGAGGCATGATAGGTATCAGTTATTGGAGTGTTTACCCTTCGCTGCTTTCTCCCGAAAATGTTTTGAACGCTTATTATCTTCACAGTTCCGACCGTATTAAAAGTTTGTTTTCTCCGTGTGTATCCTTCGATTATTACAAAATCCGAATCGTTTCATATTCCGGTGTTACGATTAAGTACGGTGCTCAACATTTAATCCTGCTTTGGCCTTAGTAAAGACTGTTAATACAATTCGAAAATTAATTTCTACTCACGTAAACTCGCACGCAAAGGAAACGAACAATAAAGAAAATGAAAGACCTGAGCAGTTAGTCACCTTGCCAGTCAAACCACTTAACAAAGGAACAAATCACCCCGAATGCAGCCTGTCTTCTTGTGATGGATCGTTTTCGAATCCTAAATTGCATTTCTCATCTACCCTCTTGGATATTTACGTCTGTCTTTGTGAAAGCCGCATCATGTTCTCCAGAAATAAAATTAATAAATCATCCTGTCCTAATTCTACAGTTAATTATCCAAGTAAATAACAATATTTATCCCCCTCGTCCTTTTAATTGAATGGACCAGAGTTATTACTGACACAGGATTCCCTCTTTGATATCGAAATTGAGGAAGGAAGATCTTTCTCTTTGGTACCCAACTTACTCCCCTCACAAATTTAATATTTGGAACAATAATTAATCTTATTGTTTATTTGCAAGAAATTTCTAAAGAAAATTAGAGTTGATATTAAGGATTATTTTCTGAAAAAGAAAAGAACAATAAGAAAAATTAAAAGATCATTTAGTGACTCATTCATTCGTCACGTTCTGCTCTTATACCGCCATGCAAATCAAAGGCTTATTCAAACTTGCTGTTCCATCAGTTTCAATTCATATCCTTAACTACACCGACTCTACTATGAATGGTGTCTTGTACGTGGTTATCACACTAAACTACCTACTAACAGGAAAAAAATTAACAAGAAAGATAAAAAATATATAAGAAGAGCAAAACTTGGAAAAGCAGAGAGCAACATTAATTAGAGACGAGATTAAGGACGCTATTTCTTCTTCAGCAAGTACCATGCAGATTTCACCATTTGTTTCTGTGGTGACAAGAGTTTCTAAATCGTGTATTTCCATCCATTGTTGGATATTTCGTAACCATGAGTAGCTTTTGCAGATGTAATGGAAAGAGACGACGCCTACGAAAATGAAAAATGCTGATAGGGACGTGGAATATTCAAGCCATACATACGTACAAAGAAAAACGAAGTTCTAAGAGAGGTTCAAAGATTTGATCTGAACATCATAGTTCTCACAGAGACAAAAATAAAGGGCATGCCAGTGAAGACTGCAAGAGTATTTTCATTTCTATAGGAACTCTCAAGAGGCGTGAAGAGCTAGGAGCAAATGAATGAAAGACTGCTAAAACTTGAGTTAAAGATTAAAAGTCACGACACAGTAACTGTGGGTGCGCATGCTCCATCTGATAATGAAAAGGACAAAATAAAAGAAAAAACTCTATGCAGACTTGACCGATTTGTTAGAAACAGTGGCGGAACAGAAAAGAAATAATATTATTGGGAAATCTTAATGCTAGAACTGGCTAGAGAAAAGATAGCAAAATTGTGGGTCAGTTTGGTGAAGATATGATTAATGACAATGGGGAGAGATTGATCTCGCTGAGTGACCAACTGAAAATGAAAATTTTAAATAGATATTATCAGTATAAAGATAGTCGTAACCTTAAGTTTATCTAGGCGCAACCAACAAGAAAACTCAAGGCGACATTAAATTACGTAATATATTATGTAAAAAATTCAAAAATACGAGCTGAAGATGTAAGAGTCTACAGAGGTGCCAAATGTGGTTCAGATCATCACTTGGTTAGAGCATGTATATTGTTTCCATCTAGAGAGGTCATTAGATGAACGACGATACAATGGAGGACCTACAGACTCCTTGATACAATATACTCGTAGAAAACTTTGAAAATGATTTTACGCAGTTCTTGTATAAAATGTGCCTAAATCTTAAATTAAATGACGTACACTGTTCTATAGCTAGGAGAAGTCAGTTGCCAAAAAAGCAAGGTATACATTATACTAACTGGAATGACCGTATAAAAGCTAAAGTAAAAAAAAGGCGAAATAAGTCTGAACAGTGGCTTTCAACGAATTACGCAGAAGTTAGAGTGCACTGTAATAAACTAAACGTATTTAACAGGATAGTATCGGAGATAAAAAGAGATGTATATGTAGAGAAGCTTGGAAAACTGTTAAAGCTGTGACGAGCGGCTATAATAGAGAATTTAGACATACAAATATTATAGATCCAAAAACGTGGGTAGAATATTACGAAAAACTGTTTATCAGACCTTAGTTCCAGAAATCTATGATTTAGTGGCATACATATTCAATTGTTTCTTGAGAGAATGGCGTATGTAAGCTATCTATACAGGGTGGCCCACTGAACACCAACTTAACATCAATTTTGCGAAAAACGCTCGAACACGTCAATTTTAGTATCTGAATTGATTGGTATTATTTACACAACTTCAACCCTAAGATGAGGGTCAATTGCACCCCAAAAATTTTAAATAGAAAGGGGTGTCAAACGTTCTAAAGACCTTTCGATTCTCTTTTCAACAGTCTTTTTATTTTACAAATCCGATCATTAATTCCAGAAACAATTACATTTAAATTTTGATCTAGGAGGCTTAAACAGTTGAACGTAGCAAACAAAAGCACTTCATTACAAGTTTTTTGTAATAAGCAAGTACTTTGTGAGTTTGTCAGCATTTAAATTGATAATGTTAAGTGGCCAAAACTTGCGTTTACTGTTTTCATTGGGCCACTATGTATAAAAATAAAGAAGATAGAAAAGATTGCTTAAGCTACAAGGGCCTCAGTGTGGCAAATTCCATAAGTAGAATATACGGAAAGATCAGAAAAAACAGGATAGAGAGACACTGACAAAATATCGAGGAGCAGAATGGCTTTCGTGTTTGGATGGTGTGTTCTGTCTGACAAATAATCGAAAAACGGGCAGTTCGAAATTTAATGTTTATTGATATAAGAACGGCCGATCATAGCATACCACTAGGCAGACTATGACAAACGTTACAAAGTAAAGGTATACCACCTGTGTACACGCAAGCTGTGAGAGCAATAAGGAGTTCAGTTCAGATTGGACAAGGAGTTTCACGTGAAATACAAGTAACAAAAAAACTCAGGCAGAGAAGCTGTATTGCTCCGACATTTTTAAAAATTTATTTGGAAGGTGTTTTGGAAAACTGATGTAGAAAGGGCGCTTCATTAGGTGTACCAACTGGAGATAGCACCTTTACACCCTACATTTTGCTGACGATCAAGTTATTTTAGCACAAGATCAGATCAGATTTGATTTGTTGCCTGAACTGGAGGAAGAATATATCTCCTGGGGGGTTGCAATAAATTGCAATAAAGCAGAATAAATCGTGGAAGAGGTATAGGGCACGACTTACCCATGAGATCTGGGATTGTAAAAATCAAGAACTTAGGGGCTGGTGGTCGAGGCACGGAGGAAATAAATATCCAGCGGAGTGAACCAAGGAAACGCGATGATTAGAAAACTGAATAGCTTGTTGCGGAGTATTACTATTATTAAAAAAAGTTTATGAAGCCATTGTAGAAAGTATAACAATTTATGCAGCGGTGGGTTATAAATGAACGGGATGAATCAAAAATAAGGGTGACAGAAATGAATTACTGGAGACGCTGCTGCCGATTAACAAGGAAGGACAAACTGGTGAAATTAGAAGAAGAGTCGGGGTTGACCTTGATGTCACGGACACTATTACCTGCTTACGATGATATGCATACCTTCAAAGGATGGTAGAAGACCGTTGGCCAAAAAAAGTGTCCATAGCTTGCTTACACCGGAATTTTCTATAAAACCTCTAATTGTTATTGACGGTAAGATTTCACGAAACCCTCTCTGCTCAATTGATTGGTAATGTGGTTCGTTTTAATTATTGTCCCCTTTTTCAGAATTTATTAATAAGGTAGGTATGTAAGGACAGTACATTCCCTTAATTTTTAGGGGTATTTCTATAAAAGCAAAGACACATAATAGTTAGTTATGTACCAAGGGCGTAAAGAAGCTTTTATGGCCTGCGACGTGAGTTTGACCCCGAGGCGTAATCCGAGGGCTAAATACACGTAGAAGGCCATAAAAGCAAGTTACGCCAGTGGTACATACACAATTTTATGCACGATCAAATATTTTAAAACTGAAATAAGAGGAATAAATTAATTTTCTACCCACATCGAGTAGTTAGTTGCTCAATTATTTTTTTTTACTAACTACTGTCAAATGGTTGAAGCAGTTGCGCCTAGGAATATTCACATAAATAATTAATTATGTTCACTGTGGTGTTAATACAAATTGCCCCAAATAGAGTTTTAATAAAGAGCATACTTTCGATTTTAATTTAAAAAAATTCTTTATAAGACTGTTAAACTGTTTATCAATAATTTTTGACGTTTCATTATATCCCGTGGGCTATAAAGACGCCCACGGGCTATAAAGAGACGTTTATGTCAAAAAAATTCAGACATAATTGTCACATTATAATGCGATCGTTCATAAAACCAATTATAATTCTGATTTCGTAGCATTATTTGCAAGTAACAACATTATTATTATTATTATTATTAGCCTGTTCAAATCCGTATAGAGGGCAAAGGCCTCCCTGTTTTCTCTGATCATTGCACTTTTTCAAATCTACCCACTTATTAGTGACGGCGTTTTGGTCTAGTTATTCTCCTATAGTGACCGGTCCTCATGAGAGAGAGCTGCCACGTTAACGGAGCAATCGGGCCACCCATCCAGTACTGGCCGGAGACAACGAAGCTTAACTTTACTGATCGTACTAAACTGGGGTACCTAGCTTCCGCAACTCGGGACCTAGTAACAACATTAAACATAATAATATATTGAATATTTTCCATCTATTCGGATTTTTTTAATTTTTTCGGATTTCATTTTGAGGACAATTTCTATTCCTTTAAGCTTCTTTATTATTCTACAAATTTGCTGAACCTCTGAATTGGCTTCCCAGTTTTCTTGATACAAGTATTGACAGAAAATTACCCAAAATATTTTGTTTTTTGCAAAAATTAATCTTTTTCGTATGTAAACCACCCTGGACAGTCCCTGCATACTGACGGCTGGCAAAATCAGAGTAAAACACAATTCTGCCATTTTTTATTGTACTTTTCAATAAAATTTATTAGTTTTGGAAGACATTTCTACACATAAACCTGTTGATTAATTTAAACTCTTCTGGATTTGATAATGTAAGGAGCTAACTCGCCAAGTTCAAATACGGTAATCCAAACTAAAGCTTTTAATTCGAACTTTGACTTTTGCTAAAATTTAATGTTGGGAGGACAGTTTTCCTTATTATCAGTATAATAACCACAATTTTCTAACTGCAAAAATATAAAATATTTTTCATCGTCCAAAACCAGCATTGATTTATTCTCGCAAATGAGTCCTCTGAGTTTAACGTACTCTTTTGTGTAATTGTATAATGTATAAAATATTTCGAACTGTTTTCGCGTTTTATGTAATTCAACCCTTCTTTAATGACATTATTTCCAATTCTACTGTGGGAAACTCTAAATTGTTCTGTAGTTTTGATTTTTATATATTTCACCAGTCTTTGCAGTTTACACCGACCTAATTTCCTTGGTTTAACACTTTTCGCATATTTTCTTTTGACTTATTCCGATAAAAACGCCTTATAATAGCATTAACCGCGTTATGTTTAATTTTTTTATCAACAAAATGGCCCACCAGTTATGCACTATGCGTATGTCCCAAAGTATTGCAGACGCCTGTCTGTATGTATCCGTAACCTCGTTTAAATTTTGGTGTCGAGACTGGTGCGTTAGTGTATGTGGCTTTTACGGGTACAATGCACAACCCGGCTCGTCTCTGCAAGTTACGTGGTTGGTACGCCGTTTAATACCAACATCGGTCGTGCACCATGTGTATAGCGTAAGTGTGTGTACGTGTAGGACGTTGTTACTCTACTTCTTAGGCCTGTATTTCGAGGACAGCGTCGTTAATTTGGTGCCCAACCACAAATGGGTGCTAGGACTCGATACTGACCTCCAAACTGCAGAAAAATCCTGCCCATCGGAAATTCGAAACAAGTACTAACGCAACGCTAGCCTGACGTTCTACTACCGCGCTACCTTGGCATTTTGCATTATAGACGTGCAATCACATAGTCACTCACTTTCATGATAATTAAGCAGCTGAATAATGCAATTCTAAGTAGAAAAACAATTGTTCTCTGCGCTAGAAAAAACAGATTGCAGTCGTCGTTATATTCTTCCCTTTCTATCATATAAGAGAACAGGGATTTACTTGCTTTCCAGGCTTTAATATAGTCTCTATCAAGCACCTTATTGCTTTTTTTCCATTTTGAAAGCATTATCTGTCTTGTCCTCTTTAATGCCTGGTAGGTCTTCGGCAGAAAATAGAATTAAAAAACGGTATTCTTGAAATATGTACCAAAATTTTCGCAGCTAGAGTTCCTAGAAGAGTTCTTAATCTGGACGATGTTGGTGCTCAATTATTCGATATAACGATGACAGGCAAAGACAAAGCAAAAAGTTACAGAAGAAAATCCAGAAAACGGAACCACGAAAACAAATAAGGCATTTGGGTAAATGAGAGAAAATGAAAATCAAATACAATATAAAACTAAAAACAGTAAGATAAAATAACATATATACTATTACATGGGCACATCCTAAGAAGAAAGGGAAAACAAATTTCAAAACAGCAGATGAGCTAAACAAAAACAGGTAGATGGGCACGCAAAAGATTAGCGACCAAAGAAACAAAGAGACGAAAATACACTTGAAGCAAGGGATAAGCAAATGTGAAAGGCAAGATTTAATAGAGAAACCCCTTAGATGGATTACGTTTCATAAAAGAAAGAACAAGACTACAGAAAAAGAGATTAGACTAGACTAAAGAAAAAAGAAAGAACATCTTTCGGCTTGGGTCCGTCGTCCGTGTTATTGTTGAGAAAGAAGAACTCAACCTTTCGCCCATTTGCTTAAGGGGCTTCATCAAGAGGAAAAAGAGAACACTGAAACAGCACGGTAGCTCAACGTGTCAATTACCTCAGAGGCGAAACTCTTTTAGTAAGATAAAGAAAAGCACAATAACTCAACTTGTAAACCAAGCCAGAGGCGAAACCCTTCTATTTCCAGTAAGGCAATTTAAGTTTTTGATTAATTTTAAGTTACCTGTTCGCAGCAAAGGCAAATATGGAATGAATAAACACCATCTTGCACATCCATGCAGCCATTAAAAAAATTAAAATACACACAAATATTTCTCCCGCCGCAGAATAGTCCAACAAAGAAAAAATTCTCAAAGCAAACTTACATTAATTTATTAACACGGTATTAAATCTTCCTTCCCTGTTTTTACATTTAGCTTCCTTAAGCGTCTTTGCCATGGAAAAACCTATCTAACGATCCTTTTCTTTAATTTCAAAAGTTCATTGAGGGCATAGCATAATTATAAAGTTCTGTATCACAATTAATACAACGTTTAAAAATAGAAGAAGTCTAAGCAAATAGTTTAAAATGGAGAGGCCGGGTTCAACTTTATCCACGAAAAAGATGGAAAGGCTATAAGAACCTCCGTAGCTAAGGGTACACATAATAACATTATGTGTTAAAGCTTTGTAACATCTTGTAATGAAGCGATATTATAGAATGCATCTTGGAAAGTAGCAACGTGCGTTGATATGACGTGTTATGTGGAGTCAGTACACGGGACAGGAATGAAGGCAAGTATGCGAGATACACGTGGATGACCCGCGTGAACCAGAAAGATGACACTCGGGCCAGCTGTGGAGTCCATGGGAATAGCATTCTTTAAAATACACGATAGAACCGGATTTCGCAGTGCATGCACTTGTTCCAAGACACGTGTGCATGGGGGCTGACTTCTTATATAAGGAATTGCTCAGTAGAGCTCATCACGATTGGTGTAGTCGTTGAAGAACCATGCCCTTAAGAAGTCAGGTCCTTCGTATTAGTGATGCTTCCTACTATTTTATGTAAGATTTTTTTCTGTAGTTGATTTAACTTAATTCAATTTATAGTAACACTTGCAAATAATTGTGATCAAACCACTTGTTACATCTTTTTAACTTTGATGTTTATACGTACTTGAAATTTATACTTAACGTTGTTTAAGTGTTTATCTTTAACTTTAACTCTAAATAATACTTTCTTAAACTTAATCAAAGTTGGACAGAATTTTAATATAAAACCTCTCGAAAGCAAACCCCCACGTGGGGTAGCTGGTTAACTACACCACCACGTTGGTACTTACTTAATAACTATCAGAAACTCTACTAAATTTAAGTAACTTATCTGTTTAATTCTATTAATTATTATTAATATCACTTTTGGTTTGGTTTCTACACCTGCTTATATCAAATTTAAAAGGTTCAAGCAAAGTTCGCATCAAAGGAAGAACGAAAGCTTTGTACTCAACACTTCAACAGTTCAGTTGAGTCCGTGCTACCTAATGAAGGACAAATATCCCGAAATCATGATTTTGTACAGTGGTTTAAATGACACTGTTGCTTGCTTATTCGCCTGGCTTAAAGGGAAACTGTTTTCTTCAGAATTTTGCAATTTTTGCGTTTAAAACAACGTTTCTAAGTGTTAAAACACGTTAGTTCGATTTCTTGTACGGAATTCGAAACGATTTTCATTTCTGATCATTGCCGATTCTTAAATGTTCCGTCATAAAAGGAACACATATGAAATTTATTTCAAGACCTGTATTGCGAACTTTATTTCCGCCTTTTATTGTCTGAATTTTTTTATTGCCATATACTTAGTGAATGTGTAATGTTGGATATCCCACTTTTAGCTTTTACAACCTAAGGAAAATTATTAGAACCATGCAGGGTTCCCGATTTTAGTTAGTGTAGGCAAATTGGAAGGCGTTACGCCGCAGGGCACTTACTGATTAATATAACCTTTAATCGGGGGTTAATTAAGGTTACTAAATTAATAGAACGTGAACAGAACTAATTATCTTAACAAATCTAACCGCGTGAATTTTACTACTTTAAACGTTTAATTCGTGTTGATGTATTTGGTTGAAAATTACGTGAAAACTAACGTTTTAAGATTGATTCCGGCAGTGACCCAATTTATTCCCGATATAAACCACGAACGGCTTTAGTAATCGAATTCTACGTAATTTTGTTAGTCTGCAAGCGGCGCAAAGTTACATAAATTAGGACGCAGTCGTTGCAATTATTATAAAATGTACTTCAATTTTAATGTTGTTTCAGTGATGTTATTTGATGGCGGTTTTCTATGCAATTGCGCATTATGTTTTGTTTTGTTTAGTGTTCTACATGCAGATGTGGATATATTAGTTTACCGGAGATGCAACGTTTGCCCTGCGGATATTTTAATTTTCATAAACAAAATTGTACATACTAAATTAACCAACTGGAATGTTTCTCTTAGAACCTGAAATATTACCTATGCAAAAACGTTTATTATCGTTGAATATTAACTTCAGAGGTTATTATTTTACGTACAGAAAGGACTCTGATGCAGTCGTTGCCAGTGGCGTACCTACGGGGGGGCTAGGGGGGGCAGTCTGCCCCCCCCGCCTTCGATCTTTTGGCGGCTTCGGCGCCGTGCATTTTTTGATATTTTATTTTTTAATTCAACCAAAATAAAAAATATAATTATTCTTATTACATAATTCTACAGACGTGCTAAAATCAAAATGGCACAAGGAGCAAGATCTTTATATTCCTTATAAGAACCGAGCCCCCACGTTGTATTTTTTTAATTTTTTGCCGCCCTGATAAATAATGTCTGCATTCATTTTAAATATTCTTAAATAGTGGCGGTGTGGCCGCTTTAATTTTCTATACAAAGAAATAATTATCTAGAATCCTGCCGATGCCGTATCGTCTTTCCTGGCAATATTTATAAAAAAGTACATTATTTACGATTTACGTCGCGGCGGCAAAGAACCCCTTTTATGTGCAACTTTATTTTTAAAAGAGCCGCCGATCCGTCAAAATGCAAACGTAATGTATAAAAATTAAAAAGAATAGAGCAGTGTTCTGTTTTTCATTTCGACAATTTGCAGTTTGATTTTGTAGAGTAAAGATTTGCTTATATTATGTTCCGGGCTTAAAACGTATTTCAAATTGTTTTAACTGAACTAGAACTGGTATATTTAAAAAAACAAAAAAAATCGTTGTTCAAGTGCAAAAAATAGACAAAAGAACGCTCTCTTAAAATTAGCACAAACTAAAATTTTCGCCTGTCATTTTTTTCCTATAATATCTAAAGGTCCTAAGGCGCCTTCAAGACATATTGCCCCCTCCGCCTCCCAAAGCTAGGTACGCCACTGGTCGTTGCATCAGTGACTACATACATTTATGCGAATTCTTTTAAACTAATTGTTTTAAGTTTATGAAAACATTTGACTGTCTTCTATTATTGGGAAATTCTGCTCCGAGTTTTACAGTTTACAGCAAGTTTATAGGGATTTCAAAAATTATCTTCAAAATAAAATTAGGGTGGCCAAGTGATTAGAGTACTCAGCTACAACGCGAATGGTCTCGGGTTCCAACCCAAGTCGGATGCGCAGCGGGTGGCCTACTAAGTCACTGATAATGTGATAATAATTGAGTAGAATAGGAAGAGGCGCCATCGAAAACCTGGTGCTTAACATACTATTCCGTAGGTTTTTGTGTAAAAGGATCATATTCCCTATGGAAACCATTTAGAGGACCTTACACTTTGATGCGATGCCCTTATTAGATTAAAGATAATACGAAGTTCTCATTGCATTTAGCTTTAGTAAATTTAAATAAATATTTTATGGTCTTCAAAAGTCATGGAAAACGTTTAATCATTTGTATAATCTTTCAGAAACTTTAAAAGCTAGTTTTATGAGGAGAATGTTTGTAAAATACTACTTTGAAGTTTGGTCGGATCTCCTGAAGAATAGACCTCCAAAGTTAATTGCCTTGATAATAAAACGCAAGGCTTTGTAATTAACGAAATAGAATATATTAACTAGTACGCAAAACACATACACAATTGAAATTGAAAATTAATAATGAAGTTATTATTTCAAATGAACAAATAAAGAAAATTTAGTAAGATCGTAATCAAACGTAAGTCTAAATGTAATATTTCAAAAAACGAGATCTAATTAAACAAACAAAAAAACTATAGGGAATGTTCAAAGACAATATCGTAACTAAACGAAAGAAATAAATTTAAGGTTCAATTAACCCAAATCGTAATTAAACGAACTTAGGCTCTCTGAGGGTTCGCAAGGATAATTCTTAAACTAAATTAATAAATACGCATACCGGAAGTGAGCTCAGTTCGTCGTGACTTGCGATTATAGATAACAATAATCAATAGTACATAAATAATAATGTCTTGCAAAACCTGTCGGCACCAATCCAATTACGATATAATATATACAGGGTGATTCACGACGAATAGTAAATATATTAGGGGGTGGTAGTATGGACTATTTTGAGTAAAAAAGTTCATATAAACATATTTCCAATTCTCAATAATTACGGATATGTAGCTGTTTGAAGTTGGCGGGTACAGAAACAGACGACAAGCATTAAGCACTTTAAAAACGAAATAGAAGTCATTCTTCTGTTAGTAAAAACAAGAGTGTGTGAAAAGAAAAAGAAAGAGTAAACACAAGATAAGAATTGGTCGCTCGCATTATGAATAGTGCTGCTCTCATAAAGGAACAACAAGACAAACTCAAAAGAGCTACACAGAGTTAGAAGTTAGAAGGTGTATTGAAGTCGGTGGTGGTATTTTTGAGCATTTCCTTTAAACTGCTGTTGTTTTGTTTTATTTTGTTGTAAATAAATGCAATAAATAAGTGATTTGTCTCTCCTTAATTGGTTTAATGATACTTTTAATGGGTAACATTGAAACAGCTACATAACCGTAATTATTGAGAATTGGACATATGTTTATATGAACTTTTTTACTCAAAATAGTCCATACTACCACCCCCTAAAATATTTACTATTCGTCGTGAATCACCCTGTATATTGAAAGAAATAATAAATGACTAAGTTTAAACGCGTAAATTTGAATATTCCTTTACAAAATAATAATACAGTTTATAAACGATCGTTGCCGTAACTGCAACTACAATTTTATTTAAGCGTACTGAAATAGGATTTACTAAAGTTGACCTTGAAAGTTTGACAAATCGGTGAATTTACAAATATTTATACGGTAAATATTTCTAATAAATGTTTCTAATCAAATTACTAACAGCAATAACTAAATATAACTAAATATCAAAAGGAGCAATCTAATCAAATATGTTTGAATGTCCTTAAATTTATTTAACTTTAGATAACCTCAATATCAAATCAAGTTTATCTGACCTTAAACCTTGAGTTTAAAACTAAACTTGCAGGATACGAAATTGAAATCAGGAAAATCCCAGTTAATTGCCTTTTAATTAAGCACAGGATGAACTAATTTCTTCGGTTCCACAAAATTCCAAACCAACGTGATCGAACAACAACACGTGGAATACAGATGACGAACTAACAGGCGGTTTTTACGAACACGTGGTTCGTACACGAAAAACTGCAACACCAGAAGTACATGAACTACTAAAAAGTACTACAACGTACTAAAAGAAGGGCTGAAATTCAACGAATACCGTAAGAAATCTTCAAATAAAACCAATGCATTACATACCAAAGAAATTTAGAAATTCTTCAAGCAAAATGGTCGACGAACAGTTTGTATCCCAATAAAGGTTGAAAATGGTTCAAAATATAAAACTACTAACGTTTTAATTTCACTAAAGGCCTAAAAGGCAACTAAATACCATTTTCAATATCTCGTACCGTAGGATGATCTAAATAATCTTTGGAAAACCAAACTAAAACCCAGGTAACGATCTGTTCAGCATGATACTTAAGTACAGAATAAGCTAACTAATAAATTTTCCAAAGGAATTCTCTGAAGAAAACCAACCTAAAAATTTACAAATTCCCTAAAGATTATAAATCCACTAAGTGGCTAAATTCATAGTAATAAGAGGCAGTAAGAAGAAGCGCCTATGATGTATGCATTGTATGCAACCATGCAATCTTAGATGTAACTGGGAAATCTAATAAAAAGAATATACAACCAGACCAATTTGTCTAATAATTTACATAAAACAGCAAGCGAGTGATTTCTACTGTAACAATGTGTGGCCCTGGGGGATCGAACTCGGTCCATCTCAGTCGTTTGAGTCGTTAGACGCACGCCGAGCCGCGACCGCGACTTTAGAGCTACGAAAATTTAATTTTAAATTCTGAATCTGAAATTTGAAGGCGATTTAAAATTTTATATTTGCACATTAGGTGCCTGCGTTTCATATAAACTTTAAAAATTAAATAAAGGTTACAAATTCGAATGAGTGAAACTTCAAATTACAAAATTTATTTGAATTTACAATTCTGTTTGCGAATCCGCAACAAAAAAATTCAGATCACTAGAAGTCAAAGGGTGAAATTCGAATCAGATTCAAGTATGAAATTTTAATCCATTTTACTACTTAAAAGGTCGAATTGCTACTCGAGATTTTAAACCCGCATCTGGTTTCGAGATTTGGTTTCAATGTTACAATGAGTTAATTTTTACACTAACGGACTCGAATTTTACATTAGAACATTCCATTCTGGAATTTAGATACCGATAAGATCGCCAGTCCTAATATATTTTATTTATGAATGTTCCAAAGAGTCCTTTTAGAAATTCGTATTTAAAAAAAATATATAAAGTTTTGAAATTGTAGGTACCGATCAAAGCATACATCATTCCCCCCCCCCTCTCTCTGCCTCTCTCTTTTACATCAGCCTTGCGACTGGTTTGCTATCTTGTACTATAAAATAGGGCAATGTGTTCTCTACAGTGGTTTAACGTCGCCTTGTGCAGAGTTTGTGGCGGTGTATTCATTTTATAGGATCATACTATACATATACATCATGCGTGCCTTGTTACTACCTATAGTCGACCACTCCGCAGACAAAGTCGTTTATTGTAATCAAACGATTAAATGACTTCACTCGCGCAAGTACCGACCTCTAATAGTGTGGAGTTATTAGTAAAATTCCTTACTACCTACCGCGTCAGTTTCGAACCCAAGACTTCTAACTAGGAACTCAATGCGCTTACTACTGCGTCAACGAGCTTATCTATCATTTTTAAAGTACTTTAAAGCGAAGCTTTAAAAATTGACTTTGTAATAAATTAGCTTCAATATGTTACTATTTGAAACTTGTTGTACTCATACTATATAACTACGTACATGGGCTAAAACTCGACGACCAAGAGCGCCAAAAGATGTAAAACATTGCTCGTACGAAATGGTAGACAAAAATATAAGAATAATAGGAACAATAATGCAAAACTTTTTAATAATAAATTTAATATATTCACGCTCTACGTTTGATGTGAATAACATAAGGTAAAAATATTCTTAAAATTAATATACAATAATAAAAATTATATAAACAGGTATTTCAATACGCTGTATTAACACAAGCAAGTAGTATTTTTTTATTTCTTTAAGTCTGTATAGATGAAGTGGATTATTAGAGAATACAATTTGCACAATAGGATTGCGAAAAGCCTCACTTCTCTGTTACCACACGCTTTCAACGCCATTTCTCTACTAATGTATAGCTGGAATCTATTGAGAGTTAACCAAAAACAAACCAAAAAGTAAAAAAGGGAAAACTGCAAGAATTGCTTTCGCAAGTTTATAGAACAGTATTGCTTAATGTTCCTTAATAAGACTTTTACTCTTCTGCTGGACAGCGTCAGTTAGCTATACATGCTTGACAAAACCATGGCCGTATGCTGACGATAGATACTGTCCAGTATACTTGCGAAGGTAATCGTCAGGGTTTGGATTAGTTCAGCATTTGAGTTATTTTCCAGAAACATTTCTATTTATAGGAACTGTAAGCAGTAGATGATTATTTATTTGCCCGTATGAATTGCCACACCACTTCCACGGTTAATTATTTGAGATTTCCTAGAAAATCGCTTACTAGTGTTAGTAAAATGGTGACACTTGTATTTCGAGGATTATTTTGATACATGTATAACGGTGAACCAACACTACGGCAGAATATAACAATATACGTCTTTAACACCGAGCTCGGAAGCGTAGTGCATTCAGAGCTTATTTCGCGACTAGCTAGGGTTTGAATTTAGTCGACAGAGTAGAAGGCTTCCATGAGCAGACGAGGTGGAAATGTTTTGGGATTTACATTATGGTCTCCAAGCTTTCCCAACTTAGCTCCATGAATTCTTTAGTACACTGAAAGGACGAGACGAAGCCCAGCGAAGGCTTCAGAACTCGAAAGAATTGTGGAACAAAGTGGAAATCATGCCAATAACAGTAGGTACTGCTTTAATACAAAGACCACATATTCGAAAAACAAACTGTAAGAGTTCAGTCCAACGGTTACATTTCTAACAATTATTACAAAACTTGTGTTTAGATGCTAAACGTGTTGGTTTTGAATGTCTGCGGGTTCTTGGGAGTTCAACGTGCGTCGACTAATAGGGTCATTTAGCACTACCCGACTGAGAATTTTGCAGAACTCAAGACTCTTCCACCCCTGAAAGGGATTTTTAACATACCAAACATTGACACGGGAGTTATGGTTTTAACAGTTTTGCTTCATATCTGAAAGAGGGCAAAGATTAAATTTTTTTTTCGTATTAAAATTTCACCTGCCTTATTGAACCCGAGACCTTTACGAATACTGCCACCAAGGCTGGAATGAAATTAGACAGTCTCGAATAATTCGGATAATCGAACCAATTACACTGTTAAAAATCTATGCGAATTAAAGCATAACGGCACGTATTCTCACCAAATGTTTAACTTTAAGGTCATACTTAATTACAAATGCAATAGTCTTGTACACATTAAAAACAGTATCAAGCTATATCACTTTTTTATGTTTACTTTAAACCCGTTTTTTACTTAAAGGCAAGCATGAGATGAGAAAGATAACACACTTGTAACGGACTGAAAACCACCTGATATTTATTCAAAAATGAAACATCAATTATAAAAGCTTTCACAGAAATATTTAAAAATAACTGTCGATTTTAAAGCAACCATTCTTATCTTTTTCCAATATTTATATACAGGGTGTATGAAAAAAGCCGACAAATAGCCACATCATGAGAAACTACATCAGAAACCTAATAAGAAACTTCAAATGCATTTTGGCATCAAACTCATAGTTTCCACATATCTTCGATTAAAGTTTTTTAAATTTGGCAACGTTGCTACAATTTTTTTACTTTTTACCAATGTTAAGTACTATCTACAATTAAAAAATAATAAACTAAAAAACCAACTTTTTATTCAGATCTAGATAACAATTTATAATAACTGTTCAAAATGACCCCCTCGAACATCTCAACACCTCCTCACTCGGCGAATGATGCCTTCATTCATGTTCTGTAACATATTATTTTGTCTTATTGTGGCGACTGCTTGCTGCATTGTTTCTATCAGCTGCTCTTCTGTGTTTATTTCTTCTTGGTAGACGAGCTCTTTTAAAGTTCCCCATAAGAAGAAGTCAAGACAGCTTAAATCCGGACTTCTTGCACACCACTCTGCCGGACCACTTCGTCCAATCCATCTCTCAGGGAACTGCTCATTTAACCAGTTTCTTGTTTGAATTCCCCAATGAGCTGATGCTCCATCCATTTGGAACCACATACTTCTTCTGGTTGCTAAATGGATGTCTTCTAATAAATCCGGTTGTTAGTCAGAAACTCCATAAAATTGTTTGCAGTCAAACGTTGGTGTAAAATATATGGTCCTATTAATGTAGTACCAATAATTCCAGCCCAAACGTTTACACTAAATCGCACATGATCATGGGTTTGATAAATAGCATGGGGGTTCTCGTCACTCCATTGGTGCATGTGGTGAATATTGAAACTCCCATTGCGAGTAGAAGTCGATTCATCTGTCCATAAGATATTTTCAATGAATCTGGGATTTTATTCTTGCTGACGAAGCAACCATTCACAAAATCGCATTCTCCGCTGATAATCTTCGAAGGTATTCAGTATCTCTTCCTCCACATCTGGCTCCAGTATATGTCGGCCGCGAGCTCTGTCAGTCGCAGAAGGTGCAAGTCTTCCTGTCTCCCGTAATCTTGTATCTAACAATCTAACCTGCTTATCACATTTGATGATTTGATCTAGGATGTCTTCTATTTGGGTAACGTTGCGAGTACAGTTGTTCAGCTGCATGAAAATTTCCAGCCTCACCTAAGATTAGGTACATATCTGCATATTCTCGAAGTGTATATTCCATAATACAATATTTCAAAACCACAGCACTAATTAAACTAAATAACAACTTTTCAACAAAAACACAAAATATCAAACCAAAACACAACAAAATAATGAAACAAACGGACAATTTTCGAAATTATTAAAGCAGACAAGCAATTGCTGACAATTCAAAATGACAGTGATGACAGGAAAGCGAATTTGCCAGTAGTTACTTAGAAACAATGCAGCGTTGCAAAACCTTTTAAAACTTTCAGAAGCGAAGAATTTGCTTTAATTGAAAACACATTATAGCCAAACTCCAAGCAGAAAGTGCTAAAATACCAACTGGTTGTGTTTCCTGTTGCTTAAACTATGACCAGTCATTGTCATTTAATAATAATTCACCCTAATAAAAAAAATTAGTATCCTACCTAAGACTATCAATTACTCGATAACTAGAGGGTTACCAGCAAAATGGGACTAGAGTTTTTTGCTTACTTCTTAATGCTGCTTCCCATGGTGTGCCTATTTGTCGACTTTTTTCATACACCCTGTATATTGATATGATATATTTAGGGAATATCTTGATGCAAGAAGTTATAATTTAATTGGGATAAAAGAAACACCTTTTAAAATAATGCAAATAATGTTAAAATGTTAGTTGTTAATTTTAAATTTAATGTTAATAAAATGTAAATACTTATAAGTTAGAAATTTAGTATTGTAAATAAATAGGGTAGAATATCTAGTTATTTAAGTTGTAAATATGTCATATAAAATAGTCATAGGCCCGGTTTTTCAATCGATGGTTAACTCTAACTAAAAGTTTATAACTATAGAAATAATTGTTGCAATAATGGTAACCGTGACTTTTAACCTTTAGTTAGAGTTAACCATCGATTGAAAAACCGGGCCTTAGTGTGTTAAAAATTTAGAAACTAAGGAGATATGAAAATAAATAAATAAGAGAAGGTGGTTATAAATTACAGAATTTGGTTTTTTGAAAACTAAAGCCTAAAAGTAATTTATTTTCATATAAATATAGCTTAAAAGCAAATAAAACTATTATTTAATTGAAAGTTAATTGGAAGATTATAAATATTATATAAAATGTAATTTTGTAATTGTAAAATATGGGATAATCATAAAATAAAATACTTACTTGGAATAACAATTATAATTTTGGATTTATAAAGAAAGAAGTTGGATAAGCTGTTTAATGTAATTGGAATTGGTTTGTTACGGGTGTTGATAGGAGGAAGTAAGTGAGAAGCTAATAAATTTTAGAAGAGAAGCAGGAGCTGTGTTTTTCGATTGGATTATAAAAGGTAGTTGTTAAATTTGTTAATTGTTAGCTAGCTGGAAATGTCAAAATTATCATTTTAAAAATTAAACAATATTACAAATTTTGAAAAGTGGGTTGTAGCAATAATTGCACCCCAACGTGAGGGTCATTGCAATATATTTCCCCCCATAAAATTTAAGGTAATTTATTTAATGCAAACAAACACAACGACAACAAATACCGATTACAATAACAAACATTATAATTGCCACGTGTTGCACGATAACGTCGACTAAAAATCGAGTTTGCCTTTATATCAATATTTCTTCAGGTCGCGCAACCGTCCAAAAATATTTTATCGCTTCAGGCTAGTCAATTTTTTGTCGCTATTTTCAGTCAAGGTATTTGGGAATCGATCGGAATTAAATATGGTATTCGAAAAATATAAAATATGTTTTTTCATATCGTTACTTAGCGAAAGTAAAGTGAAATGTAGTAAAAAATTTACCTAAAGTTAGATGTAAATAAGATGAAAGCTTAATTCCTAACTTGTCGGAAATTCAGACGTCCACAGGTTTACCAATAAAGTCGATTTAGCAAAACTCAAATAGGATAACGCTTTTAGCTTAGACTGGCCTCGGGTGACTGTCTCTTTCAACACATAAAAGGACATCCATGAAGACATCGATTTAGAATATCTGGTTTGAAAGGAGTAGACTTGATTTTCAGCCGTTTGATGGAAAAGCACCCGCATAAGCCAAAACTTGCCAAAAATATACTGTCACAAAATATTATGGAGGGCCTTTGTGAATTTACTTATTCTCAAGTATTAGATTTCCTTTGGTTTTGTCACTAGAAATATACATAAAATATAAGAAAGAGAATGCAGTAACTACGTAGGATTTCAGGATTTGGTTGTTCACATTTTTAGTATTAGTGTGAAGGTGTGAACGGTATGAACGGTTTCCTACCGATTACCTACAGCTCTTCGGTACAAATCTACTAATTGAAAATCTACATTTAATATTTTGTTTATATACGAGTAATATTACTGTTAGCTATTAGCTATTAGGTAAGCTCACTAGATAACTAGTTCATTATCAATTCATATTTCTCTGAGCATTCAACAAACTTTAGATACAAGATTTACATAACTTAAGAAACTATGGGATTCGAAGTTTATAACCATAACTCAACTTTAAGGTTTTTCTTTTTATTTGTTTTGTTTTGTTTAGTAAAACATTAGATATACATATTAATAACCTTTTTTCTTAATTAACAACGTGACTGCTGTGGTCATATCATAAATTTAATATTACTATTAGCTTATTAGTTATTTCACTGACGGTATGAAGATGATCATAACCGGTTGCACCGACCTTTGTTAGCTAACTTTATTTTGAATTGAGTACAAAATTGAGTTTAGAATAATCTGCAATCTGTATAAACGGCTATACATTTTTCAAATAATAAAGCTGCATTGCCAAGTTGTTGATGTTTCCTTAGAAATAGAGATTTTTATAAGCTCTCCTTCAACTACTTATTCGAAAAGACATTTGACCAGTATTCAGAATTCTATTTTCGTGATGTCACAGAATTTCGGCAATCGTTAGTCTTTGCAACACGTTGAGTAGAATTCTATTGTCGCTTTCAGTTTCGGAAATTATTGTATAGGTATATATCTTTTTAATCAACCTTCTACGTCCACTGCTGGACATAGATGTCTCTCAGTGAGGGGATTTTGGTCTACTCTCTCTCCCATAGTGACCGGTCCTCGTGCGGGAGAGGTGCCGCGTTAATAGGGCAATCGGGCCACCCATTCTAGTACTGACCGGAGACAACGAAGCTTAACTCTCCTAATCGTACTGGACTGGGGTACCTAGCTACCACAACTCGGAATGTTTGTATTGTATATTTACTATGTTAAAAATATTCACCGCTTGCTGTCATTAATTTGATAAAATTGTATAATCGATTTGGCAGGAATTGCAGTAATTTTAACTAGGACGCGCTAGCGCGTCCTCGGTAGCGAAGGAGTTGAGCAATGTTAGAAGTGCGTAAATCTACAAGCAAGCGTTATTTGTTGCTTAGAGATGTGACATCACAAAAATGGAATTCTGCATAACATGATCCCAGCACTGATCTCTTGCTTAAATTCAGATTAATATTTAATTACAGTAGCAACATATCCTTTCTACATATTCTAATTATATCAAGCTTTATTGTTCTGTGTTTACGTTAGTCACTATTTTAGTTAGAAACTTCAGGGATGATAGGCATTATAAGTTTTCATATTTCAATTTTAAATTTGATTTGTAAGTTCAAACTGCTTAGGATTGATTTTTTTTTAGATTATTATACTTTTCTTTAGATCTATGTTACTTACATAATTCACCTCTGTCTAGGCCTAGCAAATATTTAAGGAAAGGTGGAAAACTACCATCTTCGATACAAATGCTGTTCTACTTTAAGAACTCTTTAAGAGCGTTTTAAGCAATCCATATTTTTGTGAATATTCAATACATTCGCGTTCTTCTTTGTTTTTAAAAATACTGTTATAATACTCTAGTGGGCTATTTTACCAAGAATAGTCATACAATAATCCCAATTTTTATTAAGGATGTCCTACATCTAAACTGCTGTCGAAATTAACAACTACAAACATATAACTTGAGGTAGGGTGTTGCAAAGTATTCTGAATAATTCAGAATATTCTTTTCATCTTCAATAGACAAAATAAGGTATGGCCAAGCTTGTGAGTACCTACTACATACAAAAATACTTGTACGTCTGTACGATGATTTAAAGTTATGCAATCATTCTGATTCTTCAAGAAAAGTCTGCATCTTGGCAACGCAGCATCAAAACTGCAGGCATTAAACAACAACGCCGAATGATAATACTTAAAAGAGCTTGGATTTGATTTTCTACATGAAAAAGGTTTTGCCTTTAACGCGGTTAAATACACAGGAAAATCTAAAATTTTACATTTTATTTTACATGGGAAATTCAAAGCAATATAGATGTATTTCATTTTAAGACACTCGGTATAAGAAAGTCAATGGTATCAAGTACAAACAAAGTTTACCAAAGGTTGCATTTCAATTAAATTTTACAGTAGTGGCCGAATTTTGAAATTTCTTTTGTTATAGATATGACTCCATAACAACAACACGAATCAACAACTTCGGGTAGATGTAGAAAGAATACACATTCGAATGTTTAAGTTAGTTAAAGTGCTTGCTCATTTATTCCCTTACATTTTAAATTTTATAATATTTAAGCTTTCGTTCATTCAGTTAAAAATTGATTTTTAAGCTTCTAGAAAACAAAATTAAGTCTTCATTCGCTTAGACTTATCTGTGATATACAAGATGTTAACAGAACGTCTTCCGGGTTGGGACCGTGTCTTTGTTGAGGCAGAACTCAACGTTTCACCCACTTTTTTAAGGGGCTTCATCAGGAAGAAAAGGGGGACACTAAAAGAGCAGGGTAACTCAACGCGTCAATCACGCCAGAGGCGTAACTCTTTTAGCAAGAGGAATAAAGGCACGTAACTCAACTTGTCAACCAAACCAGAGACCTTCCTGAGGCGGGTTTCCTCATGATGAAGCCCCTTAAAAAAGTGGGTGGAACGTTGAGTTCTTCTGTCTCAATAATGACACAGTCCCAACACGGAAGGAAGATGTTCTCTTAAGCCATATATTGCCACCGTCCTTTTAAAAGGACATCATAAAATTTCCTGTAAATGGCTTAGTTACCGTGCATTTTGACAGATGGCGTATTAGTACATGAAATTGCAATATGAAAGCATGTTAAATCAGTTGGTACAGAGCACGTGCAAGTGTTGTGATCGTAGCTAATTGCTTTGAAATTTGTTGCTTTTTGAAGGCCAACGGAATGGATAATTTACGGTAAGTTTAAATTATTATCTTATATTGTAAATGTTGATATTTTTGGAATATTACTCTGAAACCCATTATATTTTACATATTAACCAGTAAATGAATAAATAACGTCATCTTTTTGGAGTTATTACAACAAAACTTTGACTGTCCTTTATAAAGGACAGTGACTAAATAAGGTATTATAGTCTGTTTTCAGAGGAATAAAATCAAATGAAAAGTTTGTAGTAGACCTGCTTGTCAGTGAACAATTTTTGTATCGCTCCTCCGAAAAAGACAAAATATAGTTCAAAATTCTTTTTTATTAGGTCTTGGAAAAACCCTCTAACACAGCACGAACTGCTAGAGGAGGTAGACAATATAGAGAATGACAGTGAATTACCAGAAAGTATAGTCATTTTCTCACCTGAAAATGCTAACAACGAAAATAGAGACGAAGACAGTGGCGAAGAAGACACTGTCAATATAGATAATTTACCGGGTAGCCAATTACGTGCAGAAGCAGAAATAGAAATCGCCTATCGTCAGCAGTGATAGCGAAGATGATCTTCCGCTGGCTACTCTTGTAAAAAAGAGGAAGAAAATTGCATCCAAGCCAGTAAAAAATAAAAGTCAAAAGCAGTTTGTGTGGACGAAATCAGATATAACTTCTTCTATGCCTGATTGGAAAATTATACATGGGCCAAAATACCAATTATCACCCGTAGACACTTTTTTCCAATTGACTTGCTGGTTCGATATTCGAATTTATACGCAAGGTCTCACAATCGCGAAGAAGATATTTTTTTCAACGAAATACTTTGCTTTGTGGGAGTATTACTATTGAGTGGCTATGTCAGTGTGTCACGGCGTGAAATGTATTGGGAAAATGCAGATGATTCAAACAATAAACTTGTTTGCACTGCTATTTCGAGAAATCGTTTTAGATTCATTATGCAGAACATTCATTGCAATGACAATTCTACGCTAGATAACGATGATAAATTCTCTAAAATAAGCCCGTTAATTGACATCCTAAATAAAAAATTCGTAGATTTGGCGCCGCCTGAAGAAATTCATAGCATAGATGAGTCAGTGGTACCGTATTTTGGGCGACATGGAACAAAGCAGTTCATTCGGGGAAAACCCATAAGGTGGGGGTATAAACTATGGATGGGAACTGCAAGACTGGGCTACATCGAGTGGTTTGACCCATATCAAGGCTCTTCAACGACGCTACCGGAAGAATACAACTGTTTAGGTTTAGGTTCGAGCGTTGTATTACAATTTGTGGACGTGCTCGATGGTAAAAATCTCAATTTACCCTACGACCTATACTTCGACATCTACTTGAAGAGCTAAAATCGAGAAGAATTAAAGGAACTGGAACAATTAGGGAAAATAGAGTAGGGAAAGACTGCCCGGTTTTACATTCGAATAATATAAAGAAAAATGAACGAGGCGTTTTTGATTATGCTTCAACAAAGGATAATGAAGTGATAATCTGCAAATGGCATGACAACAGTGTTGTCACGATCGGATGAAATAACACTCAAGTGTACCCAACAACATCGGTAAAAAGATTCTCTCAAAAAGAAAAGAAGAGGGTGTATGTCCAGCAACCAAACATTATAAAAAGATATAATGAAAACATGGGGGGTGTGGACCGGGCCGATGAAAACATAAGCTTGTATAGAGTATCAATTAGAGGAAAGAAGTGGTATTTTCCTCTAATAAGCCAATGCATAGACATGGCTGAGCAGAATGCCTGGCAAGTTTACAGAATCAATGGTGGAAAATTGGATCATCTGGGGTTTAGAAGAGCTGTTGCTCGAGGTATCTTGGAATCCTTCAAAAAAACTACCAAATCAGGACCATCTAGAGCATCAGCCAATCTACACGACTACTCAAGGTTTGATGGAATGGGCCACTTTATCCAGTACAAGGAGAAACAAATTCGACGTGTTTTATGCCATAAGAAATGTAATTTTGAGAGCCGAAAATGCTCTGTAGCACTACACCCAAAAGACTGTTTTTTAAACCATCACACTAATTAAGTCGTGTATTGTATCATGTTTAACTTTCTAAATGTTCCGTTTATTTCTTTATTTTGATTTTTTTATGTAAAAATACCTTAATAAATCAATAACAGCAATGGTAGTTCATTTTGCCACTGGCCTTTTAAAAGGACACCTATTATTAATTTAAGAAACTACAAAAGTTAGAAAAAAAAATCTAATAGAATCTCATTTTCTTTTCATTATAACTATAAATTTACACTTGATAAAAAAAATTCTTAAAAAAATAGTTCCGGCAATATCTGGGTTAACACTGACACTAACCGTGGAAGTATACGAATTCGATATATAAGATGTAAGCGAAAACAGCCACTTTATTTTGTTCTTATTTTTTGGGGCTGAAAAATGAAACTCGCAGGTAAGACGCGGCTTTTAAACCATAAAGCAATTTAGTAATATTTCCGGTTTCGCCGGAAATTACCTCAACTTTCGATTTGTAAATATAACACCCTGTATATTTTTACACTTTTGGAATCCCCAGGAAATTTTGAATCTGAATATTTAACTTTCCCAATTTTTAATAAACTACTACGTAATTTTAAAATTTTCCATCAAGAGTGCTTATGACCTTCAAATAAAGATTCTTATTGATTCATTTATATAATAACATTTAAAAAAATTAAGGAATTTTGTTCAGCTTAGAATGTTTTGAAAAAAAAAACAGTGAAAATTTAACTAACCGTCAAAAGAAGTCCAATTACTTGAGTCACTGTTTTTAGTTGTTTTTGCCAAAGAGTTCTTTCTACCTAAGTTTTTTTCTGAGTTTTCTGAATTTTGGGAATTAATAAAAAACTTTGGTTCAGGTTCATTGCACTCTTTATTGCAAAATACAATTTTGAGAAAGTTCGCGAAAAATTCGACATTTTTTTATAATCGTTTCTATAAATTTTCAAAATGAAAAAAATAACGTTAATTGCCAAAACTGTCACTTTTTTCTGAAAGTATCTTGTGGCGAATTTTACATTTTATACTCTTTTATAAGTATTTCACCACTACTTATTAAAAATAAGAAATTAGCAATATCAAAATTTGTCGAACAAACCAAAATAAGTTTAAGTATTTTTCCCGAAAATGCCACGTTTCATTTCTCCATTCATATTTAAACAATTTGTGTATTTCAGCACCGCCAAATGTTTGCTGTTTCTTTCTTACTTAACCCTTTTAAGTAAAGTACTAGCAATTTTGGCTTTTCTATTATTCCCAATATTTCTATCCTTGTCTGGTCCATTTTGACGTATCCAGTCCGATTACCTTATTATTTACAGTTAGTTATGTAGTCCTTTTCAGAAATAACTTTCGTGTGTTATATTTGAAGATGTTAAAGCTATGTTTCCTTATTTTAGACAATGGCACATTGTCGATATTCATAAAATGTAACAAACCTTTTCTGAAAAATTTCCAAAAACATCTTTTATTCAGTTTTTTATTTATGTGTTGAAACATTTCTTTAAATTAAATTTGACCGTATTTTAAGTAACAAAAGCCATGCCTACGTACGTTTAACTAAATAAGGGCAAATATGAGAAGTACTATCATGTAGGCAAAACATTTTCCTTCCCTTATATTACGAAACACATTTAAGAGGGAAATTTCATAATGCTTTGTAAAGGTCAATGTATTGAAGGTGCAGATATTATCTCCACAGGGTTTTGTCTCGAGGGAAGTGTAAGGGGTGCTTCAGGGGCTCTTGCCAACAGGAAAATAATCGTTCGGAGGTAGGTTCTTGATAGAAGATGCTACTCTAAAATTATACTTGAAAGACGTAGACGTAGGTGCCGAAAGCGATATTGATTTACTACTCTTTCGCTAATTTATAAGTACTCAAGATGTACTTTTTAAGGTTTAAAGGGCTTAATGTCGTAAAGTGTCTTTTAAAATTTTTCCTCTCCCGGTTTTAGTATTTACTTTTTAATAAATTAATTTATTTTCTGAAATAATGAATTTCGTCAATAAGTTTCTCAACAGTCCTAAATATCTAATTTAGTTTCTTCCTTTTTTTTAAGAGTTTTTTTTTTGGATCAATGATCATGACAAGATACTAAACTATAAATTCGATTTTTATATATTTGTACGAGTATAACAGTTTGATATAATGTCCGTTTCAATTTCTTTTTTACGCTTTTATGAACACGTTTACAGGACGTTTAGCTCTATTACTTTAATATTTAATTCATTGATTAAGTATATTATGTATTTTATGAAATCGTTTGTAATTGTAAATATAGTACGGTTGCGAAGGAGCAAAGGGCCGCCCTTAAAATTGGCATACATAATTTTAACTTCAACTCAACGCCTAAACACTTTTACTTAAAATCTAAGTTAAAAATAAAAATTATACTGACACACAAGCATTACGTTTTTAGTATTTAAACTTACTTTAATAATTATAAAAGATGTTGCAAATGTCTACCTTCTTCGTGTTACGAGACATTTTTTGCCAAAGAATCTTATTATGTTCTTCCACGATTCATTTGCATAAAAATTGTGTTTTTAAAAACGGAAACAAGAAAAAGTCTAAAGGACAAGATTTTGGTAGATAGAAATCTTTTGTCAGAAACTTTTCGCAATAAATTCAAGTTGGTACGAGCAACATGGGGTCGGACATTGCACTGACAGATCAACCTCATCATTATAAAAATTTTTGTTCTTAAGGAAACATTGTTAGAAACAGATGAAATAATGAATAATAAAATTATAGCACAAATATAAAATGTGACAGTTGCCTACAATTTTGAAGTAAAAATAACATGAGCCAATTTTAAAAACATCAATTTGCTTCTTCCTTTTAATTACGCTTTACTTAGTTCCTGCTATAATGTTTGATACGTTTCTAATTACATTCCTGCCGTAAGATTTTTGGAAAGACTTGGGGCCTAAAGCCAAAAATGATCTATTGGTCATATGAAATGGCTGTAAAGCCCGTCGTCACGTATGCCTCTTTGGTATGGTAGCAGAAAACAGAACAAGGTGTAGCTGCTGGTAAGCTACTTAAACTACAAAAGGCTTGTCTGTTTAGGAATTATAGGAGCCATGAGCTCCTGTCCCACAGCCGCGATGGAGGCAATGCTAAACCTCCTACCCTTACATTTATGTGTGCCTTAAGACTGCAACAGGTAACTCAATATAAACCTTGAAACTTGATTGGTCACTTAAGGATTATCAACAAAATTCAATTAGAGTCCGCGACGAAACCCATAGATATAATGCCAGTAAATATAACTTCAACTGCTCTTTTCAAGTGGTAATTAATAACCGCCAGGAAAACAAACTGCAAATATCACGCAGCAAACATATGGTACACAGATGGCTCCAAGATGAATGAAGGAGTAGGCTTAGGCAGTCTATAGCCTAGGTGGAGGATATCAAAATCCTTAGGTAATACTGCAACCATTTTCCAAGCGGAAGTATATGCTATAGATCTTTGCGCCCAAGAGTACATTAATAGTTATTTACGTAATCAGTTATGAAAAGAGCGATATTGTTTGACAAGTCGTAAGTTTGCCAAAACGAGTGTTAGCGAGTTTTGCAAATTACAAAAGTTAACTGTTATGGCTCTATAGCCAGACTGTTCTCCAATATCATCAAAAGTAAAATTGAAGCAGACTGTTTATAAAAGTTTGAGCCGGCCCTGAAGCTTGCAGAGTCCGTTCAAGTAACGTCAGATCAGCACACTCCTTGCTGCTGCGGAATATTTCGGAGAAATCCTAAATTGAAAGACCAAATAGGATGGCGCAATATTTTGTTTAGTATGTTTCTTTGTTAAGAATCCGGGGAATCACCGGATCAGGAACAAACAACGCCAGCTTGGCGCCGTTCAAGGTTTCACCCCGCGCCCGAAGTCGCGTTTGTGCATCTCCTTTTATCATCCTTCGTTTTACGGAAAAATAGCAAAGTACCTCAGACTCAGAGTATAGCAAACTTTGACATCTGTCGGTCAATGGCGAATTACTGTTCCCCGAATTTTTTGTAGAAAATTCCCGTTTTATATATCAGCCTTTCGTTTTCGTTTAGTTTTTCGAGGGAAAACTCGTACGGCATACTTGTCGGATTATCCCAGAGAGTGTCGTTTATTTCGTACCGGGAAATATAAGTTTTGTGTTGGAAGTTCGGTTTAAGTTTGACGTTTGGTGAAGTTAGTTATCATTCCACATAGTTTTCGTTTTTGGATTAAATCATCTATACCACTTGAGGGCATCTTGTTGTCTTCACATCTGCTTCCGGAAGAAGGACTCCATCCCTTCTTTTCTACGCCGACTGCTGTTATCTCTCCCTGTGGTTTAAAGCTTACATCTTCTAAGGGCCCTGACAACTAAGCCCTTCCCAGGTAAATACTTTAGGTTGTCTTTACTGCCGATTGTAAGTGTATCAATTCAAGCCTTAATTCAGTACCGTATTTTGTGATTCACTCGTGGATCAGGCACCGACAATTATTGTATGAAAATCAAGTACTTAAAGCATCCTTTCTTTCGTTTATGTTGTTCAACGAAGTGTTTAAGTCTTCAACTAGTGTGTATTACCTTTTTGCTTTAGTGTTCATAGTTCAGAAAGAAAGTGGCGTGACGATTACGTATTTCATGTTGCATGTGTGTAATTATTAAATTATTTCTAATTGAATTTGTGGCTTAAATTTTGTTATCACCACCATTCTTTTGACTGCGATTAAGGAAGCCTAGCTGTAAATTATATTTGCCATAAACTGAATAAATGTGGCATCCCTTAATCACCCTTTCACGTAAATTAAGATAGAATTATAAATTTATTTTGTGTCATATTTTGAATATTGCTTGCATTCATTAAATTTCATTGTCAATTTATTATCGCCTTTTATTTGTATTTTATGTCTATTGTGTAATAACTGTGTATAGCTGTAAGCCTGGCCCATCAGTAGCAGTTTTATTTCAGTAAATAAGGGTAAGTACATCCAGCAATAGGGTGCAGCCACCCCCAACCCCTTTCGAGCCCGAAAGAGCAATCTGCGGTACGCTCTTCATCATCATCTTGGGCGATTTTCCATAGTGGCGCCCATTTTCATCCCGATTACGACCATCCCTATTTGAAGGGTTTAGCGTTTCGAACCCCCCTTATTCACTGCTTGCTAACCGAGAGCCACAGGACTTCGACGTCCCTTATAAGTGTCGTAGTGTGGAATTAGCACGTGACAGACTAAATATAAAAGAAAAACGAGCAACTTAGTGAAAAGAGCCTACGCAAGTAACTACGCAAGAATCAAGGTGGGAAACAAAATGAGGAAGGCCATGAGAATATCAAATTGAAAGAAACAAGACTGTAGTTAGTAACCGCTGCTAATGTAAATATTGAACAAGCCTTGAAAACACAAAGCACGACCGAACCATATTCGCCCAAGATCAGCAGAATAGCTATGGAGAAATTGCTATAATAACTCTTGGTGGCATACCTATTATAGAGCGAAAACCTCGGTCTGAACACAAAAAAAAACCTCTTTCATGGCTTGGATGAAAACACTGTATTTTATAGAGCTAAAATATGGTCAATGGCAAAATCTATTAAATACAAAATTAGAATCGTAGGGTTGGGATACATGATAAGATGTTTCAGGGCTGCAAGAAGAAACAGACTGAAAGCTGAAGACGTTTTGAGAAGAATAGAAATAATTAACCTAATCACCAAAACTTTGGAAAATCGAGCTCTCCAATGCGATGAACATCAAACGTACGCCGAAGAAACAAATGATCCAGGAAAGTAATAGAATGGCACTCAAAAGGCAAAAGAAAAATAGATCGATCAGCTTTAAATTAGGACACCTAGAGATTAGGAGAAAAGGAAATTATGGAAACATCAAACAGCAAACCCAAGAGGCAAAATGAAGAAAAAAAAGAAATCTTAGAATTGAGTTAAATTCTTGAATCTTCTAAGTTCTTTTTTTTAGGTTTTACAACTTCTCTGCTTCCTTTTCGTTATTTTCCTCTTTCTGCAAAGCGATTGAATTTACGGCCTGTTGCACTTTCTTAATTTAAATTTTCTCATTCTACGCATTTCATTTTGGGACTTTTAAATTATTAAACTTCAAAATTATCATTTAGGAACAATTCGTGATACACGTTTTATTGTTTTACGTGCGATTTAAACCGTACGGGTGTTCTGTGTTGGCATGTTATTTCTTTGCATTTCAACTAACCCCACTAACCTTAAATTTTAAGAAATCTGGGGTTCTAGGAAATCTAAACATCTTGCACAACTTCTTTATTTTAATTAAATGACTTATATGTTAATATTTTTGAAACAAACATGCATGTCGTCCGTCGTTATCGTTCTTTTTAAATCATCGCACCATCTCATCTATGGTCGTCCACTTTTTCTATGTCCCATGTATACATGTATAGTCTCCATTGCTGAATTGTTGAATTCCACCTGTTATCATTCCATTTCAGATTGGCTATTTTTATTGCAACATCCTCGACTTTTGTTCTGGCTCTTATCCAGAATCCAGGCATTTCTCTTCTTGCCCGTTAGCTTCACCCTCAACATCACTCTTTCCATGGCTCGTTCTGTTTTGGACAGTTTCTCTACATTGACTTTAGTAAATTTCGAGGTTTGACAGCCGTATGTCATGATAGGTAGAATGCATTGGTGGCATTTTAAAGTTTTTGAGGATGCATGAAGTTCTTCCTTATTTAGTTTTAGGATCTGCCCCAGATATTCGTCGAGTGCAACCGTTAACCACAACGTTTCTTATTTTACCGGTATTTGTCATTACCTTGATTTTTGGAATATTCATTTTTAGGCTAATAGTTTCAGATGCTTCTACTAGTAACCAAATTGTGTATTTCGTCGTGTGTGTTGGCGATTAAGACGACATCGTCGGCTAATCTTAGGTGGTTCAATATCTTACCTTGATGTTAATCCCATATGTAGACTAATTCAATGTTTTGAAGACATCCTCCATTGCCAACGTAAACAGTTTTGGGGATATCACATCCTCTGCCCGACTCCCCTTTTAATTAATGTGAGATTTATATTTTCGTCTAATTGAACTGTCATTCTTGTAAATGTTGTGTATTAGTCGCCTATATCGTGAGTCAATTCGACAATTGGCCAAACTTAAAGATTTACACAATTTTACTCAATATTTTTAAATCTTAAGGTTACATGTCAATCGAATCTGAAGACTGTATGTTATTGCTTGGGTAGAATTAGTTAAAATTGAATTCTTTTAACTGATGTGTTGTATAGTATTAAGTATTCAAAACAATATTTGTAGATAGAAGTACCAAAGATTAATCACAGGCTATAGTATTGTTATTTGTGTTTGTTTCTCAACTAGAAACTGAGAGGAAGACTAATAGCCGATTGAACCAAGGGCTGAATATGTTCAATATTAGTTACTTTGACGAAAACGCATCGACTTTTTGATTACAGCAACTGCCATAAATACCTCAGGTTAGAAACGATCTTTTTCAAAAAGCTAACAATTAGAAGCACACGGGAGTGAGTACAATTATTGTCCACGAAAAAAATATCTGGTGGAAAAGCAGCACAAAAGAAATGTGAAGTCAACGGACTTCCATTTGTAAAATTTTTATTATTTTGCTTTATTATTGCTTAATGTAAATTTTTCGATAAATAAAAGAAAAAATGCGTATTGATCCTTATTAAAGGTTTTATTTTTTGTTGTTCATATATAAATTCAGCGCCAAGAGCTTTTCAGTTGTTCTTTTATAAAAACATTCGAGTTATTCGCACTTTTAAAGTTTCCCCTTCAAGCAGTTTATAATCTTAAAAATTAAATTAAAGAATAACAGACCGCTAAATACAGTAAGGTCTTGAATTTAAAGATGTTTGTCTTAATTAAAGTACGGTTTTGAATTCGGTTAAGTCTATCAAGTAAGTTTTAGTCGTTCTTAAGATTGCCCTGAGTTGTTATAAAATTACTTTCAGAGAGAACTTAAGTATCTCGTTAAGTTGGAACAAAGATATTTTCGAGTGTTTGTGTAAATTACCGAAACGTAATGCGGAATTTAAATGAATTACTTAAGAGAAGTTAAATTTTTTTCGGGATTCTAATTAGTTTAGTGTAATTGAATAAGTCTAACTCTCCTACCTGAGAGCGTGCGGAGTCTTTGACGGAACTGTTCATTTCGTGCGAGTTACGTACAACAAATTCAAATGTTTACTCGCAAGAATAAACTTAATTTTAGTGTTTTCTCTTGGAAATTTTCCTCGTTTAATTAGTAGTGCTCTAGTATTAATGGAAATTTCAGAAAGCACACGGTGTCGTATTCCCTGACAAGTTTAATCGCGACATAAATTCCGTTTTATTTTAATTGACGCCCCGTTGAAAATGCCCAAAGAAATGTTTGAAAATGTTTCGCACCGGATAACGAAGAGTTTCTTAGTTTACTGTACTGTTGCATCGTCGTAATTCACAAAGACGCTTTTACTTCTTATTTCTCTTAAGCTCAACCACGAGATTTTACAGCTTGCCTCTTGACACCCCCTTTTATACTCGGATTTCACGAACTTTGACTCTGCCTTCAAGGTAATTTTACTTACTTCCAGTCTCAGCTAAAAATATACCGTTTCCACTAAGAGGAAAATTCACATCAAAATTGTCGTGTGGCACCCAAAATCGTCCTATTCTTTGCCATTTTTACTTTAAATACAGGTGCCATAGTCCGTCTCAACCTTTGAAAGAAGTCCAGCCCTTACGAAAAATACAGCAAAATCAACGAAGATAAACGTGGTCCATAAGAATCCATACTTCATTTTAAGATTGAGACAGAGTATAATAATAAAAAATTAAACTCGCCCAATGATTGTTTTTTGAACATTTACAAGCATAAACAGATATCGAAACAGCAACAATTTAGTAAACTAAAACTTTTGAACGTCTATTGAAATCAAGTTCTAATCTCACACAATCATTCTCTGTGGGAAGTTTGCAGCGATAATGCTGTTATCTTACTGTAAACAAATTGCTTAACAAAACTTTAAATGAAAGCGTCAGAGTTTGGAGTTGTGAGTGAGAAAGTATCAAATCGTTGTTTATTTTAAAAGATTTCCAAAGAAACATTTCAAAAGTGGGGGATATCCGTCTTGAGTTCAACTGAAAACAAATCTATGTAAACAGCAGGTAATCGAATAACATTTCAGTAATTGAAAACACAACCTGCCTTAACATTTTTGAAAAGAGAATTTAATCCTCGATCCATTAGCGAATAAATATACAGGGTGTTCCATTTAAAAAAACAAAGTTATACATTTTTCCTGAAAAACAGTAGGCCATGAAAAATAATTGATTATGCCATTTTATAGAAGAATTACTACTAAAAGCTATTTCCTCTGACTTTTTCTTGAATTTCTAATAATAAACGAGATATAAGCTGGTCAATGAAAAATCAGACATCCTGTATAAATAGGCTGTTTATGGGCTCATGACGGTCGCAGAATGGTCAGAAGAAGTGCCGGAGAAAGGAGAGACATGCAGTTTTCTATAGAACGACATACCGCTCTTACTCAAGTGTGATGGTATGGGGGGCTATCTGCCATGGAAGTAGATCTCCTCTAGTAATTATTCGAGGAACGCCAAATGCAATTGGTTACATCAATAACGTGCTGGAACCAGTATTAGTTCCATATCTTCAACAACTGGTAAATCCCATTTTCCAGCAAGATAATGCGCGGCCACATACCGCTAGGGTTACTATGGAGTTTCTGGAAAATGCTAATGCTGATCGGCTTCCGTGGCCTTCTCGTTCGCCAGACTTATCATAAATCGAACACGTGTGGGATATGCTAGGACGCAGGATCGATTATTTACAACCACTCTCAAACAGTGTAGATGTTCTCCAGCAACGGATTTTAGAAGCTTTGGATACGATACCACAAGCTACTATTGATTCGCTTATTGCAAGTATGTCTAATAGACATAGTGTAAGAAACGCAGGAGGATCGACGCATTATTAGTGTTTAAAAATTGTCGCAATAATTGGATCTTGCTGTAATTTTCATCGTTTCTTAGCACAAATAAAATATATCTTTCATGAAAATTTCATTTAAATTTGCCAACGTTTACTGGGTGTTCATTTACTTATGGCGGCCAGTATATTTTGCTTTGGTTTTCTACATGTTAATTTTAAACCATTAATTAAGTGCCAAAAATGACTAGGGTCAATAATCAGAAAAAGCTTTATTCAGTGATCATAATACTTTGGCCACATACTGTAGGTTACAGCGCCTAAAGTCGCTCTTCCCCTGCCATATCTTAAGCTTAAATTTATGTGATTATATGATATATTACGAAATAGCTTCTTATAACAAAAGCCATAACTAGGAATTCTTATCAAGGGGGCTTAATTTTAAGGAGCTTTTACGTTCGAAATATATTAAGGAATAAATCAGAAACTTATTAAATTTTTGTCTCTATTTTTTATGCTTATTGGAAATTTAGCTAAGTAGATTCTTAAGGGTTTTAATGCTCTTAACCCTCTCTAAATAGTTCTCTACTTATTAAGTACCTAATTAGAAAACAAAGGTTAGAAATTAGATGCAACATAAGAAACATAAAAAGTAAACGTTAGTGTACAAGTCAAATACTTGAAATAACGAAGCTGTTTTAAAAAACATTTGCAATTATTATATCAACAAGTTCCTTAAATTTGTTTTATAATTTTTTTTATAGATGGTATATGGGACAGTAAGAAAAAAATTAAACCTCTGGAAATAATGCGTTATTACAAGGTTTTAATTTTAGGGTAATAACATTCTCTTAGTTATGTACTTTACGAAAGGCGATTTAATATGAAATTAAAAAATTTAACTAAGCAACAGATTTTTATCAAAAAGCTAAATACTAATAAAAGTGTAACAGTCATTAAAATGCTAAAATCTGGATTAACTAGAGGAGAAACGAAAAAATACAATTTTTTTGGTTGATGTTTAATTCATTATGTAAAAACTTTATGAGGTTTAGAAAAATGTGTATCCAAATTTAAAGATTTGGTTCTACAAAGTAATGTTCTTATTTTATACATCATAAAAGACCTCCAAACCTTCACAAATAAATGCCTAAGATATTTATGTATGTATATATTATCTGTACCCTCTTATACCTTTCGGTGTGTTGGAGGCTCTACGAGTTAATGCGCCGTTTATACCAACATACTGCACCATGTGTATGTATGATGTATGTGTAAGACCTTGTTACTCTACCTCCTAGGCCGCCGTTAATTAGGTGCTCAACGACGAATGGTCACCAGGGCGTTTCGAACCAAGGACTAGCGCAACGCTAAGCTGATGCTCTACCACTACGCCACCGCGGCTATGCCTAAGCTAAGTAGGAACGCACCAACCAGACTTCCATCAGTAACCAAATTATACAAAGTAAATGGAGATGGATTGGACACACGTTTCGAAGACCAAACAACCACATAGCAAAGACAGGTCCTAGACTGGAACCCACAAGTATAAAGAAAAGCAGGTAGACCCAGAAACACATGGACGAGAACACTGGAGAAGGAGCTAAAACATCATAGGCTTAGGAAACCAGCAGAAATACTGGCTCCCCGATGCGGGCAGTGCCACTATCTGTTTTGCTGCTTTATACCCGCCATCTTTCGTTAAACATCAAAGGATCACAGTAATTAACTGATCTTGGAATACGACTTAACTTTTTATACATATATGCTACCTCTTTTAGTTTTAGTTCAGGCTGTAGTTTATAGAATTTTTATGGAAATAATGATTGGCATTTCTTTTTAAATAGGTCTCTTTGCTAGACTTTACCGCCCATGGGGATTAGCCAGTCGATATCGTTACTAGAAGCACATAGGCCTCTTAATAAAGGTAATTAATGTGGTTAGAGCATGCTTTATTACTGTGTGTACGTAATTTCAAAGACTGAATACACCTTGAGACCAAAACCGTTAGGCTAGCTAGCATGACAGGTGTTGAGAATCGAACCCACAACCTCTGGCTTCGTAATTTAGTACTAGAACACTGAGTTACCCTAGCCCCTTACTCAGTATTTTTAAACGCTACAAATGAAATAACCATCTCTAAAAAGACTATAAGAAAAATTGGCAGTAAACTATAAACGGCTAAAACGACTGGGAAAACAAGTTGAGAGGAAATCGAAGACACGTAATAAGATATTTAAATACAAAGTTCAAAGAAAACGATGATATGGCAGACTAGGAAAAAGACAAAAGAACCAGTAATAAGAGATGTAACAGATACTTACTTATTACTTACGTAATACCTGAAGAAAGAAAAAGAAAAACAAGACAAGGAGAAAACGTTAAGTTACAATGATTTAAAATTAAATGTTAAATATTTATGTTGTTTGAAGCATTTCGGATGTTTACGGTTTTTCAAACTAGTATTAGTAGTAAGTCAAACAAAAACTGAATTGTATTAAACAACAAAAAATTGAAAAAAAATAGAAATTAAATTTGTAAGGATTAACTTCTTTCTTAAATGTATTCCATAAGATGAATTGTGAAAAACCAACGATGATTCACATTATCACTTCCAGGTTAAGGTATTTGTAACGGAAGTTATTAATTATTGTAAATGTCAAAAACTCAAAAACATAAGGCAGAGGATTAGTCAGCTAAAATATTACTTTAAATAACAAGAATTAAGTGGTTTTAGTTGAAAAGAAATCAAAGACATCTTATTGTTAAACCTAACAAATTGATTACAAAATCGATTACCCTGAGTACTTTCCTGATTGAAAAATGTACCTTTCGTTCTTTACAAACTGTAAAACAAACGAAAGGACAACACAAACATGACAGTGTAATTCTATCCGAGACCTAAGTGATGAAAGACGTCTAAACTAGTAGATCACTACTAATTTCATCAGAAGTTGTTGACAATAAAAATAATAGGATGACCTCGATTTTTCTCGACAGTACACAATTAAAGAGAACCGATACAAGTTTTTGTTGTTAGAACAAAAAAAAAATAAAGCTAAAAACTTTGAAGAGCTTCAGACACAAGTGCATCTATCAACACGTGTTCATGCGGTTCTCGACAAACTCTGCTTTAACCTCGTTTGTGAGGGTGAAAAGTCAATCAAATGGACTCTGCCGACACGACAAGGAAGTACGTCCTTTAATGCGAATGCGCAGCCGCTAGGGGACAAACTTAGAGATATCCATCCCGTCAATAGCCTCAGCAAACAAATCTAAAATGCTGTCAATAAAAGGGATCGCGTGCTAAATGGAGACGTTTTTTTTATATCTTTTTCTGTTAGTTATGCTAAAAATAGCTCTCCTAAAAGTACACTTCACTGATGGAACTTCCCAGAATGCTTATCAAAACCCTATTTTCCTTGGCCGAACCTTTTTCAAACAATGTAAAGGCCCACCAAGACACCGACGTTCTGTAAACTTATTCTGAAGGACGCTGTTAACCCTCCCACTCTGAATTTGGTCAATTTTGTCACAGAAAATCGAACATCATATCAAGAAGACGTTGGATTATAAAAGGTCATCACAAAGAACGTCGAAAGTTTATGTATTTTTGGAATGAGACTGTGCCTTTTACGAAATTTTATTAAAAAAATTGTTATGTGCAAGTCGCACAGTGGCTTTTGAAGCGTGCGAAATCCAATTTTGCTTTTAAAATAATTAACAGATTTTTTTTTAATTCATAAAGCTATTAACTCGAAGGGTTACATATTAAAGTTAACCCTCTCGCTGATTTTGAAACAATGCTGTACATGAGAAGTTAATATCGTTAGTAATGGAACAATCGGAAGTTTTACTCAATGTAGATGTGTGAGCTTTGAAATTTGATACAGGTGACCATGTTGTTTCTAAAAGTAAAAGTATGTACGTCGTATTTTCAAAACAGTTTGGTTTTAATTTATTCAAAAATGCAACTAGAAAATATATCGCAGTTGCGAAGAGGCAATGATCGTCATCTAAACTGTAAATAATAGAAAACAAATAGAATCATGTCAAACACTTTACGATAAATAACACGCAGCAGACCTAACAAAGCCACGTGTCTGGTTCGAAAAGCTATTTTAATTTTGTTTGCTGATGGTATTGGCTGCACTACTTCAGACTACAGTAACACAATAAAAGCAATACGGCGAAAACCGCAGAAATCGATTAACGCTATAGAGAGCTGAGTTTGTGTGAAAATTTAATACTTAAACATAATGCACTTAAAAACCGAAATTATCAAGCATGCGGCACAATTTCATACACGAGTGTATCTGCATCCATATATGTTTGTTTTTGTAGAATACAACAACCGATAATTATGTGCATTAAATTTAATAAAAAATCTTAGATTATGTGATAGGTCATTATTAGATGATATTCAGGTTAAATCACGTCATGCATCACGTGCTCAGATCATTTATTACTTTTCACTGCTGTTAAATTGTTAACTGCTTAACAACTAGGAAACTTAGGGCCAAACTGATTCATTAACCACAAGATAAATCAGTTTTAGAGAATAATAAATATAAAATCAACGAAAGCTGGATAAATCAAGAAAACCCCCACATCTCTTTACGGATTAAACAATCCGCAGCTGTTTTATTTTCTCTACAACGATCTAACGGCGTCTATGTAATCATAAAAAGATGTTCTGAAACGCCAACGCGACGTTCACAATTTTTAGTGGATTGCTTCGAGTTTAGACAATACGAGATAGCATAGCCCGAACATTACAGTAATGGTAGCGATCGCCCTTGTGTTAGCGTTATTGGGTTTATAGGAGAAGCGAAACTACAGGCACCAGTTTTGTTCGAACTAAGCCCGTATTCCCGCGGGGAAGTCCTTAATGTTCTAGAAAAATTAAGTTGAACCTTTTAGAAGCTTCGTGCTGTCCATGAATATGAGAGAAGATGATAATTTGAAACCACTGAAAATTAGCAAAGGTTATATTCTGTCAGCTGAAATTGGATTAATTAAATTTTTACCTCAGTGCGGACTAAAAAATTCGATTTTTAAAGGGCTTCTCGGCTTCCTTTTTCTGTTATCTTGATGAAATGTAAATGAACAAAATCATTTTCAAAAAGGATTGCCTAGAACTGCTGATATTCTACAACTTGCAGACGAATTTGCACCAAAGAAACCTTGCAAAAAAATTAAATTTAAACAGGTTGAAATCAATATTCGTCCATAAATTTTCCATAATTTAAGCTATAATCTTTAAAGTAATATGAGCTTTCCAAAATTACTGAATAACCCAGGTCGCTCAAAAATTAAAAATTCTATACTACCATTTGAGATGTCACTTTTCTTAAACACAATTGGTTTCGCTGCGCCCTATAATTGAAATGGAACAAGTGCTTGAGTTTTATGTCCTCGCCCATTAACGTTAAAAAGTTTTAAAACGAAAAATGGAAGATGAACAAGTCAACCTTCGTATATTCTTATTAAGTAAAAAATTTTCTGAGAAATTGCAGGTAAATAAACTCCACGTGACGCACGACGTTGTTCACAGGTACACTAAAATGGAAGAAAATCGTATGATCTCAGAATCCGCCGGTAACGACGCGACATATTTTTCCCCGGATTAACCATACAAAACAACTTCGGTTTTATATTACAAATATAAGCATTACTAAAAATGTGTACGCTAATAGTTTTCGTGATATATTCATTCGCTTTTCTTTGGAGGATAGTTTTACCTTGTCATCCGGGGCTCAATGCAGTAGTTGCTAGTGATGAACTATTTAATTCTTTCGAAATATAACAAAACGCTATGGAACCGGATAACAAAACGTTGGGGAAGAGGCATTTAAAGTATCATTTTTTAAAGCTTGCGGTATAACACAACCTACTATTAAAGCGAATCATAAATTGTACGATCTGTTCCATGTAAAAACCTCAATGATATCAACTGCATATGGCGTGGAATCGGTACGATTTATCGTATCTACCCTGCTTTTTATAAAGGCTACTTTTTTGTGATTTAGAATTTTTGGTGGGCATAAAAAAATCCTTTTTAAATTATATCGTACCTTCCATAACGTCTATTTCGACAATACCAAAACTGAAGTTTCATAAATAGAAGGACAAAGAAACTCCCAACAGTTTAACTCAGAACCTCTCCTAATTTTTGTATTGAAAAGAGCGACTGAAGTCCTTCATTTGTAATTTATATTATAATAAAACTCTCCCTTAATTACAGCCAAACAAGTCAAGCTGAAAAATCAACATAACTGCAAACAACCCTTGAAGTTAAATATTTGAGGTAGTTGTGTTGTACGTTAAGAGTCTCAAAGTAATGTTAAATATTAAACTCAACTTTTACGTAATTAGATGAAATTTTGAGTTTCACATCATCTACAATCCACAGCAAACCTGATTGTCACGTAATTGAACTATGTCATTTTTTTTAGATCAGAGCTCTCGCGTTCTATTGAAATTTAACAAGTATAAAGTGGATAGTGTTTTGGAATTACTCAAGTATATATAAACTATGGAAAAAGAAAGTACGTTAATAGATAGACTGCGTGTAAAAGTTTCTGTGGATATTTGTATTGATCAGTTTCTGACAGAAATAGTTATTAATAATGCACAGTGCTCTTTAAAACAGTTGCCTATTATATGTATAAATAAAGAAAAACTTGAAAATATTCTTCACTTTGGTTGACACTCGAATGTCTTGGAGGAGCAGAGAGAACCTCTTATCATACTTCTGGATGAATTTAATCTTGAAAGTTGTATAACGCGATGCAGCATCGTTAAAAATTATGTAAGATTAAGGTAAAATATTGAAAGCGGAAATTATTAGTATGTGGTTCGATTTCGTACGCGAAAGTATCCGTATCCATATATGGATTTTGCTGTAATCATAATATAATCGTTATTTTGTAGAATACAACAGTCAGCAACGCAATATAACATCATAAAAAATTATTTAAGATTAAGGCAAAAATTTTAATTAAAAATGTTAACTTACAACCTACTGAAAGAGCCTTGAGTGGTGTATAATTGCAACACGGTCTGTGGTCGAAACTAAAGAGATAAACGCTTCTTTACCATTGCGGCAAATTTATGGATTTTAATTATCCAACTGCATATCGGTTCATTTAAAGCTTCTCCAAGTTCCCTCTTTTATTCTGCTTCATAAGCAGAAGCGTCCTTCCGCTAATGAAAATACACCTACCGATTTCCTTATCCACTCAGATTCTGTCTACCTAAGAAAGTAACGAAACGGCTGCATAATTAGGTTAATTTATGAACTCCCTGAAAGGTCAGAAAGTTCAACCAGACTCTATTTCGTTCCACAATAATTTCGTTCAAAGTTTACGAAGCATATAAATAGCGTCATAATTTTGTCTGGGGAGTTTTCCTATTCATGATTTCGGCGCGTTTTTACTGCAAATGCACGACTTTATTTTCGTTGAAAACGCTGCATTCTTTGTAGGTTCAACTTTGCACGAGAACAAAACTAAAACGTTAACGAGAAACTACGGCGAAAAATAAATCTAGCACGTTTAGTAGTTTAAAACAACCCTACTTCAAAATCCCAAAGCATCAAAGTTCAACCAACCGGTATTAAAAAGAAAGAAGAGAACACTGACATGTTATGTACTTGAGATGCAGTGACTTCTTCTGATAAGCTTAATACAATTTTTCTCGGCATCGTAAAGGAACGTTTCTAATGTAATTAGGCGGTTTATGTTCAAGTTACGGTTTACAGGCAACATCAAACAAAAAGTAGCAATAAAACAGATTACAAGAATACAACACAACACATGTAGTTAATTTTTTTTTTATAAAAACAATTAATTCTTTGAGAATACTTTAGATTTTAATTTGGGATATTGACGGCCAGTGGCGTTTCCAAAAACCTAACTATTGGAACCCTAGACCCCGTCCATTAATTAGCTAACCTAACCTTTTACTAGTGCTAAAGAATAGGCAACACACATTAAAAGGTACAGATAAACCTAGAAAACAGCATGATTTGTTGCCTATTCAAGATGATTATTGAATATGAAATAAAATAGTCACCTCTTATGCAGAGTTATCTCAATTTGACTGACAACTATTTACAGGGATTGTTTTAAACCCTGAGTGTGAAACATAAGGAACTACGCCATCAGCGGCGACTAAAGAAGTATTAAAGATAATAGTTACCTTTTCATTCATATCTAAGAGCTGCTATAACGATTTTTTAAATGGTATAATAACACTTGATACTCCGATAACTAGAAAGCACTCTGAGGTTTACGTATCGCGTCTAGCGCTTGAGTCGGACGGTTGCTTAAATATCAGCGGTCCTGAATAGTTTATTCTAGTGGCTGTCTTGCTATTTGCTTCTTTATTATTACGCGAATTTACTAGGTATTTCAACTCTGATCATTATAAAACAAACTTTGCAACTTTATTAGCCCAGTTTTATGTCTACAAAGAACTTAACGGATACAACATTGAACTGTTTTGACATATCTTCTTTTCTCAAGCAGTTGTTTGTCCCGCCTTTAGGAGCATGCAGTAATTACCCTCAAGAAGTTATGTACGCATCCATCTCTTTTTAACGCGTACATATACTGCAAAACATACGTCTGGAACACGAAGAAACTACGGTCGCCGTTGGACTCGTACACTGCAACGTGTAGAAAGAGGACAGTTGCTTAAAAGCTGTTGTAACTTAAAGGTCTCAGAATGCTTTCTAGTTCTCGGGTAGTATAACTGCTCCATGGAATACTTGTTGTCTGCTTTAAGATGTTTTCGAAAAACCATAGCATCTCTTGACAACCCCAACGTCGTTATCGCAGGTTGGAAACTTGAGATTTGCTTACACAAATTACCCAGAAATTTTAATGTTAACTCCCCTCCCCCCTAAAGGACGGATCTTGAGAATGCAATTGAAAACATTAATTTAAAGGCAGTAAATAGACTCAATGTGAATTTTAAAACTAAGTTTTGGAATGTTTTTTCTGACAGTGGCGTATAATATTCCGTAGAAAGACTTATGTATAATTTTGTCAAAACTTACTCTCCCTGGGGAATTATATTTATCCTTCTGTAAAGCAATGCATCGAAATGTCCTTTTAATTTTTATTTTACATAGTGATAAAAAGCGTTTACAGGAAAGAAGCGAAACTTTGCAAAAGGGAAAGTGTTGCCAATTTACGAAAAGTCGGCAAATGTAGGCAATCCCCTCTCTCTTTAAAAGAAAGCACCAACAAACAACATCGTAGTCTATGAAAAAACCTAGGGAAATGTGGACTAAATGAGTTTTTCTGCTTTTTAACTTGTTTTTGTTTAAGGATTATACGTTGAATAACAGTATAAAATATTTATAATCCACTTACTGTATGAAGTTTTGAGGTTTTTTTTATTTCAGATCGTATTTCATAGGAGTATGTGTTATTGGAAAAATCTAAGGATTTTTTTGTGAAGAACTTCCAGATATTTCTATTCCTGTCTAGATATATAAATTTGGCTATTCTTCAAGTTAAGACGGTCATCATTTTTAGCGAAATAAAACTATGTAACTGCCATGTAGGGTACGAATCAACATACTCTCTTAAAAGTGCATTGGTTTTGTCATGTTTGTTGCTGCTTATTTCAAGCAAGCAAGCTGCAGTTTTTAACTATTTCTATCTTCCTTTCGAATTATATTATAAATTAATTAAAATAGTTCATTACTATAAATCATTAACTGTGAAAGTTCTTTAGTTCGACAAAATGGGCAGTGGGGCAGTGCCAAATGATCGCAACAGTCGGCAGGTATTGGGATTATTGGCAACCACAACACTTGATCTCGGTTAATAAATGTATGTATGTATTAGGGTGGCCCTTAATTATGGTTGAAAAACATTTTGGCCGGGTCACCCCCCATATAGGTGCTAAAAAAATAAAAAGTAATTTTAAGATTTACCAGTCCTCTTAATTCCAACGTTAAGGGGTGCCCCAAGGAGCTTGCATTTTCCCATTTAAATAACATAATAGGTTTTCAGCACACATCTGGCTTTTATTTTTTTACAAAAGTATGTGTGCCTGAAAAAATCCAGCGAGTGCTGCGATTCATGGCTCACTGATGCCCCTTTCACGGAAAAAATCATGGGAGCTAGGTGTCATATCTTAACAACTCGTTGCAACTGAGAAAAACGTCAATATTTTAAAATTACTCCCTTTTTCATCCCCCATTTATTTGCTTAAGATATAACACCTGCCTCCCATAATTTTTCCATGAAAGGGGCATCAGTGAGCAGTGAATCGCAGTACTCGCCGAATTTTTTCAGGCACGCGTACTTTTGCAAAAAAATAAAAACCAGATGTGTGCTGAAAACCTATGTTATTTAAATGGAAAAATGCAGGCTCCTTGGGGCACCCCTTAACGATAGAATTAAGAGGTCTGGTAAAGCTTAAAATTGTTTTTTATTTTTTGAGAATCGATTTGGGGGGTGACCCGGCCAAAATTTTTTTAAACTATAATTAAGGGACACCCTAGTATGTATGTATGTATTATTTGTAACCTGTTATACCTTTCGGTGTCGAGGCTGGTGCGTTAATATATGAGGCTCTACACGTGCAATGCAGGTTACAAGTTGGTGCGCCGTTTATACCTACATACCGTACCATGTGTAGAGTGTAATGTGTATGTATGTATGTATGTGTAAGACCTTGTTACTCTACCTCTTAGGAGTGTATTCGGAGGGGAGCGTCGTTAATTAGGTGCCCAACGACGAATGATCACCAGGGAGATTCGAACCAAGGACTAGTGCAAAGCTAGTCTGACGCTCTACCACTGCGCCACCCCGGCTGTCGTCTAATAAATAAATAAACAAAGTAATTAAATAAATAAATTAAATAAATAATTCATTATTTAACGGTGATTTGTGTAATCCTTAAATTTGTATTTAAATTGTCTCATTACTGATAACAACGGGAATATGCGATTTGTAAGGTAAGTAGGGACGGAAATCTGAGGGGACTGCTTTGTTTAATGGTGGCAACATTGCTAAAAGAACTAAAAAAACGTAGAACTCTTACATAAAACCTTTCAAACGTCGTCGTTTTAGAAATATGAAGTCTTTGTGAAAAGTCAACATGTTGAGTATGTATCTCAATTTTGTTATTTTTGAAAAATCTATTATAATGGCTTAGAAAATTTGTAACAAATATTAAACTTTTCATTGTCGATTTTTGAAAAAAGAAATTCTTGTTAATATTTGTGCAACTTTGAACATGCAAATTCAGTTTTACTGGATTACAACGGTATTCTGATATATTTTTTAGTTTTTCAAATAAACGCAGTTTTCTCTTGGGCCTATTTTAGAAAATTCAATTTCCCAGACACTATGCACCAACTTTGATCAAGAATGAAATTCTTTGGGAGACCAATAATGAAAAGGTCTCTCATCCAGTATAAACTTTCTGAACCACACTATATAAATCTAAAAATTTTCAAGCAAAAAATAAATACAGAATCATACATACCAATTAAATTTAAAATAAAGGCACTTCTGATTATGATGTTGAATGCTACCTTCCCCAATTTTAAAGATTTAAACGACAAAAAAATAAATAACTGAGCTCCCCTCTAACATTTCCTGGTTATGAGAATTAAAATCCTGTTAAAAAACGGGATAACTGAAAGTACTTTTGCCATAAATGACCGGAGTGGCCGAGTGGTTAAGGCATTCGAATACAGCGCGGACGGTCTCGGGGTTAAATCCGAGTCGGATGTTCCGTGGGTGATCTACCCACTCACTGAAAATAATTGGGAACCGAAATACAGTGGTGGAGTAGGAAAGGTAGCCTGTTGTTGAAGGCGTGGTACTTAGCACCTACGAGCCTACGAGACAACCAGATGTGAAAGCGACTTATCAGGTCTTAACCTTCGATGTTGCCGGTCATACTCCCTCGCGGAGTGTAAGTGCCGATACCTTTACCTTTACCATAACACCTTCCACAGAAAATTCCATCCATCCATCCAATCCAGCTTCTCTAAGTCCATTGTTGGACATAAGCCTCCTCTAATAAATTCCATGTTTGTCTGTCCTTGGCTTTGTTTATCCAATTTCTAGCTCTCCTCTTAACGTCGTCAGTCCATCGGGTTGGCGGTCTCCCTCTGCTTCGCTTGTCCTCTCTCTTGGTCTTCATTCAATTAACCTCTTTGTCCATCGGTTGTCCTTGAATCTTGCTAAATGTCCGGCCCACTACCACTTTAGTCTTGCTATTCTTCCTGCTATATCCGTTACTCCGGTTCTTTGTCTAATTTCGATGTTAGGTAATTCTATCTCTTCTTGTGATTCCAAGAATAGACCTTTCCATAGTTCTTAGCTTATTTGTTGCCTTTTTTGTTAGTGTCATTGTCTCCGCTCCATAGGTGGTGACAGGAATTACGCGTTGCTCTAGTACTTTTCTTTTCAAACATATTAGTGGATCATTGTTTTTAAGTATATATCTCAGTTTTCCAAAGGCTGCCCATCCGAGACCGATACGTCGTTTAAATTCACAGGTCTGATTGTCTCTCCCTAGTCTAGTTTCATGTCCGAGATATTTACATTCAAAAACTTGTTCGATTATTTTGTCATCTATTGTTATTTTCCTACACTTAGTACGAGGTTCGTCATAATCACAGAAAATTGCATTACTATAAATAAGAATCCCAAGAAGAAAACTGATAACAGATTTTTATGTCGTATACCTATAATAATTCCTGATACAATATACATTTTAATTCGTAAGAACCGCTTATTTGGGTCAAAGAGCAGGTAAAAACATCATATTTTAACTAGTTTTTGGCAAATACTGCATAGGCAACCCATCATTCATCCGCACTTACGAATTTTTGCGTAAGGTTAAGTCTCTTCCCTTTATACTGCTCTTTGTTTAGGTATAATAAACAACAAAAAGATTTTATTTGTTCCTACAGAGCTTAGTTCAAATGAAATAAATTTTGAACCGAATTTACGAATTCTATGGCGACACAAATACGTGACTGATCTACCCCCAATTACTTCAAAAATTACTGTACTTCAATTCTTCAAAGGCTTTAGGTTATCTGCTATGAGAGTTCATGGTTAAGAAACAACAATGTAAGATTTGTTTAAATTAAACGAAAAAGTAGACACATATTAAGAGGAAGAAAAATAAATGAAAAAGAAATTAAACAGAAAGAAGAAAACGGGAAAGATAATAGAAAGGATAAGAATATAGAGAGGATGAAGATAGAAAAATAAATGGTAGAAGGAACAAAAATTAAAGAAAAAAGAAGAAACTAGAAAGTAAGCAAAAGGAAAATGAGGCAGAAAAAAGGAAGGGGAAAAACTTTAAACCAAGAAAGGATAGAAAAATTTGAGACCAATTTAATTAAATAAACAGTGAAAGCAGAAGTAATACGCTCTTGTTATGGCAGTCATTGATTTATTAATTTTTTTCGTAACACAAGATAATAGCTTCTAATGTTGTATATTTCAACGAATTTTCACAATTCTGCGTATGAAAGCTATCACCTACGCAAAATTAATCATTTAAGGAGCTAATCCTAAAAAATTACTTTTTAAGACAATGTAACAGCAGCAAAAACCGCGGGATTGCTAATCTAAAATGACAAGGTATATCCCTAAATGAACACCATTTACTAATGAATACAGAACAACAGTTATAAATTAACAGTAAAAAAGGCTACATAAAAAGAAGTTCTTAAAACCACGACTGCACTCTGAGGGGATGGCAAATATCGTTAAGTGCAGGTCTAGCATGTCAATAGATGGCGGTTGCACTCTTCTTGTAGTAAAGAGTGCATCGATGTGAAAGGGTTGATGACCCTCGTATAGAGCAGTTGATCGTGGCAAGTTTAACAGATCAGTAAATCCTACGACCGCTGCAGTTTCCAATATGATAAGGACGAATCCCAAGTAAGTTTAAAATCTAGGTTTTTCTTAGTTATATCTTTGTTGAGGTTCATAAAATGGTAGTAATTTTGCTAACAGATAATAAGACATAGTTAGAGGAAAATAGTTTTTGAAAAACGAATCTTACGTTGTAGATTTAGACGTAAACCGTCTTTACCCTACCTAATTATATTTGCATATTGGCAGTCTATGGTTTGAAACTTAGCTGCAGTAATTAGCAGTTATTAATACCTGACTAATGACATTGGCCCGTATTCTCACCCTATGTTTAAAGTTGTCTTTAACTAAAGTCATGTTTAACGTAAACATAAAATGAATAGCTTTATACCGATTTTAATGTATAGAACAGAGATGCACAATATTGCCATGGCAATTAAACACGACGTTTAATGTAGATATGAGGTGAGAATACCGACCAATGATTGTTTCCTTTAATAAGTGACGCCTTGCGGAGAATACCCGTAACTCGTTTTACATCAAAATCTAAATTCAGGTTAGAAACATATATTTTATCCTTCTAGTCGCGTGTGGGCTACTAGTTGATCCCTCTGTATTTGTTGGCAACAGTGTAGGTACTGGACTTGGAGTAGGTATACAAATGAATGTTAAAACCCATAATGCATAATTTTAAAAATCCGCAAGTGCTTTGTATTATGAAACGGTATAAGCTTCTCGTTACCCCCAAACAAGGGTAATAAACAGACTTTGAGAACATGTTTTCGATTGTAACACGTTCTTCAAATTTGCATAACATTCGAATGCTAATTTTAAACACGATTAAATTATTTATGCCTGTACGTGCGAGCCTTTATGTGAGATACGGTTAGGCATTAAAATATTTAACGACCAGTAATGATAACCTGGGGAGAATAGGTAATGCGAAATACACGAAAAGCATGGTCTAAATGATATAGGCCATCTTGGCCTACTTTGCTCTATTACAATTTCGTAGAGAGTCGAGAGCTGAGGGAAATCAAGTCTCTCTGCTGGGCTGCAAATGTGATAACAGCTATCTACGTATCTCTTGCACAAGCAATCTGCACAAATATCCCGGTTTCAATTCCATACTGACACTGGATATTCTATTATTATTATTATTATTATTATTATTCTTTCTTGGTAGAAAATCTCTATGGCTTTTCTACAATTTCTAAAGTACGTAATATAACATATTCTACCTAGATCTCATATTATTTTCTGATGTTTTAATTATTACGCTAACGAAAGAATATAAAGAAATTGTTAGAATATTAATATTGAATTAACCATAATTAAAGTGTAGCACCAAGAAACATAACTCTATTTCCGAATATCAACAGCCTTCTTTACATTTCAAACCGAAATTAGATCGATCGTGAATTCTAAAACCTCCTTCCTGCCCTAAGAGCGAAATACGTACACGTTAAATTTAGTAACAGACAAGATATACGGGGCAGATGACAGCAACTTCCTCTTTCTGATACTGAATGTGATGCTTCGTCGTATAAAAAAATATATACACGAAGGTTCCCTATTTCCCCTTGTCTATTGTTAAATGATATCTGAGAAACGTCGTGTTTAATTTTATACGTTAACGTTTGATTATATGTATGTGGAAAATTAAGAAATTGTAGTTTTAGCGGTTTTATAACGAATTATACACTTCATTTTTATGTTACGAAATTGTTTGTTAAGGATAAAAATAAATAAGGTACATACAATAAAATTTGGTTTTGCGATGAAAATATACAAGATATTGATCATCTTAAAACGTCGAACCTGAATGTTTTAAAATAGGTAATATGACTAATTAGAATGTTTCAAGAATTAAGATTAGGTTGCATTTTTATACTAAGAAATTACATATTAATTTGGTATATAATGTGAAGTCGTAGATACTCTGATCTTAATTTCTTTAAATATTATAAATTATAACCTATAAACCACAGCAATTAGTGATATATCAGCTTGTTAAAGCATTTCGTATCGTTTTAAAATGAACACTTGTCACGTGCTAATTCCGCACTAAGACAACCTATAGGGCGCTACGTTGAAGTCAAGTAGCTCACGGCTAGCAAGCGGTGGAGAAAAGGGGGGTTCGAAACGTTTAACCCTTTAGATGACGGGTCGTAATCGGGAGAAAAATGGACGCCACTGCGGAGATCACCCAGGATGGTCTCAAGGAACGTACCGCAGATGGTTCCTTCGGGGCTCGAGGGGGTGGGGTGACTGCACCCTACTGCTGGATGTTACTTGCCCTTTCTTACTGAAAGAAAAACACTGGTACTGGTAGGCTGGTTCACAAGGCTATACACAATTATTACAATAAACACAAATAAAAGGCAATAATAAATTAACAATGAGGTTTAATGCATGTAAGAATTATTCAAAATATGACACACATAAATTAAGATAGAACTTGTGAATAGTTCTATCTTAATTTATGTGAGAAAGAATGCCACATTTACTCGAGCTACTGTAAAATGGGTGCTAATGATAAAACTTAGGCTAAAAATCTGATTACAAGTAATTTTTAAACATGCAACGTAAAATTGGTAATCGCCCTTACAGTTCGCACTGTTTCTAAATCGTTACCACTAATGCAAAGGTATTATACACTGGTTGAAGAATTAAACACTTCGCCCAAACTGATTAAAATGGGCCGCTTGGTGTACTTAAATTACAGACAATGCTGGTGCCTACAAGTAATCGGTGGTATACGGTATTAGGGTTGAAAGCTGGTACAATTGCAGCCGACATGTACAAAGGGGGCAGCCTGAAATATTGTTACCTGGGCGAGGGTTTTGATTATCAGAGGATGGCCCTTTGAAGCGATAGCAGGCTTCTTATCCTAGAGAAAGCAGTAGCGATCATAAGGAAGGGGGATGTATTCTTTCCCGGAAGCGTGCGCGAAGACAAATGGGGTTGCTAGGGCTTGTAGGTTAGTTGATCAAAAACGAAACCGTGTGAAAACGGTACTTCACATAACACTAAACTCTTTATGCGGATCCGACAAACACATCGTAAGATAATTCTCCAAAACTAAATTGAGAGGCTTTTTCGGGTTTGGCCTACGAGAGTTTGAAACGAAGATTTTCTACGACCGCCTTATCTGAAAGCTGGCTGAACTCTCATTCGTCTTTCTACCTTTTTCGTAAAGCGAACAGGATGTTAGAAAAAGATGAGCAAACACGCTGTTTGTACGCGGAGGGAAACCTTGAATGGCGTCACTCTGGCGTCATTCCCGCGATCCGGTGATTCCCCGGACTTTTTAACAAAGAAATACACTGAAACAAAAATTAGATCATCTTATTCGGAACTTCTCCGAATTATTTTGCAACAAAAAAAAGAATGCGCCGATTTGGCGTTATTCCCGCGGATTCTTCAAACTTCAGGCGGGCTTAAACTTCGAGCGACAGGGACTTAATTTACATCGAAATTTCAAACAGCGTCTGTGCAATAAATTTCACAATGTTGTTGGTTGTTTGTTTATTTATTGTGCGAAATCTAGGCTTGTGGGTGCCAAGGGCCTCAATTTGTGCCAATCCTTGTATTGGTGGGAGGTACCTACGGTTTTATCTCGTATCTCGTATTCTTTTAAGGCATTTTTCCGCATTAAAAATTTCACCGATCTGAACCGGGAAACGAATCCCCAGATCTTTGGTTTTTAATGGCATCGAGACTGACCTTTACAATTGTAAGAAGTTTTAAAACGCCCATGTTGCTCTTGGTAATGTCAGTAACATTTAAGACCCAAAGAGAAAGGACAAAAGCTCTAACGAAGATAAAAATAAGGGCTCAACGTATTTATAAATCTAAGAATTCAAGAATTCAAAAGTTTGAGAATTTCAGTTTTGGCCAATGGCAACTAATCTAAATAAGTGTCGAAATACGTATGTAAATCTCATCGAAAGTTTGTTAAGAAGTTAAGAAATTTTCACTGCAATTTCTTTGGCTTTCAAAACAATTTTTTAATTTTTAGTCATTATTGAAACTTGGCGAAAATTTACAATATCAACTACTTCTTCTTGGAGTGGCATGCCCTTTATAAGGCGTCGCTGGCCCTCTCTCCATATGGCTGTGGTGTGTGTGTCAAGTAGTCTACAGACATAGGTGACCTTCAGCTTAACGTGGGCTCCGAACCGCAGAAGTGCTTGCACTTCGACTCCAGAGAGGACTTACTATGCAGAATACACCTGAGTGGTTCGCCATTAATTACCGAGGGAAGTGGTTGGGTGTTTTCGGTGAATGTGTGGGCTCTGGGAATCTGGGCCATTCTCAATCTCAGTGGTCAGACGCACGCTGAACCAACTGAACAACGACCGCATATCAACAACTACATGTAGCATAAATGGTTCCTCCTTTGAAACATTTCGCGTTAAACAAATTATTTTGGAACTGGAAGTTCGCCTAAATTTTAAGATTGGCGTTGGGATTTACAAAATGTTTTTTTGCACTATTGCTTGCCAGAGTGGCCCAGTGATTAAGGCACTCGACTTTAGCGCGGACGGGCTCAGGGTCAAACCCGAGTCGAATGCTCTGCGGATTGCCTACCCAGTCACTGAAAATAATTGGGAACCGAAACTCAGTGGTGGAGTAGGGAAGGTAGGCAGTGGTCTAACGCGTGGTGCTCCCCACGCCACCCCGTACGTATAGCGTGCCAGACAACCGAGGTATGAAAAGCAACTTAGGAGGCCTTAATTCTCCATGTTGTCGGCCATGTTCCCTCGTGGGGTGCTAGTACCGATACCTTTACCTTTACAATTATTGCTTGCGCTTTATTCTGCTGAACAAATCGGCCTATCATCATTCACTCTTCTTATAAACCTAACATTTCTTGTGACTATGTATGTTTCAAAACCCAAGCCGCAAATTTTGAAATATCTAGGACTATCAATCGAGTCCGAATTCGAATCTGAGATTCGTGTTTTTGCGTTTCGAATGCCGAATTTAAATTTAAATCTCGAATTTCAAATGTAAATTGAAACCAAATCAGATCTGGTTTTCGAAGTTAAATGTTGAACACAATCCCGATTTTTAAATTTTAACTTTGATCTTTGCATAACCCTCCTTGCAATTAAAAGGCGACTTTCATTTTTTTGACTAAATTTGCCAGTTTGTCAAATTAACTTTTAAATAAAATAAACAATATTAAATATCAGAATTGCAACAAAAAGAAAGCTGTCCTGTAATTCGTAAATTTAGAACTAAAATCAAAAATACGAATTTTAGAATCCGAACTGGTGATTCAGCCATTGGATCTGACGCCTGGATTCCAATCTTAAACATGGCTTAATAAACCCGATTTCGGATTAGCAATCGTAAATTTAAATCTGGATTAGATTCCTATAGGATTCGGGATTCGAATGTTGAGTATATTTTAGAATCTTGGCAACCCTAAAAATAACATTTTTTAATGGTTATTTTAACAATAAATCGATCAATCAGCCTTCGAATCGATATAGTGAGGGACACCTGTCGTGTAGATTTTTGTAAATCATGCATACATTTTTCAAACAATTTCCTTAATCTGCATTCAGATAAATTTAACTGAGGAAAAGAGATCAGAATAATGCCTAATAGATCATGTGGTTTCGACTTCGACGCCCGTCACAAGCCTTAAGCTCATTACAATATGTTGTCCGTTAGATGACGCATTGGTATTTACTTTTATCTTAAGCGTTCCTTAAATTTCTAGTGTGTAATATTCAAGAATTATTTAATATATCTTCTTCCTCTTATGGCGGAAGCCTAGGCCAATGGCCTGTTAATAACTCATAAGTATGCTGAGCAAGAGGCTTATAATTTTATTTTTCTATTTATCAATGATTAAATTTTAATGTATTTGCTTTTATTTAAAGCGGAACGTTAGGGGTGTTTCTTTGGGCAGTTATGTGGCAAGAAAGTTAATTTCATTTGGAAACTAAAAACAGCAATATCATAAATTCTCGGACTTAAGCAGTGAAGTCACCGTGTCCCTTTATAAATTAGTTTCGCCGCCTTGTAGGAAAACAAACTGACACGCCCTTTGCAGTAAAATATCAAATTGCAAAGGAATGTAAAGAGACCATAGTATTGAAATTTTAACTCAACTATGAAATTTATTAGTTTTCTGGACAAGCATCAGATGCAAAACCGCGAGAACGTTTATTTTCCACCCCTTCTGAATAAGATTTTTAGTATAAATACATAACAAAATCTTATCACTAGATCCAGTCTTCACTATTCAGTCTGTCTGTATAGCAGTCTGGAATTTCGAAATAAAAATATGCAGTTAGTTTTATTGCATTTTGTTGCTCTGCACTAAACTTGTAGAAATAAATCATCATACGTACACCGCTGTACAGCATTGCTTTCCGGTGGCGTGTATTGGTCAAAGGGATACAATAAAGTAATTCCATTTAAGGGGTCTCCCAGAAACTTAGCAATTTTAATATGTTTACCATATTCAAAATTAAACTTTATCAAAATTACATTAGTATTGACCTGTTGTGGGTGGCTGATCACAATTAATTGCAACCAATACGACAATTCTGACTAATCAACGATAGGAATAAACGTCCCTTATAATGTACGAGGGTACCTAGTACCTCGTACATTCAGAGTTGTACATAGCGCATATATTCGTTAATTTAAGAGTCGTGCATGGCGCACGTACTCAATTGGAGGGAAATTGCACCCTCGTCAAACTTTAAAGGTTGGTTGTAATACTACCTTTGGCTCCGGCCGCTTACGATTGATTTTAATATCAATCCCACAAAAGATCGATCTTGTATCGCACATCTGACTGACGCACTGACTTCCAAGACAATTTCTTGTGATCGAAACACCGCACTCAGGCCACCCTGATTACATCAAAATCATAAAACAAAATGATAATAATTATTCAAGCCACTGTCCATAGATAACTTGCCTAGTTTGATGTTCATTAACTATGCATAATCATTTACTGTAGACGAGTAAATATCTGTACATAAATATGACTTTATAATATATGTATTAAACTTGATGGAGTATTTATTTTTTGTTGTACTCTAGATCAACGAATCACAGCAGCATTAAGGGTCCTCTGACTAAATAGTCAGTTATCTAAATAAAGGGTAAGATTTTCACTTAACCAATAAGGGTTGAGGGTAAAGAAAATCTTAGTGAAAATTAAAAGATCACAGTGAAAAACTGTAGAGGGTAATACACCTAAGGCACGTACAATTACAAGGTGAAGAAAATCGCCCGGTTATCAAAGGTAGTAGTATGATAACCGGGACCGACGGCTTAACGTGCCCTCCGAAGAACGGAGAAGCGTACGAAGGTATTGCCAACGTCGGGAATCGAACCCGAGATGCGTACGTGAGAGACCGAGGCTTTTTATACATAGCTATCCATCTCTTCTATTAATATAAGTATATGCGCTTAAAACAGTAGCACGTAATTTTTATTGTTTGAAATATAAATACCAACAGCGTTAGCAGGATCTCTAACAGAGAGTAGGTCGTTAATGAGGTTTACGATGATCATAACCAACAACTATGGCCAGTGGTGATATTTGGTAATATTAATGCAGCGCAATGGTTTAATAATAAAATATGCTTTTACAACTCACTAAAAACAAAATCCATTTAAACAAATTTTTATTGTGATTTTATAAAACCTAGCTTTGAAAATGTTTATCAAGCAGAAATTGGGTGTAATATGTTAGTAATTTTTATAGAAATGGCTTATTTTAATGTCTTTCCCTCGCTAAGGTACATAAACTTTTCATATCGCTGACGTAATTGTTTTAAATATTTCATTTTTCTTGGTTTCTCCATGCAGAAAGCTGGGATGTTAACCTTTTGTGCCAAAAGACTTAACATCGATTTTGTTGTGTGACGTAGTAAAAGCTTTCTACGCAGTTGTAAACGCTCGTTGCCAACAAAATTAGGGCTTTCGAAATATTTTCAAAATATCTACATTCAACAAGCCTAAAATATATTATTATTATTAAATATTAAAATTTGATGCTTCAAATCAAAATAAAAATTTCAATAGGTTTACTGCGCTTAGACTTTAATATATTTTCTCATCTTATATTGCAAAAGAGAACAAATTCAGATAAATAATAGCATTCTTAAACTGTTCCGGGAATATTTATTTATTTTTCAAAGAATATAAATTTATATAATCATTGAATTTGTAGGTACGGTAGTTCGGCATACATAAATTTAAATTGACAGATACGTTTAAGTTTAGCCACATAAGAATTTATATCCGAAGTAAATCTTGAAATTCTCTTTTTCGCAAGCTGTCAGTGATAAATCAAATCGATAGAATATTTCTTTGTCTTCTGAATATTTTAAGATCGATTTCATTAAAATGACAGGTGTTCGAAATTTTTGCAGGCTTATTATCTGCGCACATTAATTAGAAATTATGAACCAAGTCTTATTTAAAGTTCGTAAAAACGAGCTTTATTATTCATCAGGGAAATTTTGTGTTTACATAACAGAAATGACCAAATAAATATAAAGAAGCAATTTAGAAGCAGCTTTACTCACAAGAAAAGTTTTCCAAGTAGGGAAAAAGAAAAGTTAATTTAATGACTGCTATAAAAATCGGTCATGTTCGCTTCCCGCGGAACCGGTATGACCCGATAATAGTCTAATAAACAGGCCAAGATTCAAGTAAACTTCCTCAAATAATGAGGTTTGATCAGGAGCGAACGTTTATAAATTAGGTAAAACGTCGATAGCACTTCCTGAAAATCTAAACTTTAACGCATTTTCGTTTAAATCGGCTACGTTTTGAACGACAGCCTATTTGACTTTCGTAAATTGTGTTTTGTGTAGAATATCCGAGATAACGAAAGGAACGTAAATTTATTAAACCCGGTGTTTGAATAATTTTTACGAAGTACACCCCTAAGGTACCTTGCGGAATAGATTAACCCTGATTTTATGTGCGAAATTCAATTTAATTTTGAGAGTGAGGTAAACTTTTAAAATATTGAAAGTTACAAAAGTAAACTTTGGTTCATTAATTAACTTGATTAATGTAAAAACAAAAAACAGAGGGTTAGCTATTGAGACGACGCACTGAATTCAACTATTGCGATGTAACTCGCAGGGTTGCCAGATATGGCGATTTTACTACAAAGTAGATTTTGGTGATTTCTGAAATAGGAATAAATTTGATAGAAAAATGAGAGAAACACTATTTATATTTAGGTCTTAGTAGAACTTAAATGATTTTGAATTTAGTGTTAGCTTTTAATGCTGTAAATTAATAACTTTTCTTAGAAAATACCTAAAATCAGCTGATAATATTGCAATGAAGCGATGTTAGGGAATGCATCGCAACGCGCGTTTATATGACGTGTTATCTATGGTCACTACACTCACGGAAATGAAGACATACAAGTATGTGAGATGCACGTGGATGACCACCGTGAACCAGCAAGATGATACTCGGGCCAGCTGTGGCGTCCGTGAACCGGATTGCACAGCTCAGCATGTTCACGGCAGGGTGAATGCACATGCTATTGTTCCAAGACACGTGTGCGTGGGAGCTGACTTCTTATATAAGGAATTACTCAGTAAGAGCTCTTTATTCTTGGTGTGGGTCGTTGAAGAATCATGTCCTTAAGAAGTCAGTTCCTTCATATTAGTGATGCTTAAGTAAAACTATTTTTCTGTATTTAATTTAATTCAATTCCTAGTAAGACTTGCTAATAGTTTTGATCGAACCCTTGGTTTCATTTTATTAACTTTGACGTTTTTACGTTCTTGGAACTTATCTCTAAAGTCTTAGGGCCATATTCATAGACCGTATTTAAGGTTAGTAGGGGTTTAGTAGATATTAAACCAATACAATTAATATATGTTGCTATATCAATTAGTAACATCTAACTGTCTATGAATATGGTGTTTAACTTTAACTTCGAATAATGTTTTGTAAAACTTGATCAAAGTTGGACAATATAATATGTTAGGTTAGTTTGGTGACAACCACTACGTTACAATATAAATGAATAATGTTAATATTTTTTACTATTTATGTAATTATAAGATAAAACTTAGTATTATCCTGCTATTATTTTTGCCGTGGACTAATCACCCACATCACAGTGCAGGGTATACAGTATACACGATTGGAAAGGAATTTCATGCAGGCAATACGCCACCAAAGGTTGAGGAGCCATCGAAGTAAGTAAGTTATTACGTTCAAATTGGCGCTTTTAGCGTTTAAATAATTTTGGATTTCACACTGCTGCATAAAAAAATCTACCAACCCTGGTAACACGTTTGAATGTATTTAGTAGTTTATAAAAATTACAGACTGAATGTGAAAGTGTTATAATATGAATAAACAGGTGAATATGTATAAAATGAAGGCATACTGTAAGTTTAGAACTGAAACTTACTTGAAGTTAACTAAAGCTTTGTTAGTGTTTGTAAATGTAGAGGTTTCATTCGAAGTAAACTACGTAAACGTAAACAATGACCAGTGGGTCGAATCAAAGGTTAAATAACATTGCAAATTCAATTAGGTTAGATAAGTTCGAGCATAACTTTTAAATTTTCAATTAAATACATAATGCTGTTAATGTATTCACGATCTTTTCACACCATGGTTGGCCATGTTAGGGAAATAATTTCATTAGTATAAAAATGACTTTTCCTGGCAGTAGTAAATTTAGTTAACAATATAATGCAAGAAAATGCCAACCAATCAGATTGAACTCTGTTATTTGCAGTACTTAAACCAAGCTATACATGAATACCGAAACTAACAGCAGTTCTAATAAGCTATATTTGAAAACTGAGCATCTCCAACATAATCTAAAGTTTGTCTGAGATAACTTGAACACCAGAAGTAAACAAACCGTTGAGATAAGCAGCGTCCACATGATAAAATGCTGAGTTGTGAGCACCTTTGATCGCACAACACAGTTTTACGTAAAATGCTCAACGTGTAAATTAACGCCTGTTACTTGTCAAACGATTTGTTTATTTCGTTGTTTAAGTTATCCTAGACAAATTGTAGATTACAACAACTGGCTAAATAACAACCTGTTAGCATGTTGGGGTCTAAAAAGATCGTTAATACATTATAGGACGTATTAGTACATTACATCCGAGGTGGGAAATGTTTCATTACAGCCGAGGGCTTGATGTATGACCGAGAGGCGAAGCCTCGTGGTCAGACATAGAGCGAGGCTGTAATGAAACTCCCACCGAGGTATGTATACTATTTTATTCACAATCATTAATCATGAATTTTATTAATATTTTTTGAAAGCTCTATTATAATTTATTTTAGCCTACTTTAACATATAGATCTATGACAGTGTCGCTAGGCAATCGTACATAAACATTTCCCGCCCGTGGGTGGGAAGGGTTTTCTGTCACTTTCCACCCAAGAGATTGTCATTACAGTTAGGAATGACGTATTTCCCAACCTCTAAAAGGTTAGGAATCGACATATTACTATAATGATTGTGAATAAAATTTGTTTCTGATCGAATGGTCGCGTTCAACTATCATAACCTGAAAATGAGCGATAAAACGTATTCTTCTTGTAATTATTTAGACCATTTTCCTAAGAAATATTTAAATAATAAATATTAAGTTATTAAGCATGTCATTATTTTAAAAAAGGTAGTTAATATAAAACATGAATTATAATAATATGCATTCCATGCGAGGATTTGAAGGCTGTTTAATACTGAGCTGGGTTCGTAGCATTACAATAACGGGGATGAATTTTATTATAAACAGGGTGCTACACGTATAGAATATAAAAAAGCGTAGTGATGTTGGCTTCTATAAATATAAAACTAGCAATTTATGCGGAAACTGCAGTTTAGCTTTTCATAGCCTGCATTCTAAATGGCGCAATTCAAATAGCCAGTTTTATACGATAGCCAGGGGACACCGAGGGCTACAAGCCGTTATAACAACTAAACAAAACATTACTAATAATAATAAAAGGACGGCACAATAAAATCGGGAAACGAATCTGGCAAACATTGCCTACTCACATATCGCCGAGTTGTCTGCGTGAACATGACAAAGATATGATGACGCAGTTAATTTTTACGAGGATAACTAAACATGTATATGCGCTTTAAAGCCCGCCATTCCTGCCGGTTTATGATTAACATGTTTAGTTATCATAGGAACATAGGACATAACATATCGCTTTAAATGTGCGTAGGCTGGATTTCGAATCCCGAACACACCACAGAGAGAAACAAATGTAGATATCCCTTTTTATTTTTATTTTATTGTTATTTTATTATGCTTTCACTAGCCTTTTCTTTTTTCATCTTATAAATATTAAGACTCTGGGGATTTTTATTATGTCAGACGAAATAGAAACAGATTAAGGCTTAGCCGACAAGGTCGTAGCTATCAGGGAGCTAAAGGGGTTTGCATCCCCTGAAATTTAGTATGAGCAAAAGAAAAATTCATAAAGGTTGGCCATATAGCAAAACAATCATATTCCCTTGACAGTGACAGTCGCTTTCTATTTTGTAGTGTTATAATGTACTATCTCGTGCAAAAGTAATGACACGCCTAAGATTTATTATTGTACGATAAACAGCCTTGCAGCAGTCGATGAGTAACTTTCTTATTCTAACTTGTCAATCCTACCTACAAGGTCTTATGATTATGCTGCAAGGCTGTTTATCATGCAATAACAAATCTTAGGCGTGTCATTACTTTTGCACGTGATAGTACAAGGCATTAAAATTCCAGCGCCAACCCTTACGAATTTTCTTTATGCTTTTTCCTCTGATTTTCTGTTACACAACAGTATATGATAACTTTTTGAGCCTTTTTTTTATTATTTAGAATATTCGGAACTTCAAAGGTTATTTAATAAAAGCTTCTTCCACAAAACAATTCCAGCTACGGCCTTGATAAATTCTTAGAATGTCTTAATATAAGATTTTTTTTTAAATTTTACATAAATATTAACAACAAGACTCTGTTATCTGTTATCTGTTATTTATTTGTTTGTTTATTGAGTGAGAGCTTAAGACAATGCTCTATTAACTATTTTCTAAAACTGCAATTTACTGTGCAATCTACAAAATACTACTAATGTGCATATGATAGATAATTCTACGATTATTAAAGAATCTACAGTCTCTACTAAAGGCAAAAACTTAAAAATAGTTTGGTAGATTTCCTATTAACTTTACTCAGGCAAGATTAAAAATATTGCAGAAAGTATCGCAGTGACTGTTGTCGAACTCAGACTAGTTTTTTTTAAATGTTATTTAATGGTTTAGAACTTGTAAAAAAGCGAGGGAAAGAATGTCGAAGGAAACGAAGTAAAAAGTAAAAAGGACTTAAATGAAAAGTACATGAAATTAAAAGAAAAAGTTGTAGTAGTCTTCACATTAGAAAAACACAATGCAAATTTTATTTAAATTAAAGAGTCAGAATATTTACACATTCTAGCAGCCTTTGTGTGTAAATAATTTAAAAAAATGGAAACAAATTAGATAGAAATCTACAAACTTAACCCAATAAAACAATGTAAAAAACGACTTTTTCCATGGAGAGCAACTTTAGGTTTATGTTGGAGTTTTTGTTTTACTTTGTTTCTTAGATTTTTGTATTAAAGCAGTCCTTAATTCTATTTTACTTCACGTAATATAAATAAAAAAATGCCACAAAGTTCATTAACAGGAAAAACTGAAAAGAACATTATAGAACATCTTTTCAAAATGCTTTTAATTATCCTCGGTAAGCAAAATGTGATTTACCAACGAAGTACGCCAAAGACAACATTTATTTTTAAAATTGTAGATAAAAGTTGAAATTCTTAAATTAAACTTTGAATTCTATATATTTAAAATGCATATCACAAATAAATTCTTATTGATACCGAGCTAAAAATTACAATTTTCAACGTTTTAATCCCAATGACCAATAGTTCAGCAGATATTTAATTTGTTATTTAAAATAAGTGTATTAATCCATAGTAGAGTGTTTTGAAGAGTTCTGGAACCACCCCCACCACTTAGCCTTGAATTCAGGGTCATGGATATTAATATACCTAAACCCTAGCGATCTCAGATTAACCCCACCCTAGGGCTTCAAGATTCTGCCCCTCGACCTCATGACCATACCTCACAACAATGTCAGATGAATTAATATAAGGTTTTGAGGGTTTACACCCACCCTACCGATCTCAAGGTTAACCCCACCCTAGGGTTTTAAAACCCTGCCCCTTGACCTCGTGACCATATCCCACATCAATGTCAGATAAACTAATTCAAGGCTATTTTTGCAAATGTCAAAAAGAGGTGCCAAAATTAACTACGGTTACTATTTGAAAAATACAAGTCGATGTTACAACACGAAACTAAGCAAATTAAATTCCAACTTCACATTTAAATTTGACACGAAAAAGTGACCCAAAGATGTTTTTACGTTTTGTTTCTATCTCTACAAACAAAATTTTCAAAAATTCGATTTCGGCTTGTAGCTCGAAAATAAAAGACTATTTTAAATTTCGGTTTGCACGATTCATTTTGTCTCAAAAATTTGGCACAAGACTTCTTTATTACTTTTGGTGTAGGTGCAATGGTTCACCCTGTACCGCTTAAGTACAGCGAGGCATGCTGTGGTAATTTAAGGTCAAGTTAAGCTTCAGCTTAAACCTGTACACAGATATTCTCTATAAACAAATAAAGGCTTTAGTCCTCTAAATATAATTTTGAGTTTAGTATTTCAATTAAGATTTGAATTTCTGACTGAGAAACGCAAATACCTGAAATTTGATGCTCAGATTACCATTCAAATTCAGCTCTTTGAATTCAAACCTGAAATTTTAATTTTTAACGACAAACTCTGGAATATCAATAATATTCTAATTTTGGATAAGATTTTGAAATCAAACAATGGAATATCTTATTCTTGATTAAATTTTCGTATCCATTTTTCTAATTCTACATTTAGATAAAGTTTAAGAAAAATTTAAAAAATGTAAAAGTTTCATTCCAACATAAAATAAATTTTTGAATTACTCTATATTATGGTTATTGGAATGAAAATTTTAAAACTTTGTAATTACTGAAATTCATTTTATCTGTTACAAAAATTTGGCATTTTCTCTTCAGATCTGAGACTAAAATTTAAATAATAGTCAACATTATGAATCTGGTAGATAGTGGGTACTAGAAACATGCCAGAGAAACGTAAATGCTTCAGGAATCAACAAAAAACGCAGTACCGGAGAACTTAGAAATAAAAGAATGGCAGGAAAGAAAGAAATAAGGGGGAGAAAGAACAATATCAGAAACATAAATAAGATGAAAGCTGTGAAAAAATTATATAAGAATAAGGAGGTAAAGTTTTGCCTCCTGGGCTGTAGCTCGTTTATTGGTTAATGAAATTAAAAGATGTTACACTCTGAAGAAAGTCTCTTTCCGAGGAGTACATCATTTTTCTATTTATAGTCCCCACATACGTTGATGCACTTCCGCCATCGGTGTATTAACTTCTGCATGTCGTCGGAGAATAATGAGACCACTTTTTGACGACACCAACAACGCACTGCATTGGTGACTTCTTCATCGGACGCGATGCGCGTGACTTTAGGTGTTCCTTCAGCTTCGGAAAGAGCCAGAAGTCACATGGCGCCAGGTTCGGGCTAGAAGGTGGGTGAGGAAAAACATCCTGGAACTACAGCCTCTCCCACGCGGCGGTTATCTTCCGACTTGTGTGGGATCCGGTGGGGACTATTCAGACTTTCTTTTGAATGTAACATCTTTCACTTTCATCCATTGGTAGGCAAGTTGCAGTCTGGGGGGCAGAACTTATTTAACAACCTACGTCAATATACCAGAAAAAACGAGGAAGAAAAGGACGACTATTAAGCCAGAACCTATTTTTGCAAAAAAAAAGAAAATGGAAACTCATAGGAGATCAAGCAGAAATTAATCAATAGAAAATAGAGATGCTGAACAGACAACAAACTGAAGAACTGGAGATTCAAGAGAAAATTATGTTCGTCCAAAGGTATCGATCTCTAACGCAGAAACGTATAAAGGAGAAAAGGTCATCAAGAATATTCCCCAGGTATAAATAATTTAAAATCGAAAATGTAGAAATATGGCGGAGAATTTAATATACGGATAAAACAGTTCCACTCAACTGACATATTGCCCAATACATAAGACAGAAGATATCATTATGCAATCATGGAATGCTCTAAACTTAAGTAAGGTATAACTAGAAGAATATATGTTTCTTGATAGCAAAATTGACCTGCTCAAGGCCCTTTCCCAAAAACGAATACTTAGATTTTATCTAATCTTTGTGAACACATTGTAGAAGCTATTCTATTACTAGTCAGAAGATTAAAGACATACATAGAAGGGATTCTAAGACACTATCAATCCGATAAAGTACATCTTTGTACAAGAAAGTTTTCATAAGTAGATGCTTGCTAAAGAAATGTCGTTAATATAACACTGATGTGTATTAATTTTTCATTGATTACAGACAGACGTATGATAGCAGCTACAGAACTTAGTTATTGCTACATGCTGAAACAGTCAGAAATCAGAGATTGGATTGGGATCGTCATAAGGATGAAAAAAGTTCTGATAACTATTGGTCCAGAAAGATGTCCTCAGGAGTTACCACTCATTTAATTATTAATACATAGTTCAGAAGAATGAAGGATATGAAAGAAAAAAAAAGTCTAACATGGCAATTTCTGACGTATTTTACTAATACGCGAGGAGCGGAAGCCAGGCGTAAAATGCTTCGGTCTCTCACGTAGGCATCTCGGGTTCGATTTCTGAGACGATGATATCCCCACCAGAATTTATAGGAGGTCGTACGCTTCTCCTTTGATAATCGTTAACCTTTCAACACTACGGGTCGATCTTCTTCACCTCCTTCTACGGGTAAGGTTAGCCTCCTGCCCGGCATACGTGCAATGAGGGTTCACAGAATTCACAGTTAAGAGTTAGTAACAGGCCATTGGTCTAAGCTTTGGCCATAAAAGGAAGAAGAAGATAGTATACATACATGTGCGGTCAAAACTTTAAAAGTGTTTATTCTTCGAAACTGATCATTAAATGAGTCGTAACTCCTGCGTTTTTGAACCAAAGTTTATGGAAACTTTTATCATTCTTGTAATAGGACCACCCTGTATTTAAATTAAAAATTTCTTGTCAAGCTAATTAACCTACTAAAAATACCTCTGGAAATTTATGAGGCCAAGGAAAAACAGTGGGAAAACCTCATGAGAATTCAATGCCAATAAAAGTCTAAATCAAGGGAACTCATCATCATCATCATCATATGTTGTCGGGTAGATTGAAATCAATCCAGAAGGCAGGACACTGAATAGAACACATTACCTATGTATATGGATGACTACGACTTAATTAGCAGGAAAACAGAAAAATATAAACAAAGGATAACACCAACTGAATAGAGACAGGGAAACCGTAGGTTTGGAAATCAATCAATTTAAAACGCATTATTGCCCAGGGACAGATAACCAGGAAGACGATCACTAACGATCGGTAACCACTAGTTTGAGGAAGTAATGGAATTTAAGTATTTAGGGCCGATAATCACGATAATCACATGAAACTCCAAATGTATATAAAGCCAAGAACAACAGCTGCAAATAAATGCCAATACTCATTAAACGGACTACCGAAGTCTTCACTAATATCTAAGAACCTAAAACTTAACATTTACAAAGGCTGGGTTGCCCAAAGCTTTTGTTGAATGTGCACATTGAGTGGAATTTGTTCATTTTGGCGAATGATTAATTTGCTGAAGATGTTAAATTTTATTTGTAAAACCCAATCTAACAGTACTGTACGGAGTGAAAACTTGGTATATCTATGTGTCAATCAAACATGAGGTGATCCTCAACAATTAGAAAAGAAAGTTGTTACGAAGAATATTAGCAATAGAAACGAATGGTGGGTGCAGAACCCGTCCAAATGCAAAATTAAAGAATCTATGTGGAAACCCAGACCTTTTTATTTGTGTTTTCATTGATATTTCAGAAAATTGTTATAACTATAATTAAATAAAAAATCGATGACATGGTTTGGACGTATAAATGTATTTAGAGTATTGCCAGAAGAAAGAAGAAAGAGAGTGAAGGCAAAACGCAATAGAAAGGGCAAAATGGTTTAAAATCATCAAGGAAACAAGGGTCCTTTAATAACTATAGGGTCAAGGTAAATAAGACAAACAGTCCCATCCTAACTGTTAAATAATTAAAAATGGCAAATATTTCTTTTAGGTTTTTGTAAAATATTTGATAGAAGGTTAAAGTACACAGAATATAAAAACGCATTCGTATTCGTGGATCAATTGGGTTTATTAACTTCAGTTTCAATGTTGAATATGTCCGACACGGTATTCTTCTATACCGTAAACAATATTTTGCAGTAAATCTGGTTGAATATCTGCAATTTACTGTGACATTGAATTTTTCGGCTCTTCGATAGATTAGGTACTTGGAAGAACTGTCACCCTAAGCTGGCCCCAAAACCAAAAATCTGTCAAATTGATATCCGGTAAACATGATGGCTCAGTCGTAAGGATCTGTTTGTTAAGATTATTGAATGTTTATATTAACACCGTACTGGTATAAAATTAAAACCATCTTTAAACATAGCAATCAAATTTAAAATTATAGTCATCGAACAAACCCAATTGCGAATACAAATATGCTTTTCTTTTGCTCGCCCTTTTAATTTTTCAAAATATAACTTTACTTATTAATGTCCTGATATTCAAAATATTTTACTTTATGAAACCATTAACTGAAAATGCATTTTGAAAATAAAAACATAAACAAGGATGTTTGTTAAAGTAATGGAGTTCAACTAAAATATTTAAGTTTGTCTTTCTGGTCGTAAAGTAGGATTTTTGAAACAATAAAACCACTCCGGGTAAAAGCTATCCTGTTAAACACACAGCGGTTGCCAAACAATTCACATTTTGCAAAGCAACAGTTGTATACAGTCGGCATACTAATGCCCTAATTTTTTTTGAAAACTACCGCTTTTTTATTGTTCCGGGAGTAATAAAAATAAAATGTCTCTATTTTTTCAAATTGAGCTGTTACTTGCTACGAAAAGGATGCGGAAAAATGACTGGCACAATTATTAAAATCTTTCGCCTTTGATCTTTAAAAAGATATAAACAAAAATGCCTGAACTCTTTTGATAGTTTTGATTCATTAGTTTTTAGTTTCAAACGTAATCCAGTTGTTATAAATGTGTATGTTTATAGTGATTACGTATTTCGTGCTTACTTTGGGGTTAATCAAGACTTACAAAACGATTTACCCTTCTGAAAATTTATTTTCACGCAGTTTGTCCCAGGATAATTCGTTGTCAAATAACTGCAAAAACAGTCGCCATCAGGGACATATTTCTCTTGGTATTTCATTCCCCAAGCCGTAATCGTTTCCGGACATAATGCACGAAAAGGTTTGACTAGTTGAAAACCCCTAATATTTGGAACTATATTTTGTTTTTGCTCTCAATGTCGAAGATTTCCTTTGCATTATTTAAACAGATTTATTTACTAATGGACTAATGCAACAAAAACAGTTCTCTCTAATGTTTTTAGATTATGAAATTTTCATTTGTCTCTTTGGTAGAAAAGTTTCAGCTGTACAAGTACAAGCAGTTAGTCAAAAAGATGACTAACGAAAAAGTGATGATTTAGTTTCATATAATAATATTTAAAAGTTTGCTGTTTAGATCACGCCTGATTCAAAGCGCACAAAACTAAGAAGTTTGGTAGAGTTAAAATACAATGAGTATTATACCGAGAACGAATTGTAAAATTGTTGTCTTCGACTTAGTTCGCAACTTGTGTGAAAAGTCGTTCCTCATAAAAATTTTGCCCTTCAGGACTGCTGGTATTTATACGAATAACTTTAATTTGCGGGATTGTATACCATCTACATTTATTTCTATCTGTGGTCACATCCAGCCAATGCGATGTGCGTAAGGCAATGGATTCCACAAGGATCTAAATAATTTCACACGTTTCGTATTCAAATTACTCTTTTGTATGCTTCAAAAACGCTTGTCTCGTATGTTGCAGATTGGATTGCCTGACTCCATATTTCAATATGTAGATTGTATTGTATTCTTGGGTTTCCAATTTCGTGGTGGAGATTTTGTACAGATTTTTTTACAATTAGATTTCCCAAAAAATTAAATTTTAAGCCCAGAGAAGTGGCCAGTAAAAAAGGCTCGTAAGAAAAATGAGGTTACTTTGCGGTCACGCTTGGTAATATGTTTTCAGCTGAAAGTGCAAAGGACACCGCATTTCCCCCAAAAAACATGTTGTTCATACGAAAATCGAGTTGTTGATTTATAAGCAGAGTGCGGATTTATATGTAATATCAATACTAACGTTTGTTCTTTTGTGTTTGTTCTTTCTTCCACGCAATGATTTTTTTCGGCGAGTTTAATATTTACTAAAAGATTAAAGTAGAGGAAGAGACGACCGCCCCAGGACTTACAATTTTCAAAAGACAGAGTTAAGCCCTCCGTTTATGACCTTCGCCTATTAAATTTTTGGTACAATTCTTTTTTAATTCTCTGAAAAAAAAACTCAGTTTTAAGCCCAAATATTCGTGTAAAAAAAATGAAACCATAAATAATGCAATCTCATCAAACGCTTGGCCGAGTTTTGTTGCCATTTTGTCCAAAATAGGACGGAAATATTTAAAAAATACGGTCTGGTAACGCGTCAATTTTTGTCATTTTAATTTTCAAGGGCAGAAATTACAATTCACGGCAAACACGCAGGGGATAAAGCCCTCGTTTTCTCAATCACGATGCGGGTACCCACCGAATTTCGTACCACAAACGTCGATAAAGGGTGAAATTACAAAAGGTATGTTTTACATCGGGTTTTCGCCGTAAAGGGCACTTTCTTTAGCTCCCTAACTAGACCTGATCCCACAAACCTTGTTACTTTCTAATCGGGTTAGTTACTTGAGTCGGGTCGAGTGAAGAGGACCGGGATGAATTCGGGACGTCGGGTCGAGTCATCGCATTATTTAATTTGTTCATAACGCTTTTTTAACAAATTGTGTTTCGTATGAAGGGCTTTCGCATGCTAACGGTGACGGTTTCATGTTTGAGCTGAGCTTTTTTTTTGGTTGACTTTATTTGAAATTAAACTGAAAGCACGAAATATCCATTAACGTCTGTAACTTCCGTAACGATGTAACGTTATTCCTTACGAAGGAAAAATGAATTTAAAATGTAAAGGGGCTTCAAGAAAGCGTTTAGGCATGCTTTGAAAACGGTGTTTTTTAATAAATGGTACCTTTCAGATTTGGTCAACAAGGGGGTTTACTTTGTAGAACGGTAACAAAACAGTTATAATGCACATAAATCCGCACTCTGGTGATAAATGGTAGTTTCTACAGGTTGAAATACCGAGAAAATTTATAGCTTTTCGGCAATAATTCGATGGTGTCGAAAGTTTGAGCGACGTGTAGAAAATGCGAATTTTCGCGGTCGTTTGGTAACAAAAAGGCGATCGGTTATCCTTGTGGAAGCGCAATTGCACAGAATAAATAACGGTAATGATAATAATAGTAATAATAATAATAAGGTATAATTTGATAAAAGGGATAAATATAAAAGACACTCACCCTGAAACTCCTTCCTGGCAGCGGATACGGACGTTACGATGTTGGCGACATGACCCAGCACGGTCGCAAACAGCATCAGCCCGAACAACAACTGCAAGATGACGAACAAATATTCCCTTTTATCCCGGGGTCTCGGCAGGTCACCGATAGTCGTTAACGCTAAAGTACACCAATAGTAACTTTGTAAATATTGTTTCACAACGTCTGAATTCTCCGAGTCACTGTACACCCAATTTTTAGACCCGAACCCGTTATTTTTATGGATAATGTGAAACAAGCACCCGTTCCAGTGAAATATAACTAAGAGGTAGTGGATTAAGCTGGTCGACCTGAAGAGGTTGGGGTAGTTCGTGTGACGCTCCGTCCGGTCCATGAACGCCCAGAATCTGTATATCTTGACCAGACGAAAGGATCTCAGGATGGAGTTGAAGCCTATCGATAGGTAGAGGAAATCTAGAGGTAGCAGGCACAGACAGTCTATGTAGAACGTGGTGGAGTTCATGTAATGTTGCCGGAGTTTGGTGGCGTCCGTTTGTAGAACGCCGTCTTCCAGGTACCCGGTGCGAAAGTGAAACATGATGTCCACGAGGTACAAGAAATCGGAAAAGTAATCCAGGCAGAACCACACCAAGATAGTATCCCCTGAAATGCACCAGAAATCGTCCCGTAAGTCTCCCTTCAAGTAACTAAATTAAAACGAGCGTGAAATTGTTCGTGACTAAACTATGAAGCGGAACTAATGATCCTATTAGCAGTGTAATCTATGAGAAGGCACTAAGATACAGATCGGTTCGCTCGATAGAATCACTTTCTCGGGCTAAACATTTCGGTAGGTACTTACTGTTTATCTCTTGAAAGGCGAAACGGTAAATGATAACCCAAAAATTATAGAGAAAAGCTAAGGACACAACCATGGACCAGTAGTAGCACAGCCTTCCTGCTGGATCGAACACGAATGTCCACTTAGAACTGGTGCGAGAACGTGGATGGTACGATTCGCCTCTCCGAAATCCGTATCGACTATAACGTTCATGAAAATTATTTCTTTAGTACATTCATCCCTGCCTCATTTACTTTTCGAACTGTATTCTCTTAACTGAATTTATTTCATATACTAATCTGAATACCTGATTAATGCTTAACTCTCGACAAATCTCTCGGAAGTCACCTTTAGGTAAGAGTAAGAATAATAGTAAAAGAAATCATTTAATAACTTTAATTTTTTTTATATATAACTTTTCAAAAGCGAGCAGTTTCATAAGGGCCTGTGGTAAGATTCGCAACAAACAATTTTGTATAGCATAATCTATGGTATGCTTTATAACATTAGTTGATTTGAATTGTCTCATACAAGCAGCAATACAATTACAGCGTTGCCAAAAATTGAATTCTGTTCAACTTGTCTACAACAATTAAAAAGAACGTTTCGTTTTAAAGAGAGAGTAACACAATGAACGCAAGTTTGTGTCATTACCGCAGCGCTGTAGTAACGCAAAACGCAAGACCTAGGACTACCTTAAAAGTTATTTTAGTTGGAGTCATATTAGCTGGATTCGCAGCACCGTAAATGTATCTTTTACGTTTCAGTACGATTAAGTATTCATACTTTCACCGGAATACGTATGTTTGACTTACGCAATAATTTGAAATGTAACATAATTTGTTATTTTCTACCGATTGATACGTGTTGCAGCACAAATGTGTGTGATGTATAAATTCTTCTTCTCGAAGTGGCGTGTGCCGGCCTTCTCTCCATATGTCTGTAGTGTGCGTGTCAAGTAGTCTACAGACATAGGAAACCTACAGCTTAACGTGGGCTCCGAACCACGGAAGTGATTACACTTCTACTCCAGAAAAGACTTACTAGGCAGCAATACCACGCGTGGTTTGCCATTGCCTTCCAATGGAATCGAATGTGGTCAAATACGCACTGAACCAATTGAGTCACGGCCGCGACGATGTAAATAGTGATTATTATTTGTAGTTTCTAATAACAATTGTTCATTATTATTAGAATTTTAAACATATCGGTTCCGAGGAAATACCAGAAATAGACAAAAATGAACTAAAAATTGCCCTCAGCCAGATGAACAACAAAAAATGTCCAGGAACGGACGGGAGAACTTACGAGATGTTGAAGCTCGGCAGAGAGAGCTAACAAATGCATTGAACAAGGACAAATACCTAAAATATGGCAAGAAGCTGAAGTGATTTTCTTATTCAAAAAAGGAGAGAGCAAAGATTTGAAAAACTATAGACCTATAAGCCTGTTATCACATTTATATGAACTATGTACTAACCATCTGAGCAACAAACTAGACTCCTACCAGCCTGTGCAGCAAGCGGGTTTAAAGTTTAAAGTTGACGAGGATATACCTATCAACTAGTACAATAAAGATACACAGAGGTGTATATCAAGGTGATACAATTTCATCCAAGCTTTTTACCTTAGCTATAGAAAATATATTTAAAACTCTACCATGGGAACATACTGGATAAACATAGACGGATCATATCTAAATCATTTACGTTTTGCAGACGACGTAGTGCTTCTAAGCAACAATCTGGAAGAACTCACAACAATGATTAAACAATTAGATGAAGTATCTAAACTAGTGGGCTTAAAGACGAATGTTAAAAAGATGAAAATCATGAACACGGCAGGAGTACCAGTCACCATTAATAACGTAACACTCAACGCTACAGAGGAATACCTCGGACACAAAATTAAATTGGAAAAAGAAAATCAAACAGCTGAAATTACTAGGACTGAGCTGGGCAGCTTTTGGAAAGCTCAGTTATATCATGAGAAACCCATACATCCCTATAAATTTAAAGCGAAGAGTGTATGAATCACGCATACTCCCAGTATCCACATATATTATGGTATGGAAACAGTAACCCTAACGAAAAAAAAAACGCAAATTACTTGAGGGTAACTCAGAGGATGGAGAGAATCATGTTAGGCATAAACATTTATGACAGGGTTACTACCGAAGAAATAAGAAGAAAAACAAAAGTAACCAACATTATTGAGAAAATAGCAAAACTAAAATGGCAATGGATAGGACACATTGCTAGACAAGACACGAACATGGATACCAAAAATTATATACTGGAGACAAAGAACTACTAAAAGAAGCATCGGCAGACCACAAAAAAGATGGTTGGACGACGTTAAACAGATCGCAGAAAAAGGATGGATCCATGAAGCACAAGATAGAGGTAGATGAAAAGAGATGGAAGAGGCCTACATCCAGCAGTGGATGGAAGATGGCTAAGGAAGAAGAAGTATTTTAAGAAGGGATTACAATCTATTTTGAATATGTTTATGCAGAAATTATTTAAAGTTTTTAAACATGTTACAAAATAACCCTTTCGATAAAGATGTAGGTACATAAAATCGCAATGGTCTTACCCAACAAAGCTTTAGTTCGAGAGCTAACTTCTATTTGAAATTACCGCCCTGGAGTCATACAGCCAAACAGTTGAAGGATGCACGAAGCTATCCCGTTGAAAGAGGCACAACGTGAGCTAACGTATAAGAAATAAAATTTGGCTATTTTTACGTTTACGTTAATTTACGAATATAATCTCACACAAGTCTTGGTAGGACACGGCAGCTTTAACAAATATCTAGCCAGAATAAAAATACAGGATGAAGAAAGATGCGCGTATTGCGAGGCAGAAGACGTCGTCGAACATGTAGTGTTCTACTGCCCTAGATGGAGGGTACAAAGAGGGTAAATTCAAGCGACAATGAGAGAGACCCCAACGGTCCGAAACCTAGTCCCACACATGTTGGGCACGGAGGAGAAATGAAGAGTAATAGAAAAAGCGGTCCATATTATAATTAAAACAAAAGAGGAAGAAGAACGACAGGGACAGAATAAAGCAAGAAATTAGTGACAACCGAATATAATAGGATATATTATAAGCCCCCCCCGAAGGTACGCTAAGGCGGTTCCGGGGAGGTCTCTACGTTATCCACTCGTATGGCATTTAAGTACTCGCTCTCGCTCGTACTCAAACCTGCCATACTAGTCTAGTAAAAATCCACTTTTCTGCACTTGGCACGCAATCTACTATTATATTACTACAAAATATGCTTTTTAAAAGTTGGAATAATTAAAATATTGCAGTGTACATTAAAGGGTCTATGGTGTTTTAACATCTGATCGGTTTGCTTGTACATCAGTCTCAATAACCTTCAGTTTGTTACGTCAGTCGCAGATACCTTACAGTCTGTAGCAAGCTTTAGAACAAATGTTAGATTATGCATTATTATTCAAACTGTCAACTCTGAATAGTGATATCATCACAACTTCCCTTGAAGTGTTCATAATTATATCTCATGGCAGTTTATATTTTTTTAATAAAACATTTTGGTTTAACCAATGCAATAAAGCTTTTATTTTATTTTTGAAAGCACTTTGCAATTTAGAATTCTAATTTTTGTATGTTTCATCTTTTTAGATAAAGAACTTCCTGGTTGGTGATTCCTGAACTAATCTCTGCCACAAGTAAGTCAGTGCAATTAGTAAATGTTATTTTATTAATTTTGGATATTTTTTGTTTACTACGAAAATAAGTCTTTGGGCATAATTTACATTTTATGGGTGTTTTAAAAATCAATCCTAATTTTAAACTATTCGCCACTAAATATTTATATTGTTCTGTATTCTGACGTCAAAAAAATCAAGCAATATTTGGAGTACTACACTAAAACGATATAACTTTATGCATGGTTAATGTGTTGAAAAGGAATGTACGCTAATTAAACAAACTTTAAATTTAAACACGGGATCACTGACCAATGTGAGTAATTGCGTTTTAAATTGACAACTGTCACTTAAAATACCAATTTTGTTTTCCACAACCAACCTTGATAAAATATTTAATTTATTTTTTATGTACATACAACATTGGCAAATTAGTTTTAAAAGTATGTTACCCCCTTTCGCATGAAATAATTAAATAAAGCTCAGATTTACCGAAGCCTTCGGAATAAGCATCTTTAACTAAACCTGGAAAGATTTATCAATTACTTTCCCCTAAATCCCGTGTAGAAACTTTTATATGCCTTTTATTTCAATCAACCTTCTCTTGTTTTTACAATAAAAGATTCAGGAGGCTTTAGTCTTTTGTTGTAGGGATTTATCTTGTTCTTTCCATTTTATTTGAGCTAAGTCCAAAAAACCTTCATTGTGAGTTTGAACAATCTCCTCGCACTTGTTTTATTTTCACAAATGGAAATTTTACACGTATAGAAAAAACTATTCAAACTAATTAATTACGTCGATTCTGGTCAATCTTCTAAAATAATTTGTGAAATAATCAAGGATTAAAGTCTGATTAAATTAAACAAGGCTTACTGCCGTACTTTCTTTGGTAAAATTAGGTTTTAATAAGCACGAAGTGCCTGCAGAATAAACGCTTAAATAAGAAAAACAAAAAGCTTGATGTGGAAATATTCCGACTTCATTTTTTAAAACAAAATACATTTTCTAAAGATGAAAAGTCAACAAACTGCTAACAATATCAGAATTTATAGCGACTCAATTTAAATCAAGCAGTTATCACCACGGGGGAAATGAACTCTGCGGGTTTTCACGACTGAATTAGTAAGATTTTACACTCGGCTCGGCATTAAGATGAAAAAATGCTGAACGAGTTTCGGGGAGCAAACATCGATTGTTACAGATGGAAAATGGAATACATAAAGAAAGATATGACTAATCATTACAGCACGTCCAACAAATTTGTAAACGAAAGGAAATTCGGGGAAATAAATCTGACGGAACTAACAACATAAAAGCCGTTTTTTAAGATAAATTTTTCTGTTATGATTTTGGTGTTAAATTTAGAAACTACTTGCTTTTGTTTGTTTGGAGTTTCTGACTATTATTTTGTAGTTTTATTTAGATAAGGTTTTTTTTCGATGATTGTTTTTCTACTAGAATACTTTTCGATAAATGAAATGTAGGCAGGAACCAGGAACAAGAACAGCTTCATTTAGGTAATTTAACGAATAGCTCCATAAATTTCCCCAAAAATAAGCCCTGTAAAATGAAAAGTTATTGGCAATAAAGTAAAAAGTGGTAATAAAATAAAACTCTCAAAGACATTAGTCAAGCGCTTAGCTTAACCGTTTTTCATAAAGTAGATTCAGATGTAATTTATGAAGAACCGGTGATGGTAACAATATACGACTTCTCCTCCTTTTTGATGTACCTTTCAATTGAGATCGAAAGGGGCTTTAGTTTTAATGTGCTTTCCTGCAATGTCGGATAGGCTACGTTAATAAATATGGGCAGGCCAAGGCAACGCGAGCGACCCCCTTTTACCAGCAGGATTAAAAAACACGCACCCTTAACGAACGAACGGGGATAATATAGAATTTTTATTTTTAAATTATTACCATAACCTAAGCCCCGTTCGACTTTATTTCATCTCGTCTGTATGCGACAAAGGATATAAAACTTTTTCTTCGAAAAGTAAGGCGACAAAAAGGAGATGTGAATGATGCGTGATTGATACGTTTTTGATGTCTGAATGTATGATACCTTTCACTGATTTTCCGAGACTTTGGACGTCTTATTCTTTAAATGTTAAGGATGATTTGATATTCTACTCGAAATCTTTCTTATAGCTTATGGATTTTAGTTATAAAATACAATAACTTTGTTACCATTTATTCATACAACTCGGTTTAAGTTGCAAAGCAGATACATAATGTTTTATAACTAAGTACGAAGGAAGCCATGATTTGCAATTATTTTAAACGTAAATAACATATGTGCTTTTCAATATTTTTGGGTTAAAAGTTCAAAAGTATTGTCATTAATTTTAAGGGTAGGTAAAGCATATCAAATAGAACAACTTTTCTCAATAAACTATGTATCGCAAATAAACGGTAAACTCAGAAAAAAATTAGAAAGATCAACACAAAAATTGTTTGGTGGTCACTGGAATTTAAATTTATCAAACGCCCTTGTCCTTGATACTGATGCAGACCAGCTGTATACGTAAGTAGGTTGATATCAGTACATTCTTGGCTTTCAAAGTGCATTCATCGGACGTTTTAATAGAAGGTCAACCTTTTAACAACTGAATTAATTGATGTTATTGTACTTAATTTTGTTTTGTGTGTGTTTTCCGTAAGTCATGTTTCTCTTTACTTACAACATTTTTTTCTATATCACTTTTAAACATGCCAATAATTGATTACTAAAGCCCGGATTTATAGGCAGAAAAAAAGGGCCAAATAGGCGCCTATAAAGGCAGGAGTTTTTGATAAATAGGCAGCTAAAATTCGAAATAGGCAAAAATATAGGCAAAAGGCGAATTTTAAAAAACTTTTTAAAGTCATTTAGTTGTTCTAACTTGCAGAATAACGGTTACAAAATATATTCTTTTATGTATCAGCATAATAAAACTTTTATTTTGGGTTTATTATTTTATTTTTCAAATTTTTCCTGACAAATAAGCAAATGTTATTATGTTATTAAGTTATTATTATTTTTATTATTTTCAAACATAATGAAGTGCACATTTTGTTCATGAACTTTTTTGACCTCTCTCGCGCTATCTGTTTGCAAACAGTGAATGACAGAATTCGGGAAAGTACTGACGACGTATGTTTATTGTGTTAGCAGTCAGTCGGCATAACATAGTTTAAAAGTATAATCTGAAACACGATACTCCAAAAATGACGTACTAGCCTTGTATACTGCAAATATAAGTAAGCCATTCATTGTTTGTTTATTATTGTTGTTTTGCTTTGACGAGGTTATTTGTATTTGTGTTTATATGCTTTCAACAGTTTCAACATGCCTCTGCAACGAAAATTCAAACGTTTAACAGTAGAACAGAAACTGGAAATATTAAAAAAAGTGGATCATGGCCATGATGGGATTAAAAATCAGACAATAGCTGCTGAATATTGTGGAAAAACCATCACACAAGCAACTTCTTGCTAGCATTTGAGACCTTCAAAAATTATTTCATGACCGAGGAACATCAGATTCGATTTTACATGTCGATAAACAAGATTGAAAAATTAAAATATGGTGTGGAATTTAATAAAAAGGCAACAATAGGCATCCAATGTAAAAAAAGGCAAAATCGGCAGAAAACAGTGCAAATAGGCAAAATAGGCAAAAAAGGCATTTTGCCTAAAATCCGGGCTTTATTGATTACTGCCAGTCTCAAGCCTGAAAAAATGCGAGAGGAAAGTGAAACCTGTAAATTACATAATTGTGTGATATGTCAGATTTCTATTGCAGGCTTTTTAAATGCATATTAGCCAGAGGTTCTCAAAAGTGTGTGACAAAATTTAAAATAAACAAAAATCGCGATAAACTTTAAATTTTTGCTGTAATGTACTTCTATTGAGGTCAGCATATACCCATTTAATTTAATGACAATACTTTTGAATCATCCTACATATTTATTAAAGGTTTATGGTTTCTATACGTCTTTGTGGATTTTTTTGCCACTAATTTCTTTATCTCCTATTGTAGGTAATATTTTTATGGAAGACTTTAAACTACAGAATGGACCCATATACTCAAGCAGATCAATAATTTAGTGGAGATACGTTGATGATGTCTTTTATGTTTGGTTTCTGGTTGTTTTTAAGGTCACAAAACAAACAAAATTTTAGCAAAATCTGTTAACGTGAATATGTAATCAAAATAAACCACCAACATATTATTTTTAATAACAAACATTTGATATAAACATTCAAATTAATCAGAGTTTTTCTACATGGAAGTTCCACCGAGAGGGATCAATAAACTTTTGGTGTCCTTTGTACCTTAGAAGTTATTTATAATACACGTTTTTTAAAATATAATTCCTTCGTTTTGATAATGAGTAACACAGGAACACCTCCTGTAGAGTTTCCTGAATGCTTCTTTGGAAATGAACGTACATTTATGAACAAATTTAGATCTTCTATTGTTTTATTTTACCTGACCCTACAAATATTTTAATGTCGAATAATTCCTAGTGATTCGTAACACTTCTTGCTATGGATTTCCGAATCTCTTTATTAAACGCTACCTTTCCTTTTGATGTACGAGGGAGGTAACGTCAGACTAAAATTTAAACGAGCGCCCTCTACTTAGATTTGGAAATCTCCAAAATTTCAGTGCATTTCTGGAAACATTAGTGCATTTAAGTTTATTAAAAAATAAAAGATATGATAGTTTGAGTGAGCTTTGCTTAAGAGAATAAATTGGAAATAATAATTAAATAACAAGGACGAGAAAATTGTGCTTTATTTGGAATATTAAAATTATTATTATATATTATTACATGCTCTACAGTTATTTTTTATGTAAAAAGTATTATTTTATTTTAAAGAGTGTTTGAAATCGAATGCACATAATGCTTCAAATGTACGAAAATCAGTGGCGTGGCGTGATATTTTAGCCCAGGGAAACAGTGTTAAACATGAAATATTTTAAATAAAACACATATTTATCTTTTTACAATTTAGGGAAACACAAACTCACAAGTACCCTAAGCGAAGTACTAATTACAAAAACAATTTTCGCTTTAAAATTACAGAAGGTGAACAGTAAATAATTATTGACCATAACACAATAAACTAAATATTTTGCATTCGATTGGATAAGATAATATTCACCCGCTAAATTAAATTACTACGAAAAACAAAATTCGTGTGACAATGACATAATAAATTAAGCATGATTTATATCATACTAGCAGATCTAAATCATATTGTGAAAGCTTTAAATAAATAAAAGAAAACATAAATAAGATATTACAATATAAATGAAAAAGTGAATCTCGCATTTGCTGGGTAACTTAACCCAACTCAACCAGCCTAACAATACTATAATGTGAAATAAACAGAAGAACTACATCGTACGAAATTGCTCCGATGTAACACGGAACTTTGGACTTTATAGTTCTCGTTTATCGGTTGAAATTCAGCATAAGTTGAATATGTTTTCTTGCCAATACCAACCAATAAAACAAGCGATTATTATTTTTTATAGCTAATTTTTGTAACTAAATGTAAGAAAATTAAATCCAGTAAGGGATGCAGTGCATCCATTGCTTCCATGCACGCCACGTCATTCAGTGTATATACGAAATATATCTACCACGATGTTTTTCAATACTTTCTATACCTACTGTGGATAGCATTTTGCAATAAGTCTGCTTGAATATCTACAGTTTGCTGTGAAACTGAAATCAGTTGTGCGATAGTTGTAGGATAACTTAGAAAAACTTGTTATTGAAACACACTAGATGTAATTATTTTTAAGACACTCAGTATAATAGCAATGCATAAGACCGATTTGTACTGGTAAACTCACTATTATTTTTAAATACGGCCATTTATTTGCATTTTAAAGATTCTATAAACAAGAAAATGATTTTCAAACATTTATCGACAAACGTATTAGCATGGTTTCTGGTTTGGTTTGCTTACTCTTCTATTAATTAAAGTTTCTAAATGTAGTTTTCTTTCGAATAACCTTTTATTATACTATAACGAGACGCGCCAGCTCGCAGTCGGGACGTGAATAATTTCGCCCGTATGCGTCAGCTGTTCCAGATCGTTCGCCGATTGCATCATCGTCTCACGACTGTTCAATTACTCATTGCTTCTAGACTTCGAATGTGGATTCTGGAACACCGTAGCTCGTATATAAAAGGCGCATTCCCTTGAGCGAACGACAGTCTACCAAAAGCTATCGACGCGACCAAGTACTCGGTTAATATAAATATTGCGCGGATTAAGTACGACTACGTGTATAAATCAGGCGTGGACAACCACGGCTCGCGTGCCACATGCAGCCCTTGAGCAAGATTTATCCGGCCCGTCATTGAATATTTCCATTGCATATTAGCACGGCCCGCCAAGCTTTCTTCATAGGAATACTACGAAAATGAATATTTTTCAAGATTACTCGCAGCACGAGACATCGGACGGCCACATCGTAAAGGTAGAATCCTAAAATCTCGAATATTTCCCGTACGATTAAGAGAACTCGTCTTCCGATACGGAGATGTTAGTAATAGCGACCCGCTATATAAGGAGAAGGAGCTGTGATTGCCGCCAGTCTGCGTTAAGATCAGTTGGGAAGTGCAGAAGTTAGGTTAGTCAAGTACTGATTGTTTTGAAAATCTGAAAAAATTTCTGGTCCTGAAATATGTCCGGACCTTCAAGTACTAAATACAGAAAGGTTGATCAAGAACGTCGTGCCTTCCAGGAAAAGTGGACCCAAGAATATTTTTGTTTGTTATTTATAAGGACAAGCCAAATTGTCTGAAATGTAATGAGGCCGTCGCGGTTTTAAAAGAGTTCAATTTAAAAAGACATTAATACCTCCAAATATTTTCAAAAATACGAAAATTTAACAGCGCAACTAAGAAGCGACAGATTCGAAAAGTTAAAAAAGAATTTATCCGGTCATCAAGATATCTTACTAAAACTCGGTGAAGAAGCTGAAGATATCGTTCGGGCGAGTTATGTTATTCGTCAGAAAGTGGCGGAACATTCGAAGCCGTTTTCAGAAGGCGAACTTGTGAAAGAGTGCTTAATAGAAGTGGCAAATATCTTACGTCCAGAAAAAAGTAAAAAGTTGGCAGAAGTTAGTTTATCCAGAAGAACAGTCACAAGACGAATAGATGCAATGGCAGAAAACATAAAAGTCGCTCTTGGCGAAGTTGTGGAAAAATGTGTTGCATTTTCCATAGCATTGAACGAAAGCACTGATATTACTGATACAGCGCTGATACGCTTCGAGCCATGAAAGACATTTTTGAAGAAATTGTTAATGTTTTTAGTGCTTTTAGACTGAACTAGGCAAAGTTAAGCGGTGTCACTACAGATGGAGCTCTCGCGATGATAGGGAAAAGCGTGGGAGTGGTGGCTAAAATAAAATCAGAATTATCAAAGAGAAATATTGACATCAATAATCTGTCCGCATTTCACTGTAATATTCATCAAGAAAACCTCTGTGTTAAATCATTCAAATTCACGCACATCGAGACAGTTTTTTCGTGTGTAAATTTCATTAAATCAAGAGGTTTGAATCACCGCCAGTTCCAACAATTCCTGCAGGACTTGAAAACGGAATATGGAGACATTATTTTTCATTGTGAAGTTCGCCGGCTCAGTAAGGGCAAAATGTTGAAGCGATTCTATGAGTAAAGAGAAGAAGTGCAAACTTTCATGGATATGAAGGGCAAAACTGAACTGGTCTAGCCTTTGGGAGATGCTGCATGGTTATCTGATTTTGCATTTTTGGTTGATGTCACCAGTTACTGGAACGAGCTAAATACGAATATGCAGAAACAAGAATAATTTGCGCATGAGCTATTCACCCATGTAAAATCTTTTCAAAGCAAAGTTCTGTCATGGGAAACTCGGATTCGTACAGGAAATACATAACATTTTCCTACCCTAGCTGTCCACAAATATTTCGATGAGAATGCCCTAGCTCGGTCCTAGCACATTAACTATCTTCATTAAATACAGAATTTACATCCAGATTTCAGGATTTCCGTTCACGTGAACTTCAATTCCAAATATTCATGACGCCTGTCGACGTGGACGTGGAGCAAGTGGACATGTCACTTCAAATGGAATTAATTGAACTCCAGGCAGATGATGTTCTGAAAAGTCAGTTTCGTGGGGTATCTCTGCAAGACTTTTACGTGAGATATGTTTCCAAAGATAAATACCCAAATTTAATTAATTTTATATGTTAAATGATGTACTATTTTTATAAATAATTTTGTTTTGGCCCGTGGTCCATACTAAATTTTTCTATTCAGTTCCTCGCAAAAAAAGGTTGCCCATGCCTGGTACAAATAAATTAGTCAGTGTTACGGGTTAATATTAGTGTTGTGTTTTTAGTGTTTAAGTTGTTATTTCGTGTTAATTAGTACGTTGTTTAAATTTGTTAATAAATAATTCACACCACGGACTGCAGTTTTAAATAAACGTTTTAAAACAATTACAATACAATGTTTTGGAAACTTTAAGTATGAAAAGTTTAACATCTATAGTTTGAATTTCAAAAGCCGGATGCATAATTCAATTTTTCGAATCAATATTTAGGGTTAAATTATAGGTTTAGAGCCTAATATTTCATCAGATGTTTGTATAAATCTTCCGATTATTGAGTCGTTTTTAACCCTACCCAAATTTGAATCCATCAGTCTTTAAAGTTCAAAATTCCAATTTTAGATTTTAGTACCGAAAAATATAAATAATATTTTCAAAGCTTTAAATGTAGTTCACAGTTTTTGCAAATATGTTCAGTTTTACTGCTTTATGGGATTCTTTTTTCTTGTTCGTCTACAGAATTAAGCTACAATTTACAAGATTCAGATTCTAATCCGAAAGGTATGCTAAATATTTAAACTGGTATCTAAATTTATAAATATCTAATTCAATCCCTATATTGAAAAAGTCGAACATTATAAACAGAGATTAGGTGAAAATTGAAACTTGAATCAAAATCGAGGTTCCATCAGATCGTGATTATAACATTCGAATATCGGATTTAAATTCAAATTCAATTCTTAATATGAAAACTGTTTTCTCGCTGCCAATTCAGTAAATAGGATTTAATATATGACATCTGGTCATATTCGAAGGGAGCAAGTTGATGTGATTACTTGTTTATTGAATATTCTAACAGTAGGGAAGAAAATGTGAAGTTACCTCCCTTCCCTTTATTTCTGGAAATAATAATAGTAATCTGGGTTTTTCCTGGGGTTCTTTATTTTCGTCATAATTGTATAACTTCAGTATTGCAATGCCTACAACATAAAACGTCAAACGAAACAGAATAAAATAAATAATTACCTAAATAAAACAAAGTCTTCTTGCATAAATTAATGTAAATATGATTATCAGTAAAAACCGGATCTAATATAAATTTACTAAAATCATTTCAGTAGAGTGGCACACTCAAGTAGTAAGTTAAAACAACTTTTAAAGCTGTTGTTTACTATTTCCGCTCTCTAGAAATTATAGTAGTGTTTTCTAAGGCATCTAAGAGCAGTCAAACCGATTTAAGTAAGATAATACAGTTCAGTAATCGCTATAGTGCAATATATTTGCAATAGGCGTGACCAAGCTTTCGTTGAGTCATCAAACTAATTCTTTGTTATTGAAGATCATAACCGTATAGGTGGTGGTAACAGCAGAATAGGGAATAATAGTAATAAATAATAAAAATAAAGTTGAAAAGAACTTACTTAAGTTATATAGTTATTTAGTTATTATCTCATTGTTATTATATCATTTAATTCTAGCAGCATTTTTCAATAATTTTGCTAGAACTACAGAGCCTTATTTACAAATATTTAGTATGCTTATGGATTTAGCTAGATTTACCTATTTGGCTGACTCATCACCTAAAACTGTCGCCTAAAATCCGGTCTTTAGTTATTAGTTACCTTCACGGAAGCATATACTTTTCTATTCCAATTAGAATAAAGTGATGTAACTGCAAGAAGCCCTTGCAAATTTTACGGACGTATTAATTCTACGTCAGTGTGCTTAATAAGTTTTGGAATTGATGGCACAAAGGTACTTTAAAAAACGTATATTGGTTTTTCTGTACGGTGTGTTCTCTTTAGAACATACTGCATACGAATGGGTGCATACACAAGTATCTGTGCGGGTTACTAAGCAATGGGCGGTAGCAAATTCATAGGGTGGGGAGCTCAGCTCATTGCTTTACTATTTACTATCTTTATTGCTTAACTATCCACCCCGTCTCTCTTTGCGCATCTCAACCGCATAGATATTTGTGTTGTACTGTACGTTTAACAGCGTGGATCCTTACAATAACTACAAATCATGGCTTCTTTTCTCACATACGTTTTAAACTCGGTTTTAGTGCAATTATCCTCCGACGTAAAATACGTAGGGCAGGTATTCCCATCTCACGTTTAAAGTTATCTCTAATTAAAATTATGCTTAAAATAAACATAAAAGTATATGGCTTTGTACTATTTTTAATGTGTAGAAAAGAGACGAACAATATCTGTATGCTAAATATAAAGATGTGGGAATACCGACCTATTAATTTCAAATTTTTTGAAAAATATCGAATTTCTTGATTTTAGAAAGAATGATAAAATTTAAATATAATTCCAAAATTTTCATTACGTATTATTAGTTACAAATTTACTAAAAAAATCCTTAAGATTTCGAATATTATTGTTGATTCTGGAATATATTTCGGAATTTTCATTTTTTAAATATAAACAGTCGTAAAATTAAATCGATTTATATTAAATATTATTAACTTCAAAATTTCTGAAAAATACTGATAATTTTGAATATAATTGCTGGTTTTGGACAGCCCTACCTAAGAGCAAATTAAAAGCCAAATTTTCTACCAATTTGTTAACAAGTACAAGACACATAGATCGATTAACAAGGTGGTAACATCAAACCGTGCATGCAACATGATTGATATACCCTCTGTGTATTTATATCCTTTGCCTTTACGTGAAGATGAATTAATTTGTTTGGCTATAAAAATTTTGACTTTTCAGGTTATTCCTAATAGTATTATGTTACAAGTAAATAATTGATTTCTCGAAGAAGTCTCCATACTTTCAAAACATATATTTTTAGTTTAGAACACTTCATCCTTGAATAATGAAGTCATCATTTGTTTGAAATGGCCACCTACATATATTTTTTTGTATTCAAGGTGATGCAGGTTTTAACTATTTTTACAACGGCCTTGAAATTTTTTATAACAATTTGTTTTTGGCCTCTCGGTTAGAAGTTTCAAATTTATAAAATCTGGGTAAAATCAAACAAAGAAAGAAAATGTTTGAGCAAAGACAGCAAATTTTGTTTTAGTTAAAGAAATTCCATACATGTTCCAATTCTTTCTGTTTCCTAAAATAGAAACATCAACGAGCATCCGCGCTTTACTCGAGGTTTTATTGATTCTATTCATCGTTACGAGAACAATTGGTGCTTCTTGTTTTAGGTTTTCGATATCAATAAAATATGTTTGGAAGTTCGATTATGGTCATACTAAGAATATTTTCGAGCTAACTGTCGCAATAATTACATTAAAAAAAGATATTTTTTTCAAATAAGTCTAATCAAAGAGAAGAAGAAGTTTCACTCCTGCTGGATAAAATCAGTTCTGATGATGAAAGGTACGAAACGTCGTTTTTTGTTTTGAAAAGATATAAAAATAAATTAATAATAAACGTAGAAAAATTCTGACAGTTACCTTTCGGTACCACTACAACTACTAGTAGAATTTAAGTGATTGGAAGATGGTGGATTGATACCAGCGGCGGACCCAGACGTTCTCCAGCGGCTCAAAAGCGGTGCTTCCGAATAGCTCGCCAAAGCAACGCTCGATGGTAACTTTAATCTACTACGAAGGTCCTTTCGCCTAGCCTTTCTCGAAAGATCTAATTCGCTGGCTGCGGAACTAACATTGGCGGCCGCGTTCGCACAAGCAGTGGAGATGCTGTCGTGGGAAAAGTAATGCTGCTCATTGTAGCCTCGGGGTCTTTGGGACTTGGACATTCCTAACTTGCAACTCACTAAATCTGGAGAACCGAGCGGAATTCTGCGTTAGTTAGTTACTTACTTACTTGTTGGAAGTGTTGGGGAGTTTCGACTTTACCTAAGAGGCTCTGCTTAGACACTGACTTCAGCGCCCGAGGGACGCTTTCGTTGCTGGATTTCACTCCACCGCTCGTCGGGGCTCCGGATTGAGCTGAAGAACTTATTACGTCCAGTCTGGTACCGCTGCTGCAAAGTCTCTCGCCCACCATTCGACCACCAGTTGATGTAATGATACCTACAAAAAAAGAAACATATCCAATTAATATTCAAATTTAATTCCGGAATATTAATTTTAACCTAGTATCAATTACGTGTTTTGAATGAGGGAAAATCTGAAAACAAAAATTCTGCGTCCATATTCCAAAGATATTAGAAATATTGCCGTCCTGAATTAGGATTCGAGGCGTCACAAGGATTTGTTTGTTGTAAGTTTACTATGCGATCTGTTATTTCAAACAATAAGAATATCTATTGAACATGTTAATGTGAGAGATGTGTTCCAGTGAACAACATAATATGATTACATGCATATAAGTAAACAATTAGTAAGGTCATAAGGATGAAAAGAAACCTATAAACTTTGGTTCAAAATCCTATCCTTCGGGAGTTACGGCCTAGTTGATTATCAATTTCGAAGAACTAACAATCGTACTTAACTATGATTTTTGCAAATACATACACCGGGAATCTTTGAGCTTGTTAGATAGTCAATAGTTAGGATTTAATTAACGGTAGACATTTTTAAATTTTTTAAATAAAATTATAGTTTTTTGCCTTCATGTTCTTCTAGTTTTCTAAATCGGGTATTAAATAAATTGTAACTGCTGATGGATGGATTCGTTTCTGGACGAGTAACTTTGAGAAATAATTCCACATTGATGTTCAGCAATATGCATCTCTTCAATTTAAAAAGTTGTCAGTGGAGTATTTAACTTTGCCAGAATAACACTTTCAAAGAGCCATTAAGATGTATTAAATTAGTGCGTAAGTGCATATGGTTGGTCCTAAAATAGTTATTCAAAATCAGCGACTGGAATCGTCATAAAGATGAAAAAAAATCCTATAAACGTTGGTTCAAAGTAAAGTTGGTTGCAAGTAAAGTTGGTTGCCTAAATTTGGACTAATTTTCGTTTCCCCAATTAAAAACAAATTGTATTACGCTGCATGTTGTTATGGTTATTATATTGTTTATACACATGAAGTAACATGTTTGTCTTTGTTATAATTTTCTATGAAATAAAAAAAACGCACCATCTAAGGTAATACTGTAGCTGTACGTACCCTAGGCGTGTTACCCTTTACAGTTAATCGCTATGATCGTCTAGTTTTTCACTAAGATTTTCTTTACCCTCAACCCTTATTGGTTAAGTGAAAATCTTACCCTTTATTTAGATAACTGACTATTTAGTCAGAGGACCCTTAATGTTGTTGTGATTTCGTTGATCTAGAGTAGCTCACCTTATAATACAAAAAATAAATACTCCATCAAGTTTAATACATATATTATAAAGTCATATTTATGTATAGATATTTACAAATTTGAATACAGTAGATGAATAAACATAGTGAATGAACATCAAACTAGGCAAGTCAATTATGGGCAGTAGCTTGAATGATTATTATTCTTTTGTTTTATGATTTTGATGTATCCAGAGTGGCCTGAGTGCGGTGGTTCGATCGCAAGAATTATATTGTAAGCCAGTGCCTCTGTCAGATGATCGATAAAAGATCGATCTTGTGTGGGGTTGATATTAAAATCAATCCTAAGCGGCCGGAGCCAAAGGTGGTATCATAACCAATCTTTAAAGTTTGGGGAGGGTGCAATTTCCCCCCAAAAGTACATGCGCTATGCACGACTCTTAAATTAACACTATGCACAAATCTAAAGTAAGTGAGTGGGCGTTGCCCCTCATGTAACGAGAATATACGCTATGTACAACTCTGAACGTACTAGGTACTGGGTACCTCGTAATTGTAAGGGATGTTTATCCCTATCGTTGATTGAGAATACGCTTAAGACATATCTCATTAGTCAGAATTGTCGTATGGTTGTAATTAATTGTTATCAGTACCTACAACGGGGCAACTCTAATGTAATTTTGATAAAGTCTACTTTTGAATATGATAAGTACATTAAAAGGGCAAACTTTTACATTTTGCGTTTAATTCGGACTTCGCTGGGAGACCCCTCAATTGGTATTACTCTATTGTAGCCCTTTTGGCTGATACACGCAGCCGGAAAAGCAATGCTTTACAGCGGTGTACGTATAATGACGGATTTCTACAAGTTATTGCAGAGCAACAAAGTGCAATACAAATAACTGTGTATTTTACAGTAATTAGGTACACGGATCTGTACACTAATCAAAATTCCAGATCACTATACAGATAGACTGAATAGTCAAGACTGGATCCTGTGGTAAGATTTTGTTGCGTATTTATGTATACTAAAAATCCGTGATACTGAAGGGTTGGTAATTAAACGTTCTCATGGGTTTGTCCAAAAAAACTAATAAATTTCATAAGTGGGTTGTTATCAAAACATTCCCGTGAATGACACTTGTCTCAAAACTAATAAATTTTATAAGAGTCAAAATTCTAATATTGTAGTCTGTTTTACATTCCTTTGCAATTTGACACTTTACTAGAAGGGGTGTGTCGGTTGGTCTGCGTAAGGGACGGTGGTTTCAGTGCTTATGTCCGAGAATTTATGACATTGCTGTTTTTAGTTTCCAAATGAAATTAATATTTTCTTGCCACATAATTGTCCAAAGAAACACTCCTAAGGTTATGCTTTGACTAAAAGGAAATACATTAAAATATAATCCCTCAAAAATAAAGATAAAAAAAATTAGTAACGCCCAGCTGGTCATTACACCAATAAATGCATATTACTGCTAATTTTAAATTCAAAAAAGCGTTTCATATTGTAGTCATATGTGGCTAGCATAAGTTCGCAAAAGGACATGCCGTGTTAATCAGTAATTTTTGATAAAAGTCATAATTTATTAAATTCCATTCATTGAACGACTACAACCATAAATAAACTGCTTCTTGAATTTGCTCTGTTAACTTTTTTCTGAGTTCTGATGAAATGTAAATTATTTTAAAAGTAATAATAATGCCCACGAAAAAATTGGCGCAGTGGTGGAGTGTCAGGCTAGCGTTGCGCTAGTCCTTGGCTCGAATCTGCCTGGTGACTATTCATCATTGGGCACCTAATTAATACGTACACACACTTACACTATACACATGGTGCAGTATGTAGGTATTAAACGGCGTACCAACCACCTAACTCACAGAGACGAGCTGGGTTGTGCAGTGCACCCGTAAAGGCCACATACGCTGGCGCACCAGCCTCGACACCGAAAGGTAAAAGAGGTTACAGATTCAGATTGAGACTATCAATGTATAGAATTTCTAATACAACAAACTGTCGTTTAACTTATTATCCCTGGTATAGCCAATATTTGAACAACAACGAAAAACAATTTTGCACAAATTTAATGAAAACCCCAATCGTTCATATTCAGACATTTCCAAAGAAATCTCAACCGAAAACGACCGTGTATATGGTAATACAGCGATATAAGAAGATTTTAACTATTGGCAAGAAGTAAGGAAGAAAAAGCGGCCCTAAATTTGGAGAAAAGGTGTTCAACGCTTTTCGAAGAAATTCAGGCATTTCCGTGAGAGGTGTAGCCCATACGTACGGCGTATCAAAATCATACGCAAAGAAGGTACAAGTCTACGTTCTTATAGTGCTCAAGTTGTTCCAAATCGAGATGAACAACAAGAAAATGTGGTAAGATCCCTGATCAACATGTGAAGAAGGCAAATAATGAAACGTATGTTAAGACAAACTTCCTAGCCAGAAATTTTATGCTGCAAAGGGATGTGGACAAGTAAATAACAGAAGAAAAGAAAAGTTTGCCAAAAAGTACCCTATGTGGCACGCGCGGAGGAAAGAGCGATTGTCTGGTAATTCAGCGAACAATAAACCAAGAAGTATACATAACCGAATGTCTTGAAAAGCGGCTTTTGCCGTTTATTGCTAAACATGGCCAGAACTGACAAGTCCTCATTATGAAAAGCAGTCATTGAACTGGTTTAAGGCAAACAACATTCGTTTGGTACTGAAAGAAGCAAATCCCGCAAACTGTCCCGAGTTACGTTCAATTGAGAAATATTGCGCTATTGTTAATGTAAAGTTACGAGTAAAACCGAATTTTAAAAAAAAGGGAATGATGCCCTCTAAAGTGTGCGCAATCTGATGACTGGCCTTAATGAAAATTCGTAGTTAAAGGCATTGTCAACGTATGAAAAGTGGATTTTTTTTTATTTTGTAATTTGATTGAGTAAACTGAGTATTGCACCTTTGCAAAAGTTTTTGGCCGAATTTTAATTCGTTACCGTGTTATGGGAGCTAAAAGTTTAAGCTATGACGTCAACTACGTCGGTCGCCGGTAACAGCTCTAACGTGAGATGCCTCTTTAAAGAAGCAAATGCAATTAAACAAGCAAACATTGTCTAAACAGGCAAACACAGACATTTAATACAATTAAAACCTAGCGTAGCTACAAGTACAACGCTAAATTTAGGTTATGTTGTCGACACTCGTGACGTCACGTACGTAGGATCTGAATTTTATTTTGGTTTTATTGTGGTTATTATCAAAGATATTGAAATTCTACCAATGCCGGTACTTTTACGAGTACTTTAACTAACGTATTTTGATATTTACTAAATATGTTGCATAAGTTGACAATGCCTTTAATAGAAAATTCAAATTTTCTTATTTGTAATTTTAGTAGGGTGGTATAAATAAAGCCTGATATTTGGACTTCAATTCTAAAAAAAGTTAACCAACTCTGTAACTTCAATAAAAAAGGAGTCTACATTAGTTAGAATTGTTAAGTTAGAGTACCCTGTATATTGGCGTTTTATTAGGTTTTGATTGATTGTAAAAACAAAAGAAAATCTTAACTTTACTATTATAATTAATACAGGCGGTAGACTTCTCATATTTTCAAGTTTGATCAGTTTTAAATTCACGTTTAAAATCTACAAAGTGTGCCACTTCAGTTCCTTAGTAACTCATGACTAGACTACATCTTATCAAATATTCTTTTTGTGCGGTTCTATTTCAGTCTATATTTGCATACGTTTACAGTTTGTGTATGAATATATGTTCTCTTTAGTAGTACGAAATACACTCCTTTCCACGTGTTCTGTTTTCATGGCCCTGTTCCAACAAGAACATCGTTAAAATTTGCATACCATTTTCGCATGGCGCCATCTACATGAAACCACACTTGCGTCTTGTATACCGCACTAAAATATGCTTTTGTAATTCTTAGTGTTTGTTAAAAGCGCGCCGCCGAACATGTTCAAAAACATTTTCATTTAGTGACGCTTCAACTTCAGGCCTACACTTTGTGCTTTCTAAGAAAGTTAAATTTTTAAATAAATTGGAGAATAGACTTAGAGTGGCGAGCATTTGGTTGCCAATCGACAAAATTGCAATTCTGGCTGCTTTGGAATTGTTTATATACCCAATTACAGGTGAGAACTATACTTGAGCCCTGATGAACACAAAGAAACGTATCTGGCCACTACTTTTAGTTGTTTTTTGAAAATTTACTTTTAAATAAGAATGGACAGTTTCAGTTATGAACCACAAACAAACTAACAAGAACCGCTCCTTCAGTTCGATAAGATGAAAGCCACGTTTAATAGTGGAACCCTTAAACATTCATATTGGACGTAGTTGAAATTCTAATTATAGCTGTTAAGACAACAAGTGTTTTATAGAAGATTTAAAAACCAAGGTCGTAGTTCAAATCCGAGCGAATGAAGTGAGCCGAGGATTTGACAGACCGAAATTTTTAAACTATAAAACACTAGTTGTCACTAATATCTTATACTGTTTCTATGGTGCATAAGAGCTCACTTGTTATGTTGCCTTTAAAATACGCTTTTCTCTATAAAATACGTCGTCAATGACAACGTATTTTATAGGCCTTTATAATACGCTTTTCTCTATAAAATACGTCGTTGCCTAGCAATCTTCGCATTTTGTGTATTGTGACGCGTCTCAAATAATAATTTATTAAAACTGCTAATAACATATTAGTGAAAGATATTAGTGTTAGAAAAAATCTTGAAGGCAACTCGTGTTTTATAGTATAAAAATCTCGGTCTATCAAATCCTCGGCTCACTTCGTTCGCTCGGATTTGAACTACGACCTTGATTTTTAAACCTTCTGTAAAACAGACAATAATAACTATAAATAATAAAGACAAGCGTTCGTTATAAAAATTCTTCTGTTTTAATTTGCAAAATCCACTGGGCGACACGTGATTACTCTCGCTCTATTAATTTAATAAATCTCTTAAAATATTTGTGTTTAAAAAAGAATATTTACCTAACAAGATAAAGTGAGCATGACACTTGATTATCCCCACTGCGTAAAAAAAAGCTACTCAAAGACTTCTTCCGATTTTTCGTTTCGACTCAAAGTTATCGTTCTTCCCATTTCTTGAGCAGACGAAATTTTGCTACGACCCATTGCAACTATAGCGGTTTTTTTTAACGGTTGATAAACATTAACTTGTTACTGCATCCTTAAACATAACCCCGGCGTTCGACAAAGGCGTGGCATGGGGCTATTGTTCAACATTAAGAAAAACCTTCCTCATACCTACTACCAACTGATGAAGTCTGACTCGCAGACATTTCCAGGTGAAATTTCAAGATGCATTCACAGACCTACACCCCATTAAGTCTGAAGTACTGCAGGGAAGCATATTGGAACCATTTATCTACCTACTCCTTACGGCAAACATGCCCATTGCTAATCATACGACCACAGATACGTTCGCGGATGATACTGCAATTCTAGCAACTCACGAAAGTGTAGTGTGCGTGTCAAGTAGCTTACAGACACAGGTGACCTACAGCTTTACGTCGTGGGCTGCGAACCACAGAAGTGCTTGCAATTCTACTCAAGAGAAGACTTATACTAGGCAGAAATACCTCGGTGATTTGCCACTGCCTTCCGATGGAAGCAGTCGGATGTTTTCGGTGTATGTGTGGCCCTGCCCATCTCAGTGGTTAGTTGCACGCTAAACCAACTGAGCCACGACCGTAACTGATTATGGTTAAGTTCGACTTAAAAATTGACAGGTGGGAAGGTCGAAACTGGGTGATTTTGAGACTTGACATGTAAGTACCTATTTCTGTGAGTGGATTTGATAAACTAAATGTTAAAATCAAACATTTAGCTCTCGTGTTACTAGGATGTCGAGGAAAGAGATTAACCTGTTCGATTCCTAGTTCCATTGTGAACTTGATATCGGGATGTTGATTGTTGAAATGGCCTAAGAAAGATATGATGGTATGTCTCCCACTTGGCCAACTTATATAACGAAACCAGATCCTAATTTTGATTCAAAAGATTTTAAAGCTATTGTCTCGAAAGTTTCCAAATATTGGCTAGTACTAGAGAAAAGAAAGAACTTGTGTTGCTATTATACAAACGCATACATGTACGTATCGTAGGCCCTAAAACTATGATAAAAAAAATTCCACAACAAACGTTGATAAAACGCCAGTTACCTTTTGAACAATGAAGGCTTTTAATAACCTCAGCACCAGTGGCGGCTCGTGATAATTTATTTTAGGGGGCTCTATAATAAACACTCACCTTCAGTAGCTGAGCAATTTCATACAAATGAAAAATCTATTAACTCCAGCAAAATCCCAATGCTAGTTCCAATTTTCCTCAAAATTTAATACAGTTTATAATTTTCTTTAAAATGTACCTATTTTTTGTCACCTGTTCATTGTGTTTTATAATATTTTGTCTATAAACTGAGTCCAACTGAACTGCTACATTTGCCGAACCTAACAGCTAAATCCGTACAACACTTTGTGCACTAATTCATGTTTTTTTATTTTCTGATTTAAATGCTTTAGATCTTTAAAGCCTGTTACCGACCATGTTTTGTACATTCCGTCGAAATAAAATAAGACAGACGGAAAATAAAACAGAGCATTTACCTCATCACATCCCGAAATCGATATTTTTAGTGATTAGTTACTAATCGTTTCTAGGTAGGTACTTTTACTCGCCTTTTCACGAGTTCTAAGAATTGCTATCAAAATAAATAGTATTTATCAGGAAGTTCATTCGCAGTCATAGTAAATACGCCTATGCCGTAACTTGTACCCAATAAACAGGGTTCGAATAGCTCTACAAATACAAATATTTTCCGTGCTCTCGTACTTGGGGCTCTAAAATCACGAGCCTTCGGGAAACTTAAGAAAGCAATAGAGAATTTACAATTGGCAATTCCGTTCTCAGTTCGTTCTTACGTATATTTCTTATGCGGACGAAGGCTGAGCCGTAACGATTTAAAATATAGGTAACCGTCGAGTCGCAGGCGGATGTGTTATACATTAGTAATGCTTTATATAGATATGCAACATTTGTATTGTAATACCTAATTAACAATCAATTGTATGTTATATGTAATTAAATAAGTAAATTACTTTTACTCTTTCCTAAGAATGGTTTTGGGAGGCTCGAGCCCTTGAGCCCCTATGGAGCAGCCGCCACTGCTCAGCACTAAGAAGCTGAATGTTTTGTCATTCGCTTCTTAAGAGACCAAATTGATATCAACATTTCTTATAGACATGATTAATGTTAAAGTTGAATGTTGTTTAATTAAGCTAAAATTTAATGGGTTTTTAAAATTAAACATGGTTAAATTGGAACATGTGTCCTCACTACTGCGAACACTTTTACATTCAAAATTCATGTCGGTCATAGCAGTAGTTAGTGAAAATGGTGTAAGTAAAAAACTAGCCGCAGAGCAATTTGGTATTCCGCGTAGTACCCTCACCAGAAAAGTATCCGGCCAAGTAGCTCCAGGTAGAAAAATGGGCCCCCCATCAGAGCTAACTGTAGAAGAAGAAAATGTGTTGGAGGCATGGGTACTTGCAATGGCCAAAAAGGGATTTCCGGTTCATAAATCAACCCTTACTTTGTCAGTAAGGAAAGTTTTAGAACAAAGTGGTAGAGAAATGCGTTACTTAAATGAGACTTTAACACCTGGGCGGTCTTGGTTCGAAGTATTTATGAAATGACATCCTGCTATAAAACAAAAACATGCAGAATCACTAAGCAAAGCCCGTGCTGCTGTCACTGAAGATCGGATTCATAATTGGTTTGATGAAATTGAAAAATATTTTAAAGCAGAAAACTTAGAGATACTACTTTTAGATCCTAGTCGCATTTTCTATGGGGATGAAGCAGGTTTTAATCTTTGTCCCAAAAGTGATAGAGTCTTAGGGCCATCTAAAGCAACTGAGGATTTTTACATAAGAGTAAGCTTAGAAAAAGAGCAAATTACAGTAATGGGGACGTTTTCAGCTGATGGGAAAGTAGTGCCCCCAATGTTGATATTTCCCTATAAGAAGATGCCAAAGGCAATAGTTGAGTCTGTCCCGGAAACATGGGCTCGGGGCAGGTCAGACTCGGGATGGATGAATTCAGGAGTCTACTATGAATATCTTTCGAATCTCTTCATATGATATTTAAAATCTCAGAACATCACCCGACCAGTTGCCTTTTTTGTAGATGGACATCGATCCCATTTAACGCAACAAGTAAGCAAGCTCTGTGATGACAATGGGGTTATGTTGGTTACTCTTTTTCCAAATACAACACATATACTGCAACCTGTTGATGTTGCAGTATTTAAACCGTTGAAATCTGGTTGGACATCTGCAGTAAGAGAGTGGAAATTTAAACATTTACCACAAGAAGTAACAAGATACACCTTTGGTCCAATACTTAAAGATGTTTTTGACAATTATGTTAAATCACTAACAATTCAAAAAGGGTTCAGAAGATGTGGATTGTACCCATTCAATAAGTATAATGTTGACTACACCAAGTGCATACCAAACAGAAAATTTGATAATTTTGACATTGAAAACGTTTCAAATAATTCATGAGAAGGCACTTGAGGCAATCGAACAAAAAATGGAGAAAGAAGAACTTGGTCAGTTTTTGGAAACATACAGAAACCGAACTGACTGGCAAGGAAACATTGAGTCGATCAATCTCTATAAAGTATGGTCTGCAATAAAAGATGAATGTCGTACTAAACACATAAAGTTGCATGGCAACGGTTCAGATTCGTCACAAAATATGCTGCAATCTCAAAATCAGCTTAATGCAGTAGATGCATCAGACAGTGTTTTGACTGTATCAGAAATGCCAAGCACATCTACTGGAGCAATCGGGGAAAATGTTAAAGACAGGCAAAACTTGTGTGTCACACCAATTCCTCATTCCTGCACAAATACTAATTGGAAAACTCCTGATGACGTCAATACTAATTGTTACGAGAAAAAAGAAGCTGAAGGTTATAAAGTTTCTTCGCCGTTTAAAAAATGTTTGGAGTTTCCCGAGGCCTCTGAACGGAAAACGCAAAACGTATGCGAGCTATCTACCCAGCAGTTGTTTCTATTGCAAAATATCGAGAGTTCTACGAAACTGGGATGAAGAAAAAGATGACTCCCCAACCAAAACGGAAAAGAGAAACTGTATCTAGGAATGATATAGATAAGGCAAGTTCTTCTGATTTAGAAGTTGAGATTAGCTATAATGATGAGGACCTCGACTTAAGCGACAAGGAAACCCTCATTTTGGAAGTTGGAAAATTTGTAATAATAAAATATGACAATAATTATTACCCTAGTAAGAATAATACATAAAGAACTGTTATCTCTGTAATTTATGAATTGGCTAATGGTTTTTTACCAAGGCCAAAATTAATTAAACAAAAAAATGGCCTTTATTATTGCAGAGAAAATTTTGAAGAGAAATGAAGAAGGGGCAGATATTATGTCAATGGTGCGTGCAGGTGTAGGAGCTTGGAAATTGCCATTAAAAGAGGATGTTTTGTTTTATCTTAAGGAAGACATCCTATGTATTATTGAAGAACCCCAAAGTAAAAACAATAGAGGCCATTACATTGTACCTGAGATGTTAAAATATGAATATAGTATATTATAGACCAAGGTAGAGAAGACATTTTTCTCAGCCGAGCAGTATTATTTCCCGACATGCGAAGCATGGAGGGAAATAAGTTGTGAGGCTGAGAAAAGTCTTCTCTACCGTGGTTTATATACTATTTTTTTCACTACTAGCACCTTTATTCCTTTTAATTAATCATTTTTACATAAATAAAAAATAAAATGACAGATGCGTATATTTATTTCTAAATATCCACAAAAATCAAATAGCCTTGCTTGAAAACAAGGGGAGAGGTTAATTTCAATTGACATTTGGGTAAAACATATTTAAAATAGGCACCTGAACGCATAGCAATTGTTTCTATTATTAACCAGTAGTCAATAATAAAAAATTATTGACCACTAGGAGAGAAATTCATCTTCTGGGCTCGAAAATAAGGTCAATAATGACATCTTCTAATACTAGTAGTGAAAAAAATATATTTTTGTATAGTGTGTGCATTACTGACTCATAACGTGTCCATTACCTACACAACTATGTCCATTACCGGCACATTGGACAATTTTTTATAAGAAAATTTGTAGTAATGTTAATTTACAATGTATTACATTTTACAATAAATGGAAAAATAGTGTAAACCTTGGGCTTTCTATTGACATAATATATTTAAAATTTGTATATATGAAGAAATGTTTTTTCCAGCCTAATTCAGATCTGAAAAATCCTCTTGGGTGTCCATTACTGGCACAACTACCCTATGCCTGAACTTTAGCTCCTTCAGATTTTAGTGTGGATTTATTTGTTTATATACTATTTTGTATAAAACTATAGTCTTTTGTAATTTCACATTAAATAAAATTTGTTAATATTACTATTAATATTATTAATTAATTAACCAAACGGCATTGATTTTTATTTTTATAATCAGAACCGTAGTCAACATTTGAAGATATATACCTATGTCTGCCTGTGATACCCTTAGCCATTAAAAAGTGTTTTTCCGTTGAAAATTCTGCAGCATTTTTTAAATTTCTACGTTATGAACGAATTATTTTTGGCCTATTTCAAATAGCTCAGAAAGGTTGAAATTGAATAATTAGACTGATACTTTAAATTTTATCCAAACACTGTAGAAATGCAAGAAAAATACCGTTCTCAGGAACAATGGAAATTGTAGGTGGATATCGAAATTCTGTACTATACTTTCAGAAGAATCAACGAATTTATATTTGCAGATTTCAAGGAAATGGGAGTATAGAAAATCAATGTTGTAACATAATATCGGTGAAATATATAAGGAAACAATTCCCTATCGACCACAGTATAAGTATTCACCGGTTATACCGAAAAGATAGAAAAACCAATTTCAGATTTGTCTTCTGCTCGGTGTGATTTCGTATTTATTATATTTAAGTTAAACGCAGGCAAACAATCAGGAACGAGTCGAATTTCATCAGAAACCAAATCCACACCAACGAATGCTGGCATGAAATTTAAGTATTTTTTTTTACAAACTTGTACCTACACAACAAAAATAGTTCGTAAAAAGCAAACATGATACAATAAAGCTCTGGAAACTCCGAAACAGGTTCCGTAAACTTATCACGTATCGCGTATCACTTATCTTTGTGAAGTATCACTGCTTAGACACAAGAGAAGGCAATGGGAAGTTTTGTTTTAAAAATACATAATAAAATGGCTATGAACTCTAAAATCAGAGATTCTACCGAAGTAACCGTTGATAATAATTAATGATCGCTCATAATGTTGAATAATACATTATAATGACTTTTGTGCGAAACAAGCTGAAATTGTAGATTTAAGATGGAAAAGTCTTTGTAATGCGCCATGAATAAATGTTTGAATGGAAGATTTAAATAGTATATTATGTCATTTATCAGACACGAATTGCTGTAAAACCTCGTATTTAGAAGGTGAAACGTATTGGAATATTAAACACCTGGGTATTTTTATCATTAGAAAGAACAAACGGGCGCTTCGAGTAGACCCAAAAAATTGAGAAAGGTAGTAAATATCAGTTTTCAACAGTGGCGTAGCTAGCACTGGGTGGGCCCTCTACCAAGGATTGCTAAGGAGGCTCCCCTCCCCCAATAAAAAAATAGCAATCGCAGATAGAAATGCAGAATATTATTATAAACATATAAGTAAGGATATTTTTATAAACACTTCAACAAAATTTTATTATTTGGTAATTTTAATGTAATAAGTAATTATAATATTAATTATTCTCTGTAATACATTTTGCCAGAAAATAATTTGATTATTAATTTCACTGCTCAAATGGACATCAATAGTGATTTTACCAGTTGTTATAAGTTACAGCAGAATTTATGTGCTGCTGGGAGTAGAGGCTGGTGGGCCCTCCTAGCCGGTGGGCCCTGTATCATTGATACAGCAGATATAGCGGTTGCTACGCCCCTGGTTTTCAACATAGAGATATGGTTCTTAAATTCTAAGCTTACTACGGAACCACTCGTTTTCACGCACACTTCTTTGCCTTTCTTAACTAAGCCAGAAGAAAGTGATAAACTACCATTAGTATAATGCGAAATAACAGAATAGAAGACATTCCGGTTGAACTATTGGTTTTGCTTGATCGCAGGGTTTCGTTGAAAACGAGTGGTTCCGTAGTAAGCTTAGAATTTAAGAACTATATTCTACCATTTTAAACGTACTTTAACGATTTAATCAGCCTTTTCTACAGTTTCAGGTTAGGCTGTAAGAAGATGGACAATTTTTTTAAATATTTGGTAAGTGATCGAGTCTTCTTCCATTTTGAACCTTTAAATATACGTTTTATATAGCCGAACCATTTCATCTGTCCCTTTTCTATGATCATTTTTGTTAGTTGTACATCTTGATAATTTCTAACTAGCATTCACAAAGTTTTCCAGTTTCGGGCAGACGCGTAAGGTAAACTGTGGAGTATATACTACTACAGTATTTTTCACCTAGGATTTGGGTTGTGTCGTCAGTTGGATTGTGAATTTATCAACACTGCGTTGATAAATTCACAATCCAACTATACTCTATACTTCATCTCTTTCTAAACTAGGTTTTCATCACCTAATGCGCACGAATGCGTGTCTAAACAGACAGTTTTTGGACGGGGAAAGTTGACGTCAACCCAAATGCTAGATGAAAAATACTGTACACACTTAGAACTGTTCCTTTTGTCTCTTTTATTATTTATAAATTTATTACTTACCTTCCAGATATTGTTAATATAATAACTGCATTAGAAAAGAGTTATTGGTACCAAACTGGCCCATACGTTGGTTTATTACTATTGCTGTATTTCAGAAAGCAGTAATTCTATTCGACATTGGTCAATTATAATTCAGAAAATATAAATGTATTTCAGATGTATCAATCTGATCTGTGAAAGTATATTTCATAAATCACCAATTGTGCAATACATACGACTACTTATATTATTGACATACCAGCACACTCTACGATACTGATCTTCATATTCTTAACAGCGATGGGACTTAAAGAAGAAACTCGTGGGCGCAATGCGAAGAATGCTAGGCTCTTAGGTGAGAGTTCCGTGTTCAAAACTTCACCGTTGATAAAGATTTTTACAACTAACTCTCCGCCCCGTCGTTACATAAGGGAGTAAAGCGATTTAATAGTTTTGTTACAATTAGCAGTTCTATTTGTGGGGTGGCCGACTGTAGATAATAACAAGACACACTACACTCCTAATACATGGTTTCAAACTCTACAGAAGGCAATGGGAAACCACTGCATGTTGCGTAAACCATTGATATGACTACTGCAATGTACAAGTTGAAGTTCAGGTTAAAAAGTGTTCCATTTTCAGAGAAGTGCTTATTGATACGGAGAGAATTGAAAGAAAGCTATATAATAGTAAATATATTAAAACATTAGTCATAAAATCTTTCTGTTTTGGTTTTTATTTATATTATTTACTAATATGTTTGAAATAACAATAATAACAATTTACAATGGGGAATTTTTGGCAGAATAGTTATGTTGATGTCACTAATTTGTGTGTGACAGTTGACGGAAGTTTTGCGTTTTTGCTGCCTAACATTAAATAAAGAAGAAAATGAAAAAACGCCCAAAACGAGTAAATTGTATACATTCGTCAGGATCGATGTTCTCAACGCATCCTGAAATCTAATAATGAAAGGGCTACGAAGATAGGAAGCCACTAAAGGGACAAGGAAAGATTATAACTAGTTAGTTTACTAATCGGGCGATAATAGATGAAGATCACGAAATAATACATATCCCGAAAGGAGTTCCGTGGGGGTAAATTCTGGGATCACTATTGTCGAATTTGCAGTTCGACGGTGCGGCGTGTTAATAGAAGAAATGCCGGCAGGTGTCACGTATTAGCATATGCCAAAGATTTGATACTGATGGTGACACAAAAAAGCGAAAAACTGGAAACGATAGATAACGAGTTACTGAAAGGGATAAAAAGTGGATGTATAGTGACGAGCTAGAAATGGCTTCACAGAAGAATAAAGCAGTATTACTGACTGGAAGAAAAAGACTCGGACAGATAACTTTTCGGATGGAAATAGAACCCAAAAGGAACTTGAAATACCTTGGGGTCATAATTAATAAAAATCTGAATTTTTGCGAGCATACGCAATGGATCGCATAAAGGGTAAAGCAAACAGCAACATCTCTCAGCAGGCGCATGCCTAGAATTGGGGTAACAAGCGAAAATGTAAGACGACTGTTGGCTGCAATAGCGGAGGGTATAATTTGGTATACCGTTTGGTTAGGAACAAAGCTACGAAAGTCCAAAAATACAGAATAACACTAGAGTTCGTTCTGAGACTACTGGCGATAAGAGTGTGTAGAGAGTACAGCACCACATTGTCCGAGGCTAGCACTGTGCTCTCTAGGATAATATCAACAGCACTGCTGCCAGAGTAGAGAGTACCAGCGATAAGAAAAATGCACAGGAACAAAATGATCTGAAAAAGCAGACGGTAGATAAGTGGCAAACTAAGTGGACCCAAAGCACCAAAGTGCCTGATTGTATGATATTATGCGTGGCTTAAGAAGAAGGGTCACGCAAAAACATGAACAAGTAGGGTATTACTTATCACAAGCTATTACAGGCCATGGGTGCTTTCAAAGCTATCTCTACAAAATTGATAAAGTCGAAATGGAAACATGTATGTACTGCGAGGACGTAAACACGACCAAACATACTTTATTCTACTGCCAGAAATGAGAGGATCAAAGAGCGAGAGCAGAACAGCAAGAAGGCAGAAGTTTAACAGCTAAGAACTTGATGGATACGATGCTTGACAGTGAGTCAAACTGGATAAAAGTACAATATATGATAAAAGAAATAATGATGACAAAGGGAAAAGACGAAAGAAGAGTAAAACCAAGTAATAATACGGGGAGGACTCTGATGTCCTAATGCAAAAACAGATTCCAGAATACTTTCCGAGAAAAGGAGAAGGTTGTAGTTGGAATACCGCCCTAGATGGATGGAAAGTCCGACACTATTCTGGCTATAGATGATAAGTCTATCTCTGTGACACCTGAGCCTTTATAGGAAGTTTTTAATAACATGGACCATGGACTGGCATGTTAACCTATGTATTCAAGAAGAAGGAAGACATTTTCAACAGCTTTTATAATTTTTTGTTGCAAAAGTGTACCTGAATATTGTTTCGCTGTTTGTTAGAGTTGTTTTTTTTTTTGTTATTAAAGTGTTGTTTATTCGTATAGTAAACCGCATTCTGCATTCTCTTTAAACATTTTATTCAATAATAATTAAACTCAACACATAAATTACCACCAATTATCATAATCTAAAAGCTACCCTATTTTTATTAGCTACACAGTTGTTGGCTGTGTCTACATTCTACATTAGCACTACTTTATGCGGTGTAACTACTTTAAACTACTAAATATACGAGTTATAGAAGTAAATAATTCCATAGATGACTTTTGCATCTCATAGCAACCGCGATGCACAGACTTTTTGATCATACTATAGGTTGATAGTAAAATATTTTTTAATTTTTTTAAATCTTTGATTTTGAGATTTTTTGTATTTTCTGTTTAGAATAAAAATCCTCGTGGTTAATTGAAGCCTTTTAAGCTGCTCAATACCGAGCTGTTTTTTTAGGATAATTTTTTGTGCCACTTTTATGTCAATCTGCATATTCAGTATTTAACTTTTTTAAATACCAACCGATTAAAAAATCGTACTTTGGCATTATTTTTGAAACAAACTTCGCCTCTTAAAAATAATGCTAGTTTAACATATTACTTCGGCTCATAATTAACAGACGTGGCTTGCTTCAAATGTAATGCGATCACAGGATTATATACAACCAGTACATTTAAATAATAACTAAATTTCAGACGAACCAGATACAAAATGCCTTCTGCAAATCTGCAATATATAGTGTACAAGAGTTTACAGAACAGTTCAGTACAGAAGGAAAATGCAAAATTTTCAAGTTTATTATTTTCCTTATGCGGGCAAAGAACCTTTTTAGTTTTATATAAAACTAGCAAAATCTGACAGAATTTTTACAGATATTGATATTTTCATTTTTCATATGTTGGCCATAAAAATTTAATGATGAACAGTTTCAGTAAAGAAATCTTAAAATATTTAATCGGTAAACAGCTACATTTTCGAGTTTCTCAAAGAAATTTGTTAACGAGTACACTTTTACTTTTAGAGAGTTTGCTGTTGAAGTAAACTATTGTTACAGTTCAAAATCACCTTTTCCCAACTTTAGAATTCGCTCAAGTTTCAGGAGCTCCTTTCTAATCTGATTTGGCCAATCTATTTAAACACGTTTAAACTTTGGTGCCAAAAAAGGGCTTTCACGTTTAGCAACATTACTCATTGTAGCACACCTTATTTACTACAATAACGAAGAATTTAGGGTTATTTTCACCGAAGTCATTTACGCTTAAATTAACCATGACTTAAACCCAAAAATGCATTTGAATAATAGTTAATACGAAGAAGGGAAATTCTAGAGATTGTTTTAATCAACAAATCGAACGTTGAGGAATAACGGCATATACAGGGTGTAAACAAAAACAGGTTGCCTCCTCCCTTCCTTATTATTATTAGGAGTTGAAAAATGAAACTTGCTTAGTTGGGCATATGGGAAATAGTTATTTTCATAACAAGTGCGGGAAGTTAGCGATTCCGAAACGAATGCAGGACGCTGCGCTCGTTTCTATACCTGCATGAGTTTCGGAATCGCTCTTCCCGCACGTGTTATGAACAACGTTTTTCCTACAAACGGTTAGGAATCGTCCTAAACTATCATTTTGTAAGTTTTCAAGTTGTCAAATTTGACATCTCCTTTTAAAGTAATAATCTAGTAAGGATGGTTGCTATGCGATTTTCTGATTTTTCAGAAATCGCTGTCACTTTCCGGCACTCCGTGCGGGAAAGTTACTTTCCCGAAAGTGGACTTTCCCGCACGCTAAATGAGTATGGGAAAGTAACATTCCTAAACGTTTGTCGGAAAAATACGTTTTTTGGAACCACAACGTAACAAGTTTCGATGTTTAAATGTATATTTTTTATTTTTGGAATCCGCAGGAAATTCTCTGCGAAACCGAAAGTATTGTTAAGTTGCCATTTTGGTGCAAAACCACATTTGTTTCTATATTCAACCCTGTAAGTTTCATTTTCCAACTTCAAAACAGAACAAGAAGAAGGAGAGGGGGGCCTGTTTTCGTTTTCACCCTATATAATTCCTAATTTAAGAAGTGTGATTTTCTAAAACTCCTTATCAAAGCCTGTCTTGAAATTAACACATTTTTAGCTGATGTAATAAGCTGTTAAAATCCTAGAAAAAAGTATTAAATATAAGTAGATAAGCTTGTTACAATTTTTTTGCTTTCGTATTAAATTGTATCAGTTTTCCTTATCCAATGCCAGTGTTGTTGAAGTATTAAGATTTTATGTTGTGCTTGTGTCACTTTATTTTTTTCTTTTCTTCAAAACTTTCCATTTTGCTTGATTAGTTCATATAGTTGTTTTCCCTTTTCTTATTTTGTGGAGGTTTTCTTTTGTTCGTGGTTTTGGCAGCATTTGTAATGCTATATTTCCATGTGCCGGCGCATAAATCTCCATCTTTAAGCGATGCCTGGTTATTTAGTTTATTTTTTTGTCTTAATTTCGTTCGTAAGTAAATTCTTTCCGGTTCTACCGACTCTATCTTTAAAATTTTCTTTTGTGTTTTATTTATTCTCCATGTCCTTCTAGTATTTTCACATTGTTGTGAATCCATTACTTTTTACGCACCGTGTATATTTCGTGTTTGAAATCTCATGAGTTGAAGGTTACAATTAAATGCGAATTTTCGTATATTTTATGCAACTCTAATTGCATCTGTATTCGCGCAGGCGCAGTGTGGATTTCTGTCGAGGTGTCGTACTTGAATTTTACACGAGGTATCTTTGCCATTGAACTTTCTTGAAGTGACTACCATTTTTGCAACGTTAATTTCAACGTACAAATTTTATTGAATTATGTTCCTTTGAAAGGAATCTATTGTTTATAAAGTGGTCCGATGCTTGGATATGTTTTTCCGGCAGTTTATTTAAATTCTTTATATTTCGCACATTTTGTAACATGTGGTAAGTTTTTAATCTTCCATTTTATTTCCAAATATTCATTTAATTGAATCTTACAGCAACTTTACGAGGCTTAATTTATAATCCGCTTCCCTGTTTGGAGGACTTTGGTGCCTTAATTATCGCTGTGTGATTGCATTTTCCAATTTGCGTATGAATTGGATGTTCGAAACACGTGGAGGACCACCATTTTGATTTTAACACCTGCCATTTAGAACAAGTTAATCAGTACAACTTTATTCCTTCAGCTTTATCACCTGCCGTCTTGTAACGTTTGATTTGGGAGATAAGTGATTAATTATTATTATTATATCTTGTGATTTTGTCTATTTCAATTGATAAACTTTTAGTATGGTTAACATGTGTGTGCCATATGTTATTTTTCTATTTTTTTTGTAGTTAACTTTCATATTTAAACCTTTGTATTGAATTGTTCATTCATAAATTAGCTCGTTGACGCAGTGGTAAGAGCGCTGGGCTCCTAGCTAGGAGTCTTGGGTTCGAATCTCACGCAGTGGCGAGGATTTTTATAAAGAATTCCCCACTGTTCGAGGTCGGTACTTAAGCGAGTGAAGCCATTTAATCGTCTGGTTTAATTAATGATTCTGTCTGCGGAGTGGTCGACTTCAGATAGTAACAAGATACATACACTATACACTTAATACACGGTCACAAACTCTGCAGAAGGCAATGGGAAACCATTGCAGAGAACACATTTCCCTAGTATAAGGGGGATACAACAAAGTTCACGACGCCAAGTCGTTTAAAAATGTGGCTTTGATCCCCCTCGCCAACATCCTAAAAGGGATATGGCATGAAGAAGAAGAAAATTAGGCTGTGGTTTATTAATTTTATTTCATTAAAAATTTTGGACTTAAGATCTTCCACTCCTAATAAATGAATGCACTAATTTAACTTTTCCTATTTAGAATTTTATTGCTATTTGATCTGGATATTTTCTAGATCTATATTTTTGATATTTTTATGTGTTATATTCATATTTAAAAAGGTTCCCCAATGAATGAGTTAGTTGGTTTTTTTTACCACTAATTTCATTCCTATGAGATAAACGTTTATGCCATTACGGGTGAATTTGTTTTTCAGATATTCCTTGCGTTCCCTATTAAGCCTTCAGCTGTTGTAACTTTGATTTTTATTAACTTATTAAGCCTTCAGCTTTATTTTTTTGTGTGTATTTTTTTATTCTAGTGTATCTTTAAATCTTGTCAAGTCTGTGATTATATCTAGTCAATATTTAATTTTTTTGTAATTATTTTGAATCCTGGCTTTGCGCCAGAAATCGTTTTGATAAGTTTTCGTAATAAGCTACGAGGTTTCTAGCGCAAAATCCCATGCATTTTCTTATGCAGGTTCATTTTAGCGTTCAATGTCATCCAGTAGGAATTCGCAGATAACCTCACGCAGGTATAAGATATGCACCAGAAACCGGAGGCTATAAACAGGTTTAAATAGGTTAGAAACAGCTTTAAACATGTCAGAAAACAGGTATGGTACAGCTCATGGTACAGAGCTGTTTCTATCCTATTTAAAGCTGTTTCTGATCTATTTAAATCTATTTCTGACCTGTTTCCAGCCCCCGGTTTCTGGTTCATATCTTATACACGCGTGAAATTAGCTGCGAATTACTGCTGGATAACCTTGAACGCTAAAATGAATCTTCATAAGCAAATATATAGGATTTTGCGCTAGAACCCTCATAGCTTATCTACTAATATATCACGACTACCTACATAAAAACGTAGGCGTGGTAACTGCATAAATACACCCCACATTTACTATTTATAATGCCAAATATTTACTTTTTTGAATTTAACACTTGGTTTATATCAAAAATTTTAGTATATCGCCGATCTGTTTTCCTTTTCTTTGTAAATTGGAGCGCGTAGTGTGCACCATAAGCAGAAGATTATCCAAATTACCCCAGTCGTTGTAAATGATTTGCACCAGCTTGTACTTAAGTGTAACTATGCACGTTGTTTCATGTTCATGACAACGTTTTGCAACGTTTCTGGAGTTACACCGGCATGTTTTGCTTTAATGTGTTGTTGCATCCTTAACAATGTTTAGAGAGTTGAAAATATTGTATAAGTGAAATAGAATGGCTTTTGAAGGATGCAGTTGTTACTCTGAACCGGAACACAGGTTTATTATACGGTCACGAAGGTCACCTAAATAGTTTATTATTAGTTGAAACGACAGTATCTGTTTTGTCAATAAAAATAATGTAAAATCACAATATGTTTTCCCCAGAAATAGGGAAAAAGGCATAATGGGCAACCATCTCATATTTCAAAAGCAATAAAAACAAATAGGAAAGAAGAACAAATAATATTTCATAGACACCTCCATCGTATAAATTTAGGATTAGATATACGGCAGTGGTGCCGACACGGGGGTTATTATTTATCATTCTGGGAGTTGTTCGTCGCACAGGTCAAACTATTATTCAGGAGAGGACAGTCGTTCTGACCCATCGGTTTCCGTCATGACCCTTCGTAGGGGTCGTAGACACGCACGGGTATGGATTGCCATATTATCGGGGGAAAGGTAACGTTCGCCTGTCCGAAGAAAAGCGTTAAGTGAAACAGCAAACACTAACAAACAAATGAAATAGGGAAAGCAATTTAACGGACCTGGAAATCAAAGCTGGCGAACTTAAGGCGAACCAGCTAAACTCGCTGTAAATTCTGAAGTAGACCTCAATCTCTGAAATGGTTTCACGGCTCCATTTATCAACGCTATTAGGATCTTTGGAGGATTTTTAGAGGCCGACGGCTTTGTATAATATTGTTCGCATTTTAAATTTACGTAAAACGCGGCTTCGAATTACTTATGTAGGTAACTGGATCTTTTATATTTGAAATTAAAGTCGCGCTTCGATGGTTATTACCGGAGATTTTATCGGTGGCTATAGAAAACGTTCGTTTTAAAAGTGCAACAACAAGTTCCGTTAGAAGATGGTATCATATTTCAAGTAGCTACGGTTCATAAACGCCGTCGCCTTGCTTTCTATTTTACCGTTCAATTTATTGCTAATGTAAAGACCATAACGGAAAATGATATCGCACTGACATCCATTAAGGTTCAGGTTTGATAGGAAAACATTTCGTACCTTTAATTAAACGAAAAAAGGGTCGTAAACGCTTTGAGGTTCAATATTCTGATACATTGTCTGAAGAAAAAGGTTAATACCCGGACGTTCCCATTTTCAACAGCACTACCACCGACCGCATCTTAATATTTTCCCCCAACAATCCATTGTCCACCAAAAAGAATACGCCTCGCATTTTTATTATAACAAAGCTAAAGTTCCTTCGCTATGAAACGTTGAAATTCGGGAATTCGATGAAATTGCATCCGAGTTACCGAGTGCACTGCAATCTCCTTGAAAACTTTAAGCCCCGCATTAGCAAACTCTATTTATGTCCTAACTATTCGTTAAATTTAAGGCCCCATTCAGACAATAGTCGAAGCTTTTCTCGCGTTTTCTTACTGAAACGAAATGGATTAACTGTTAATTATGGTCGACTAGGTACGAATCGCTCGTTCAAAGGAAGTAAGTAGTTGGGTTTTTCCTTTACATTGCCTAATTTAATACAAATTGGCTTTTAATGCTCCTTAAAATATAAAAATTTATATTTAAATGAGACTTTAGGGATCTTGACGTGTATTAAGACGAAAGGACTATTCGAAAACGGTAAGCTGTGTGAAACTGACCCATTAATGTAAAACGACCTTAGTTTTCGGTAGTTTTTTATGTAGCAAAGAATCAAATTAACTAATTTTGATTTGTACAAAGAACTATCTTTTTATTATTAGAAATACATAACATAAAAAAAAGGAATCAGAAAATAAATATTGCTAAAAGCTTTAGGGATGTGAGAGTTATTGGAACTATAGTTTAATGGGTAAATATAGTTCTAAATAGCAAAGATATGGACTTTAAATGCTCACTAAATGACATTCATAATAAAAATCAGGGATATATTTTTAAGAAAATTTAAGAACCCGGAAACTAGGTACTAACTATTGTAAATACTTTCAAATGACCCCACAGGTAAAACTCCATACGACGAAGATCAGGTGAACGAACAGGCTAACTAAATAAAAAATTTCAGTAAAGTAATAATGTTCACATCAAGTCAACTTGTTTGCACAACCACATGAGTTTACTTTTTCATAACATGTTACAAACCTTTTCTGGCATAAAACCTGTAAAAGAAGTATTGTTTATTTCAAAGCCTGATTTTCAATTTTTCTCTATTGCAATATTTAAGTTTTTAAAGAAATATTAATGAAATATTTCCTTTATTAGTCTAAATAACTGTACCAAAATATATGTATGTATGTTCTGAAAGTTAATAAAATAAGAAATGCAAAATATCAGAGATTGCAATTACTCCCTTTTAAAAAATGTAATAAATAATTAATATTTTTTGCTCATTTTGTTGTACATATGTACTTTTGGTGACGATGAAGTAAGCGTGATGACGTAAGACTTCTTGAAACAAAGACCACCTTCTCTTAAGACGACACATTTCAAAGCATACCCCAATTAAGGGTTTTTAAAATAGGGCAATTCGTCATGGCTAAAAGCTCTAATCCAGGTCAGAGTCTAAGGGGAATCGGCAGTTAACCTGTTAACACATGTGCGAGCGGTTGAGGTTGGTACTCGAAAGTGCGCGAAGTGCGTATTTGTTATTGTTAATGCTGTTATTGTTGTTGTTGTTGACAAGCGTGAGGCTTGTTGGGCATTATTTGAGCATGAGGCTCGTTATCGTTGTTGTTTGTCCCAGAGCCTCATGCTCTAATCATGAGGCTCTGGGACTCGATATAGCCGGCTATTTGCCTGGGACTTTGATAACTAGTCGTAAGTTATCTATAAGGTCCTTAACGGTATGTAATATACTCAGGAAGGCCCATCTCCCGTAACCCTGCTTCATTGGTTTCCTAGGGCTTGGGGTCACCTAGGATGGACGGATCAATGACATGAGTGAATTCCCATTGTCAACTATGTTCTGCCATTGTTGGTTCGCGCGCGTATCTTCCGGTTGCAGGTTCATAGGTAGCAGAGGATTTTTCTACTAGATGTAATGTGGGGTTCCACGGGGGTATTTCCCCCCCTGTAAGTAACACTATCCGAACCTATACTGCTAAATGTAGGAATGTGTGCCTGCCTTGCTTTGATGTATCGCTGTTATTTGTAGATATTATATAGTTGCTTGGGTGATGTGAGCATTGATGTATGTATTAAGCTTTGGGTGTTTACGAGACCTGGTTAAGGCTACGCATTAATCTAATTAATGTAATTTCTTGGTAAGTTGATTGAATGTGCTCTTGTAAATATAAATATGCAATTTCAAAAATAATTAAAGTAAAATGAAAACCGCAACCGCTCGCCCCGTCCTACAATTTTTATCAAATTCCTTTCTTACTGTTAAACCTAGTAACACAGCAAAATACAGAATGAAATTAGGTAAAGGAGAAAATTATCAAAAACGGAAGATAATTGTTAGATAAAATGACAAAAGGACTAATTTGGGGGTGAAGAATGAAAGAAGAAACGTTAAATCAAAAATGAAAATGAACAATAAAAACAAGAAACCAGAGAAAAACACCCACAGATGCAAAATATAAAGGTTCCTTTTATATACTAGTATTGCGTCACAGTAATAAAATAACGAAAGCTATTCAACAAACGATTGAAAAGAACAAGCAAATAAAGAAGGGATAACACCTGGAGAAGAAAACAAATAAAGAGAGAAAATCAATAAAAGCAATTGGCGACAATACAAAGAAAGAAAAAAGCATAAAAGAAGATATTAACAAGACTAAAGATCAAAGACACCAACACTAATGTTAAATTTGTTTTAAGTCAGAGAGAAGGTATATGAAATGATAAAAAATATTAAAAAAAAAACTGGTAAAATAGAAGGAAATATTAAAAAATGCCATTCCATGCTAAATCAGCAATGAAATAACCAATGTAGGAAAGGTTCACAATAATTAACAACTGACTAGGAAACAAAGCAAGAAAATTAATTAAAACAATATCAAGAAAGTATGAGATTTAAAAACACAAATAATCCAGAGAGAAAATAAAACAAACAAAAGCAAAACGGCGAGTTTAAAACACGAAGAAAAGCAATTACAAGATAAATCAGATCTAGAAAAAAAAGGGCTACAAAACAACAAGTAGAAATCTATTTACTTGTCAGTTTTGGCGTTCTACTACGTGTACGACTGGGTGCAAAATGGCAACGTGTCACGACGTTTGAGATTTTGTGTAAATTAAGTACAATACGTCCCTGTCGTTTGAAGTTTAAGCCCGCCTGAAGCTTACAGAATCCGCGGAAAAATAACGCCAGGTCGGCGCATTCTTTTTTGTTGCGAAATAATTCGAAGTCCCAAATATGATGATCTAATATTTTGTTCAGTGTATTTCTTTGTTAAAAAGTCCGGGGAACCACCGGATCACGAGGTTACGCCAGAGTGCCGCCATTCTAGGTCCCCCCCCTCGCGTACAAAAGGCGTGTTTGGCCATCTTTTTTTCTAACATCCTGTTCGCTTTACAAAAAAACGAAACAGAGTTCAGCCAGCTTTGAGATCTGTCGGTCGTGCAAATATCGTTCCGGGCCTCGTAGGTCAATCCCGAAAAAACCTCTCGTTTTAGTTTGAACATTTATCTTACGACGTATTTGTCGGATTCCTGTAGAGTGCCGGAAATATATTTCTATGTGAAAGTTTAGTTGGAAGTTTAGTGTTTTGGTGAAGTACCGTTTTCACATGGTTTCGTATCGGATCGAATAACCTCAAGCCTTATGAATTCATCCCGTGTCATATTTTAAATAATTCTTACATACATTAAACTTCATTGTTAATTCGCTTTTGCCTTTCATTTGTATTTTGTGTTTATTTTAAAATAATTGTGTATAGCCTTGTGAGCCTGGCTACCAGTAGCAGTGTTTTTCTCAGTAAGAAAGAGTAAGTAACACCCAACAGTAGGATGCAATCACCCCACCCCCCCTCGAGCCCAGAAGGAACCATCTGCGGTACGTTCCTCGAGACCATCTTGGGTGAGCTCCGCAGTGGCGCTCATTTTTTCTCCCGATTATGACTCCCCATCTCAGCGTTTTGAACACCCCTTTTCTCAATTGCTTGTTAGCCGCGAGCCACCGACTTTGACGTCGCCCTATAGGTTGTCTTAGTGCGGAATTAGCACGTGACAAACGTTATTCACCATATGACCTGTATAGTGTGATTTGAAATGATTGAGGATAATTTGAATTTGGCGCCATACTAATTTACTGTTATGTTGGCAATATGTAATCCGTTTGACGTGATCTATCAGTGGCGTCTCGAATAGGAATACTATATTAATAATTTAAAAAAAGATGATTTTGGTCATTACCTAATTTCATATTGTATTAGAAGGCAAAATAAAACAAAATATGAAAATCTTCAACCTTCAACAAAGTTAGAGAGTTGCTCCTGTTATTTGACAGCGAAAGTTACCAAATTGATCTAGCTTAGCAAAATTCAAAATCTGAAAATCTAAAAAGTGTGGCGCTAAATTAAAATTGTCCTCGATCATTTAAAATCACACTGTACTTCTTTCTAAGGTTGAGATGAGCTGTAGTATTGCAGTGACTCCACAGATTAAAATAAATATATTAGGATCATGAAAATCCTGCGAAGCTCGCAAAGCTTTTCGATAAATCATACAAATTTATTCTTTCCCCATACTACTTTCAGTTAATTAACTTTTATATAAACAAATCAACTAGTCTTGACCGAAAAATAATTAATTAAACAATTATTTTTCAAAATTTCCAAAGTTATTTAGTAATAAATAAATCACCGCCGAAGCTTTCGAACTATCAGACGAAAGAATATAAATGATAAAGGGTGCACATGTAAGCAAATTCAGTCGAGGGAGTCTGAATAAATAAATTTAATGCATGTGTGGGGTGAAAAATGCGGTATAAGTTTGTGCTACTTTAAACGAATCCGCTCATAAGTTTGGTTCAGGAGTTAATGTAGCAGTTTTTTGTGTCTGGCTCGCTATTCATGGGCGTTAGGTGTATACATTTAGATCCTTTTGTACTGCCGCCTCCACCAAAATGAAACATTTAGCGTGTTTTTCAGACCTTTATTATTTTGCTTTTTGTTTCTTTTTGGCACAAAGCTATTCCTATTGCTAGAAAATAATCCGTATGACTTTTTTACGAGCAGATTTTTAATTACAATTTTTATTTAACAATAGCAGTAGACCTTTAAAAGGAAGTACTTCAATTATAAAAGTAGCATTGAAGTATTCAGCCGTTAGATTTAATTATATTCTCTGTAATCAAGACCTACTTAAATGCAAGTAATTTAATGAAATGAGGATTTTCACACCGATTTCATCTTGTACAGAGGGGCAACTCTTTAATAAGTATTCAGCTTATGAAATTTTACCCTTGTATATTTATACACCTTTACAACGTAATTTAAATGCATACGGTTTTTATTAAACTGAAAATAACTCCGAGAATTTCGTTTTCACTTTGTAATATTCTTGGTTGTATAAAGAGCATTTAATAGTACATTAATTTGGCTCGTCTTTAATAAACGACCTAACCCTTGGATTATTGACATTAAATTATGGATATTAAAATAGGAAATGTACCTTGTAACTTAATTCAACCGACCTGATAGCTACAACAGAACGGTTTTAGGACCTATGTAAGTCGATTTTTAAAAGTAAAAGGACACGAAGGTTTTATTTCACAAGTAAAGGTACCGTCCGTTCTGAACTCGAATTTGTTCAACTGTTTTTGATAAAAATAATAAAAATACAAAATAAACGCAATACACTCGCAATTATATTTTCAATAACCAAAATGAAATAACACTCTTCGAACATATATGTGTAGCAGCTTATTAGTATTACTAATCCTTAAAATTCTTAGAACTATTAAAACAAGAGGATTGAAACCAGTTGTAAACATGTCTGTGCAAAACCTCAGGAAAAGCATTGGCCGTTTAAATATTTGAAATAGTATGATTTTCAAAGAAGCTCTTGGGCACAGTGGTAGGAGCGCTGGGCTCCTAGCTAGGAGTCTTGGTTTCGAATCACGCGCAGTGGCAAGGATTTTTATAAAGAATTCCCCACTGTTTGATGTCGATAATTCAGCGAGTGAAGCCATTTAATCGTTTGGTTAGAAGTAACGATTCTGTCTATGGAGTGCTCGACTTCAGATAGTAACAAGACACATATACTATACACTTAATACATGGCCACAAACTCTGCAGAAGGCAACAGGAAACCGCTGCAGAGAACACATCTCCTTAGTATAAGGGGGATATAACAAAGTTCACGATGTCAAGTCGTTTAAAAATGTGCCTACGTCCTTAGAAATTATAAGGCACAGAAAAAAGATGATTTTCAAATTAATTTTTAACCTATTCTTAAGATAAAAACTAAAAAACAAAAATGTGTACCATAAAGACTTTCTAGTTATCAAAAAATTATTAAAGTTTCTTTTTTTATAAAAGCGTTTTTGTACCTTGACTACTCACCGCAATAACAATTATTATTGTACATCTTATATAACCCTGTCATTTTCGGAAATTTCAACAGTCTTTCGATATTTCCGTGATTATTTTTAAACAAATCTTGGAGTTGCCTCTTCATTTAACATTATTGCTTTCTCTGATCTTCAAACCGCCTGCACTCATATGAAAGATGTACGATAAGAGTAACTAACCAGAACAAAAGACCTAATATTAGGAAGACTGAGAATTTGACATATGAAAATAACTCATGCCGAAAAAAGCCAACCTGTAAAATCTGAATTTACCAAAGTTCTTTAATTTTACAGGAATTATTAATATTATCAGTTTGTATTTTCACAACCTGTTAGACAGAGTATTTTCTTCTAAACGGAATTTATTAATTTAGCATAAACATCTAGGAATTCCTTAAATACGTCAAACGGGCCCCCGATAAACGCGAGATCGCTGTGCTCCCCAGGGAACGCTAACGTGAATCCCAAGAAGCCGCCAGCTTCGCCACCCAGGAATCAGAAGAAGCCATGAACCATGGGCCAGAAGAAGTCAGCCTCGCTGCTGGAAACCCCCGAAGTCGCACTCATCGAAGAAGCCCCCTCAGCCGGATAGGAAGATAACGATTTCCAGCCTCAAAAGAAGGCGCGAAAATGAAGACGAATCAAACCAGAAAGTGCGACCTCCAACAGGTTCTCCCCCCTCCGTCCCGAAGTCGACCTTGACAATCCATCCTCTGAAGCCATCCATCTTCTTCTTCTGCCTTAACTTCAACAATGCAAAAAGCGTCACCGAAAGAATTAGCGCGGTATCACCGTGTTCTTCACGCAACGACACCTTCCGTTCCACACCTACGCCCTGATGGAGGAAAAACCCTTAAAGATGGTGCTCTGAGGTCACCGACGAGAAAGCAGACCTTGAGACCGTAATCTCGGTGGCCAAGATGCGCCACGGTCCGGAGAGAATCCCCATGCCGCTTATACTAGTCAATTTGACTGAAGCGAGCAAGGCTACGGAGATCTTTCAGGCCAAAACCGTCTCGGATATCAGTGGGATCGCCGAGAAGAAAGACTCATATAGGGCATGCCACTCCCAGAGAGGACGCCACGTCGCTCTCAGATGTGTGAAGTGTGCATATGACCACTAAACCGCGGAGTACAAGAAGGCAAGGGAAATGTCCGCGGAGACCACGACGAAGAGGATCATCACCATCGTGGACACTTCCCCTTTCAGCCTGGGGGGGATATTCGTATGAACTCCGATACTTCACATAATCACAAGATCTTTCCGAAACGCCAAGTAGACCCACAGATGAAGGAGGCGTAAAACTAAGTTTCGGTACTCCGTAGGCCCAGAAGTTCGTGGTTCATCGTTCGTCTACCTTCGCTACTCCACAACTGTAAACCGGAGAGGCCACCCGCCGAGCTTCGAACTCAGCTTTGAACCAGAGACCGTCCGCTCTGTTGTCGAATATTTAAGGTTATTATTTATATGGTCGTCCAACAATCATTAAATATTCAACAGTTTTATAATAATTCGGTTTAGTATACGAGATTTGGCAATTTAATTCCAGGACTGCCACAATAAAAAGAAACACAATTTAAGTAACACAAAAAATTTATTATATACATTCAAAGTAATCTCCATTTACATACACGTATTGCAACATTCTAAAAGTTTTTGTAAACAGTCGGAAAAGGCGTTCGACGAAATTGCATTCAATTTTTTTAATGTCTTCCGCGTCCTGAAACTGAAACTTTAGGAAAGAGAAAAAAGTCTGCCGGTGATAAATCTGGCGAATAGGGTGGGTGATTGATTTTAACAACGCTGTGTTTCATGGGAAATGACTTCACAATCAGTGCGGAATGGGCAGGCGCTGCAATAATCTCATCGTCAATTCGACGTAGAATGCACTATTAACTGTTTGCCCTTCAGGTACGTTAATTGAAGAAGGTAATCAGCATGGTCTCGATTTTGTATTTTTACAAACGAAACTTTTTGGATCTTGGTGATGATTGTCCAGTCCACTACTGCATGCTTTGGCGTTTCGCCTCAGGATCGTACTGAAACACCCATGACTCATTACCAGTGATGATGCAGTTAAGAAAATTCGCATTGGCACAACAAGTCTGAATGAAGTCTACAGATTTTTGCAAATCTTCATGTAAAATTGGTCGAATCGTCTCCTTATTAATATAAAATTCATCTGCCATTATTCGGAGAGTCAGTCGGTGATCTTTTGCCACAATTTCATTGACCTGTGCGATCGAATCTGCGTTTCGAGCGGTTGACGGACTCCCGGTTCTAGCGTCATCTTGAACATCCTCACGACCATCTTTGAAATGTTTAAACCATTCAAACACAGTAGTATGACCTAAGAAGGTGTTATCACCGTACACACTTTTTAACATTTCGTAAGTTTCTGTCGCAGTTTTTCCTAATTTACAACAAAACTTAATATTAATTCGTTGCTCCATGACGACTGACAGAAACGCGATTTGCGAACTAGCGTCTTGCGAAGTATGAACTAAAACATGCTGCTTTAATTTTGGCTTAATACGTGATACCTTTAAAGCTGCAACATCAGTCTGGCAATTAAATTGACAAACCTCGTATGCAGACATTATGGATCCTTTAATGTATAGTTCGTCATTCTACAGTACGCTACGTGGTTAGTTTTTTTTTAGATTATCAATTAATTTAATGGTAACTCATTAATTACTCGAAAGTACAATAATTAGATAAAATTATAACCAAACTAGCATCCATACAAATACTTGATTAAACCTTTCTGTTCAGCTATTAAGGCGGCACGGCCCGTTCAAAATTTTTTAACAAAATTTTATGCTGACTATATTCTCTATTCTACATCTGCATTCCATATAAATTTTTTTGTTTTTTTTTGTGAAGATTTGAAAAAGGAATCTGTTGTACAGCTGACTTACAAAAGCATTTGTTATCATTGTTAACAAATAAAACTGTGAGCGATTTTCATTTATTTACTGGATAGAATCATTCGGCAGCATACAACCATGGTTTCCTAAAGTGATTGTGCATCATCAAATATACGTAACCAAACAATGTTTGCGATACGAGTATTGATACTGATTATTTTTGGTAATTAATCGAAGAGCTTTTGTTGGCTTATTCTTTCGTTTTGAGTTTTGTGCGAAATTAACTTTTATATAGGTACGCATTTAATAAACACTTTTCAGTATAGTGATTATTTAAAACCCACCTGTATGAAGTTTTTTAAGCGAAAATTTAACCGCATTTCATTGTTTGGTCCGGTCCGTATTTCCATTACTGGTGTATGCTAAACACTAGTAAATTCAATAACTCATCTATGTGAATCGATAAGTAGCTAGTGTAAAGTCTACATGGATATAAATGCCTTAAAAAAATTTTATAACCCACTCTGAAAAGTTAAATGTTCTGCAAGACAATAAAATTGCGGTATCAGTGTCGTTATATTCCGATACATCCCCGTATAATCTGTAAATGTTCATCTTTGTTTCTTTTTTTGAATTTCCGTAATAATTTTATACGGAAAATAATGGGATAGAATCGTTAATTGTACAAATTCCAAGTTCATTTACTTAGAATTCAAAGCTCCAAAGAGGGAAGTTAGCCCTAAGGATGCGAGTTAACCATCCTTTTAGTCCGTTACCTCCGTATCTTCTTACCCTTTCCTACACAGTAATCGTTAGGCACGCACAATGGCGACATTTAATGACCTTTACGATGGTTATTATACACTCGTGGTAAAATAGCATTGCTTCAATTACGTATGTTATTCCAGAATTTGAGAAAAGAAAAGAAACAAAAATAAATTTACCTAAAAATAGGAAAATGCCGGAGTCAAAATGCAAACCTTTAAATTTAGCTGAAGGGAAAATAATGGACATATCAGAAGCACTCCATAAATTTCTGCAAGAAATATGGGTAGATAAAGCACTGCGACATATTTTTTAGAGGGATTTTAGTGGATTTTTTGATTGTTGACTATCTGGATGTAGAATGCCGAAAAAAGGAATACGTGAATCGAAAAGTAATTGCGGTGTTTTTGCCGAATCACTTAGGAATGATAGAAAAAATAAAAGCTACTGTTGTTACAGAATTTATTGCTGAAATTTACATAACTACGCTTTTTAACGATGTAAATTTTTTTAAACCAATAATAACTATTAAAATACATTTCGCTGTAGTTACTTAACAGTATTCTTTTAATTATTATGGTCCGATATTTATCTTAATATTATAAACATTATTTGCGTATCATTCGTTTGTAAAGGATGACTTTCTAGTATATTCGTAATTCAAAAGACCTTGGATACTTTTTGTGGGTCGGTTTGTTTGATTCTGGGTTAAGAAAATTTGTATTCAATTGCCGGAATGTTTAAAGCTACTCTGTACTCAGTTTAAAATTATATTTTTGCGTAGCAGCATCCCATTATACTTTCTACTTGTTGGAATGACTGGCACTTCAAAACCTGAGATTTTCGGTAAACTTTATATGTGATTATACGGCTAATAGGAATTTCCAGAAATGCTCGAAAGAGCATAGCCGGCAACATGGAGGGTTAAGGCCTCCTAAGTGGCTTTCATACCTCGTTGTTTTCGCAAGTTATACGTACAGGATGGTGTGGTAAGCACCACTCCTTCTGCAACCGCCTACCTTCCCTACTTCTCCACGAGACCGTTCGCGCTGTAGTCGAATGCCGTAACAGCTAGGCCACTCCGGCATTTCCAGAAACGGTACAAGACTTCAATATTTTCTGAAGGTTTATTGCTTGTTGTTTTATTTTTTCGCCACCAGTTGCTAAAAATATTTTTAGTTTTGTTAGACATAACTACTCAGAACATTATTACGTCAGAACGTTACGCTATTTTTAGTAGTTCAGTTAGCTACTTGTTTAAATTTTAGTTTCTAGTAAGTGATGAAAAATAACCACAAAAAAGTAAAAACAGTGTCAAACTTCTGACAGCCGTTCTAATCTTTCTATATAATTGTGGTTCTATTTGGACATAGTGAATCATACATCTTTCTGTCGCTGATTCGAAAATATTGGTGTTGGAGGCATTGCTAATAATTTAATGAGAAACTATTTGTCAAATTGTAGTCAGTGAGTACAGATTAATTATTAAATAAGTAACAAACTAACTGTTGAAATAGGTGTACCACAAGGAACCGCATTAGGACCATTACTTTTAATTATTTACATTAACGATTTTACGAAGCTAAACATCCGTAGTCACATGATTTCTTTTGCTGATGGTATAGGAATCTTGTTAGGAACAGAAAGTTGGCCTTAAGAGGGTTCTTTTCGGCAAAAGTAAGCATTAAAACACAAACTGTTTGATTAGAATTTATTACCACTTCCAATCAAGTTATTCCTTATGTATGGAACAATGCTATGCATTCGCCAAATATTTGTTTCGCGATTTTAAATATGATACTGCAAAAGCTAAGTTTCTCAACCTCAGCCTACCTATCTTTTGAGATGATGTTTCAATGGACAGTGTTTATCTGTAGGCTTCCAAGGTCCCACTGAGTTTGACTCACATCGACAATTTAGTCATTTAGCTATGCTAGAAGTAATAGCTAATATGGCACTAATACTAGACCGACTATTTTACCTCATATCTGAAAGAAGGAAGGCAATAGATCTTTCATATTAAAATTCTACCGAGACTGAACTATAAATGCTTGGTTTACAAGACAATAGTTCCACCATCTCCTTCAACGAGACCGCCTAAATGCTGCTCAAAAACTCATCCTAAGTTTTATAGAGGACTTCGTAAATACAAATAATTTCCGAAAGACTTAAGCAAATGGGCTACAAACTTTCTGGCTTATGTATTACCGAAATACTTTTCAAGTAAGGTTCTGTTTTTTGTCTTTTCTACTTCTTGGTCTGCATCATTAACCAGCTATTGCGTGCATCATAAAATCTCTAAAACTGGGTATTTATACCTTGTTTGGCAAAGTGATAGGCTATTTTGTAATCTGGAGAATAGGCGGATGATGTGTAAAGATGAGCTAACCTACATTTGGAGCCCATTACACCCACATTAACTCCTTTTTAATTTTTTAATCCATTTTTATTTAGATTAATGATCCTTATTCCTGTGAAAACATTCCCATTTTACTTACTTTTTGTGCTAGCAATAGTAACAAATACCTAGTCAAAGTTATGCTTTACTAGCATTAGATCCATGGTTTTAAAGTGAGTATTTAACTCCAGTACCCCTAACTAACCAGTTAGCTGATCTCACTTAAAATTTTTGGTTTATCAGCCTTCGAACAGTAACTCATATGCCTAAAAACGTAGCCCTGAATTTTTGCAATTTATTTTTATGTGCTTTTTATTTTACCTTTGCCTAACATTTCAAGACCTATTATGAACATTTATCACTATGTAAGGAGTCATTTTGGGTTTTAAACCACGAATTTTAAGACAAAACATATGGAATATCTACGTAGCTGCTAAAGCTTTGTCTTATTTTCGTGTGTACGGCAATGGCCTATCGCTACCCTATAATACAGGTGCCATGATCCCTCTTGGTACAAATTCAATAGATAGCTAATCTTACCCATATAACTTTCTTCTTCGTGTTCCTCTTATGGCCGAAGTCTAGGGCAATGGGCTGTTAATAACTCATAAGTTGTAAGCCCTCTTCGCACGTATGTTGGACAGGAGGCTAAACTTTACCCATCGATAGAGGTGAAGAAGATCGACCCGCAAGTGTTACGAGGTTAATAGTTATCATTATCAAAGGTTTCAGTATGATAACTGTAACTTTGGTATAATATTTTATATTTATGTACTAACGGGAGAACATGAAAGATGTGAGAATAAAAAGTCAACCAAGGAACCCGAATATCTGGGTATCTCCGTGACGGTAGAAAATACAACTAAATGTTATGAAACAATGGTTCGCCCAATTAAGGCCTACGTTATTGAAGTCCAAAATCAGAGTGCTACGACAAAGCAATTTCTTCAGTTGTAAGAAATGGGAACTCTTAAATTGATAATTGGCAAAACCATATTAGATAGAATACTACATAGGCAAATATGTGGAATAAGCGACGTAAGTAAATGGACAAAATCAAAATGGAAAGAATGGAACGAGCACGTGTTTTATAACTGATTCTAATAGATTTGCAAGAATAGCAAGAGATGGTAAACCATAGGGAAAATGTACTCCAGGTAGACCGAAATGCTGTTAAGCTAGTTTGGGGTCTTGACGAAAAACGGAAAATTGCCTAATTAATGAAGGAATGATAGAAGTAATCTAGAAAGTTTAGGAAATTAATTACTTTGTTACTTATTAGATTTCGTAATTTTAGCTTGTCGAAAGGATTGATAATTTTGGGTTTCCGTCATAAAATATCATAGTTGCCATATTAAGAGAGCCAGGACGAGGTTTCTTTGATACAGCAAATAACCCAGTCAAGGACTATTCCTGAAATTCTTGACGATTCAGGACGATGGTCCTGTACAAGTCTATTTAAAGGTTTCGGGAATGTAAGCAACATTTCTTTATTATAATTTTTTAGATTCCTTCAAAGCCAGCTGAAGTCTTATTTTCGTTATTTAAGATGTGGATCTTGCGGGTATCGAGTATCTTAACACATGTCGACTGCCATGGTCTTTAGCACCACCAGAACACTACCGAACCATGAGACTTCTACTCTTTATTGTAACAAACGCTGCATTAGCACGGGACATACGTTTTTACTTTGTATCCGAAAGAGTGTAAGACTTCAGACTTTTCTGTAATAAATTTCAATCTAACTCTGGTCAGGTTCGTACCTGAAATTTTTGGTTTAAAATTTGCTAATCTTCTACAACACCAAGGTAATATTACGAATATTATTCTTTAAATATATTCATATAACTTAGAAATCTCCGTCAAAAATGTTTGTAAAAGATACACTGTGATTTTTTAAAAACTCAATTGCAGTAGGCCGTATTCTGTCTTAATAACCTTAGAACTGTCTGTATTAAGTCAGAATACGGCCTACTGCAATTGAGTTTTTAAAAGATCACATTGTATGTTATACTTTCATATATCGTTTTTCGTCCATAATGTTTACTTTCTGAGAATCCAAATAGTCCTTATTAAGACCATAAATTTAAGATTTGAAATTATACATATAGTTCTAATGATTTACAGAGACTTGTAAATTTGGATATGCATCACGTATTCCAACCCCTTTATGGGCTTTTTATGCTTTTATGAGTTTGTTGGAGCAATACATTACCAATATTACGAACATAACCAGTAAAAAAGCTTTGTAATAAACAGACGTTAGCAACTATAACAGAAATGCCTCTAGTAATTTTATATGAGAGAGTTTAAATCGAAATTTGTCGTTTTTCGGGGACACATAAATATGTATATTGACTCGGCTAGCGTGGGTTACTTTGTTTGTTTTTTGCGTGTTGTAAATAAAAAAGAAAAAACCAATTGTATTTTAATTTTTGAATTTCTTTGGAGAAACCAGTTGAACATCTTGATGGCTTACTGTAAACACTCAATTGAATTTATTTGAGAAGTTTTGAATACCGAAACTAGTCTCTTGATGATATAATAATTAGGCGCCTGCATTGCCATCAAGGAAACATAAGTTCAAATCGCATCCGCGGCGGGATTTTCAAAATCTTAGATACGATTTCTATGATTTATGTTAGATAATGCCGTAAGTCTAATTATCATTTTTTTTTTGCTATCATGAAGCTAAGCTGTAGACCTACGTTTGTCAAAACTTTATTACTTAAACTAAAAACAGAACAAAGTAAGAAAGACAACTTTTAATTCATTTTCCAAAGTGTAGAAATTATATAAACAAAACCATTAAATCTTCACAGAATTGTCCTATTGCGTTTATTCGTTCCAACTTAATCACAATATTCGTACAAGATTCTGAATTTAATAATCTAAATTGAACACTCACCTGTTGCTTTATTACTGAACAATTATAATTCAATTATGGAATTTTTTTGTCTACAGTTGAGCGATTCCTCAGAAAGGCGCTGATTTAATAAATGTAATTTAATGCTCCGCTTATTTTAAGGCCAAAATATTTTATAGCGTTGTCGTAAAATTGTTAATTCTTAATATTTCTTTTTCATCTAAGTAAATAAAGCAATTTTTGCAAAAGGGCTTTCCGTAATTATTATTATGAGTACAGTATTGTCAGTATCCATTCAGGGATTCAGGTATATTAACACATTTTGGTTTTTGTGCCAACTTTCCTTAGTCTTTTTTAGAATATATTGAAAATATGAATAATGTGAAAATAATACGAATACAAACATATGATAAAGTACAAGTCTTTCTTTCTTTCTCTTTTACCGTCTTATACCTTTAGAGTGTCGAGGAGGCGGGACACACCGAGCCGCAGAGTGATCACCCACTCTTATTCAGACCAAGTAGGCCTCTGTTTAACTTTCTATATGTCAGTATTACGTGCACCCCCACTGCCGTACTGCCGGTTAAAGTCCAAAAATCTAAATTTATATTTTGGCAATGTAAACCATTTATGTCAAATAAAAGTTTGTTTTTATAGCAAAGTCTGATACTTGAATTAATGCATCTACGTCATCTATTACGTCATTATAACGCTTTTTGCTGTTAACGACTAAAACTGCTCGTAATAGCATAACTAAGGAAATTCATAATTAAATCAGTAAGACCTGTTTGATTGTAAAACTGAATCCTGCGCCTTTTAATATCTAAGAGATGTATTTTACAATGTCAAGAAAAAGGCAAGGACTTTTTAGTTAGACAGTTTTGATTTGTTTAGGTAACAAACCCACATCAGTGGGTAAACAATTTTATTTAAATTTGGTTTTAAAGCCAGAGGTACTTATAAGTTAGTTATATAAGTGCAATCATAGCTTAATATGACATCAACAAAAATGATGACCTACCTGCATCGCTTCCAAATTTAAACTATAGTTACCTCACTTATTTCTTGAATTATTGGACGATATATAACTAAACAATTAAATGTGCATTACCGAGTTACTACTACTACTTCATTTGCACCAACATTGCAGCCAGGTTAATTTAAGTTGCTACTTAATGCTATACTAAGATACTGACTCTTAGTTCTAATTGGTTAGCATTAACTGAAGTGAAGACTAATTTCATACATTCTTCTTCTTCTTCTTTATTAAAGGATTGCTCCTATTTTTTCTCATTTTTGCAATGACTCCCTCCATCTTCTTACTGGTCTTCCAGGGGAGCGTTCATTCATTCATTATTTGAATGTGGTTGTTTCATTCTCGCTTTCTAATTGAATCATTGATTGGTTGTATATTGCACTAGTTCCTTATGTCTTCGCTTCGTATTCTATCTCTACGTGTCTTTCCACTATCTTTCTTAAAATTTTCATCTCGACTGTTTCAATCATCTGTTTAGCTTTTTGTGTATCTCCCCGCGTTTCTGCCCCATTTGTTAGCATGGGTTGTATCATGGATTTGTAAATCCGACTTTTGACTTCTGTATTTATGTATTTGTTATGCCATATTGTAACTAAGTGAGTTAGGGCTGTATTATGACAATAGTTAAATAAAATAAGTTAATTAAATAATAATGGTAGAGACTTTGACCCAACTCCGTTACGTGGGGTTTACTTAGCTGTGAATGTGAATGCACGGCATGGCAAAGTACATGCATGCCTTTGTTCCACGGCAAGTGTGCGTGAGAGCTGACTTCTTTTATAAGAAATTTCTCAGTAGAACTCTTAATGGTTAGTGTAGTCGTCGAACAATCATGTCCTTAAGAAGTCAGGTCCTTCGTACTTGTGACGTTTCCTACGGTTTTTAGTTGAATGTAAGTTAATTCAGCGTAAGACGTGCCAATAGTCTGGATCAAACACTTTGTTTCATTTTATTAACTGCGATGTTTGTACGTACTTGGAGCTTACACCTAACATTGTTTAAGTGTTTTGTTTTTAACTTTAATTCTAAATAATATCTTGTGAAACTTGATCAAAGTCGGACAACATAATGTTATGTTAGTTGAATAAGAATTTTAATATAAAACCTCTCGCAGCAAACCCCCACGTGGCATAGTTGGTTAAATACACCACCAAGTTGGTACTTAAGAATTATCAGTAATTCTACTAAAGTTAACTAAACTTTTAACAAAACTTTTGGTGCTAACCACTATGTTACAATATAGTTTAGAGAAAGGTAGGCTGTTTGGAAAAATTTGCTGAAACTTTATTTGGTGGGCAATTTCCCGACAAAAACTAGTGACACCATACCATATTTGCATTTGAACATAATTTGTTCAGCATAAGCTCCTGTTAGTCGGTATTAAAATTGCAACAAATTTCTTCTTAAAAGGACCTTTATCTTCTACAGTTAGTTTAATAAAACTTTTAGGCAAAGCTAATTTTATCAACTGTATGTAACCCGTAATTTGTTTTCTCCCAAATTTCACGTTTGCTTTACACTGCAGTATGTTGGAATTAAATTTATTTAAAAATTAAATAGCCAATTATGTAATCAGATATTATTAGTTTATGTAGACCCTATTATGTTGCTAAATATAGCTTGTTGTACATTAAAATATTAAATGTGCGTTACTGAGTTACTAAACTAAGCTTGCAAGTTAAACTTGATCTAAAATTCCTATCGTTCCCTCTAGATATCGCATTAAAACAAAATAAGCAAATTACGACCGCGGACAAGGTACCGAAGTGCACCTTAGAGATGTTTAAACTACGTGACAATTTTATCATTCACCGAAAACTCAACCCCTGGGACTTCTCAAAACTGCTATTTGTACGTAACTGTCATGTTAGAATATTTTAAAAATTGATTCGAACAGATCAACCCTCCTTACCTCTACTTCTTCGCATAGTTAAAAACGCCTCCTTCAGGGAGATCTTTTATGTCGTCGGACTTTTTCGCGGTTTTTTAATATTAACTTCGACGGAGGGGATGTTATTAATTACGAAACGTAAATTCCAAAGTAAACCTAAAAGGCCAAGTTTAGTTATTTAAAGTATTAAGATCTCGGGTAGAAATGGAAGCATTACAGAAGTTGGAGATGTGTTTGCTGTCAACCCTTCTAGATGCACGTTGTAATGTATTAGTTGATAAATTAGTGTACTTAAAGTTGGCAAGTTGGTACTATTTATTACTGCAGTTGTGCTGAAACGCTCGTGTGGAGGCGGTTAGAGGTATTGTTTTTGTAATTATGTTAGCAAATTTGTTAGGGACTCGAAATAATCCTGCCAAGTAGGACATGCGAGCTATTTTTGGTTAAAAAGCCATTAAGTTGGCATAATTCTATTGGTTCAGAACTCACTTATGAGAATACTAATTTGATTATGCAACTAAAAAATAATAATTTAATAAGCAAATTAGAAATTTCCTAAGATTTAGACTGGGATTTTCCGTAATTTTTGCAAGTTACTTCATCAAATATTCCTTAAAAGGAAACGAACGTTCCTGTTTTTAACTTCAATCGGAAGAAACTGAGAAAAAAGGGACAAAAACTACGTGAAAAATTAATCGTATTGCAATATCCTGCTGGAAGCGCTTTCTGAGACGGGGAACTGCATAATGTAATTGACAGACTAACAAGAGGAAAAATGAAATATTCACGGTCCAGTTCATAAATGTATTCATGTGAATAACATTCGAAGTCTACGATTCCGGTTGTATCACGCTTTCTAAGTTAGTTTCAGCAGTTGCTGTAATTAGATTTACATATGAGGCTAACGGTTGCAGTCAGACTTGATGGCAGAGGAATGAATCTAATTTAGGCAACGTTGCAATCGTATTAAAAATTTAATAGGAAATCTGTGTTCTACGAGTTTGTCGCAAATTTAAAGTTTTACTAAACTACTTTTACGGCTCCAATATTGTTAATAATGTAACTGCTTGACTGTTGATGCTCACTACTCTTTTGCCTTGTTTGTGAGACGCAAGTGATACGAAACAGTAAAATAAAATTTTACTTGCCATAAAATGACGTATCTTATGAAATACAGATCTTTCGTGTGTTTGCAAGTTAGGTGTTTAGAAAACAATATTGAAATCTCACCAATTACACAATTTCCTAGCAATAATTTGAAGCACACTATTAGCTATGTATGCATTTTTTTCGTCGGGAGACCTAAAAATTGTCCGTCGAGGAGAAACCTTCTTCTTACGTCCGAAGCCTGGGCCAATGACCTGTTATTAACTCATAACATCATAAATTCATAACTAAGAGTTCTGTAAGACCTCTTTATGCGTATGCCGGGTAGAAGGCTAGCCTTGCCCGCCGAAAGAGGCGTAGAAGATCGACTTGCAGTGTTGCGAGTTTAACGGTTATCGAAGGTGTTAGTATGACAACCGTGACCGTACGTACGACCTCACCGGTCTCGGGAATTGAACCCGAGATGCCTACGTGGGAGACCGAGGTCTTTTGCACGTGGCTATACGCTCTTCGAGGAAAGAGAAGTTCAACCGGAGAGCTGGGTGGCGGGCGGCTGTAAGAGGGCAGAACTCCTCTTCAGCCACGGAGAACGGAATAAATATATGTATGATATGTATAAACATACATACATATACATATAAGGATGGGTTGAACTAGGATATGAAAGATGTATAGGTGGAAAATTACATGCCCCGGTATTTACCTCAGAGATGATTAACTCTGTTGAATCGGGAAAACCACCCAAAAACCCGATTCAAGGCAGTCGGCAGTGAGGTACGAACCCGCTACCTCCCGAATACTACGCGTCGTACAAGGACAGAAATGCACTCAGCCACGCAGCTCGGCCTCTTCGAGGAAAAACCGAAATGAACAACACGTGCAATCCTGATCTCTATCACATACTTTTTATTTATTTATTTAAGCGTATGGCATTATTAGCCAGGAGATCCGTAATGACGGTCTGGCTGCCAGTTGAGGGGATCAAAGTCATATTTTTTAAACGACTTGTCGTTGTGAACTTTGTTATATCCCCCAGGTTGTGAGCATGTATTAAGTGTATAGTGTTTGTGTCTTGTTACTATTTGCAGTTGACCACTCTGCAGACAGAATCGTTAATTGTACAACCAGACGATTAAATGGCCTCACCCGCTCAAGTACCGACCTCGAACAGTGGGGAATTCTATATAAAAATCCTTACCACTGCGTGAGATTCGAACCCAAGACTCCTAGCTAGGAGACCAGCGCTCTTACCACTGCACCAACGAGCTTCTAGTTAACATACACACATGTAACTCAAAGGTATCAGGTTCACTTTTCGATCCAAATCGGTGAGATGTTCGTATGAAAAGACCCAAGTGAGCTCTGGTTGTGCTCATCTTCGTTTTAACATACCTACAGCACCATAAATAGAACCTACAGGTAATTATTCAACTACTTGTAAACGTTATTCATTCATAGTCGCGCTGACAAGTTACAATCGCGGGCACGGCTTGCAGCCGTCGCCCAACGCAAAAATTTCAGCAACGAAGTCAAGCCTATCAAATGGCATCCAGCGATATCAACAAGGATGTAAACGCGAGTAAGCAAGAACAAGAAATTGAAATAATATCTCAAGAAATGGTTCCTAATTTAAACGACAACCTCACAAATAAAATTGAATGGGGAAGTACAAAAAAACCGAAAAACAAAACGATCATCTCCGGAAATCACGAGAAACGTGAAGCAGAAACGGATTTCAGACTTTAAAATAAATCCGGTTAACCAATTTCAGGTACTGGAAAATGCTCCTGAAGAGTTTGATACAACAGTTACGACAAAGAAGCCCACTACCCCACCTAAAATTAAATCGCCTCCTATATTCCTGTCGGGAATTATAAAAGTCGATTTATTAACCAACCTGCTACACACGCATGAAGATTTAAAAGGTAAATTCTCCCTAAAAGTAATAAATGAAGAAGTGAAACTCTTGACCGAAAACGAAATTGCCTACAAATCAGATATTAAGGCTCTAACAGCGGGTGATGTGAAGCACCATACATATATGGCAAGAGATAAAAGAAGCTTCCGTGTAGCTATAAAAGGTCTACACCATACTACAACCTCCGAAGAGCTGAAAGCTGAGATAGCAGCCCAAGGGCACAATATAAGAAACATCTACAACCCTAAAAGTACGAGTAGTAAGGATAAGAAGCCACTAAATATGTTTTTCGTAGACCTGGAACCAAATATAAACAATAAAGATGTATACCAAATTAAACGTCTACAGTACCTACTACAAAATAGTTATAGTACCAGTACGTCAAATTAGACAAATTCTACAATGTGGAAAATGCCTAAAATGGGGACATACACGAAACTATTACACGCGCCAGCAGAAATGGCTTAAATGCGGCGGATTACATAACAGTAACACTTGCGCTATAAAAGAAAGATCTTCGCCGTGCCTCTTGTGGTGAAAACCACCCTGCCAACTACAAGGGTTGTAAAATATATAAAGAAGTCCTGAAAAGAAGCTTTCCTCCGTTAAGACCAAAAATTTCTCAAACCCAGCAGAAAAATAGTGCTCACGACCTTTCGAAAAAAATCACTGAAGGCTTATCATATACTTTCTGTAACTAAGCAAATGCACATACCGACTAGTTATACTGACATTACAGCTACAAATCCTCCGAAGTCTGAGGACAGAATCTCTAGATTGGAGAAGCTGGTTGAGCAGATGGCCCAGGGAATGGACACAATGATGAATACCGTGTCTAAACTGCTCGATAAACATAATTAATGGATACACACCTTAGGATAGCTGTGTGGAATGCCAATGGCCTAATAAACCACATTTTAGAACCAACAAAATTTCGGAAGGAGCATGATATTGATATCATGTTGATCTCAGAGACACATTTTACCAATCGAAGCTATCTAAGGATACAAAACTATATATCCAGATGGCACAGCACATGGTGGCAGTGCTGTTATGGTTAAAAATAAAATGAAACATTATGAAAGGTCTAAGTTTCAAGTTAAGCTATAATATACGCTTTATAGCTGGCGGAGATTACAACACCAACAAAAAGGGTACTTTACCTGAAAAGTAAATAGTTTTCGCTTTAATGTCAAGGCCGACTTGTTTTTCAAAAACTGAAAATATTCTTAAAATTCTCTTCAAAACAAGCAGGACTTAATCCCACAATCATAAAATAAAATTCAAAAATTTTTAGTCCATCGCACCTATTGTAACATCAATCCTGGGACACACTGTATAAGGCGCGATTTATTGGTAAGCAACAGTCTACCAACGGTCTACCCGCGAGAGTCTACCAAAAGCTGTCGACGCGACCAAGTTATATAAATGTGCGCGGGTTAACTACGTAGTTATAAGTGAATATAAATAAACTGTATAAATAAATTAGTTAGTGTTACGAGTTAATATTAGTGTTGTGTTTTTAGTGTTTAAGTTGTTCGTGTTAATTATGACGTTGTTTAAATTTGTTAATAAATAATTCACACCACGGACCTATTTACCGTTTTGCCAAATTCTCAGTGAATGACACTTAAAGGACAATCATTTTTTTCTATCTAAGATGAAATAATTATAAAGAACACTGACTTGGGAGTAAATGAAATGCATTATAGGGTTAGTGCAAAAGGATAAAAGAGCAACTGCATAACATAAGGCTATATATTTGAACATTTTTTTTCAGTTACGTAGGTTTGTCATTATATAAACTAAATTCAATTATTTCAATAAATATTTAAACAGAAACTTCGCTCATATCGGTTTAAAGCTAGTACAGAGAGAACTTTTGTCATAGTTTCAGTGAACTTACTTATGTTAATCATTATAGAGATTAAACCAGAAACTTTGTTTAACTATAGTTAAGGTATGCTCATACCACACTTAAACAAAAATTTGCGATGGATTCTTTTAAGTTTCTGCTTAAAATTATACTAGGATACTGACTCTTAGTTAGTTAAAATTAGTTAGCCTTTAGTCAAGTGAAGATTAGCCTCAAACATTAAGATGAACCAGTAGTTTTTAAAATACCCTCATGGACAAAATTATTGTATAACTTTTGCCTTTGTTTTAAGTTTTTGGCGTTTTTCAATAATAATAATGTTATTTTGCCGTAATTGTAGATCTTTTTTCAATTAAATCTTAAGGCGGATTTATGCAGCCATTTTCATTTACATTTATTTTTAATTTAATTTTAATTTAATTTTCATTTATGATTTTTTAAATGTCCCAATTCATGCAAACAAAATAATAAATGAAAATGAACGCATACCCACATATGAAAATACGCTGACAGATGATGAATGTCATAACGACATAACCCCAATTTTCGCTGGAATAAAATTTTAATTAGCTCAATTAGAACTGAATCGTTGATTTCAGACATTTTAAAGATAATACATGGATAATACTACCCAATCAATACACAATAACAACCACCTGATCAACTTCTTGTCGTTGTCATACCGTACACGCATGTGTCATTTATAATTTTAATTTAAAAGATAAAAGTTGGTCATCTTATAAATTAAATGAGAATGAAAGATAAATGAAAACGTAAATGAGAATGGTGTATGCATGGTTACATTGGTTTACATACATTTCTCTGTTTCGGCATTAGAATGACTTCATTAAAGCACGCATTTTGATGCTTTAATGAGCTTCATTAATACATGATTTTTGGTGATATTTTGTTTTCAGGAATTGGTATGCTACATTGCATCTAAGCAACTAACAAAATAAATAAAGCCTGTCAATAAAGCTATGAATACTTTTTGATATTTTGATTTAGCAAAAACGTAAATGAAGGGGTTAGAATTTCGATATTTAAAACTACTATTTATTTGGTGGCAAAACCCGCAAAACGAACCAAGTGATTTTCGATGTTTTAAAGTCAACCACCGAGATCGACTAGTTAACTGAAAAGGCGTGGAAACGCTTTAAATCGTATTTTGGTTAGGAAAATGAGTGAAAACTATATTGCTAAAGGTAGGACTTTATGTTATAGTATAAAAATTGTTTTATAATTTGATAAAATTTAAAAAAAAAAACCGTTTCAAAGCTGATTGTTGGCATAACCTAAAAATAAGTTTTTTAGTATAACTTCTAGCTAAATGCAACTATAATTCTAGAGATTCAGACCAATCCAAATTGTTCCCTAACCTGAGGTCAATCAAAACCAGGATAATAGTGAATCGTCAGTAGTTCCGACACTAAAATTCATCGTAAGTTACATTTAATTTCAAAATATTTTTTAATTTAATAAAGTTGGTTTAGTTTGGCTTAGATTGAATCGTTTTTATTGTTTATATTCCTAGTTTTCATTAGATTAAAAAAAACATTTAGAAGCTAAAAAATATCTTTTATTTTAGTTTCCGTAAAACGGGGCAACATCGTCAGTTTGGAAGTTGAATGTACGACACTGTAAATATAACCTGCACACTATCCGTTGTGGTTGCATTTCGTGTGTTTGTTCTTCGTAGGATTAGTACCTTTGTGAAAATAATGCCGAAAAGAAATAGAAAAGTGTTGGCAGGTAGCAGTTACCAGCGTTATGACCTCCACTTAGTTGAACACGCACTGCAAGATATTGGAAATGGCCTCTCGGTGCCTGCTGCTATAAATCAACTTTCGGCTTGGTCTTATCCGTTAACAAAGTTTGAAATAAGACTGATTATCAAAGGTTATCTCGTTAAACAGGGAGTTGCAATTACGATTTTCCTGTGTGGGTTAATAGAACGAAACAACTTGACCCAAAGATCAGCGACCAACATCAAGCGTAACCTATACTGTAGCCATTTTGTGCTTTAATATAACTTAAAAAAATAAAAACTGATGCCAAAATTTATATATTTTGTTTATACTATGTCGAAGTTGATTTTACAAACGTGCAACTTCGTCTTTAGGTGAACACAAGTTAGGCGAAGAAGTTGTCCCAAAATCGGTACAACTTCGTCAGGTTTTTTTCAGCAATTCTTCAGTCGTGTAAACGTTATTTATAAGAACTAAAAAATGGGTAATATTTGCCGAACTCTAATTGTTATATATCACCTACTTTTATTAGCCTAAAAAAATCCTATAGAGATACAGCGCGGTAAAAACCTGTCGGCTCCACTTTTAGGCGAAAACAGTTCAGTTTTAAGAAAATGTCGACTACATTATTTTCTTTACCAACTGATAAGTTATATGCTACGTATCCACTAACTATTACAATAAAAAAAACTACAAAATGTGTCTTTTCTGACGGACAAATATGTACCCAAAAATGATAAATGGTACTATGATACTGTAGCAAAAGCAGAAGAACCTGTAACCGACGATGTTGAAGTTGAAATGGGTTAAACATAGAGAAACTATTTTTTATAGCTTTTTCCTTAATAAACGTTCATAACACTCATTTTCTTTCGTTGTGTTTTATTCTTGCGGCAAAAACTGGACAGCTCCATTTGAGAAAAGAAAATTCTATACATTACTCTTGACAATAAAATCATTTTCCCTTATAACTATCTTAACCCTTCTCTTACCGACCTATTTTTTTTACGATAACTACCTGGGGCCCAATTCTTGAAACCACTCGCTACCGAAACGTATACGCTAGGAAGCGAGTACTTGATAGCGCATTGGCTAGTAGCTAATGCGCTATCAAGTACTCGCTTCCTAGCGTATACGTTTCGGTAGCGAGTGGTTTCAAGAATTGGGCCCCAGGTGGGGTGCACTTGCACCCCAGTTGTTTTAAAGCCTAAAACAAATTAAAATGGCCAGTTTTCCTTATTGTGAGAACACTTGATCCCTATTGACATCTAGTAAGACCAATACTATGGAAAGAAAACTTTATTTAGCAAAAATATCAAAAACAGTAATTTATTAACAAGTTAACGCTTATTCATCAATACAATTTTGACAAATCAATTTGTTTGTGAAATGTTCAGTACAAATAAACTTTTTGCAGAGAGTACACTGTTGCCTCGTATTTCTGTCACATTTTCAGTCGCAGAGATGACAACGATCTTGTACTTTTGTTGCAAATGCTGTTGCGCTCATAGTGGATTGGGGCACCCCGCTCTACCAAAAGTAAACTATTTTTTTAATGAGTACTGCTTTAAGGATATTTTCAACGGTATTTAACCTAAAAATCAATTAAATGAAGCTACTAAAAGGCTCAGGTCCCAAAAAAAATTCTAAAACACTTTATTCTAAGAAAATTCAAGTCTGGGGTGCACGTGCACCCCGGCTAGTAGGACAAGGGTTAAGATAGCAATATCTACATATTCCAACTATTTTTGTTAAATTTTTCTTATCGTATTTTAAACAGTTTGTTTTTGATACCTACTGTAAAATTCAAACAAATGGATCTGATCGGTTGTTGCACCGAGCCCTTCAATTGTTCATCCAACATTACAATTTAGTTAATTTTATCAATATTAATAACAAATTCGAATTTACAAAATGCGTACAAAATACACATTCCAATAATATTAATGTGCAAAACCATAAACGTCAAACATACCACTGTTACCAACCTAACTATTCTACCAAAAAATTCCCTAATGGAAATTGTCAACTAATTTTATAAAAAATTATAAATAAATAACGTAAATGAAAGCCGAAACAGAGAAAATAGTATAAAAAACTCGTTACAGAAGGCAATTCGGGCACTCGTCCGTTCGGACACTCGCCGCAAAGCGGCTCGTGTCCAAATTTCGGACTCGTCCGCGAAAATGTTGCCTTCTGTAACTTGTGTTTTAATATACTATTATCTTTTAAATTAAATTAAAATTAAATTAAAATTAAATGAAAATGGTTGCATAAATCCGCCTTTACAGTCAAAATTTCGCTATTTTATTTACTTGTCTACGAGTGAGCCCTAACAAGATTATATCTACATTGATTGATTACAAAATAGCAGTGGCGAATATTCCATGAATGCCAGGCATGCATTGCATGCCTGTGCATGCCTTTGCAATTACAATTATTTAATTATTTATTAGTAATAAGTTTCATATTTCGGATAAAGCAAACGCACGTAAATGTTCGTTAGTTCGTTTGCGAAAGCTTTAATACTTTAATACACAAGCACAAGGAAGAACTTAGTCGGCAGATATCGTACACTACGCGTTTCGATTCGTGATGTAGTAATAGCAGTTACTTAACATGCGCCCGGCACAACAAATTCTGCATTCATACACGAAGGTACCGCACAGAATCGGCTGAACTCGGCGTGTAATCTTTCAGTGTGGCAACGAATTTCACTCGTTACTTGGCAAATCTAATACCCTGAAATGCATTCACAGGGTTGTTCTGTGGCATTCACATTCTGAGTGTTCAGTGTTATTTGTTATTAGGGTGAAAATGGAGAATAACGAAACTACAGAGACCGAGTCACATGTAGTATTACGATTATCTTTGAAATCGTTCTCAAGCATGAATTATGCTAAAAAAAAGAAATTGTGGACTGTGGAAGACCTATCCCCGAATTAAAAAATTTGGAAACTACAATTAAAAAAACTGGGACTGTGCGAAGCTTCAATAAGCAAAATTATGAAAAACATGTTTGGCTATGTGGAAGTGAACATTTTCAAAAGTTATTTTGTTGGCCATGTGTACTATTTGCTACCTCGTGTTCAGTTTGGAGCAGCCCGACACGAGGCCACGGTGATTTAAATAATCTACATACTGCGATAGGTAGACACGAATCTTCAGAATCGCATATAACGTCGTGGATACAACTTAAGAAATTTGGTTTAGTGCGCATAGATACTTAAATAAATAAACAATTTGAAATAGAAATTCAAAGACATAACGAAAAAGTGAAGAGCAATAGAGAAACTTTAAAACGGTTAATTGCTGCAAGCTGTTATTTGGCAAAACAGAATCTTGCATTTCGTGGACATGACGAAAGTAATACGTCTTCAATTCGGGGAAATTACATAGAACTTTTAAACACTATTGCTGAGTTTGATGAAAAGCTATACAATCATTTAAAAAATGCTACCGTTTTTTCGGGTTTATCAAACATAATTCAAAACGATCTAATTGACAATATGTCGGATGTAATTCTTGCGGAAATAAAGAAAGAAATCCCTTTGTGGCCATAATATTGGACGAAACATCTGATGTGTCACATTTATCACAGCTATCTGTAGTTTACAGGTAAAAATACTAACATCATAATTTGTAAAAAAACAGAAATATTAGTTTTTCATACATTTTCAGGTACATAAGCAAAGGCAAATGAAATGTGTAGAACGCTTGTTTGGCTTCCAGGACGTAAGTTCTGATAGAAGTTCGGGGGCAATTGCCGATTTAGCTTTAGAAACTCTGAATTTATTCAATTGTAAGTCTAAATTAATTGCCCAAACATACGACGGAGCTGCGGTGATGGCTGGCAACTTAAAATAGAGTCCAAGCAAAAATAAAAAATGAAGTTCCTGAAGCAGTATTTGTTCACTGTTATAGTCACAAATTAAACCTTGTTATGTCGCAATCCGAATCGTATATAACAGAATGCAAAATATGTTTTTCAACGTTAAATGGATTGGTGAGTTTTTTCTCCACATCATCAAAAAGAGTAAGTTTACTAGATACGATAGTAAAAAGAAGATTACCGAATGTAGCTCCAACAAGATGGAGCTATTCTGCACGTATAGTGGAAACTGTATTCAACCATCACGAAGATCTACTTTCACTCTTTGAAAACATACAAGAGAATTCACAAAACTGGGATCAGAATACAATAAAAGAGTCTTCCGGATATTTATTAACGCTACAAAGTTTTGATTTTATGTTTTTACTAAAATTATTTTCCTATATTTTTCCTCTTTCAGAAGTAGCATTTAACATTTTACAAACAAAAGATGTAAATATTTCCTATTACAACAACCAAATTAAAAATCTGATAAATGTTTTCAAAAGTATGAGGCACACACATTTGGCCAAGGTTTGGAGTTATATTAAAAATAGTCCTTCTATAAATGAACCAAGAAAACGTGGTAAATTAAGAAGTGAAGAGTGTCTCGAAGACTTCTATAGAAATTATTTTTTGAAATCATGGATACTCTGATTGTTCAAACCGAAACTAGATTTGCTGAATTACCAGAAATTGCATTTTTAGAAATTTTCGATAAATCAAAATTTGAAAACTATAGGGACTATTTCCCGGAAAATTTATTTCTTTCTTTAAAAAAGCAATACAGTATATATTTTGATTTTATTGGACTTAAATCAGAATTAATTGTTTTATTTAAAAACGATACTTTTAAAAATATTAATATTAGCGAATTATATACAGAATTAACAAAAAATGAACTTCATTTGGGAATGCCTGAGTTGTATAAACTTTGCTGCTTGGTACTGACTATTCCATCTACTTCTGAATCAGCTGAACGTAGTTTCTCTGCTCTTAAGAGAATTAAAACCTATACCAGAAACACAATGGGCGAAAACAGATTATCGTCTTTGGCAATAATATCGATAGAAAGAGAGATAATTAAAAGGTTGCACCAAAGAGGCGAATTTTATGAATTAGTAATAAGTCAGTTTTGTAAAAAGACTAGAAGGTTAGAATATAATTATAAATAATTAAATCAATAAATACGTTTTTTATATCTCGTATATTCTTTTATTATTACATAATATAGGTATGTATTTAAAATATATTATCTTTTGTTTCTTGTCTATAAGTTATAAGTAAATACTTTTTTGTTGTCTCTATATATGCTGTTTTTCCTATTTGACTGCGATACGATTCTGGGGCGCCAATTAAGGGCAATTTGTGATATCAAAAATTAAAATCATAATATTACTATACAAATTACTATGTAGATAGCAAAATGGCTTCAGAAAATGTAAATTAAATTGTTCTGCTATTTTTTTTAAATTTTATGTGTTATTTTTTACGTTTTCCGGAGCTTAAATTAGATAATCAGTGGCAAAAATATAGTCAATTGGGAGTGTATTTGAATTCAATTTTTTCAAAATTTCCCGGACCCCCCTTCTACCTGGGGGGTACGGAGTACCTCCCAGACCCCCCCCCCCGGTGAATAGTACCGCATTCCTTAGCTCAAAACTCACGCACCGCCACTGCAAAATAGTAATAATATTTGCAGGATATTTCAACATAAAACACTTAGGAATAAAAATTACACAAATGTTACAGAAAATTTAATTGGTGGCACTACATCATATCTGTGCAATATAGGCTCTTGTAAGGCACTGTTTCATTATAACTTGCGCCAATATTAAAAAATAATCACAAAAGACTTCTACTTAAAAAGGCCTTTATCTTTCATAGTTAATTTAATAAAACTTTTAGTCACATCTGCTTTTATTAATTGTGACCTGTGATTAGCTATCAAATTTCACGTTCGTTTTACTCTACAGTAAGTATGTTGAAATTAGGTAAATGTATTTATAAATTGATTGACCTAGTATGTAATCAAATATTGTTAGTTTTCGTAGACCTTATAGATAATATACCCTATCATATTGCCAATTGGCTTGTTAGAATTAAGCTAATTCGAACAACTGAATCAAGCTTATAGTTAGCAAAGCTGGTTCTGTTGCCAACCATAATGTTGAAATTAATCAAGAGTCTTATTTCCACCACCAACAAAACTAAATCCCGAATATTGTCCAACCGTGGTGAAAAGCGATTATAAATGTATTAAGTTCCTCTAATTAAACTCAACAAAATTGGGGTTGTTACTAAATTTGATAGTTAAAGCTAGTTGTTTTTTTGTTTAAAACCAGGGTCAATTGATTCAAATTTAAATGCCATTTGCAATCAATTTTAGTTAACAAAAACTATTTGGGCCACTGCAAATACACCAACCAAAGTTATAATTTTACTTTAATTAAGAATTTCAAAAATAATATACGACAAATCGTAATTGGAAGGTATTTACTTCGAACTAGAAACTTTGTTCACCTTCCTGTCGTTTTTGCCCAAAGTTTAGTTTTCTGTTAGGCTTAGAATTCCTCAGGGGGTAACCGTATAAGAACTGAGCCGAAGTTCCTTTAGGTAACCCGGCAATAATTATTGCAAATTAAAGCTTCACTGTACAATTTGTATGTTAATACCTGATTAGAGGGTTTCGTTCTAAAATGGAATGTTCGTTTTTTTTGTGTGTATACAACGAGATTACAGTTTCGAAATTCGCTATAAAAAGCAAAAAGCACTTAGCGTATTGTATCAAAGAGTCGTAAAGAAGGCTTCTGTAATAAAAAGAAAAGCCTTTTCACTCCGGAAGCACCGGAAGAATTTTAATACCGATTTGTATTCATATTACTCGCCATTTACAAATACATAATCGCAGATCGGCTAAGTAAGCATTACCGAAGTCGTCGGGGGAAACGCGCCAATCGATACAAAATAAATTAAATTGAATTTAAGAGAGCTGGATATAAAGAAGTCGGAGCAAATAGGAAGATTCCCGGACGAAACAAACTTCGGGATTTTGTTATTGATGTGTCGGTGGCAACTAACAAGCAAAATGTGCTCTGAATTGTTCGATTGTTCGTTTGATTCCACGAAGAAAGTGAAACTGTTTCGCCTACAAAGCAACTTATTCGTAAAGACGTATTAGAGGGAACAGCGAAACGGCAGGCCGACTTTAACTCGTTACAGAAAATATTAGTTATTTACGAAACGTCAAAATTATTGCTTTGTCGAACCAAATTTTTGACTCGCTACGTCTATGTAAAGGAAAGAACCGTTTGTAATCGTGACGAGAATGTAAAAAGGCCATTTTGGGAAACTGTTCGAATATATGTTCTGAGGACTTTACAGCTTTAGAAAGGTAGTGGGCTCGTAAAGTGTCAAAACTGTGGGAAAAAGGGACATAAAAGAATTCGATGGAGGTTATAATCATTAGACTATATCAGCCTAAAGAACTGACAAATATGTAGTATTTGGAAGGAGGTGGAAGAGGAAACATAAAAGAAAGGTTCCTTGAACTAAATTTAAATAAATATCTAACTATATGACCAAGGTAGTTTTGGATTTAAGGAATTTCTAGAGCTACGCCGAGTTTCCCCGTAATGTTAATAAAAATCGTTTAATTAATATTAAGGTCCTTAAAATTGCTTAACAGCATTATGATAAGCGTCCTTTTCATTAAACGGTATCAGAAAATCGATCGTGATCTCTTTAGCCTACAACTTCCCCAAAAACCCATTTACTTTCTAATTGCACAACTAAAGATCTTTATAACTCGACTCCACGATTAAGTACGTAGATAACTTTTGGACAGGGATTCCTGGTTATTTTCCTGAGCAAACTGTAATCAATTTACTAAGATGTTATCGGGGGTTATTTATATAACGTAATGTAACCTTTAACATTTATTACATTAGATATCGCAATATTTTTATGTATTTCAGTATAATTCTATAAATTATGTTTTAATCGTTTTGGTAAAGTCTGATATTAGCTCTATACTTTTTACTGGCTTCCTATATTTCACTTTTTTATTCCAAGTAATATTAAAACCATCCTAAAGCTTAATGGTGGAGGCGCCAAGTTTGCCCTATTCTTTTTATTTTTAAATACAACCGAAACGAGGATTAAGTTTTTCTTGTTAAGTAAGTTACTAATTGGGGTTTTCCTAATAAATAGTTTGTAATTCTAATCTCCTACGTTAAGGCGCCTGTTGTAAATTCAGCAGAAGTAAGGCGAGAATTAACAATGAATATTGCAGTTGGCTAAGCTGACAGCAGTGACACAAACGTTCCAACGGAATTATCGTTAATTATTAGTTCACATAATATTCATCCTTGTCTAGTTCACTTCCTGTTTCTCTATTCCTGTTTATTACCATTTATCTCATCAGTCTAATTTCTCTCTCTACGACAACCTTAGTTTAATAATTAATTCGAGGGAACCCTGCGAATTTATGTTCGTACTTAGGTAAGACAACGCGAATCAGCACTAGTTTAAAAATTCATTTAGGTTCATTTTCATAATGCAATGTATAAAGTGAATGTTGGATTAAAGAATTTTTCAAAACAATGATATTTTTCTTATTTTCTAATTTATGTTCTAAAATAAATTTTTGATTTAAAAGTATATACAGAATGGTTCACAGGCAATCATAATAAAATTAATATTAAAATGGATTAGTTTAATTCGATTATTTTAATTTTTTCTCTTATTATTCAAGCTGCCAATATTTGGAGGCGCTCTATTAACAAATAAGACTTAAAATATGCTAAATGTTTTTAATGAAACCCTGCAAAAATTTGTAACTTATCTGTAAAGGGCACTAATTAGTTTTTTTTGTCGATTAACATTAACCCGTAACCACAGACGTGCAAACAATGTCACGCCGGCACAGACGTGTGGTCATAAAGACCCCTACTTCAAAAATGCAAAATAACGTCAAAAATCAAAATACTTGAAATATTCCTAAAAAGTGGCGGTGTGGCCGCTTTCATTTTCTATACAAAGAAATATTACACTTTATGACCTAAAATACTCGTACTTTTCTAAAAATTCTGTTTGTAATACGACTATGAGTTTCTTATACAATTTCCTTGCACTCTTAATTTCTTAAATAATTTTTTGCTTCGACGGCACGAGTTAATGCGGACACGGTAACGTTTGAATGTACCCAACCGCGATCTCTCACTACTCCGCTTCCGCCTACAGTATTTACCGACACTTTTTCTGTCGCGAATTTCTACTAAAAGCTTGTAACTCCGTCCAATATACGAGCCCATAAACATTTCCAATGTCAAAAAATTGTGACAAAATATAATGAAGGAATAAAATGGAGACACGCAGAAACAACCAGCGTCTACGCAAGAACAACTGAACGAAATTTACAACATCTAGAAAATAACATAGCAAGAAAAATAGAAGACAGATGAACGTCCAGACTGCTACAGTTTACAATTTCCAACATCTAGAAAATAACATAGCAAGAAGATAGAAAACGAACATCCCGACTACTACAGTGGAGATCAAAAACGACCAAGCGAAACGTAGGAAGACCTATAGCCAAATGGTCGGATGATATTATAAAAGTGAGAGGAAGACAATGGTTTAGATTAGCAAGAAATCGAGAAAAGTTGAAACATATTCGGGAGGACTATATCCAAATTGGATATAAATTCAGAAACAATACCTATGGTGGACTCTGCAAAAAACTTAGGTTTGATTCTGGATAGCGATCTGCGGTTTAGAGCTCATGTATCAAAATGTCTGCAAAGTGCTTATTGCAATCTTAAGTTAATCTTTCAATCTCGCAAGATGTTAAGCCAAAAAATTAAAATCATGTTATGTAACAGTTTGGTGCTATCAAAATTTGACTATTGTGATACGGTGTATGGCCCATGTTTAGATGCACAAGACAAATACAGAATTCAAAAAATGCAAAACTCCTGCTTAAGGTTAATATTTGGCATCAGGAAATTTGAAAGAATTTCACACAAATTACAAGATGCAAATTGGATGAATATGCAAAGTCGACGCTATTTACATACTGCTTGTCTCTATCATAAGGTGATAACCACTCAATGTCCGCCATATCTTTATAATACCATAACCTATCGTACTGATGTTCACAATCTAAATCTGAGGTTTAGGGGCAAGTTAAGTGTGCCGCGGTTAAATACGGAGCAAGGTAAACATTGCTTTGCATACTGTGTTTCTAAGTTGTATAACTCTTTGCCTCTGGACCTCAAATCATTAACACTGGGCAGGTTTCGGTGCCGGCTTAAGTGTCTGCTTATAGAGAACAAACTGGATTTGCTATGTAGTTTATAAAAGTGGAATGTGGTAATGCGTAGGTGCTAAACTGTACGCTAGAATTGCGGAATTGTTGCGTGGCTATGTTTATTTTTTCTATGTTTATATTTTGTTTTTTTTATTATTTCTTTTTTTTTCCCTCTACTTTTTTCTTTTCCCACTTGCAGGGTTAAGTGGTAGAGCAGCCAGCATGTTTTGCTAGGCTGAACTTCGCCCTGCAATTTGTTTACATGTATATATAAAATTAAGTCTGTATTTCTAAAATAAAGGCAATTTATTATTATTATTATTATTATTATTATTAATAATGTCTACAGAAGAGTGGGAGCGAGAGGGAGGAAATAAGCCACTAGAAAAAGTTAATAGCACAGGCGTGAGTGTAATAGAGGAAGCAAGAGATACATATGGCACCAAGTCAAGTACAAAACAACACAAAACAGTTAATAAAGCAACGCCAAGATGCAAAATACGAATTTAAAGGAGTACAAAGCTCTTAGTAAAGAAATTTCGAAAATAATAAGAACAGGTACCCATAAGAAAGTTTAACACAGATACTGTATCAAATGTAATCGAAGAGAATAAAAGCTTAAAAGTTGTGAGAAAATGTATATTTAAGCTACAAAACTCTGAAGGAAAAATAATAACAAATAAAGATTGCGAAGAAGTTTGACAAAGAACTTTATATAACGAACCCTAGTACAGACCATCATATATTCGAAACAACGGTTCAGTTCAGATGATATTCCTAAAATATCCACTGAAGAAAACAAGGTCATTGGATAAAATGAAGACTGATAAATCACCAGGAGAGGATAACATCGTAACGGAAACCATAAAACAATCTGGAAAATCCATAATAAGAGCCCTCAAAATGCTATTCAATCAATGTATTTTAGAAGGTTCCATCGGCATGGAATGATACCGCCATAGTCCTTCTATATAAAAAGAGAGATGTACTTAACTATCGAGCCAGCAGCCTCCTCCCTCACTTCTATAAACCCTTTATGAAAGTATTGGAAAACCGTTTAACACCAAAACTGAGTTTCTACCTAACCCGAGAATGGGTTATATTTAGAGCATTAGAGCGGACTATGGAACGAACTAACGAGGATTCCATCAAGGAGATACCATCTCCCCAAAGCTTTTTGTAACAGTTCTGGAATACATGTTCAATAAATTAGAATGAAATATATTGAAATGGTCTTGCTCTTTTAAAAAATTTTATTTAAATTTAATTTATTTATTATTAAGCCCATATTCAATATTTACAATTATCCCTTGCTTTGCTCTTTAATTTTACTTAATTGTTTGCATTGCTCTTATCTCAGGTCGTTAATTAGGTTCCTTGTTTGTTATCTTTCTAAGTATATTTTTACCCAAATACAAATAAAATTACTCAAATACTTATAATGCAGATTTTTTTTTTATTATCGTTTTTTCCTATCAACCCTGCCTTAAACCTATCTTATAATTACGGTATTTACACTCACTATTTACACTTGAATTCCCCTTCTTTTCCAAAATTTCTTTATCTCAACACCAAAATCCAATTTGCCTCTGCTTGAATTGCCTGTGGTTGAATTGTCTCTCCTTGAATTGCCTCTGTTTTGAAATGCCTCTACTTGAATTGCCTCTGTTTTTAAGTGCTTCTACTTGAAGTTCAATTTTCAATTGAATTTTCTTCTATTTCACTTCCTTTTGATTTAATGCTGATTCTAATAATCGTTAACTTTATTTAAATTTTAATATTCGTTTGATATTTATTGTTTTGGGACGAGCAAACCTATCTGGCTGTTGCCCCTTTGAATGCAAAAATATCAATTATTTATTAAATTGTTTTTTTCTGTATCCAAGATATTTTTATCTAAATTGTTTTTCACTATAACAACTATTTACAAGGTTTCTAATAGTAACTTATTTTACATTTCTATAACTACCAATTTAGCTAATTATTACTAACAAACATTATAACAATAACTTATTTACATTTTCACATAACTTAAATCTAATCTAGCTATCTTAAAATTATATTACAATTTTTAATAATTTAAAATCTGCATTACTTATATTTGGCAAATAACATTTTTCTTTTATAAATTAAACAAACAACTTAACCTTAATTATATACATCCAATTAAGTATCATCTCAATATATATCAACTTAGATTTACCCACGACATCGTCTTAATAACCGACGGTATGGATCAGGCTATTAAAGACTGGGTCATGAGAACTTGATGATTTTTAAAATGCAATTAGCTTGGTAAGCGTGGTTAAATGGACTCATTACGCGCTTGGAAAAGCAATGTCATTTTAGTAGCAATGGAGCAGTGGAATAACATATTTACAGGCCATGTGATTTCCAGAGAAAACTTTCGATAGATCTGTTAATATACAACTATTTTCTTTTAGGCTACCTCAAACCTCAAGTGTATATTGAAATGATATAACTTTTAGAAAATTTATATTCTTTATTTAAAATACAAATTTGGAATAATACCCTTTTAGGATGCAAGTTTTAAATATTAAATTATGTAAATAGGTTAAGGTAATTTTAAGTACCTATTGTTGTCTGTGTTAAAACTTGTATTATATTATTGTATTTGTTGTAAATAGGTAGTAGTCATAGTAATATTGTATGTGTATGTAAGTATGTGGAAGGATGCTTGTTGTAAAACAAAACCAAGAAGTGGGAGATTTTTGGAATAACTAGGGAAGATCGAAAAAGTTGAATTCTTCTTCTTAGAGTGGCATACCCTTTATAGGGCGTTGCCGATCCTCTCTCCATATGTCTGTGGTGTGCGTGTCAAGAGCCTACAGACATAGGGGACCTACAGCTTAACGTGGGCTCCGAACCACGGAAGTGCTTGCACTTATACTCCAGAGAGGACTTTACTAGGCATAATACACCTCGGTGGTTTGCCATTGCCTTTCGAGGGAAGCGGCCGGGTATTTTCGGTGTATATGTGACCCTGGGAATCGAACCCGGGCCATCTCAGTGGTCAGACGCACGCTGAACCAACTGAGCCACGACCGCCGTCAGAAGTTGAATATATAATAATAAACAACAGTTAAAAAAATTGGGTAAAAGGAAAGGGACGTGTTCATGAGTTTTCTATAAAAACTCATAATATTATAATATCAACAAGAGGTTGAATCCTTATTAATGGGGTATAATTATGAATTGAGGATGAACTATTAAGATTCGAATTGGATTTGTTATAGTACATTACATCCGACGCGGGAACTGTTTCATTACAGCCGAGGGCTTATGTATGACCGAGAGGCGAAGCCTCGTGGTCAGACATAGCGCGATGCTGTGATGAAACTCCCACCGAGGTATGTATACTTTTTTATTCACAATTATTAATCATTGAATTATCAATTAATTTTATTAATATTTTTTTACAGCTCTACTATAACTTATTTTATCCTACTTTAACGTATAGATCTATGACAGTGTCGCTAGGCAACCGTACATAAACATTTCCCGCCCGTGGGTGGGAAGTGTTTTCTTTTACTTCCCACCCAAGAGATTACAGATACAGTTAGGAATGACGTATTTCCCAACCTCTAAAAGGTTAGGAATCGACATATTACTATAATGATTATGAATAAAATATAATTTTAATGGAAAATTGGTTAAACGTACAATAATAATAAATAGTGAATTGGATTGGAACGTTAATTGGACTAAAACGTTATTTTGGTGGAATTCGCAATAATAATCAAAGGAAAAATTGTTTGTTTGTAAGTGTTTTTAGATATAGTTTTGTGTTAGTTTTAAGGTTAGAAATGGATAATTGTAATAAATCTTGCATTTTTAAAAGTGGCTTAGAAATAATTTACTTATCAAAAAAATAATATTTGTCGATCCAATTATCAAAATTTAGTAAACGAATCCTTCAACTGCCCTGAGATAAAAATTTTCATTTTTAAATTTTGATTGTAAATTCATAATTATTTAATTAGATTTGCTGGCAATAATAATAATTTGAGAGCTAGTTTGGAATATTGTGTGGAGCACTGTTTCTTTTAAAATATAAAGACTGTGACCATATATCAATATGTATAAACCTAAGTCATTCGATGAATTCAAAACGAAGAAATTAGAGCTATACTAAACTTGGTTGAAGCAGTTTTGCAAAACCTGCATGGCGAACTGGACAAGTGTAGCTTAAATGGCGAAGAACATTAATTTGATAAACGGTTAAAAATGAGTAAAGTAATTCAGGATATAACAAAAAAGACGTCCGCTACTTTAAGAGGCTAGCACACATCAAAATGATGTACAAAGTTCCTATCAACACAGACGCAAACGAGTTATGGGCATTATACAATGTGATTATTTAAAAACTCAATTGCAGCAGGCCGTATTCTGACGTAATACAGACAGTTCTAAGGTTATTAAGACAGAATACGGCCTGCTGCTGCTTTTTAAAACATCACATTGTATATAACTTTTTAGTTTAAATTCGATGTTAAAATTAGTCCATGAATTTAAACAATGCAAAAAATTTGTTTATTAATAAACACAATATGTTTCAAGCTGTCAGAACAAGTGTCACAAATTAAATCACTTTGTTTCGTTCGTCTTCTTATGGTCACTCCAACCTGTTGACAGATACCAGGAATACTATTGCACATTCATCTTATGGACGTTGGTGAAGTTTTTTTACGGTGGTAATTAGCCAGGAGTATGCAATATGTCTGAGGTGTTCCTATAAACAATCCGGTGATCTTGCAGGACAGGGTCCATCACGACCAATTCATTGCTCATAATACAACTTAGAACGTATCATGTTCATTATCCACTGTTAGCATTGTTTGTATTCATTAAATAATTTTTAAAATAAATTTAGGCTAAAAGGTGGTAATGTCCGTTGATGTGTACTACTCACCCTTAAAGTAGTGGACACCTTGTATATTACATCCCGCATATTAAAACTACATTTTATATTCTATTTGTGTATACCAAGAAATACATATTTCAGTTATAAGTATTTCATATTTCATTTTGACAATCGTTAGGTTCGCGTGACCCCTTATGTGTAATAATAAACAGCTTAACAACAACGCCACAACAGATTGGATTGAATATAAATATTACAAAGACCCAGTTCGTGACAAACCTGGTACTCGGTCATCTTATCTCAGTGAATAGAAAAGAACTCAAACAACTCACTGCATATACGCGGAGGGTTCAAATGTACCAGTTCATAATTTTATTGTTGTTGAATTATCATTAAATTTCTTATTAATAGAAGCTTTTTTAAACTCAATACTAATCTGTGACGAAACCTGGTACACCATTTTGTCCCACAATCAAAAAAATCAAGCGTGGAATGGAGACACAAAACTTCACTGAAGCCTAAAAAAGCAAAGGTTATCCCTTCAGCTGTGTTTTGGGACGCAGAGGCGGTTTTGTTTACAGATTTTTTAGATAGGCGTACATTTAATACCGTTTATTACGTTCAATAGCTTGTCGAAAAAGTTAAGCCTGTATTTCGGACAAAATGGCGGAAGCGTTCGATTAGGACTGTGGTTCTCTGCCACGTCAATGCTCGCCCGAACACCGCTCAATTGACTAGGGAAGCTTAGGTCAAACTACTCCGGGAGACACACACCTTCACATTGTCTCCTTGTGACTTTCACTTGTTTAGACCCCTCAAGGAAGCAATGCGTGGTATTCGACTTGCAGATAATAAGGAGGTCGAAAATGTTGTGCCACTCAGCCAAAAAACTTCTATAAAGAAGGGATTATGACGCTTCCAAAGAGATGGTAGGAGTTTGTAGAGTTAGAAGGGAAATATGTTGAAATGTAGGGTTAATCGTATTATAAAGATCTTGTTTAAATAAAAAATCCGGGTTAAATTTGAACCCTCCTCATAAATATTTGGGGAACGAAGTCAAAATAAATGGGAACCCTCAAACTCATGAACAACATAGACCGTGTCTCACATGCGCTGCGCTGCATTCAATAAATATCGAAATCAAAAGATATTTTTGTAAGCCCCAAAAGCAAGGCAGTGCGTGCTACCAATACTCACATATGGAGCTGAAATATGTACCTATTTACTTTAACTGAAAAGGCAATAAACAAAATACAGCTGGCATAAAGAGCCATGAAAAGGGTCATACTAGGTGCAACAACAGAATTCCCAAATAGCAAAGGAGCGAATACCGTAAGAAATCTTCAAAGGAAGTAAATGTACTTACTACATACCAAAAGTTGTTAAAACGCCCTTCGAAATTCTTCAAGCAGAATGGTCGACGAACAGATTATATCCCAATAAAGGTTTAAAATTTCATAAAATATAAAACTCACTAACGTTTCAATTTTTCTAAATGCCGACAAGGCCAAGTATACCATTTTATAATGTCGTACCTCAGGATGATTTAAATAAATTTTGGTAAAACCAACCAAGACCAAGGTATGATATCTGTTCGCGACGAACGTCAAATATAAAAGAAGCTAACTATTGGATTTTCCAACAGAATTTCCTGAAGAGACCAACCTAAAGATACTAAATCTACTAAGTGAAGGTTAAATAAGAAGAGGCGCCTAAAACGTATGCATTGTATGTTAGTGACAGCAAAAATGATGAAGTAGCGTGTACTTTCCAGGGCATCACCGGCCTTCTCTCCATACAGGTATACCTGTGGTGTGCGTGTCAAGTAGCCTACAGACTACAGACATAGGGGACCTATACGTGAGCTCCGAACCATTCCGTTACTTATAAACAGAATTACCTCAGATGTTTTCGGTGTATATGTGGCTCTGAGAATGAACCCGTGCCAGTTTTAATTTCAGTGGTTAAACGCACGTTGAACCAACTGAGCCACGACTGCAAAAAGTGTACTGAATTGAAATAGAGCTGAAGATAACAGATGGACGAAAAAAATGTTGGAGTGGAGACCCTGGCAAGAGGCTTACAGAAAGAGGAGACAAGATGGTTGGATGATCTAAAAAGAGCAACGAATAACTGGATCCCAACAGCTCAGGATCGAAAATACTGCATGGAAAAGAAGGAGGCATATTTCCAACAGTAGACAATATAGGTTCGATGATGATGACGATGACAACTGCAGTAACATGCAATAAATATTAGGTATACCAATGAATTGTAACGTGCAAGAGGGCTTTTCAACGATGGTGCTTTTGCCCAGGCATAATTAATAAAGCTTTTAGTCCGGTAGTGCCAAATAATCATAGCAGTTAAGGTACGTCGAGATACTTAGCACCCGCAGACCTAGATTTTGCCTAATAAATAGTTTGAATGGGATTAAATCATAGTCTGGGGTTTACTTTAAGTTTCAGAAAGGTTTTTATAACGAAATGTTGTTTAGGTAACCGTTTTAATTATCCAGTGTTTTAAGAGAGTCGCGTGTTATACTTTCGCAAAACACCTTTTTACTGTATAATTTCCTAACCAAAAGATTAAACTCAAAATACTCAGTTGCAGTAACAACTTTAAAAAACGGTTACCTTAAATCCCAAAGAAGCTTTACAATCACGAATCCGTCAAGCAAGCAGATGACAGACTGTTAAATGTTTAATGCAGACAGTATCACCGGATCAACTATTGTTGTGGTTTTGAATATTTTATATGATCTGAAAGAGAGTACAAAACTTCCCCGGAACACGCTTGGAAAAGTAGGGGATAAACTCGAGAAAGGCATAATGCCTTCAATGTGATGATACACCCGATCAGAAGTATTCTCAAAGTTTGTAATGAATAATGGGGTTTCTTTAAACTTCGTTCTAAACCGCAAACATAATATAAAATTCATAGTTTCGCCACGGTACATACCTTACGTTAGATTATCGAGCTTACCCCGTGAACGTACCGAAGAAATTACTTACGGCGCGCTTCTAAAAGTTCCGAATTTAAATTACCGAACATAAATTGTCGACAGGAAGCTTTAGGCCAGTCTCGTCTTTTCTTTGACCCTCAACTTTACGTTTCAAATCTAAAAAAAGATGGAGAATTAGGTCTTCCGACCCAACTTTCAACTGAATCTAATCTTTCAAAGGAAGGAACTTCCTACTTCTCTATTTGTAAAGTTAAGTGAAATTTCGTTCTGTTTCGTATGTTCGCCCTAAATTGAATGGCAGATATATTTGAATACATTCAGATTTTGCCCCATTATTATGATTATTATAAGTTTTTAAACAAAAACGCGACTTTATAATATTAAAAATCCATTGTATTTGAAAATAAGGTGTTTCGTTTTATGTTATTTAACCCATTATTCCCCGTACATCAAATAATCACAAACGTAATTAGTATTCCCAAGCGATGAAACGCATCATTTATTAAAGTTAGGCGTGAATATCTGTTTTCATGCGTGCTGACGCATTAAGCCAATAATCCAACAAGGTGTCTAATTGTTTTCAGTTTAAACGTACTTTGTTATTGAACAACGAATTCGTTTCATGCAACCATGCTAGCAAATATTTCTAATTAATCCCGTTATTCGATAGATTATCGGTGCGCAAGATAACTGGGCTATGTATATGGACAATTAATTACCTTTGTATCTACTGCTTGTACAGGATTACAGTCAATTCGGAACATGTACGAATTATTGAACCTAGAGGCGTTCGAATACCTACCGATAACAATTTCTGCTCCTATGGCTGAATTAATTAGATATCGGTATTTAATCCGAATTTTGCTTACAATAAATAAACGAAGGTATCTATGAACTTTAACTAGAATAAATACGAATAGGGCGAGTAATCTGCAATTCCAAAGCAAGTTTAACCTAAGGATGATGATATTTCTCAGACGTGGGAGGTGTAAAAGTGGGTTGCATAGATATTGGATGGAAATTTTACTCGTAGGGGCACTTAAATGTGAAATGAGCAGATACGAGTACACAAATGTTCATATAGAAGTACATGATAGGTAAAGTGTAAAGTTTAACTGAAGTTTAAATGTATGAAGCGTTCGAATGGTAGCTAGTCTGAACGTTTAAAAAATCAACAGTTTTATTGCAGTTGTGTTGCAGACTCATAACTACGTGAGCTGTTTGAAATATAAGAGCTTAAGTTCCTTCTTTGCTTGATAAAGTTTCCGTTATGGCCTTTTAACAGGCGAGAAATGTTTGAAATACACTGCTATGGAAGTGGGTTGTATGAAATAATATGCAATTTTCTCCATTTATATGCAAAATTTGCAGTTATTAAAACACTAATATTATTTTGGATTTATCTTACACTAACTTGTTATACAAACAAATCTAAAAGCACCACTCATTATTTACGGGTTTGTAATGTGTTTTTCAATTAGCTTAAATTTGGTGTACGTAAGATGCCATAGATGCATCCATATTACGCTGATTTACTATTTGAGATAAGTGACAAAAAAAACAGTAGAGAACTGACCGCGCTCTTGCGCGTATGAGTCATGTAAATTTGTTGCGTAATTCTAATATTTGGTGTTTTTTACGTCAAACCATCTTATGAACAATTGGTGATTGGGTTTGCATAGGTGACGTCTCGGTTAAAATTTTGGGCCATAGGTATTCTCTCTAAGATAACCACTGGAATTTTGTCGAGTATCTGATTAAAGTATCGCAACGTAACTGTAGCAAAAATTGTGCAGTCGTGACATGTTGCTGCTGAATCTGAATTGGAATTTCAACCCGAAAGCTATCTGGAGAAAACCGCTTTCAGGGTGGATATCAGTTGATGATACGTATCTAATAGTGTTTGGTTTTTATTATAGTACGGTATCGTTTGGTGTTACACTGATTCGGCATAGTTTGTAATAAAAGTTAAGCGTAATTTATTAGACTTTTGCGTGTTATAGCCACAAGTGTTGGCACAGTCGTATTCTGCCACACCCAAACGTTGTGATTTAGTTGTTACTAAAGATAATATAGATCGGTTTTACAAGAAATAACGTCTTAATTTAAGTTAGTCTGTATTAGTGAGACGTATTTCACTAAATTACCCTGTTGAATATGCAAATAGCATACTCTATTGCCAATTTAAAGCGCTCATTTAAGTTGAGCCTAGATATTATTCTAGATTTTAAAGTAAGTTATCCTTTTGTAAACCAGAAAAGAACGTTAGTTATACCATATTTAAGGACTTTAAGACGAATGTTGATAATTTTAATGGCCGCAGTAAAATTAGAAAAAGAAACTGGAATGAAAAACATCAAAAGTAAAATATAAAGATTCAACCTTTTAACCATCACCAAACGGTGTCGTCAGTTACCTTCAATGTTTCAAGTCACAGTTGTTTAAATCACCGCCGTTGTTACATGCCTTGCCAGTTTCGCATGTTTTGTTTATATTATGTTTATCTGATAGTCGTAATTTACTTTAATATTTGTAGGTACCTCCCTAAAGTGTAGTAAGAAAATTTCATAAGTAGATCGCACTAAAGGTCTGTTTGCTTTTGATGACTTAGTCGATATTTGTAACTGATTGGTAGAAATTGCCCTTTATTATAGCCATTTAAAGGACGTGTTTCAGCGGCATCCTTCAGACAATGAACCAGAGGACGAACATTGGAACCACCTTATCAGCTTGAACCACCAATCAAGCGTGAAATCCAAGAAGTCAGAAATTCCCTAAATCCCAAGAATGGCTTGATCGCCACTAAAATTTTAAACGAACTGCCTAATACTGGAACAAGATACGTTACACAATTGTTTAACGTAATCCTACATATTGGATATTTCCCGGCACAGCGCAAAGTGGTACAAACCATCCTTATCCTAAAACCAGAAAAACCTTCTGCTGAACTAAAATCTTATAAACCAATAAGCCTCTTACCCATTGTATCTAAGGTGTTCGGAAAACGTATCCTTAAGAAACTGCTTCTAATTCTTGAGAATAACCTAACCATCAGTTTGGTTTTAGGCAAATGCGCTCTACAGTAGGGCAAAAAATCAATGCAACTTTTGAAGTCACACAATATTGCTCAGCCGCATTTCTCGACATTACTCAGGCTTTTGACAAGGTGTGGTTCACTAGTCTACTGTACAAGTTACGTATTCTCCTTCCATTAAACTATTTCCTTTTCCTAAGATCCTACCTGCACGACAGACACTTCCTCGTAAAAGTCGAATCTGAATATTCTGAACTCTCCCTAATAAAAGCAGGAGTACCCCAGGGCAGTGTGCCGGCCCGCTTTTGTATTTCATCTATACTGCAGTCCTAACAGCAACCTTTACGGACGACACTGCAATCTTAGCCTCACAGAAACTGCAGACAAATCTAACCCCTATCAAAAACTGGTTAAAGAAATGGAGAATAAAAGCTAACGAAACTAAGTTTGTCCATATAACCTTTACCACACGAAGAGAAGATGGCCCCCCAATCTATTTAAATAACAGCCGACTACCACAATTAGAAGAAGTAAAATACCTCGGGATGCATATTGACAGAAGACAAGCACATTTTTGCTAAGCGAAAACAATTGGGAATGACCCTCTAGAAGATGTACTGGCTACTGGGACGGAAATCTAAACTTACCCTCGACAACAAACTACTGGTGTATAAAGTAATATTAAAACCAATTTGGCCATATGGTATCCAGCTATGGGGCACCACTTCCAATTCAAACATCGAGATATTGGAGCGCTTCCAGTCAAAGGTGCGTATGATAAGGGATGCCCAATGGTTCGTACCCAACACTGTTATCAGAAGGGACCTCCAACAACCAACCGTCAAGGAAGAAATACACCGATATAGGTCACAATATAGTGCTCGACTCAGAGCTCTTCCTGATGAACATTAATAATAGGCGGTTAAACAGATATGTGCAAATGATTTAATGACCAGATTTTGAATGTTTATGTAGATAGCGTAGCTTAATTTTTAGTTTGTAAGTCTTCAATTCCTAAGTCACAAGAAGCCTAAAAGCTTAATTGTCACAGAAGTCTGCTACTGATCATCCTGCTACATGTCAGTCACTACCACCACACACTTTGCCAAATGTACCAGTACAAATTGCAAATCAAATCGGACTAAAAAAAAGAAAAAATTATAGCCATCTTGGTCACTAGACCCTATTTCTTTATGCTAGTGTGACGTCATAAAAAATACAATATTTTGCTTTCGACGTGTCTTTAGCCCTCGACTAGCGTCTCGGGCTCAAAATCACGTCTCAAGCCATAAAAGCATCTTTACGCCCTTGGTACATAAATAACTATAATTTTTGATTTATTACATAATAGTGGAAGTAACACCTAACTTTACAAAACAAATAACAAACTGTCAAAACAGCTTACTATTGTCCTCGGCTGACGAGTTGGCGTCAGGGGGATGAGGTAAAGGGATTTCACTTCTGAGAAAAAAATACAACTTTGAATAGTAATGATGGGATTCCGGTGTTACGTACAAACATTTTCTCGGAAGGCCGGATTGGGCCGCATTCCTGGCTCAGGCCATCTCGTCATCCGAGCACAATATTAGACGTTTCATTCAGGGAAATACCGTTTGTTGTCATTTAGCATAAGCTGACTAAATTACCGCTTAGCTAAGCAGCTGAGCGTCCCTGAATGCGCTTATTGATTCTTATAGAAAGGTTAGCTTTGAAATAAGTATAACACATACGCGTACTAAAGTTTTGCTTGATATTTTTGCTATAGAACACAATTTTTAGAATTGTTCCATGTAATTGTAAAGCAATTCGCATAATTGCTATATTAATTTGTTTCATGTAATTGTAAAGCATTCCGTATAATTTACAAAGACAAATTGTGCCCATCCACAATATTTGAAAGTACTCTCGCTTTCTCTTAATACATGTTTAGTACACTAAATATCACTAGCTAAGTTACTTTGAACGGAAATCAAAAACATGTCATCTGTGAGCGGACTTTCGAACAACCTCGAAGTAGCGAGCGAGTTCCGGAGCTCTCGAGATGCATATGCTACGCGAATATTCTACAGATGCATCCGATTAGAAACGTACGATAGGATATAAGAGCGTCCAAGGAGTGGATTGCGACTAGTCCAATTATAGCTACAGCTACAAAGAGAACGAGTGAGTTGAACATTCGACGTGCGCGGTAGAATGCAAATAGTGTTTTAGTGTTACTTTCGTTTTTCTGTTTACATTACTGCATAAGTTTGTTATTTATTCTATAAAAATGTATTTATTAATCTAGAGCCCCATGATCTGCGTAAAATGCAGGTCAGGGTGCCCCAACACACAAGACAAAGCGTTTTAAAACTTCAACTATTTTCGTTGGTGTATTAAAATATCCTAAACTGAACTAATGATTTTTTGAGAACATTTTTCTTCGAATGGCACTAATCCAACAATGTATAAATATGCAGTGGATCTTATTTAAAATAACAAAGTTTAGGTCCATTTAGAAACTTATTATCGAGTTGGGAATAGAAAAAAAATCAAATACACTATGGATAGTACTAATTTTTGGAATAAGCTGTAATTAATTTTACAGTGTTCCTGTTAGCTCATTGAATTACAATGTACTGCATAATAGATATCAACAATTATTTAATTTAACAAATTATTTAGTTTAAAGCTTCGACCTTGGATTGATAATTAAATGATAATATCATCACCTGTTAATGTGGTAGTAAATATTAAGTAGTAAACCCATGTAAACAACTATGTTGTTGCAAATTAGCATTATTATTTTAGAATTACTGCGAAAATTATTAATTACCTATGTAATTAATACTACTATTTAGTTAATCAAGTAATTAATACAAACTTAATGATTTGCCGAAAGACGACAGAAATTTATAATATACCTCTATTAATATACTTATAAAATTCTAGTTATTGATTTCTGGAAAAGGTCTTCGGACAGGTCAATTTTGCTTTAAACAACACATATTTTTCTGTACTTTATTTAAGTTTGGAGGACTCCATTCTTGAATAATGGCATCCTCAATGTTTTTGTTTAATTGGCGGTAGGTAACCTATAATTTTTTTTAATTTAATGTGATACAGGCTTGAATTCTCTTTACGATCTAAAATTCTCTATAACCTACATAACAATATGTTTTTTAAAATCGCCACCAATTATTATTTACTGCAGAATTTAGCAAGTATTTAAAGGTTAACGATTTTCAAAATCGATGGAAACTGATAAGCGAACAACAGGCTTACATTTATTTTACTTTTAATAAACATTATCTTTTTACTTTTTTCAACTAAAAACAGTTTAAGCATTTATTTATTTATTTATAATAATAATATGGCAGCAGCAAAGTTGATATACGTATGTCTCGTAAATGTAGTGTATAAATAAAGTATATTCATAATTAAAAAAAGAACTCCAGAGTGCTTTGAAAAGTTGTTTTAAGTATGTCTTAGGCTGTAGGTTACATATGAAAATCATTTCCAGGGATTGCTGCGAGTTTCTTTTTTAATGAACATACGTTACAATGTTATCAAAAATAATAATAGTAGATATAGTGATATAGAGTGAGATAAATATCAAAAATTACCTAAACATTAATAAGTGAATATTTAACGGATATATTATTGTTTGACACTGGTTAGGGAAAACTGTTGTCAGTAGCCAGGATTATAACATGTTTGGTAGTGAGTATATGCTTCTCTTGAACGAGGGCAATGTGGAAGTGTTCACACAATCTTGTGGAAGGGAGTTCCAGAGATTTGCTACTCTGTTCGAAAGAAAGTGTGAGCGAGATCCCAGTGACCTCTCAGCCCCTGATGTAAGCCACGCAGAAACATATCGTCTAGGTCAGAGGTATTATAATATCCATGGAGGATCTTATACGTTTCAATGAGATCTGCTCTGTCTCTTCTATCAGCCAGAGTGGAGAGGGAAATACTGTGGCACCTATCTTGATAGCCCTGATTTCTAAGTTCCTGCGGAATACGAGTAATTTTTCTTTGTATCTTCTCTAGGAGTCCTCTATCGTTGGCGTAGTAGGGAGACCAGACTACATTAGCGTACTCAAGTATGGGCCTTATATATGTCTTGTACATTTTGCTAATCGTAGTATGCCTTCTGAGTTAGATACAAGATGGAGATTTTCAGTTATTATAACTCCAAGGTCATTTTGTACAGATGTCTGTTGATATTGTCGATCCGATACTGAAGCCTCGGGGTTTTCTTGTCCACATGAAGCACAGAGCATTTGCAGTTGTTACGTGTAAGAAGCCAGAAGTTTTACCAATCTACGGGTCCATCAAGGTCACCTTGAAAATCAGCGTGTTTCTCAGCTGGGGTGGCGAAGATCTTGGTATCATCTGCATAGCAGCTCCAGTCACACACAAGATTGTCACCCAGGTCTGACGTGTATAGGATAAATAAAATTGGGCCCAGTACAGAACCTTCGGGAACTCCGCTGGCAACAGATCGTGGAGTGGAGAGGGCACTCCCTATTCTAACTTGAAAGGTTCTGTTGTGCAGATACTCCCAAAACCATTGCAATAAGTCGCCGCTTATTCCTAGTGAGTACAGCTTGTACAGGAGACGTCTATGAGGCACCTTACCAAAGGCCTTCGCGTAGTCCAAGTAAATGGCCTGCGCCTGCATCCAATGTCTTGGCCCATATATTTAAGGATTGTATCAAATTGGTGACGGTGGATCTTCTTTGTACAAATCCATGCTGCTGGTCAGGAATAAGATTATTCCGTAGAGCATGTTCCATGATTTTCTGGACAATGGTCCACTCCACAACTGTACCAATTGCGCTGGTCAGGCTGATAGGCCTGTAATTTTTTGGAAATAGTATGTCATCTCTTTTGAAAAACGGCGTAACTATAGCTCTTTTCCAAATATCAGAGTCTAAAAGCTTTTTCTTCGTATTTTTGTCTCAGGTTTCTAGTCGGAGGCGTAAGATTGTTGGAAATGGTTTTGAAGTGGTCATAGTGAGTGGTAAGCCTGTTTCTTCTGTACCTGTCCCAGGGCTCTGCGCTTCACTCTGACCATTCTCTTCGCTTCGCGGTTGATCCAGGGTTTGTCTCTATGTCGGTTACTCGTATTAAAACGTGGAGAGTGTTTTGAGAGCAGCAGTCATGAGATTCTCGTAGGTGGTATCTGCGTCACGATCATTGTTGCACAGTGACTAAGAATGCAGGAAGACTTCCAGGTGATTCTTGATTGCTTCGAAGTCCTCCTTAATGTAGTTTATTCGGGAGTTGGGGGTTTCAGCTGGTGAGTTTTCTTTCTTGATCTGTAGCTGCAGCGAGGTTACAATGACGAGGTGATCACTGCGGCCAATTCTGAGTCCCAGGGTGGGAGGAGTAATGATATTTTCATCATTAGTGAGAACGAGAGTCTGGCAGGTTCGATACCTGGTGGTAGAGTTGTGCTTATCGATATTTTTGACATTCGATACGATACCGATACGATATCGATATTTAGTTATTGTATCGATATTGTATTCGTTGGTAATTATCGATATCGATACGATATTTTTTATAAATAAGGCACTAATTAATATTAAGGCATATATTGAAACTGCATATTTCGTAAAAGAAACAATTTACAAGAGTAAACTTGTACGACGTCGATCGGGTAAAGTCGGCTTATAAATATTAAAACAACTGTTGTAAAAAACTTAGAAATTATTTTGTAAAAATGCGAAACGCAAAAAATAATAATTATAACGATACATATCGATCCTATATCGATATTTAAATTGTGTATCGATATTGTCTGCTTATTTTCTGAATCGATATGATATCGCAATATCGTATCGCTAAGCACAACTCTACCTGGTGGGTTCAAACATCATTTGTGGTAGGTTGCAACAACTCTCGTTCTACTTCGGATTTTGCGGTTACTTCGTTTTCACGCCAGGCCATCGTTTGGGAGTTCAAGTCTCCAAAAATCAGTACTGGTTCTTGAAAATCGCCAACTTTATCGATCAGATTAAACAGGTAGCTATCAGAATCAGAGTTCGGGAATCGGGGGAGGGTGGTCTGTAAATACCACGAATAATCAGTTTGCTGTTCCCTATTGATATGCGAAGCCATAAACATTCAACATTAGGATCCATAAGTTCAGTCAGAGGTTCAGTGAAAATATTTGTTGATTCGGTTGAATGGGCCACATATTTTATACAAGAACACCTCTTCCACTTCGTTCGAATCTGTCATTGCGATAAATGGAAAATCCAGGGACTTCCACAAATGAGTTAAGCCAAGTTTCTGATAAAACCATGGTGTGCTGTTGAATCTCCTGTGTTTCAACCAAAAATTGATCGATTACTTCAATATTATTGCTAAAGATTTTGATCTTGGTTTGATTTATCATCATCTTGGTTTGATCTAAAAGTGTTTTGCTATCCTATTTTTGTTTTTTCAAGAACAGAATTCTGTAACATATACTGTTATGACACTCGACGTTGTATTTGAATTAAGAATAATGCATACAATTTTTCTTTATATTTCCAGCTAGCTCAGTTTGTATTTACTCTATAATCAATTTTTAGAGATCTCCTAACTCAGAGTCATTTAAAAGGGATCGATTTATGAATTTTGATTTTTTTTTTAAATTCATAAAGTAAATTTTTAAAATAAACACCCCAAATTATCCAAAAACCTCAACAATAGTCAATAACAATTCTCATTACTAAACAAACACCCTTCTTTAAAATTAATAATTTTAAAACTACCTTTTATTTTAACACGAACAAAACACCTTTAGCTTTAACTCCAAAATGTTCCAAATCCTGTCTTATTTCTTCATCTAATAACACATCCTGCTTTTACAGACAGCTCAAATAACACATCTCCTATTTTGACTCCAAATTGCAGCAAGACCAAATTTATTGTTTCTTTCTTCCAAGCAAAATTTTATTTTATAAAATAAAATTTACATAATTCCAAATCATATTCCCATACCATAACACGAATCTTTATACAACTTGTAATCAAATGATAACTTTATTTGCTTTCAAATTACAGTTTTAATAAAAATAAATTGAATTTTAGTTTGAATTTATCAAACTCAAATTTCCATTCAATCTTTTACATTCAACTATTTATTATTCTAAATTTTTAACATACTATACAAATTATTTAAAAAAAAATTACTTATCAAGCTAACTTATACTATTTATTTACAACACTATCTATAATTAACAATTATTAACATTTTATTAATACTAATTTAACATCATTTACATTATTTGTAAGTGTTCATTTTTTTTATATTATCCCAATTAAATGATAACTACCTGTATTAAGATATTCCCCAAATATATCATATCAATACAAACATGTATACCTATCGTTGAAAAGAGGATTAAATCAGTACAAAAAAATATAAGTTGCGATTTAAAAGAAGTCGATAACGTCATTACTTGAGAAACAAATTCAATGGAAACAAGTCAATTACATAAAAACGAAAATATTTTGTGACAACAAAATTGACTTGTTCGCCGATTTCCTCATAAATTAATATTTACGATTTTATCGAATTTATTTTTTGTATGAACGCAAGGAATGTACGGTATTTTGACCTGACACTAAAACGGAAAATTTAGAGTTGTAAAAATCCCAAACATAATTTTTACGAACACTCTTATGTTTTTAATAACATATCAAAATACGCATTTGGAACCTGTTCAATAGGGTGGAACTTAAAAACGAAGTTTCGAATTTCATTTTGTAATAGTGAAAATTCTTTTCCTTTTTAACTCGGTATAACGAAAATAGTTTGCTTTTAAATTTCAAATGATATTTACTGTGCCGCAAAGCCCCTGAAATTCTAAAAAAATGAAAAGAAAAACAATACTTGCATTAAAGCTATTTTAAGCTTATCAATAAGTTTATATTACGCAAAACATAAAATAAAGAAGTGTTAGAGTCCTGTAATAAAGAGAATACTTTAATTGTACTGTAAAAAGAAATTGAACTCAAAAATTTCATCTACCTGCACTTGCTCTGGTAGTCGAAAGAACAGGAGTATCAGACAGAGCAGCAGCTATTATTGCAAATGCCACCTTAGAAGACATTGGTCTTATTTCTGATGATAATAAAGAAAAGGTAATTGACTATTGACAGAATGACTTTAAGAAGACAAAGAGAAAAGAAAAGAAAGGATTTGAAACAACAAGAAAGACGACATGGGTTCATTTTAGAGGCCTTGTATTTTGACGGCAGAATAGATAACCACGGTAACTGAAGCAAAGGGAAAAAAAGTATATCGAAAAATCATTAAGGAAGAACATGTGGTCTTAGTTCAAGAGCCAGAATCAAAATATATCGGTCATATTCCTCTGCTAATAATATAGCCAATGAAATTTTCAATACGGGACGTTAGTCTGGAGTTATCACAATATTGGAAACTAGACTATAAAGACCCTTACAATGGATAATTTGCTTACTACATGCAAATGAGCTTTCCTTCAGGCACTTATTTAAACAACTCGATGGGCAAACTACGGGTCCTAAAGGATTTTCTGGGCCAATAGAAAAAGAAATTGAAAAATGCGAAGATATGGGAATTAGAAATTGTAAAAAAATTGAATCGCAGCTGCAACAAGTTAATTTTGGGAATTTAAGTACGGACCAGAGGTACTTGTTCGAAATTTGTCAAGCGGCATATTTCCCCAAGACTTAGCGAAAAGGAAGCCAGGAAAAATCGCCCACTCTCGTTGGTTAACAACAGCCAACAGAATTTTGCGTTTATATGTGCCCTGTAAAACTCCTTCTCAAAATTTAGAGGTTCTTGCCTAATATTTTATGAAAATTTACAGTGATAAGTGGTTCAACATGAAAGTAAAACCTTCTTGCAAGGATGGATATATTCATTTGTGGGAAATAATTAAATGTTCCAGGTATCTCAAAAAACAGTACAAAGACATCAGCGATTCAGTCATTCAAAGGAATGCCTTTTTTTTGGCAATCATGAAAATATACTTTTATCAATGATAGCTGATTCCAGGCGACATATTAGAGAACTTGGGCTTAGGAGGATAATTGCGGCTAGATCTAAGCCTAATAAAAGTGTTAGGAGTTTCGAAATTCCTCCCCTTAACTTTGAAGCTTCTGATTTAATAAATTGGAATGATTGTAAACTGACGGAACCTCCTGTCTTGTCGGACTTATCTGACGAAGAAGTGAAAAAAATTGCACAAACCCGAGAAACACCTGATTTTCCAAGTTTTGCTTGTCAGACTCAAGTAGTGGAAAGGTGCGTCAAGATTGTCACGGAAACCGCGTCAGTCATGTCTGGATCTGAAGCTAGAGATGGTTTTATCTTAGGAAGTCTCGTAATGTTATGCCTAAGTTTAACACTAAAAATTAGTATTTGCTTAATATAAGCCAATATGAGCTGAGAGCTGCGTTTTGTACTTTATATTTAAATTGTAAAACTTTGACGCCCGTGCGGCACCGGAAAACAAATGAATTAACATAAAAAATTTTTACGGGTAGTTTAGGCATCCAAAAAGGAAAACAAATTTCACTATTACACATCAAAACAAAATTTTTTTATTTTCTCCGTATAGTTAAGTTCCACCCTACGTGTTCAACTTTCACAGAAACCAAAATTACATAGCAATACACGACTTCAAATTGTAAATTAGAAAATTTGAAAAAATCTGTTTAACTTAAACGTTATGTGAATTCTTGCCAAAAGTTACATAACCTTCTGTATAGAAAATACCCCTTTGAAACAGAACAACATCAATACACAACAATTTGCAACTGTCAAAGTCGAAACCCAAGCTAAGATTACGCTCAGACTACCGGGCTCATTATTGAGAACAAATCTGGAGAGTTAGGAACAGCTTATGTAGATACGCGTAAGCGCGTTTACAATCACAAACTACACGTTTGATGTTGGCATTCTGAAACAATTAATGATCTTAATTCGAGATCCTTGATAAACTAACCCGACTGTATGTTTAACCTTCAAATCTGAATAAACTGCGTACTTTGTGCCTTAATTAACTACATTAATCCGTTCAAAACAATCACCGGTCAATTATTGGTTGAACTTCTTTCATAAGATTTTTTTAAATATTTCAGCAAAGTTTTTAATACATTTAAACGTTGGAAGTTTGAACAAATAAACAATTGGTAAAGTGAGGATCTTTTTTTCAGTTAAGCTAAATCTCGTTTTATATAAATTTCATTGGTTTAAAAGATATCTTTCTAACTGAAACAACTTAGAAAATGTTACATTTGCATTGCAATAACAAACGTATCCTTCAAACATAAAACGTGCCATTTAACGTCTACAAATTAAATTAACGGAAAACCAATATTTCCGCCTAAGAGAACCTTGCATCAAGATTCCATTATCTTCTAATTGATAGACTAAAATCCTCTTCGTTTCAACCACTAATTTGTATCCGTAAGAATTCGATATTTGAGTCGATTTAATTTACTCTTGCTCTAAATGTTAACCGTTACTTTTAATTAAGTTGTTTCCCGAACATTACTTTCTTTGGTATAACTAAATTAATCAAAAAGGATTTAAATTATTAAAAACTGTTCCCCTCAGACGCTTAATAAAATCAATTAACTTTCATAACTGTGTCGAATTACGTTATTACAAGAATTTCCAAGTATTATGAAAACTGTAATCGTGGAATACTTCCAGACGTTGCCTTGTATTGCCGTAATAATTTTATATTATTAAAGCTATTGGATAGGAATTCTCTGGTGGTGGTGATAGAGATGCTGATATTGCTGATATCTTATACGAATGTTAATAGTTTGTTTCTTTTATGAGAAACATTATGGGTAGAATTAACTTGGCAAAAATAAATAAAGGTATATTGTATTCAATTGTTTTGGAAAAAATACGACATTAAGTCGGATAAGGATTTTTATAAAAAGTAGGCTTTGATATTTTTGCATTTTTATATAACCAGCACGTAATTGGTTCGGTAGCCTAGGTATAAACATAGCCTAACAATAATTAAAAAGCCTACTACAAATGATGTATTTTTTTAACGACTAGCGTGATAATTATTTTTTACGGCACTGTAGAATTCAAGTTGAAAACAACACAACAACAAAAAACTGAAAAGTCAGTTTCATTAAAACTTTAATAGCAATTGCGTACTTTTATAACCTTTGCATTACAAAAAGTTCAAGTTATACGTATTCATTCAAAAAAAGGAAGAACTAATTAAAACACAGAACAACGTCACGGCAAAAATGAAATTAGAGGATTTACTTAAAATAATACTTAATATAAAATACAATGCAATAAGTGAAGCTTATTCATAGGGTTAAAAAGCAAAAAAAAAGTTAATTAAACCTGAAAGAGAACTGGGAACAAAAGCACATAAAACGAAAACGATGGAGGATAAATAAAAAGTCAGGAAGTTGCGCTGGGGTTATATCTTGCTTTTAAAGTTAAAATTTATAGATTTACAAAAGCTATAATGCGGTGGTATTTTATAGAGATTTGATTTACTGTATTGTATCGATCTATAAAGGAAATAATTGCCCAGTATTTATGATGGTAGTGAAATTATCAAAGCAAACAGTAAAGTTCTGAAAATCGTGTTTGTTTAAATTTATGGATTCACGTAATTGTTGATTTATAAATAAAGATTTATAAGACACCGTATTTCAAAGCAATAAAAACTAAAAAGGGTCATAAAAATATATTATATTTGGCAAAAATTCATGTGTGATTTTGTAACCTACTTGTTCTTGCTTCCTTATTTTATTAAGTATTTATTATTTAAACAACAAACCCTCGAAATCGCATTTAAAAGATCAATATTCAGTTTCTTTATTATTTTACTAAATAACTTCGCGAGATAAGCATGGCTTAAAAAGAATTTAATAAAATCTATGGGGAACTCTAAATACGTTAGGAATTTAAATTAGGAAGTTGGTTTAGACTTACTTTTATTGATTATCAATTTTTCAAGGATAACATTAACCTTCCCAGAATTTATTATCTACCCAGAGATTTGTATTCATTTCTTTCAGGTGTAAGATTCTTCTTATCTTCTGTGAGGCTTTTATTTTACTCTTTGTTAATGTGACCCAAAAAATTACCCGGTAGGCTTACGTTTTCCTGTCGAAACTTCAAATTAAGTAGCCAATTAATAGATAGCCAAGACTTTTTTATCATGATATACTGTTACAGTTGATAATGTAACTGTAAATTGTAAAATATTGTTATTTAAATTAATTTAAATTTTAACTATCAAATTTCTTATATGTCTTAAGATTAACATTGTTACAGGGAATTGGACTTTGAATAAAAATCTCTCGTAAAAGCCAAGTAAATCATCAAGTGACGAAGTTGGTCAAAGACTCTACCTAAATTAAAGTAACTTATTTCTATTAATTTCTAACAATAAATGAACAAGCCACTTCGCCACATTATTATAATCGGAGGTGACAGAGAAATAAAGATAAACACAATATGGTATATTATTTAATAAAGAACTACAAGTGTATTTAGCACTTTTTGAAAACAACCACTGAACAAATAATAAATTAGTAATTAGCATCTTTAGTAAAAATTATTTCTTCTTCTCGAGGTGGCGTGCCTTTTGCAGGGCGTTGCCGGTCTTCTCTCCATCAGTCTGTGTGGTGTGCGTATCAAGTAGCCTACAGACATAGGGAACTTACAGCTTAACGTGGGCTCCAAATCACGAAAGTGCTTGCACTTCTACTCCAGAAAAGACTTACTAGACAGAGATACCTCGGTGGCTTGCTATTACCTTCCGCGGGAAGCAGTCGGTGTTTTCGGTGTATGTGTGGGCCTGGAAATCGAACCCGGGCCTACTCAATGGCCAGAAGGACGCTAAACCAACTGGGCCACTGCCCCTCAAATATTATTTAATTGACCTTTAATAAATTGATAAGTATGACAGCGTATGCTCCTGGGCAAGGTATTGTACTGAAACAAGCCATTTGTGGATGGGCTTCCTAACAACCTCAAAGTAACAAGCAAGAGCTAACTGGAAACGTGCACGTTTAAATAGTGAATTGGGGGCAGTCTATTCATAACTAAGCTACGAAGTGAACAAGTGAATTGAACGCCTTGCGGGCGCAATTGAATATAAATATTGAAGTAAATATACATTTTCGTCGTACATAAATTAATGCAATTTTAGTGCGTAAAGGAGCGCAAGTTCGAAAAAAAAAACTAAATTTCCGTTAATAAAGACAAAGAGACTAATTGCTATATTTTTTACTTTATGCTACCATATGTGCAAACACTTGTAATGTGTAGTATAGGAATTATGTAGATTAGTTAAGGCATATATATAATCCGTAAACCGAAACGTTTCGTTGGCCTTCTAATTTATGTTTTCTTTGTAGGCATTTTAATTATTTTTCAGGCCACTTCTTTGTAGGGTCGGTGTCCAAAAAAGGTGCTAAGTTATTGGTGCTTAACCATATGCACTCAAGCGTGTTAGCGCAGCGAAGTCCCAGATATTGGGAATCTCAGGTTACACAACATATGCAGCTGTAAATCACGGCAGAATTATGAAAGAATTTATTCCTATGGAAAACTTAGTATTATGCCGGATTTGATACAAAAACCGGTCAGCCAATCACGGCTAAACTTCAGTTTGGAGTTCAATCTGATTTGATAAAAGGAACCCTTTCTATTTGTGAGCAAAGGGGATTCCTTTCTAATTGTATCGAGTGCTACTCTGAAATCTTACCGATTTCAATAGGCACCTGCAGTTCCTTAACCCTTTTCATTTGTACGTGTGCTAATCTGGGATCTTACCGATTTCGTTAGGCACCTGCAATTTATTAACCCTTTTATTGCACGAGAGCTAATTCGAGATCTCACAAATCTCGTGAGGCTCCTGCAATAATCCTTAACCCTTTCCATTGTACGAGTGCTAGTCTGTGATCTTACCAATCTCGATAAGCACCTGCAAAATTCCGTAACCCTTTCCACACTACGAGAGGGTTCCATTCGTTGCCTACCCCCTTTGTTTTATATCGTTCTGTTTCAGGAGATTCGCCGCACAAAACACCTACTCGGGTACGGACACCCGCCTTACGACTAACACTTGTTAAGAAATGCTGTTCAGGAATATCATTGTCTATATTAATAAAGCTTAAAGTTGTACTCTGACTTGTGACTTTTCTTTCCGACCCTTTATCAAAGACATCGGGGTTACAAATAAACAACAAAAACAATCGAGATGGTCCAAAGCTTCGGGGTTTTCCGACAATTACTGAAAAGTGTGAATTTTCAACACCCCGCATCGTTACAAGTGTTGGTTTTGCTTTACTGCTTTTATTAATGCATAAGTTTGTGAATCGTTGTTATTGTTGTGTTTTTAATAAATTGTTAAATAATAAAAAATTTACACAAACCCACAAAACTGTTTTTAAAATCAATAAAATATAGATATTACATTCTGGATATGGAAAGTATTCTGGTGACGTTAAATATTGTAACGGAGCACATCATCGGGAGGCGATCACCCAGAACACCCTCGAAGTTTCTAGTGAATTCTACTGCATTCTACAAAGTAAATAATCGGTGATCTCCTAATATTGTAATGCGCTCCGTCAAGAACAATCAGTGAAGTCAGAAGTCAAGCTGGAAGTCTTGAGGAACCAAGATTACATTAAGCGATATGTGTGGTTTAAAATAAATAAGTAGTAGCGATGATTAATCGTAAATACCATAGATTAGGTTAGTATTCAGCCCTGTTAATATTAGTGTTCATAGCGGTATTAAGCATGTCCTTGAATTTTTACAAGAAGAGTGCTGTTTTTACTTGCATTTTAATTATTCTTGCTTATTTAATATTCACTGTGAATACATCCTTGTTCCCGTTTTTTATACATTTTTGAAAACTAACGCATCTTCCGAGTTTCTAGATACTTAAAAGTAATAAACGTTTACGTTTTATTAAGAGTCTACATCTACATGTAATGATTTTTATTATATCTCACTATAACTCCAAATTCACAATAAATGCCGTTTCTTTTTTCTTTAAACGGGTTCTATAATTTATTGCTGTCTATGTAAATTTTTGTAACTGTTTATTTGCCTGCTACAAAAAAGTTAGCTAGTAAAACAATTAATACAAAAGAAAATTAACCCTTAATTAACTTGCATAAGCACCATAATTGACTTACAAGGCACCCTGTACATCAGTACAATTTAGATTTATTAATGATAAATTATTATTTTCAGTATTACTTAGAACTTCCTCTGATAATCTGGTAAAGACAATGGCTGTGTTCTCACCTCACATTTAAAGTGTCTAGTAAAGTCTTGTTTAAAGTAAATATAAAACCGTGTAACTGTATACAGTTTTATATGTATGTATGTATTGTCTGTAACCTCTTATGGTTAATACCTTTCAGTGTCGAGGCTGGTGCGTTAATGTATGAGGTTCTACTACGTACAAGAAAGATGCAAGCTGTTCAAAATATGACATTAAATTTGAACATGAGGTGAGAACACGAACTAACATCTTCAAAAATAATCTAGCCAATATTGTTCAAGTTCAGTAAAAATGGTAACTTTGTTGCTGAAATACGTATTTAGTTTAGATGCACTGGTACAACTACATAGTGTAACGAGCGGCAGGTGAATCACTTCACGCCCATGCATCACCTGTTCTCGAAAGGATCTATGACTAATCATTCTACAGTAACGTGGAACGTACGAGAATGAAAGCCTGCCTATATGTAAGGCGCGCTCGCTTACGAGAATTCAGTCTAATTCAGCCTACATAAATGGTCGCGAATATTATGTGCGTCGTTGAAGTTAATATAAATATACGTGAATAGTTATAAATAAACAAACTGTACAAATAAATTAATTAGTGTTACGGGTTAATATTAGTGTTTTGTATTAGGTTTAATATTAGTTTGTGTTCCTAGTGTTTAAGTTGTTATTTCGTGTTTCTTCATTGTTTAATAATTTTAATATTTATTAATAAATAATTCACCACGAACCGAAGTTTTAAATAAACGTTTTAAAACCGTTACAATATTCTCGGATTATAAAAGCAGAATTTGTGATCTTAGGTGAATTAGAATAGGGAGGTGTAAGTGCATATGTGTAGTTGATATAATATGACTTATAAAGTGCCCTAAATACATTTGAAAATTTTAGAATATACAGGAAATCTACGTCTACGATAAATTACTCTCAATATGTTTTGACCTAACTAATGTAAGTATAATAAAGAAACTATTAAATAATTGAAATTAGATTACTTTATCGAGCCCTTATTGAATGCTGAGAGTAACTTACTGTCGAAATATCGTGATTTTCAGGATTCAGCAGCTCTCCATTAAATTAGATCACAGATGCCATTCTAGGTTTGATCTAGAATATATTTCAAAATCGGCTAAACTGAAGGTCTTTCTTTCTTTAAACCATTAAATAAATTCGAAAACATTTTTACCTACTTTTCAAAACTCTTTTTTGTCTGCATAACAGGTTTAATTGAAAAAGTATGTCTACAACGGCAATTTAATCAAATCTCCATTTTCAAGGGATATCTTTTTTATTTTATGATTAATAAGTTTTCAAGAAAAATGAACATCGTTAGCGCAAATGACATCAAAGTTAATAATTCATACCAAATTAAAAGTTTCGCAGCAGCAACTCTTTCGGCGACATTCGTTTCTTGAGAAATATTTATGCTTTAACGAGTTGAATTTTCTCTTTTGCATCTAGTAAGGTAGAAAAGCTCGATTTTTATTTGCCAGTTAACTAAGTTCTAAACGTGCTCGTGAACGTATTTATGAAAATTACTGAACTGCAAATGCATACAAACGACAAGAAACGAAAACGACGTGAAAAGATAAGCGCTGCCGGAGGAAAATATTTAATCCCGTCTTCGTACTACGGAAAATGTATCGGCTTTGTTATTTCAACACAATAAAAGAGAAAAAATCGTAATTTTTACACGGTTTCGCTCCAAAAAAAAAACCTTGCATCAGAATGTAAAATAAGTTTCATTATGAACCCTCTTTGCAAACTCGTACAAAATATTCATCTTGCCTTTTGTGATTTATGTCCTGATGCTTCCAAATTTATAATGTCGTAAAATGATTTAGGGCCTCTTATTTATAGCCGAATTTTTAATTTATTACCATAGAAGTAGCGATGGACGGGAAAATTACTGTTAACAACTTCTATCGATCGTATTGGCACAAAAAATATTAGTAATACCATACATCGCAGTTTATTTCACAAGCTCTACTACTCGTTTTAAAACAAACACACGTTTTATCGGTTGTAAATTCGATTTGACGTATTCCAATGTAAATTGTGTAATTTCATTTAACGTATTCGGCTGAAAAATTATATTTTACTCTAAAATTGTGTTTCAAAATTCTTAACCGAAAGACACGACGTGTGCTTGTAGTATAATAAACTTATATTAGTATATTTTTAAAAAGGTATTTAATTGTAGATACCAAGTATGTAAATGAGCATTGAAAACTACTTTAACGCTACCCGACTACCCTAATTTTGCTTCCAGAAAGGAATCATGCAATACATCGACTTAAGGTTTTATTTTATATTTAAAGGAAGCAGTGGTTTCAAATTTTTAATGATTTTGTCTCACGAGGCAACCGCTACAACCGCTGGCTACTACGTCATTCATAGCGAACTAAATTTGTGGTAAAACAGATACTCCAAATCCTAGGCGAGCTTGGGCTACCATTTTAGTTCATTTGTTGCTGTAAGTTCTCGTAATAACTATTGTAACAAAGTGGGTTGGGGCCATATATTTTCGAAGTTAATAAAAATAAGTAAAGTAAATACTTTAGGTAAAGTCTTTGAACCAACTCCGTTACGAATGTTTTGAAAGTATGTTTCAAACTAACATAACATATATTGTCCGAACTTTGATTGATGTTTTACAAATATTATTTAAAGTTACAAAGTCACAAATAAACACATTAAACAATTTTAAAGGCAAGTTACAAATGTTAAAGTTAATAAATAAAACAAAGGGTTACATCCAAACTATTAGCAAGTCTTACTGCAAATTGAATTATATTTAAATTCAATATAGAAAAATATTCTTACATAGACATCGTAGGAGACTACGCAGTACGAATGATGGGACCTGGCTTCTGAACAACATGACTGCACTGACTCTCTTACACTGACCACGCCGAGTGCATTTAAGCTGTTATATAGTATATACCCTAAATTCAGCTCCCACCTTGTATCGCGAACGTGCTAATCTGTATTTTCCAATCATGCAGCTACACTGCAGGCCGCTTAGTAACCTTGTTATCATAAGTTGTAGCTGGGCAAGTATCGTGTTACATGCAGGTGCACAATCTTGTCAACATGTTTACGAAATATCTCAACACACGTGCACGCTAGAAGGTCACCTTATGTATGAAATTATTTTCATAATTCCATTGTGTTACAATATTATTATTCAATTATGTTACAATATGTTCGGCCATTGGCAACTGAGACCCGCAACCCTTTCATTTTCTTTACTAACTACTCAGTAGGTAGCCTTTTTATTGTATAGTCGTAGTCCGGGCATGCTTCTTTCCATTTCGTATAGATTATCAGAAAGCACTAAGCACAATAGAAGATTTTATAGGCATTTGAAGATGACAACACAATATTCCTGTATCATAAGCGGCTGGATGGAAAACAAACCAAAAATACAGAACAACCGATGAAGAGTATCATCATAACGTATTACATAAAGGTCGCTCCAGATGTTCTAGGGCTATAGAAAAGCAAAGTAAATCCGTATTAGTGGAATAAGAAATTAGAAACTAAGATACACTTGGACAAATAGTCCAGTACAGTTCCTTTAAAGGAAGAATATTAACACGAAGACAGAATACTACAAGCAGAGAAGATATTAAGGCTGGAATTTACACCATGAAATATACCTCATTTTAAGCACATTTTGTTTCAGTTTTTTAGACTCATTTTTTAAGCAGGAACGGCAGAGCATTTTTTTGTAATTATCCATGTCTTTTCTGTCTATTAATAGAAAGATTTTTTTTTAATTTCTAAAAACCAACTTTACAGTATTCAAAAATCTAAAGCTTTATTTTACTTCAAAATTTTCAAATAGTTTTTACAAAAATATTAATACCGAAAAAATCTCCCTATCAGTAGATATACAACCACTCTCTTTCAAACGCCACAAGAAATTTTTTTTTTCAAAATGCAAATTATTCCAGAAAAATTGGAAATAAAGTTCTATAAAAATCGGTTTAAATTTTCAATTTATAATTTATCGTGTAGGCAACACAAATAGCACAGTAACAACGAGTAAGTACTTATCGGCTTTAAATCCGAACTTTACGGAAACTTGACAAGGAGATTACAATTTAAATACTACATAGAAAATCGTAATTTTATTTTTGCCATATCTTTTACAGTAATAACACAAATAACTATGTAAATATGCAAATTTTCAAATATGAATCTTACGCAATTCCTGTCCTCTAACCTCAACTCGTTTTTGACGTTGTGCTAAACGCGCCCACTTTAATTGTTTCTTATGACTTTGGTTTTGACAAATACGTACCACTTTATGCAACTTTAGAAACGTCAAATGGAAATTGACTGTATGTAAATACCAGCCTTAATAGCAAAAATTAACCATAGCCCAAACGATATGAATACACCTTGCAATATACATATACGGAAAAATAGTTGCTCAAAGTATAAAGAACAATAAAATTAGTGAAATACATATAATGAGAATAAGAGGTTTACTGTAATATACCTTATAAGGAATGAGTTTCTTATTACTTTCAAAATCTATTGGTGAAAAAGGACCAGAATTAAAAACCGTACATGGAACCTTACGAAGCAAATAATAGAAAAATTAAGAATAGCTCAGCAGAGAGCAATGACATGGGTCTCGTTGAGAAAGAGGAAGACAAATGTGTGTATTAGACAAAAACGGAAATACAAGACATACTTGATCGAGCGACTCAACTAAAATGGGACGTAACAAAACAGAATATATAATAGATCGAACACAGGTGGAGACCACTGGCAGGAGGAAGATTGAGAGGAAGGCCGAACATAAAATAGTATGACGATATAAAACCGGTTACAGGACTGAACTGAATAAGAACGATGAAACTGGAGAAAATTAAGGGATAGATGCCTATGCTCAACATGGGTCCCACAAGGCTAAAAAGAAAAACCTACTTTGGAGAATATACGCACATTAAGTATGGCAATTGAAACAAGATTACAGGGAAATAGAGAAAATCACGTAATACTGACTAATAGATTTGGGAAAAGTTTATGATGACGAGGAGTAGCAACGATGTAAAAATATAGGACTTCATGTGGACGATCATATTCTATTGTAATGCATTTCACAGATGGTTAGGTGATCATCTCTGAGGACAAATAACTATGGAATGCTTATGAAAGAAGCGGACTGACTGATAAAGAAAATTAAAATTAAATATTTAGCATTTGGGGGCAAATATTTAGTAGAAGGGGGCTAAAGAATAAGTAGCATAATCAAATGTTACAGCAGAATAAAGCATTAATGAGGAAATAAACAGGATAAACAAACGCAGAACTATAATCAAATATATTTATTTATTTATTTATCGTTTGGCAACAGACGTTTAGCTACTAAGGTAAAATCAAATCTATAAATTCGATAGTATGGAATAAAAAATTACCTAAGAAAAAACAAAACTGGAAATATGTAAAACATATGTATATAGTCTCTACCACGAGGACCGGTCACTATGGAAGAATAGACCAGAACCCCCCCCCCCCCCACTATAAGGTGAAGAAGGTCTTTGCTCTATTTAGGAATATGTATGAGCTAATAAAAAAGTATATAGTGCCATGCTGTACGGTTCAGAAGCATGGGATATAAATAAAAAAAGCTTGTAAAAAACACGAATTAGCAGAATACGCAACTTACGAAGGTGGTACAAATAGATGTAATTGACGATGTACAGAAACGTCAATTGACATGGTTTGGATACACCAATAAAATAAGACACAGACTACGATGGCCAAAAAATTGATACTGTAACGAGACGCGCCAGCTGTCAGGCGGGACGTGAATCATTTCGCGCGTATGCGTCAGCTGTTCGAGACTATTCTATGACTCATTGTTCGGGAAAAGTCTGGGGTAATCCACACTGCACTCGAAAGCCGCGGTCAAGGTATAAAGGCGCGATTTCGTGAGCGACGGAGTTAGTCTACCAAAGTCTACAGCGAGAGCCTACAAAACGCTATTGTCGCAATCAAGTGCTCGGTTATATAAGTGCGCGAATATAATTAAATAAACTGTATAAATAAATTAGTGTTACGGGTTAATATTAGTGTTTTAGTGTTTAAGTTGTTGTTTCTTGTTAATTGTTATATTGTTGGAATTTGTTAATAAATAATTCACACCACGGACCGAAGTTTTAAATAAACGTTTTAAAAACGTTATAATACCATCACTAAAATGCAAGTGAGAAAGAGCAAGACTATAAGTATAATATGGAAAATGCAATGACTACACGAGACATGAACAAAAGAATTGTTATATGTTCTGATACTAACTTTTATCAACAAAAAGTTTGGTGTACCAAGGTGACATGATATCTTCGTAAATGTAGATTAATCCAATATAAGTATGAACCAAACCTGGTATGTAATAGGTTCAACAATGAACATAGTTTTTATTTTGTTTATTTATTTACGAACTGATAAATTATTCATACAAGATTCAACAATAATATAGTGTGAAGTTGGTACTGAGATCTGAGTAGCTTTGATTTATTACATCTCTACTGTGATGCTGACTCTACAAATAAACAGATATATTTTCCGAAATATGAATTTGATCCAATAAACGTATATGATCATAGGTGGTGAAAAATCACACACAACATTGGCCCATTGTAACTACGAAACAACGCCCATGAACTGCAAGAAATTGTACAACCGAACTTATTAACAACCCGGAGCTGTATATTCGCTAGACGTAGTTTATCTAACGAATATACAGCTCCGGGTTGTTAGCGCTGCTAGTTAAGCAAAGCGATGTCAAACTAGTGGCATCCTCTTCTGCATTACTCAATCCACTGCATAAAGGAATTTTAAGCGCTAGAGTTGTATATTGGCTAGACGTACTATACATTCGTATGCAGTAGTATTTTTTGGGTGTTTATTTAGAAATTGATAAACTATTTATACAAAAAATTGATTAATCTAATGTGGAACACTACGATTTTCATGTTTGCAGAAAGCGTTTCATGCTATTGAGATCCGAATAGCCTTGAACTCTCTAAAACATTCATAGATAGTAGATACATTAATTTGATCGGAACTTTTAAATAACGATAAATCTACATCTTTACTGTGACACTGACTCTCTAAAAATAAACAGATCGAAATATTATTTTTATAAATATAGAGAATTACCTAGAGATGAATAGTTATTGCTACGTCTTTAAAATATACAAATGCAAAATACGTATCTAGAACTTTAATAAGTAAACTACATCGGATGAGAGAAGATAGAAGCGAGTTAAAATAGAACAATGTGTGACAATGAGGGCGAGCAGCTGATTAAGACAAGTTAATTATGGCTGTGATCTTAAATCTAACATCATTAATTAATTTCGTATTACTTTTTTATTTATTTTGGCCTCTCTTTGTTTCAGTTTTAAATTAACTAGTGGTAATGGAGCTCTGAGTAGTTTTAAATGAAGTAAAAGTAGCTTTGGCCTCTTCACAGATAATGGTTTTCCTAGGTTACGTGTAATGACCGTATTTATTTTTGCCCTTCTTGATATAGCTCCTTTACTATTTGCTTTTATTGTGTGTGCGTTTACCAAATTTTTGCGTTTGCTTGTTACGTTGGGAATTTCCAGAAAACTTGTAATCGTAATTGCTTATTTAAAGCTACAAATGAGCAAAAATGAAAAGACACCTAGAGAAGAGTATATCTCTCCATCTTTATCTGTCGTAGATTTAGGACTTGGCTTCTGCTACAAATTGTAGACTATAAGCAAAACAAATTAATCTAATATTTACTGTAATAAGAAACTTTTAAGAAATTAATGCTATCGGTTTTAATCACTAATTTAAGTTAATTAAATTAAGTAAACCGGTTTTGTCATGGGTAAACAAACAATGTACACCATGTCGGTTTTACAAAAATGCTGTGTTTCCCGTAACACGACTGCTTGTCAATTTTTACAGTGGATGGATATAGCAACGCAGCTCGTATAGTTAACACAATTTAGCACTTTACTCTGCCATGCATCGAAATACTCTAATTAACGTAAATTAACGTAGGTGTCGAGTTCCGCTAGTGGTATTGGAATATTCCAATGACATTTAATTGTACACTATTTAAAATGCTTTTTTAGCTTGTCATTCAATTTTAAGGCTTTTAAATATAAATGCAATTCTGGAAATTTAAAGTATTTTCAGAACATGCAAAAACGATACGTTATTAAATTAAAGCTAGGTCGTTTAAAATTTTTAAGGGTAAACCGAATAGAACCATGAATACAAACAAGATTATCCTTATATTTTGATACCCTCGAATAAAACGTACTCTTTACATTTTATCAGAATTTAAATTCGAAAGAAACCAAATTCACCAACGCCAAGTCAATCTCAAACAACATAATTTCGAAACCAGATTATCTTAAAGCATTAAAAGTAATATATTCCCGATTTTAACTGGCTTTCCATAGTTCATGAAATTAAATGTATTCCTACTGCTTCAAGTTAAAGATTGCTTTTGTTTCAATAAAATTTCAATTTCAAATTTTCAATTTAAATTTCAATTAAACAGGAACGCTTTGATTATTACTGAAAATGGAAATAAACCCTTATTTTTGCATTAGTTAAATGGCACTACACATTCTTCTGAATTTTTCTACAAAAGACTTATAACTTATATCTTGAGTTTTATTATAAGACACTCATAAGGAGAGTTCAGGTCGTAAAATTTTATTTATGTTTTTAGTTATAAAGCTTTGGCAAGTAATAAATTATCTTCTTTTTTTAAATTAAATTTGGAATGCCTGAAATTTATTCTAAATACTGTAAATTATTAAGGATCGTCCTTCTGAATAAAAATCCAGGCAAAATAAATTAAGAGAACGTTTATATAAGACAGTAAACAGAAAAGGAAAAGTTAAGAATCTGCTAAATTGGTCACAATAATAATTGATGTGATCTTGTAAATCAAATTCGCGATTTTAATTTTAGGTTACGTGAGCTTATTCGAAGGGAAAATATCTAAAAGGCTTAACACAGCAAATCCCACCAAAGGTGGGAGTATTCTCAATTTAGTAAATTCTAATAAATTGCTGTTAGAGCTGTTAGAGGGCACATTAGTAATGAATGTTATGAGTTAAGAGGGGCGTTCAAAGTGTGTTGCAATTTGGTGGTATCTAGCAAAGTTTAGATTTTCGTGCAAATTTTGTTTGATACATCAGATGTAGTTACCCTTGTTTGCAAAAATTGGTTATCCTATCTGCTTTTGTTTTCCTTCTGTCAGTTGTGAAATATGGCTGAGTGTAGTTTAAAGAAGTTCGAGTATCGAAGCATCATCAAGTTTTTGTGTAAAGAGGGTGTAAATACAAAGGAAATTTTTGACCGCTTATCGAAAGTGTACAGATCGGATGCGCCTTCGTATACTACGGTCACTAGGTGGTTTAAAGAATTCAAACACGGCCGCCAGAGCATTGAAGATGATCCAAAGTGCGGAGGACCAAAAACTGCAACCGATGATGAACATGCGGCTCAGGTTGAGTCACTGGTACTCGCAAATAGGCGTATAAAGATATCAGAAATTGCCCAAAAGATTGGTGTTTCACAAGGAAGTGTTCACAACATCATCCATACCACTCTGCTCATGTCGAAAGTGTCAGCCAGGTGGGTGCCCAGAAATCTTTCTATTCAGGATAATCACTGCAGGATGGAAGCATCACGCGAGCTCCTCGGCCTCTTTAATTCCAATCCAGATGACTTTATGGCTCGACTTGTGACTGGAGATGAAACATGGCTTCACCACTGGGACCCAGAAACGAAGCAAGAGTCGATGCAATGGAAGCATGCGGAATCTCCAGCTCCAAAAAAATTCAAGACACAGGCCTCTGCTGGGTCTGTTTTCTGGGATTGCCAAGGGCTGCTCTTAATCGATTATATGCCACACAAAACTACACTTAATGCAGAATATTATGCACAACTTTTGAAAAAATTGCGCAGCGCAATTAAGGAAAAGAGACGTGAAAAACTGTCCAAGGGGGTTTTCCTACTGCATGTCAATGCTCCAATTCACAAGGCCAGAGTTGCACAGGCTGCCCTGAAGGCCTGCGAGTTCGAACAGCTCAACCATCCACCTTACAGTCCGGACCTGGCTCCTAGCGACTTTTACTTATTCCGAAACCTCAAGAAATATCTTCGGGGGCGCCGGTTTTCGGACGACGAAGGTCTTAAAGAGGAGACGGAAGCGTGGTTTGCAGGACAAGAGGAAACTTTTTTTTTTTCGGGGGATTGCGTCGCTGAAGGAGAAGTGGGGCAAATGTATTGAACTTAGGGGGGACTACATTGAGAAATAATAAATTAATTTAATTGCTATTAGTTGTTTCAATACCCGAATTGCAATACGCCCCTCGTATGATACTTGGAACCTGTAAGCTTAATCTTAATCCGGAGTTTTTACAAAAGAGTTATTCTCCTTGGCACCCTATATCACCCCTAAAATTTTGTTAGTTTCGGATTGTATTTCGCCTCATTTTTTAATTCAAAATAAAGGCGCCCTATTCTTGTCCCATTGCACTTGTCCATGTGCAACAAGACCGTCTCACATTTCTTCTATGTATTGTTAGATTAGAAGCATTCCACTGTTAATCGATTGATTATTATTTTCCCCTCCAGTAGGTACTTCCTGTGAAGTCTGTTTATCTTTTTAAATATATATGCACTCGTAAGTACATAGTCTTCCTGCAATGCATCTCAGCTATGTATGTAACTCTGATCGTGTTATCTTGGCTTCACATTTGTTGATGTTTATTTCTCAACCCACATTGCTTATCTTTTTCCATATCTTTTATCTTCTTGTAGCCGTTCTATGCCGCCTACTTTTTCAACTAAAATAACGATGGTGAAGAATATGAACCTCCTACGTCATCATTTGCATTGCAACAACAACCTCCTACGTCATTTTCAGCAGATTTTAAAATATAGAACAAATAATCTGCAAACCAGCAGGGATAATCATGGATTCAAACCACAAAGCGTCTATGTCAAGTGAAGAATAACAAGCTTTTATGTCAGACATAGGAGGTTGTTGTAACAATTACGTATTATTTCCACTACAACAACCTTCTATCTCAGACAATATATAACCATAAATTGTAGGCGGTATTGTTTATCGGCGCTCTGCTTTGTTTTCGTATATACCGGACGATCCAGAAAAAAGGGAATTAGAGCAGGCCCTGATTAAGCTGTTTAGTGCAGAAAGTTTCAAATTAAAGAAAAATGATACCACCGCGGGGAATCGAACCACCGACTTAGGTTAAACGCACCACTGCTCTGCCATTGAGCTACGGAGGCCAGGTCCCCGAGGGAGCGTCAAACTTCCAAACTTGATCGGAGATTTTCCATCTAAAAGGAAGTCGGTGCTGTCGTTAATAGTTATTGGTCATTGTGAATGCGCTAAGAAGCGGCTCTTTGGCTTTATATCTATATTTGCGACTATTAGAATAGACTTCAAAATTACAGTTTCAAGTTTGGAAGTTTGACGCTCCCTCGCGGACCTGGCCTCCGTAGCTCAATGGCAGAGCAGTGGCGCGTTTAACCTAAGTCGGTGGTTCGATTCCCCGCGGTGGTATCATTTTTCTTTAATTTGAAACTTTCTGCATTTAATTAGCGTGGTAGGGCTATAGCTACCTGCAAGTTTCCAATTTATATTTAGTTATATATTAATGTATTTAAGCTGTTAAGGTTGGTAACATTGCCTCTCATTTTTTTAAATTTCATATCAATGGTAATCTGATTTGTTACTTGAAAAATAAATTTGACATTTTATAACCTAAATTAAAAGCATTAGTGGGCGTAATTACATTTATGGTTATTAAATAAAGTAAAATTATTTATTTAGACTGCCTACAAACAGGCAATTACTTACTATTATTTAAAACACGGACAATAATATTGTTGCATGAATTTGACAGTTAACGCAACCTCTTCAATGCTCAATAGTGTCTCTGTTTACGCTCACAGTAGACGAATCACGGGATAGCAACTTTGGTAACTAGGTCACGGCCTGCTCTAATTCATTTTTTTTTGATCGCCCGGTAGTTTAATATAATAATAGTTTTATAAAGTAATAATAAGTGTTTTCTGTGGTGAATGTAGAAATGGCAGCACCCAACAACAACAAAGGTAACCTCACTTTACTCAAAGTTATTTGTATAACTCTTTTGTAATTCAACGATATTGTTTTAAAGAACTGAACAATTTAAATACAAGTAGGAGTAATTATATCTCTGGGCCACTTCAATCAACGATGGAAACTGACGATTTATGTAAATATTATGGATGCTCTTCAACTGAATATTATTTCGAGCAAGGTATGCATGTACGTCACGTGCAAAAGTAATGACACGCCTAAGTATCAAGCAGACAACACACTATACGCGGCTTCGGTACCACTAATTATAAGACCTTGTAGGTAGGATTAACAAGATAGAAAAAGAAAGTTACTCATCGACTGCTGCAAGGCTGTTTACCATACACAATAACAAATCCTAAATGTCATTACTTTTGCACGTGACTGTACCTAAATGCTTTTCTCGTCGTTTAGGGCATTGATCTTTTATAATAGTATTAATTTAATTTTGTGATGTAGAACATAATGCTGAGTATATTAAGGTAGAACCAATTCTTATCCAAGAATCATTTTCGCACAGTTCATTTACCAGTCAACAACCACTGGAAGCTTTATGGGATGATGTGACTGACAAAATAATTATAGAAGAATTCTGTAAATAAACAAGGTAAACCAGCACGTAAGGTTAGGTGTATTCAACCCATTAACCAGACAGAGAACTTGAACCCTGCAGCCCAGGGTGCAAATCACATTTCATATAATACAAGAAAACGCAGAAATGCAGAAACTTTTATAACTCACTACCAAAGCTGGAATCTCATTATTGCAGGAAGGATTCTTCAAAGTTATACTTGGAACCGATATTTCAGTCAACAATGGAATTGTATCGTGTTTATCTAGATCTAGATTATTGCCGTGAACACAGCGAGAAGTCTGTCTCTGTAAGCCACTTTTACCGATATTTTGGAAACCAAGAACATTTCCTTATTTGTACCGCGAAAAGATCAATGCGATATCTGTTGCCAGCATTCAACTGAAAACTTGTACGATGAAGAATATAATATTCGAATACATATTCGAGCCATGGATAAAGCAAGGGTAGAAAAACAAAACGACGACTGCAGACGTACAAGCGCTTTACTTTAAGACCAAATTAAGCTGTCATAATTATTTATACAGTTTTTAACTTGGCGAATAAGAAAGTCGACTGCTATTGGTGGCATGAAGGTGAAGGGGAACCCAAAGCGTCTTCTTAATTCACCATCTACTAAAAAGATTGCTTCCTGGTCCTTGGATGCTTTTAAAAAAAGAAATAATTATTTGGAGCGATGGATACCGGTATTAGAATAAAAACAAAACCATAGCTAATGCTCTTGCACAACTTTTAGGGGAAACTGGTTTTACCATTGAACGAAAGTTTCTCCAGAAGGGATACACTCAGATGGAAGTACATAGATTCAGTCCATGCTAGTATTGAGAAACGCTTGAAGAATAGAAATATTTATTTACCAGAAGACAACATTACCATCACAAAGGACCCACGAATAAAAAATCCTATTTAAATTATTCATTTTTTAAAGACTACATCATCACGGAAACTGAAATATACTCCTCTATTAGACTAGGAAATAAAGTCAACGATCCAACCATCTAACTCTGATATTCCTTGTATTACTGTAGGAGTATAGAATATTATTTTAATCTAACATAAAAGAAAATATTAGAACGTGATGTTCAAAATTTGGTAGGGTTTTATTCTTTATCTAAACTGCTACATCACGTCGTTTTCTTCTAGTGCTGCTTTGATCGCCTATTTATTAGGTGATATGGTGTTCCGCCGTCCGTTATTTCGATAAGGACTATTTGTCTGTCGATGGCTTTAACGAGCTCCAGGGCAGGTAACATCCTTAACTTTCCTGGTTTCCATCATTTGCCCAACATTCTTATGATGACGAATCTTCGTCCTAAATCTTCTATGCATTGGTTTGCATAGTTGAGCTTCAGCTGTGATCTAAACAATCCGAATCCTTGTAATTTGTCTTCTAAGCGCACATGCATTTCTCATTTTTTTTGTCTCACATGATTTACGATTTTTCTATCTAGGTCCAGGGTTTCTTTTATCTTCTGTTAATTGATCCATTAATGCTGAAAATAAGCAGTTTCCGACTACCGAAACTTTCTTTACATGCATATGACGGTGATTCCCGCGTCAGTCTATTGTTCCTTGTTGTCTCCCTACTGTGTAGCTTATGATTAAAATTCAAGTTTATTAACTTATACATATACACGTATAAAGATCGTATGGGCTTATTACTTTTATTCTAAAATTATTAATGTTACAAACATTATTTACTTATATTTTTGCACTATTTTTTAATATAATATTAATTAATTGGGTGTCGGTTATTTCCGTCATTGGATCAACTAACTGTAAATAAATTTATTTCCTATGCGGCTGAGTCGACCCACTTTTTAAAAGAGATAGTTTTGGGTTTTCTAGCCTTGAAATCTTTGTCCTCTGGTTCCTTCGGTGAGCCAAAAACTACCTGCTGAAGGACTAGTGACGCTCGTCAAGCGGAAATGAGCCGTAATGGTGACGCTACTTATGTACGGATTGCGTTTATGTATCTAATTTATGATACGTATAATTAATACGCGTACCTCACATGAATATAAATAAAAGATGAACAATTGTTATTATCCAAGTTTAGTTCAATCTACACTAATATAAACAACTACGACTTAGCATGTGTGCTTTGATTCCACCCATGTTCTTGCAGTGGAGTACAGGTGTACCAGGTATCGCCATTCACATTTACTCCTCATCTTGAATGTGATTGGACTTTTTCCTACTTGCGTCGCCTTTGTTTTGGGCTTTCTGCTTCGTACTTGCAGTAGCACACTTTTAGTTCATTTATTCACTTACTTTTCTAGTTTTATTATAATTAGCGCCAATTTCTTATTAGTATTGCTATTGATATCCTATAAGTAACTCTTTTAAGAAATTGCGTTGTTTGAAAAAAAGCACTTTGAAAATAGTTAAACTGTCGGAGCTCGCTCGTAAACGATGTTTACTCGACCAGCGTCGGTCACGAAGTTTCTACAGTAAATTGTTTTTAAATTTAGAAACATGGCCGGCAGTACGGCAGAGTGGGCGTCAGATACCCCTTCAACCGTCTACGACCGGCCAATTTTTAAACTAGTTGTCACATAGAATGTGTCGACCAGTCGGCCAGTAGTGATGACACATTGGTGGTGGTCGATATATGTACATGACAGTAGTTTATACTAAGGTTTAATGTTCTGTGGTTTACACTTATTTCTATTCTATTCCTAAATTTGTTCGATATTGCACGCCATAGCAATTCCGTAGTAGGTATCTCGGTTTGAATACGGCGGCAATGTTTGATCATACAATTACGGATTGTCTCTAACTAAACAAATTAATTTGTCTATTTCTTCGGCTGTCCACCCCTCCATGGAATAATACTAATAAATATAAATAATAGAATAAAATGTTTGGTAATTTTTTGCAATAATTTCACTGCTAAAACCCGATAAACGTATATGCCGTGTTTTATAAATAACGGAAAACTCATTGAATGTTCATCGACCATGGGCAAAAAGTTCGAACCGGTCCGTCGTAGTTGATCACTGCCGGTCATTGACAGTTGTTGCAGTATGACGGGATGCATTTAAAAAATTGGTCGATCGCGGACGGCCGAAGTGCGTAACTCTGTTTGACACTCGCCTAAAGGTATAAGAGGGTAAAAGGAAAAGAAATTTAAAAACAAAATTATTATTCTAAAATTGACATAATTACAAAGTGTCCAACTACAAAATACAAGTACAAAGACCTTAGTAACTAAGTGAAAGCAGCAGCTTCTTAAGCCCAAGTGGCTCCGAAGGCAGTATTGGAAGTTGAAACTCTGATGACTCTGGAGTTTTTAACAGTTCTTTTTAAACCTCCACAAACATGCGAAATATTTATAACATAAAATAGTATTACGATTTGTGACATTTACATTTTTAACGATTGTAATTAGTCTGAATTGTTTCACAGAGTTCCTGTAACCAATTTGGGGCAGCAGGAGAAGCAGAATCTCTAAAACCCTGGAACGTTAGGTAGGATCCTTTTCAGTTATCTTCATAACTACCTTTTGAATTGTTTAGTTGTTTGTGTTTACTAATCTTTCGGGTGCCAAATGGTAAATACAGGGTGTAAGCAATCGACCGTAAAAAAAAGTATACAGTGTTATTTTCCAACCTACTGTGAATGCTAAATATGTGTTCTTTTTGTCTTGATGTTAGTACTTTTCTTGTTATGGTCATTTGAAATTAACACTTTGATTATCTTTGTTATTATGAAAGATTGCTGGAAAATAAAGCCATTGAGAGTATCTTAAATAAATTGACACTCACTGCATTTGTTTGTTTTTGGTTTTGTCTTATTAGTTGTAATTCTTCAAGGGTTGAAAATTTGCTAATTTTACGTGCAGAGTAAGTTGCAACGGCGCACTGTGCACTTTATATCCTAGGCAACCGTCCCGTTCTTGACAAAACTATCCTTTATTCAAACAATGCATCAAGGCATTATGATGCGAATTTACCTTTTCTGCGGCTTCGCAGGGTTGCCAGTATTACACTTCTTCAGATGGCAATTTCTCAGCAAGGAGAAGCGACCAAATTTTTAAAACTTTTTTCTATTACTTTTGAAACAACTCCGAATAACGTGGTATACTTTTTTTACAGTCGATTGCTTACACCCTGTATAAGGCATGTCCTGATTTTAGTCTTAATATTTTCACGTGTTGTTTTTTCAAGTCTGCGACATCATACTTAATAAAATTTAGAATTAAAATAATAAACAATAGCAGAATGTACAATTTAACATAGATTTTACGCCTGGTTTGAATCTATCAATTCTTGTTTCACTAGCACGAACTTTCTAAATAATAGGAAACTTGTGTTTATAGTAATACAAATTTTTCACAGCTTTAAACAATTAGTACTTTAATAAATAATAAATAACGAAAATAAATTCAATCAAGAAAATAAGTAAGCACACAAACTAATATTTAAAGTTCTTGTTCTCTTGCATGTAAGTTTAATAAACGATAAATCTTTTTTATCCTTATCGTGTTTAAGAACCACAAAATGACGATGTAACAAAATTTCATGAATATAAGGAACGCTTAAATTTTTCACATCTTTTAGATTAGTAGCTTTTGAAAGAGCCCTCTTGGAGAGGAAGATCTAAGGTTTCATGTAATATTTCTTAGAGACAGCGGTAGTAATGTTATTAAGATGTAGATTTTGTGTTAAAGCAGAGCAGAATTGAAGTTACTGTCGTTATTACTCATATCTACGTTGTAATTTGGAGGGTGATAAACGAGAATTATGTTGGTGGTAATGTAATTAGGTTTGTACTTCGAACAAAAATATAACAAACTTTATGTTATATCCTTCTTACATAAGAAAGTGCTTTTATTTTTTTACTTCTGCCGCGTTAGGGATGGCTTTATATACGTCAAATGGACGAGAGAAAAAGGTTTGTATTGAAAGTCAGAAATAATTCGGAGGGTTTATAGCCTTCAACGATGTTTCAGATAACGTCTTGATAAAATCTAAACCGAATTTAATTCCGGTACTTTAAAGGATATAAAAACAAACGCTCGTTTTTATTTCTATTAAACGGTTGGTTTGAAATTTTTTTGAACAAACGTGGCTATGAAAGTATTTTGAAATACATAACAATCACTTTATGATCTAAACAAAAACGTGTTGTTCATGGCCACCATCTGAATGTGCATTAATTGTATCAAATCACGATTTTTAAATTAATATTTTCTGTAAAAGCATTATCGAAAATAAATGAATAATTTGAATACTTTAAACACATTGCTACATTTTCATAAACAATGAGTAAAATGGTCGTTCTGTATAAATTCCAACATTCGTTAGAACCCTTTTGAACTTAATTAATTTTAGTACGGTACACAGAAACCGGAATTGCTGTAATCAACCGCTATCAGATTCACCTTTGAAATATTCATATGCCTCGCGTACTTGACATTTTGCAACGAATACGGTTGAAACGAAAATAGTATACAAAATCGTCACCGCAAAGCCGTAAATAACATCTAAAAAAAAAATAATCCGAATTGTTTCCTCTTTCGCAAAGTTGGTACGTCGCACGCGTCCAAAAAAATTGAAAAAAATTGAAGGAAAGCTCAGAACAAAATGTTATTTTTATGTGGCGTAGTCATTTGACGTGCTGAACGGAAACAAAATTATGAGTGAAAAGGATTTTTGAGAAGGGCGTGTGGACGGAAGTGTTGGTTATAAAACTTAACACCCCCACAAGCCTACGCGGTTGTTTAAAAGGTCGCTGAAGGAAAATTGGGAATTTCAGGCGTACTTCATAAAAAAAAAGAAATGAAAGAATAAGGTAGCGTCTTCAAAGTTTCAATTTCAGTTCGGTAAAGTCGTTAGGCTTCCGCCGGATTATAAATATTATAATGGCGTGGTTTTTTTACTTAAAAGTTGCAAATATCTTTTGTCAAAGAAAACAAGAATTAGGTAAAAATAGATGCAAGAATTGATATACGGCTGGGGTCTTTGTTGTTATAAAATGGCTTTTAGTTGTTCGAGCTGAAATTTATACTGAGTGATTCACGTAAGACGTCCCTTAAAATCTTCAAATGCAACCCACCATACATGTTTCCACAGCTACTGCTATTACTAGAAAAATTTACAAATTAAGGGGGGATTTTAGTTAAAATATATTTTAATTTTATATTAAGAACAAGTAAGAATAATAGCAAACAAATAAAAATCCTTTTACACAAATATGATTATGTTGTTATTATTGTACGCAGATAATGTTCCATAGAATTACTAAGCTGTTTAGAAAATGTTACAGTAAAAATAACTCGCTTGCTGTTTTACGTTAATTATCGGATTTATTTTGGTCTGGTTATATATTTGGACTTCCCAGTTACATATAAGCTTGCATGGTTGCATACAATAATGCATACGTCACGCTTCTCTTACTATGAATTTAGTCACTAATGGGTTTAGAATCTTTAGGGAATTCGTAAATCTTTAGGTTGGTTTTCTTTAGGAAATTCTGTTGCAAATTTTTAGTTAACATTCTTCTGTACTCAAACACCGTCGCGGATAGACGTTTACCTTGGTTTTAGAATTTTGGTTTTCCAAAATTAGTTTAATCATCCAGAGGTACGACATTTTTAAAATGGTTTAGTTAGCCTTAGAGGCCTTTAGAGAATTTGAAACGTTAGTGAGTTTTACTACTACTATTTTCTTTTAGGAACATCACGCCCACGCAACAGAGTAGCGGTTTTATTTAGTGTTATCACCTCCGGATAAAAATTGATATCTACGCCTAGTGCTGGTGTAGCAAAAATAGCAAACAAATATTCTAAATTAAGTTTTTCCCGTAACTTCATTGAAACTAGCAAAATAGTCTCTTGTTTAAATATTTCTAAACTTGCACTTATAATGTTCAGGTGTTTAATAACAATTAATCATAGCTTGGTATTAAACCCTAGATGATTAGTCATTTTAGAAAAACGAATTAAACATTTTTCAATCATCATATGAAATACAAATATACATGGCAAAATTTCAGAGCACAATATTCAGTCATAGACTACATTATAGTGCTCAGTGGTATGTTCGGAATTCGCAGCTACACAGAGAAACAGAAATGCCCACAGTTGAAGAGTACATAAAGAAAACAGCTCTAAAATTTTATGATAACATCCATCAATGCAGCGGTGCAGTTCACTATAACATTGGCAGTAGACAATTACATACTAGGCTGAAAAGGAAGTTACCCATTGATATTCTAAAGAGTGATAGCGAATAAAGAAATCAAATCATCAATATTCACAGTCATGAACAATTTATAATAGTGATATAGTCGTTAAATATCCTTTAACTATGCCATGTAATAGCAAACGTATGCTGATCTGGCACAATCCGTATTAAAAAAAAAAAAAAGACTACATTATAACTAATAGAGCAGTCCACCCACAGAAAGTACTAGACATACGAACACTTAATTCAGCTAACGTGAGTAGCGACCACAAGCTCCTCCTTTGTAAGCTAATAATGAATATCCCTATCACTCCGAAACGTGAGCCTCATATCATAACGAAATTCAATATAAAAAATATATAAAATGAGAGTACAAAACAATTATACATATAACAAACGCTTAACAGAAAAATTAAGACAAAACCCATTAGACAAAGGTGACAACATTGATCAACAATGGAAAACACTAAAAAAACAATATCTAAACGCAGCCAATGAAACTCTAGAAAAAAGACGCATAAACGTTAACAAAACAAACAAAACACCTTGGTTCACAACAGAGGTGAAAGAATTAGCAAAAATAAAACAAACCTACATCAATTATTTACGCAACAGAAACGAAGAAAACTGGGCCTCATACACTAGAGAACGCAATAGGGTTAACGCGAGAATAAAAGAAATAAAGGGATAGGAAGAGATATGTATGGAAACCAGCAAAAGATATGGGGCATGTTAATGAAAAACAAACTGGAAATAAAAGACATCACACAGAGTAATAAGATTTCGGTAGAAGAATGGAAGATCGTAAAAGCCCGGACCAGACAAAATAACAAACGAAATGTTGAAATATGCAGGAACACAATTACATAAAGAAATCTTAACACTGTTTAAGTCTATCATAGACAAAAAGAAATACTGAATAAGAGAAAAGGCAGCTCAACGATCCCTATATTCAAGAAAGGTAAAAAATCGTCACCAGAAAATTATCGTGGAATAACCCTGCTTAACGGTACTCTGAAAGTATTCACTAAATGGATCCTAGAGGAGTTAAGCAAAACTGTGGAGATAAGAGAGGAACAGCAGTTCTTCCGTAAAAACAGGTCCATCATCGATGAAATCGTCATAGTCAAACAAATACTTTAAAAATCCCTGGAATTCAACAAGACCGCTTATATGACCAAAGCGTTTGACCGAGTCCGCCTAACAGATATTATTAAAATTATGCAAAATAAAGAAGCCAACCAAAAGCTAATTCAGCTGGTATGCAAAGTTAATCAACACTGCAGAACGAATATCAGAGTAAATCACCTAATATCTGACGAAGTACAAATAAACGCTGGAGTTAGACAAGGCGACTCTCTTAGTCCGTTTCTCTTCAACATGATAATGGACGAGATAATTAAAAAACTACGCACAACAGCGGGATATAAAATGGGCAATAGCTACTTCCACGTTATAGCTTAAGCTGATGATGCGATACTCATCTCTGACTCTGAAGACAACTTACAGAGACTAGTCCATGCCTTCAATCAACAAGCTAAGCAACTAAAATATGATTATTAATATTGACAAAACTAAATGTTTAGCGGCACCAAAAGAACCGACGAGATGCTAGCTGGAGGCTGATCACAAAATCATTGAGCAGGTTAGACAGTTTAGTTACCTTGGTCTCTTGGAGCAACAATAACAAATGATGGAAACTTACAACACAAGAAGTGAAAGAACAAATTATAAAGGCATCGCGTATATCAGGATGCCTAAGAGACGTCACATGAAAAATTAAATATCTCAATAGTGAAAGCAAAATAAGAATATATAAGACTGCTGTTAGACCTGTCCTAACGTATGCAGCAGAAACAAGGCCAGACACATCCAAAATAACACGAATGATGATAGAAATGAAAATAAGTAATACGAAGCATTCATAGAAAGACTCTCTATGATAGAATCATAAGTAACGAACTTCGGGAAATGAGCAAAATCCCGGATATAGACAAATGGGTCAGACAGAGAAGATAGGAATGGAGCAGGCACAAAGATAGAATGGAGGATAACAGATTAGCAAAGATTGCAAAACTTAATAAACCGATGGGGAAAAGAACGCGAGGCAGACCCTCGAAACGCTGGAAAGAATGCTGGACCTCAACGTCAGAGGAGGCTTAATAGCACGCACAGGCAGTTAGCCTACCAATATGGATTATCCATATGTGAAAGAAAGAAGAAGAAGAAGAAGAAGAATTAAACAGAATTATATTTAAGCCTAAAGTAAACAAATGATAATGTACTGCCCAAATTTTACCTAAAAATACAATTCTAAAAATTCTCTATACCGGGTGTTTGACTTAAGGGGCGAACATAGGGAAATAGCATGGAGTTTGAGTTGATAGGATTGATAGTGGTATCAATCGAAAGACAAAAAAAGCACTTAATTTGATACTACTTTACTTGAATTTGTTGCTTGTTTAATAAAGAAATAACTTAAAAACTACAATAAATAATTTGCATTTTATTCACAAAAAACAGACCAGCCATGATAATTTGAAATTTCTTAAATTACGAACTGTGCGAAAACTGACGCCAGTATAAAATGTTTTGACAATAAATACCCTCTCCTCATTAAAATATTCAACATCACTATTCATATTAATTAGGTAGATACGTGAATTGATAACTGACAGCAAATAAAATTTATTTTGGCATAAGTAAAATTTTTCGTTGTTTTCATCTTTTTCCCAGTTGATGCTCATTTGTTTTGTAAGATCTTTTAAATCAAAAATATGTTCTTGAGAGAGTTCTGTAACTTTGTAAGGTTGTTTCCTTTTAGCAGTTCTAACAATGGTGGACCACTGCTCTGGAGTGTAGACTGGTAGATTTCGTGATGCTCTCTCAATCACACTGTGTACAGAGTCACCTTCACTCTGCGTATGACCTTTCTCTAGGCAAGTATGTCGTATTATTGCGTTATATTTTTGAGATAAGTAATTGTGTAGGGCATATAAGTATTTGTTCCGGTTTTGTCCGCCACAGTTAAAATAAATTCTTAATCCCTTTTGCCACCTGCTCAGTAATAAATAAAAATAAACAGCTTCCAATTTCCGAGGCGCCTCTTCTTGCAATGACTTCGTTCCACATGTAGCAACTACACTCCTTACTAGCAAGATCAAATATTGTAAAATTGTAAGCTGATAATTTTAATTTATAGTAGGAAACCACAACTGTACATTTAGGCACTGGCAATATCTGCTGCAAGTCAAAAACGGCACAGCAAAAGCCATTAGCATCTTCACTGCTTCTTGTTTATCCAGATTTTTTATTTCCCTTGTAAGGTTTTTACATTTGATATGTAGGTGGTATTCTTCTTCCATTGCTAGTTTTTCCTTTTGTGAGGAGTTGTCATATTTATGACATATATCGCAAAGGTCCTTCTTCGGGTGAAAATTTCAAAAGCATTTATATGGTTCTGAACCGTTTGTTTAATGGATTCATCCACTAAAGAGTTTTTAAGTGCTTTACCTCGCCTATCTTCTGAAACAATGCCTGTACTTCCAGTTTTTGTCAATTACAGTCTTTACAACTTGTACGCTGATAGACAAAGTATTCAAACAAAATATTTTACAAACATTTACCTTAATCTCATTTTTAGGAAGAAAGTACGTGTTACTGAAATTTCTCCTGCTTTGAGATTCCTCTGACTTATCTGCTCCTTCATTATTCTCTGTCCTGTTGCTGTTTCTCGTCGTCCGTGTTTTGGTACCTACAGAAATGAACTTGGCTATAAAATTTTGTTGCCGATTCACGTCAGCTAACCTCCAGTACTCTTCAAATATACGTTGTCTCTCTTGCTCAGGTATTTTTTTCTGGGCACTTCATTCTGCAGTTTTTACATGGTTCCTTTCTCTTCCTTGCTGCTTGCAGTTTCCATTTCCAGTTGACATATTCATCTCCTCTGTTTCTAGATGATTTAATGATGTTTCGTCTCCAAGAATGTTCCTGCCGTAGATTCCTCCTATACTTCTTACGTCCTTTGTGTCCTTTTTCGTCATCAGTGTCCGAGATGGAACTATTTCCTATATTATCAGGCACCGTGTGTGCTTTTCTTTTATTATGCCATCCATGTTTACCTGTAATCGATATTTCAAAATCAGGATCGTCGCTATCATGATCAGTAGCAAAAGGATCTGTGTCCGATTATAAGTACAAATCGTTTTCTAGCTCCTCTTGTACATTAGAACTTGTACTAGGTCCTGGGTCAACTACCTGATTTACTTCAAAGGATTTGGTGTCATGGCTTGCTGGTAAAAGAATTTTCTTTGAATTTTCAATCGATATATTTTGAAACAGGTTGTCAGTCCTACTAAAACGTAGTGTTTCTGTACAACATAAATAATCAGGATAATATGTATGTATATTGAAATACGTTTCCGATTTTGCTGTTTTTTATGATGGAAAATAATACTAATTACCTAAACTGTTATTTGTTTTCACTAATTCAAACATCTTTTTACTTCTTGAATACATTATCAACCGTCTGTCCTCTCACATTCACCTTAATAATATAACAAAGACGAATATTAAAATATTAACCAAAGCTTGAATTGCATTCAAGTTGTTAAATTAACTTGTACACGAGTGTTGATGTGACGTCATTCAGTTACTAAGGTCGTTAACTGAATAGAGGCACACGTGCGGCGTATCGAGTTACAGCGTTTAAGAATGCTAGGAAAATCACATAGTAATGAAACCCGATACTCGCTACGTGCTTTAATGCAGTTTTAACAATACCCACGCGTAAGATAAGGTACTAAATATTGTAAGAGGGGGTTCGATTTACTGTATAAAAGCGTAACTGAAATGCATCAGAGCATGGTCTTTATCCTGCCATCATCCAAGCAGCACCGACAGTAAATCGACACCCGTCAAGATGTGACTACATGTAAGATTGTTTTTATGTTAACTTAAATTACTATTCTGGACTTGTAAAATGTTTGTGTTAAATTATTTAAACTCATTCAACGGACTTAGTCGTTTAAATGTAATTCTGGACTTAGAAAATATTTGTGTTAAATTGTTTAAATTAATTTCATGTACTTAGTCGTTTTTAATATAATCAGAACTTAGAATAATTTATATGTGTGCATTTTGCATTCGGACTTGTAAGAATTTATATCGATGTACTTTGAACTGGGACTTAGAAACATTTATATTGTCTTGTAAAACTAAACGAACCAATATTAAATACATGATTTGTTAGTTGAATTTGACTTTGAATTAGAACCTCTTGCAAAGCTAATCAAACCCCCCCGTAACGACTTGGAGTCAAGTCTCTATCATCAGCATTGAATTAACTTAATTTATTTAGCTTATTATATTATACAGCCCCAACTCACTACGTTACAATAACACTAGGTATTAACTTTACATTAACATTGGGTATTCAAAGACTAACAAGTCAGAACTAGTTCTTTCTAAATTACTAATACGTAAATGCAGAACTATTGTATGTCCGCTATGAACAAATTTATCTCCGTCTGGTTTAGATCAGAAGAAACCTAACTCCACTTTAATGCGGGCGGCAACATACAAACGCTGAGCAGAGTAAGCCCATGTCCTCTCCTAATACGAACTTAGGTTACTGATTGTACTTCGTCTAGTGCTGCACAAAAATAATATGAATTGATGGACATAGACTACTTTGTAATTCGCTTCGTATAAGCTTAATATTGCTGTTAGGACATATATTACTTCTGCAGCCAATTCCCGAGGCCCAAAACTATCGCTTTCTGCATAAATCTCAAAATCGCAAAATATGGACTTACATTAGTTCTGCATTAAGGGGCGTTTTCTAGTCTCTTGCCCATATATTGGAATTTTAAGTCTTAATTTTAATTATGAAAAAACTTACTTTTTGAATAAATTCAATCAATCGGCCAAAATGATTCTTTGATTTATTAAAAAAAATAAAACAATAGCGATATAAAAGCAATGTGCGGAATCGTTAAACCTATATTAGTTTTGCTTCCAAATACATACTAATTATGGTTTCTCTATCTAAACCTAAGTAAAATTTCCCAATTAGGTACGTTTAATTCGTATTTCAAACCCAAACCGCAATGATTTCATTGACCAGTTATTCCGAAATATCAAACAGAGTACAAATGAAAATGTTTAATTAAATAAAAATATGTGCAGTAGTTGAATACAAAGCCATGGATTATGAAATGTGTGCAGTTTAATCAACATTCCAATAAATCGCATGAACAGAATTAAACCCATGTGTGCAAAATCAATTACAAGGTTAGTTAGTTTAAGCGCATTCCGTTTTTGAACGGTCTGAGGGATTATTACTGTGCAAGGGAACCTGGGAAACGGCATCTGGGAAAATTGTAGCACCTCGCATATCCTCGGCTTTACATAAATAGGAACCAACTTTTCGAACTACTCCATATTTCTCAAATACCCTTATTTTAGAATTTTCGATACTTCACCGTTAAAAGCCGCACCGGAACGGATGATCGTCTTCTGTTTAATAAAATACCGGAAGTTTTTGTATTAAAGAAGAAAAGAGAAAATATTCGCGAGTCTGAAGCGTTCATAACCAGTCTCTAAGGTGATATATTACCTACGCCATGACAGTTTTCCTAAAAGTAAGAACTTTTGTATAAAAAGCTCGTTTCTAAATGATTCCAGATATAAAAATAGAATTTTTACCTACAGGATTTTGCATGACAGCCCGAAATTTATACATTTCGTGAAAAAGTCATTAAAATCCTTTTTTAAACTTTCTTTGTTATTTTTATATTACTTATTTTAAAATTGAGGACAGAGAAAGTAATTCCCTTAATTAAACCGTCAGAAACTTTAAATAAATTGTATCAACAAAATACAACCCAAAAACAGTGAAAAGCAAAAGAGGCAAAGTCTTTACAAAATGTTTCAAAAACTTACCAAAAAGCTGATTATTAAGTAATGAACCTAAACACATTTTTGATATATAAAGCATTTGGTGGAGGCGCCGGGATTCCTATAAGTAAAGGTAAAAGCCCACTTTAAAAGTAAGACTGTCGTACGTACAATCAAAAACGTTGTAATTTAAGAAATGCATACAACATAAAATCTTAAATATTCAGATCATTTTCTTCTACAACTTAAAATAAATCAAAAATGGGATAATAATTCATCTTAGCGTCATATTTTCTCTGGATATATGTAAAAAAAGTATAAAAACTAATCAATCATAAGAAAATATAACGGTCTGAGTACAATTAAAAACTAAGCACGCAGCTTCAGTAAAAGCCGAAGGTTCCTCAAGGAATAAATATGAAGAGAACGATCGACTAACTACCAAGTAGGCCAGTACACCCCTGGGAATAAGAACACCTCAAGAAAATCACTGATTCCCTACGAAAACTTTAGTAAGCAAAAATTTCTCTCGTCATGTGATTTCAACCACAAAACTGTATATTTTGCTAAATTTTTACAAAACGACACGTTTGCGAAAGTTACTTTTGAAGAAAATAAATCACCTTTTATGACGGCAAAAACCTTAACCGGAAAAGTTTAAGCTCGCTAAATTAATTCTTCAAAATTGGTGCGGAATCAATCAATCCTACAAAATTATGCTAAACAAGCAGGATTAAGTCGTAAAACTAAAACATACAAACTACTTATATACGTATATTCAGATTTATTCGAATGCATAAAAGCAGGATTAATAAGGGAACATTGACGTATATTTACAAGGACGATTTATTTGCTTTTGTTGTGGGTTTGTTGGAAGTACGGTTTGAATTATTCCCACAAGCGCTAGATTTATAACTACAAATTCTCGTTAGTAATTCTGACCGAGTTATAAATATTAACCGATATATTGAAATATCTCGGGGTTCGGTAATTTAACCCAAAACCAGAATACGTCCTAAAATTCAACGTTGAAAGGTGAAACGGACAGCTGTAGAGTAATTAGGTCGAATTGGCCCTAACAATTTCCATACGATTAAGGCCCTACCATGCTAACCCAGCCAAATTTAATTTGCTTTCTTTTAAACAAAAGCCTATTTAGAAAATTCGCGTTCTAAAATTCAAACGGTTTCGTATTATTTCACCAAATCAAGTTTACTTATCGAAATTTATTCTTTCGTAGTTATTTGCTTAAGAAAATTAATTTGAAGTTCGACGTCTTGGTTTTGTTTGCAATCGTTTTATTAGGATAAGAGTCATGACGTCACCGCGAACTTTCCAGGATTTTCTAAGTCTTATTTTCTACTCGGATGTTTTTAATTTTTTAACAAGGCTTGCTATGAAAATTTAAACGGACATCTTAGCTTCAACATCTAAAAATCATATATTAAGAGAAAAAAAGCAACCTTATAAATTCTAATGATGTTGTCAATAAAAAATATAATAAAACACCTTTTTAATTTTGTCAAAAAAATAAAATCTAATTCAATTAAACTGAATATTTCGATTAAATGGTTTTTGTAAGATATCTATAGAGACAACGATTTGACTGTCGAGTTTAAGGAGAGGAAACTGAAAAAAAAATTTTGAGGTATACCAAGAGAATAAGGTGCAGGTACCGCAAAATAATAATAATGGAAAGTAATACAATTGGAACATAGAACAACCCGTAGAAGAAAATAAAACAAATGGAAGTAAACTAGCGAATAAAGAAAAACCCATCAAAACAGTAAAACATATCACAAAATCAAGCCTAGATGATATGATCTAAAGCCAAAAAAAAAAGTGAGACCATCAACTATAAACAACGATAAACCATTCACACAGAAAGAAGGAACCCAAATTGAGCAGGATTTAACACAGAAACGATCATAACAGGTGTCTCGGTGATGCTCTAGGTATACTGCGTCTAGCAAATTTTTTTTAACAAGCCATCTGCATGGTATCTGGTTTATTGTAAGAAAAGAGGGGACTCATTTTGTGTATAAATAGGTCAGCTTATTTGACGAAAAGTTAGTGAAGTCTGAGTGCGAAGGAGTAGGCAGATTGAGACCTAAGCACTTAGACTTCCCAAGTTAGTTAGTCAAGGTGTTTGGGAGTAGGCAGATTGGGACCCCAGCACTTAGACCCCTCAAGTTAGTTCCGTCGGTGAGGCTACCGTCTACAAAATGAGTTCTCTAGAGAAGATGTGCACGTAAGATTATTATTTGTATTTAATTTAACCTGTAAATAGGACTTGCTAATAGTTCGGATGTAATACTATGTCCATTTTATTAATTATGCTTGTTTATCTGTACTCGTAACTTATCGCTAAGAATGTTTCATAGTTTTGGACTTAGTACTTCAACCCATTTCTTTTGTGTTATTAGTCGTAACTTGTCTTCCACAATTGTCTAAGTGTCCACATGGTTTTTGTTTATAAATAATGTTTGAACAATATATATGTTATGTTAGTTGAACTTGACTTTCAATCAAAACCTTTCGCAACAGCTAAGTAAGTAAACCTCACGTACTTTTTTTTATTATATGGCCCAAGCCCGCTTCGTTACAATATCGATACATCTATATTTTTAGAATTCCGTATCGAAACAAATTCTCGGCGTACGTGAAACTAGTAAAACCAGATAAGAATGGAAATAAACAGAGGATTAAAGCCGATAAGATGGAGCAGTGGTTGGTTCGAATCCCCCTGGTGACCATTCGTTGTTGGGAACCTAATTAACGACGCTCTCCTCCGAATACAGGCATAGGAGGTAGGGTAACAAGATCTTACACATTACACTCTACACATAGTGCAGTATGCAGGTATAAAGGGCGCACCAACTTCGTAACCCGCAGATACGGGGCGGGTTGTGCATTGCACGCGTAGAGCCTCATAGGTAACGCACCAACCTGCAAAGATTTGAAGCACTGACTTTACGCGTCAATTGATGCGGACCCGCTTAGATTTAGTCACAATGGCGTGAATTCTTAGAAATTTAATTTCTAAATGAAGACGAGAATAGTGCCGAATAAACAAGGAAGGAGAATGAAAGCAAAGAAGATGGATACAGAACCGGAAATCACATAGTTAGTAAACTACTTCAGAACCATGAGAAAATTAATAACTCTAAGGGCTACATTAGAAAAACTTGTGATATGTAAAAAAACATGAAAATCGAAACCTGTACATACAATACCAATAAAAAAAACATCTGAAATGTTAAGAATAGAGAAGGTATCTAGTTCATAAATATATATTACGTATTACTTATTGTTAATCACGTAAGAAATATTTTTTCCCTAATGAGTTTGTAAGTTGCATTAACCAGATGGCATTTGATTATTTTGAGGAGGTAAGCTGCAATTTCTTAATTGGTTATTAAGCCAGGATTTACGTTCCTAGGGACGTAACAACTACGTACCTTCAAACCCAAGCATCGCTTATATTTTTGATAAACTAATTTAGTGAGAATCTCAGACCAATAATAACAGAAGGGGCAGCATTCCCAAAGGATGTTGAGGCCAGAGTAACTCTAGCAAGTTAGGATTGCGAGTAAGTGGGAGATTGTTTCCATCATGTAGTGTTGTCCATAACACACACGGTTTAGCGAATGCCGTTTACTCTTTTATCCTTATCTATGTTTGCTTGTATACACACCGTTCTGGCTTCATTTTCAGATGTAAATAAAGGTATTTCCTTAGATATATCACTGGTCTGAAGTGAAATTTAATGTTAAATTATTATATCAAGAAATATTTAAATTAATGTCAATTTATATTAGCAGTAAAAAAATATTTTACATGCCGTGGGAAGTAAGTGGTTTGCCCTATCTTATGTAGGTCTTTGCTACACTCGGACGGAAGTTTTCCATCTCACTTATTATAAATCAACTAATAAATTACCTTTAATAATTGTTTCAAGATTTAGGTGCTATTTAACAAGGCATAATAATAATAATAATAATAATAAAAGCTCGAACTCGCTTACGAATCTATCACCCAGTTTAAAATTCTTTTTGAATAAAAATATAAAACAGGGATGTTACAAACTGACGGTGCATATTTTAAAAATTCGCTCACTATTTTATAGTATCGAGAGAGTTTATATCTGCCGCTTACAAGTTTCAAGTTGAACATTCTCTAAATATATAAAGGTCTCGGTTATGAACCGGTGGGGTAGTGGTGAAAATCCTTAAATCCATAAATGCGATAAATATTTGAGTATCTGCAGTGTGTACTTTTGGGAACAGAAAACTGAAGCGAAAATAAACTACTGAAATTTTAATGATAAAGTGTAAGAGTCAGAGCAGGTATAAACCGTATTAATTTGCTTGAGCAGGTGCTTTCGCCGCTGTTTTATTACACCTCCAGTTGCTGCCCTTCCAGCCTTCTTATTACCTGAGTAATTTCGCTATTTTGCACTTTTATTGCAACGTCATTCGAGTGTTTTATACGATATCTTCGAATATTTACACCTTTTTTTAATGAAAACATCATTTAATTCCGATGAAATTCTATTATTTAAAACATCTAGAAATTCGAACGTTAAACAAAAATTGGCGTACTTAGACGAGTTAAAGTTTATGAAATTTACTAAGTTGAGACATTAGTAAAATTAAACTTTAAGCCAGCAATTTACTTTGACACCTGGTTACTAGAGTTTCCAGAAAGTTCTGTAAATGGCCTCATTTTATATTTTAATTTTAACATTTTTAACGGTAGATGTCTCACATGTTTGGAAGATAACAGAAATCTCCAACTTTAAACTTACATTAAAATTAAAAATTACAATTTTAGGAAAGTACTTACGTAACTGCGAATGGTTCTAACGTCAGGGTACACATTTTGTATTACCTGAAATTAAAAACAAAGGATTAATATTTTCGTATAACCATTTGATAAAGTTATTTTAAACAACTGAACATCAAAAGGTACATTGGGAACTTTGTTTGGTTATATGTTATATGTTTATTCAAGTTCAGAGGACTCCATCCTCGAGTAATAACGCCATCAATATAAATATATTGTTTTAATGACTTGCTATATTTTTCGGTATTTAATGTAGTGCAACTTTTCCATAGCTTACGTAACAATATGTTTGGGAAAATCATTTAATAGTTATTTATGTATCAAGCGCGTAAGGAAAGCGATTTTAGCCCGCAGCGTGAATATTATAACCCGAGGCTTATTACGCCTGTGGTCATACAATATTTTTTGCATGGACGGAGATTTTATTTAAATTTTTTGATTTATAATAAAAATTTTCTAATAGCATTTTTAAAAATGTCAAATTGACGCATTCACGGCAAGAGTGATTTTATAAAAATTGTTTTGTAACTAGGGTAATCTACTTAGTTTTGTGATATTTTAAATTAATTTATCGAGGGCGTAAAGTGCGCCCGCGGTCTACAATAATTAACTTTACGCCCTTCTTCGCGGACGTAAATTAGTCACTTTCCGCCCGGGAGTGCAAAAAAATATTATTTTATTGGAGCATTTATCAGGTATCTAAAGGTTAACGGTTTCCAAAATCCATGGAAACTAAAACTAAAAAGCTGACTTGATTGCGCTCAACGTTAGCATGCTTGCATTTTTTATTAATTAACGCAAATTTACAAACTGCTCCAAAGAGCTAGAAGTAAATGGGATGGTTGTTACATTTTGAGAGGAGAATCTAGATTAATTACTGTATTTTAGTTATCGTCGGTTGACCATCGTCGTCTCAGTCGCCTTCTGGCCTCAGGGGGTCTCTCAGCTGACTAACTTGTTCATTTGGGTGTCCTGCAAGTCTATCTAAGTAGTTGGTGGTAAGTCTGTGGATTTCTACCAATGGAATACCTGAGTCATCGTGCAATGCTTTATTGCTGACATACCATGGAGCATCTAATATCATCCTTAGTGCCGATTTGCACAAAGCTTTTGTTAAATTAACGAATGATCAAAGTTAACAGAAGAGCATCCTTTTTGGTTTACTAATGTGTTAGTTGCCATATGCATTCGAATTTTGATTCGATTTAGGTCACTTTGACGTATAACTAATTTGACGAAGCTGTTAAATCATGTTTATGCAACCCACCCTTAGGGATTTGGATTGGACTCTCTGTAGTACTTTTGTATTTGAAGGCTTTGCGCATCCCTACAACTGGACTCCATATGTCAGATTGGTTTTATTATGGATTTATACAGTAGGTTTTCTGTTGTGAGCTTCGACTTGCGACCGCGGAGCCAATGCATTTGTTTCAGCTTCATGTTGATTTGTGTTTTCTTCGCTGTTATATGTGGTCTCCAAGTTAGTTTTTGTCCGATGTCTGTCTTAAGTATTTTACTTGGTTTGCACACGTCAGGCATGAAGCCAGTCTTGAAGGTGGATTTGTAGGTTTTCGGTGGCAATTTGTGGATCTTTATCTACAGCGACGATTGCTGCGTCTTCAGAAAATGTGGCGTTTGTGATAGGGGCATCGGCGTGAAGATGAGGTAAAGAAGACGACCCAAAACACTTCCTTGGGGTACACCTGACTTGGGTGGTAAGTGGTTGTTTCTATGCTTGATCTGGAAGTAGCGGTCACTGAAATAAGATTTAAGTAGAATGTAACGACTATTGAATATTCAGATGGGCAGCTGTACATAGTTTCGTTTCTTCTAGGGTTGTGAGAATTACACTTACGATTCGATGGCTTTGTTGAATTGTGGAGTGGTGCTCGTGAAAACCAAATTGCTGCGAGTGTATTATTTCATCCAAGTAAGCCTTTTTAGCAAGAGCCTTTTGAATATTTAGAAGACTTATCGGCACATAAGATGTCACATTACTTGATGTTTTACCTGGTTTAAGAATATAATTTGGGCGAATTTTCATGTTAGTGGGAAGTAGACTATTCTTAGCATACTGTTGTATATTGTAGCCAACATTATAAGAGCTTTCCTAGGCAATTCTTGAAGTACTGCGTTATAATCCGGGCGCCTTGTAGTTGTTGCATGTTGTTATCTCCTGTTTAACTTCTGGGAAGTAGGGATTCATCAAAAGCATAATTTTTATTATTCGCTTCTGGTGTTGACGTGCTGAAGACTTCGGCAAGATACTCAGCAAAAATATTATCTTTTTCCTTTCCTGTTTTCGTCCAGGTATGGCCTTTTTCTTTAAAGGGGAATGTGAGTAATACATAGGTCTTTTAAACTTCTTGGTAGCCTACCAAATAGAATGGCCCCCTTTTGATAGGTTGGTGATGTCTTGCGTACGTTTTGCACAGCTGTTTTTAGTTGTCTTGTGAGGTTATTAAACTCAATTTTATCTACATCTGGCTCTCCTTTTTTCGGAAATTATTTTCTGATGAATAACGGAGTGTTACAAGTAGATTCCATTCCGGGGGTTCAGGCGGTGTAGATTTCCATGCCGCTTCTTGTATGACCTTAGTAAAATAGTCAACTGCGATGGCAATATCAGCAGCTTTTTGCTTTCTTTGTAAACCAAGTTCTCGGGATCGATTCCCAGATCCGATCATTAAGATTTTTAATGCGGAAATAGTTTGAAAATATGCCCTGTTTCGGATATGAGATTAAACTGTATCTCTCATGTCAATACAATGTTTGGTACGATAAAGATTCCTTCCAAGTGTGGAAATCCCTTGGATTTGGCAAAATTTTAGTCAAGTATTGCTAATAACCGTAGTAGTGGAGCTACATAAATAATAATAAATAAATAACAGACGTTTCATTTTACATTTACTGAATATCATCTTTTAACTTTTTCAACTAACATTTTAAACATTTAGTTTAATAATATAAATACACGTGGTAGCATGGTACCGTATAACGGGACAAAAACCGACCATCTATTATGTTATGTGCAATAGAAACATAAAATCAGAACAAGCAATAGCAGTTAGAAAACTGAATTCCACAAATATGGGCAGTGATCATCGACTAGTATTAGCGAAAATACGATTAGGTATAACACACAAAAACGCACAAAGACAAAGCAATCGAACAAAAGAAACTATTGACGAAGCCTTGCAAAAATAAGAAAGTGCTACAGAAACATTAGGAAATAAAACAATAGCTATTCCAAAAGGAATACCAGTTTACTAACAAAGTGAAGGAATTAGCTAAGGAAAAAAGAGTGGCATAATATGCAATATAACACAAGCAGAACGCCAGAGAGCTATGCAGAATACCGAGAAATACGTAACGAAACCAATAAGAAAATGACAAAAATAAAAGAAGACTATTGGGAGAAGTTCCCTGAGACTATTTAAAGTGATAATAAGAAACTGTAATGCTGATATGAAAGAACTAGTAGAAATAAATAGCATTGACACGGGGATATGGATGGATTTCTTTAATACTCTATACCAAGTAAATGAAGATGGAGAACAGAACGAAGGCAATCTAATGGAGAATTTTATAAGAATTGGGGAATAAAAGAAATAAAAAAGGACGAAATTGAGAGAATTATTAAAAAGCTTAAGAATAGGAAATCGCCAGGATGACTAAGAAAAATGTTACAGAAAATATTCACTAACAGCAAAATATCAAATAAATGGAGAATGGAAACAGTCATACCAATAGTTCAGAAAGGAGACAGGAAAATACCCAACAACTACCGTGGAATAACACTACTAGATACTACGTTAAACCTAACCACAAAAATAATAACAGGGATTCAGAAGAGGAAGATCTTGTGTTACAGTAGAAATCACTCGCTTGCTCCTGTTGGTTGGAAGAAAACATCTGTTGTGCACCTGTTAGCTCAACATCACGATTTTGAGGAATTCGTAATTCGTTAATCCGAAGAAATTATTCTACCCTGTGATTTAGAAGATACCTAATTAGCCTGGAATTTTCCTGATCTGCAGTTCGTTATCTACACGTTTTAAGACCCCATGTTAAGAGGTTTAAGGTCAGATAAACTAGATTTGATTTTGACGTTATCTCAGTATATTAGTTAAATTTAAAGACATTCAAACATTTTAGTAAGTTGTGTTATTAGAAATTTGATTAGAAGCATTTATTAGAAATATTTACAGTAATTAATTTGCATTGCAATTTAAAGTGTTAGTAAAACTTTCAATCGTCATTTAGTAAATCGTACTCCGGTGCGAGTGATTAGCTTTGTAGTTTGCAGTCTCGGCAACGTGAATTTATACACTGTAAATTTGATTTTGTAAAGGAATATTCAAATTATCGTGTTTCAACTTAGTCTAATTATTTCTTTCAATTTATATATTATATCGTAATTGAATTTTGGTACCGACCGGTTTTGCAAGATATTATTATTTATGTACTATGGATTATTGTTATCTATAATCGCAGGTCACGACGAACTGAGCTCAATTCTGCGTATGCGTATTTAATAATTTAGTTTAAGAATCCTTGCGAACCCTCCGAGGGTCTACGTTCTCGTTTAATTACGAACTTAGCCATTTTGAACGATAGAGTCTACGTTCGTTTAATTACTTACGATTTGGGGTTAATTTAAACCTTACATTTTTCTTTCGTTTAGTTACGATATTGTCTTTGAACATTCCCTATAGCTTTTTTGTGTTTAATTAGATTTTGTAGTTTGAAACATTTAGGCGATCTAGTAATTTCTTTATTGGTTTGTTTGAACGATAACTTTTTCAATTTCAATTTTGTATATGTGTCATTTTGCTTATGAGTTAATATATCCTATTTCGTTAATTACAAAGCCTTGTGTTTTATTATCAAGTCAATTGACTTTGGAGGTCTATTCTTCAGGAGGTTCGACTGAAGACGTTACGTTATAAAGGACCTGGCGCCCAAGAAACATCGTTAGTTTAGGTATTTAGTGAGCACTACTATTTTCTTTTGGGAACCTCACGCCCACGCAACAGAGTAGCGGGTTTATTTAGTGTTATCACCTCCGGATAACAATTGATATACTTCACCTAGTGCTGGTAGCACTTGGATAGATAGCAGCAAACACAAAAGCAAACAAATGCTAGAAACGGAAGAGATGAGAACGTTACTAAGAATATGTGGTAAAACAAAATGGGATCGAGTACGCAACGAAAACATAATACATCAGTGCCAAATTCAACTCATAAACGATTGGACCCAAAAACAGAGAAAAGAATGGGGCGAACAAATTTCCAGAATGGACGAAAATAGAATAATCAGGATCGCTAGAGATAAATCACCAATAGGAAAAAGATCCAGAGGCAGGCCGATGCGAAGATGGAGAGAACCTATATAATAAACTGGATAAAACAGACAGTTCGCTTAGAAATAAGTAAGAAGAAGTTCATTTTAATAAAACAAAAATTTTATGGTTCCTAATTTTTTTCTCCAAAGTAGTGTTGTGTAACTTACACAAAAATATCATTAAAAAGAAGTATAATGAAATGTACAGGAAAATATAGGTTGCTATTAAAAAAATTAATGGTGCCATTACACAAAAAAAAGATGTAGAAATAAGTCAAATCTATAAAAGAAAACAGTTTTTCAAAACAAAATTGATTGGCTCAAGTATGTTTCCCCAAAGTTAATACTTAAGATTTTATCGAATTTATTCCAAATCTAATGAATGCGGTGTATATTTCAAATTAGATAAAAGTAACTAACAAGTTTATCGATTATCTACGACCACGAAAGTGTTTCTAAACCGTGAGGTAAAAACAACACAAAAATCGGAATAGCAGTCAACGTAATTAGGACAAATGAAGCGACAGAGCAGGCCCTATGGTTCGAATATTTTTAAACACAACCTTGCCCAACGAATAAAGGTAGGAAGTATACAAAGAGAACCGCAATTAAAAATATTGCCGGTAATATATCTAGATTTGGGTTCGTGATTATACCAGTAATCCCTAGAAATTATACCTAATTTTGCCTTATCTTTAAAGCGCATTTAATTGCTTATTTAAATGTCTTTAATTTTGTACGTGTTGACAATCCTAATTTAAAACTAATAATTGAAATCTGAAAATTGAAATATTTATTTTTAAGTAGATAACAATTGAACCATGTTTTCTTCTTTTAAGGGCATCACATCAAATTTATGGAAATAAAAGATGAACATTTCATATTAGGACCAATCTATATAGTTTTTAAACAAAGAATTAATATTATTTTCCAAGTATAAGTTCTTGCTGGGGAACGCCACCTGTACGCTTATTTTCTGCATTTAAACTTAAACATGGCACTTGATCTTTACAGAGACATAATATAAGCAGTTTATTTTAATGCAGTGAGAAGTAATACCTAAGTTAAAATCGAACAAATGACAAGCAAAAGATATGTACGTATTTCCATCCTATTTAACCCATTACTCAAAAAAAAAATTCACGAGTACTTCTTAGATTAGCTGATTAATTATTTTTAAAATTAGAACATCGCCCTTTTTACTCTTCCATTAACAGTAACGGTACACAGTAAACTCAATTACAATTTTAATTTGTACTTCTTTAATTAATTCTTAAAATATTACTTCAGTTTCCAACAACTGTTTTATAAACTTCGCAGATGTTTAGATTGTCCCTTTCTGTATAATTCTCCCAAAAATCATTTTTCCTTCGTTGTATTTAACTGATATTTTTCATTCAAAATTAATCAAATTCATAAGCATATGCTATACATTTTGTGGTGGTTTGGATTATGAAGACCATCAGCTTATGTATTATGGAAAGATCAGGGTATAATAAAAAAAAGTTATTAAATATACAACTATACGAAATGGATCATAAAATCGGTAATATTACAATAACTATTGCTTGTAAATATGAAACAAACTAAACCGTACGCCGGGAAATATATGCGCCTTTAATAACGTACAACATAAAATAACGGCAGCAACAATAAAATATAAATTGCCTTTTGCTATCTTTCATTTTTGTATGGAAAAACTGTCAAGTAAAAGGAATACATTATATTTTAGTGCGAGCTCGGTCTGGTAATTCGCAACGATACCGTCTAGATCGCCAATGAGCTCGGCGTCCTTTATTACCGAAGCACGTTGGAGAAAATGCTTTTTAAAAGCGATACTTGTTTAGTGGGAACCTTGTTAAAAATGGTTTAAAACTCTCCTGCCTTTACCTTTTTATAGCTCAAGATAGGAAAAGCCGGCAGCAATTTCAATTTTATACCTCGCACCAAATTCACCGGATGAATTTGGATAATTGAACAATACGAAACAATGTACCGGTTTTCATATTGACTTGCGGCAATTTACTTCATGTACCTACAATGTTTACAATCGACAATACTGTTCTTGCTCTAAATTGCTTCATACAGTCGACGCAAATGGATCAGAAAAAGTTCAGGATTCTGAATAACCGATTGGCGGACGTTAAATTTCATAAACCAAGTTTATTTATTGGAAATTTGGCTCGAGAAATAAAACAGTCGCTACCGTGTTATGAGTACTACATAAATAACCAAGCTTAGAATAAACATATTTAAAAAATGGAAGTGTATACAAACATTAAAACTACGAAGGACTCATAGTGTTGAATATAGCAAGAATAAATAAAAGCAAGTACTAGAAAACAATCAGTTTGGAATCCAAGATCATATCTTTAGACTGCGACAAACTTAGTTAAAACAGCTATGAAATAAACATGATAATTAACAGAAATAAAACAAGAACGACAGTTATAAGTAGAAATTAAACCAAACACACAATTAACTAAATCGCCGGAGTGGCCGAGTAGCCAAGGCATTCAACTACAGAGCGGCCGGTCTCGGGGATCAAACCCGAGTCGGATGCTCGGCGGATGGCCTACCAAGTCATTGAAAATAATTGGGAACAGAAACACAGTAGTGGAGTAGGGAAGGTAGGCAGTTGTCGAAGGCGTGGTGCTTACCACATCACCTCGAACTCATAAAAGTGCGAGACAACCGGGTATAAGACCGACTTAGGAGGCCTGCAAGTGCCGTTACCTTTACCTTTACACAATTAAGTACAAGTTCAAAAATTGGAACAGCTAGAGAGTTTTTAATATTTGGAATTAGTAATACATCAACAGATCTCAACGCCATTAAACACCGATCCTTGTAGGTATATGCTCACATCGGCGATTTTAATGCTAAAATAGGCAAAAAGAAAGAAGAAGGTGAAGATGAAATAGGCGAATTTGGATTGGGAGAAAGAAAATATGCTTATCGATTTCTTGGAATAACCAATAGGCCATGAACACATCTAAAAAGAAACCGAACAGAAAGTGGACACGGATTAGTCCCAACGGCGAAACAAAGAACGAAATAGATTATATTACTTATTATATTGTCAGATACAAAAAAAAGGATGTATCTGAAATCATAGAACAGAGAGAGAGGAAGAACTGAAATAAATTTAAAAAATTGAGAGAATGAAATATCTAACCAAGCTACCTCCAAAAATATATAGAAACATACTGAAGGAAAAAGAAGAAGATTATAAGAAAAAATTAGAAATTAGGATCACAGAAAACGAATTAGACTTAAAGAACAAAAGCATAGATGAAGTTAACAACTTATTAAAAAGAGCAACGATTGAAAGTGGCCAAAAAGTAGCACAATTACAGAACAAAAATAAAAACAAGATATGAAGAAAAACGATAAACCTATTCGAAGAAAGAAGAAACTTGATAAAACAAAATAAACGCAATACGATACAACACGTAGAAACTACAAGAAGAGATTATGAAAATAATAGAATAATAATACCAGACGTGGATCCGGACGAGGATGTTAGCCGACAGGGCCCAAAGAGCAAATATTACGTATTAAATTATCAGATCAAGTTAGAAATAAAAACATTCGTCAAAAAACAAAATTAATTGATGTAGTAACCTTGTTAAAATGGAGATAGGCAGAAACCACACAATGAGGCAAACGGATAGCCTATGGAATAAAGAAGTACAAAACTGGAGACCATGGACAGGGAGACGAAGTGGAGGATGCCCACAAACTAGATGGACGGATGCTTTGAAAAGAGTGGCCGGATGACGGCGAACTGCAGCGAAAGATGGAGAAAGCTGAGGAAAGCCTATGTTCAACAATGGACAGAAAAGCACTAATATTGATTAATTTAATAAATCAGGATGGAAGAAGGATAAGTGAAAAAATAAGAGATTATTATTTACTGAGTTATTAAGCGATAGGAGTTGGAATTACCTTGTCAAGAACTTCCAAGAACATTAAGAAACAATACCAGCACCAAACGTTAGGACACAGAAGACGGTGGCAAAGAAGGCTCAGAACAAAGTTGGCGTACTTCAGCGAAATACACTGAAGAAAAATCGTCTAATGCATGCATGATGCACTTGCCACGCGCAGTTGATATAAAGTATTAATCAGGGTCATTGTACGAGTAAAGATAAAGGCATCCAAGAATGCAAAATATGCAGCGAATGACCGCTAAAACTGAAACATGACACTGTACAACTGGGAACCTGAGGAAACAGCATTTTCTGGAATGCGCAAATTAGCACGTTCAAGAAATACAATATCTCGCAGTTGCACAGAGTACTGACTCGATAAATCGATAAGTGGGGCTGACTTCATGTATATAAGGAACAGCTCAAATAGCATTCGATCATGGTTAGTTTGCACCATCATTGAAGAAGTTGCATCTCCAAGAAGTCAGGTCCTACGAGACGATCTCTCCTCCGATTTTTATGTAAGATCATTTTTGTATTTAATTTAATCTAACACTTGCTAATAATTTGTCTCATTCTATTAACTGTGATGATTATATGTAAGTACTTGGAACTCGCCTCTAAAATTGTCCAAGTGTTTGCTTGTAACTTTAACTTTAAATAATTAACAAAACGTTTTCCGAATTGGGACCGTGTCATTGTTGAAACAAAATAACTCGTTTCGTCCACTTTTTTAAGGGGCTTCTTCAGGAGGAAAGGGAGCACTAATAGACAACGGTAACTCAACGTGTTAACCACGCCAGAGGCGAAACTCTTTTGGCAAGAGGCAGAAGGGTAACGGTAACTCAACTTGTCAACCAAGCCAGAGGCGAAATCCTTCAGAATTCTATCTAAATTTAATTAACTTATTTTTATTAACTTTTAACATTATTGGTCAAACCCACTACGTTACATTTGGTGGAAGTGCCAGATGAGTAACCAACTAATACATCTTATGAAACTAAACAGCACAGAAATAAAGTTTATACGGAAGAGACTTGTTACTTGAAATCTGGTCTTCTCTCACACTCAGCTGTTGCTGAACATCATCTCGAAACTGGCCATAAGATCTTGTTAGAAAAATCTTCGATCATCGCCAGTGCCCCTTACTTTTTCAACAGAAAAATCCGTGAGGCCATTGAAATCATCAAGACCCCTAACAACTTGGATAGTGACACTGGTTATCACATATCAGACATATGGAGTTCTTTAATACCTACTGGCTCCGTCCCCGTCGCTTCTAACCAATCATCGTCTTCATCCGTTACGCTTGACCGAGCACAGTCGGTGGTCGAGCTGCGTGGCCAATTGCATTCCTATTCTTGCACACGCGTAGCATTCGGGAGGTAGCGAGTTCGAACCCCATTGCCACTGCCTTGAATCGGGTTTTTGGGTGGTTTTCCCGATTCAACAGAGTTAACCACCTCTGAGGTAAATACCGGGGCAGGTAATTTTCCACCTATAAGGTCTTTATCCTAGTTTATCCACATCCTAGTTTAACCTATCCTTACATAACCGTTCTCCGTGGCTGAAGAGGAGTTCTGCCCTCCTAAAAGCGGCCCGACACCTGATCTCTCCGGGGTGGAATGAAATAACGTTGAATTTCCTTTTTTTCCTCAGAAGGGTTTCGCCTCTGGCTTGGTTGACAAGTTGAGTTACCGTTCCCTTCTTTCTCTTGCTACAAGAGTTTCCTCTCTGGCGTGGTCGACACGTTGGATTTTTAGCAAATCGTACGCTTCTCCGTGCTTCAGAGGGCACCTTAAACCGGTGATCCCGGTTATCATACTCACACCTTTGATAACCGTTAACCTCGTAACACCGCGTGCTATCTTCTTCACCTCGTCGATGGGTAAGGTTAGCCTCCTGCCCAGCATACATGCGAAGAGGGTTCACAGTACTCATATCTATAAGTTTTTAACAGGCGATTGGCCTAGGCCTCGGCCATAAGAGGAAGAAGAAGGAAGAAAAATTGATTTTTAATTTGAGGAACGCAATCATCTCAAAGAATTAGCCCAGGAATACCTATTCGGTAGTAATCAAGTCAATTACATCAAATTTGACCCACCGCTGTACTCAGACTCCCATTTCTTTATTTATAGTATCAACAGCTTCTAAAAATTGTCTTTCAAATTACTTGCATACACTTTTTGCTTTAGGTATACCAACAAAAGAATATTTAAATTGATTTATTAAAGTCAAATTATTGTTAAACCAATTTCCAACTCTAATTTTAGAATATATGATAAAAAACAGTTTTCTTCTAAATACTAAATTTTCCTCTTTTAATTTGGCAAAAAGAAAATCAAATCAGTCAAAATTTATTTATTTTTTCCAAAAATAAGGACCGAATATTTTATGAAGAGTCATACCACACCATACATAATACCTTTTTAACTGATTGATTACTGATTACAGTATTAGAATTTAGATTTTTAAGCACAGTATCTGCAATATTGTGAAAAAACTTTCTAGAGATCGCTTTACTGCCTTTGATTTTTCTGCACAACTTTAAGAACTACGAACTCATACAATCATCATTTATGTATGAAAGTATAGGGTACCCGGTATCCGGGGATACACTGCATAAATAACGACGACTATTAATTCTTATCTTTTACCGAATCTTACTCGGCATCATTAATAATTATTATCACTTCATGAAATACAAAATAACTTCTATTAAACCATAGAAATACTCATTCTTAAAGTTACATTCATAAAACAACTTTCTAAAACACAAACCCAAGAAATGTGTAAATTTACAATAAACATTATCTTGCAGGTTTTCAGAAGTTAACCCATCCTTTTGCGTGTGAGGAACGTAAATAAAGAGGTAAAGCAACCCATAATGAAATAAAGTCTGTAAATTGCCAATATAAAGTAGATGAACTGAAGCTGGAGATAGACATTATTCATGAGATCATGAGATACGAGCATAGGGTAAAAAATATGCACTGCATGAAAAAAGATCTACACACAAACAAGGTAAAAAGATGAAAGTCTAAGTAACTCGAAAGCTCCTGGGTTCATAAACCTTTCACTTTAACAACCAGGCCCAAATCTGCTTAAAAAAATGTATATTTTAATACGATTCAGGTAATCAATTCATACATTATAATCTAGCATGTAGAACGTAGTAATCCTGTAACTCAAGTGGTCGAAATACGTATTCGATTTTAATATACTGTCGTGATTTTATGGAGTTAAACAAATCGTTCATTGGATCAGATCATAGGCTCCTTTTCAGGCTTAATTTCTTCAATGTGAATCAAACTCGCAAGCCTTAAGGATTAAAAATCAACAGAAGAAAATTGTAATTATTGACATTAACTTAGTGCATTGCCATTCATTATACCAAAGTTAACCCAAATGGTAGTAACTGCTGCTTCACATTCTTTGCTAAAATATTGAACTTTGAATTAATTCAGTAAAATATGAAACCACAATAAATGTCTATCAAGGCAAGGTGGCCGTCGGCACGTGGTGAATACGACTGTTTGTGCCTGAACTATTGTTCATGTAAATCGGCGACTAGCGGGTTAAGCAGCACACCTCCCATGTAAAGATTTAAAACAAATATTGACTGATTGAATTCAAGCTGATTGACTGACCATACAAGGGAGACACACTGCTTAATTCGGTAGCCGTCAATTTAAATAACAATACACTACAACTGATAGAGTGCGAATTGAAGCTGGTGGAGCGAAATGTAAGTTCAAAAATGGTCATCTCTACCTGCTACAGTTTATCAAATGGATGACACTCAACATTGAATGGCAATATAGAAGAAGGTGAGAAAAAGCAATAATAAAAATATCAAACAATTTCTCCTGCAAAGTGCGCTTTTTATGTGAATTCTTTAAATTAAATAAAATAATAATTATTCTTAAAAAAGCGTACTTAAAAGTGAAAATGGCTGTGAAAAACCTCGCATACAATGTTTTGGGATAGAACAGAATACCCAATAAATTAAGCTTTAAACAAAACTAACTTTCAATATCCCTTTAATTCGAGCAACAACCTTAAGATTTTTCAGGAAATTCCTTTAAAACCTTTCAACAAAATTAATTTCCTCAACTTTCTGGATTTTCCGAACCTCCAAATCGACTACATTCCTTTTCAAGTAAATTTACTTAATATTCACATTCCCCTCTGGCATTTGTTTTTACGAACAATAACAAAACCGCATTAATTTTCTACGTTGGAATCGATAGAAGTCATTTAAATTTTAAAAATTACATCGTGATGAGATGCAAGTTATCTTATAATAGCCGCCCATCAGTAATATTAAAGCACCTAAAAATCAATTTCTTATGTAAATACTTAACTTTGATCGTTCATGTCTTTTTATTGGTGTTACGTTACCGAAGGGATTCAAAGTATTTGAATATATCTAAGTTTTAATTAATTTTGATATTATGTTATCGATGTTTTATTCATTTTTGTTTGCTCAACATAAATATTAGAAAATTTTGTTCTTTTTAATACATCTCAATATTGAAGCAGTTTTTAAAGTTTTATATAAATTAATTTTTTGTAAAAGTAAACTTTCGCAGATTTTTATTAACCCATAAAATGTAATATTTAAAGTTAACAAGAATATGATTGCTATTGTTTTGGAGTTTTATAAATATCCCTTTTTTAAACTTTATTTATCAAATGTATAACAAGTAAGAACAAATTAATAAAGCAACCTTAATTAGAATTAGGAAATATGAAAGCAACATTAAACAGCTACTAGCAAAGGCAAATAAAAATGGCTCTGTTTACTCAAACAGCTTAAGTGAATGGGCTAGAAACTTTTCTATGGGACCAGAAAACTGATGTATGATTAAGAAGCACACTGTATAGTCTAAGTAAGTTTTAAATGACAGTTGAAGGGGTTTTTGTTTCCCCGCCCTACGCCGTCGACATCCACGCCGTGGTCCATTTGCAAAGACAACGTGTCCAGCTCTGACTCGTGAAATTTGCCATGCGTTATATCTTGTTGTAACTAAATCTAAAACTGCATAGGGCGGAGAAACAAAGATCCGTTCAACCGCCATTTAAAACTTACTTAGACTATACTCAATTTATTTGCGTGCGGAATGGCTAATAGCAGGTTTTGATCATCACAGTAGATCTATTGCATTAACTTAGCTGCCACAGTATTGGTCAAGCAATTATATTTACAGCTACGCTATACTCTAAAAAGTTATTTAAACTTAAAAATATGTAAAACAATCACACACCTCACTCAAACAACAACAGTAAGGGGAGGGACAGCTGTAATAAATAACAGAAAATATTCAACATTATTAAAGAAGTCATTTTTTAAAATCCAATATAAGATGCAAGCAAGCAACAGCTATAAAATTCTCAATAATGCCAAGAATTTAACAATAACCGCAAACTCTGCAGAAAGGTTTCCTCAAACTTTTTCAGGCATTAATCGGAGATGACCTCAATACAAAACTTATTGGGGTTCTAAACGTACCACCACTAAAGCAAAGCAATTCGAAAAATGAAATCTAACTGCTAATCTTCGGGTAATGCAACATATTCGGCTGCAAACAAGAGAAACATACAACATCCTAATGAACAGGAAACATGCAGCAACTCATGTGTATATTATTTTAACGAGAAACAAACCAACCATCACCGTAAAACAAGTGCCTTCAGTGGCTAATAAAATGGATGTTGTCTTGTGGAGTAACTAACATATCCACGTTAAAGGAGTGAAGTGGAACCAGTAAAAAGAAATACGAAACAGCGAAGAACCACCCACAAACAATGCCAACAGGCTTTTGCTAGTTTTTCCTAGAGAATACAATGCACTTAAATACACTAACTCAACCGCTTAGAAGAGAAATTTGAGAAATTAAAAATGAGATATTTGGAGACTTCTTTAAAAAAAAAAAGTGGAAGATATACAGATTATTATTTATGGAGAGTCACAGGAGTTTTAATGAGCTTTAGACACAAGTATCACCTATTAAATGTAAGAAAAGTGGTTCAGCTAAAGACAAGAATTAGTAGGCATGGATGTAGCCCATATGTACCCGTACAAAGGAAGGTACCGGAAGCGATGATGATTCTGGAAACACATCTTATTGCCCAATCTTGCTGCTGCAAACCCATACTTGAAGAATAAACCATAATCCCATATCATTTCAATATTTGATCCGTAATACACCTGAACATTGTTCAAGCGTTCGATAAGAAGTAACATGAAGGATTGCAACATAAGATAGAAAGAAAAAAGTTTGCCCAAACAATACAACCAACTTTAGAAATCTTACATCTTGAATAGGTCCTTCTAAATGAATCCAGGTATTCTGAATTAAAGGAAAGATACTCAGTGACATAAAAACTGCAACACCTAGAAGGGGTAGGAATTTTTTACCAAATTTGGCAGGAACATTGGACTAGTCCAAGGTTATAGTTGATCAAAATTTGAAAGCCAACCATCAAGTAGTTGTGGCATTTTCAATTTTTTGTGTCTTTTTTTAGAGGTGGTGATAAACAAGTATTTATCGAATCATTTTTTAAATCCTTTCCACTTTTTCGGTTCCTATTCTTTAGTTGAAAGTGTTTCAAGTGTCTGATTATGCCTAGAGTAAGGAGACGTCAAGTTTATCAGCAGTTGAGCGAATTTGACAGAGGGCGAATTGTTGGTTTACGGAAAGCAGATTCTTCGTTCAGAGCAATCGCCAACCGTTTAGGTCGACATCAATCGACAATAATGCGAGCTTATCAAGCGTGGTCTGAAAATGCCGTTGAACGCCGGAGAAGAGGCACTGGGACCCAAAGAAGACCCAAGGAATGTCAAGATCGCCGCTTAAGACTAATGGCATTGAGAGATCAATAACTGATCAATGGTTAGGTGAAGAAGGTCGTCCTATAGGTTTGCGAACAGTTTATCGCCGGATAAGGACCTTTGGCTTGCTGTCTTACCGTCCACATTTTGTGCTACCCCTCACTACTCTACATCGCCAGCAACCTTTGGACTGGTGTACGGCAAAACTTCAATGGAACCTTGAGTGGCATCGAGTTGTCTTTAGTGACGAATCGCGATTTTGTCTGGGAATGCATGATGGTCGGATGAGGGTTAGACGAAGATGTGGAGAAAGGTGCAATCCTGATTTTTCAGTTGAGAGGCCTGTTCATCGGACTGTGGGGTTGATGGTGTGGGGTGCTATTGCTTACGGCAGTAGGTCACCCTTACTCTTCATTCGGGGCAGTAGGACCGCCCGGCGCTACATCGACGAAGTGGTAGAACCAAATGTTCTTCCATACCTCCGGAGGCTGGAAGACAACAAGATAATGCACGGCCCCATGTAGCAAGGGTTTCTCTTAACTTCTTTTAAGAGGCCAATGTCAATCTTTTGCCTTGGCCGCCGAGATCTCCCGATCTGTCGCCCATTGAGCACGTGTGGGACATGATGGACAGAAGATTGAGAAATCTACCGATCCCACCGTTGACATTGGAAGCTCTACGGCATCAAGTATAGGTTGCAGGGATGCCATACCCCAAGAAGACATTGATCACTTGCTGGAATCGATGCCAAGGCGGGTAAATGAGTGTGTAACGAAACAGGGGCGGACCAACACATTATTTAAAAAAAATCCAAAAAGATACCGTGTTTTCTTTGCCAAATTTTAATCAATTATAACCTTAGACTAGTCCAATGTTCCTGCCAAATTTGGTCAAAAAATTCCCACCCCTTCTAGGCAACGTAAATTGTAATTGTTTTACAGCTATACGCTATTGTTTTCATCTTCGACGAGTACAAATTACAAAAATCAGTTGTTCCATGGCAAACCTAGACAACTTTCAATCGTATTTTTTTTCGAGAATTTTCTTATGTAAGACCCATACCTATTAGTTTACATGGTTATAAAGAGAATAAAGAGTACTATCAGAATGACCGAATAAAAGCATAGTGTGCAATTTGAAAAAAAAAGTTGAATATCGCTGCCATAATATGAGTACAGATTTTCTAACATTTTCTTTCCCCATCTTATAGAGAATTTCCTCCCATTTACGAATATATATAGTTTATTATAGTTATTTTTAAAAATAACAAAGTTATAGGCCTGGGGAGTCATGTCTGAGACACCCTGTATATTCAGAATGTGTTGTAGGTCTCTTTCTGATCCTACTATGACATTTGAACCATTTCTATTTTCCACCTTGCTACCTTATATTTATTGATCTTTTTGCCTTCTTTAACTACCTCCATCCATAATTAGTGCAAAGAGTAGCGGACTCAGGACGCTGCCCTGTCGTAATCCTCTCGTTGTTTCAATTTCTGTTGACTCCACATTATTTCTTATTCTCACTAAATTTGTTGACTTGTTGTATTATATTTTAATAATCACTATCTCTGTTGTTCCGATTCCTCTGTTTTCTAATACTTTTCATTTATCTTCCCGCCTAATTCTGTCGAAAACTTTTCCAGATCTATTTATAAAGCATAGGCGTCCCAAGATATTGTCTTGTATTCTCCTTCCATTTCTGAATCCACATTAGCTGTCTTCTATTGTGACTTCTAATTTGTTTCTTAATCTTTTTTTCCATATTCTTGCCCAAACCTTTTCTATTATACTTATGTAGTAGTGTTGTTACCCTCTCTACTGTCGCCCTTTTTATACAACAAGGAGGATAATACTAGAAACGTTAAACATTTTACAGTTATCATCAGGATTCAAACCTAATGTTATTCGCTCAACTTAATGGGTAGTTCTTGAAGGTTCATTAAATTTATTGAACTTGACAAATTCTATTATGCTATATAAAATATAAAATAAAAATAAATTTAAAAAATATTCCCCCGTCATCTAAACACCACATATTCTAACATAAAATTGTAGTTTAAACTCTGGGGTGGAAATTTAAATATCTGCGTTCCAATAGAAACATAAGTTACGCACTCTAAAGATGTTCGTTTATTAATAATAAATTTTAAGCGCCTAAAAATCAACCTCGTATGCGAATACTTGGCTTTGATCTTCCCTTTACTCCCATGAGAATACCAAGAGGAATTTCTACTTATAAGGCTAACACACGCTCCTTAGATCTCCTGAAGCTTCACGTTACTTTACAATTATTAATTAATCTCCTGTATTTTAAACATCCACGACCCTATTCGGTCTATTTTTGCGAATACTCATCAGCAAATCAATTTTGCGATTTCATTTATTTGCTTTCGGTTTAATTTCCTGTCACATTTTAGGTTCCCCGAAAATCCGGAAACTTATTTTATATATAAATTGTAAACGGTTTAACTACTGCAATCATTTAATGAATGTGCGCGACATGAACACTATTTAGTTGTATTTGACTTCTCTAACAGTCTTCCGCTACATTCGACACGTTTAACAGGTGAACTTTTGCCATAAAACTTTATTTAAGATATTCAACAGCAATTCCTATTTGCAAATTGCAGGGGAACCTGTGTAATTAAATTAGAATTTAAAAAAGTAAATACGTAGAGCAACACGATGGAATGTCATTGTCTGGAAAAACATACACGGTCCGGAGTAAATTGAAATGACGATCGTAATCTCGAAAGTGCATTTTAAACCCGCAGCTTGAATTCACTTTACATTCAAAGGTAAACGTGCATGAAAATGACGTTAAATCAGTTGTGGAACTATAAAAGCTGTACGTCTTTCAAGACCGTTTATAGCTTTTAATTTAAATAAGGACGAATCGTAACAATTAAGTACGGGTAATCTTCTTGCACTTTTGTTCGTTTATTGAAGGAAAACTTTAGATGAACTCTTGAAAATATATTCAAAGTTTGTATGCGAAATGAAAAAATAAGAAACATCGTTGCTCAAACACTGAAGCTACAAATACCAAGAAATTCATTCTTCTTTATTTATTATTTGAGCTATTTATAACTTTTTCTAAACAGGGGTTGATCAAGATTTGTGTATATTTCTTTTATAATATTTAGTTCATTAATTTATTAGGTGCAGCCTGGGTAGCTCAGTCAGGTAAGTCGGCTGACACGGGTTCGATTCCAACGGTTTCCATAGTATTAAGGAGCCGATTTGGGTCGAATTAGTAGTTAAGGCTTATATTTGTTATTCCTAATCCAAAATCATATAATTGTAAAAGATATTTTTGTAAAAAATTAATCAAAGAATAAAACTTTCTTTAAAAATATTCACTTACAATACCACAAGTGGTCAAAGAATTGTCGGTTTTTTTTGCTGTAACATCACGAATGTTCCTTGTGCTTGTATATGAATATCACGAGTATGCAGCACGGGTAGTATTCGCAATCACAAGGCAGCAAGGAACATGAGTGATTTTACAGCAAAAAAATAATCTACTTAACTTGAACCACGAATGGTATTTGAGGGACTATTCAACGAAAAAAAATTATTTTCATCGAATCATTTTTCATAAATTAGTCCACATTCAAGCTTGTTTACATGAAAATTGTTCTCTGTGGGATATAACTAGCAATAAACACTAGTGAAATTGTATCGACAATTTTCGCTAGTGAAAATTGTCGATACAATTCGTTTTCATTGGCTCAAAAACGTCAAATCTTGCATTTTGGTTGGTCGATTTTTGACAGATGACATATGAGTTGAATAGTCTCGGAATTTTTTATATTAAATAGTATATTACTTTTGCGAGCGGATTGTGATGGTAATTAGTAGAGACTGGATCTAGTAAAAATTTAGTAAAATCATATCAGTAAAGCGGTAAAGTAGGTAGCAATTTTAAAGAGTTGTTTACTATTGCCGCTCTCTAGAAATTATAGCAGTGTTTTCTAAAAAAGAATGACACAGTTCAGCAATCATTACGGTGCAATATATTTACAATAGACGTGGCCAAGCTTTCGTTGAGTCACAAATCATTTGTTGTTGAAGAAACATAACGGTACAGGTGGGAGCAACCTTATTTACAAATATTTAGAATGCTTATGGATTTAACTAAATTTACCTATTTGGATGACTCATCACCTAAAATTCTGTTTCTAGTAATTAGGTAATTACTTAAAGAAGATGATATTATTGCCCACGTGAACGGCGGCCATTACAGCCAGTAGAAAACTGTACTTTTTCTATGTCTATATTCAATATTGTCTATTTACTTTTTGATGCAATTTAATGACGTATAAAATCGCGAATTTATGCCAGCTGTCAACAATTTTTACAAATAAAAGAATCGCGATGCATGACGTACCAATAAATAGCTACTACTCGTGGATAATAATGCAACTGTTAAATCAAGAATTTGTAGCTTCGCGATTGGTAGAAAAGCTTGAGTATTGGAATATGCTGTTTCATGACTGGGTAAGCCTGTGAACTCACGTTTCTGAGTTGTACCACTTTTAAAACAAGGGTGTGATATATTGTGCAATAAACAATACAACTCTGCAGTTGTGAACTAAAATGGAAGCCCTTTGAATCCAGCTAAGTTCAAATGGTCGATGCGTGTTGAGAGACGCTGTAGCTCTTTCTATATTTTGTTCGGAGTTTTCTTTCTTTTCAGTGTAATATAGCAAACCTTCGCACCAGCCTCAACACCGAAAGGTATAAGAGGTTAAACGATTACATACATACATACCAAATAATTTTAAACGGTACAAGTTTGAAGTTTATTAAATTTTCTGATGGAATTTTTTTTCATGACAATTTGAAAGTGTTAAAGAATTATTTTCCAACAATCGTTGAGGGCAATAGCTCGGCGTTAAAAAACAGCAAAACTGGGGCTTTATTATGTTATTATATAAACGCAATTAAATTAGCAACTAATTTAGAATGTAAAAAAATATGCTATGCTGTTGTTCCTGTTAAACTCGGCTTAGACTTGTTTAGTCTTGAGAAGTAATAGCATATTAAGGCATCATTTGAATAATTTTTGTGTTTTAGATGGAAGAAAGCAAGCTTCATTTTTTCGAATTTTTGCCGCGTTTTCGACGTTGTTTTGCAAAGTTGAAATTTGGGCTTTCAAGAATCGAAAATACCTTAGATTCTAATTTCGAATCTTAGAAGAACTTAACTCTTAAGATTTTGAAATGAATTCGAAGATAGTGTTAAAAGAACATGTCCCGGGACTTGTTGGAACCATTTCATTGTCGAGAAAGAAGAACTCAACGTTTCGCCCACTTTCTTAAGGGACTTCATCAGGAGGAATGACGAAACTGTAACCACGGCTGAAGACTTCAATATTCAATATGCATGGGAAATCCAATGGAGAAACGGATATCGCTCAACATAACATAGAAGATTCTAACCAGCAAATCAAAGGGATGAAGATGCCCCGAAAAACATGGTTCCAACTATACCGCAAAAACTAGATCCAGGCTATACAAATGGAAAGTCATTGACAGTCCTACAAGTGATTGTGGAAGTGGAGAACAACGGTAGCCCACATAGTTCAAGAACGCCCCATACGAAAGTTCCAAGGAGAATGGAGAGATATCATGGAGGCTACTCCGGCTGCAATAGTCTGGCTAACCGACCTGAATGTAGACCTGTAGCTACCTACCAAGGTGTCGCTGCAGTATAGGAATTATAAATGTAGTTATATCTAAATCGATTATATTTTATATGTTATATTTTATTTATACCTCTTATTTTAAGATGTGTCGTATACACTATTATGAGTATATACATATATGTATTTTATGTTTTATATTTATAACTACATTATGCCATACGATAAATAAATAGCAAAAGCAAATTTTAGCAACAGAAAGAAGGGCACGGTAACCCAACTTGTAAACCTTGCCAGAGATAAGACCCTTCTGAAGAAAACAGAAGAAAGCAACGACTTTAAACCAATTGTAATCGGTCAAGCATATCAGACGAAGATGCCGATTGGTCAGGAATAAAGGAGACGGAACCAGTAATGATGACAGATTTTTCTGTTGAAAAAATGAGAAGAAACGGCAATGATCGAGAATTTTTCAAGCATGGTCTTATGGAGAGCGTCGTGATGATGTTTAGCAACAGCTGAGTGTAAGAGAAGACCTAATTTCAAGTAACGTTTGAGTTTACAGATAGGTACGTGTGTGTACTGTGTGACCAGTTTCACCAATGTACACTAAACCACAAGAACAAGGGATGCTGTAGACGCCTCTTGATGACAAGGGTTGAGGCTTATCTTTTACTGAAGGGAGTATCTGTGATACTTTTGGAGGGGGTTTGAAAATTGTTGTGATGTTATGTTTTTTGAGAATCCTACCTATGCGATCAGTAACTTGGGGGATGTAGTAGGCTGGGGTGTACAATTGTTCTGAGAACTTCCAAAGGCAAAGGGGTGACTTTGCTTACTTTCCTTGTATTGTACCCATTATTAACGAGATTGTCTTGAATATGACCTAACTCGACGTGAAGACTGTCGGATTAAAACACTGCGATAGCACGATGAACGAAAGAATTGATTACGAAGATTTTTTATGCCGGATGATGATGTGAATTGGCATGAAGATATGTACCTATCCGTATAGGTAGGTTAATGATAAACTGAGTGTGCAAGATAACCACTTGGTTTGCGGGTTACCAAGACGTCGGGGAAAGGAGAGAACCATTCGATTCTAGTACCATAGTGAACTTGATATCAGGGTGCTGATTGTTGAAATGTTCTAGGAAGGAAGCAAGGTTGTGTCTTCCATAGGGCTGGATAATAAAAGTGTCATCTACACAAAGGAATCAGACCTTGGGTTTTAAATCAACAGATTCCAGGGCTAGTCTTAAAAGGTACCATGTAGATGTTTGCAACCACCAGAGAAAAGAGAGAACCCATTGCAGCACCTACCACTCCTTAAGAATTGTTTGTTGAAGAAGAAATATGTAGAGGAAATGCAGTTTTCAATGAGATGGCTAAACTTGCAGGCTTGCCATCTTGAACTAGTAACTGTTCGCTAATAACTACTGAGCTGTTAAACTTGAGATCGAAATCTTCAAAGTATTTTGGATTCAAATTTCCAGATTTCAGATTATACCTTGAATCTTCTATTCGAATTCAAAAATTCGTATTTCTAGATTTATGCACAGTGTGTCCCTGGATTGAGTTTAATATGTGTAGGTACGTCGAACCAAAACTTTATCTTTAAAAAATAAATTTTGTATAAAGGCTTCTTCACCTGTATGAATAAGAGCCATTGACTTAGAAATATAATAATTTGAGCAGGGCGTTTTAAAAATTATATTTTAATAAAATTTTATTTAGAAATAAACTGCAAAAAAACTTAAAATTATCATATCCTTTTAAAGGTTTACCATGCTTCAAAAAGTATTCGGCACTCTTTCGAAAATTATGTACAGGTACAGGGTTATTATAAATGATTGTAGTCGAAGCAGGCGGTGCCCGTGGTAATGAAATTTTGCCGCTTTATACAAACATAACCATAGTGCAGGGATTTTTGTAGTGGTTTTTATTTTCCAAGTGAACTGTCAATTGGCACTCGTATGTCATTCACTGTATTTTTGAATAACTGCATTTTGTGTTAGTTTGCCTGTTGATTAAAGACAGTCATAGAAATTTTAATAAACAAAAAGCAATATTTTAGGTTTAAATTTGCATAATGGTGTACTCCTTAGAACAGAACACCTTTATTATTAAATCTTACTATCGAAACGGTGTATTAAATGAAGACGGGCAATGGATACATTCTGTTCGAGCATGCAAAAATGCATATCTCGTTTCGTTTCCAGGCATAGATATTGAAGAGAAATCTTTAATGGCTCATATTCGGAGAGTTGTAGACAGATTTGATAATACTTAAAATGGAAAGCACTTTCAACATCTATTGTAGGTAAATAAACATAAATAATCATTATTAAATAAGTTTTGGCTTATCTTTGTGTGTGTTTTTTAGTAATATGAATACATTATTAACTATGCATTAACAATGAGTTCATTAATCAGAATGTAGTGTAGATATGTCTCGGGTTAGTATCGATCATTCTTTACGTGAAAATTATGGTAAGTAAATCTTTATTTCACTTAAAAATGATTTTAACTTTTTTACATAAATATTGACTCGTTATCCAACCAATTTAACACTTGTGTGTAGAATAGTGCATATCCAATATAATTTGAATCATTATTTTTGTGGAGCAGAAACAAGAAATTTTACATTTAGATTTGCGGCCTACTTCGAATACAATCATTTATAATAACCCTGTATATTAGAGTATAGAGGATGCTACAGAAGAATTTGTTAAAGTCAAGGAAAAATTATTCTTTGCAATTATTATTTTGTAATTAGTTAAGTATAGTTTTTAATTTCGTTTCGTTCTTTGACATGTTATCTGATAAATGACAATAAAAAATATCCTCCAATTGCATAATTTTGTCTTCGAATAATACATTTTTAAATGTTATAGAAGCTTTATTTGTCTGTAAAATCTCTGAACAGTTTTAGTAAATTCCCTGTTTGTCGATTACCCTTGCTGAAAATTTAAAGATCACGTTAAAGGTGAAAAATCGCTAAGTACAAGGAAAATTCAAACAGAACAGCCGTGGTAGTTTGGCTGTCGGGTAATCGCAACACTTGTAGCGTAAAATACAAGAAATTCAATTGAAAATATATCTAGGAACAGAACGATTTCAGTCGTGAACGTTGAGTTAAACTTATGCGCCAACTCCGATATGTTTACCCAACCGAACACTGCATTTCAGACCAGAATCGGATTGGACGTTCAAGTTGGAATATTACTAACCCTGAGGGTTCGTGTTACTATGATTTTATTTTCCCGATGCTCATAAATTTCTGATTCATATAAACCAACCCTTCGTAGGACGGGATGCGTTGGCAACGGTGTGCGATATGCCTCGGTTTACATATTCTTGAATAATTTCTTTGTTGTATCGATATTCCTTCTTCCGATGCCATAAATGATGCATGGCCGCTTTGACATAACCGACTTTCTTGTTTTGGAAATTTCCCATAAGGGACCGAAACATTCTCGGGCGACTAAAGATTAGAATACCATATTGTGATACGCATTCTGAATAGTTTTGACAACGTTCGACAGGAGTAGAGTTTCTTTAACTTGACCTACCAAAAAGGATAAACCCGACGTCAATATTTCAGGAAAGAAAATAAAAACGTACACGTCTTTCCTCGGTTAACTTCTGAACGTGTTACTATCGTTCCATAATTGCGGGGTCCAAATAGTAAACATCTTTTTAGCGCATTTCGTCTTTCCTAAATGCCTAGTTAATGTACGTTTTATAAACGACTCATTCGAAGCTCGTTTGTGGGTTTCCATAAAGGGAAAAAAACAGATTAAAAAGCCGGGTGGTCGTAAGTGAACGAAGGTGAGTGATGTGAGTTTCGTGCTATGTTTCCGGTTTGAATTCCTGTGTAAAGGAACTTTCTCCAAATTCTAACAAATTCTGCATTCTTTTTCCGATAAATTTTACCTTGTTCTTGTTCAGATCTTCGAACTTTTAACTAACAGTTTAAAAGTTTCTTGGGATTCCAAATTCACCAACACAAACAAACTAAACTTCGGGCGCTTTCTGTTGTTCGAATCCGATTTCAGAAACAAACCGGTGTCTTCTTAATTACTAATTAGGGATTGCAACTCGGTCAGAGTTGACGACTGAGTTTTAGTTCTGCATGGATAACTAACTTCTCGGTAGTTCTTTAGTGCGACTTTCCGACGGTTTTATTAATTATTTATGCTAGCTTATACAAACTAGTTTGCAGATAATACACTTTAAACGCATGGTATCACTTCTTAACCTGAAAGAGTTTTCTTGGAATCCCCTTTAAATCTCTCGTAGTACGAACGGGGCAAGATGGCGGGGGCAGGATGACGAATTCGTCATCTTGCCCCAGTAGCTAATTTTCTTATTGATTGTGCAGCGTACGTTGCAGTTATTATTTGTCTTGCAGATCAAAAATGCCAAGGAATTATAAGAAAAAACTGAAAGAAGAAGTTGGTCGGAAGATAATATGATCGCAGCCCTTCATGCTGTTAAATACGAGAATATGTCAGTAAATTTAGCAGCAACAGCATTTGATAGTCCCAAGGCCACATTGAGGCGTTGGAAAAACAAGGAAGAGGAAAATTACCCTAAACATGGTGGCAGATTTCGCAAAGTTTTTAATAGCGAACAGCTTAAAGAAGTAACTAAATATCTGGTGGAAAGTAACCAACATTTCTTTGGCCTAACAACATTGAATTCAGGAAATTGGGTTTTGAATTCGCTGAGAGGAACAACATTCAGCGTCCATTTAACAAAGATACGAGGCTGGCTGGAGAGGATTGGTTAGCAAATTGAAAAACAAAAAACAGTTTTAGCTTGAGAGCTCCAGAAGCCACCTCTATTGGTCGCGCAATGGGCTTCAACCGAGTGCAAGTTGAGCGTTTTTTTGATATTTTGAAGGAAATTCGCTCAAAATATGATTTTACACCAAACAAAATTTTCAATGCGGACGAATCTGGATTAAGCACCGTCCCAACAAAACTTCCGAAAGACATTGCCCAAAAGGGAATGCGTCTTGTATCTAAAATAGTATCAACTGAACGAGGAAAAAACATAACGGTCTTATGCTGTATGAACGCTAGTGGAATATATATATTCCACCTTTCCTTGTATACCTGGATACCATGTATATCGTAAGTACCGAAATACCAGAGTAGCCTCAGAGGAAGCAGCAATTATTATTAAACGAAAGCTTGAGCACATCCATATCCCTGACCTACCCAACTTTAAATTAGAAATGACCGGAGTAAAAGTTAAATTAAATGACAGCAGCTAAGTTACCAATCTAAACATATACAGGGTGTAAATTAATGTCATGCAGATATTTCAAGGGGTGATACTACTCGGCAAAATAAGAAAAAAATGTTAACATACACATGATCAAAAACGCGCCATTTTCGATATACAGGAAATATCTGCATGGCATTAAATAACACCCTGTATAGACAACCAAACAAAAAAATTGATAACGAACTTAAGAACTTAAAATTATATTTAACTCATCCGAACCAACATTAGTAATTGGAGATCTCAACAGTAAACACACAACATGGGGCTGCAGAGCAAGTAATCCTGAGGGAGTAAAAGTTATAACGACTGATGAATACACATACTTCCCATACAGAGTAGACCATCAACCCGATATATTAGGTATCATTCTACAGAAAAAGCTCCCACTTAAACTAACCAACGGACCAATTAATTGGGACATCTTCCAAGCAAGCGAAACTGCAACTTCACCATATTACAAGGAAGAAATTGACACCGCTGTCTCCAGCATCACCACAGCAATTGTCAACGCTGCCAATACAGCTGCCACAGCTACATCAGGGCACAAGAACTCTAATTATAATTATCCTCCAAGTTACATAATAAACTTAATAAAAAGACGGAGCCAGACAAGACGGCAATGGCAAAGGACCCACAAAAAGGTTACTAAATATCTTAACGCACCAACTCAAAAGCGAAATGGATGACTTCAGAATCCAATCCTACAGAAAGCACATTGAAGACGTCGGCCCTGGAGATCCGGGAATGTGGAAAACCACCAGAAGAATCCTAAGAAAACATGAGGAATTTACCTATACTCACATCTGGCAATGAGAACTTTATTACAAATAGTGATTTGCTGCTCATCTTGAACAGGTTTTTACACCAGCAATCACCTGCACCCCTACAAATGTAGCGCAGGTAATCAATTATACATATAGAGAGGCATTAACCAGTAGTTATTGGAAATATTCAACCCACATCTACAAATGAACTAAGCGCAATTTTAGCTGCATTACCAAAGCGAAAATCACATGGCCACGACCTTATACCTAACTTGATCTTACAATATCTAACCAGTAAAAGCTTAGCATATTTAGCATCAATAATTAATGCTTGCTTACGAACAGGCGACTTTCCTCGAACGTAGAAACATGCCCATGTCCTCGTGTTTGCCAAGCCTGGAAAAGACAAAGATGATATCACAAACTATAGACCAATAAGCCTATAAACTACTCTTTCAAAGCTGTTAGAAAAACTAATCCACGCTCGATGGATCAAAGAAGTGCAAACACTCCAAATCATCCCATCTTTCCAGTTTGGCTTCAAAAAAGGACATTCGACTTGTCACCAGTTACAGCGAATTGGCGGTCTTCTTAGATGCAGCCCAGGCCTTTGATAAGGTCTGGATCGAAGGTCTTAAAATGATGTTAACATACCCAACTATCTCCAAGCAATTATTTTCTCCTTTCTTGAGGAAAGAACATTTGTTGTAAAAGTGAACTCAGCAATTTCAATAACAAATGGCATCCAGGCGGGAGTGCCACAGGGAAGTATCCTAGGCCCTCTTTTCTTTAATATCTACACGTCGAATGCTCCACAAATAACAGCGTCGTTGGCACCTTTTGCTGATGAGACAGCCATTATAACACAAAGTACGAATTTGGCAGAAGCAGTGCTAACGCATAAAATCTGCAAATGGTTTAAAAGTTGGAACATTCAGATCAACCCCTCCAAATACCAGTGCAAGATCTTCACGCTAAGAAGAATAACCAACCCACCCACCATAGAAATTAATGGAAAAGTTGGAATCCCAAAGAATACTTAGAGGTCTACTAATAGACACTAGGCTAAGCTGGAGCTACCACATTAATCAGAAACTACTACAATGCAATAATTGATTACGACAGCTATATCCTCTGTTAAACCGGAAATACACGCTAAGAGCAGAATGTGCTATTCTTATGTAAAAAAAAAAAAAACTCTGCTACGGCCCCTAGCGTTGTACGCCTCTCCAGTTTGATACAACACAGCCAAAACCAACGTTCAGATGCTACAGATGTTTCAAAATGAGGTCTTGCGAGTGGCGGTAAACTCCCCATGGCTTATTCGCAACAACCAAGTTTGGAATGAATTCGTTGAAATCGTAGTTATTGGTTTCTGGAAAAAGTTCTCAACTAGGTCAATTTTGGCTATACAAAAACATATTTTCTTCTACACTTTACACAAATTTAGGGCACTCCATCTTTAAATAATGATGTCATCAATATGTATCCCACATTTTTTGCTATTTAATGTAATACAGATAACGGCTTTCAAAATCATTGCAAACTTATGCGTATTTCAACCGATAAGGAAATGACAGACTAACTTTTGTCGTGAGTGTTATCAATAGTTAATAAAAATACGTTTTATTTTACTTTTAATTGGCATTATCTTTTTACTTTTTTCAATTATAATCGTTTTCCCTTCGTGACCGGATGGTAAAGCATACTCTCAATCAACTACTCCTCCAAACCCCCATGAAAGATGTTTGTTTGTTTATTCATTGGGCGAAATCTACCCTTGTGGGTGCCGGGCACTATCCAATTAGAATTTTGTCGAACCCAAGGAATTTCCACCTCTGGAAGTGGTCTTCATCTTAGTAAACATCGTATTAACACGGGACCTACGCTTTTACCTCGTATCTGAAAGAAGGTTCACTTTCGTATATTTTTCCACATTAAAAATCTCACGGAGCGGGACCAGAAATGTATGCCAACCTTAACGCCATCGAGGCCGACCCCCATGAAAGAGTTTTTAAGTTTAAGCAACAAAACTGTATAAAAAACACGAAATGTGAAAGATATAAAAAGTTGATTTAGCAAAGTGTATTTAGTACATAAAGTTCTAGTTAAGATGTGATTATTTGGCAAGAACCATTTAAGGTACCTGAAAGTTAAACATTCATTTATTTTTATGCAAACTTGTAATACTGTTACAAAAAAATTGACCCATGAATAGTGAAAGCTTTGCCTTGCTCAAATTTTGATAAAAATATTTAATGGAAATTTTGATAGTGGGGTAGGGACTTTATCCTTTGAGAAGTCCAGTCAGCCTGAAAGGTACTCCAAGATAGAAAATATAAGAATTTGTCTTGAACGTTCAGAGGTAAGTACCAAACTAATTTTGAATTCATACAATTTAAACTCAAACAGAAAAAATAACAAGAGATTGGAAGCCACAAAGATACCGAAACTCAGCAAGACCACTGAAGAGATGGGCAGAGAGCTGGAATCATCAACAGACTCCACGCCATAGATGAGTGAAGAAAAACAGGCAATGTGTCTAATATAAAAGAAGAAGAAGAGGAAAAAAAATTAATACTTTTTACCTTTCAACAATAAGGAAGTAACTTTCAAATGTCAGTACATATGTGTATCAAAAATTACTAAATGAGTTAAAAGAAATCACAATCTTAAGTATTAAATTTCGGTATAAGTTGGTTAAAATTCAAGATAGATTATACACCCACAAATAGTCAATCATTCCTGGAAACAAAGCATATTGTTGGGGTACTGAGCAATTCTTTTTTTCTTCTTCTTCTCGTCCCATATTAGTCAACTCCTGGACGTAGGCCTCCCCATAAAATTCGATATCGACATGGTTTTTAATTGGGAAGTATTGGCATTTAACCGCCACGCTTGCCAGGCGGGTTGGCGAATGGGTGTAAGGTTTGGAAAGGATAAAATATGTTATAGGTAGGATTTAGGTTAGGACCCGACTCTTCCCCGGTGTCAGGAGGTGGAGAAGAATCGAGGCTCGCGTGGGCAGGGTCGCTTTCCTGATGTAGATCTACCCTTTACTGGGGTTGTAGAGGAGTATCTACCCGCTCTTACCACAATTGTTAGGATCTGTTAAATAGAGGACAAACTAGAATGCGTCTGCGTAGGTACTGTAAAAGCAGCTTTGTGTCAACGATCGTCTGCAGCAGTGATATTTCTTTATAAACCCCATTTAAAACAGTGTCTAGTCAGTCTCTAGTTGAATTCGTCAGTGATGATTCAAGAGATACCAAATCAAAGACCAAAATATCAGAATGTATGACCACACATAAAAAAATTAGAAATAAAAAACTGTAGAAACATATTTTTGTCTGACAATGAAGGATGTAGCTATAATGACAGTATAATGGGCTGTATTCTCACCTTATACTTAAACTTGTCTTTAACTTAAGACGTGTTTAACGTAAGCATAAAACGATTTAGCTTTAGATAATTTTATATGTATATAGCAGCGAAACGAGATTTTGCCGTGGTACCACCGACTGCCGAAGACTTGATAGCATAACCTCAACTGATTATTGTGGCACTTGCATTTAACTAAGGGAGAATTCACAATGACATGTTTTTTAGAAAATCTGGTCTCCACAGATGACATTTTATTGATCGCATGATGTCAACAAAACCATGCGTAAATCAACTTAAACTTGCACAAATTCCTTAAGCACTTCAGATACTAAACAGCATTCTAAAAATGAAATTTAATGTTTTCTTGGTTAACTGTATTTGTGTAGTTATTTACAGAATAATTTGCTTGGTGCTTAAAGACTTCAATACATTCCAACTCGAATTACATTAAATCTATCTAAAACACTTCACGAAATGGCTAGCTTTTCTCGAGCAGAAAAAAGTAAATTCTCAAGGCATTCGGTAGGCTTGCAACCCCACCAGGGACCAGCGTTAGCCAGCCTAAATTTACACTCATTAGGAACGTAAAACACCACATCGAGTAAATCACACAACAGTTTTCGTCTTAATAGCGAACCCTCGAGTTTCAGACAAACGAAGCTTAATTTAAGACAATCGCTAGAGCTTACACATTCTGAGCTGCTGGTGTTTGTGGTGCAGCCGCTTATTAAGGTCAAAACAAGGAATACGTACTTGGTGTTGCTAATCTCCTTATTATTGTTACACGTCGGCTATTCGTACAAGAGTTATTAATCTAATTTTAATAATTAAACGGGTTTATAAATTCAGCAAAAAAAGGTCTAACTTTTAGATTAATTAATTTTTTCGTAAAGGTAGCCTCGTTCAAATACATTGCAATTTGAAGCCTCGGTGAAACTTTTTAATGAAACGAACGAGTATTATTAAAGAGTCGCTTTTGTAAATGTAGTATTATTACGTACGTTGCGGTTTTTTAATAACATCCTCAGAATACTTTCAAAACTATTTCATTTTAGATAAAATCTGAATTCGCAAGGCAATAGAAATTAATTTATAAACTAAATTTCATTGCAATACCATTTTAAACAAGTTAAATAAAATTTTTACGCAGTATTTGACACCGTAAAAATACCGCAGTCTCTTCGATGGTCTTTTATGTTTATATTCAAAAGCTTTGTAAACGGTTAACACGATAAGACTACATCTATAAAAAAAACATTTACAGTTATTTTTAGTTAAGACAATTTTAGTTATAAGGTATCACCTGTGGTATCTATTACAAAACCTATATTTTGAGTTTTAAAATGGACACCCTGTATATTTCACAAATGTATACAACTGTTTCGAAAAGTTTTATAATTTCCCATTATAATCAATTTCATGTATTTTTAAAGCTTTATTTAATCAGAAGACTGAACAACATTTCTTAAGATTACAGTATTGCGTAAGTTACAGAATTATGGTGGTTATAGCCTTCCTTCAGTCTTTATACGAGCATGTTCATATAAGGACATTTATTTTTACAGCAAAACAGTATAAATAGACTATTTTTAATATGTTGCGCACAAGGTAAAGTTTTCTAAACGAATTAGATTTTTTTTTAGAAGCTTATAACTGATAACGGTAGAAGCAGCTGCAATCAAAATTAAACGTAATATGTGAAATATAACCACGATGCCTTAGTACAGGGCGATTCAAAAGTATTGTCATTAATTTTAAGGGTCGGTAGAGTATATCAAATTGAACAACTTTTCTCAATAAACCATGTGTCGCAAGTAAACCGTAAGCTCGGAAAAAAATTAAAAAGATCAATACAAAAATTGTTTTGGGGTCACTGGAATAGGTTCGGTTTACATTCAAAGTCTAAATTTATCAATCGCCTTTCTTGTCCATACTATAAGAGAGCCCAGGTATGATGTGTACGTAGGTTAGTCAGTTCATTGTTCGCTTTAAAAGTGCACTATTCGAACGCTTTAATGGAAGGTCATCCTAACCGAATTAATTGACGTTATTTTAATTTACGGGAAAGCTGTTCAAAATGATGTAGCAGCTCTGAAACACAGTTTGTGTTTGCGATGTGTGTGTGCTTGTGTAGAAGTTAACGGAGGAACATTTTGACATCTTCTGTAAGCCCTGTTCTTGTTTATTAACAACAATTTCTTTTTAATATCACTTTTTAAACATGCCAGTAATTGTTTACTGCCAGTCTCAAGCCTGACAAAATATGAGAGGAAGGTGGAACCTGTAAATTACATAATTGTGTAATGTTTCATTTACATTGCAAGGGTCAAATTTCTATCGCAGGCTCTTTAAATGCATATTAGCCAGCGGTTCTCAAAAGTGTGTAACAAAATTTAAAATAAACAAAAATCGCGGTAAGCATTAAATTTTTGCTGCAATGTACTTCTATTAAGGTCAGCATATATGCCAATTTAATTTAATAAAAATACTTTTGAATCACCCTGCATAACTCGTAGAGAAAATATTAGGAATTACTAAATTATAACATCTAGAACATATAATACAATAATGTAATGAATCGGTTGTGTGTAAATTATGTACAGTCTGCCCCTGGGTTGAGTTACTAAGGTGTATAATTAACTGAATTTATGAATTTCAAGATATTTTTGTTTCTTGATTGGATTCTGCTTAACTGGAAACTGATTTTTATCATAAGAGTAAGAAAAATCAAGATAGCCATGACAGTGTATAAAATCGTCAGGTAAGTACCTTATTCGTTCATAATTTTACAATTTGTCTCTAAACAAATTTTATTCAGAATATAAAATTAGGCGTCAGTGCAACATTTCAGGCTGATAGGCTCACTTTGATGAATTCACATTTTTTTACAAGAAAACTACTTTAGTAGGTATGTTTCCTTGTATTTTGTCAGTACTGTGAACGTATTAGAATGAGCTGACTTTTTTAAGCTAAACTACATTACGTAGGAAAAAATTAATTTTAAACGTTAATCTGACAATACAGTAAAAGCCAGTCATGAATTTTATTGATAATACATTGATTTTTAAGGATGAGGAATTACGAAATACTGTACATTAATTTTCAATACAAAAATGAACATTAATTATAGTTCTTTATTTTACTTTAATTCGATCTGTTGTTGATCACTCAACAGTATTTGGAAAATCCTGCGTACAAAATATTTACAGTAAAAGAGTTCTTTCACAAAACGTTATTAAAGTTGGCTAATTGGCTATAAGTTTTTGAATCAATGTAGCCTGATTTATTTGAAATTTTACAGTTGTTGAATTATGAACCGAGTGGGTTTTTTATCTGACGATATAAATGATTTTTCATGTACTGTTATCGTTGTCTTAATTTTAAAAGATCTTGATTAAGCCCAACATCAGTTGCCATTTAAGCAGTCAGTCATACCCCTTGATAACTCAATCCGGGGATATACTGCAGATACAAATAATTTAGTATTATTTAACTAGTTTTTATTGGCACCAAATAACAAATTAGTTATGTTGATCAAATTGCCCTCTTACACCATACATATGGTGCGGTGTGTAAGTATTAAACAGCGCACCAACCATATAACTCGCAGAGACGAGCTTGGTAACCCGAAAAAGTTACATACTCTAATGCACTGTAACGAGACGCGCCAGCTGCCAGGCTGCGTATGCGTCAGCTGTTCCAGACTGTTCCATAACTAATCGTTCTGGAGAACGTCGATCTTACTGGAGTGGAAGCCGCGTTGGTATAAAGGTGCGTTCTATGAGAAAACGGGTAGTCTACCAAAGCCTACCAACATGTCACGATCAAGTGCGCGTGTATGCAAGTCAGTTTGTGAATATAAATAAACTGTATAAATAAATTAGTTAATATTACGGATTAATATTCATGTTAATTGTTACGTTGTTTAAATGTGTTAATAAATAATTCACATCACAGACCAAAGTTTTAAATAAACGTTCTTAAAACGTTACAGTACCAGCCTAGGCGCCGAAAGGTAAAATAAGTTGCAGATACAGATAAAGATATAGGTTTGCATTCGAAGAATCATTCATATACACAACAGTTTTTGTATGTTAAAGGTTTCGAACATTTCAGATCCATAATTCAAACTGTTCGGAGAGATATATCTGTTGCGTATTTAGCTCTAAAGGAATGGTGCAGAAGAATTGAAAATGGAAGACAGAACAATAAATAACAGCGCAGGTACAAATAAAGCAACGTATGAACTAAATAACTATATCTGTAAGAAGAACTACCTTCAAGCAACTAGTGTAATTGCTTACAATCTAGCAAACTATTGTTATGGGAAACTATAAAATGCGAAGCACCGGGGATCCTGATTAACTACTTCTAGATATACAAAATAGAAAGTAACCATCTAAAACCGATCTATATCCTGCAAATCTACTTATTGATCGACTAATAGGAATAACGATGCTGTAGAACATCTCAATCAATCTACTTATACAAAGAGCAGACTAAAGATCAACATCTATGAATTAATAGAAATATATGTGCTACGTACTACAGAGCTTGATCAAACAAAAATAGCAAAAAAAAATAAAGAAGAAAGAAAAGCATGGTAGAGAATTATTATAAAATCATAATTGAAAACTCTGACAAATAATGATAACATTGAATTTTGAAAAACAAAACGATCTAAATAGTTTGTCAGTAACAAAAACTATTGTAACGAGACGCGCCAGCTGTCAGCCAGGATGTGAATCATTTCGCACGTATGCATGAGCTGTTCCAGATTGTTCGCCGATTGCATCATCGTCTCGCGACTGTTTGATTACTCATCGTTTCTAGACTTCGAATGTGGATTCTTGAGCGAACGACAGTCTACCAACGACAGCCTACTAGTGGAATATGTGACGTGTAGTGAACGCTCGGTTAAAATAAATGTACGCGAATATAAATAAACTGTATTAATAAATTAGTTAGTGTTTCGGATTAGAATTAGTGTTTGTTTTGCGTTTTAATGTTTATTTGTTGTTACGTGTTAATTATTACGTTGTTTAAATTTGTTAATAAATAATTCATACCACGCACCGAAGTTTTAAGACCGTTCCACTATTAAGTATCAATTCTAAATGAATCCAATAGGCTGTAACTGCTCCACCCTACACCCTGCTCTTCGTGAAGACAATGTTCACTGAACCAAATGTAATATATAGTAGGTAGCATCGTTCAAATGTACTTAAAGCTGATTCAGGCTTTTGTAGAAAATGAGATAAATTATGCTAATGGCAAAGCTGAAAAGGGCTCTAGAAGAAATGGTCTTGTAGATAGATTTATTACCTTGTTTTTGATAATATCGCAAATTCTAGAAAATCCATAACTGCAGGGAATCGATGCTAACAAGACACCAATTAATACCAAGCCACCAATTAATACCAAGCCACCGATTTGGCAGAGCACAACATCATTGAGCATTGAGGTTTGGTACAAATACTGGTTTTTGTAGAAAGTTATAAAAAATCTTTTTTAACAAATATGATATTCCAAAGTCCTATCTGCAAACATTACTTAACTGTTTAAAAGATATAAAAGCGAGTACACAATTCCTAACTAATCAACTTAGGAAACCACAGGATAGTCAGTGCACTCGGACGCGTTCTATACCTGCTGCAGAAACTGAAAGGGTTATTACAACGATATACATGGACATTAATACTATTCTTTCGTTTCATCAAGACCCCTTCGCTTCTCAAAAGTTTCGGGCCAATTAATCATGGTCAAGGTCATGGTTAGAAAAATCGCGCATCTGGGTATATAATACTAATCTTCTTTCCCGAAGCCTAAGCCGATGGCCTGTTAGTGACTCTTAAGAACGAGTTCTATGAGCCCTCTTAGCACGTATGCTGATCAGGAGGCTAACCTTATCCATCGAATGAGGAGAAGAAGCTCGACCCACAGTGGTGAGAGATTGACAATTGTCAAAGATATGACAACCGGGACCGCCGGTTTGACGTGTCCTCCGCAGTACGGAGGAGCTACGACATATACACTACTGTGCAAAAGAAAGTAGCACATATGAAATAATTTTGAAAAATAAGATATGTAAAAATTCTAAATAAATACCGAAGTAGCTTAGCTGGTCTTCCATGCTTGCGTTCAAAATCTTTGTAAAATGTTAACACGATAGGACCTCAATGATACACAAATCTTTATACTAATTTTTTAGTAACGAGAGTAGAATCTGAACAAACCGGTTGTACAAAATTGGGCGTCCCAAGGGAATTTAAACAAATACTGAAGTATCTTCCCGGGTCTTATATTTGTGTTCTAAATCTCTATAATTTATTAACATGGATTTTATATCCTCAACATAAAATTGTTTCTAGTTATTTTTTAATTAAAGGAAATAATAGTTTCTGATTACATATTTTATTTACATCACTAGGACAATAATTAATTAAAGAATTCCAGTATTTAAAACAGTGTGGTTTTATGTTGAAGATTTCGTCCAAATCTAACAACAGCTTTATATTTTTCAGATTATTCCATATTGAAGTTAATGCGGGCACGGCCCACGCTGAGCTATCTTTGTAGTATTAAAGGATCAGACTTCGATGAAATAGGTACGTGTCTGATTATACCATCTTTTTGTATTGATCGTCCATCTCCTGTCTACAAATTGAGATAGGTCGTTAAGAAACTACACTTGGAAGTAACAAATTCGTTGGAAAAATAAAGAAACGACATAATCTTAGAATTCAGTTTTGATAATATCAGATAAATACGAATATTTCCGTAGTAAAAAAATATTTAAAGTTCAGGTTTTTCTGTTGAAATTAAACAATACTGGTGAAACACCGAAAAGTAGATAATTACATAGGTAATTAAGAAGAATATAAGCAAGTGAAAGTAAAGCAACTCAAACTGAGAGATATTTAAAACACAATTCATTCTCAAAATTTGAAAATTCATATTTATAAACTTCCCTCGCTGAAAAGGGGTGCAGTTTTCGCCACACGTATTGATTACATTCACCAAATGAGGTTTGTAAAAGAGTATACAATTTAATTTGATGCATTATGAAACCTGTTGGATATTTTATATTTAATCAAGTATGAAAATGTGTAACATTAAAATTAATGACAATTTCAGCAATTAACAATCACTACAATGTATATTTATACCGGCTGCATATTTACGGTGGATATAAAATTAATTTGAACAGAGCCAACGCGTATTACTTTATGTAATTCAAAATATGTTTTAATAAATTGTCATCATATGTTTCGAATATTTTCGCGCATTATTTAACAATTCAACATATATTTATATGATAAAATCGTTACATTCCTTAATTCTGCAATGTGCAAGGTATCTGCAGGCTGCAACTGCAGCTTCGCTATGGAGATTTACAAAGTACTAAGAAACACACGTTAAGTTAAATATATTTTTCATGACTCAGTTGACTCTAGTGAATATGTAAATACGAAATATTAACTATTGTAACGAAGCACGTCGTCGAAAGGAGTGTTACTAATGACGAGCGTCGAGAACGATCTCGGGATCGCTGGAAGTCTCCAGTATACGCGAGAATAAAGCGAAGGCCGCCTATACAAAGATGTGGCCTACTAAGAGCAACACACTGGAGTCTTACGAAGCTGCAAGAGCAAGCAAATGTGACATAAGACTCAGTATAAATAAGTTAGTGTTTAGTTTTGTTAACTTTATTGTTCATGAATTAGTAAATAAGTGTTGTAATAATTTTGTGTAAATAAAAGACTCCAAAAATGATTTAGTAAAATCGTTACAATAATGTTGTTATAGATAATTCTAGTTTGTAGCAAGTAACTCACATTAACATGCCAAAACTGAATACAAGAACAGCATTTACTTTTAAATGTAAACTGGCTGAAACTAATTACCATTTAAATTTGCATATTATTAGAACCATTGTAACATTAAATTTGGATATTTTCAATTTATTTCATATTACGTGCCAAAATGAGAGTTTAAATTCATGCAATTAATTTGTCTGTATTCTGCAATTGGGTAATACTCATTCATTACAAATATATTTATTATTATTCATCGTAGGGCTGTCATTGCCCACATGTCTTCTAGAACTGATAACGCTGATTTCTACATTAAAACAGTTTGTTATAACTGAAAAAAAAAATACAACAAGGCTAAGACGCAGAGCAAATGTCAACATTTCTTGTTCAAGAACACGCAATGAAATTAATTACAGGATTATGGGAATCTGACTTCATGAGAAAGTTAGATTTTCTTTCCTTTGCAAAGGAGTTTTCGTGTTCTCCCCATATCTCAGTGCAAGAAATTGCCTTTTTATTTTTTTAGATGGAACATTTGGAAAGAGCACATACATTATTGAAATTTAAATAGCCCATTTAACAACTGATAGAACATAATTTCGATACTTATCCGCCTATAGATAGACTTTAAAAATCCAAATTGACTATAAATATAATCTTAATTAAGCATCGCCCAAGTACCGAGTGTCTTAAATAGAATCACATCTAGTTACCTTTAAAATTTGTTTGCATGCAGCACATTTTGTTTTATATGGGAAAGTCAAAGCATACTAGATATATTTCATTTTATAAGACTCTGTATATTGGTTTTTAAAGTAAAAAATCATCCCATTTTCCGGTGAAATTGTAAAGCGGTCCTGTCAATTACTATTTTACGTTCTAATAAGACTAGTACGAGTACTCTTACAGCTTGAGCTTTGATATCCAAATGCATAACGAAAAAATCCTAGAAAGTTTCTCTTTTTAAAGCCTCCACTGTTTTTCTATTTTTAAGTATGAATTTCATATAAAACTAATTTAACAAGTGTTCCAAAAGCTCTGTAATCTAGGACGTCCGTTTATGATTAAGTGTGGCCTTACTGTTAATCACATCTAATTAATTTTCTTGACAGTACGTGAAGGTAGTAAGAAAAGCACTCATCAGCTGTACGATTGATTCAAGGTATACCACACTAATCAAAAATTTATACAACCAAGCAACAATAACAATGCAACTTGATAGTGATCTTAGAACTCAACACATCCCAATTGGATGAGAAGTACGTCAAGGCGACACCATCTCGCTAAAATTGTTTACACTGGCAAGGGAGGACATTCACTACAATGGGAAAGCAAAGGTATATGGATCAATGGCAAACGACTAAATAACTTTAAGATTTGCCGATGATATCCTAATAATAGCGGACAACCACCAAGACCTCCACACCATGGTAAACGAACTACATATATCGAGAATCAAATGGAAGAGGTTTAAAAATGAACATGCTAAAAACAAAGTCATGACAAGCTCAGAAAGATACCAAGACGGAAGATGGAACAACGTAATTCAAAGCTGGTGCCCATATGACGGGAAAAGAGGAAGAGGAAGACAGCAAATGAGGTCTCAAGGGGCATGCAGGGCTCGTGTGAGAAAGATGGCGACAACAGGAGGCCTATATCCAAACCTTCAGTACGGATAAATAAGGGATAAAAGAAATGAAGAACAATCTAAATTCAGGCGAATGTCACAAAGAGATTGTACTATCAGCGCCTTTTAAGAACGCAAGTTATATTATGTAGCCCCTTTTAGCTCTATTTGGGCCATGGTTGGCCATGGAAAATTATCTGATTTCATTAGTTATAATTTTGACCTACATGAAACAGATTATAAATACATAAATAAAATGTAAGTTCATTGCCAAAAAAGGATTCTATTTGTCTATGGTGCACAGAAAAGTATGAAAATAACAGTTTTTAAATTGCGAAATAAGTACGTCTAAGCATTATTTTATTGCAGTGGCCGTAAAGAAACTTGTTGGCACAGTGGTAAAAGCGCTAGGCTCCTATTTAGAAGTCTTGGGTTTGAATCTCACTTAGGTCGATGCTGGAGCGAGTGAATTCATTTAATCCTTTGTAAGCGAAACAGTAAAGATCAATGCTGTAGGCATCAACCAATGGAGAGAATATTTTCAGCAATTATACCAAGAAGATAAAAACTACGTTGGCGACTACGTAAATTTAGAAGATAGAGACACGGAAAACACAATAATAATCGAGGAGAATGAAATACATAAAAGACTAGCAACATCGAAGAACAGAAAAGCCCTTGGAAGTGACGGAACAGTTATCAATACTATATAACAAAATATTGAAAACAGCACGAATACCGCGAGAATGGAAAACAAATGTGACAATACCTATGTTCAAGAAAGGACAAAAAAGTGATCCGGATAACTACAGAGGCATAACACTGTTACCCGTAACTCAGAAATTACTAACAAAAATAATATTAGAAAAACTACAGCCACACCTACAGATGAGCGAAGAACAACAGGGGTTTCGCACAAATCGATCCACCACAGATGCGATATTCATACTCCGGTAGATAGTTGAGAAAGCGATTGAATACAACACACCGGCCTTTACATGTTTTCTAGACTTGAAGAAGGCATTTGATCGAGTAAGACTATCCGACGCAACAAATATACTAAAGGAGTTAAAGGGCCCCACACACCTAATAAAAACCATAAAAGACATATATACAGATGTAACAACAAAGATACAAGTGGGAAACCAGCTCACTGACGAAATAAGGTGTACATGCGGAATGCGACAAGGAGACTCTTTGAGCCCAGCTATGTTAAATTTAGTAATGAATCAGATAATAAAAAAGGCTAAAGTAAAAGAGGGGTACAGGATGGGCAACAACAACCAAGTGACAATATTGTGTTACGCAGATGACGCGGTGTTAATTGCTGACTCGGAGGATAACCTGCAAAGGCTCTTACATCAATTTGTAACAACAACCAAGGTATACAATATGGTGGTATCAACGGAGAAAACCAAATCAATGGTGATATCCAAAGAACCAATTAGATGTGAGTTGGAAATTGAAGAAAAAGTAATAGAACAAGTATGAGTTTTCAATACCTAGGAATAGACATCTCCAGCGATCGACATACCTATAAAGAAGTACAAAAGCAGACTATAAAGGGAGCCCGCATATCTTCTTATCTTAGAGACGTAACTTGGAATAATAAGTATCTATCGACCGAAGGAAAAGTTAAAATCTATAAGACCCTGGTGAGACCTGTTTTGACATACGGAGCAGAAACGCGAGCTGAAACAAGTAAAACAAAACAACTTCTCCGAACAACAGAGATGAATACATTGAGAATGATAATAGGTAAAACAAGATATGATCGAATAAGAAACAGAGACGTAAAACAGCAATGTGAAATAGAGGCGACATAACAAAATTCGTAAAAAGGAAAAAGAAAGAATGGAACAACCACGTCGACCGAGCAGAAGAAAATAGACTAATCAGAATAGCAAGAGATTTTAAACCGGAAGGAAAGAGAAACCCCAGCAGACCACAGAAAAGATGGATAGAGAGCTGGGCATCTAGCTCTATAGAAATACCGTAACACGTGTAGAAAAACAGGATTTGTCCTACATAAAAGAAGAAGAAGAAGAAATGATTCTGTTTAAAGTAATTCTCAAATGGCTATGGAATTCAAACCCATGTCTTAGCTAGATACAGCAAATGTAATTTGACAAGATTGAAAACAACTAACACATAACCTCAAAATTTTCAATTACTACGTCCATTTTTCGGCGCAGACGCACTCCTAGCACCGCTTTAAGGTTGTCTGCTAAATCAAGTTCCATATTTTGAGTTTCCTAAGTTTCTGCCAAAACTTCCTCGGCTTTAAACATTTTTATTTGAACACCCGTCAAAACAAACGGATGTAATATTTCCTGGATCTAGGTACGACATGACTTGTAATTTCATGACCTTTTAATTTTTTAATTTTGAATCACTTAATATATTATACACATACTTCGCGATCAGAAGTTCTACAGAAGGCAACGGAAAACCACTTCAAAGAACACATTTCGCTAGTGCAGATAGCACAGGGTATTCTATGGATATCGGTTTAATATCCAAAAGATGGTCCTACATCCATGAATATTTGTATACATAAAATCGTTACAAAATATCTTAATGAGTGTCCATAACTTAACCTACATAGGATAACTTGTAACGAATTCGAAGACTTCCACGGCCAATATCAGTATTAAAAGAACGTTTTCCGGGTTGGGGCCGTGTCAGTGTTGAGAAGAAATAACTCAATGTTTCGCCCACTTTCTTAAGAAGGAAAAATGGGGCACCATAAGACCACGATAACTCAACGTGTGAACCAAGCCAGAGGCGAAACTCTTTTAGCAAGAGCAAGAAGGGCACAGTAACTCAACTTGTAAACCAAGCCAGAGGATAGACCCTTCTGACTCGCGGATTTTCCTGTTGAAAGAATTATGAGAATTGGCAATGATCGATGATTTTTCAAACAAGTGTTTATGGCCAGTGTCGTGATGGTGTTCAGCAACAGCCGAGTGTGAGAGAAGATCTGATTTCAAGCAAGTCTGTGTTCATAAATACGTGTGTGTACTGAGCGACCAGTTGCTCCAATGTACACTAAACCATAAGAGCAAGGAATGCTGTAGACGCCTTTTGATGACAGGGGTTGAAGCTTATCTTTTACTGAAGGAAGTATCTCTCTATTCGCCAAGGTCCCCATCCGTGACTCAGTAGCTATCATTGAATAGTTACTAGTTCAAGACGGCAAACCTGAAAGTTTAGCCATTCTTGTTGAAAAGTGCCTTTCCCCCACATATTTCCTTCTTAATAACCTAGTGATGCAAATTGATACGTAATAGTACTTAAATCGTATGTGTAAGTATATGTACAAATTCACTTAAGGCTATTTTTCAATTATTACTTCATTATATTTCCATTTTCTTTGACTATACCATTCTTCAAATGAAGCTTAGCTTAAACTCACTTAAACTCTAGCTTAAGCTTAAGCTCGTCAAACTTGGTTCAAGCTCGGTGGCACAGTACATTGAGTGGTATGGAAATTTCCAAGAACAGTAGAAATGTAAATTCTGTTAATATGAGAAGTTGTTTGCCTTCAGAAATCGGTACAATTAAAAAAAAGGCTTAAAATACGTAATAAGTACGTGTAAAGTGACTGATTTTCCATTTTACATAATGACACTTTACGTACGTGCTGCATATTTGTTTTATCTACGACAATAGGAAAAATTTAAATATTCATTTCAGCTGCGAGATAAAGTTATTTGTTTCTGTATTTTGCGAGCTGGTAAGCACCAAGCAAATGCAGTTAACAGGGTGTAAAGTAACTTCCGTCACTTTACGCACTGAGTGTCCATTGCGCTAATGCGATTAAGCCTACTTTATGCATGGTCGTAGTCGTAGATAAACATTCATTTTTAAACTACCTATGATGATAAACAATTTATTTTCACCACTTTAAAATCGCAACAGCTTCTTTGCAGAAGAAATAAATGCAAATCAAACTTAATGCAATTGAATTTCATCCGGTTAAAATTACAAATATAAACTAATAACTTCTGGCGTGGTCGTTTCCTTCTTTTTATTACATTTATTGTAATTCAATATCAAAGTTGTAAGTGAATGCTTCAACAACCCAACTAAATTTAATATACACTTTTCTAATAATATTTTAAAAATCTAATAAATTCCCATTAAATTGTAGCGCAGCTAAAGTGAAGTCGGATAACAGGCATCTTATTAAACTTTAAATGCTAACGCGAAGTTAATTAAAAACGTTAGTTTAGTATTAATTAAAATACGTAGTCTAGCAACGCTAAAAGCTTTAGTAAAAAAAAAATGCACGTTAAAAGAAGTGTATACAAATTTTCTGTGACATCGAGTGGATACAAATTTTCCGACATTGATTGGTTTAAAATGTAAAAAAAAAAACTAATTCACTAATATCATTTTATCAGACTCTGTATGTCGCTACTGTAAATAAACTCCCAAGCACGAAAGCTGTTGTTAAAATGAAAAAGTGAGATTCAATTAAAATTTCATAATGGAGTCTGCTGCAACACGTAATCGAGAAAGAGCCTGCATGCGAGGCGAAAACAATTTTAAAATCAGTTTTTTTTATTTTACCCGTAGTAATTTTGGTTAGCTTGAAAGTGTAATTTTATGGCCGTCGACGGTCGAATAGATTTCAACCGTTCTTATGGTTAATAAACGATTAATTAAAAGGCGAATCTGGCCGTATGTCAAGCTTACAGCTAGGCAACAACAACACCTTGCCGGAAATTGGCACTATTATTCTCAGCACGAGGCTTTGCTTTAGACAAATGACTGTACTGTGGGTATTTAGTTTGATTTACGTAGTGGTGCCGCATACAAAACATTAATCTTAAGGACTGCGCTAGTCATTTTAGAAACTGATCATTTTAAAGCAGGGTCCGAACGCTTCCAACTTCGATGCTTTTTGTTGGAAGAAACGTAGAAAATTATTTGTGGGATTCATACGTATTTATTGCAAGACATTTGTAGGATAACTAAAATTATATTTCCACAAGAAATTCTCCGTTTTCGTGGGAACTCTCTAATTTCGTAAAACCCTTTTCGGGGGAATTAATTAAGGTTTTCCTACATAGACTCCTCGAAACTAAAGAAGGGAACATTATTTCGGGGATTTAGAAATAATTTATTTTTCTCTACCGAGTCTTTTTGTCATCTACACACACATTTTTCTCGGCAAAGTTCAAGCATTCCCGAGACTCTCAAGAAGTCCTTGACGATGGTTATAACATTGTAGAAAGACAATAACGAACACGGCTATGGATTTTTTAGGTCTGAAAGAAATGGTTATTAATAGGGCCTACATGAAAGATAATACATCAGTCAATTTCTTTATATAAAAAACCAAGTACTATGTTGCAGAATAAATAGAATAGTTTGAGAAAGAGCATAAAAGACTCACGTACAAGTAAGAGATTACAAAATCAACCGTTTAATAGTCGAATGTAAATCTGAAACTAAAACCCTTTACAAGTGAAGCTGGACTTTGATTGACTAAATCTATATTCGTATTGGGTATTGATCAGTCGAAATTTGAATTGGTAAAGTGTTCGGATTTGAGAACTCTAAATACTAACAAGGCATACATTTTAATATTCAATCTAGACCCAACATTAAAATTCAGCTAATATACTACTCATATTGTCACAAATAACTTGCAAGAAGTAATCTGGATCATTCTCGTATGTCTAGAAGTGCCCAAGCAACATATTAAAAAAACACTTGCTCATGACTTACTCTGCGAGGACTTACTAGAACAGTGAGTGGGTGCTTTTAGAGAAACGGCAATACGATGCAACAGGAAACAACAACCCGCAAGAGGGACAGTCATTGTGAGAAGAGAGTTTAAGTTATTTTTCAACAGATACATGAAACACGTGAAATATCGCTGCATTTCGACGAAACTTTTTTATGCTTACAAGTTCGGTTGAAACTAGAGATGGGAAGTTCGATTCTTTTTGGTGAATCAAGTCATTTAATTCGTTCATCCCAAGTGATTCGTTCACAAAGATTCGTTCTTGACTGATTCACTTATTCACTCGTTTTGCTTAGATTAATGACTAATTAGTCTTAACACAGACCGAACCGAAACAACGAAACAATGATCGGTCAGCATTTACTTGTCGGATTATATTTCCACTCCTTTGTTGAATAATTATTCCTTAAAGACATCTGCTTTTCTGTTTAATAACTACTATCAAAACATGTTTAGAAGTAGCGTTTTGCGATTTTATAAAAAAAAAACATACCTATTAATAAAATAACAAGAGAATTTTATGGTTGTACTTTAATCAGAAACAAGCTTAAAATTCAAAGACGCACATTTGTTTTTTTTATGTATCATTTAAGTAATTAATGCCATAAATGTACGCTCTACACTTTTACCCATGATTTGCCAAAAATAGACTAAATTAAATCATCAAAGCGAAGAAAAGTGTATTATATTTACTGATTTACTTATTTGCCATTTTACATTAAATTTTGAATCTACTTTGAAGACAGCCTAAGCACCGCATTATCATATTTTACAACATCGAATCCGATTTACTGGTCAATTTTACCTGGAAACGTTAAAGACTCGGAACTCGAACGAGTTGAATGGTTCACTTCTGAATCGACTCACAAATCCTGCTCGAACAAAAATACTCGACAATTCGGGGCGCTTCGACACAGAATCGAGTGAATCAATGTATCGATTTACTTCAAAGTAAGGACTCAATTCATTCGATTCAGTGTACTGATTGGTTCTTTTTAAACAGATCGTTTACGACTGGCACACCTCAAGTTGAAACCGAAGTTTTTTCCGAATTGTACCGCTATTTTTAGTTGATTGTTAGTTTTAGCTGTTTTAACATAAAGTTTTCAGTAATTTCAGAATTTAGGTAAATTTTATGAACCTAACTACGTTACGAGGGGTTTACTTAGCTGTTGCGAGAAGTTTATATTGAAAGTCAAGTTGAATCAACATAACATTATTTATATTACAAGAACAATGTGAACACTTATGTAGACAATTATGCGAGACAAGTTCCGATTACTCACACAAGAGATATGGGTTGAAGTACTAAGTCCAAAACTATGAAACATTTTTAGGGGTAAATTATGAATACGGACCAGCGAGCGCAATTAATAAAATGAACAAATGGTAATTACAGGTTAACTTAAATACAAATAATAATCTTACATGAACAACTTCTCGAGAGGGCCCATCTTATAAGGGTAGCTTCAGTGATGGAACTAACTTGAGGAGTCTGAATGCTTAGGTCTCAATCTGCCTACTCCTAAGCACCAGGGTTGAGTTCGAGGATGAAACTGCCTTTTGTCAAATGAATCGCTGCATATATACTACAAAATGAGCCCCCTCTTTCTTAATATTGCAGCTGCTTAGTAACCTTGTTAATATATCGTTTTACATGCAAGTTATATTTTGTACGACTTGCAGGTGCATGGATAACCTTGTTACCAAAAATAGACATTGTAGCTGATAACAAATGATTCACCACGACGCACCTGCACTTTACAAGCAAGGTTACTTTATGCCAAAATAATATTTTCATATTCTTATTATTCTATTATGTTACAATATAAATCTTGGTTGTATTCATTGGTTTTTTCTATCAGCGATTTCATAGTTTGTAGATGTTCACACATATTATAATTTGAGCGAAAACCTGCTTGTTCAACTGGTTGTCAGAATTCTATATTATTTGATATCCTATTAGTTATAAGGCGAGTAAACAGTCTGTATATAGGAGGCAGCAAACATATGAGTCTATAGTTTTTATGTACAATGTACATATTAGAATTACTTCAGCTGTACACCATGATTTTGGCATTTCTTCCGTTTCTAAGCATTTGTTATACAATTTTACTATTTCTTCTTTTAGTTCTTCTCCCACTTCTTTAATCATTTCAGTTAATACATTGTCCGGTCCCGAGGCTTTATTTCTTTTTGTTTTATTCAATGTATTATTTAATTCTTCTACTAATACTACTGGGATTTCTTCCGACCCTACGCTTTATATTTTTTGTCTTTCTTCTTCTATTTGACCGGCATTGGGTGGTATTTTTGATGCAAATAATTTCGCGTAATAGAGCTCTATTTCTTCCACAATTTAATTCCTTTCTGTTAAGATGTCCCCATTTTTTAAATTGCTTTTTAATGGCTTTGGGACCTTTGTTTTGTTCTTCTAATCCAATACATTTTGGAATCTATACTTTAACATTTCCCTCCATCTCATACCGCTCTGCTTTATTTACTGTACCATTTACTCTTGTTTTCTCCATTAGTTCCTTAGTTTCATCACTGAGCATGTTTGATCTTCCTCTTGCTTTAACCGCTACCTCTTTCGCTGCTAGAACTAATATCCTTCGTTTGTATATGGTGTTTTTGTAATCTTCCTTTTATTTCTTGTTGATATATATTTTTATTGGTAGTTAATTTTGAAGTACCAATTGATATAATGTTACCTCCATATGTTTTTCTTCTTTCAATGTTCAAGTTAATAAATATATAGCTTAGGCTTAGATCTCACCATTCTATGATCGTTTCCTATTGTACATCAATCTGTTAATTACCGTAACGTCTTGTATTATATGTTTAGTATCAGAAATAATGTAATCTATCTCGTTTTTTGTTTTGTGGTCTGGAATTCTCCTGTCCATTTTCTCTCCCCTCTCTTCTAAAAGAAGTGTTAATGTTTGCTTCTGCAAAGTTACTCGAAAATATTCCTCTATGTTACGTTGTCCGATTCCATGATTTCCTGACGTTATTTCGTGACATTATCATCTTCATAATCGCAGGTAGGCACGTAAACTTGTACTATCTTCAGGCTTTTGGAGTTGCTCAATTTAACAATGATATATGCAAGTCTTTCTACTAACATTCAGAGGATATTAATTGCGATTAGTTTAATTTAAACCTGAAATTACCTAATCCAAATGCACGAAACCGAATATTAAATTCGAGCTTGAAAATAAATCTGATAATTTTGAAATCTTAATTTAAATTGGAAATTAAGGGCATTTTTTATATTTTCGATTTGAGATTCTAACCCCAAGTCAAAAGGTCCGAATACCGAATCTGGAAAATTGAATAAGCAGAACCTTAACTTAGAGTCTAAAGATGTATATTTCGTATTTTCGAACCGTTAGACATTAAAATACATAATCCGAATTCATAAAACCGAATCCCAAATTCGAACTTGAAAAATAAAGCTGATACTTTTGAAACCTTTGTTAAGTGAAATTAAAGACAATTTTAATAATTTCGATTTGAGATTCAAGTCACACATCAAAAGGTGCAAATAACGAACCTAGAAGATTGAATAGGACCTTAATTTAGATTCTAAAGATGAATATTTCCTTTACGATATACAGAGTGGTCCATAAGTAATGGGACACAGGCTAACAGTAGATTCGTGAGGCCAAAATAAGTATTACGATTCACTTAGTCTTCTTCTTCTTCTTCTTTAGCCTTTATTGAGTCAATTTTTGAACATAGGCCTCTTTCATGGTGTTCCATTCATTTCGATCCTGGGCAGCTCTTATCCAATGTAGGGCAGCCGTCTTCTTGATATCGTCTGTCCATCTTGCTTGTGGTCCTCCCCTTTCTCTGTGTCCAAGGTATGGTCTCCATTGTAAAATGACGTTGTTCCATCTTTTGTCTTCCAAACGTGCTACATGTCCAGCATAGCTCCATTTTAATTTGGATATTTCCTGTGCTATGTCTTTCACTTTCGTAACTGTACGTATCCACTTATTCGGTTTTCGATCTTTCAGAGATATGTTAAGCATTTGCCTTTCCATAGCTCTTTGTGTAACACGTAGTTTTTCCATATTTAATTTTGTGGTGGTCCAAGTTTGTGCTCCATATGTGAGCACCGGTAGCACACATTGGTTGAATAATCTAGATCTTAAGTTAATTGGGATTTTCTTATTTTTGAGTACGTGTGAGAGATTTTCGAATTTCCGATTTCACTTAGTACAAGTACAAATAAGTTGAAGCTTTTTTAATGATATTAGATATAGCAAAATTAATATTCTTTAAGCAGCAACATTAAACTAAAAGACTGATCATTTTTTTCCGCCCCAAAAAGTTAGTTTCCCCAATTTTCATATGAATATTTCGAAAACTGTTGAAATTACAGAAAAAAATGGAAACTAAAATTTTGACTTTGACACCCTGTATCTCTTTTGATATTAACTTTTGGGCTAAGGTAATCCTAGGTAAATCGAAATATTTGGGCCACCCCGAATAAGTCCAAAGTCCAAAGTTCGAATTTTTTTATTGAGACCTTAACCAATTCCAATTCAACTTTGAACATCTATATCTCGATAAAAGGAGAATTTGAGGATTTAGTGCAAAGTTAAAGATTCGAATTCACAACTCCATTATTCAGATCTAAATTCAAATCAACCTATAAAATGCTGTTTAAAACTTCTGTCACAATGAATTTGCATACAATTCCATTCACTCTAAGCTCATTATTCTGTATTATTGCTCTGTCTCTTTTGCTAAATAGAGAAGTTTTCAAAAGATTCATAATTTATAAATTGACAGAAACAGAAAACCCAAAGTCAATCAAAATAAATAAAGCTACAAATCATATATATCAATAAATTAAAGGTTATCGGAACAACTGATTTTATTTAGGCTTGAGCTCGTAATCAGTGATTGAAAGATCAATAATTGAATTTAAAACCGAAGATTTACACTTGGAATTTGGAAGAATCGATTCGTTTGATTTGGAAAATGAATGTCAATAATATTTAAGTAAAATTGGAACTCGAAAGGTGAATTGTTTCGAGTCAAACTACCATTTCGATCATTCAAATTCTAAATTTGGATTCAAAGGTTCGAATCTCGAATTTAGCCCTCAATTCGGATCTAAAATTCGATTCCTGAATAATTTCAAAGCTTACTAATTTTGCAAACAAAAATAACTTGGAATCCTGAGTGGCTGTCAATAATTTAATAAAATAAGTTTCAACGTAAATTAGTACATCTAAGTTTTTTTTTGGTAGATAAAGCTAAATTAGTTTAAATTAATCCAAATGTTCATTATTTATAAATACAACGCCTTAGTATAAAGAGTCGATTTCAAAACTCTTAGGAGCCGTGTTAGTTATTTACGCAGCAAGGGAGGTAAGTTAGGTTTACCCTGTCAAGCGTGAGAGATTGCAGACCAAATGTAGCGAGGGCCTGCATCATGTGAAATGGAGTAAATAACTTAACGACCATATTGTGTGCTTTTTTCATTGCCAACAGAAACAGCAATATAAACAGTTTGTAACAACAATTCGACATTAACTGTCACTAAGTCAATTTATGGAAAGGTAATGGCTACCTATGCTTTAATTAAAGCTCCTTTTATTCACATTTAACATCTCTTATACGTATTTAAGATGATAAAAATCATTCAAGTCTGAGAAACATTTCCGTAATTTCTCTTACAAATCAGCACATATCTGTAATACTTTATACGATTTAACAACCCATAATTTACCTAATTCCTAAGTCAAACGTAACCTCAAAGTTCTGACAGCAGTATATTTATGCTCTTAAATTCCTTTACATAAATAAGCATGAAACTAAAATGCCGGCGTAAATATTTTCTCACATAAATTATGGAAATTATAGGAGAAGATTTCGAGCTTTAATGAAATCCTAAAACCACCCACGTAAGTAAACTGAGATTGAAAATAATTCAACTCGAAACAGGGCAAGTAAATTTTTGGGTGCACACCTAATAAGATACAGGATGTTTTAAAATTAAAATTTAGGAATTTCATGCCAACGTAAATTTTAAAAATGTTATAATAACATTTCCTCGCCAACCTCGGAGGTGGAGAAGATTAGCTAGATTGCTTTGTAAATCAAAGATCTGGGGTTCGATCCCGGTTGAGATGGGTAAACTTTTCCCTACCCCTCTTGGCATCCGCAAACCTAGATCTCGCCCACTAAATAAAGCAAATAGTTCTTTCTAAAAAAATTCCTCGCTTTCGACATTAAAGTGTATTTAGATGTAATAAATAATCCTAATCCGTTATTAAAATAACAACACAGAATTAACTAAACTACATTCAACTAATCGTTCAAATGTAATGATCTACGGTTCACTAATTATTTTAGATATTTAAATACAAGTTAGATTTAACACTAGTAAACAAGCGGTTTATTGTCTGTACTAAGTTGTTCTTAAAGTTCAAATCAAAATAAACTTCTAACATTCCAGCTTGTTTGCTGTATTAATATAAACAAAACAGACTGGGAGGCAAAGGATTTTACAGTATTTCACTTAGTAAAGATATATCTCGCGAACTTCAAACGCCTATAACTTTGGTAACATTCGAGGAGTAACACCCAGATATTTCAAAATGGAAATACGATTACCTGTTTACCTCAAGTTTCCAATTCTAATTTGTTTTTTATGCAAATCTATACTTACTTGTTCTGTGGGTGAGTTTTATGAAAATAGGTAATTTCAAATGTTTTAGAATTGAGTTTTTTCCTTGACATCTGGGTTAATTAATTTTTTCTACTTCAATTTAGCTCCCAAGGGAAGTAACTTTGAAAGCCAAACATATTGCTTATGTTTTAATGGATTGATTTAGTTATTGTCTGTATGCCAAATTATTATGTCAAAAATTATTTAAATTTCCAATAACAGTTTATACCTGCAGTGGAAAAATATTGTACATAACAACATAATATAGAGTAATGTCTTTAAAACCGGTCAGATGTCTGGCCAAAAGGTAGTCTACAACTTATACATATATGAATTAAGATCTAAAACTGAGATTCCAAATTACGAATAACTGGATTCTGAATACATACAATTTAAATTTATAAACTTAAGACTTTGAATACAATGTTAGTAGGTATAATAATACAAGCTAAAGGTTCATAAATCTAAAAAAATTGGTTGTTTGTTGTTTGTTTATTTACTGGGCTTGTGTTAACTGTATTACAAGTAAATAAAACAATAAATATCGAGAAACTAAACGGAGTGGGGCAAGAAACTCAAGAGGCGAAACAATGATGACCTTTTTGCTGGAAAACAATTTCTTATTTCAGAGTGAAAACCTAACCTAACTAACAGAAATGATCAGCAAATGACACGCGGGTAACAATCACAACAACAATCGACAATGAGTCAAACGTGGGTTTTCAAAATGGCCGCTTACGTCGCAAATTTGAATACAGTCACTGGATATTAGTACTCCTTCCTGAGTTTTTATATTCAAAGGATTAGCCCCGATGGACAAACGAAAAACTGACTATATGATAAGAGACAAAAGAGAAAAGGTTCAAGATGTGCTAAACAGTAGCGACCACAGACTGTTAAGTATAACTGTAAAAATAAACGTAGGGAAAGAGAAGCACAGAATGATACGAAACAAGAATAAAACTGGATGGCAAGTGACCAACAACAGTTCGAGAACATAATCACGAAATCACTACACAAAACACAAGTGCAGAAGCACTAATTAAAGAAATAACAGATGGTATTTTAAAAGCAGTAAAAAATGTTGCCCAAAACAAAAACGGGAAGAAAACCTTAGCCAACGCACCAAAAGTCTATTAGAAATTAGAAGAGAACAGCGAACACGAGAATGTAAATTCGCAACGAATGAGACAATTAAACAAGACCTCGCGAAGACAAACGAAACAGAGGTAGACCACCAACACGGTGGAGTGGCGATCTTAAAAGTATAACCTAAAATTGGACACAGTGTGCACAAGACAGAGGTAATTGGAAAAGTTTAAGAGGGGACACAACAGGGTAGGTGAAGAAGAAAAAGAAAATAGAGATGCTTCTATGATATTAAATTTATTTAAAAACACGGTTAGAGAAAAACTCCCAACAATTACAACAAACATAACCTTATAAAAATACATGGTAAATTTAAATAATATTATGTGAGCTAGAAAGCCACAAATCTAGGCGAGAGAAACACAAAACAACGAGTAAGAAAACTTCTCAAAAACCCAAACATGAAATTTCAGAAAAATATACTATAATCAAATAAACATCATACATGTTTGTACTAGGACTTAATATGTTCGATTAATAAGTATGTGAGAAATCAGTCTAAATATAGTATCACTCATTATTAATCCGTCGCAGTCGTGGCTCGGCTGGTTCAACGAGCGTCTGACTACTCAGATTAAGATTGGCCCGGGTTTAATTCCCACACATACACCTTAAACACCCTACAGCTTCCCACGGGCGCGGCAATGGCAAACCACCCAGTATTATCGGACCGCCAGGGCCGCGAGCCCCCACTACCCATCACCCGCATCGCAGGGGCCTACCCTCAAAGACGCAGCAGCCCGCATCTCGGGGTCACTCGACCTCCAGGAGTAGGCAGACAGAGGGCTGAACCGAAGACCAAGATCTACTAGGGAGTAGGCAGATAGAGACCCTAGCCAGCCACAAACACCCTTTCGTCATCCACGCCCATGGACTTAGACGCGACGCAAATTTTTATGTTCCATTCTCTGTACATTTTCTACCCTGTATATATGTTATTTGTTACCTGTAAATATTAAATTGTGAATAACTATTAAACCACCTCGTTATTTATTCACGATACAACACCGGTACGCCGCACTCCGACCCGTCTGGTGACACCAGGTATTCTGCCTAGTAAGTCTTGTCGGGAGTAGAAGTGCAAACACTTCCGTGGTTCAGAGCCCACTTTAAGGTAGGTCCCCTATGTCTGTAGGCTATTTAACACGCACGCTACAGACCAAAAGGGCACGCCACTTTGAGAAGAAGAGCTACTAGTCCAGTTTATTCATGCAAAAAGATTCGTGATATACAACAAATTAGTATCGGTGTATGGTACTGTAATATCCCGTAAGCAGGTTTCAGTATGGTGTAAAAATTTGGAAAAGGTAGGATCGATTTGCAAATTAATTTGGAAGTCCACGAATTTCAGTTATCTACAGCTAAAAACATTATAGGGTAAATTACATACACATTGCAGACTTAAATGGAGAGAGATGGCCGTTACACTAGCAATACCAAAAATATTAACTATGTTTTTTTGGGACGGATGGTGCTCCAAGAGTCTGAATCTTAAGGACAATTATGCAGAAGAGTAGTATACATAACTATATCAAACAATCCAACTAAAAATCATCTAAAGTGAACCTATGGAAATCTTAACTAATGTCAACTAGTAAAGGGCAAAGGTAAACCTAGATCTTTGTGATTTCTATTCGTTTTGTATTTAGTTAACATTTCCTGAACCTTATCCTGAATTCCTTAACTTACTAAGGATGACTTTAAATCGGATTACTTGATACTTGTAGATGGAGTTTAATATGTATCATAATAAATCTTGTTTGTTACATTTTTTTTTAGAATTTTTCGTACCTATATTTCAAACGCGCCTGTATTTTGTGATCCAGTAACCAAACACTGAAACACATGCGAATCAAATTTCGTTATTATATTACACTTACAATAAGTTTTATTCTTATGAAGACAAAAGCGGATTTGCGAAAACATTTGTGTGTTTGAGCGGGAACCTCAGGATGTTATTCGTTACTTTAAATGTGGGTAGATTTCGATTTTAGCCATTTAAAATATAATTAAACATTATTTATTATTAGAAGAGGGCGAAGACGACGAAGAAGATGACATTTTACTTAATAATAATTATAACTGACATAACATTTTGAGTTTTTTTGTAGGTAAATAAAATTAGCAAAATCGAAATTTTTCAACTTTTTTTCATATTCACCCCACTTCTACTCCTTCATTCTCATATAGAATGGTCGTAACGCTAAACTTCACGGTTTTCGAACTATTAGCGAAATCTGAAAAAGAGACCTTTAAACAGCTCTCCCACCCCCGCTCACCGCCCACCAATGGGGACTTTTAGGATGTTCGTCAGGAGATCTCAAGAAACAACTGTAACTACCAACTTTCAACACTACGTGAATTTTTTCGGCTATTTGCCAGTTTTGGGTAAGTTGACTGGGGTATTGTATTGAAGAACCTTAAATACATGATTTTTGAAAACTATGGGTGGGTGGGTGATTGGATTCATGGGTTTGTGACGCTCCATATTTCAGAAACTACCCGGCCAATTCTGATGAAATTCGATATTCCGAGCTATAACGAAAACTAAAGTTACCACTTCAAACAAATGTAATCGTCAATCATTTCAAAAATTTTCGAAATTTCAGCAAATGCTTCCTCAAAAATCGTACACAAGATTTTCTTAAATTTTGTTAATCGATTAGTGCATCAAAACAGCGTTCTAATGACGTTGGTCGATATTTCTCTAACACCCGAACAAAAAAATGCGTCGATGTCTCTTATCAGCTGTACAGGGTTCACAGGGTAACAAACCCAACAACTTTAAACTATCTACATATGTTCACTACGTTTTTACATAGCTTTCCAGCTCATTGTATAAAAGCATTTTTATTCTACAAATAGAAAAAGTACAACAATAAACCTAAAATTCAAAAATGAATTACATGTCTATCACTATTATAATGTTTGGCACAGATAACGAGCCTTTCAAGGGCCCGTCAGGGTATTAACAACAGAGAGGTAGGGAGGTACTACTTATATAGGTACATCTTATTTCTAATTAAATCAAAGATTGAAATAACAAAAAAATGTAGACCCTTCGAAGCACAAGAACTCCTACGTAAAGCCAACATAATTGTAGTTAGTATGTAATCCAATGCTACAGAGATAACTCCAAGATATTCACTTGCGGTATAAAGGTCAAAGTTTAATAACATCTGTTGAAGTTTTCGGTCTTAAAGTCAAATTTTTCACTAAAACTTAATGGTTATTTACTGTGAATAGCTAGTGTATTTCAGCGGATTCATGCTGGTAAGTTCTAATGATTAAATTTAAGACATATGCCCGATCACTTTACTAAAAGCACTATTGAAGGAAATGAAGAAATCAGCATTAACATCCTATCAACTATTCAACTAACGTTCAAAATTAATGAAGGCGAATTTTCTCCGAACAATAGACTAACAAAGGAAATCTGAATCCCTTTGCATGAGCCTTAACATCCTTTGTTATTTTCTGTGCTAAATTAGAACATTGCAGCAAAGGGTATATATCTGTTTACAAATATTTCGTGTCGTTATCTTAATTTATCTAATATTTCAGTTGCATTCGTTCCGGGCTAATTAATTATTTACTTCATGCAGGAAAGACATGAGGAAACTGTTTTATTTTACAACAGTATGCATCATCATTTAGCGACTAATTAATGTCTTATGCAATTCTACTCAAAACAATGGTATAATTACATGCTGCAGGCGGATAGTCTAGCGTAGGTACTTGAAATACAACACGAGGTATTGACTAAAGTTCGTGCAGGTACTGAATGTGATTGCATGGAACTGAGTTGGAGAGATCTAAATTTGAACGTTATTACCTTTTTATTTATTTTAGATCGTCAGTTTGAGGTTCTATCTTACCTGAAACAAAAGAAAAACAGTTGAAATTGGTCATTACATGAATTCACAGTTTTCATACAAGGAAAGATTATTTGTCAAATTACAAACTAGAATTACAACAAAAACTAAAATTGCACAAAATCATTATGTTCTTCAAAAAAGATACATTAAGGGTGTGTTACACAAAACTTTTTCAAAGTTAACGAATGATAAAAATTGACAAAAAAGCATCACTTATTGTTTACTAATGTGTTATTTGCCATACATATTCCAATGTTGATTCGATTCGGTTCATTTTGACGAAGCCGTTAAATCATATTTGTGCAATCTATCCTCAGTAAATCAAGCCAACAACATACAATGTGATTTTTTAAAAACTCAATTGCAGCAGGCCATATTCTGACTTAATACAGACAGTTCTAAGGTTATTAAGACAGAATACGGCCTGCTGCAATGGAGTTTTTTAAAAATCACGTTGTATGTATGCACTACAATAAAAATATCGTCACAGTGGCCCTTGAACAACACAAGAACTTTCTGTAATATACTGTAACGTAGTGATTGCCACCAATAATGTTAAAAATTAGTAAAAATATATTAATCAAATTTAGTAGAATTACTGATAATCCTTAAGGTGTATTTAACCAACTACGCCACGTGGGGCTTTGCTGCGAGAGGTTTTATAGAAAAATTCTGATTCAGCTAACATAACATTATTGTCCGACTTTGATTAAGCTTTACAAAATATTATTAAGTATTAAAGTTAAAGACCAAACACTTAAGCAATTTTAGAGATGAGTTACAAATGCATACAAACGTCAAAGTTAATAAATGAAACAAAGGGTTTGATCCAAACTTATAGGAAGTTTTACTATGCATTGAATTGCATTAAGTTAAATACAGGAAAATACTCTTACATAAAATCGTAGGAAACATCACTAGTACGAATGACCTGCCTTCTTAAGGACATGTTTGTTCGACGGTTACACTAACCATAGAGAGTTCTTAGTGAGCAATCCCTTATATATAAGAAGTCAGCTCCCACGCCGTACTGATACTACGATCATTCACCTTGAACCATGAACGTGCTGAGCTGTGCATTTTAAAGAATGCTAATTCAGCATTTACACAGCTGTGCAATATCGTGTTTCAGTTCCACAGCGGTCATTCGCGTGCATGCTTGGATGCCTTTATCTTGACTCATGTAATGACCCTGACTGACATGTCATATTAACGTACGTGGCGATTCCTGAATACAATAGTACAATACTTTACATGAACTGGAACTAACGCCATCCGCAGTACATCGGCAGAATCTTACAAATATGACCTGGCCGAATGGAAAAATTTTACGTTAAAATCTGGAAGGTCGTAGGCATAATATAGAAGCTGAACCCTTCGCTCAACTATCAAAATTCTATGAAATATTTTGATTAAACCTTGTTTAAAGAGTACATTGTGCTGACAGTAATGTAGTGTAATCTAATGGCTTTATCATATCATATTATTTTCAAGTTCGAGGCGATTTCTCAGTTTTGTTTTGATGGCTGCCATAGATGAAAAACTTGGCTGGCATAAATATAATGTTGCAAATGGAACCAAACACTTAACAGCATTTGGCCGTGTAGTCGCTGTTTTATTATGAATGAAGTTGAGTACGGCAAGAGGCGTGGGGGGAGGGTAGGTCGCCAACTAAATTCTTTTCCTCTCAAAAGGGGGCCATACTTTAGAAAAGTTGGGAACCACTGGATTATAGTAATACTCAGATTATTTCTTTTAATTTATTTTTACTTAATGGAACTAAACGAATGATTTTAAGGGAAATTTTCGTTTAAGAATAATACATTCGTTTTTTCCTAAGCTTAGGATACGAAATTCTTAAGGATTAAGTGCAAATTGTAATAATTGTTTACATTTAAATGTTTTTGTTATTCATACAATGTAAAATAGATTCCCCAAAAACAGAAGCAAAAAGGTAAACGTATTGGCAGTAACGCTTCTCACAGTCTCACATCTCGGTTGTTTCGCACGCTATACGTACGGGGTGGTTTGGTAAGCACCACGAATTCAACAACAACAACACAACAACAAAGGTAGGGTATCAAAATTTAAACTCAGTCAAATTCGAAAGCCTACTATATGCCGACGAAATAATATTAGTGGTAGACTCGCATAATAAATTACAAAGAATAATAAACAAATGGACAGAGTAAATAAACGAGATGGAAATGGAAATAAATGTAAAATAAGGCAAAGTGATGAAAATAACAGAAAGAACAAATTTTATTTTATTTATTTGGCGTATGGCATTTGTAGCCAGGAGATCACATAGTGATTGTTTGGCTGCCAGTAGTGCTAGTTCTGTTAGCGCTATCCAAGGTGCACGTGTAGCCTAGCTTTTGCTACGGACCCGAACTAGCTTAGCACCTGCATTGTGTGTGAGTTTGTGTGTGGGTGTATGTGTGTAACAAGTAAGAGCAAACAACTCGAAGAAAGAATAATCTGCAATGGAGAGACAATGGAAAAAGTAACAACTTTCCAATACTTGGGTAAAATTATCAGTGATGATGGAAAAATAGACTTGGAAGTGGTAAAAAGGGCCAAGAAGGCAAATTAAATATTTTATCAAATAAATAACACAATAATGGGTAAAAAAGAACAAAAATGAGAATATACAAAACAGTAGTAGTGCCAACAATACTATGTGGTAGCGAGACAAGGCCAACCCAACAAAAATACGCAGAATAACAATGATAAAAACAAAATTTCTAAGGAAACCCATGGGGGAAACGAAACTTGATCAATGAAAAAAAAATTAGAGAAGAAGTAAAAAGAGTAAAATAAATAACAAGAAAATTAGAAGAAAATAGTACGGACATACATATAGGATGAATCCACAATGAATGACGAAACAAGTAATAGAAGTCAGAAGGAGGTTCTTAAAGAAAAAGGAACGTTAAACGACCCAGACAACTAATGGAAGATAGAATAGAAGAAATAGCACCAAAAGGGGGAACGTCACTAGAAGCAATAAAAAATATGGCATCAAATAGGAAACAATAAAAGACCTGGACGGAATCCACTCCAACGCTGTGTAGGCAGAAGGAGGAACGAAAAAGAAGAAGAAGAAGAAGAAGAAAAAAATGCATATAACTTGTTTCACTGTCTTATACGAACTCGCGTTAATTAGCAACTACAGGTTTAATTGCAAGAAAATCATTTTTATTTTTCGTTATGATTGGACTTTAATATTTACGTTTGTTTAAAATATTTAATGACATAATTTAATAAATAATTAAATTTGTAAATACTGCCAATTTTACTAGTTAGTTTGATATGTTTCTATATTTCGCAAATATTTTAGTTTATTGACTGACAATAACTGGGAATCTTAACACAGTAGTGGAGAAGGGAAGGTAGTCGGTTGTTGAAGGCGTGGGGCTTACCACACCATCCTATACGCATAGCGTAATTAATAATAATTATGGTTAATGATATTAATAATAACTAATCTTCTTCTTGGAGTGGCATGCCCTTTACAGAGCGTTGCCGATCATCTCTCCATATGCCTGTGGTGTGCGTGTCAAGTAGCCTACAGACATAGGGGACCTACAGCTTTACGTGGGCTCCGAACCACGGAAGTGCTTGCACTTCTACTCCAGAGAGGACTTACTAGGCAGAATACACCTCGGTGGTTTGCCATTGCCTTCCGAGGAAAGCGGCCGGGTGTTTTCGGTGTATATGTGGCCCTGGGAATCGAACCCGGGCCATCTCAGTGGTCAGACGCACGCTGAACCAACTAATAGAAGTACAAAATAAACGGAATATAAAACGATACTTCATAACGACCAAAGTGAACAGATGTCAACCAAGGAATATGGACATTATGGATAACCTTCAAACACTCTACAACTTATAAAATCCATAAATTCCCAGTAGGTACTATTAAGCCTTGTAAAATTAAGTAAGAGGATTAAAACCATTTAACTGATTTTTTGCTAAAAATTGAAAACAAAAGACATGTCAAACTTTTTTAATTTTATAATTTTGGACTTGTTTGATCGGGTATTTTAATTTTACCAAAAAATTTGCATCGTCAATAGTTAGTTTGTTCTTTTTTGAACACCAGTGATTTTTTTGGAATAAAAATGCAATTGAATAATAGGACATATTTTAGTGCTCAGTGTTACTAAGAAACCCCTCTTAGTAATCATAAAATGGAGCCGTTAAAATGTGTATTTATTTCACTTGTTTTTAGTTTAAAAACCGCAGGACTATTTATCACTAAACATAATTCAAAAACACCTATTTATATTCTTTGGTATTGACACGGATCCTACAGTTTTACCTCGCATCCGAAAGAGGGATATTTCAGATATTTTTCCGTATTAAACATCACACCCAGCAGGACCGGAAATCGAACCGGAACCTTATAAAAAGTAACATCCATGTTATCAGCGCAGCAGTCAACAAACTTTAAATGTGATACTAAAGTAAATATAGCTTATTATTTGGCAAAAAACATGGTTTAAGATAGGCGGAAATAATTATCCGCTTATTTCCATGCAAAGTACTTACTAATAACTACTGTAAAGATATGAAATATCTGACCAAAATTAAGATAAAAGTATTTGTTAGATTAGCTTAGGTGCGATAGTGCGTTTGACTGTAGTAGGACAGTCCATCAATTATCTTAATGTTTATGGTTTCATGTCAAACCATTTTCGTCAAATTTTTTACTGCAATATTGTTAGTGGAACAGAGGCCTAATATTTATTACAAAACTTGTTACTTACGGTTTTCAAAAATCCAAAACTCTAGCTTATTCGTACAAAATTGAACTAAAATGTTAACAAACCTGTGTTCAAAAAAGGCGACCCCAGAATATGTAAAAATTATCGTGGAATTTCCCTACAGAGCACAGCTGGTAAAGTCTATGAAAGAATTCTGGAATTTAAACTGAGGGAAATAGTAGAATAACTAGAAGAGGAACAAGGAGGCCTTAGACCAGCACGGGAACGCAAGATATGATATTCGCCGTAAGACAGCTAATACAAAGAGCAACGAGTCGGAATGCAGAATTAATATGGGAAGCTCCCTACAGACCTGGTTGAAGGAGTCAGAAGTCTTTACAGAACAACAAGAAACTGCGAATCAAAAACCAATATCGGAGTGTTTCACAACAAAAATTGAGGTTAGACAGGGTTACATTCTAAGCCCTTTACTGTTTATACTAGTTGTGGATCAAATTTTGAAACAGTGTAAACCAAAAATGCCGAGATTTCAAGTGGAATACAGACCTCTACAACCTGTAAGATGTAGAGGTGCTGGTCTATGCAGGTGACCTACTACTTATAGCACGGTCGGAAAAAGCGTTACAGAAGTGCCTTTAGTTATGGGAGGAGCAACCACGGCTGAGCAAAATGAAAATTAATATAGCAAAGACGAAGGTGATGGCAATCGCAGCAGATGAGGAAGACATAGGTATAAGAGTACAGGAGCACTTAGTGGAGAAAGTGGAAAGTTTTAAATACCTTGGGGTATTACTTGAAAAGTCGGGACAAATTGACAGTGAATTAGCAAACAGATTTAGTAGGGCAGAAAAACTTTTATACGCAAAAGAGAAGTGTCTAAGGAAGCGAAAAAGAAAGTATAGGTACAACGCGGTATATATACCAGTGCTCACATACGGAAGCGAATCCTGCGTGACAACATAAATCGAAAATTCAAACTACAGAAATGAGGTAGCTACGGAAAATTGAAGGGGTTATCAGGCGAGATCGAATCAGAAATGAGAATATCAAGCAGCGGATAGGAGTGAAACCTCTGTTGGAACTCATCGAGAACAGTCAGCTACGTTGGGTTGGACACTTGGTCAGAATGGATGGAAATGTGGGAGTGCAAAACCATAGGAAGAAAGAAAAGAGGCCGCCCAAGGAAAACATGGGACGATGAAGTACAACACGTCCTGAGAACCAGAGGAATGGAATGGAACCCGGCGCGACTGGTAGCAGTGGAGGGAAAGCAATGGAGAGCAGCGTATCTTGGCGCATAGCGACAAAGTGCCTCTAAACCGTTACACCAATTACCGTAAAAGAGGGGTCAACGATTACGTATGTATTAATAGTTATTTATTGTACAAGACGATAAAATTGTATTTTATCTTGGAGAGCATTTTTTATCGAGAAGATAATTAAATTTTATCGTCGTGTATAATATTCTATTTTTTTCTATAGCATTTACTTTAAAGGAAAAATTTTTATTTCAATATAACATTTGACATTGACGTTTAAAATTATTACTAATCGAGTCACGTTTTAAAATCTCATTAGTATGGGCGTTGCTAGGGTTACAAGCAATATTTATTCATTTTAACCGCAAGGCTAGATAAAGTATTACTTTATCTACCCTTACGGTTTAAATGCTATTTGACCTTTTGATTTGAGTAGAACAAAGCACGCTTTAACATTTGCTATAGAAAAAATATATAAAATATCCGACGAGCATTGCAGATTATGTATTTTATAGTAAATTCAAGTTACGAAAATAAATCAGTCACTATAAAATAGAACAGTGGATAGTAAAATAATATTAGTGCAACAGCCTATCACAAAACGCTTTTGTCTGGGGAGTTTGTAACTACAATAGTCTTTTGGCAATCAAATTTAAGAGTGCCTATAACAAATTAATGTATACGTATAGTCTCCAAACTTGTTTTAATAAGGTTTATGACAATTTTCTGAAAGTTTCAGACGATGTTGAAATATTTGTACAGCCATCACGAACACCAGGAGGTATTGATAATACGAACAACGTTCAGCGTAAAAAAAAGAAGATTAACAGGCATCCTTCCGAAACGAAGTAACTATTGAAGAAGTTAGGGTTTAAACAATAAATCTACAGAATCGATATGTAAACTGTCTCAAGAAGTTGGATTATCCTAAGCTACTTGCCAAAAAAAAAATCTTAAATTATACTAAATAGAAGATCATGGTTCCATTCCATCAGCGTGCGTGTGACCACTGAGATGGACCGTTGTACTCGTTTGAGTACACCTTGAATTAAGTATTTAGTAACCAAAGTCACAGAATCTTATTTGACGAATTTTGATCGTAGTTGTAAAATTTTCTACTAGGAGTGTTAAGCCAAGTTGCAACAATTTTTTTTTTTTCGTTAAGTTAACCACGTGCTTTGTTCGCTAGTTGAATTATTTAATTTTTCGAATTAATTTCAAAGTAATCCTTGTGTTTATCCTCGAATACGAGTTCTAAGGTAAGGTACAAAGCAGATTAGCATTATATTTTATTTTTTGTTAATAATACAGCCCTTCATAATTTACACTGTACTCATTTGAGTACACTGGGCTAATATGATATCTTTGCGATGTTAAAATTTTGAAATATTTTATTTTGCAGCACTAGTGTCATTGTGAAATGGATTTTCCAGTTATCAAGACAAATAATTTCTATGGAAAGCGGTTTTTACGGCTTCTCCCAGCGTTGGAGGATGTATCGAGTACTACTGCTTCACGAGCTGATATCATTAGCATTCCGCCAGACGTCGACTGTCAAACTGACGAAGAAGCTTTTGAAGAAAATAATGTGGAGTCAGTTAGCATGCTAAATGTTGTGACAGGACAGGTTGAAGTGTATTATAGTGACAGCAGCATAGAAGAGTCAACCTGAAAACTTCAAAGACGAATCCGAAGACGACTCTGAATTCGAAGTACCGCTTGCCATGTTACGTGATCGCCTTATAGAAAATGTAACGCCACCAATTAAAAAACCAAAAATAACTAAACCAGAACCAAAGTGGACCAATGACAATATTGACAACAGTATGCCGGAAATTGATGGTTATCTTGATCTTAGCGAAAATATGAAAGATGCATTGAAAAATTTAAATCCCGTTCAAATAATTAAAAAACTCTTTGACAATGAAATCACACTGCACCTTGTAAAAGAAACGACGTGGTACGCAGGTCAACACAATAACTATAGCCTCAGTGTTTCAGAAGAAGACATAAAAATATTTATTGGCATATTGTATCTATCTGGGTACCTACTATAAACTGCCCAGGGAGTGAATATATTCAAGCCTGGATGAGAATGTGAATGTTCCATTGGTAGCAAGCGTGATGTCAAGAAATCGATTTGAGGAACTAAAGCGCTCTATGCACTTGGTAGATGACACAAAACTGGATAAAGGAGACAAGTTGTCCAAAATTAGACCACTAATGGACTTACTAAACAAAAAATTTCTGCAGTGGAGAATATTTCATCAGTCTTTATCAATAGATGAGACTATGGTGAAGTATTTTGGTCACCATTCAGCCAAGCAATTCATACGGGGAAACACATACGATTTGGTTACAAGGATTGGTTGCTAGTTGCTATACAGTTACTGGCTACTGTTACTGCTTCTATACGTATTGTGGGGCTAAGCCCTCTCAAACAACAGACCAATCAACAGCTCCATCAGACCTTCCCTTAGATTCTCGGGTGGTACCAGACCTTTTGGAAAAATTGGACAAACCTTCAGATCAGATTGTGTTCTTTGATAATTATTTCACAAGCTATGATCTGATGAACACACTAAAGAAGAAAGGTATTCGAGCAACGGGAACGGTGCGAGATAATAGAATTAAAAAATGTCCGTTACTATCGATAAAGGGAATGAAGAAAAAGATTCTTTCAATATAACTATGACAAAACAGATTCCTTACTTTTTGTTCGATGGAAGGATAACAATATAATCACAATAACTACAAATTACGATAGCGTCGAGCCTTTGTCAAAAGTGAAGCGCCGGTAGTCCATAGCTAAAGAGAAAATTGAAGTACCCCAACCTCGACTGTATTTAAATTATAATACGCATATGGGAGGGGTGGATTTACTAGATGAGACAGTAAACGCCTACCGAATAGGAATGAGAGGCAAAAAATGGTGGTGGGTGTTATTTACTCACATGCTATGATGTGACCATGGTTTGTTAGAAATATAGCAAGGCACTATTTGAGATGCTTCGAAAAGAGTTCTTCATCAAAAGCTCGACCACCTGGATCCGTGCCGTCAAGTATAATTCGACATGAAGGGGGCCATTTTTCTGGGAAATTAGTAAATCAGCTCAGATGCCGACATTGCCATCAACGTGCAAGGTGGCAATGTATTAAGCGTAACGTTACTTTATGCATTGAGCGAGAATGTTTCGTTAAGTTTCATTCACAACAATTTCATAATATTGTTGTAATTAATTTTAATTATAATAAATTTTGTAATTTCTTTGAATTAATATATTCTTTTTTTCGTCTTTTGATGTCATATGTACCCATTGTACTCATTTGAGTAGACTTGTTTTTTTCGAAAAATTGATTACTATTTTCCAAAATTCAGCAAAAGAATAAATAAGTAGTTCAATCTCTTTGAAGTATCTGATTCTACCGATTTTTGAAAAACAAGTATCGTGGGCTTTAATGGGTTGAGAGTGATTCGGGTTCGATTCCCAGGGCCACACACACACACCGATAACTCCCGATCGCTTCCCTCGGAAGACAATGGCAAACCACCGGAATATTTTTGCCTAGTAGGTAAGTCTTCTCTGGAGTAGAAGTGCTTCAAGCACTTCCGTGATTCGAAACCCACGTTAAGCTGTAGGTCCCATATGTCTGTAGGCTACTTGACACGCACACCACAGACATATGGAGAGAATACCGACAACGCCCTATAAAGGGGATGCCACTTCGAGGAGAAGAAGAAGGTATAATTTCCTGAGTAATGAACTACTATATCGCACAGTTTATTTAGATCTTCAAATCTGTTAAGTAAAAGTGAGCACTAGATAAATAGTAGAATACCATCTTAATATTTCCATCTGAATTTTAATATCATCCCTTGCAAAAGTTGGTAGATAATTGGAAACATCTTGATGATAAGTACTAAATATTTTATAAAGTTTATATTTTTTATAATACACTCAATTATGACTAGCTCATGTCTCAATAATAAAAATTACTAAAATACCTCATCAGATTTCTGGTTACCAAGATTTAAGGGAAAGTAATTCTAAATGTATATACCATACGTATTGCCGTTTCTTAGAGATATTTAATTTAATTCATAAACTATTTTTTAAAGAAATCTAACTGCTGAAAGATGTTTATGTACATCAGTTAATGGTTGACGAATTATAGCAAATATGTTTCCAACATGATGGGGGTCAGACCTCATACACACAAAAAACATTGGGTTATTGGAACAATTTTCTAATAACTGTATAGAGAACCTAGATTCCTATCCTGAATATACACAACGTCCTTCAAGCACAATCCCGTTAGATTATTTTGTGTCCCTTATGTAAAATACATTATGTACAACCCTCGTTAACACTGTTAAATATCTACAACGAATTAGATATGTGCTGGTATAACTTCATAAATACTATAGCAAGCTTTCATGAACATGAAATTCGGACAAACTCATGCTTACGAGAGTAGCAATTATTTTCAGTCATTTCTGTAATTTAGATAATCTTCTGTTTATCGAGCTCAAATTACAAAGAAATATTCGTATCATCACACGGGCCAACGCTATGTTAAATAAAATTCTTGTTTGGAAGCTAAATAATAGGCAACAAAGTCGATTATTAATTTTAGCGGATTAAAACTTGGGTTAAAAATAAAATTAATTATTTTTGTGTTGTCTGCAGTACATATGCTTTAAGTTCATTCGACCAACCGGACCAACTGCTCAGGGCCGTATTTAGGATCTGTAGACCCCTAGGCTGAACCTGTGGTGCGGGCCCTACCGCGGGGTTTGGTGGGTCGGGAATACCCCCCAGTAAAACTGGGGGCTCGCCCCCTGAAATTTTATGAAAATTAACTTAGAAAAATCGCATTTCAGAGCAATTTTCTAACTAGAAACCTAAAAAGTTTATAGTTTATTATTAAATTGTAGAAAATTTTACTATACAGTATTTAGAAGTTGATGAATTGATGAGATAAAAATGAAAAGAATTGAAAATCATTAAGGTATTCAACGCGATTTATTAACTTTGCTATGAACAACTACATTAAAAAAAGAACACAAAGTTGGGATTCATGTCTATGTTCCCAAATCTGCAAAAATCGGTATTTTAATTTTAAACATAACATATTGTAATTTTAAATAAACATGTTAGACAACTGCAAGATAAAAAAAAGAATGTAACAATCAAGCAAATTTTACATAATATATTGTTTTCGCTACCAGCAAAGTAAGCAAGCCTTACATCCATGGCAACAGTGACTGTAAGTGGCTAATAACATTCGGGCTCTAGTTACCCTTGATGAAGGAATTTAATAGTGTCACTTACGTTCCTAGGAAAATAATGGACAGATAACAGAACTGTACGTTTACCGTTGTCATCGTTACCACTGTTATTATATTGATTTTTTTACGTTGCCAAGTATTACACGGAATGTATGAACTATTAACATTTTCGGAAGGCGACGAGCCTTGCCTTCGCCTCGGCTCGTATTCGCCTACCTCAAATTTTAATACGTCCTTACATTCCTTGTAGCTTAAATTACTATAATTCAAATACAGTACCTACTTTCCCAAACAATCAGACTTAAAATGAAAGTGTCAAATAATTTGAAATAAAATGCATTGATAACAAATTGTAGTCACTACATATAACTTCACTTGGAAATAGCTTAGTGGCTAATTGGTTTGCGTCTACACTTCATACTAATGAAGCTACTTATAATATCTTCATAACTTAGTTGTCCTAAAATATCACTTTCAATACTGAGCAAAGCCGAAACGTTGAGCCTGTCTTCTAACATGGAGGTTCGAAGCCTGTTTTTGATCAACTTCAATTTTAAAAATGACCTATCTCCACTGCTGTTTGTGACCATACGTGACAGGTACACTCTTAGAGCGAGCTCGATATTAGGAAAACAATCTTTGCGTTTTTTTCTAGGAGGAGTTTATACGTCCACCTCTCCTGAATAATGCCTTTTTCATTTTCCTCATCTTTTTGAAACTCGTGGTAAAAAGCTTTGAACTGAATCAGTTCATTTCCCAATTGATCGTCATTGTTATATATTATGTTTCTACTAAGTTTTAAACTGCTGCAATTATCTCCTTATTAGTAAGTGTATCCAACTTGTTTAGAAACCCAAAACGGGTATCAACTAGTTTGTATGCCTCAAGCCTCTGCCACAATATAGATTAAAATTGATCTATGACAGGAAGGAAACTCTGGGTTCGAAATTTTTCTGATGGGGCCAGCTCAACTTCTGGTGCTTGGACACAATCAAGAGGTGCCAAACGTACGTTTATTTTGCGCTTGCCTGCTGACTGCTCATACTCAGTGCAATCGGCTAACTCGGCAGCTTTCATCTCATATTCTTCAAAGCTATCCCGTTTCGTTCCTATGAAGCATGTTAGCGATGTCAGTGCTGAGGCGGCTGTGTTCATGCCCAATCTAAGGTTCTGCAGAGTTTCACTAGTTTTGTTTACTTGTTCCAAGATAATCATCCCAAAATACTGTGTAGAGCCCCGTTTCCATCTTTGATATTTTGTGATGCAAACTTAGGGCAGTAACACGTGATTTTCCTGAATCTTCTTGTCCTCTGAAATTTCAAAAATTGCATTGTTTATTTCTTCATAGCCTCGCAAGAGGGCTTTTGTAGCATCTGCTCGGCATGACCAACGTGTTGTTGTTGTCCTTTTTGGCACGAGAATGGGTTTGTCAGTTTCTGCTTTTTTCAAGCAATCGGTTAGAACTTTATATCTGTTAATTGAGGCTGTAAAATGTACATAAAGTATGCACAAACATTGCATATTATTCTTGATGGTTAAAACAGCTTCTATTTAGTGATATGAAATTACATTTTCTTCTAAGGGTGAATAACGTTTGTTCTTATTTTGTTTGTTTAATTGCATCATCTATTGTGTATTTTCATTGATAAAGTAGCTGCATAGTCTTAAAATTAAAATTTTTAACCAATTTGTGGTGCGGGCCCATAGGCTGCAGCCTTGATAGCCTGCGCGTAAATACGGCCCTGCAACTGCTGTTATGTATGTAGCTGGGATATAATAATTTTCCCTGCAATTCTAGCAGTAATCGTTGATAAGAAATTTAATAAATCATGATATGTTACGAAATTACTTGTTGTAGTTTGTTTGCTAAATATATGCAGATTTGTGACTCGTAGGCAATTTGAGATTAATAAGCTAATTTTTTAATAAATGTAGCACGGCATAAAACGAACCCTTTATATAAATATAAAGGCTATGAAAGAACAAGAGCACAACTTGCCGATAAAAGCCCCATTTCCTCTTCAAAGCCACTTTTCACCTCACGGACAAGCTTGTCATCATTCGTAAACTTTCGTGCCAGCGTAATATTTTTCAAGGCAGGTGATCTGAAGTTACAACATCGGAAGTGCACAGTAAAAGTAGAGTTACATTTAATCACGACTATTTTGTTTCATTGGCGGCTTTTACTATTAGAGCTGTTAGAAAATAAATTAATTTTTGACGAGGTTTATTTTGATTTAATGGATTGTTGAACTTTCATTTTGGATTTAGAACTTCATTCGTTGAAAACATAGAAATTGTCTTATCAGTAATAGATATCAATTTCTTTTGATTACTTTTAAAAATCCAGCCAGCTATAAATTCACATTTGAACCGCAACGTAAAAAACAATGGCCAGTTTTCCGGACATCTATCGCGTACCGGAATCACTGGCGGATATTACCGGTTTATCTGCGGCCGCGTCTCTGTTCGTGGTCTGCCCTCTGAAGCAGCAACTCAACAGGTATATAAAACACCTGGCCAACTTTTCTTCCTCCTTTCATCTCAAAACCAGATTCTGGTTAAATCCTTTCCAACTTTCAGAGATTTAACTTTGCTAATTCTGATAATTAATCCTTCGGCCAACGGGAAGAATTCTGATTTTCATTCAAACTTGAGAGTTGGACGAGTCATTTGTGACTTTCCATAGGCTAAAAAGACAGATTCACACATTGCTAAAGTTACTTAGGTTATCTATTGAGAATGAATTTTGCCGGCTTATAATTGCTTGCTGTTTATTTAATTAATTAATTAATTAATTAATTCGCATTCCAATCGATTCCAACAGTGCTGACTGTGAATCGAACCACTTTTAAGAAAAATTACCTATAAAGCTCAAAGTTGTGTTTGTAGAGTGTTTAAGTTCAACACCTGATAGCACCGCAATTGCCTTACACCGACTGTTATTAGTTTTTTGTTAAGACTTTCACTCTTCTGGTGAGTTAGTTACAGTTAGTAACGCGTACCTGATGACCAGCAACAGTTGTGAAACTGTGGTATGTGCTGGCGACTGATATTGTTCAGTAATTGTCAAGGCTTCTTCATTATGCCTTTTCGATTAACAAAACCTATTTATTTAAGAATAATTCCAAAAACAATTAAACTCGACCAATTACTTACTACAAAATTACTTCATAACTGTCGACGTCAGGAAACCTTGCAGTAACAAGCGAAAATTTTATAAAAATTATGTTTTGCAAAAAGAGCAAGATCCTAAGGCACTCGGGTAATTTTGTTCACCCACATAGCAATTTTTACAATTGTATACCAAAGGTTGAAGTTAGTGGCATTTACAAGTTTGTGTCGGTGTTATTAAATTAGATTTCTGAAACAAAATTACTAAACTCCCCTTTAGACACGTTAATTTTCTTTATTCTACGGTCCGTTTATAATCTTAACGCAAAATTCTTGCTAAAAACCTCAAAAGCAATCGAAGAGAATTAAACTGTCTAGAGTAGCTTAACTACAGGCCTTTTTTACTTTCCGTCCTTGTGATTCACCCCATTTACTTCTCTTTTAGTTTCCATATTAATCCAAAGCCGAAAAGTTCCGTCAGATTCGTTGTAAATGCGGAACCAAAGTTAAATAAGTAAGTGGTCAAAGCACGCTGAACTTTGCCCTTTTTAAATCGTCCTTTTTATCTAACTGTCTTGTCGCCCAGTTCTTTAACTTGTAGGAACTTTCTGAAAAAGCAACAAAAAGTACTCGACAGTCGTCTGCCGCCTGTCCACTTTACTAAGAGGCTTTTTATAGGGTTAATTTATTGATTAATTAACGATATTGAGTCGTAATTTACGTATATTAAATTCGTTAAGTACGGTCAAGCACTTGTTGCACGCTTTGTATCAATTTGATAAGTTAAAAGAAACGTATTGCCTACTAATTCCAGATGAGTACGTTATAATCCAGGCAAAATAGACATAACAGTTTGTTACGAAACTTATCCAAAACGATAATAAAAAGCCATAAATAGTGCAACAATTTATTTTATCGGAAACTCATTGAACGGCGCTAGGCCAGGATTCAAAATAATTACAAAACACAATTAAGTATTGACTAGCATGAATTAAAGACTTGATAGAATTTTTAAAGTACACAAAAATTTAAATATACATACATAAAAAATATATCGAGCTGAAGGCTTAAAATAATCAGTTATAAATAATACTTAAAGACCAAATATCTAGATTAGGTAAATGGCAATAAAAATTTTATATATCAAAAATTAAATTGTTTCATTCATAGATTAGAAGTGGAAAATCCAAAGTCCCAAAATTTTGAATGAAATAAAATTAATAATCCCAAATCCCAATCCATGAATGAACAATTCAATGAAAATTTATATCTAAAAGTTAACTACAAAATAAGTACAGATATTACCCATAGTACACAAAGTAACCATATCAAAAGTTTATCAAAAATAAGTATAATGATAGGTACTTATCTCCTCAATTAACATCAGACAGGTGTAAGATGGCAAATAATTGATTCCAACGTAGCTACATAAAATTATAGCGCCCAGGTGGGACTGCAACATGCACAGGAATATGGCACATCAAGATGGCGACCTCCACGTGCTTTGAAATTTTCCAATCAAGTAAAATTAAAATTTTAACACCGCACCAACAGGAACAACCATCTACATCCGAACATTGGAATCAGATGAAAGATTAAACCCCAACCAGGTTGCTGTAAGATTCAATTTTATAAGAAATTGAAAATAAAAGGAAAAATTAACCCACCACATGTTCAACGAAAGTGCAAAAATAATTTAAATATATTGAATCAGAAACATCCAACATCGGACATCGAAAATTTCCATTAACAGAAAATAATTGCCAATGCAACTAAATAGTCTGTTAAGTTAAAAAATTACCAAAAAGATGATTGTAACTTCATGACGATTCACAGCAAAAGAGACCTCGTGTACGATTTCAATACCTAACCTCCCAGAAAAATTCACACTGCGCATACGCAAAAAACCAAAGCCACACACTCCCACCCTATTTTCATTATGCAAATACAGTAGCATAACCAATAGGCGGCAAAATCACATCAAATATGAATTTCACTCGAAAGATTTCATAAATGAAATATAAACGGTGCGTAACAATAAATGAAATCACAACGACGTAGAAATGCTAACAAGACATGGAAAATAAAGAAACACAAAAGAAAATTTAAAGGATAGAGTCGGTAAAACCGAAAAGAATTTACTTCCGAATGAAATTAAGACAAGCAAATGAACTAGATGACCAGGCATCGCTAAAGCATAACAAATGTAGTCAAAACTCCAATCAAAAGAAAATCTTTACAAAATACGAAAAGGAAAAATAGCTGGGTGAATTAATCAAGTAAAATGGGAAGGACAACACAGAAGAAGGAATAAGAAGGATACTGGATAACCAGGGAAAGGATCGTGAGATTGTCTTATCATACAACAGAAAATTTCTAAGAAAATACCAAAATAGTTGAGATTACAGACACGAACAAATCAATCAGGCAAGGTCCCCGAAAGAATGTCAACATGCAATATAATTGAAAAGACATGACTATAAATAAATCTTAACTCACTATCCCACTACCTTAAGGTAAGGAAATTGATTCAGGAACAATCAATCCCTAAAACTACTTAAAAACGACATAAGCAGGAAGATAATTGCAAAAATAAGCAAAGTTTTTAAGTGTAGGGTAACAACCACAGTAACATGAGAGGAAACCTCAGAGGAAAACGATACAATTTGAGCTAAGAGCAGAAAAATTGTAACAAGTTCGGAATAATTCGCATGGAGCTGAGAGATATTCTCAAAATACCTTTTTTTATGACGTTTGACCCCGCGTAAAATTTTTAGCAGCACTCAGATCGATGGGGACTTTTGACATTTCATTTAGAACTATAATATGAAAAATTCAGCTCCATGCGAATTATTCCGAACCTTGGGCATTTTTGTGTCTATTAATCTAACCTAAATCCATTTTCATAACGAGAAACATGCAATGTAACCTGGAATTTCTACAATGAATTATCGTATCCCCTCTTTTTCAAAACACTTTTCAAACCATTCTTTTCGCAGAAACTGTGCTAGAACTGTAATAGCTTTTTCCCATCTTATGTATTCCTTCCGCTTATGGCCAAATCCTAGGCTAATGGCATGTTATTAACTCATAACTATGAGTTCTGTGAGCCCTCTTTATGTGTATGCCGGGCAGGAGGCTAACCTTACCCGTCGAAAGAGGTGATAGAAGATTGACCCGCGGTGTTGCGAGGTTAAAAGTTATCGATAGTAATACCACTAGAGGTTTGATTTGGCCGGATATTTTTTATTTATATGAACACTTGGTTGCTTGGCAATTTGTTGAAAAGATTTGTACGGCAAAATCACGAGAGCGTAGCTCGAGTGATTTTGACAGGACAAATCTTTGAAACAAATTGCCATCAAGAAACCAAGTGTGAATATTTATAAATAAAAAAATATTCCGTGCTAAAAATCAAACATCGAGTGGTATTTGTCAAGATAATTCCACGAGTAAATAGCATTTGAACGTCATTATTTGTTATACTTCGTTTTTTAAGAATTCAGTGTGGAGAAGAGAAAGGATTTGCATTGTTGTAATCAAATAATTTACATTTTTATTTTTTTAGCACATGGAAATCATACAAATGAACATTTATTGTTATGAAAATGTGTTTATTTATACTTTACGCATTTCATACATCATTATTATTATTTTTTAATATTACTATTAATAATCTTATTCTAATTTTACATTTATTTTGGAAAATAAATCGATTTTACAAATTAAATTACTAAATTGGCCGTTTTTCACTGCAAATCAGTCTTCGTAATTATTTGATACATAAAAAGGAACGATAAACGTATCACAAACATTGACATTACCATTATTATTTGAAATCACTATATTTGAATTTGGCGCAAAATTTTGTAACTAACTCTTTGTATTGCTCTCCGTTTCTTTTTTTCATATTATTAAAAGCCCAATCCAATAAAAAAATTTCCACGTTTTCGACCGGTTGTGCAGAATTTAAATTAAAATTTCGTTCCTTACAAAAATCTGTAAATTGATTCCAAATAGAATTTTTGCTTTTCCTGGTGTTTGTCGGAACTGTATTTCCTGTTTCACTTAATATTTTGTCTTTAGAAATATGTCCAAATCGAGAATTCATTTCTTCTTCAAGTAACAAACTGAGAATTGAAAATAAATTTATATATTTGACATATCAAAAATATTGAAAACAATGCGTTACCATGGAGAAGGTAAATAAAAAATTATCCAATTTATCCACTTGCATTTTGCCTTCCTTCCTATTTTATCGATAGCAAACTGCGATTTTGACGTTTTTAAATGTCGTTTTTTATATAGTAGTGGAATTATCAAATATATTAGTATGATAACTAGGGCTCGGATTCTAAGCATTATTGCTATACGTAATTATTAATAGCAGAGCCAAATGTATGCGAATTACAAAAAGTAGAATCAAATTATAAACAGTTTTTTGTGCTTTTTTTGCTATTTTCCCTCTTTTACGCTTTTTTTATATTTTTATGCTATTTAAAGCTTAGGCGATATTTTTTGTGCTGCTATTTGCTTTTTCTCGACATGTCCTAGAGGAAAGGTTCTGTTTAGTGGAATTAATAAATAATTTAATCAATAACGATAAAAGTCGAACTTGCTTTTGTTGTGTAATTGAGACGAAAGACATAAATTATCGTTATCGTACGTAATTCTACAAAAACACTGATGTCATCGGATCACGGCTCCACGAACATAATTAAATGGATGCAGTTTTCTTACACGTGCTTCTTTGCTTCATGAGTCTTTAGTTTTAGTTCACCAAATTATTTTGGGTGGTACAGTTCAAAGTTTCGAATGTTTGTGAGTTCTAATCGATACAATGCCTAAAAGAAAAACAACCGTAGAAGAATGGATAGGGAATTTTCCTGAATTAAAAGTAGACAGCGGCAAGGTGTTCTGTCAAGCTTGTATAAAAGTGGTAAAATGTTAAGCTTTCAGTTTCTTGCATGCATGTTGAAATTTAGTTAATCATTTTAGATTCAATGCGATAAAAAATTTAACGTAGAGCAACATGTAAAAACTACTATTCATAAAGATCGTTTGAACGTATTTAAGACTCAATTAAGTAAACAACAAAGTATTGCACAATCCTTAAGAGGTGATGGACAGAAAAGCTTTTACTTCGATTTGTGTAAAACGTTAATGGAATCCAATATACCATTAAACAAATTGAAGAATAAGTCATTTAAAACATTTTTAGAAAAATATTGTAACAAACGCCTTCCCACTGAAAGTGCTCTCCGTAAGAATTATGTTGATCTTGTTTATAAACATGTTTCTTCTGAAATCAAAGCTGCAGTAGGCAAGGATTTTATTTGGTTTTGTGTAGACGAAACAACTGACAGTTGCGGTAGATACGTTACCCATTTAATCGTCGGTGTATGAAACGAGCAAATTCCTACAAAACCGTTTTTGATTGGTTCAAAACAATTAGAGAAAACAAATAGTAGTACTGTATCAAGGTTTATAAATGAGGAATTTGTAAATTTTTTTCTACCAGATGCTGTTCCACGCGAAAGAATTCTTTTAATGTTATCCGATGCAGCTCCCTATATGGCCTATATGATCAAGGCCGCCTCAAATTTAAAGATTTTTTACAAAAACGTAATTCACTGTAGCCGACTATTAGAATGCAGTTTCCACTAGTGAATGAGGTAATAAGAAATTGCAAAAAAAAATTGTGAAAGCACCCTTGAGAGTGCAATGTTTTAAAGAAAAATTAAATAATGCAGCATTACCACCAGAAGCGGTGTTAACAAGGTGGGCACCTGGCTAAACGCTGCGATGTACTACGCAGACAATTTTAAGCAGTTTATTTTAAAGCGGGGCACACATATACATGCTGGACTTTACTGAGTCAGTACAAAATAGGGAATTGCCTCAAAATCTCTCATTTCTCAAGGGCAATTATTTATTCGTCTCTGGGTCCATAAAACAACTTGAAGCGCAAGGACTTGCCTTAACAGAATCAGCTAAAATCGTGAATAATTTTAAAAAAAGCAGTATATGCAGTCTCTGGTTCTATAGGACAGATTATAAAAGAAAAAGCTAAAGTTGTACTTTCTAAAAATGAGGGTTGCGCTACTTTTGAAAAAATTGCCAACATTCTTTCTGGAGAAACCGTTGACATTGACATCGATCCTTCGCTTGTTCCAAAATTCAAATATGCACCAATTACAAGTGTAGATTGCGAAAGAAGTTTTTCTGCGTTTAAAAACACTTAAGTGATAAAAGAACCAGTTTTAATATTCAAAATTTAGAAAAACATTTAATTGTAAGTAGCTTTTTTAATAATGAATAATATTTGTGTTTTCATTTGCATTGCAGCATTTTATTTTGTCTCAGTTTTAAGCAAAACATTTAACTAAAAGTTGTTTTCTTAATGAAACTGAATAATACATATTGTTGTTTATACATTTTCGTCTTTTATTCTTTCCTAGTTTTAAGCATTTTTTGTGCATATTTTTATGCTTTTTTTAATAAAATTTAGTGCTTTTTTAAGTGCTTTTTTTGACTTTTTTTGTGCTTAAAAGTCCGAGCTCTAATGATAACCGTGCCCTCCAAAGCACAAAGGTGCGTACGACCTCTAAAATTCCGGCGAGGATATAGCCGGTCTCGGGAATCGAACTCGATATAGCTACGTGGCTATCCGCTCCTCCTCAAGTTCTTAAATAAACTTAGAAAATTCAAATCCTTACTTTTAAAATGTTAAAACGCTAAATGCATGTATCATTTTACTAATTTTTTTTCTAAACTGTAATGTGATTACAAAGTCTAAATTGACAGTTCGCTCATAAACCCAGTTAATTTTCAATCAAGCCATGAAATACGTGAAGGCGAAGTAGCACAACTGCTGTTTTATTGCAAGTTAATAGTCTATTTTACTTTATGTTTGCGTCCCAAAGCAATTAAGCGATACTTTGATCCTTTCTATTAAGAGCAATTTAAACTGAATAAACTACTTACAAGAAAATTGTATTATAAAGACAGTATACTTTGCAAATATTTTCTTGTTTATGTTTACATTTACTGAAAAAACAGAAAATCCAATACGTATACGCTGAACGTAGTTAATTTCTTAATATCTGCTGTCGCTTTATTCTAAACTGAGTGCACTACATCGTAGTTCATTTTAAATTAAACAGACCGGCAACTAAGCAGATCAGCAGATCTCTCAGGGAAACGTCGCGAGAATCCCTAATTTGTATTAATTATTAACATATAAACATCTAAATTATGCAGGCACATGTCTTTAAAGTATTTTCGTATCATATAAATATCCGCCTACATAAAACTACTGTTAAAAATTAATATCGTTAACATTTCATAAAAGTCTTTCGGACTTTGTTAATTCTAAAATTGCCCCACATACACAAATATTCGGAAGACAAAATTTCATCAACGGTGAGCAAGGGTCTATTAAATTTAAAATAATTAATTAAAAGTGCACTCAACCATATATCACCACAACGAATTTCAGAATTCATCCCCCAACAGAAAACCAACTGTCTGAAATTATGGAAGTAACCACAAATGACATAATAAAGCTAGAATTACTGTTTTACTTTGTCAAGAGGATATACTGACAAAATAATATAAAATATGTTTTAATAATGGAATTGTAACTTCTACAATTTTAAGTTTTACTAAAGCTACTTTTAAAATATGAGAAAAAGGTTGATTTTACCGAAAGTTTTCCATTTTCGATAAAATGTATTCATTATTAGCTTACAAAGGCACCTAAAATAAATCTCGGTTCCTTTCAAAAATATGACAACATAACTAGTTTATAATATAATAAGGGCTTAATTAATTGCCTGCATCATGTGAATTTGTTTTAAATAATTTTTTTTAAATTAATGGTTGGTCTCATAGGACTTTATCTGCGAAGCCTCTAGTCGCATTTAGAAGAACCCGACTTTTCACGCAAAACGCTCGAGTTCGATTCCTAAGACCAACACAATCGCTCCAGAAGTTATTAGATGTCCTATCCCCTTCCCCTCATCGCTCACAAAACACGTTAAACCAACAGTCTTGATTGATATTGTGATAAAGTGACCTTCTAGTTGCACGCGCTTGATATGACGTGTTGAGATGACTCACTTATGCAGCTGCATGTAATATGATATCTAATGTAATGTATTTATGGATCAAGGTTAGACACCTGCATGAAATCCGATGCCTCACACAGCTGCATAACATAATGAATCTGCATTCTTTAAAATATACAGATTAGAATGTTCGTAGCGCAAGGTGGGGGATGACTTTAGAATATATATACAACAGCTTAAATAGCACTCGGAATGGTCAGTGCATCCGTCAGTCAGTAGTGTCTCCTACGATTTGTATGTAAGACTATTTTTCAGTATTTAATTTAATGTAATTCAATTCGCAGTAAGACTTGCTAATAGTTTTGATTTAACGCTTTGGTTTAGTTATTAACTTTAAATTTTGCAACTTGTCTTTAAAATTGTCTAAGTGTTTACTTGTAACTTTAACTTTAAATAATATTTGTAAAACTAAACCAAAGTTCGGACAATATATGTTATGTTAGTTGAATTAGACTTTCAATATAAAACCTCTCGCAAAGCAAAGCAAACCCCACGTGACGTAGTTGGTGAAATAGTTCTGTCTAAATTTAATTAATTAATTTTTATTAACTTCTAACAATATTGGACAAAACCCACTATGTTACAATATTGTAACACACTTGGACAAGTTCATAAATAGGAGGACTTCTTTGTCTTCTGCCTCAATAGACCTTGTTAACCTTCCGTCCAGCATGTGCTATAAGGATTTAAACAACTCTTATTAAGAGTGAAAAACGCTGACCTAGGCTTCGCTCAAAGAACAAAAGATTGTTGAAATAATTCTAACAAGCGATGTTTAGCCATCGTCTATGTAATCTGGCATTTAACATCTAACAGAATAACAAGTTTTTTAATTAAGTAAAGATTGCCCGGTATGACTAAAAACAGAAAAATGTCTACATTGATACAGACACTTTCGTATATGACGACAATAGAACGATGCAGTAAAAATAGGTTGTGTTGGGAGAATGATATGATAAATGCAGTACCTACAAATACTTGAATTTCAAAAGGATTTAATATACAAGGTACGTATATGAAAAATCCTTAAAATACAAGGAAACAAACTGTAACAAAGATGTATATGTAAGCAAAGATAGCAGTAATTGATTATTTTATCAATAGAAAGAAACGCTTACTCGAATTTGGCAAAACCTAAAAAGACGGCTATACTGTATTTTGACCAGAAAGAAGAAATTCCTAAAGGGTGGCTATGGAATTAAATCGTACTATATAGTGATAATTCAAAACAGTAACAAATGTAAATGCCATCCACTCTTACAGTATGTTGGCATTTCGTTTTATTTTGTGATCTTCTGATACCGTGAGCATTCAAGTTTAAACAAAAGTCATAAAATACAAAAATTACCCACACAGACGCTTTAAACGAAGGTTTCTTTTATGTTGCAAAAAGGGTTGTTGTCAAATATGTAAAACATAAACATAAATTCCATCTAACCGCAACGAATTAACAATTCGCGTAACATATCCATAAACCAGCCATTTTGTTTCCGTATGAGAACATACTCGTAAATGCAATCCACCATAAAGACTATACATATATTATGACATTTCGGTGAATTTATGCCCCTTTGGGAATAACTCACCTAACCGTTGGGAGCTACGCTTAAATTACAGGTAACTGGTGGGTCTGCGAATTACGGATAATGTAAATTTCGTAGTACTTCATATAGGTCAGTATAATAATATTTTAAAAGTCACTTTAATTTACAATTTTATGCATACAGGGTGTAATCGAAGACAGGTTTACCCCCTTTCTTCTTATTATTTTTTGGAGTTAAAATGAAGCTTACAAGACTGAATCTAGAAGAAAAATACAGTTTTTGAATAACAAAGCAATTTTATAACTCTTCCGGTTTCACCGGAACTGTTCTTAACTTTCGATTTTTAAATGGAACATCCTGTATATTTTTCATTTTTTGGACCCTGATGAAATTCTTCGATTAAATGCCTAATTTTTCCAATTTTTTTAAACATATTTATTTCCATCAAAAATGCGATGACCCTCAAAACAGTTCCTATTGGTCGCTGTAACCGAATAAGAATTTTCTTTTACGAACGTTGACGAGGAGCTCAAAGCCACAGTTTTAACCGACCTGAACTTTATAGCCTCTTTATACTTGGAACATGTGTTCTCTGCAGTGGTTTCACGTTGCCTTCTACAGAGTTTGTGAACATGTATTAAGTGTATAGTGTATGTGTCTTGTTACTATTTGCAGTAGACCATTCCGCAGACAGAATCGATAATTGTAACCAAATGATTAAATAGCTTAACTCGCTCAAGTACAGACGAAACCGGAAGTGTTACTAAATTGTTTTGCTGGGTAAATACCACATTTTTCCAGTAATGCTTCAAATCTCAGTTTTAATAATTACAAAATGGCAAACAATTGGACCCAGTTGTTAAATTAGATTAAACTGGAATATTAAATAGTGAATGAAAGTAGTTCAGAATATAAGAAGTAATCCTAAAGGATATGACCAGAAACTAAAAAACAATGACAAATGTCCCTCGTGTGTTTGGTCTCACACTATATAAATAAACTATAAGTTCTACATTAATGCAGTTTGAATCATCCTTACTGGAAATGGAGGTAATTCAGAGACTAGAGCAACAGTTAGATGACGATTTACTTACAACACTTCATTAACTTAGAGTTTATTGGAGTTGAATAAATTAAGCCTGTTTAAATCTTCTCCTACTCTTTACTATTGTTTTTTTTTTAGAAATCCTACATACATTATCAAAAAAATGTCTTCTATATTGTAATAAAGCGAAGTTAGGGAATGCATCGTGGAAACTAGCCACGCGCGTTAATGTGACATGTTAACTAGGGTCATTACACGAGACTGGAATGTAGACATCCAAGTATGCGAGATGCACGTGAATGACCGCCGAAAATCCAGAAATATGACGCTCGGGCGAGCTGCGGAATCCGTTAGGAACGTCGGATATTCTTTCAAATGCACGGCTGAACCGTATTCCGCAGCTCGGCATGTTTACAATAGGGCGAATGTACCTAGCACGGCACGGAAAGATGCATGCCTTTGTTCCAAGACACGTGTGCGTGGGAGCTGCCTTCTTATAAAAGGATTGACAATCAGAACTTATTAGTTTGTGGTTGTCGAAGAACCATGTCCTTAAGAAGTTAAGTCCTTAGTATTAGTGATGTTTCTACGATTTTTATGTAAAATTATTTTTCTGTATTTAATTTAATTCATAGTAAGACTTGCTAATAGTTCTGATCAAACCACTTGTAGCATTTTATTAACTTTGATGTTTATACGTACTTGGAACTTATACCTAACATTGTTTATCTTTAACTTCATTTAGCTATTAAAAGTTCGACAATATATGTTATGTTAGTGGAATCAGAGTTTTAATATAGGTAATATAATACAAAACGCTGGTTAAATACACCACCGTTAGTACTTAATAATTATCAGAAATTCCACTAACTTTAGCTGACTTGCTTTTTAATTCTACTGATTCCTAACACTACTTTTGGTGGTAACCACTACGTTACAATATTACGTAACGAATAAGAATATCTCTCAAAACCAAAAAACAAGCATTCGATTATGTTCGATGCCAAAACGACCCTCGCCATACAATTTTAATGAAAGAAAAATGTGTTAACAAAATAAAATTGGCCAGTATCGAAATAACTAAAGACAAGTTATGAAACTGGACGTTTTTACGACAAAAAATCAGAAGTATCGGAAACTCGCCTGGACAAAAACCAAATAAAAGAAAGATAACGAAGAAATGAAAGACATAGTGGCATCAACTGTGTCAACAGATCCCTCACGAGAGTGATCTCCTGTGACAGTGTTTCTCGCTATCTTGATAGCTATTTCACGATTTATTTTTAACGTGTCAACATAACGTTCGGTACTCATCAATGTTTGTGAATATTCGATTGAAAAGTATTTACGAACACGTGAATACTCAGAGTTATCACCATAGAAATATTATTGTTTCCACAAAAATAAGAATAAATAGTTATAATAGAAAAATCATCCAGTTTATAACATGAACGAACTAAATTGGTAACGAAGTGTCAATCCAGATTTCAGTGAAGCGAACATTCTGTAAGGCAATATAAGGGAACTCCCTGGACCGCCTTTTAATTTCCCATCCTAACAAAACGAACTCTTAAAGGACGGACTGGGAAGCTATCGGTTTTCCTTGTAACTTTCGTGTAGGATTGAAATTTCACAATGGCCAGAATAGTAACAATGAGTCCTATTGTATAAAGTTGCCCACTGGCGTTAGACAAACCCTAAGTAAACTCGTTACAATGTGGGCTGTATAAAAGTAATTTCGCACGTAAGGAACCACGTGCAACAACGAACAGAAAGAGATACAGCCCGAGGTATAACATGTCGCCGCATTCTGAGGTTTTGCAAGTTTTGTAGTTTACTTTACCCTGTGACCTTACGAATAGGACTACTACCTTTCATAAATAAGGATAAAATCTTTGACGTAAAACGTCGAAACGGAAATAATCTTCCTGCTCTTTACTAGCCTTAAGAACTTGAGAAACATGGGAAGGGACGTGGGTCAGAACACTCTAAGGTTCGGTTTAGAATTTTTTGGTATTATATGAGCTTTGCTTGCACCGGCTTAAAATTCTAAATTCGATTTGGTGTAAAAAGTATTAAAGGCGAACGAATAAAAGGATTATCACTTCTTGCAAACGGCTTAGCGCGACGAATAATCAATCCAATTCAGCTCTTAATGATATTGGCACCAAATCAGTTGTCATCTTCAAAGGCGCCTTTTGGATTGTCTACTCCTTGCGTTAATTGATATAAAGTTATCACACTTTTCTCGAGTAATCGGCTGGCTTTTCGGCTCTCAACGGATAAAAAATTTTTCTGCACACCTAAACAGCATTGCAGATGAACTTAATAGAATTGTAAACCCCGCCTTGTCGTTAACCCTTTCCAGTATAGGTTTCTAGTTTCGGGTTACACGACGTTCAATTCTCTGACATAAATTAATGTACAAAGTTACCCAAGGTTTTATTGTCTGTGGAATTTGCTCGGGCAAAAATAAAATCCGTGCTTAGTTTCCGTCGATACGTTAAAAAGTACGTATAATGGACTGACAAAAACATAAAACTATCGGTTTCAGAATTTTACTTCTCGTTTTCGTTTACCAGTTAAGTCGCTGATTTAAATTTCCAGTCGATTTGTAGAATTTCAAATTGAAAACAAAACAAATAAATGGATTTTCAGCGACTCGTAAATCCGTATCGAAAAGCTCGTTTGATGAACGTTAGATTTAAAATACAGAAAAAGCAAACAATAATACGAACTGAAGAATGGCATGTGTTTTAAAGAAACTAAAGCAATCAAACGAACAAAAACACTAGGTTCTAGATTAGGAAATAAAGGTTGAATTTTTTGATGTGTGAACTTATTTATCATCAAGTTTTTAATTTAAAACAACCTGAATGCGCTAACTCATTAAGTTTTACATATTAACGCATGGAAGAACAAATGTTACCGTAATTATTGTTTAGCGATTTCTAGTAGAAGTCCTCAAACAGGTCAATTTTGTTTTCAAGAAACACCTTATTTCTATATTTTATACCTGAGTTTAGAGCACTCCATCCTTGAATCTTCAATCTTCAATATCCTTTTTTTTAATGAAAAGTTGTATTTTGTTCTATTTATAATGTGTTGCACGTTTGAATCTTCTTTACAACGCTCTAAAAAATTTTTTAGCTTAGATAACAATACTTTTAAGAAATAATGGCAGAATATTATTTTATTTCAGAATTTAACAAGTATTCAAAGGTTGGCGGTTTTCAACTGACGAACAAAAATACTGACGTTTTGTCATGTGGACTATCAATTTTAATGAAAATCATCTTTTCACTTTTTTCAGCTAAAAGCATCTTATGAAGTTAATTTATTATTTCCAAAAATTTAAATTTTGATTTGATCTATCATCATTTTAACTTAATTCAAAAGTCTTATGGTTTGTATTTGTATTTTATCAAAAACCTAATGTAACGTATTGTGGGGGGCGGGCTCTCGGATAAACGAGCGAATTCTGGAATTCTCGAGATGCGTACGCTACAGGAATACCTTAGAGGTGCGTTCGAGAGCCGACTGGAAGCATGCGATAAAACGTATTGGGACCAATCTAGTCATAGTCATAGGTAGGAAGTGAACAAATATTGTAAACTGCACAGAAAAATGTAGGTTGCTGTTATTAAAAGAAATGCATGGCGTCATTAAAAATTTTATCAAATTTATTCAATACTTTATGAACGCAGTGTATAATTTAGCAGATAAGCCCTGCTTTGGATACAAATGATTCCGTTTTTGTGTCGCAAACCCCCAATTAAATGTTTTTTTATTTAACACCTAACATAATGTTAGCAACAAATAAAAGAATTTCAGATAGAAGATTAAAATTTATATATTCAAATGAAATACTGAGTTTCTTAGTATACTAATTGGTTAACTGCATTTTACAGCCAAAATAACAGTTGTGTTAAGTAAGTTAGCTTAAGTTAGATGGCTAATGAGCCAACACCGTAAAGGCGGTCGCACCACCTTCCAAACAATTACGTGAACAATTCAGTCATGTACAGACCAAGTTCGCGAGCTGTTCTAGAACAGTACGCGAAGAATTAGCAAAGTCTAGCCGAGTGTTTATGTACAGTTGTCGCGCAACTCTCGAACTTACACCAAGTTCGTTCATCAGGAAGTAGGTACATCAAATCAATAATATGTACAAATCGCTAGAGTTGGTCCAGACGTTAGGTCACCTCGATAGGTTACACGCTTGATCACCTTCCCTACTTAGCCCCCTGCGATTTCTTTTTGTTCCCGAAATGCAAAATGGTAATGCGGGGGTGGCATTGGGACGATGTGGAGACGATAAAACGTGAAACGACGAGGCAGCTGAAGAGCCTGACTTCTGAGGACTTCCAGGGATGCTTTGATCAGTGGAAACGGAGATGAAACAAGACAGTATATTGCTACAAATGGGGAGTATTTTGAAGGGGATAAAATTGATTTGCCCTATATTTTGTAAAATAAAGTTTTTATGGCCTAAGTACGCGTCCTATTTATTGGACAGACCTCGTATGCAACAGCGTCCTGGCCTTTAAAAGATAAACACCGATCCGTTCCAACAGGAAAAACAAGCAAAAACCGAATAATGAATAGAAACATAAGAGAGAACTTAGAACTATAACAACTAATAGATGACATATCGTAGAACGGAAACAACTGCAATGGTACGGCCATCTACTAAGAAATATCTTCTTCATTTCCTCAAAGAGTAATATTATTGGTTTTTGTCTTAGTAGTTATTAACTTGAATATCAAGAAACGAAACAAAAGTTACTTAGGTGTTCACTTCACCCCCTTCCTTACACAGTCCAAAATTAACTTAGAACTAAAAGAATTGTATCTGAAATAATTCATGCTTACTCTTTCAATTTCCCGCCTGCTTGAGAATTGTTTTCTATAATAATTTATTTTACGTTTTATTTCTTTTGTAGTTAATACCCAAGGCGAAGAAGCTTTTACAAATTCCTAGTAAGAGCACAAAAAACGCCAACTTTTTAAAACATCCTTAATGAACAGTGGCTGTCTGTATCGAGCTATTCGAAACTCTATAAAAAGAATTTCAATTCTGAAAAGACAAGACATTAAAAAATTAATTAGGGTATCACGCTGACTCTCAAGGGAAAGCCTTTATGTGGTGAAGAGACTGCGACCGATGGAAATCTTACGAATTTCTGTAATTAAGTCTTTGATTTAATATTCAAATTAATTACTTTTTTACTCGAAAATACCTTAATATTTAAATTTTCATTTAAATCCGGAGATATTCCACGGAGATAATATAAAAATAAATTCTCGCAACGTTGAGTATTTAATAATTTTACAATGAAACTGTGAAAATGATGAAGTCAGAAAACGAATCTAAAAAAGGAAAGTAAAATTAATTGTTGAGTTTGAAATAGACACTTTCGATCGACTTAAATAAACTTTTTTGTAAGATAAAGCCGCAGAAAAATAAGTCATATTAAGCCCCTTAAGCTTCTTTACTTCTTATAGCCCTTCCTCGGAAATAAATTTCGAGAAACACTTCAGTTACCTTATATCGAATCAAGAATATTGTTCAGAGGATTCGAATGAAATATCGAAATGCGACATTGTTTGGACAAGTTAATTACACGTTTGTGAAACAAAGATAAATGACTTCGACCGAAGAAAATGAAGGAGGCTCACGAAAAAGGCGCGGCCGTTTTCCACTAACTACATAATTAGAGATAATGCGTGTCATGTTTGATCGCGTTTCCGGAATTATTGCTACATATATTTTTTTTGTAAATATAAACCTCGTTGTTCGGATCGAATGATTTGTTTACTTACATTAGATTATTAAATCTTTGCGACAAAAATATGGAATAAATATTTGGTTATCGATTTTGTACTCTTTTTTACTGACCACTTGGTGTAATGGACTTTTTATAAAAATCTGATTTCAAAACAGGTAAGGTATAAACATAACTCAAAAAGGTAACTACAGATCGAATCTCGTGCCCGTTGGGGAAAAAATGAAAGTAAAACGTCAAGGAATGTAAACAACGATGGCAGCCAAACATATTTAAGAGAGTGTACACGGATATAAAATAAATTCTTCGGCACAAAGCTCGATCATACGTAATCCAGGGTATAAATTTTTACGTCGAAATCCAAAATAGCAACGTAAAACAAATATTTTATTCGAGCAACAGGGATATATTTTATAAGAGACGAAATTTAACTGCCTAGGTCAGACGTCTCAGTGTAGAAAAATAATAAGATACTCCGCATCCCGAGGGAATAGATTTAGGTGCAGTCGAGAGGAAGCAACACGTTTTATAACGAAAATATAGAAAAAAGAGGGAAACCTACGAACACGTCCGAGGTGTGCACAATTGTATCGTCCGATTTCTGCTTAATGCTGATATAAGGTTTGCCTTTATTGCCTTTCTGGACTTTATTAGAGGGACTTCTATCAATTCTTGGTTATGTTCGCGCACGTTTTAGATACATTTCAGAAATTCTCCCACAATACGGACGATTTAAAGAAGTTTTATTACTAAACTGTCAGGTTTTTACTTTTTACATGGTGCACTGCAAGTATTAAATAAAAATTAAATTGCTTTAAGCAGCGTTGAAAACTCCTGATTGTTAAAATGTTCAACCATGAAGAAACAGACAAACAGAAGTACAGTTAAGGACAGAAAAGATGAGTATTTTCTTATTATGAAATAGAAAATGTAATAAAATGTCCATTTGAAGGCAAAAACTTAACAGCTTCGATTAGCTACGTGTACCTGATGGTGATGATGCAGCAGGCACCTCACAACCATGATTGCAGTGGTTTAGAGAAAATTGTTTCTGGGATAATTTGTTATGGAAATAGTCCTTTGTATCAAACGATATTTTTCATCGATTATTTTCTTTCGGAAAGCTGTATATGGCCTTAGTGATGTTCCCTCCTATATAGGAGGCAACTCCAAAATGCAAAAGAAGTTAAGGTTATTAATTCGCTGCACACATAAATATTACCTTTTACATCGCAAAGGGCACCAAATCACTTTGCACCTAAGCATAGAATTTCACAACGTTACTGTAAAAATAAATCGCAAGAAAAGTACGTAAAATGGGATATTTTAAGATTCTTTCTTAATCAAAATATAACCTGGAATGTAAATACCCTACCAGCAACTTCCACACCGATAATTTTTCCTTATGCTGTTCGTTTAACCGTTTAACGATTACTGTAAACATTTAGATTAAAAGGTAAACCTTTCACCTAACCTAAATCATCTAACAGGAACAACATTCTTATTAACATTAATGATATTATACCGTGAGTTCAAAAAAATTGTAGATAAAGATTGGCCACGAAGCACATGTCTATTGCAAGATTTCGAATTTATTAACTGTCATAATATTGTTGTACAAATTTCAATAAAATTGTAAAATCAATGGTTCTAAATCTTGCAGGAGACATCAATCTCTGTTAAATACTTTTCAGGTTTTTTTGTTTAGTTTTCTTAGTCAAAGTAGTCAATTTACAAACCATTTTGCTTTTCAGTTCATTTCGATGAAGCAGGTAAGTAGGTATACACTTAAAAGTTGGAGAATTGTCGCACAAAACAGAAAATCTAGAATCTCTTCACTTTGAAACCAAATTTCCCTAAATTTAACAACGGCAATAATGGTTTGAAACTGAATTGGTTAGAAATTTCGTTCAATTAGATTATCAATAGACCTTCTTAAATATTCACGGCAATAATATCTTCCATGAATAAGCTTGAAACGTAATTTGTTGGACTACAATAAGTCCTTTAAAACTAGGAAATTCAATACTTTACTTTTTTTAACTAAACGTTACAAATATACAAACAAATCTCATAAAGGAACTAAACTCATGCTGACATTTCCTGGTTACCAAAACAATAAAATAAAATAACTTTTCAAATAATTATCTTCTCATTGCTAGTATATTTCGTGTGGATTTCATGCAGTGTCTAGCTTTTCATTCCTTAGAAATCAAATGTAAGATTCTTTAGCAAAAGAGCACAGATTCTACGAGCTCTAAGAGAATTAGACCTTCCAGAAACACTGGTAGAACTAATAGAGATGACACTAAAAGTAACCAGCAATCAAATAAAAATTCAACGGGGAATATCTGACAAATTTACAACCTCAAATGGACTGAGACAGGGAGATCCTTTGTCGTCAACGCTATTTAATTTAATCTTAGAAAAAATCTTACGAAATAGTAAAATTAAACATTACAACTGCTACGAAAAAAGGGGTATTACCACGGTAGCTCTCGGGAACAAGCCGCCGACTGCCAGCGGGAAGGTCGGGGTTCTTATAATGAGCTGTAAAAGAAATGAATGGGCGCCAATCAGTTGCAAGCGCGTCCTTCAGAAGAATAGGAACGGCAACTGATAACCAATTCCCTGAAAATACTTCAAAACACATAACCCAGTAAAGGACTCTCAGTTTAAATAATTAATATAGGTATAACAAGCAAGTATATTAATATATACCAGGCAAACAAGATAAATATAAATATGACAACTATACAGGGTGTGTCACGACGACAGTGGATTAGACGTTTCTTGAGAATAACTTACAGTACATATATGAAAATTTGTAAATTAGGGTTTTGGGATGTTATAAATTGATTGAAAATATATTTAATATTATACAACTTCTGGTTATACCGGAAGTAGTCACTAACTTCGTTATTTCAAATAGAACACCCGATATATATTTAGATATTCAAAATCGCCTTTTAACGGTGAGTGCAATGATATAGCACTATATGGGTCTATCGCTAACAGTTCAGCAGTTATTCAATTGTTTTTAAAAAATATTACCTCACTTTGGACGAACGCCGCTGCGAAATTAGTTCGAAGTAAGCGTTCTCTCTGAGAGTTTAATTTAAGGACTCTATCGTCCATGGAATAGCTAGGATAACTCGACACTAGCGTTTACCAGTATACAGGGTGATCGAGAAATGCCGACCTCAATTTTTTTCAGAATTCTTAAATGGAACGCCCCATATTCGATATGACAGTTAGATAGCCACTATCATAAGCTTTCATAAAATACCCAACTTGATGGGTCTCTAAGTAATACGTACAAAGCACTTTGAAGCATAGAAGTACTTTGAGTTGCCTATCCTGCTTAACAGTTTATTTTTGCTTCAAATAAGCTATAAATCGCTATACAAATAAATTATTCAATAAAATTGTAACACAACAATATCCTAAAAGATCCCTACCAAAGCCTCGCATATGCAGACGATTTAACCCTAATTACAAGAACGAGGGAGGGTTTACAGATCAACGAACACAAATCAAAATACATGATAACCGGAATTTAGCTAGATGATCGATGGACCAAAAGGATAATGGAATGGTGACCAAGACTGGGCAGAAGAAGCACGTATAAAAGGCGAATAACATTGTAGCAATAGCATCTAAGTACTGGTTACGTGTTTCACAAAACAGAGAACGATGGAAATACATTGGGGAGACCTACGTCTAACGTTGGACTGATTTGGGCTAATGGTTTTGGGATTTTTGAAATTTCAGAGTTAGAATTTCTAAACATGCTGATCTAGAAGATTAGCAAAGTTGCATTAAAACAACCAAATACTTTGGGCTCCAGTTCGACGTAAAACCTTAGGTCACGTGCTACTTTGGCATGAGAAAACACCTTCCAGTGGACGAAGTCGCTTGGGTTCGGTAAAATTTTAGTCAGACAGTGCTAAATAACTATGGCAATCGATGGATGTTAGGAACCCTGGTACCCATACACCTGGATCTCGCCCAATAGGTAAACAAACAGAACAATACACTAAAATTAATTTTATTGTTTATTTATTGAACAAGATCTATGCTTACGGGTACCAATGATCTCAACGCCCGTCAACTGTTATGGTTATTTCCGCTACCCGATTAGAATTTTACCAAGCCCAAAGGATTTCCACCTCTAAATGGGATTTTTATGGTTCCAAACTTAAGGTTTTACCACAAATGCGAAAGAAGGCATACCCTCAATTATTTTTCCGAATTAAAAGTCTCACCGGCCTGACAGGCATCAAGAGGCGAATGTGCTAATCTTTTCGTTGTTGGGGTCGGCGAGACTGAAGTTATTAAGACAGTATTTTTATAAAATACAAGAAGATTCTAACAGACTATTCTAAATGGCTTTGACCTTGATTTTCATGGAATATTTCCCTACTATTTGGGTTAAGCTATCTGGTAACTATGTATAAAATTCGTACAGAATATCAATGTACTAACCCCTTTCTTTGTTTTTAAAAGTATTCCATGTAATCACGTATTCATATTTTCGAACAAAGTTATAAACTACTTCTCGAATTGTATTACAGTTAACGCATTTAAAAAATGATTGAACTGCCCTGTAATATTAACCAATCTGCGACATAAACGTTAAATATCAAGCTAATAAATAACCCTAAAAACCATCCATAATGAGTTTCGAAATACATCCATTTAAATACAAACAAACGCGAATCTTTCCAATAATAAGCTTAGCAAACTAAGCCGATTGTAAGAAAGTAAATGCCATTTTATAACTCATAACGAAGCCACAAAGAGGATAAAACTTATACCACATGTGGGTAGGGTCCAATAGCAATTTGATGCCGTAAGTCTAAACCGAAACTCGTCTCAATCCCTTTTCTACCTATTTTTGTCCTTTGTAGGCGTAAATTTGTGGCCCACGTAAAAAAAAGGTAACCCCCGTTATTACGAGAAGGATCTAAATAGGGCAGCAGTAGCACCAGCAGCACGAAAAGCAGCCGTGCAACTTTAGAAATGAATTAGATTACATTGTGGAACTAAAGTTTAGTTGTTTGGTGGCATAGTAGGTGTTTACTGAATTTTCCAAGTTTATATTACATTTACACTATTGAACGCGGAACAGTTTAAAAGTTTCGTGCCGATTTGCTCTGAACCGTATTAATGAATGCAAATACCATGTTTTCAAATTCCGCCTGTGAACCATTGCATACGGGGAAAGTTATTCGTCTGCAGTTTTGCACACCAGTATGGAAATTGCGTTTAGAAAATTATTCAAAAATATTACAGCTTGTCAAACAAGCAGTCGCGTAACAAATCCGTGTTTATTGCCTCATTTTGAATTCAAGTAAGTGATTTACAAACTGTATTAAAATGATTTCTCTTATAAATGGGACAGCAACAAAATTCAATTGTGCTTTTAACCTTGTGATTTAAAAAAAAATACTTTATACAGGATGTGGCAGAAGTCTTGACATATTTATCATTATCATAATGCATAACACATAAAAAGATATTACATAAGAGTTGGCCTCTAGCAATAATATAAGTACGGCTCTGATAAGAATATGCGAATCTATAGGAGTGTTGCAGATTTCATGTGTTACCTATGTATGTATTGCTTTAGAATATTCTCAAATTTATCGTTTATGTTCCTTTAAACATCCCCCAGAAAAAGAAATCTGACAATCCAGACTACCAGACAATGTCACCAATTGGTAAAATAATTTCGGTTCCAAAATTATAGAGCACAATATCCATGGTTGCCCTTGCTGTATGTCACGTAGCACCATCTTGTTGGAACCATAGCTAATACCGATTATTTACAGCATCAACAACTAGTTCAGAAACGTTTTAATCATATACAGCGTAGGGTGTAATTATTCTGTGATGTATTATCACCTGCTACACAGTTACTCTCTCCGCGAGCATGTCTCTTACATAATCCTTGGGTTTTCGGTATCTTGCTTATTAACAAATCCCTTTAGATGAAAATGTGCTTCGCCTAGCATCATCGGCAAACCAATCCTATTCTGAAAAGTTTGTAGTAACGTTCATGTAGGCAAACTTAGTGGTCGTTAAATTGCAGGGGTGAAACATTAACTCCTTCACTATATATCATAACTATTTCAAACTTTTCCATTTGTTTTCTTTATTTTACAGCACGTTTTCTTGCTGATTTTTGATGAGCATACAAGACACCCTAACAGATCACCTCAACACAATCCTCAGGTCGTAGTGTACTTGAACAACATAGGTCCTGTACCGTTTTTTCTTAATCTTTAATCCACCACTGAAAGTACTAAGTGATGCAACATTTCAGAGCGCTGTTGAACACTCCAAGTTACCATATTTACTAACTCCTAATTGACTTCACAGCAAGACTCTTTGAAGATTATTTTGTTAAACTAGTAAATGTTTAATCAAAACTCCCAACTTTGTAAAGTAAGTTCTTTACTTTTGCGTGTATTATTTGGATGTTAATAAAAGTCTATAATCACAATACTTTTAAAACGAGCTATAACTCTTAAAAATGATGAGCAGGATTAATACCAACCATTAAACTGACACATATCGCGGAAAACCCTTAGCTACGGCAAAACCGTCGTTAACTTAACAAAAGAACACTACGCTGCTAGTATTACAGTTTTTTTAATACAGGGTGGGTTTTTGAAAACGAAACAGAGCGAATAACTCCCAGGAAAATTATTTTTCCGAAAAACGCTGAGACACGTCGATTTTTGATGGAAGGGGGACATCTTTTCACATAAATTTCTTATTACAGACTTTACCCCCCTAGAGAGGGGGGACAACCCCCCAAAAATATTAATAGGGAAGGAGGGTTAAGTGACACATCATTTGAAAGGTATTCTAATTCTCTACACAACCGTGTTTTATTTTTTGAATTTGACTGATTAGTTTCGGAGATACAGGTTGTAAATAAAAGAGCCTACTTTTTACAAATTACTACATGTCAGCCAATTAAGTTTTCAAATTGATGACTTCCAGCCTCCATACAATAATACAAGTTTTGTAAAAAGCGTTCACGCACATTTTGTAACATTTCTAGAGTAACTTGTCGGCATTCGTTGACAATGCGTTGGCGTAGATCTTGAAGGGAAGTAGGTGGAGTGAAATAAATTTTGGACATTAAGTGACCCCTCAAGAAAAAGTCCAAAGGAGACAAATCCGGCGATCGCGCAGGCCATTCTATGACGCCTCTTCTCCCAATCCACTGAATCGCAAACCTACGATCAAGGTACTGCCGAACAGGCAGGGCGTAGTGTGGGGGAGCTCCATCCTGTTGGAATATCAACTGGTCTTCGAGATAATTCTCATTATTCTCGATAGAATCGGACCAATAACGACAATTATGACGATTGACGGTGCCATTAACAGAAAAAGATGGAGAAAAAAAAGTTTGCAAATAAATTTGTGAAAAGTAGGTTTTTTTATTAACAACCTGTATCTCGGAAACTAATCGGTCAAATTCAAAAAATAAAACACGGTTGTGTAGAGAATTAGAATACTTTTCAAATGATGTGTCACTTAACCCTCCTTCCCTATTAATATTTTTGGGGGGTTGTCCCCCCTCTCTAGGGGGGTAAAGTCTGTAATAAGAAATTTATGTGAAAAGATGTCCCCCTTCCATCAAAAATCGACGTGTCTCAACGATTTTCGGAAAAATAATTTTCTTGGGAGTTATTCGCTCTGTTTCGTTTTCAAAAACCCACCCTGTATATGTAGATAGTCATATAAAAAATCAAAAATAAAACAATTAGGTTAGTAAGGCCTTCTAACTAACAAAAAACGAAATCGCAGAAAGTTATCAAATTTTTAAATATGAAATACAACCGGCAGTACGGCAGAGTGGGGGTGCACGTAATACTAATATACAGGGTGTCTGATTTTTCATTGACCAGCTTATAATCTCGTTTATTATTAGAAATACAAGAAAAAGTCAGAGGAAATAGTTTTTTTAGTAGTAATTCTTCTATAAAATGGCACAATTAATTATTTTCAGTCCATAGCTTCTTATTAATTATAAATAAGCAACAGAAATGAAATAATTAGGGACAAACTGAAACAAAAACCAGTAATAACGATTAAAATGGATGGGACATTTATGGAGAATGCAGGAAGATAAACTGCCTAGGATATAAATGGGAGTAGAAGGACGTAGATTAAGATGAAGGTCAAGGACAAGGTGGGAAGGAAATATAAAGGACATGGTGGAAAGGAAAGGAAAGACAATGGCGGATGCTAAAAGGTTAACAAGAGACAGAAAAGCGTACAGAAAATGGATAGAAGACACGACGCCCTAGGGGCATACAGAGATGGAGCAAATCAACCAACCAATCAACACACTTCGTTCACGAAGGGTAATCATAATCATCATGAAAACAGTATGGACGGTTACCTACACAGAAAAAGCAATAGATTACTAGTTAAAATGAATACCTTTTATGCAAAAAATAAAACATGACGGACTACAGGTAAAGAAGGTAAAAATGGAAAGACAAAATGCAACTCATGAAAATGAGTAGGGTTGATGCCCAGCAATAGTAATGTCGTCGATTATCAGAAGGCTTTTGACAGTATCGAAAATTGGGCCGTACTGGATTCTCTAGCCAACGCAAGAATCGATCATAGATACGCAGCTCTAATTAAAAACATCTATAGAAACGCCACGTTAACTGTACGGTTACATGACGACACAGAAAGGTTCAATATGACAAACGAAGCTCAGGATAACGCTCAAATAACGCTTAACAATACAGATGTAGAGAAGGTGGAAAAATATGTTTACCTTGGACAGGAAATCAGGATGGGGAAAGATAACTTAAAAGCTGAACTAAATAGACATGTTAGACTGGGATGGACAGCATACGGAAAATTGGGTTACATAATGAAGATGAATACTCCACAAAAACTAAAAGCCAAGACTTTTAACGAATGCATACTTCCTGTGCTATTGTACGGAATAGAACCCTGGGACTTTAACATATCAGTTGTCAGAAAAATGGCTGTCACACAAAGGGCTATGGAACGTAAAATGGTGGGAGTAACTATAAAAGACAGAAAGAGAAATACATGGGCTACGTAGGGTATCAGAAGTAGAAGATATAGTAGAACGAATGGCAAAGCAAAAGTGGGAATGGGTAGGCCATGTAGCACGATCGCAAGGTAGATGGACGAAAATTTTACTCAATTGGAGACCATGGGGGCAGAAAAGACCAACTGGAAGACCTCAAACACGTTGGGCGGATGATGTAAAGAAAACGGGTGGCTTCAACTGGCAGAATAGCGCAGAATAGATGAAGGTGGCATGATGTTAAGGAGGCTTATGTCCAAAAATGGACTGAGGAAGGCTGAGAAGAAGAAGAAGAAGAATAGTAATGTCAAAGATTGCTGAAGATTGTATACGTCACGTTACGTTACGCTATACTAAAAATGTGGGTCTTGGGTACAACATAAAGGTGGATATCGCAATAGCAAATACGCGTATCCTAACTACATTCATTTTTAAGACCACAAATATTCACTACAATTTGGGAAACCTAAGAATCCGTTTGTAAGTTACTTATTGCAAAAAATTGAACTTTCTTTCTTCGTATCACTCATGTTGGTCTTCCAATACAAATTGGTTAGTATCACAAAATGAAGTATATTTCATATTCAGAGAGCTTTTAAAAGAATTCCATTGAGAGAAATTGTTAAAACGAATAAATTACCTGAACAAGAAAAATTTACAAGTAATTCCGAAATAATGAAAATAACAATACAGTTAACTTCTTATTATTTCAAGTCTTTCTAGCCTCAGTAATGAAAAATACCACATAAAATAGAGAAAAAGCAATGTGCAACTCAACTCAACTAGAAGACCAAGTTAAATAAAAAAAAATCAAAAATTATAAGGATTAATAATGAATTCCGACAATAACGTGTGATTTTTAAACATTTTCTATCAAGTAGGCATTGGGTTATGGCAGCATGTCGCAGTGAGATTCAGCTGACAGTAAAACCATATATACTTACTACTATACTTACAATACTGCAGAATAAATAGTCATTCTTCATATTTTCTATCTAATAGTCTAATACTAAAACAAACTTTTTAATTCCATGTTATAAGGAAAACATCAGAACGTAACAAATTACGTATATGCGGACTAAATGTTAAAGGGAGTACTGAAAGGGTTATTAAACCATAAAAAAAGGAAAGTGCACACAGATTGAAAGGATTAAACGGACGTACATATTCCAAATAAATTACATTAAAAGCTAATCGTCATCGTCCTAAGATTAAACTTTTTATATGAGCCACAACCCTAGATAATGAATATAACAATAGTAAAGCTGTTGCAAACAGTTATCTGAAAAACAGCAGAATATTTTGATGAAACCGGCATCAAATACACAATTTATAAAGAATTGCGAAGAACTAACAGGAGAGAATATATAGAAATGTACAGGTGAAATGGGTTGGAACTCATCAGGACATATTTTTGAACAAGCACTGGAATGAATTCGAAGACCTATACGGTCGGTGTCAGTATTAAAAGAACGTCTTTCGGGTTGGGACCGTGTCATCGTTAAGAAAGAAAAAGAAAGGAAAAGGGGCACTAAAACGGCACGTCTAAACCACGCCAGAGGCGAAACTCTTTTTGTAAGAGGAAAAAGGGCACAGCAACTCAACTTGTAAGCCAAACCAGAGGCGAAAAGCTTCTGAAGAAAAACAGAATTTATACCGACGATAACCGGTAAAGCGTATCGGACGAAGATGGCAATTGGGCAAGAGCCAGTAACAATGGCAGGCTTCCATATGTCTGATAATAAGTGTCACAATTCAAGCTGTTAGCGGTTTTTAGCGCATCGATTCAACACGCTGATCTCGTAGAAAGCAGACGTGTTGAGACAGAATTCCTAAACACGTGTTCAGTCCAATGGTGTAAGACAGGTTGGTTGCACGTGATTGAGGATTTACGGTTGTTTAACAACCTGACAGATTGTAGTACCAGATTTTACGAAACCTTGCAGAATTCATTAAATCAACGAATTAACAGGCTTTTTTAAGCCGTAAAAAGGCTTTTTCAAGCCTAAAGAAACAATTCCTAAATGTCGAACGATGGACAGCAACTACGAATACCTGAAATCGTTGAGTCACATGTCACCTCAGGAACTCCGGAAGTATATGGATAACATCGGGGAGAAGGTGTTCGCGATCCAACGTCAACAGGAGGCCGATCGCATCGCCGCAGAAGCAATGGAAGCCACCGCCAGCCCGGAAGAAGTACGAGCCAGGGAGGCCGAGGAAGTCGCCGCACCCACCGAAGATGCTATTACAAAAGACGATTTTCAGCTTCTGAAGAGGTCGCTAAAACGCAAGAGAGAGCTCCACCTCAAACAGGTTTTCCCCAGTCCCCTCCGACGTCAAACTGAACAATCAGGATGCCCACGTTCCTCCCGTTATCCTTCGGACGAAGTCTAACTGGGTAGCGATTTCCGCGGAACTTTGCTCCAAAAACCTTAATTTTACCAAAGCCAAAACCGTCGCCAACGGAATTAGCTTGTCCCCCGCCAGCGTTGAGAATTATCGCTGTATTACCGCGTTCTTCACTCGACAAAAGCTACCTTTCCATACCTACGCGCTGGTGGCGGAAAAACCCCTGAAGGCGGTGCTCCAAGGTATCCCGGAGCCGACGTGAAGGAAAACCTCGAGAACCAGAGATTTTCCGTGATCTCTGCAGCCAGGATGCGTCGCAGCCGGGAAAGGATCCCCATGCCGCTGGTTTTAGTCAACCTGACTAAATCTAGCAAGGCCACGGAGATTTTCCGTCCTGTCCCTCAGGATCACGGTTGAGTCACCGAGAAGAAGGGCTCACATCGGGCAGTGCCATAGCCGCCAGAAATTCGGCCACTCACAGAGATTCTGCCACACCGCTCCCAGATGTGTAAAGTGTGCAGCGGTGCACCACACCGGGAAGTGCGTAAAGCCAAGGGAGGTTCCTACCACGTGCGCGAACTGCAACGGCGCTCACCCCGTCAACTACAAGGGGTGCAGCTCGTACCCGAAAAGCTTTGGACCGTTTCCCGTGCTGCTGGTAGCTATGTTGCTGCCGTAGAACAAAAGAAGAGTCCCCGAAATGTCGTTCCAACAACTCCACAATTCCAACCGGAACCCTCCACGTCTGCAGCCACCCCTTCCGCCCCCCAGGCTCTAGAATAGACATTACCCGTCTGGCCGCCCTGGCCAAAAGCATTCTATCCGCCCTTGGGGATGTAAAAGGCCCCATGGACATCCTTTCCACGCTCAGGACTTCCAAAACCTTTTACACCCCTTCATAGGTAAACACACTAAGATTTGTTTTATTTACAGTCAACGAGAACTTCCGATTATTCGAAGTCCACGACCAAAAGGATCACCTCCGATGGAAGTGGCTACTTCTACTTGTCCCCGCCAAGTTGAGGGGATATCTGAATGAACCCGTTCCGACAAGAACAACATAAAACACCAAACGCCAAGTAGAAGACCCTCAGATGACGGAGGTGTGAGACTAAGTCCTGGTCCTCCGTTAGCCCAGAAGTTCATCGTTAGCGGTTTTGATGATTTCAATAGTCTCACGGATTTTCCTGTTGGAAAGAAAGGGGCATTGGTGATGATCAAAGGGTTTTCAAATAAGATCTCATGGTCAGTGTCGTGATGATATTCAACAACAGCTCTGGCGTGGTTCACACGTTGAGTTATCGTGCTCTTTTAGTACCCCTTTTTTCCCCTGATGAAGCTCCTTAAGAAAATGGGCAAAATGTTGAGTTATTTTTCGCAACAATGACAGGGTCCCAACCCAAAACACAAGCCTTGCTACATACTGAAAACTAAATAAATCAGATTATTTACAATACCATTCCATAAAAAAGAACCAAAAAAATAAACAAATAATATCAAAAATGTTCTTATTTTTATCCGATTACAATCCTAGTATTTTCATGTATTTACTTAAAAAAAGCGAAGTTTACGAAAAAGATGTACAAAATTCTGATAGGCCTAAGGAAGAAATTCGCCTTCGAAAGTTACACAAACAATTCAAGTAACTTTATAAGTAAAACCTCCAAGTTGAAAAACAAGGAAAACAATAAAGTTCAAATATCATATTTTATCGGTTCAGCAGAGAAGACGTCGCGAAACGTATGTGTTCCGATAATTTTATTTAAAAAGGGTAACATAAACCCTTGAGAAGTCTACCCTTCACTAAAGTGAGAAATGTCAAAGGTCGAAAGTAAAAGCTTGACACTGAATTTAAAAAGAAATCCTTCTTACGATTATTAAATAAACGATTTACTTTTATTTTCCTGTTTACTTCTGCTGATCCTTTATCAGATTTTAAAGCTTTGGCGAGTGAAGTTTCGGTCGAGAAAAATTAAAAGCTTTTTATCCCAGGAAAAAATTAATATGGGTACACCTTAATAAATTTACCAGATGTTTTTTAATTGAGTATTTGTAAAAGTGAAGCGGAAAACTGTGGAAAAATAAAAAAATAATACTCGTACAGCACTTCAATAATCCACTGCCAGCTGAGCCTTGTAATTACGCCTAGATTAGGAACACTTTAAATCCTGAATTAATTTTAAAACCTTCACAAGAAGCTATAATTTTATAAGCTTGAAGAAAATTGCGTATGTTGCTCAGATTCCAGGAAAATTTCTGCTTCTGATATTACATTAGAACAAGTGAGATTGCAGGTATACTCAAACTATAGTAGAATTTTATAAGGTTATATTTCTCTCATATAAATTTTATTTAATTATTTGAAGATTCAAGAGTATTCGAATATTACAACAAGTGAGCAGGCTAGATTATTTTTAAAACAAAACAAAAGCAAAAGCGGAAACAAAAGATAATCTAGGTATCCTTAGAAACAAATGAAATTCAATATTAATCCCCTCGTCTTTCCAATAAAGGACCACTTTCGCACCTAATCTTTAATTTACAAATATATACGATTCAGGAAATTCGAAAAACAATACTGTTTTCCGGAAGCACTAAATTTTAATTAGTCTGCCCGTCGTTGGGTAGTAAATTAGAAAAACGGCGACAAGGATACCAGTATTGTAAATCACAATAACCCGCTTAAATAGTCCGGTCGCATGACAATCGATGGTGTTGGGTTTCCTTGCTTTATTTTACTACTAACTGTTTATAAAAAACCAAGTGTGTTGAGATAAATTTAGTTGTGCCTCACTGGTGCGCCTCAATTTTAGGAGAATTCTGCATCATTTACTTCTAAAAGGGTGCAATTATTTTTGCAGATCCAGAACCTTTTTTATTTTCGTCCGTACAAAACAGAGAATGTATTTTACGCCTTAAAAATTCCTCAAAATAAAAACAAAATAATTAACTAAAAATCTTGAAAATAATTTGTCGAATTTTTATTTTGTACTTTTATGGTGTAATAAACAAAAGGCAGTGAAGAAATGAAATGCTCGGCTTAGAATGGTCCGTCTAAACTAAAGTAATGCGAAAGTAAATAAAAAAAGAACTTTAAGTGTTGGCCGAAATAAAAACAAATTACAACAAGTTGGCTGGTTCTTTTCAGTCACGAAGCCCCAAAATATCCCTTAAAATACGTCGAAAAGTTACAAGACAAATGTACGGTTAACCACCCTTTATGAACTGCAGTTTATCACGTTGTTTATGTACGACATTAATTCACCACTGCACGTACACACATCTACCACGAAAATCCGGAAAATTTCAAATTATTTTGTCGGTACTTGAAAAATACATATCTCAGGAATTATTGACGTAGGAAAATGATATCCCAACGCCTACTCGATCCTGCCGTTCAATAAGGCTTAAAACAACTTTTAATAAAAGTTCCGCTTTATCATTTATGCTACTTTTTATTGAGATCTGGTTGGCTAAATTTTATAAAAGCGACATCAAGGAAGATGAAAAGGTTGGCTAAATTTTAGTAACTGCAAATATGGATGCGTAGGATTTAAATTAAATTCTCTATAATTTTAAAAGCTTTCAATTTGTACGATATGTGATTTCTATCATACATTCGCAGTTTTTTAGACTACAGCCGTAGGCGTAGTCGTACTAGGAGATTCAAAACCAAGTCAAAAAATAATCTAAATCTCTCTACAGGGTGTCTCGCAATAGGTGTCCCAAACTGCATTGGCTGACGCAGCATCCAAAAATAAGAAAAAAATTTGTTAGAGACTAAAATATTTAATGAGCGTATTGTATTATCAATTAATAAAACTCCACAAACGAAAGTCATCAATTATCCCAAGGGTTGACCTAAGTATAAAAAATAAGTCACATGCGAAGGGAACGGTGTGTGTGTTCCGGTAACCGAAAGGGGTACGATTAGCACAATATCAGGGCTGACGGTACGTTTTGCAGTGGCATGACAATAATTAAAGTGTAATAATAAAGTGGTATTTTGTCACGGCTTTTGAAATGTTGCGTAAATTAAGTGTAATACGTCCCTGTTGTTCGAGGTTTAAGCCCGCCTGAAGCTGCAGAATTCACAGGAATTAACGTCAGATTAGCACATTCCCTTTTGATTGCAAAGTAATTCAGAGAAATCCCAAATAGGATGATGTAATATTCTGTACAGTGGATTTCGTTTTTAAGAATTCGGGGAAGCACCCGTCGATCACGAGGCAGCGTCAGAGTGACGCCAGTCAATGTCCCCCCCTCGCGCACGAAAGTAGAAAAACAAATCATAGTATAGCAAGCTTTTACATCCGGCGGTCGAGGGTGAATTCTCGTTCCGGGCCCTCGGTAGAAACTCCCGTTTGTCAGCCTCCCGTTCTCGTTTAGTTTTGGGAAACTATTTTACGACATATTTGAAAGTGTCCTATCGTACAGGGAAAATATAAGTTCCATGTGAAAGTTTCGTTTGAAGTTTAGTGTTTGCTGGTGTACCGTTTTACATGGTTTCGTTTTTGTATTAAAGAACCTACCAGTTCATTCATAGGGCCTGTCCCCTCAAGTGTTGATGTAGATCTAAACTACGGGGATTAGACCAGTCAACACTTTTGGTTCACTTGAGTTGGGGGCCCGCAACTGCAAGGCTACATATAGGGACGGTTCTTACGAAAGTCGGCCTACAGGTTATTTACAAGCGGCCTTTGGAAGGGTGATAGGAGGCTGAAGGGACACGTTCAGATTCTGTCTCGTTTGATAGAGCATCACCCGCTGCTTAGTGCTCGCGGCGATGCAGCTACTCCTACACCAGAAATTACTAGTAACTGTTACTGCAAAGGGGGAATGTTCATTACTGCTCAGGGACCCCGTCAGATATTCTGATGGATTGAAAATAGGTGCAAGCTCCGGCGTTGGCATTTATGACGAGCAACCTAAAATGAGATTGTCTCTCATACTAGAAAAGTTTCCTACCGTTTTCTTAGGAAAACCTTAGCAGAAAGCACCTGACAATAATCGCAGACCTTCTTACGAAGCATGGCCTTTTTAGAAGATATCTGAAGTTAATGGGCCTTTCTAAAGACCCAAGCTGCAGATTCTGCAACGAAGCAAACAACTTCCACTAAGACATCGCCTATTAGCTCCGGTCTTTTAGAGCCCGATGATATTATACAGAACGCCTCTATGGACAAGATCATGGCTTTGAGCTAGGTGCCGGGTTGTATGAAGGCATTCCTTAATTTGTGGGGGATGCACAATATGCCTAGGGCTACTTCGCACCCCCAAAAGAAGAAAAAGAAGAGAAGGCATACTCTAAGAATTGAGAGTTAATATTCTTTTTTTAATTTAGGAAGTGTTCTAGTGGCATCACAATGGGTTGTAAATGAAAAGCACGAAAAAGACAAGCAATGAATAGAATTGCCAGAATAACTTTTAAACCAATCTTTGAAATAATTCAAGCTTAATTAAATAAAGAAACCCTTTTTCGGAACATTTTAACGTTAGAACGATAAAGCATCGGCTAAATTTATTACGGCCTCAATTTTAGCGGATTAAATCTAATTTGAAAAGGTAATAGAGTTAATTTACTTTATTATTATAAACCCCAACTCTCCGTCAATAGACCCTGATGAGCCTATTGTGTATTATTTTACAGAAAAAAAGAACTTTTTAAAATCGCGATTTTACAGCAGTCAAAGAGTGTCGCTCTCTGCTGCGAGAGATATCGATTCGTTTCGGACAAGCTCATGTTGTTGTTCGTCCGCAATTTATAAATAAAAATATCTACCCGATTTGTTCGTCCTTTTAATCTGCTCATTCTTTAGGAAGATCTTCTAAAATACCGAAACTCTAATTACATTCCTTAAAAGTTTTTCCTTCCATTTTTTAAGAGATACCTTAGTCATTTGTTAAATTCGTAAGCGGGCGTCGCAACAAAGCAAAATCTTCTGGAAAAATTATAATCACATTGTGTCGCTTTTCAATCAATTTTTTGGGGTCGCTTTGTCGATCGCCCACGTCACTCTCTACACTCGTAATGATGCGACTCGAACACCTATTGCGAAAAGGAGGCCCTTTTAACTTCACGTGGTTGAGCTTAGCTAATTACTGAAACTTTTAATGATTCCAAAATTACAAGTGAGGGTTACTTTTGAAACTGTCGCCCCCTTTCGGTTAACGCGGTATTGTCTTTCGGGGATAATTAAAATGAAACGAGTTTTATTTCGAATTTTTCCCTTAAAATATGTAAACCTTTCGGCTGCGATAATTTCAGAAAGAAATTAGCGCAGAATATAAAATGCACTTAGTAGCTTTTAGTTCGCTGTTATTAAGCATTGTAAAAGCTCGCGGCCGTTACTAAATGTTTTTAAAACACAAAAAAGGTTTCTCATTGTTCTATGATACTTCCAGCAACGAGCATATTTCTACGAATTTCAACACTCGGTAATTTAAGATCCTGAGTTCTCTTAGGGATTTTTTGTTCCCTAATTTACTAACGCATTACCGTCGGTTGCCCATCAAAAACGCGAGAAACACTTACTCGTTTTGTAGCTGCAGCCGAGCAGCAATTTCTGTTGAAACAACTTCTGTGTTATTTATAAAAACCGACTAAAAGCCTACATAGTCCGACAGCTGTTATGACAGAGAAGTTTAATAGACGACCCTTCATAAATCTGCACATATCTTATACATCTTGTATTACCGCTATTGCTCAGAAAAGACATGAAATGTTATACATGGGTTACCTAATAAAAAAATGTTATACAAGCCATAGCAGAAGACTTTTTCTATGTGCAACATACATTCCCTGAATAAAAATTTATCCTTTAGGTACAACAAAAAAAGTAAGCAACCAGCGAAAAGCAAATTGCAATGCAGGGCATTTGGTGGAGCCGCCGCTACTAAAACTGAAAATAATCAACGCCCTATAATTATACCATCAAAATTACCCTTCTCTGTGGAAATATATTCACTGCAAACAGCTTGTTTATGTTGTATTAGCAACTAATAAAACTGAGATTTAGAAGTTGCCCTACTTTACTATTACGCAGAGGAAAACCATGAATTATCCCAAGGGTTGGCCCAAGCACAAAAAAACACATGCAAACTTAAGTCACATACGAAGGGTGCGGTGCGTGTGTGCTCCAATTACCAAAAAAGTTGACGATTTAGTACAGTATCAGGGGTGGCGACACACCCGACGGTAGAATTATGTTTTACAGTGAGATAGCAATAATTAAAATGTGATAATAAAGTGGAACCTCGGACTTAGTGATTGTTGCTTGTTCTGTGGGAAGATTGGACGTTGTACATGTATAATCAAAGGAATGGCTTACAGGAAAGATCATTTACAAACAGGTACTGTCTGGTTGTAAGCTACTCCTAGTTGCATCTGTGTGGTCCAAGTCAGATTTTGCGATAGGGGTATGAGAATTGTCGAGGACAGACACAATTAAGATATTGTTGAGAGTGTGAATGACTCTTTGGCATTAACTACACCCGATTCTGTGTAACTCCGGGGGTAGGAAGAAGAGGAGGAGCTCTGAGGGAGCTCCGGAAGATCCAGGTGGATGGTGAGTAAGGGCTATCCCGTGAAGAAGATGATGGAAACCCAAAGAAGTAATAGTAAGTGCTAACCTGTATCCAGGGAAGGGCGTACCGGACCCCCGGTGAGTACCTACATCTTAAAGTGGCGAGTTTTGCAGAGCAGTAATTGTTATGATTGTTTTATGGCAATGGCGAATGTGCCGTCACTGGAGCTGCAAGGGTGTCGCTCGCATTGCACTGTTCGTGTCGCTCATTTTCTGTCCAGCCCCTTCCACAAGACGAGAGGTTAGCGGTAAGTTTAAATAACTGACTAACATAACTAACTAATAAACGAACTTATACCTAACAAGCGGATCAAAAATGACAACAAATCCCATCATTAAGCCAAATAAAAATGCAAATAAACACAATTAATTCAATACAAACCGACTACAATATTTATTAAGAGTAATTTAATTACCTCAAAGTTAAAATATAAAATACAAAGATAATTAAATCATTAAATCGTGCCAGACGTTTATGGTACTAATTAAAATACATACTAACTGTATTCAGCAGTGTTCCACGTCAAATCTCCGTTAAATTTACGGATATCTTTGAACATTCAGCTGGAATCAGCTGTATACCCTTAATCTAATGGATTTGACTTTGAAGGTAAAGCCCCACTGCCACAAATACCGCATCGGTCTGCCTAACGTAATATTCGATGCAACGCCGAAATCAACGCCTGTCGAAGTTTCAGGCATCGATAATTATATTAAATTTTCTCTCCGTTTGTAATTATTAATAACAATCATTTCGTTTTGTTATAAATTACAATTACATATTAAAGAATATTTCAACGTATTTGTTATTCCGCAGTAGGCCAGGATTGTAGTTTATTGTGGTGGTATTAAATTTATTCGAAACTTGAACAACCTGTTATTAGAGGTTCGTTGTCTAATTACTCACTTAAATAGTTAGAAAAATCAAGCTTACAATTAGTAGCACTGGTTTTATCGTGATTCATAACCTTAAAATCGGTGTAGTGGGATTTTTGCTTGAAGACACAAGATATGTGTCTTAGCTAACGAAACTGTTCTATAACTTGGCCTACTGTGATCAACAAAGATCGTGAATACTAATTACTATAAACTATCAAGCAACTTTCTTCGAAAGAGCATTCAACAAACAAACAGTGTAAATCAAAGAAAACGAATAATTAAAATAAATTCAATGCCAACACCCTTGAAACTGGTCTAAACTTAATTTGTCGAAAATTTATAAACACAACTCGCTGAACCCCGGCATTATTCATTGTTTATTAAATTAATTATGATTTTAATGGAAAAGTTTTAATTTTGTTAGGAAATCCACTCGTCCGTTGTATTCCCTTACAATGACACATCTAAATTTATTGTAAATATTAATTTTTATGAGTATTATATTGCACTACTATGTACCTAACTACAACTATAATACCTACTAATAACAAAAGATATAAAATGGTAATAACGCAAAAAAAAATTAATATTAATCAGACTTTTTAGTTCAGGTTAATAGAACAGCCTTTTCAATTCCCTGTGAGCACAGTCTCTATTATTCATTAACCAAGTATGGACAGATTTTTTAAATTGTCTTGCTGTATTAGCTTTCCTTATGCCTGTAGGAAGTGAGTTGTATAGCCGAGGCCCTGAAAACATGATTGACTTTTGATATAGTGCTTTGTTGGCTCTGCTTATTTCAATATTATTCTTTAGTTTATTTCGTGTATCATGCTTATGGTTTATTCGTTTTGCTTGCGCTAAGTGTAAGTGCTGCTGTATAACTGTGGTTTTAAAATATAGCTGTTGAAGGTCCATTACTTCAGCTTCTGCATATAGTTTATCTGAAGAATAGTTATATGGTTTGTTCAGGATGATTTTTAGAAATCTTTTTTGTAAGACTTCTACTTTTCTTAACTGCGTGACTGCCGTGCATCCCCAATTTAGAATACCATACTGGAGAAGGGATTCAATTAGCGCATGATAGATGGTTTTTAAATTTTTTATAGTAAGAATGTCTTTGAGAACTCTGAAATTATGTGTGAGGCTTCTGAGTTTCTTAACGAGGTTATCAATATGTACATCCCATCTAAGGTGAGAGTCAATGTTTACTCCTAAATATTTAATTGAACCTGTAGAGTTAATGATTACAGTACTGTTTGCGGTTTGAACGATACTTTGATCAAACGTTGGAAGACTATTTTTCTTGCAAGCAAAGGGAACGAATTTAGTTTTATCGAAGTTAATGGTTAATAACTTACTGTCAAACCATTTTTTGATGTGTATCATATCACGTTCGGTAGTTTGCTTCAGGTTATCCCAGGTATCTGATTTATAAAATATCGCAGTATCATCTGCGTATGCAATTACCTTGCCATTTGCTGGAATGGAAAATAAGTTATTGACATAGATATTAAAAAGTACTGGCCCTAGAACTGTGCCTTGTGGTACTCCATGTTCTACTACCCTTTTGTTACTCAAAATATTATTTGCTTTGACACACTGCAAACGATTTTCAAGGTAGGATTTGAATAGACTGTTCGCAGTACCTCTTACACCCATACCGTAAAGTGCGTCTGTGGTTTACCGTATCAAAGGCTTTGGCTAGATCAATGAATATGCATGTGTTACTTTCATTCAAAGCGGTGTGTATTTCTGTCATGAGCGATGGGATGGCGTCCTGGCATGATTTTATTTTCTTGAAACCCAAACTGTTGCTCTGAGAGTAAATTGTATCTTTTAATGAAGTTCATTAGCCTGTCCTTAAGGATTTTTTCAAACAGTTTTGCTATGCTTGATATTAGGGATATCGGTCTATAGTTTACAGGATTGCTTTTGCAGCCACTTTTGAAGACAGGTATTACTACTGCTGTTTTAAATGCCTGCGGGCAGTGGCCTGCACTAAATATTTTATTTATTAGTATACTAATTGGTTCTGATACTTCATTACTTAGTTGCTGTAGTATTTCAGATGTTATGTTGTCTATACCTGGAACTTTCTTAGGTTTAAGTTGAGCAATTACCTTTTTGATTTCATCCTCATTTGTGGGATTGAGAAAGATTGAGTTGAGATTTGTTTTTATTGGTGGAGGTGAGTAGTTGTCTGGCGGTTTAATTTTATTAGCTAGTTTACTACCTGTAGAAATGTAGTGTTGATTGAAAGTTTCAGCTATCTCTTTTATGCTTGTTATTTTTATACCATCCGTGTTCGTTATAGCTTTTATTCCATTACTGCTCTTTTCACCTCTGGTTAAGTTATTTACGGTATTCCATATTGCCTTATTAGGGTTTGAATGCTTTGCGATTTCCTTACGGAAATAATTATTTTTTACTGATTTTATAAGCATACTGAGATTGTTATTTTAGGTTGTGTGTTCATTCTTTAACTTAAGATCATCTGGATAGGTTTTCCATAGGCGATATAGCTGCTGTTTTCTATTTACCGAGTTAATTAGACCAGGAGTAATCCAGCCTTTTCTTTTTTATTATTTTGTGTGGTAACGAACTCTTTGGTTGAGGTGGTTATTGCTGGATTTAAATGATTTATCAGGTAGTCTGTACCTTCTTCTACACTCATTTTTAACAATTTCTGACTGAGATTAAGCAGGTTAAGGGTATTTTTTACTGCTTTGTAGTTCACTCTTTTAACTGTTCTTTGTGTTTTGGACTGGTTGGGTTCAATATCACTTCTGGTCATTTTGGCAATTGTAGAGTAATGATATGTGATACTACTTTGCAGAATAATTGGTATGCAATTTCCATCTAGTATTTTCTTAGATTTCAGGAAAATGTGATCTATCCATGACTTAGAATTTTTATACACCGTAGTATACTTGTTAATATATGAAATATACCCTGCCTCATATAGGATATTTAGGTATTAATTTACATAGTCTTTGTCTGATAATATGTCTATGTTTATGTCGCCTACGATGAAGTTATAAGTATCGTTTTGTGATATATTTTCGAGATAGTTTTGTAATTCTTTATTGAAGGAATAAGGACAGGTTTCTGGAGATCTATAGATCGACATAACATTGATGGTTTTGTTTGGATATTTTATAAACGCTTTTAGGATCTTAATATTATTGATAGTGTCTATGGTAGTTTCATGGTTTAGTTTGTTATTAATATAACATATATAATTGTGCCATCATTTTGATTCAGATCTCCATGATTATATACAAGATCATATCCTTCAAGTTTGTAAATATAAGGATTTTGTACCTGCCAAGTTTCTGTAAGTACTACCATATCAAAAGGATAACTGAACTGACTAAGGTATATATGTAATTTGTAATTCATCGAAGTTTTTGTTTATGCTTCGTATGTTTTGATGGAAAATGGTGAAATTGAGATTATTTGTGTTACCTATTTCTTTTAGTTTGTTAGCACATTGTCTTACGTTGTTCATTACATTAGTATTAATGTTTTTTATGTCGTAGTCTCGTATGTACTGATCCATTTATTTATATTTTTTTTCCTAGACTGTTTTATTTAAATTATTTAAACTAGTGTTTGTGTGAGATAATTTGTTTGTTCGCGGATTTGTTGAATTCTTTTTTGGTAACTAGGACACTTTATGTCTGCGGCAGAGTGGTTTACATTTTTTATTACATTAAATTTATCAACTACAAACTTACAGTTACTACAAGTGGAAATGAAACATACATAGACATTAAACGAGGGCTGTATTCAGAAGTTACCAATTAACAAAAACGAAAATTAGTGAGCATATTATGATTCCCTAAAGAAATATTAAACTAAACTATAAAACAACGAAAGCTCATAAAAACGTTAAGATACAAGATGTGCAGAATATTGTGAATGTTAATAACGGCCCCTGGAGGCTAACAAAAATTTTCAAATCTTAGGCAGCGATCTTAGAAGTGTTTTGTTTATTACACCTTTGGGTTTTCTTCGGGCATTTGAATTTTTTATTTTGGTTATATCGAAAGAAACTTTAACAATTATTCATAATTCGTGCTTTTTTCTTGTTTCAATGATCTATAATTTCTTAATTGTCATTGTTACCAAAAAGAGTAATAGATATATATTATAATATATTCTAACATTACTCGTATTTTCGGATATAGACAGAATGGCACATAAAAACGTGAGAATCTAAACTTTCGTTTTAGAATGGAATATTTTAAAGTCCTTGGAGTGTCAATTTTAACGTTTTTGGATTATAAGTTTATCACCAATCGTTGGGTAGTTTTTATTGCCAATATCAAGCTCCGTTTAAAAAGATTGCAACCACTAATACCCCAACACCAATTTGGATTCCGACAGAGGCATGCAACAACTGAACAGATTCATAGAGTTGTAGCTAGTATTCGACAAGACCTACAAGCCCCCTGCAACATTTATTGACATTTCCCAGGCCTTTGATAAGGTACGGCATGATGACCTAATCTAGAAAAGCAAGTTCACACTACCTTACCCGTGTGTTCATCTTCTAAAATCTTATCTAACAGATCGGTCATTTCAAGGAAAACTGCCCCATGGGAAGTCAAGACTACATGCAATTAAAGCTGGGGTTCCCCAGGAAAGTGTCATGGGACCAGTGCTCTACACCCTATATACTTCGAACATGCCAGTACATACTAAAACTCTCCTAACAACTTTCACAGACGATACCGCTATTTTAGTTTCACACCAAGACCCTCTACAAGCACCACAACTACTACAAGAAAACCTGAACGATGTGCAAATCTGGTTAAAAATGTGGCGAATTCGAGCCAACGAAAGTAAATCTACTCACGTAACTTTCACTAATCGAAGAGAAACGTGTTCCCAAGTCACGCTGAATAACAATCCGCTACCACGAGCTGAATCAGTGAAATACCTCGACATGCACATAGACAGCCATCTTACCTAACATATTTGGCATAAAGGGAAACAGTTATACTGTAAACTAAGCAAACTCTACTGGAAATTCAAAGCTAGCGCTAGAAAATAAGTTACTCATGTATAAAGCTGCCATAAAACCAGTATGGACATATGGTGTCCAGCTATGGGGTACCTACATCAAGTAAATCTAACAGCGCACTTACTTACAACGATTACCAACGCTCCGTGGTACGTTCGTAATTCCGTCATTCAAAGGATTATGAACATCAATTCTATTCTATCAAGGAAGTAATTAGCTTCACCAGCGCAAAGTACCTCAAGAAAAATTGAGAACCATACAAACCCCTTAGCCATCAATCTAGTGGACAACAGCACTAATATAACAAGGTTGCAAAGAATCAACCCGTTGGATTTACTCTATAGATTCACCAATAAATCGTAAAGTCGTCTCAGTGCAATCGTGAGAGTCTGTTTTTGAATGTTTACTAAACTTTTCATTTAATTAGTTAAGTTTATATGGTGCATTGTCAAAAGGGCGGCGCCCGATACAAATCAAATATCTTGTCACACCAATTACTCAATGTTCTAATTAGAATAGATTGTAATGTTACTTACAAATAAAAACAAAGTTTTGATTGCCATTGTTTTTGAGATAAGTACTTAACCAAATTTAAACCACATCGTAACCAACACTTCTTTATGACACACTTTCTAAATTGTTCCGGCAATATTCATTCATGTAATATACAAGGTGATTCAAAATGGAACGGAAATATTTTAGGGGATAATGTTTTTAGATTTTTGAAAAATGCCCTTTTTAAAATCTTAAAAGGCGACTCATTAGAAAGTTGTAACAACATAATATTCATGCATGATGAGACTTCACCTTATTTTCCCAGAACTGTTTAAAGTTAGGTGGTTAACCAGCACTTTGGTAGAGGTGCAGAAGCAACCAACCAATGGCTTGCTCGCGCACCGATGTATCAACTTGATTTAACTGTATCTAACTATTTGAAATTAAAAGTTTATAGCACCGTAAAAAATAGTAAAGTAGAATTGCCGAAAAGAGTAGCAAAGCATACATGCATATTCACCAACAAGCACGTCAGATGAAGAATGTACTAAATTTCTATGAAAACCCGACCAAAGCAAATCAAAAAGAAATGGTACAATAATTACTGGAGATTTTAATGCCAAATTTGGAAGAAGAAAACGAGGAAACACAGAAGATGTTGGTCGTTTTGAAATGACCCATATAAAACGCAGAGGAGAGACCCTAACGAATTACTTCGACAAAAAAAAATTAAATATACTGCCTTAATGTAATTTTTAAGAAACTTAAACAACGTATAAATGGACATGGCAAAGCCTAAACAATGAAACGAAAAACGAAATCAACTTCATATTCTCTAACAGCAATATACTACATAGCATCGCGTCTGTTTTGAATAAATTTATCATCGACCAGTTTACCACTAAAATTACACGAAACAAACTTTTCAAAAACCGACGATATCCAACAACTAAAAAAAGAACGATACCAAAATAATATAAATTATGAGGAAGTCGAGTCCGCCGTAGACCTCGAGGAAAACACCTTTCGTGATAGGATCAGAGCATTAGAACATCGTCGGACAAAAAGCATAGCACTGTCAGGAGACTAATATCATTTTAAAAACATCTAACCAGTTTCTCATTATTAGGCTAACCACTTATCGTATACCACAGAATAATACCAATGAACACGAATTTTAGAACAACTGGACATAGACCAACTTGCGGATAAAATCACAAACACCAGAAAATTTTCGACCAAGAAGTTACGTTCATGAATAAAAATATCACAGAGATTTGAAATTAAGCTCCAACACACTAGATTTATTAGAGGAGAGAAGGAACATAACCGATAAAAGATTGAAGAGTTTTAAATAAATAAACCAAATTCGAAAAAACACAAAAATCACAACACAAAGATGACAAAACTAAGAAATGAAAACAATGCGACACTGCGACATTCGGTGGAGACGCCGGACGAAAGACGAAAATGGGGGAAGATGAGGATGTCGATTTTGCGCTCCTCGCGGTCGAAAACGTAAGGGCGCGCTCGTTTCCGGCAGATATCGCCGTCGAAAACCGAATTAAAACTAAAAAAGCTTAGAAATAGGGGAAATCATACGATCGAGCGTCCGTATCGGTATATATGACCGGTAATTGCTACACGAAACGACTTTTTCCCTCTAAATCGACCACGCTTGTTCCGAATCCGTCGAGGTCCGGGCGCTAGGTCACACGGAAAACGTGACATTTGACGAAAGCGTCGGACGAAAGTGGAGAGGGGCGATTTTCGGGCGTCGATTTTAGAGGCCCTCGCGGTCTAAAACGTAGGGACGGTATCGTGCACCAAAAACGTGACAATTGGCGAAGACGAGCGATCTCGAAGTCGATCCTTTATCGCCGTCCGATCGACGAGCTAGGCATCGTCAAAAATAAACAAGGCACCACTAACCCCCTATAGAAGTTTTATAAAGGAGATAAGGGAGGCGTCATTTAAAAATGTGGCTTTGTAACGCATACGAGCAAGCAGATCTTAAACCGCTCGGGCTACATGGATGCGATGGTGCGAACATTATCGTGTAAACGCATGACACCGTTGGTGAGGTTCCCGGGACGTTTATTTTTGATGCTGGAACATAAACAGTTTAAGAGGTCTACATATCGTTCAGCATTGAAGTTGACACAAAGTTCTTTAAAATCTAAGAGCAGTAAGTACACCTTGGTAGTCAAAAAATACGGTCACCATTACTTTTTCTGCTGAATTTGAGATCGACATTTTTTCGCCTTCGGAGATTTTGCTGCTGCATAACACCAAGACTCATCTCCGACAGCAATTTGGTGTAAAAAGGCATTAAGCAAATTCTTCTGCTCATCATTAAGCAGTCATGGTATCCACTGAGCAGCAACTTTGTGATAGCCAGGAGGAAATTTTTGGTGTGTCCCATTTCTCTTCGAAATTTATTGCACCATTCAACCAGTCACCATATACAGGTTTCATTCTCGTATAAATTTCCATTGGCTGACGTTCAGTGACCAAAACTTGAATGCATGCAGATTATCTCTGAACGGATTTTCTACCATAATATAAATGCCATTTTCCAATTTAGAAAGGTTTAGAAAGAAACAAACAGCACATACTTTTGACAGACGCGTCACTAGTACTTAACCTTCTTATTATTCTTCTTCTTCGTACATTATTGGGAATGAAATAGTACTTAAACAATCAATATGAACAACTGAATTCCGTTGACGTGGCGATGAGGTCGCGGCTGCGCATTCCAAACATGTTTCTATTGAGCAATCCTCGTGTTTAAGCAATTTGTAAAAAAATCTATTCGGTGTCTTAAAATCCAAAACATTACAAATTTGATAAATACTGCGCCGCATGAAACGCTAACATACTTCTGGAAACGTATGCTAGAATCACAAAACAGTTGAAAACTTCAAAATAAACGTTAGACATAGGAAAAGGGAGGGTCTCGTGAGGAACGAGGCAATTCAAGTTTAACGAACGGCAGTAATACTTGAAATAAATCAGTCAGATAAATACTTTGATGAATAAATTAATATTGAAGGATTGTTTTGGTATTTTTTAGTTTAAAATTAACCAATAGAGTTCGCGTTATAAATTGTTATAATAAAAGTCATCAGTTTAATCATCGAATCTATAGAACGTTAGAATGCACCATACATTATTATTATATTTCTGAGTTATCTGATGTAAACTTTCTTGCATCTAGTTTTGCAAATTTGCAATCACAGACTTATGTCTTATAATATCCCAAAATTGCATTTTAAATCTTAGCGTGTAAGCGATGATAACATTAATTACAATGAGAAAGCCCTGACGTTAACGTGGGGACATTTTAATGTGAATACTGGTGTGAAATTGTCAGGGAAATGTCTAAAACCTCCTACCTTTTTGTACAAAACAGCAACGGAAACGTTTTTGCTTTGAAATATAAAACGGGCGTGTGCACCGGAATTAAGTTTTTCTAAATCATAATTTCACCGAAAAACTCTTACATTACGCTCAATCCTAGACGAAGTAATAAAATTAAAAAGAGATTAAAGCGGATTTTTGTATAAAACTCGCAAACAAACTAAACCGTTAAGAAATTCTTCTCATTTATGTAAACGCGCAATTTACTTTTTCGCGAACTACCTAAATTTTAATTTTCTTGCACGTCTGGAGCTCTGGAAAACTTGACTGCTTGAGTTTCAGAAATTTTAACTTTAGAATTCGAGTTTTCAAGTTTAATTACATTTACATTCACGCCGTAAAATGCTAACTGACCGTCCGTCGTTTGTTGAAACTCGAAGAAACGATTAAGTTTTACTGTTGCTTGCAAACGCCAAAGAAAATATGTTAATTACTTGTTCTAAAAAGGATTTGCAGATTTTATTAATCCTTTTACTATATTATCGATTGAAAATTGAATGCTGAAACGTGCCCGATTTTATGAGACGCTTTTATGATGGTTATGAATTAAAGGTTAAAAGATTGAAAGTTTGTAAAATCGTAAATCGGAACAGGAATTAGTTTTAACGTCACCGTCAAATTTAATTTTTAAAATTTCTAAAAAGCCCTGAACTCTCGAACATTTGATTTTTATTCAACCACTTCTCGAAATTTTCTTTTAGACTCTCTTTTAACGATTATTTATTGTCGTAAGTTTTCCATTTGACTGCCTGGCTTATTTTTTAAGTTTTGCTTGTGTCCGATCACGTGTTAAAAACAAATACATAAGGCTTGGCCATCATGAAGAACAAATATTATGCCTACTGCAAGCTTTAGAATTTACAATCACAATATCAGGATATAAGTTTTAGGTTAAGTTTGATGCTGGTATGCAGTAATAATTAAATTCCTTTGATCATTTGTGACATTATGAATAATTCAGTCAGTTAACCCTTCTGTAAGTCAATTATCTATTGGTTAAAATTTAAACACAAGTGCAAGCGCAAACGTAAGTAGTAAAACGCCATTGTTGTGTTAAATCTCAGTAAAGGTTAAGTGATAAGATACGTAATTTTTAATGAAGCTGTTTTAGTCTGAAATAAGCCAATTTATCAAAAAAATATCATCTCAGGCGACAACGTAACATAACAACTTAAATGCTAAACTGTAAAATAAGCGAATCATAATAATTATTCGTTTTTATTTGAGCAGGTAACATGGTGAATTTATATTGGCACACTGCTGGGTAATACGGTTTTGCAGTACCTGGCTATTGTTAGTAGGGCTCCTGCATGTACTATTTTTCAAATAAAATAATGTAAAGTTATCAAAAACTTAATTAAATCTAGCGATGTCGGTGAAAATTCTGGATTTGATCATAAACTAACTATTCGATCGTCAGAAAGTTCACGAAGACAATTAATGGCTTGTTGAGACGTGTGAACAATCCCGTCCCGCCATCCTGCTGAAAATGGCCTCGCTGCAGCTTGTCTTAATGAAGAAGATTAATAAACTTAGTTATAATATTATAGCAGTAGCATATTGGACGCGTACCAACCGGTAGAACAGGCTGCTTTCCGTAAAGGATTCGCAACTAACGATCATTTACAAAGTATAAAACTAGTAATACAAAAACGCCACGAATACAACATACCAATAGTACTCGCCTTTTTAGACTATAAAAAAGCGTTCGACACCATGGATATGCCATGTATAATAAAAGCTCTCGACAATTACCCTATAGACTATAGACACACCCGCATAATACAGAACATATACTGGGTGAATCACGTAAGATGAGCCCCTTAAAATCTTCAAATGCAACCCAACATACATTTTTCCGTTGCTACTAGAAATATTTGCAAATTAAAAAACAAAATTTGATCAAGTAAATATGCTCATAAATTCTTATTATTTACTTCTTCGTCGAAAGTGACAGTTGGGAATTTTTAGCCGTGAAAATAAGTTTTCATTAAGGTGATTTGCATGTAAAATTGTTACTTTTGTATACATTTATTTTTGTTATTGATAATATTTTTCTTAAGTTTCTAGTTATAGGTTACGAAAGTTTTTAGTTTGGAATATAACCTTGACGTGATATTTAATTATGTATTGACATTCTGAAGCAAGCGACCTCTGATTATATACGTTTAATTGAAAATTAACATAAATCAACGTTATTTCTGAAGCTGTAAGTTGGGTTGCCTATACCAATTGTTAAGGGGTGCGTCTTATGTGAATCGCCTAGTATAAGAAAACAAGTACAATAAAATTACACGAAACAACTAATAAAATCAAAATAGAAAGAGAGATACGACAGGGAGACAAGCTCTCACCCTGACGACTTACCTTAACAATTAAAAGTACATATATTTAAACAACTGAACTGGGAAACGAAAGTTCTAAATTTTGATGGCAAGTATCTATCGAATCTAATAAACGCCGATGACAGGGTGTTGATTGCAAAGAATGAGATATAGATATACAAATGCTGCGCGAGCTATATGCATAGTAGAAGGTAACCGGATTAGAACTAAACATGGAAAAGACAAAAATTATGATAAATAGCGAAGCAAACGGAATAAATATGTTCAAAATTAACAACAAAGAAATGTAAATGGTTGACCAGTACTATATCTGGGGTAAATTAAAGTTAGGTAAAAAACACAAGGAAACAAAAATAAGTAGAAGGGTGAAATTAGGGTTGTTGGCTTTTGGGAAATTTGTAAATATACTTAAATTAAGAAAATTCCCCAAAAAACAAAAAGCTAATTCGACGACACATGTGCCTTATCAGCATTCATATACGGCCTTGAAACATCTATAATCACTAAAAGAATAACCAATAAAATAGCAATAGTCCAAAGAGTTATGGAAAGGCAAATGTTGAGTATAACTCTTAGAGAAAAAAGGAGAAACAAATGAATGGATTCAGGATAAAACAGGTGTGGAAGATGTAGTAAAGAAATAGGCCCAATTAAATTGGACGTGGGTGGGACACATAGTACGAAGAACAGACGACATCCCGACTACTACAGTGAAAACCAAGAACGGCCAAGCGAAACGTAGAAATACCTATAGCCAGATGGTCGCATGATATTAGAAAACTGGGAGGAAGACAATGGTTTAGATTAGCAAGAAATAGAGACCAATGGAAGCATTTGGGGATGACTATATCCAATATTGGACCAATAAAGTCCTAAGAAAAGAGAGAGTTAGAGTTATAATATTTCGATGTCTCTCAACAGTAACAGTTTGGTGGAAGAATATAAGTCCGATTAATTGATTAATAAATTTAGTTATAACATTGCGATACATCTCTGCAGTAGCAGTTTTGTGGGAGAATATAATATGACCGAAAATTCATCTTCGAGACAAAGCTAACCAAATACCAATGGCTGAAAAAGTATAGGTATTTCGGCACTCCATAACTTCATATTTCATGAATTAATATACCCCGAAGGAAAAGTTAAATTTAGCCATTCAACGTTGTCCATTGCAGTTTGTTGGAACCACTGGCAATACAAAATTCACCTATTGTTATCTGTTGGTAGAAACTCATATAAAGCAAAAGTTTTGTATGGGACCACCTTCAAATCTTTTTAACGATGGTGTGGCAAGTACCTAACGGCAAGTATCCGAAAACTTTTAGTGGGTTCCTCATTCACACGTTAACGAACTATTGACGTTCCACTTCGATCTCTATAAGTTATGTTTCCTATATCACAGAACGAATTAGTACATTTTCTAAACGTACTGTAAAAGTCTACTTCAGGAAAGCCACATTTGAAAATCTATGTCAAAATTCTTCTAAACATAGCAACGCATTGTAAAGCCGTTTGCCATTGTCTCGAATGCCTTTCCGAAAATACGATTCAATCATGTTTTACTACCAAGTGATCCAATTTAAAGTCATCCTCAAAGAGCTAGGGAATTAAAATTCATGTCTTAGCTAGGTTCAACAAATGTCATATCAAATACAAAGAAATAACACATTTTCAGTATACTGTAACAAAGGCGAATGTAAGAATACCAAAACTATAAAATCTGAACGCACACACGGTTGATATGACGTCAGTTATTAAGCTGAATGCACTAACAAGGCACGTGCATGCTCATCTTACAGAATGTCATAAGAATGAAAGATAAGCACGTACACATTGAAATGCAATGTACTGTGAAATTCAACACCCCGCACGAGCATAGATAAGAGACTGAGAATATTGAAAGAAGGGGATCAATTTTCTGTATAAATACTAAGCTGAAATACAGCAAAGGCAATGTTTATATCCGGCCTTCTAAGAAGCAGTATGTACGAGAGAATTGACACCCTCCAAGGCGATGATTCCAGAAATTACATGTAAGATTGTTTTATGTTACCTTAACATTCGAGACTTGTAAAATATTATATAGTATATTTTAAATTTCCTAAGCTTTTTCCAAAACTTCCTCAGCTTTAAACATTTTTACTTAGAATGGAACATTTGTTAAAACAAATAGATGTAATGTCTTTGTAATTTAATTGAATTTTCAATGCAAACTTGTGACAACAAAAACAATGATGACAATCAACAGTTAATAAATTTGAATGCTTGCAGTAGTCATCGCGTATTTTTTTAACAGACAGTTTAATTTTAACTCAGCTGTAACGTCGATGAAAAATCGTTTCTAATAATATGGCATTTGTTTATTGTTAAAAATTATATTTTGACAAGCCTATGAATAGTTATCTTCCATATTTATGTGATTTTCTACAACGGTTTTTGTTACAAACATATTCAATGTTCAGCTTTCACGGCAAACCTCCATGTGACAGACATACCAAATTTGGCAGACAAATAATGAGACTGGCAACACTGTGCGCGAACCGACAATGCTGCTGCCTCCTTCTTCACACAGCCGTTAGAATAACCCCTGCTGTTGACTCGATACAAGTTTGAACTTGCTACAATTACCACGCGATTGTTAAGAGCGTGTGAAGTGAAGTGTTTGTGAGATGCGTTACGAAAATGGACCGGCAAAACTTTGAGCAACGTTATGCTATCAAATTTTGTGTAAAACTTGACTTCTGGGACTTGTGAAAAGTTATAAAAGGGTTATGGAGAACATTGTCTCTCCGGGGCACAAATGTTCAGTTGGCACGAGGCCTGTTTAGAGGGCCGGGAAGAAGTGGAAGACAAACATCGTATAGGAGGACCTTCAACCTCAATGTGGAAAGAGTAAGAACTCCACAGGGAATTTATGCCGCCAGAATAAACTGTCAATCAGGAAAGTCCTTGAAAGGCTCAGGTAGAGCACGCACTTGGATGCTGCACCACGACAACGCCTATGTAGCATGGCAGTCTCCATCAACCACAGCCCCCCTATTCGCCGGGTCTCAGTCACTGTGACTTCTTTTTATTCCCACGGTTGAAAACCATTTGAAAGAACGACATTTTGGTACTATAAATAATATCCAGAAGAGCGTAACCGCCGAGTTGAAAAACATTCCAGCAGATGCCTTCCAGAGCTGCTACGAACAATGCAATTTAGCCTTGATTTGTAAAAGAAATAAAATTATAATAAAGAAAATCAGTCACATTATTTTTCGGTCAAACCTCGTAGTTGGCTAAATAAACCATTACGTTACAATATATTGAAAATGTGAAACGACAGGTCAACTTAATGCATAAATGCTGCATCATTTTCGACACATACTATAATAATTTTGATAAAAAATAATTTATAACTTCATTTTTAATTATATTTTGAAATTCCATTGTATGGAGTCAGTCACGACACAACGTTTTATTATGCATAGCCACCCGGGACGTTTTCAACGCTGGTTATTTTAAGATACAACATTTAATATTAATATTTATTTTATAATGTTTTCAAAATCGCAGATACTGGCTACTATTTCAGTATTGTGACGTAGTTATTCCTAACAATTTCAGTTTGTAAAATATTAAACTTCTTCTGTTTCAAAATTACAGCATTAAAAAAAGGTCATTAGGTTAATTTTGCCCGTAAAACACGTAGGCTGAATTTCGTTATTACCACAGAAAAAAAAAACTCAATTGGCTCTCCACTACTTGTGTGGGTTTATAAATGAATCTTCAAATAAATCCCCAACAAATTATAATGTAATTTTGTCTCTTGTTATCCTAATTTCCAGAGTTATCGATGTGATTGTGCAAAAAGCTGTAAAAATTAGTGACGTGCTTTATTACGTACACGTATGACGTACAATCGTTTTGTAATTTGCAGTGTGCTCGTGACATTTTAGTTAAGAGTCGATGAGCAAGGCAATCCCTATATTGTTAAATTTACAGTTCAGAGCGTAGTGAGTGTACTTCAAAGTTACATATTTACTGTTTTAATTTTAGAGTTTGGAAATTTTAAATAATTTTAAATGCTGCGTTGGATTTGGAGACTCTAATTTCTGCTAATTTTAACACTTGAATTTATGCCTTTTAAAAGCTTGATTTTTCAGTTTATAAAATGTAGTACTCTTCGGTATAATTAAATATTTATAAAAGGAAGGAACAAAGAGTGCTGCAAACCAGGAAGAGAAATAGATAAAATTTAGTTGAATAAGTAGTATAAAAATAGAGGAAATAGAGAAACCTATAAATAGGATCAAAGTAGGACAGGCATGTGGAGAGGACAATATCGAACCAGAGATGATCAGATGGGGTGGAAAGAGAGTTGTAAAATGGAGTTATGTAAGGAAACATGGAGGAGGAAGAAGATACCAAGGAACTGGGAAATCAATGTTATAGTTCTGGGTCTAGTTGTGACAATTACAGATCCATATATTTATCATCAACAATTTTCAATATTGTAAAAACAGACTAAGAGAGGCAATGGAAAATAGTTGTAGGATGAACAGGCTGCATTTAGAACAAATAGGCAATGCAATGAAAACATAAGTATAATATGGAAAGAATTATCGAAAAAAGACAACAATTGTTTTCAACATTCATAGATCTGAAATCAGCATTCGACACAATCGACGGAGCTGATATATGGTTGTCTAGAACTAGTGAGAGTAAGAGTATCTACGAAAGAGTCAGGGGTATAGTTCAAACAAATGGTGAGAGATCAGACGTATTTAAATATAAAAGAGGGTTAAGCAAGATCACAGAAGCCAATAGTATAGACGTATAAACATAGAAGTCTAACGCCAATAAAATTGAACAGCTTGTTAATAATGCTGACGTCACAGTAGTATTTGCAGACTCATATGAAAAGATGCAGCAGCTTGTGGATAGAAGAAATTGAGAAAATGAAAATGGAGATAAATATAAACAAGAGCATAGTTAGGGTAATTAATAAATGAAAATATGACTGACAGATTTACAGACATAAGATGCAAAGGCAGAAATTTAAAAACGGTAACCATATACGAGTATCTAGGAAGTGCTATATTGAATGTCAGAAAGATTAATACAAAAATAGCAATCAGAGCAAGCAAAGCAACAAGAATATACTATGCAATCAAGAAATCGGTATTGGGGAAACAGGAAATAGAACAAGAAACCAAGCTGAAGTATATAATCTGGTGGTAGTACACACTATCCTCTATGCCAGTGAATCATAGGCGTTACAGTTAAAACAAGAAAGTAAAGTAAGTCCAACGGTAGTTCGCAGAAAAGGCTATAAGTAGAATCGAGAACAAGGAACTAAGAGGACAACAAACTAGGACAAAAACCAATTCTGACAAAGCTGGAGGAGAGACAATTAAACTGGTATGGGGATATATTGAGGATGGGGCCAGATAGACTAGTAAAGAAGATTTTAGAAGCAAGAACAAAAGGCACAAAGAAGAGAGGAAGGCTCAAAAAAATGGCACAAAGGAATTGAAGAAATGGGTAACAGAAGAGTCAAAAATCTGATAAAAATAAAAGCAACAGCAAAATAGCCTGAACATAATGGGCGAAAATGGACTGCAGGAACTCCAACGCTGAAAGGCATAAGGATGAAGAATAAGAAAAATATATAAAAGGAAGGATTAGAAAGGCCATCTCAAATATTAGGTTGTAAAGAAAGTTATTGCGGTTTTTGACTCTTTGCATTCAAGTGAACATTATTTTGGCTAACAAAACTTTATTAATCAAAATAGTAACCATTAGATTCAATACATTTTTGCCAACGTGATACAAGTTTTTTTAGTCCAATTGAATAAAACTCTGGAGTTCTGGAAGCGACAAATTCGTTAAATGCATTTTTTGCATCGTCTTGGTTTCTGAAGCATTTTTCCCTTAAGAAGTTAGCAAGATGTTTAAAAAAATGGTAGTCAGTAGGTGAAAGGTCCGGCGAGTATGGAGGGTGTCCTAAAGTTTCATAGCCCAATTCGTTTAATTTTTGAAGCGTTAGTTGTGCGACGTGAGGGCGAGCGTTATCATGAAGAAGGATAGGACCCTTTCTGTTCACCAATGCCGGGTACTTGTTCTGAAGTTTCCGATGCATTTCGTCTATTTGCTGACAGTACTTTTCCGCCGTGATGGTTTCGCCCAAATTGAGGAAGCTATGATGAATTAGACCGGCTGCACACCACCAGACAGTCACCATAATCTTTTTTTGGTGCAGCTTGGGCTTTGCAAAGTGTTTTGGGGCTTCACCGCGGTTTAACCATTGAGCCGATCGTTTACGATTGTCGTACAGGATCCACTTTTCGTCGCACGTTACAATGCGATCAAGAAACGACTCGTTTTGGTTGCGAAGGAGATGTGCAGACGACAACTCTAGTCGTCGATTTGCTTGATTTTGGTTCAAATCGTGTGGTACCCATTTGTCGAGTTTTTTTGACTTACCAATGTTTCGCAAGTGGTTGGAAATTGTCACGCATGATACTCTTAGTTCAGAAGCAAGCTCTCGAACAGTTGTGCGTGCGTCGGTTTCAACTAACGCCTTTAATTGGTCGTTATCAACTTCATGTGGTCGGCCACTGCGCTCTTCATCTTCAAGGCAATAATTTCCACTACGAAATTTTTTGAACCACCATTGCACTGTACGTTCGTTGGTCGTTCCTGGACCAAATGCAAAATTAATGTCGCGTGCTGTCGCCGCTGCGTTCCGACCTAGTTTGTGCTGGAACAAGAAAATCGGCCGAATTTGCTTTTTTTCCATATTTTTATTAAACACCCAAAAAGTTATCAAAAATTAAGTTTGAATTAAACTATCATTGTTGACATTGTAGAGCGAGAGTTGCCCTTTAAAATGACATATAATTTCATAGACACCTAGCAAAATTTATTAAAAAAATTAGTATTTGAAATCAAAGAATCAAAAACCGCAATAACTTTCTTTACAACCTAATACAAATGAAAAAGATGGATATAAACAATTATAATCCCAGATGTAGGTTTTAAATGACCAACATACTAATCGTCTTACCGTCACTTTAAGTTATCGTCTAAAAGATTAGCAATCACTACGCCTTCTTCCTACCGGGTGTCTTAAAAAGAATTACATCTATTTACCTTTGAAATTTGTTTGCATGTAAACTTTTATGTGCCACTACATTGGTTCAAAGCATACTAGATATATTTCATTTTAAGACACTTTGTATAATCTCTCTGAATCAGCACCCGTGCAGTTTCCTTCAAGGTAACTACTTACTGTTTCGCGAACGTCATATGTCTGTCTATACAGGTAATTTCCGACAAGTACATTTAAGTTCCTTGCAAACAATATTAGCCCTATAAGGCTGTAAAAATCCTGGGTGGATGTTAATGAGTAATGACATAGGCCCAAAGCCAAATTACAAGTAGAAAATATGCGTAGCGATTGTTAATCCCTTAGACGACAATTTAAAGGCAAGGCAACTTTAAATATGGTGCGTTGTTATAGATGGTTAATAATCTCTCTGATCAGCAATCAAGCTCATCGCATATCTGTGAAACTAAAGCCAAAAAATTATAGAGAAACTCCACAGGAAGAAATGATTGTTTCAGAAAACTGAATTTCAGTAAAATCTATACATTTAAATTATTTCCATTTCCAACCATAAATCAATGATTTATTAATAATTTAATAATTTTGTCATTAATATTTGCATAGACACTTTTAAAGATCACATTATTTCCATTATTAGGAAAAAACTGAAAGTCTAGAATCCTAGTCAACTCGAAACGGTTTTGTTATTGAACAAATATTGTTTTTCAATTGTTTTATTATAAAAAAAGTTTTTTTTATAAAACAAGGTTGAAACATACACGAAAAATCACGTTATAGATTTTTCAGAGACGGAAAAGAGAGAAATATTTCAAATACATCTGAAAACCCACGACGTACTCAAACATATATACTCATGAAAATTATACCTTAAGGCTATATAAGATACCCTATTTCAATCACGCTTCCCGATGCTCATATTTACTGAATTGAACTCAACCCACCACCCCATTCCTGTTGTTCCTAAAACAGCTGTTATCTCCAGTTCGTTAGATACGGTATTCCTTGTTCTTTATCTGTAAGTTACTGAATGGTCAGTTGAAGACAAAATTGAATAACGTTTAATGTTATATTGCCTTCAAAGCAGAAGGAATGCTCCTCTTATCTTTATGATACGTATGTACTTATACGTAAATAAATAGCTACGTTTTTCAGCACGATTATATAAATTCAGTCCGTTCTCAATTGTTTCAACACTAACTTTCAAAGGTGTTTAAGTTTAAAATATTTATTTTTTGTCCAAACCCGTGCAGGGAAGTATATAGACGTCAGTTGTTTCCCCGGAGACTCCTCAAAGACAAACTTGGCTGAAATTAATTTCACCAAATTACAACCATAAGAAAACTGAAAGAAATCTCATGCATTGCATTCAATAAAGCGTAGTAACTCAAAACTTAATATCGGTCCGAGGTCTTTCTCCAAAACTCGAAAGAGTTTACCTCCGTTGGTGAAAACATTACTGTTATTTTTAAGGTACAAGTTGTATACTCTGTCCATTTTACAAATCTGATGGGCCCACTCGATTTAGAACTCTGTAAAATCTAAAATTAACCGAGTGCTCTGAATCTACGTTCTGTTTGCCCAATATATTTTGAATTACAGTGGGAACAGCTAATTTCGTAAATTAGTGATCTCTTCATGGTCTTAAATTTGCGTTTGGATCTTCCTGAATGCTTCATATTGCTGTCGGAGCAGTAAAGGGGCTTTTCGTTGCCTCTTCACTTTAAAGACCCCTTCTAAATAGGCATTTCACAGCCGAGTCAAAGCTGCCTGGATAGTAAAAGTGATATTTTAAAGACTGGCAGTAAAAAGAGACCCTTCGTGGCTGTCAACTGTCAGTAAAATGACGCTTTTGATGCCAATCGGCGAAAAAAATACTTTTCGGTATTGCCAAAAAATGTGTTTTTCCTAATAAAATATCTCCATTTAAATTTAGCATAAGTACAAAGGCACAATTTTATTACGGGTTTTTTAAAATAAGTAATTTAATCTAGATGATCGAAATCTGATAAGGAGCTCTAGGGAATGCACCAATGCCGATAAGGTGCAACTAATAAATCCTATAACGCTCACTGTTTTTGCTGTAAGGTATGCTTGGATTACCAAGTCAACTCTGCTAGAAAATGCTATTTCCACGTCCACGAAGACATTTAATGTCGTGTGATCACTGCATACCGAGCGGTGAATGGGTGTCGGTAAAGTAGCAAACGGAAAAGGGTGAAAAGTGAATCTCCGCGCCTTAAAATCGGAACCTTTCTGCTAAGAGAGTAGGTACACCCTAACAGAAAAAATCTGGTCTTCCAAGTTGAGGGTTATGATTTGGCCAATTCACCAACTCCTATAGGAAAAATAATGAATATTTAACTTTTAGAAGGACGTGTAAGCTTCGGAATCTGGATGGAAATAAATTATGATGACGTATGGCAAGAATGTCCAAAGCATAAACAATAAGTATGTAGAAGTCATAAAGGAATTAGGGAAACTTCAGATTGACATCGTGTTGCTGTCTGAAACTAAAAAGAAACGCCAAGGAAGCGAAGAAATCGGTGAATATATCAATTTTTGGTCAGGTGTAGATAAATCACAAACAGCCAAAGCCGGCGTATCTACCTTAATTAGATGACATCTAAAAAGGTATATTACAAATTTTATGAAAGAATAATGGCATTGACTATACACACTGCGTGCCATAAAAATCGTATCACTCAGTATACAATATTTTACTCAAATCGAATGTATCTTAAATGGTTTGTTTAAGTCTTAATAAAAAGTGATTAAAATTTGAGCAAAAAAGATGCAGGTTTGTGTTTTGTTAGAAACAACGTGCGCTTATCAATTAACTTTTGTGTGTTCTCTATCAACTTGGTATTTACTGTAAACAACTGAAGTGCTAAAATACCAAGAGTTCGAAAAAAGGTTAATTATCGCTAACTGAGTGACTTTGAAAAGTGTCGTATTATTGGCCAACATAAGGCAGGACTTCCATTTCGCGAAATTGCGAGGCGTTTCCAAAGAAGCCTTCCTGCAATTAATTGTTGTTGAAAGCATGGACTGAAGAAGGGAAGCAACATCGCAGACAAGGGTCTGGACGACCTAGAAGTACCACAGAGCGTGAAGATAAAGGATTTAGACGTCTTGCCTCCAGGGATCGGCACAACACTTTAAGGTGAGTCGGAAACTTTTTTTTTAAGATGTAGGGCCCAGATTGTCAATGCGCTTAATATACCGCCGTATTCGATATTTTTGGTCTGATTTCTTATCGACCAAGGCTAATACTCCCTCTTAGAAATTGACATTGCGACCTCAGACTAGAATGGTAACGCACGGTCCAATTGGGATGAGGAATGGAATAGAATAACTTTTTCGAACGAATCCCACTTTTGCTTGTGGATACACGACGACCGTAGACGTGGCAGACATAGGCAAGGAGAACACCGACTTTTGGAGTTCCCAGTTGAATGAGAAGCTGCTCTTATTAGAGCATCATGGTGTTGGGTGATATACGTCTAGGAAACACAACACCTGTAATATTTCTTCGTGAACATTAAAACGCTGATGGACATATCCGACAAATTTTAGAGTCAGTTGCAGTACCTTACCTTCGGTGAGTTGAAAATACTACTTTTGAACAAGATAATGCTCGACCTCGTGTAGCAGCCATAATGATAGAGTATTTTCAACAAGCCAAAATTAATGCCTTCCCTGGCCAGCTAGGTCGCCGGATCTATCGCCTATAGAAAAAGTATGGAATATGATAGGTCGAAGACTGGGTATGCTCCCCAACCGCCCAATGAACCTGCAACAACTTCATGATGGTGTTCAGAAAGTTTGGAATGAGATACATCCAGAGGTCATAGATAATTTCATTCGAAGCGTGCTTAGGGGAGTAGCAGAGTATATTGATTTACGAGGAGCAGCGTCTTATTACTATTTTTTTTTGTTTTTTGAATTTATTTTTCAATGACTATTCAACTCATATCTCATCTGTCAAAAATTGACCAATCAAAATGCAAGATTTGACGTTTTTGAGCCAATCAAAACGAATTGCATCGACAATTTTCACTAGAAAAAATTGTCGATAAAATTTCACTAGTGATACGAAGCGACAATTTTTTGAAACCAGTTTATTGCTAGTTATATCCCACAGAGAACAAAATTTCCATGTAAACAAACTTGAATGTAGACTAATTTATGAAAAATGAGTCGATGGAAATGATTTTATTTTTTCGTTGAATAGTCCCTCAAATACCATTCGTGGTCAAAGAATTGTAGATTATTTTTGCTGTAATGTTCCTTGTGATTGCGATTTCTTATGCAAGCACAAGGAACATTCGTGATGTTACAGCAAAAAAATAATCGACAATTCTTTGACCACTCGTGGTATTGTAAGTGAAAATATAATCGATTGTATTTGATAACACAATAAACGTTTATACCAATTTTTCAAATCGGAATACCTATACTGGGTGATACACTTTTTACGGCGAGAAGTATAGATACGAAACAGTTATAATGGGAGTATATGGGCCAACCGAAGATTCCGATTAAAATACAACAAATGATTTTTTTTATCGAGACTAGCAGGAATATTGGAAGGAATAAAAAATCCACAAGAAACTATATTAGCCGGTGACTTTAATACAAGGGTGGGCTCGAATAGGCGATGAAGTTATAGGAAGATACGGAGAAGAGGTTGTTAATGACTAATGACTCGGAAAAACGACTGATTGAATTGTGGGAAGACGATCGATTAAAACTTTTAAATACTCATTTCCAGCATAAAACCATTCACCTAGTTACGTGGAAAGGCCCTCAATGCAACATAAATCTATAATAACTAGACAAAAATCACAGATAAAAACGCAAGAGAGGAGGCAACTGTTGGTCAGATCATTACTTACTGACTCCAAAAATATTATTTTCATACGAAGCCCACTGTAATACATCTAAACAGACAAAGAATGAAGAGGAAACTATATCATTCAATCATGTATCTATTACAACAACTCAGTATTAGACAACTATACGAGAACAGACTACAAGGAGAGTTAAGTAAGACACGCATAAACGATATAAATAAAACTATTGAGAACGACAGAAATAAATGCTCTGAGGACAATATTGGGAAAGGCGATGATGGACAGAGGACGTAAGAGAACAATGCGATGTCTATAGTAGACACAATAGTAAAGTTTCACATAAGAAAAACAGTGGAACAACCATATAGATAGAACAGAGGATGACCGAGTGATAAGAAATGCAAGAGACTGCAAACCACGAGGAAAAAGAGGGATAGGCCGACCACCGCAGCGCTGGGCCGAGAGTTGGATATCATCGTCATTTGAAAACTAGAAGTGTTAAGAAGAACAGGCAGAGATCCTAACTAAAAGATAAAGGAGAAGAAGACAAATAAACGAAGAAATATGAAATCATAAAAAATGCAATACATAAAGCCGCCTTGGAAACTACGAAAATGGAAGAGTAAACAAAGACGGGTGTGGTTAACGGACGAAATTCAAGAATTAATAACTGAAAAGATTAAGTTGTATAATGATTGGTTAACTCAGGAAACTCAAGATAATAGGGAGACATATAAATGGAAAAATAGAGAACTCAGAAAAAGAAAAAACTATTGGGAACAGAAATGCCTGCAGATTGAAAGGTTAATAGGTGGATACCAGTCAACAGAAGTTTGGAGATTTATTAAACAAATGAAGACAAACACGCAAATAGATTTGACCAACTCGTTAGCGGCAACGTATAGAAAGAACATTATGAAAAATTGTTGAGTGCAAGACTGCAGACTTCCTTGACGTCCAACTTAAAAACTGTGGAAATCCTTCTCGATGAAGAAGACCAAATACATGTAACTCAGGAGGAAGTTATATGTGTAAGCCAGGGCCTGGAAATAATTCTATGGAGTTAATAAAATACGGAGGAAATAGAGTGAGTGATACAAAGAATCACAGAATTAATGAGAAAATGTTGCCAACTGAATAAAATCCCAACAGAATGGAAGATGTAGTATGTTATATCCCTGTTCAAAAAAGTCGATAGAAAAGACCCTAAGTGTAATAGAGGATTAAGTGTGAATAGCCGTTTAAACAGGATTTGGAAAAATAATACAAAATAAACTGAGGATTAATGTCGGAGACAAGGTGGGAGAAGAAGTGGCTTTACCCCTGGTCAGTCATGCACGGACAGCTTGTTCATCCTACAACAAACTTTAGAATAAAGGATTGGAAAAGGTGAATACATATGGCTTTCACAGACTTAGTCAAAATAAATAATACTATACCAAGAAGTAAACTCAGGGAAGCCTTGAAATTAATAAATTTAATATTATTCCATTCAGAACTATACAGGGTGATATTTAAAAAACTACAATGCATAGTACTACGCGATAGAGGACCATAAAATAATAAAAAAAGTTCTTATACGCTAATGTCCGATCGCCTTTTTTTTCAAATTACGGAATGTTAACTAACAGTTTGTTAGAAAATTTAAATTTTTTTAATTTCTTCCGATAGTGAAGACATAGTTGAACCAAAATTAGTGCACACTATGCCCTTGCAGGTGGCTATTTTGTGTATTTTAGTTTCGAGTATTATTGGAATATCATCATATTTCATAGCCAACTACAGGAAAGCGTTTTTCAACGCGTTAAAAATATGATAATATTCTAATAATACTCGAAACTAAAATACACAAAATAGCCACCTGCAAGGGCATAGTGTGCATTAATTTTGGTTCAGTTATGTCTTCACAATCGGAAGAAATTAAAAAAAATTTAAATTTTCTAATAAACTTTTAACATCCTGTATCTTGAAAAAAAGGCGATCGAACATTAGCGTATAAGAACTTTTTTTATTATTTTATGGTCCTCTATCGCATGGTACTATGCATTGTAGTTTTGTCAATGTCACCCTGTATAAAGAAAATGTAGCACACATCAAAATAGGCAGTCAACTTTCCAGTCCAATTAAAACAACTAAAGGACTAAGGCAGGAACATAGCTTATCGCATTATTATTAAACTTAAATATAGAAGTGGCATTAAAAAACTGGAAGAGGCATTGTGGGGGAATGGGAATCCCTATCAACGATCAGATACCTTTCACCTTAAGTTTTGTTGATGATCGGGAAGTCTTAGTCCAGGATGGAGTTTATGATCAGAAGATTGCATCAAGAATGCGAAAAATGGGGCCTACAAAAGACAGAATATTTGGTAGTAAACTCGGATGCAAAATTTGATATACTTTTTAATGCTGACGTCACAGTTAAACAAATCGTCAAATTTAAATACTTCGGTCTGGGAAAAGAAAAAATTAAACATCGAATGCAACAAAGCCGAAAAGTAATTAACCATTTGGTGGGGTAAACGGATATCCTTAAAAAGTAAGAAACGGATAGGACAAGTAATGATAGAGTCCGTCTTATATTATGGCTGCCAGGTATGGACTGTGGATACACTGTAGAAATGGATTGCATACACAAAAGTACCAGAAAATCAGGGCTTGGGCGAATCCCTAACGAGAAAATTATCAGAAAATTACGGACGGAAAGCCAGTGACAGACAGAATAGAAAGAAAAGGTTTGAAATGGACTCCACCGGGAAAAAATAAACGAGGAAGACCGCGTAGATCATGGAAGGAAGGTATCAGGCGAGCAATGGCGGATAGAAGCCTGGATGAACAAGAATTATTATATTTTTGAAGCCTTTTTGATTCCAAATATTTAAAATCGACTTTCCATTAAACAACATTTCCTTCAATTCGGAAAAAGATTTTTCCAAAGCTTTTTTTAAAGGAACATAGGAACACCTTGCATTTTAAATGTAAATTCAACAGCTGACTTTATTATTTATAACTTACGTAGCATAACCTCAATAAAACAAAAATAAAGTGGCCTTTAATTATATCATTTTAAATACCAAACTGAACGCAGCGAAACAGCTCCCACTCCGCATCCATTGAACCTTAAATTAATTGAAATTATTACCCACGCGAGTGCTAAATACAGGTGTAGTAATTTTTAAACCCACAAATGTCGTCTTTATTATTAGAAACACAAAGTTAACCTAACTTCCTAACTCCTACTTTCTTTTTACAAACTTTTCTGTTCTAAAACCCGTTTATTTAAATGTTAAACTTTTTTTAAATATTGTATTCGAAGAAAGGAGTTAGTCAAGATTTCAGCAAAATTCGGTTTAAACCCAAAAACGGCTTGCTATTTTTTCAGTAACAAATGGAGCCCGTATGTAATTTGTGTAACACTCTACGTATCATCTCTTGGGGGTAACAAATATTCCCAAAACGCGAGCACACAATCTTGAGTAGCTCCCGTTAGGAAAATAGAATATCGTCCTAACTCTTAGACTGCATTTCTCTGAGGAGTCTAAAAATAACTCCAATCTTTTTTTTCTTGGTAAACCTATATGGTAGTTTTTACATTTTCTTCCGTAGCGTTTTCTAACACAAAATAAGCCTAAAGTAATCGGACAATTTTATTAAAATCGTATTTGTCTTCTAAATTAAGTTTAGGTTTCTGTAAAATAAAAAAGATCAAATAGCCTACGGTTATTAAATTAAAGTTAATTAAACAGAACGTATAAGAGAAGAAAAATAATTCTATTGAATATGATCGAGGGGGATTATTATTAAAAATTCGCTCGATTTGATGTTTCAACTGACTTTATTTACTTTCTTTAAACATATGGATGAAATTCGTTGTATTAGGTAAGTTAACTAAATGTGGTACTTTTAAGTTTAAAGGATTTTGGACAAATAAATTATTCTTTGGAAATAAAGGCTAGTTTAATAAATCCAGAACAAGAAATTTTGTACACTAAAAAAAGAAGAGGAAAAAGAATCAACTGAAAAGTATATTCAACGCTTACACTGAAAGTGACTGATAAGAAAACTAATCACACATACACTGTGATATAATTCTGTTCTGAGCGTGGGATTCCTGGAAAAGAACATTTTTAGCAATACAGGCAGATAAAAGCAATTTACATACGCTATTTTTGGCTTTGCAAGAAAAACATATAACGAAAACACAAGTCGGTTATCAATTCCAATTTTTGAGATACAATAAAAACATTAATTATACAGTATTTTGTGTTTTGTAATATCAAACAACGAAAGCAGTGTTATTTATGTAAATAAAAATATTCACATTTCATTTAATTGATGAGATATATTGGAATCAAACAATTAGTTGGATAATTTTGTAAAACAATGTATTGTTCTCGGCAAGTTTGTAGGAAGTTTAGTGCGTCACAACATTATTAGTAGCTACGAGGGCTGTTCTGTATATTGTTAGTAGCAGGCCATGGATGCGAAGAAAAACAAAAACATTTGCATCAATCGAAAGCTTATTCTTTTGGCAGTTTCCAGTTGCAATTTTGCAAGGTTGAAGTTAAAGCATATAGAGATCCCAATTTTTGATTGTTATAATTCGTTTGATTATTAGTAAGCATTATGGAAGTGCCGCGGAATGCTTTTCGGGCTATGATTTTCTACGATTATAAACGAGGCTTAACATACGACCAAAGTCACCAAAATTTAATGGCAGCTTTTGGCGACAATAGTCCATCATTATCTACAATTAGTTACTGGTTCCGCGAATTTAAACGTGGAAGGAGTACGTTAGAAGATGAACCAAGACCTAGACGACCTGCAGTAGCTGTTTGTGCTGAAAACATTATTGCAACCGAAAAGCTGATTAAGGAAAAACGGAATATCACTCATAGAGAGATTCAAGACGAACTAGGCATTGGATCATCTGCAGTAGATATCATTTTACATAAACATCTGGGTGTAAGAAAGCTGGCAAGTCGGTGGATTCCACATTTGTTAACCGACGAACAAAAACAAGCACGGGTAGACTGGTGCAGGTTTATGTTAGAAAAGTTCGATGGAGGATCTTCAAAGCAGGTATTTAGTATCGTTACGGGGGATGAATCGTGGATATATAATTATGATCCCGAGACAAAACAACAATCAACTGTTTGGGTGTTTGAAAAGGAGGAAATGCCAACAAAAGTTATTCGCGGTAAAAGTGCAAACAAAAAAATGATTGCCGTTTTCTTCAGATACTGTGATCCAGTTGCAGTAATTCCTCTTGAAGATCGTAAAACTGTAACTGCTGATTGGCATACAGAAGTTTGCCTTCCTCAAGTCTTCGAGAAATTGTGTAGTGATCGCCCAAGATCTGGTTTGCGTGGAATTTTGTTACACCACGATGACGCAACTCCGCATACGGCCGCAAAAACTTTAAATTTTTTACACGAATCCGGAGTCCAACTGGTCACTCATCCACCATACAGTCAGATCTTGCCCCTAACGATTTCTTTTTGCTTCCGCTGATTAAAAAACTCATGCGTGGTAAGAGATATCCTGACGCCAATGCGGCTGTTGCTGAATTTCAGCGAATTCTTGACGACCTTCCAAAAAAAGAGTTTTCAGCGTGTTTCGAGAAGTGGTTTCAAAGAATGAAGAAGTGTATTATGTCTGAGGGGGAATACTTTGAAAAACAATAAAATTATTTTCTTTACAAATTCCGTAGTTTTCTTCTAACTAACAATTTACAGAACAGCCCTCGTATATGTCGCACCGCAAAACACGGTATTTTTCATTTTCTTTTTCAGTTGATATAGAAAAGAATTCTAATTTATGTATTTTAAGCCCGGCGCGCAGTACATCGTACAGCAAGCCCCTACAGGTTATGCCGCTCCGACGCTCCGCAGTGCGTACTGCAGACCACGACCGTTCAACTGAAGCAGGTTCCCTTAAACAGGAATACTGTGTCAATTTTCGCATGCTTGCATACGTGCCGTTACCAGGCAAATGAATTTTTACGGAAAAGTGAAACATATTCTAGACCTGCGTCAGTCGCAACCTGCCGTCTGGTTTCGGTGTTGGATATTTTGGTTTGTTGTTCATTTTTATTATGTGTTTGAAATACAGAAGAATAGACCTTATATTCAAGAAATAACAAACTTATAATTTCTTAAGTAAACTCTGAAGTGGCTATATAAGTTAGTGAGGCACCATTTTTTTTTTGTTTATACTTTACAGACTTCCATGGAATAGTGAATTATTTTTCCACGTTTTTTGGTAAGTGGATTTGATTTTAAAGTTTATTATTACCCTTAATGCTTGTAAAATGGCTCTTATTACACCTTTAAGGATAATTCCAAAATATATATATTTAGTTTAAATTAAGTGAACCCGGGTTCCATCAAAATGGTCAAGTTGTAAAAAAAAAGCGAATGACCTTGAACTTTGAAAAAAACAGGAGGCTGCCCCTACAGTTCGACCCCCAAAGGGGTGAGGGGGGACCTAATAATCTTTTTCACCCATTCCTAAAGTCACGAGCCGCCACTAATTTTTACCTTTTCAGATGTATTTCTTCTTAAGGACTTTATACACTTCCAGACTTCTATTGATCTAGAATTATCCGTCAGCCTATTTATATCCCCACACTTTCGCTCCCTGCTTTAGTTATTTCTTTACTACGCAATATCTGTATGTAGCATATTGTTACCAGTCTGCTTGATCCCTTGTTGAGAGCCAATTTTCCTGTAGCTACCACTTTTTGCTTACTACTTTTCCCCGATCTTCTGTCCACCAGTAGCAGTTTTTGAATTTTGTGTTTGTTTGTTTCTTACCCAGAGCTTCCAAAGCTACTTGGTGTATGTCTTTTAGCTGTTCATATTTCCCTCTTAGATTTTCTTTAAGTTTGTGTGCCAATGTCATTGAATCATCCTGCAGACTTGGCCATATTTGTACTTCATTTTCTTCCTGATTGTCTCTTAAGGTTTCTTGTTTAGGTTTTACAGTATACATAAAGTATATAGCTGCTCTAAGTAAGTAATGATCCGAGCCACATTCTGCTCCTCTTTTGACTTTTATATCCAATGTGGTATATGGTATATGATGCAAATGAATTGTCTTGGTGGGTTGCTTCCAAGTATATTTGTACCATTTGTGTTGAAAGAACCCATTCATGATTCTAAAGGAGTATCCTCCGCATTCGATTAATCTACTTCCATTGTCATCTTATCATTGTTCCTTTTTCCCGTTCGTCCGTTTATATCCCCCATCAATATTACCTCTTTCCTGTTACTTATTTTTTCCAGTTCCGCTGTAAAATTTTCATAAAGTAGTTCCTTCCCTTCGATTGCTGCACCGTTTGTTAGTGTATCGGTTAGTATTATTAGTTACAATCTGCTTTTTAAATATGTTAATTTCTATTGTTACTATTCTTTCATTGACTGGGTCTATTTTATAATCGATGATTTCTTGAAAAACATATCCAAGCAACGAGTTTAAAAACCGCATCTTGGATATTTTAGCATCGGAAAACGAAACGTAGAATGGCCTACTAGATGGTAAAAAGAACGACAATCCTTTGTGTCAAACAATACATCAACACGTTCCAATTCATTTCGTTTGCAAAATTTGCCTTAACTAAAACTAACTGTTTCACACTCATAATACCCTTTTCAGGAGGTATTCTTCCATTTCAATTAGCAGAATGACAAAAGCATGCCTCCATATAAAAACTAATTAATTACTCGAAAACATGTTTGTGTTTTTAGCTGAATAAAAGATTTCAAAAGTAAAAAACGCGTAAAAATGTTTATCAGAACTACAAAGAACTTTTGTTATATGAATGTTCGTCACGAAAGTCACCATGGAGAATAGTATTATCTCATAAATTCCCCCACACTTAGGAAAAAAGAATCGATACGAATGTAATTAGTTTAATTAACTTTCATGCACTCTAGCGCAGAACAAAAGTAAACACATGACCTGCTTTGGTACAGCGAGTGGGGTTGAGGATCAAATGAAGTATCATCGTTTGGAAGTTGTATATCTATTCTAATAGAGGGTCAGAAGAACCCTCGAGGATTATACAAGTGACTCTTCACCGACACACGGTTTTGTAACAACTAAAAATGTCCGCCTTTTGTCTAAGAAATCTTCACCGTCGTTACGTGACATTATTTTCAGGTGAAACGCGTTCCCAATTCGAACTATTTTTTTATTGCGAGTTTTGAATGCGAATTCGTTCGAGTGGTACTCGTCGTTTACTGAAGCAGATTTCCAGAGTTGATTAAATAATCGCCCTTGACATTTTCCACGTTCGAACTCGAGATAGTCTTCCATTGTGTTATCGTAGACTGATAAACGCGTATTTATATTCATATTCTTCTAAGTGAATAAACGAGGGTCGGTAGAAAGTGAAATCGTTTAATTAATTTGCTGGAAAAATTAAACTTCTGCCGCTTTTCCATCTATTCTAAGAACGAAAACCGTCCGTCGTCTCACACTCGACCCGACTGAAAAAGGTGAAAACTCAAACCTAACCTAAAAACTTTTTTAATAAACACGAAAAACCAGTTAATTAACTAAAATCAAACTCTCGTAACTCAAATCGTTCATGATTAATATTCCTTTTTTAATTTACACGTAAAAGGAGTCCAATCGTTTTTCCTTTAGATGTTTGTAAAAGGTGCCAGAAAGGTAAATACGTAAAGGTGTTGATCGTGTAAACGAAATGTAAGTCACGTTGTAACGTTTTACGTCAAAACTGAAATCATGACGGAAGTTTCCAAGAATTAATATGCCGTAAAAACTTTTAATTACCTAATGCAAATTCGAGCCCGTGTTCGATGTAGCAAGTGCTTCTTTAATACAGGTAGGCGGCTAGGATTAACGTTAAAAATAGAATGCTCCACTTTTATAGAATTAAAAGAATTTAAACTTTTTCGAATCAATCACATAAGATACATTTTTCATCCTCATCAGCAACATTAAAAATAGTTAATAATAATATCAATCTTTAAACTTTCCACTCTCTAGCAGTCATCCAGTAAAAATTGCAGATGACAAAAATTTTTAATCTGTTTCAGATTCAAAACTTTAACGAAATAGAGAACTTAATATGTATCCTCAAAACCATTTAGAGCCAAACCCAAACACACAATTTTAAAAATCTAGAAAACGTTTAGTCGTTGTATTTAAAGAAATAACTTCAGAAAGTTCCATCAAACCAAACTGGTGCTTAATAAGAACAAAATATTTTTCCCCAAAATTCGAAGGATGCCATTTTTAAGTGGAAAATTAAATTAAATTATAATAAACCAAAAGAAAATTCTCTTAATTAAAAACGTCTTCTTTAAGATATGTTGTATATTAAAGTGAAGGAACACAGGAAATACGCACAATATTAATAACAATTTGGATCATTCAGGGGCGCGGTACCTAATTTGTTTCGTGACCACCTCACATAGGTTCAAATCCCAGTGGAGTCGTGAAAAATTTGTATGAGCGACCTTGATTTCAATTCTGTTAGTTTATTACGTGTTCTATTGTTTATGTCCGACCGAATAACTTCAGCAATCGCTGTCTTAAATATATTTGTTAAAATGAACTAAAATAAAATATTTTACACTTAAAACTGAGGAAGAGACATTTTAGCCTACGAAATATAGTATTAAAGCAATGTTAGGGAATGCATCGTGAAAAATATCCACGCGCTTTGATATGACGGGTTATTTAGAGTCATTACACAGGACAGGAATGAAGGCATCCAAGTATGCGAGACGCACGTGGATGACCGCCGTGAACCAGAATAATGACGCTCGGGCGAGCTGCGGAATCCGTGGGAACGTCGGAATAACGCAACTCGGCAGGTTCACGACAAGCTGAATGCGCGTAGCACTGGCACAGCACGGCAAGGTGCGCATGCCTTTGTTCCAAGACATACGTGTGTGGAAGCTGACTTCTTATATACAAGAATTGGCCAGTAGATCACAATATGGTTAGTACCATCGTCGAAGTGTCATGTTCTTAAGAAGTCAGGCCCTTCGTGAAATGATGTTTCCTACGCTTTTTATGTAAGGTTATTCTTCTGTATTTAATTTAACTTGAATTTATACTATTAATAGTTCTGATCAAATCACGTGTTGCATTTTATTAACTTTATACGTACTTGGAACTTATACCTAACATTGTTTATCTTTAACTTCATTTAGCTCTTAATATTATTTTGTAAAACTTAATCAAAACCCGACAATATATGTTACGTTAGTTGCATCAGAGTTTGAATATAAAATCTATCGCAGCAAATCCCCACGTTGCGTAGGTGGTTAAATACACCACCACGTTGGTACTTAATAATTATCAGAAATTCTACTAAATTTAAGTGACTTATCTTTTTAATTCTACTGATTTCTAACATTACTTTTGGTGGTAACCACTACGTTACAATATTCAAAAAATTTAAGAACGACTTAAAGCCTGTACATGGGTCTACCTTTTGTCAATCTAATTGAAACTCAGCAACCTTCTACTAATATCAGTTTGCCACATATGTCTGACAGGAACAAAGACTGCGAAAGCATAGTCGTACGGTGCCAACCGATACTGTTCAATAAATTTGCGAACACAATTACCAAATCTTTTTCTTTATTTTACTTTTGTTAATAATTAGGCCGGCACTTGGGTTGCTTTCCAAAATATTTGTTTTTCCAGAAATTGTAATTTTCTACAAATTATGCAATTTTAAAAATCAATCCCCTTGTACTTTCAACTGGGGAAATTTTAACAACTAAATTAGAAAACGAAAATCACAAATTGGTTTTCGCAAATTAAATTACCTATAAAAGTAAATAGTAAGTATAAATTCAAAAATGATTAATTTACATAAATCGCTCTCTAAAACATCGGTCTACAAACCAAACATAACTGTAAAATCTAATTTTATAAAACTGCTGCAGTTATTAACTGAGCGGAAAAAATGGCCCATAAAATATTATCTACTGTTCTTAACCAAACATCATACATTAACTTAGTGACGTATAGAAAAATCATCGTGGGATTTAAATCAATTTAATATGGCGATATTTAAGCGGCTTATCCAGAAAATACCACAAATTTAACAACAAATCGCTTTTATTCGTAATTGAATAAATTAATTTTTGAATATAGCAGCCCCGATTTAAAATCACTTAATTTTAGTTTAATAATATAACGAGGCCAAAAGCAAACGGAAATAATAATTAATATCAAATTCGATATTTCTACCTTTCGATATAGGTACACAAGAATGTAAAATGAGCTAGTTAAAGTCTAGCTCATAGAGACATTTAAAAACGTTACCTATATTTTATAAATTAACTGTATATAATACCGACGATCTAAAACATAAATTATTATTATTATTACCCTGTACATCCCTATAATCTTCTCACTTTTTGTCTACTCTCACCGGTCCTCGTGGGAGAGAGGTGCCCCATTAATGGAGCAATCGGGCTACCCATTCCAGCACTGACCAGAGACAACGGTGCTTAGCTCTCCTGGTCGTGCTGGACTGGAGTACCTTTTTTTTTTTTTTTTTTTTATTATGTGTGCGTATTTACAATATATTCATGCTATTGTCTTGAAGGAGATCCATCCAGCGATGTTACTCCTGAATAATCTGGGAATTGGTCCTAGTTGGGTTCCTCGACGAGGTCGTGTGGCCAGTGACGCTGCAGTCTCCTAGGAGTTTCTGGAGTACCTATCTACCACAACTCGGGGCCTCAAATATAAATATTAATCAAAATTTTTAATATATCATAAGCAGCCATGCAAACGCAAATGCTCCAATCTAATAATACGTAGATTTTTCCTATCAATTAATATTATACTTGGATATTTATATCAAGCGATCCAATTTAAAGCCATACTCAGTAACTCACATAATTAAAAGTTGTGTCTTAAATAATAACTAAAAATTAAGGTATATAGATGTACTGATTATTGTTTATTTTATGTTTTGTTAACATTTCCTGAACCAAGCTAAAACACGACGTTTAATTCCATGGATGCTGAGAATTAAATTGGTGTAATTGATAAAATAATTCACATCTGTTGAGAAATTAAAAATATATTGCAACGAAATACATCATCGATCGGCAAACTCTCAAACAAACAAAATCTGGGGCTTTCGAGATGCGTACGCTACGCAAATACCTTAGAGATGCGATCAAGAGCCGACTGGAAGCGTTCGATAAGATATAAGCGCGTTCAAGGAGCGGATTGGAACCAGTCTACTTATAAGTAGCCATAGCTACGAAACGAACAAGTAAATTGAACGCTCCATGCGCGCGGTGAAATATAAATGGCAGTGAAATAAGTATACGTTTTCGTTGAACTAACTTACTATTAGTTTTGTTTTACTGTTTTTATTGATACATAAGCTTTAACAGAACGTCTTCCGGGTTGGGAACCGTATCATTGTTGAGACAGAAGAACTCAACGTTTCGCCCACTTTTTTAAGGGGCTTCATCAGGAGCAAAAAAGGGGGACACTAAAAGAGCACGGTAACTCAACCACGCCAGAGGCGAAACTCTTTTAGCAAGAGCCAGAAGGGTAACGGTAACTCAACTTATCAACCAAGCCAGGCGAAACCCTTCTGAAGAGAGACAGAAAAGGCAGCGAATTTATGCCGACTGAGATCATTGCCAATGCCCCTTACCACCTCTGACGAATCGTCGTCTCAGTCCGATATGTTTGGTCGGTTTACAGCTCTTTTAGTGCCCCCCCCCTTTTTTGCTCCTAATGAAGCCCCATAAAAAAGTGGGGAAACGTTGAGTTCTTCTGTCTCAACAATGACATGGTCCCAACCCGGAAGACGTTCTGTTAATACTGACACTGACCGTGTGAGTCTTCGAATTCAGTACATAAGTTTGTTAATCGTTGTTGTTTAGTTTTTGATCATTAAGACCCACCAGACTGTTTTAAAAGTCGTTACAATACCTTAACTTATATCATTCTCAAGGAACCTCCTAACATACGTCAAAGGTAGTTTAAATTAACACAGGCGACTCAAATTTGTCAAAAAATCTAATATTTTTAAATAAAACTGCTGATTCCAATACCTTATTTCGATCAATTATGTACGTTTATTTGGCGAACGAAATCTGTAAGCTTGTGGGTGCCTGGGATCTCAATGCGCTTGGAGAGCTATAGGGATTAGGACTAGCCGACTAGAATTTTGCCGAACCCATGAAACTTCCATCCCTGGAAGGGATATTTATCCTGCCAAACATCCATCATATTGACATAGGATTTAACAGTTTTATCTTGTATCCGAAGGGGGCAAAATTTTAAATAATTTTCGTATTCAAAATTTCACCCGGCCCCGGTCGGAATCGAACCCGAGGCAAGCTTGGTGTTATCGAGACTAACATTTATTTCTATTATCATTATTTGTGATTTGTTGTGCTTCAATAGAGTAAACTAAATTCAAACTAGACCACAAATACTCAAATTATTTGACAGTATGGAGAATAACACATAAAACTATAACCGATATAGTTCAAACCTAATTTCAGCCACGATTTATATTGTCTTTTACATAAAAAATGTTTTAACACTGCTTACATAGTTTATGGTGTATTTTGTATGTGGGGGAAAAAATAAAATAAAAAACTAGAAGCTACAATGCGATTCTTCAGTGCCAAAAAATTCTCCCTAGAAAATGCCTAACGAACAATAACCGTGTCGATATGTATCCACAGCAAAGAATACAAGGTAGCATAGGTAAGTCCTAACCTAAATCCTACCTATAACCTATTTTATCCTTCCCAAACCTTACACCCACTCGCCAACCCGCCTGGCAAGCGTGGCGTTTAAATTCCAATACCTTCCAATTAAAAACCATATCGCTATCGAATGTTTTTTGTCCAGGAGTGGTCTAATATGGTCTGAGAAGATAAGTAAGCTCCCAAACTAAAGTTTAAAAAAATATGATCTACATTATTTAATTTTGGCCGCCATCTTCTTTGCTTTAGTCTTCTTAGAAATGTGGAAATGTCAGATCCTCATCCACCCCTCAAAGGCACCTCAGAGTTCCTTTTCCCGGACCTGATGTGTGATGCCGTTTAGATTTCATCAGTGTTAAAATAGGTTCAGATTAATTTTGGGAAACAAAGCAAAATTACATGAGGCCTGGTCCGGCGAGTAAAGGGGTGCGAAACAAGCTCGAAGAACTACCATCTTAACAAAAAGGATATCGGCTACGTTTTCATATTAGGTACAATAACCAATTCCGAGCATTTTCGACGCACTTCCTCTCTCAAGCGACTGTCATAATAAAAAGTCGCCGCAAAGCTAAATATCGAATAAACATCAACCATGCTTTGTGTTGCACTTCGGATATAACGCACTCTTCGTTGTTTTTGGTGGGTACTCCGATGTGCCAAATTTATTTTAATGGCAGTGATGGCGCATTTGATTGCATTATAACCACAAAACTCCAAAAAGAAGCAAGTTCCAAAATTGAGATTCCCATTGCGTCTTCTGCACGCATTTTAGTAGACAAAATGGACATTTGCTACGTCTGCTTCCATTAACCTTGCAGAAGTAATGATCTACGTTGTTAGCGCAGTGATCGGCCGCTTTCCTAAGTTATACTTTTTTAAATCAGGAATACTTTTCTCAAATTTCAAGCATTATTTCGATTCCACAAAATGTATTTCGCATACAGAATTCTACTTAAAAATGAATATCTTATTTGACAAAATAAAACATAACTGAAAATACCTAGAAAGTACCTAGTTTGCTCATTAACCCTGCGTTGAATGCCCTGGGTTTGAGAAACCCACAACGACTTTTGGTCATATTTTCTATATTTATTTGTGTAGGTGGGCAACTCATATTACATATACCTTTCTAGAAAGGGTGATACTACAGATTTCCAAAAAAATTTTCACTAAAAATTTTATACAGCCGTCGCTAGAGGGCATTGGGCCAGACAGACATAGAGCATTCAATTGTGTTTGAATAGGTATAACCGTAGTTTTTTTGGGATATTTGTTGTGTAATTTTTGTTTTTGATACAGTGTCCAGAGTAATAGTATATTATTCTACAAGTAAAGAAAACCACTTTTCTTACGTGTGGAATACGCTATTTTTTGGTGTAAGTACTAAAAGTTCGAATGAAACTACAAATTTGTTAAATTTATCAAGGTTATGTCTGTACGGAAACATAGCAACTACAACACGTACATAGTAACAAGTAAACGAACAGACTGTGTTGCTAAGGAATAAAGTGTTGGTTGCTAACAAGTAAAGTGTTGCTAAGGAGTAAAGTGTTGGTTGTTAACGAATAAAGTGTTGCTAACGAGTAAAGGAATAAAGCGTTGCTAACGAGTAAAATGCCACTTTAATCTACTATTTTCTACATGGTAAAATGGCCGTTTTCCATTAAGTACACAAAAAACAATTTTATTATTATCATGAGTGCTTCTGATCCATATGTAAAAGAAATAGAGCATCTGCAACGGTTGTATGACGAAGTAGAGCTTTTCCTTTTTGTAGTGTAAGACTTTAACGTATATTTTTGCTGTAAGTTTTTTATACTTATTTTTACAATTTGGTGTATCATTAAAACATTAATAGTATGTTTATTTCTTATTTTTTACACTTCAGAAAAAAATTAACCACTGCAAATAAAAATATTCCAAATTATATTAGTGGGTCTGACAGACCCAGGGCATCCGGTAGTGTAATTTTTTTATATGCATTCAACGCAGGGTTAAATAAAGGAGAGTATTTGATCAAAATATTCGACAGTCGAAAAGTGTTTCAAATATTTTGATGCTCTTGTAATTATGAGAACAAAAAACTTTACGGAAATTTTGATGGTGGGGGAGCGCCTTAAGAGTCCTTCCACTGCGAGTATTAGTATTGTTGCTCCCAATCCAACTTGCATCGCACGTAACAACCCCAAAGATAAAGGTTGGATCAGCTCTAAGCATACGTCAAAACGGAATCACAGGAAGTACTGTATTCCGGGGAGCTTTTGAGGCGTAGATGAGATCCTGAGATCGGTAAGTAGATTACCAAAAAACTCAGCAAAAGAATAGCGGAACCAGATCTCTTTCGAACTACAACGACATACATACAACGAAAGATGAACTAGGCTGAAGTAACAACATTACCACAGCAAATGCAACTGAGATGGATGAGATACTTAATGGAAATGAACAAAGCGAGAACAAGGAAGAAGATGTTCGAAGCAAGTAGACTACTGGAAAAACTCAAGAAAGGGGGTTAAGGATTATGAAAAGAAAACACTAGAGTGGCAGAAGTGGGGAAAAACGACTTATAATTATAAGAAAAAAGGAAGCAAACAATGGGTGGCATGAGGCAGATTACAGAAAGGAAGCGTAATGATTGGTAATCCCTTAGATGACAATTTAAAGTATAGGCAATTTTAATAAAGTTTTAAAATGTACTAAATGAAATATTTAATAGTACCCAACAAACCTAAAATCATTACAAAACTTAAGGAAAAATATACTAAAAACAGAACTTATTTGATTGGCGTTGGTTTCATTACAAAAAGGACCCTGTGACAAGTGAATCTTGAGCGATTTAAAGTATTCCAATATATTTGCAAACATAAATAATTACGGTTATCTATATACCTACAAAATATATATTACTTTACTTGTATAAGTTACCACGTTCCAATCTGAAACCGAAAGCGTAACGCCGAAATGGAATTCTAATAGTATTATTATGTGAAGCACGAGCAAAATCCTATTTTAACAAAGAAAAAATTTTTTGTTCTTTGTTCTGCCTCACATTAGTATACATTACTGGATTTCTGGATAATATCCTTGTTATGTCTGGAAATATATTAAATGTTTGCCAGCTAAATACGGTTTCTATTTTCCAAAGGCGTTTTTTTTTATTCTATCCTCTTCTACAAATTTACATATTAAACAAATTTAGAAAAGTACTCGAACGTTTTATGAAAAATTTAGTAAAATATTTGGGGAATAACAAATCCGCTCAACATAAATAATTCATCGAAAAACAAATTTTAAGGATAAGTTTACTTTTATGTCACTAATTAAAAGAGTACCCACACTATTTATAAAATCTACAAATATACCGTTTCTCGATTCAGAAAACTTCAGTGCGAATTATAATTATTTATTAATGATGTACAAAAATGTTACAGACAAAAAATCTTATTAAGCCTTAATGTTTAAAGCTCTGTTTACTCGTTATTAAAATAAACATAAATTCGTATAAATTTACGTAGGTTTAAACTAGAGCAAAGAGATACAAAATATTGGTAATTAAATACAGTTTTAAATTTCATCTTGAGGTAGGCGAAACCGGTATATACAGGGTGATTAAAAAGTATCGTCATTAAATTAAATGGGTATATGCCGACCTTAATAGAAGTAAGTACATTACAGCAAAAATTTAAAGCTTATCGCGATTTTTGTCTGTTTTAAATTTTGTTATACACTTTTGAGAACCGCTGGCTGCTGGCTAATATGCGTTTAAAAAGCCTGCAATAGAAATTTGACCTTACAATTAAACATCACACAATTATGTAGTTTGCAGGTTTCACTTTCTTCTCGCATTTTTTCAGGCTTGAAACTAGCAGTAAACAATTATTTATTGGAATGTTTAAAAAGTGATATAGAAAAAAATGTTGTAAATAAAGAGAAACATGACTTACAGACAATTTTAACTTTAACTTTAACATTAACTCCTACACAAACACAAATACAAACACAACACAAACAAAACAAAACATGAATATTAAATCAGTTGTTAAAAGGTTGACCTTCCATTAAAACGTTCGATGAATGCACTCTGAAAGCCAAGAATGAACTGATATTAACCTACTTACGTACACAGCTGGTCTGTATCAGTATGAACAACAAGGGCGTTTGATAAATTTAAATTCCACTGACCACCAAACAATTTTTGTGTTGATTGTTTATTGAGAAAAGTTGTCCTATTTGATATGCTCTACCTACCTTTAAAATTAATGACAATACTTTTGAATCACCCTGTATTAGGACACGGTACATATTGGAACAATAGATCTAGGCTACGAAGAAAATCATCTAGGTTTAGTTTTATATAGAGAATTTCACTTAAGATGCAATATACATTAATTTTCACGTTCATTCCACAGATGGTTCATTCTGTTTTAAATAATTTTTATAGCCGTTTAGGTTACTGTTTGGCCGTTAATGGTGGTATTTTTGAGAATTTGTTGTAATTTTTAAATAAAAAGATTGTTTGTGTTATTTGCTAATCTTTGTTGAGTTCAAAGGTTTGTTTGTTTATTCAGACATTAAATTTGTTTGATTCACTGATTACCCCTTTTTGATAACTTTCAATATTAATTTATTGTTCAGTTAAGATACCGACATCGGTTACATTAAACAGTCCCCGTTATATTGTGTTGATGTGTGATACATTTATTTGTTTGTGGTGGCATATATATTTCTTATTTCCATTATTGAATAATTGTTACTTATGTTTATTTATATTATTTACTTGTTATATTAAATACTTGAACGATCTGAGAGTCCTTTATTGGGTTTTTGTGCTTTGAAGAATTTTCAGAGAATTGGTTATCAGTTGCCGTTCTTATTCGTCTGAAGAACGCGCTCGTAACTCATTGGCGCCCATTCATTTCTTTTACAGCTTGCCAATAACCCCTAACCTTTCCTACTGGCAGTCGGTGGCGTGTTCCCGAGAGCTACCTCGGTATTTCTCCCTTGTGTCGTAGCAAAGAATTATTATCAGTAATTCTATCTAAATTTAAATAATTTATATTTGTTAACTTCTAACATTCTTGGTGGAAGCCACTACGTTACAATATACGTTTTTTTAAATACCGTTATTTTTACCTTTGGAAAAAATTTAGGGCCCGAAAAAGTTTATTTTCCCCGGGCCTCTTTATTGAGAAGGCCGGTCCTGTATATACCACTGTGTTGTGATGTTGATGTCTAACATTCTTTCTCTATTTTGTTTTAAAAAATTCCAAAAATTGCCAGGACGAAATTTACACAAAAATATTGCTATCCAACACAATGAATATAATTTGGAAATGTCAGCAGCGATCAACGATGTTATTAATAACCTTTTACCTCTACGTGAAGCTGCTCAAAAATATGCAAGGATTTCCAAACCCGTACTTCAAAGACAAGTTCAAAAATACAAAAATTTAGCAGATGAATAAAAGGTAAACTACAGCTTTACAATGAAACATGGTTTCAAGGAAATATTTGCCACTGAGGAGGAAAAACTTCTTGGAAAATATTTAACAGATGCACCTAATATGTGCTACAGATTTACATAAAAAGATACTCGGATGTTAGCATTTCATTATGTTATGGCAAATAAAAACCAAATTCCACTGTTATGAATAAAGAGTCACTGTGCTGGTAAAGAATGGCTTATTTGTTTTAAAATAAGACATCCGTACTTAAGCTTAAAGCATGATTCACACATAACCAGTATGGATAGGCCAGCACAGACATGCACACGTATTTATGTGACTATATGGTGGATTTTACTACTTTTGGCAGCTTGTTGTTCTGTAATCGGTCGGTATTTGTCGTTTAGATGTGAACCACTGGTGAATTTGTCGGTGCTATACGCGCCTGTGCTGGTCTGTAAATGCCGCGTATATGTGAAACAAACTTAAGCAACAAGTTTGATTAGAGCAATGACTCTTAAATAAGCATGATTTCGTCTTATTTTTTATGAAATTTATAATTGCGACGAAGCCACCACAGTACATAAACGCCCAAAGGTTTTAGCACAGTGTGGGGCTAAACAGGTGGGAAAAATTACATCAGGTGAGCGAGGAACTTTAGTTACTTTTTGTGCAACTATACACATATGTGCTAACGGAACATTTGTACCACCGTTTTTTATTTTTTACCATAAAAAGTTTAAAGCGCATATGATAACTGGAGCTCCACCAGCTTGGCCTGGTACTACAAACCCATCAAAGGGGATGACTTCATGAAACGTTGAGGAACATCTAACACATTTAATTGGGCGGATTCAGGGACGGTCAGCAGCTGATGCGCTAAGTTAGCAAAGTCCCTAAACAGACAACCTGTGAAATAAGTTGCAGTAAGCCGCTGAGAAATTCGCTCAGCGTATAATTTGTTAGCTGACTTTGTCAGCGGCGTCAAAAAAAGGAGCGGGAAAGTGTAATTTAACCATAACGTAACTAATCTAAAATTAAATTCCTATTATAGTGCTCGCATGCAACTAACACCTAACCTTACAAAATAAATACCGTTTGCTGTCATTTAGCATAAGCTGACCAAATTACTGCTTAGCTAAGCAGCTGAGCGTCCCTGAATGCGCCCATTGATAACACTTCTAAGGATAACAGAATATTGCTCAATGCTCATATTAAGTAACCATGAGAGTCATTACCGAATAAATGAATGAAAAGGAATCATTATGCTTACTATACCACCACAATCAAACCACAAAATGCAACCACTGGATTTAACATGTTTCGTTGCACTTAAAGCGTATTAATAGGGCTATAGACCTGTGGCTTTTTAGTAATCCGGGAATTCCAGTCAACATTTACAATATTGCAGTAATTATTGGAAAATCTTTTGCAGAAGCCTACTCTGTCAAACAGCTTTGCAAAGAGAGGAATTACCATTCAATCCATGTATTTATACTATAAGTCTCAGCGATGAGTGGTAATCAGACTAATAACGGGATAATTCAGGAGATTGTTAATAATAACGTTGCAACAGGTGCGTCCTCATGTACAAAAACGTAAGGCAGCGAGAAGAAGGAAAAAAAAGAAAGAGGATAAAGTCAACTGTTCTAACAGACACTCCAAATTTAAAAAATAATTTAGGAAGCACATTTTAAAAAGGGAGTAGAAAAGCAAAGAAGACAAATCAGACGAGACACTCTCAATAGAAAACAAGCGCCAAAAAGGAGATTTTGGTAAGCAGTTCGTCAAGTGAAGAAGAAATATACCTGAGGGAAAGATTTATAAGAATTCAAGAAGCTCATCTGTGGAAGATAACCTTGAGGAGAACTCATGTGATGAAGACACCATGATTTCTGTAAAATATTATGTAGACAAAGTTACTGGGCGATCGGACTTTCGATGTGTCCATCTCCTTTTTAAAAAGGGGATACAAAAATTGCTTTGTTTTGCCAGATTCAGAGGATACTGTTACTGTAGACATTAGCGAAATACACCTAAAGCTTCCAAAGAAAACAATTGTGGCTGTCTCCCCTATCGATTCGTTCTGAAAAGCCTGTATTTAACGTATCCTTAACAATAATTTATCCGAACGTAATCTGGTGTAAAAAGACAAAACAAAAAATTAGAAAACAATAACACAAACAGTAAAATCGACATAATTTTCATTTTTTAAGAGAAATTCTCTTCTCTGCACTCATAAACTGTAAAACAAACAATAAAATCATTTTTAAAATTAGCTTTCCAGCTGTGAAGCGTTGACGGTAAAAAAATTCAAAATATGTGTAGAAAGCGAGTATAAAAGCCCATTAATTGAATTGCGTAGCGTCAAGTAGAGTATAGTAGTTCGTTTTAATTTTCGCACTGTAAATTTCATCACAGGAGTGTCTGACAACGTGTAATTGGGGGTTGTTGTAGAGTCAGTGTGGTTTAATGATTAATTATCTGAACGCAGTCAGTCTGTTGAATTCAGTAATGATACATCTAATTATACACTGCTTTGTGGCGGTGTCCCTCAGGCAAACTAAATGGAAATGCCATTCTTATTGTTCGATACTGCATTTGCATATTAATCAAAAATCGATCGGCTTTTAGGGCGAAAGTAAAAAATTTTCGACCAGTTGCGAAAGGAACAGTTTTATTAACCCGAAACCCAAACTGATAAATAAGTAAATACGTTTATAACAAAATTCGAAAGAAAAGACGGGGCGTCTTAACAGTGAAAAGATCCGTGTTTGCGGAACCATAAGAGGAGAATTGACGAGAAAAGTTGCTTCAGGTGCAGACGTGTTCACGATCGCATTCACGATGAGATGCTCGGAATTTTAAAGGACTAACCGAAAAAAAAGCCATTTTACTACTCTTTTCTTTTCCGTTTTTGCCTATTTAATTCTGAAACTTTTTCACAACAGAAAGTAAAAGTTTCCGAATAACGTATAATTACGTTTCGTTAAAAATTCATGATGCATTGAAAATTAATTCTTTGGTTACCCCGAGATGCCCTGAACGAGAGCTAAAGTTAGAATAAGAAATGCAAATAGTTCCAAATTATTGAAAATATTAATTAGTAGTTCTAGTTTTAGTTTCTACAAGAAACCTTATAACTATGTAAATTATTGTAACTTTAATCTTCATTCAGCAGTTCCCATAGAAGGTAGAACGACTTGGTCGAAAATCCAAAAACAAAAATGTTTACAAGAATACAACAGGCATATCTAAATCGGTAATCAAACCACAAACCAAATCTTTCCAATCTAATTTTTACTTTACTTATTTTTTAATGCCTAAAGGCTTCAGGAATCGCCAACCAATACAACAAGTTTACTCTGAATAAAACAACAAAAACATACTTATTGGAAATGAAAAAAACCTTCAACCCTCAAAATAATATTACAAATACGTGAAATATCACACAGGGAAGAGAAAATTTCCACGACTAACCCCATTATTAATTTTACACCGTCCTTGAAGTCCCAAATACGGAAATAATTTCCTTGTCCGTCCCTTACGCTTTACTGAATATTACGTACGCACAGATTAGCAAAATCAATATTTTCTGTTATTTTAAAATGTCTAGGACCTCAGCTATTTTTGGATTTATATCTAAGGTTATTAGATAACGTTGTTACACTAGAATAAACAATAATCTTCAAAAACTCCTAACAATAGAGAGAACAATGGGTTATTCCTTTTCTAAATGGGGATTTCCTTCAGCACGTTTCGTGTTACGTTCTTAGCCTTTTTAACTTTTTTAACAAAAGAGCCGATAATATTTTCGATTGGCAATAAAAGCCTTTCTGGGAATGTTATTTTCTTTTAAGCTGTATTAATAATGCTCTAGCTTTATCAAAGTCTTTAGTAGGGTTCTAAGATTGCTTTGCTTTGAGCAACAGCTGCAAAATAGTTGAATAAAGAAAGTTTGAAATTTGAATTTTTAATACACTTTATACTACAATACACTTAGCTTTCTTGCGGTTTCGCTTGCACCTTCTTCCACCTATTATTTGACCCGGACTCTCAGGTGTGGCATGTGTGATTTCCGCCTACAGCCCTCCACGTTGCACTCCTCTACGTAACACTTGCACGGGACTTTTAGATTATTTATTTATTCGCCCGTTTTGTTGTTATTACAATTATTATTATTATAATTACCAGAGCCTTGTTATTGCCCCAGTAGTTATAAGATTTATTTACCAATAATAATAGGTTTCCTAAGGAAAGCTATGAAAACGTTTAGGCCTGTCGCAGGAAACGCGTGTATTCCCTTCAACAGCTTCAACGCAACTCTTCAGTATAATCCAAATGAATTTAAAAAAAATTAAAACTGGAAGTTTGATATCGTAGGTTGAGAGTTTGCTTAGTGACCGACAACCACAGGATTCTAATCCCGACGGCATGGAAATTTCCACAATCCATCCAAATTTGAATCCTGTTAGTTAATAAATGGGTATGACTGCAACAGTCAATATTAAAAAATAAAGATTTACCTTTGAAATCAACACACTCACAACATATCCTTAACATTTGGCAATTATGATATAACTACAAATACCAATTTCGGAATAGGAAACAGAAACAACAACGGTGACAGGTTCATAGAACTGTGCCTCCAAAATAATCTGATGATAGGTGGAACGTTGTTCCCACACAAGAACATCCACTAGGTAACCTGCATATAACCTTATCACAAAACATAAAATCAGATAGATCATATAGCCATAGGTAAGAAATGGCAATACTCATTACTAGATGTACGAAATAAGCGAGGTGCAGACATGGGAAGCGACCATCATCTATTGATCGTAGAAATTAGACTCAAAGTGAGAAGAAAAGATGAAGAGGAATCAATATAACGTAGATTTATTATAAATCGATGAAATTCTAGAAAACCAAATTAGAACAGAATTTAAACAGTGGAAAAAATGGAAATCAGACCGTACCAAAATGGAAAATTTTTACAGACAGTATACACGATGCAAGTGACTTACTTGGCAGCAAGAAAACTGAAAGGAAAAGATGACTCTCAGAAGCCACCTGGCAACTAATCAAAGAAAGGAAGCAGTGTAAAATCAGGATAAATAACGCTTCAACAATGGAACAAAAACAAGTCTTAATGGCGTATTAGACAACACTAAAAATATTAAGCAAAGCTTGAATTGCATTCAAGTTGTTCAATTCACAAGTATACGTGTTGATATGACGTCATTCGATCCGGTCATTAACTGCAAAATCGCACACGGCGTCCCAAAGTTGCATCATTTAATGCAAGTATAGGTGAGTGCAATAAACGGAAAGCTGATATCTAGTACGTGATTTAATGCAGTTTTACAACACCCTCGCACATGAGATAAGACATTGAATATTGTAAGAGGGGAGTCAATTTGCTGTATATATATCGCTGAGAATGAACTGAAAGGTATGGTTTATACTCCGCCATCAAGCAAGCAGTACATATAGTGAATCGACACCCTTCAAGATGTGAATACATGTAAGATTGTTTAATTTTAGCTTAACTTTAATTTGTGTAAATTATTTAAATTCATTTTATGGGCTTGGTCGTTTGAATGTAATTCAGGACTTGTAAACTATTTGTGTGAATTGTTTAAATTCATTTCATGGACTTAGTCGTTTTAAATGTGATTGGGACATAATTTTGTATAACTTTTAAATGTAAATGGAACTTGTTTATTAACTGTTAAAGAATTTATTTGGACTCTGGACTTAGAGTTAATCATACTGATTTTGAATAATATTGTATTCTCCTTAAATTGAAACTTAGATTAATTGATATAACTTTGCTTTGAAGCTGGACTTGTAATAATTTATATTTGAACTTGGCTTAAATTCAGGACTTAGACCAATTTAAATGATCTTGTAAAACTAAAGCACTGATATGAAATACATGATCGTTAGTTGAATTTGACTTTGATTTAAAACCTCTCGTAAAAAAGCCAAGCAATCTTCAAGTGGTGTCGTTGGTCAAAGACTCTACCAAGCTAATTAGAATCACTTATTTATATTAATTATTAACAATAACCCCAAACCCGACTTCGCCACAATATCAAACCATTTAAAGATTCGTATATTTAATTCTAACGTTAAGTCAGTGCTCCTATAAGGTTCTGAAACGTGGCAGTTAACTAATGATATTAAAAATAAACTACAAGAGTTCGTTAATAAGTGTTTACGTAAAATAAACAAAGTGAGCTGGCAAGATTTTGTGACAAATGAAAAGTTCTGACTTATTAAGAACAAATAAGCAAGCAAATAGTGTGCAGAAGATGAAGATGGATAGGCCATGTACTTCGCAGAGATGGTGGAAACATTGCAAAAACGGCACTCACATGGACCCCCCAACGGAGCAGTAAACGGGGAAAACCAGTGATAACTTTACGAAGAACTATAAACAAAGAGCTAGAAAGGATCGGTAAAACATGGAACGGAATTAAACAAATCGCACAAAACAGAAATGAATGGAAAGATGTAATTGAGGCCCTATGCTCCACTGAGGAGTGAACAAAGGAATTACCATATAATATCAACTACTGTACTTTTGAAATGTTAATGCACAAAAGTAATATGCCATTTATGTTGAAATTTTGGATCAAATTAGCAAACATTTTGTTTTTAATTTTCTTATCTTAATCTCCTTTTACCCCCAATTACTGCATGAAAGAGGTTAATTTAGCTCAAGGAAACTAAATGGAAATTTTACACGACAAGTTTTTCTAATAAAGGAAGTTTTTACTGTTTATGAATTTTAGATCCTAAAACACCACGTTCATCGTTCTTATTTCTGTTCCTAAATATCCACCAAATATTGAAATACTAATAAAAATTCTAAAATAGTATCTACCTACTTAATTAAATACGTCGATTTTACAATTAGTTGAAAGTTTAACCAGAATGAGATAACAATTTGGGGGAACTGCCCACTCGAATCTGCTTGCAATTTGTTATTTTTTAAAATAGTTGTAATATCTAAACTAGTTCCTTACTGTAATAACAAATTTAAAGGTGAAAAAACGCTACACTTCCCTTATATTTATTGATGGCTAGCATCACTTGTTTTGGTTTTAAGTTATATCAGGAAAGTTATTTGATGATTGATTTATCTTATGGCTTTCAAAGATCCATCAATATCACTGTAAAACCACAATATTTCGACATCGGCTTTCATATTATGTTTACTACAAAGATGTGCCTACATCTTCCTTTTATAATACTTACCTACTTAAATTTGTGTTCATTCAGACAGAATTAATCATAAAAGTCCTAACAAGAACCCCCCATACAAATAAGAGAAAAAATAAAGAAAAAAGTAATAAACATAAACTCTGAAAACCTACCAGATATAGACGAAGAAGGAATTAAAAGTGCACTAAAAGACATGAAAACCCACAAGATACCAGGAAAGGATAACATAGTAAAAGAGCTGTTAATAAAAGGCGAGAAAGAAGTCATACGAGTACGAGTACTAAAGGTATTATTTAACAAATTTCTAAAGACGGGAAAAATAGCTAAGTAATGGAAAGAAGCCACTACAACAATACTATATAAAAAGGGTGACAAACAAGATCTTAAAATGACACTTTTATCCCGGATATACAAACTTCTCTAAAGAATATTAGTGAAAAGAATCAACAACAAAATAGAAATTCAGTACGCTGGCCACCTCTTAACTAGGTATTAAAATACTAATAGAAAAAGTAAGTAAAACCACCTACCATCACATTTAGTATTAATAGATTATGAGGAACCATTCGATACCATCGAAACATGGGCAGTGTAACAAGCCCTAAGGAAGAGTAGGATCGACCATAGGTACATGACACTTATCCAAGACATCTATCACAAAACGATAATGAGCGCTAAACTGCAGGAAGAAACAGAACAGCCAGGGCGGCCCTACATCCCCTAAGCTTTTTATAATCGCATTTGAAGAAATATTGAAGAATTGGGACTCGGAAGAAAAGGATATAAACATAAATGGTAGCCACCTAAACAATCTGAAATATGCAGACACAAAAAACATCTAAAATTAATGATGCTGGAATTAAACGAGAGCTCCAAGAAAGTTGTACTACAGATAAACACAGCTAAAACTAAAATCATGACAAACACGAAAAAGATAGTAAGTTAGAAACCGAAATAGAAGGAAACAATTTAGAACAAGTAAAGGAATATACATATTTCAGCCAAGGAATCACACTCAGCAAAGAAAATCAAGAAATAGAAATAAAGAGCAGATTAAACTAGGACGGGGTCGCCTTTGGAAAACTAAATTATATCCTCAAAAACAAAAAGGTACCTCAATATTTAAAGACAAAGGTTTGTGATATGTGCTTGTTACCGGTTATGAGTTATGGCGCTCAGACCTGGACTCTGACAAAGAAAAATAAGGGCAGACTAGTGAAAGCACAACGAGCGATGGAAAGACAAACGCTACAAGTATCATTGAAAGACAGGAAAAGGACCACCTAGCGAAAAGATAAGACAAAAGCCACAGACGTAAGAAAGAGAAATGGCAAATTGCTGGACACAATCCTCGCCAAACAGACACAAGATGAAACGTACGAATCCTAGACCGGCGACCATGGTGAAAGAACGCAAGGAAGTCCACGCGATCAGCAGACGGTATAAAGCATCACTCAACGCGGAAAATAATAACGGATGTCCATAAACTGTCAACATATCAGTAGGTTGTGATTTCAGAAACATATTCCGTAATTTGATTCATAACACAAAACCAAATGTCAAGATTTGTAAAATGTCATTGTCTATGATTTAATCTAAGACTTGTAATTTGTTTTTCAAAGCAACCGAGATGACGACTGTTTATGAACACACGTTAGCTCAGAACAAAGGACAATGGAGAGGACGATGGGGAGGCCTACATCCGTAAATGGATTGAAGAAGATTCAAGAAGAAAAAGAAGCTCTTGTTCAGTATTAACTTTTGGACTACGGTAAATCGTAATGTTTTGACCTTACGAATCTACTGTTAGCCTGTGTCCCATTACTTATGGCCCACCCTGTATATTGGGCAAATTTTCAAAGCGAAATATGGCGGAATTGAACATCTCGTATGATAAAATGGAATAATACGAAATAAAAACATTACATAATGGAAACGCAGTAGGGGCAAAAGAAATGAAATAGTCAAAACATATTTATAGTAAAGGTTTTATGTCTAAAAATAATTAAATAGAATATGCAATCAGGAAGAAGACACAAATGGTGATTCTAACGACAAGAACGAGGAAGAAAAAGAAGACTCGACTATTCATCATTTGGCAAACTTGGCCAGTAGCTTATGACGCTGAAAATTTTCCGAAATCTGTACCAAGCATCAACTGTTAATCTAAATTTCCCATCTTGACTTACCTAAATCTATTCGAGGGTGCTGCAACAGCAGAAAACCCTAAGGAAGCGGTTCGACCTTTTAAATACATGACAACAGATTTTATTCAAAAGATTTTTTCATTTACTAAGGTTGTCTTATCATGGTCCCAAACATTTAATCCATTTTTCTCCGTTTCATATTTAATTTAGCATGAATCAAGGATCTAGAATAGCACCAGTCTGTTCTTTTATTAAATAACTTCAGTGGCCTTCCTTTTTCGATAACGGCAGCGCTTACTGTCGCTCAAAACCAATGAAGATATTGAGTCAGCGGTATCCTACCTTACGCAAATAATTCAAGAGGCGGCTTGGGAAGCTACTCCTGATGTTCCACCTAAACAAACACAAGAATGCTGTCCCCTTGCTGTAAAAAGAAAAATTACAGAGAAAAGAAAGTTAAGGAAAACATGGCAAATGACTAGATACTCATCTGATAGAATACGTTATAATAAGGCCACAGATGAACTAAAAACGCTAATCAAAGACCTGAAGAACAAAAGCTTCCAAGAATACTTAGAAAATCTAAGTCCAACGGAAGACACAAACTATGCTTTATACACACAATATCTGGGCACGTACTGACTCAAAGAGACCCGCGCAACATCTACAAAAAGTGTTCCAGCCTCTGAATTCATCTGTAACGCCGGAATGTCACCGATGCCACTGTAAAAGAAGTTAGCGAAATGATTAAACAAACCTACATTCAAACAAGGTCCCTGGATTTGACTAAGTAGCGGGAAAAATTATCACAGAACTTCTTCGCAAATGCAGGGTTATGTTAACAACTATTTATAACGCGGTATTGAGACTAGGTTACTTCCTGGCGCAATGGAAAGTTGCCCAAGTAATAATGATTCTTAAGCCTGGAAAATTACCAAACGAAGCCGCTTTCTATAGACCGATCAGCCTATTGCCTACACTAAATAAACTACTTGAAAAGCTGCTTGCCAAAAGACTAACACCTATCATAGGAGAGCTAAACCGTATACCTACTCATCAGTTTGGCTTTAGAAAGGAGCATTCCACTATCCAGCAGGTTCATCGCGTGGTTGATTACATCAACCAATCTTTTGAAGAGAAACTATACTGCACGGCAGTGTTCCTAGATGACAGCCAGGCGTTCGATAAGGTTTGGCATAATGGCCTCCTTTATAAACTAAAACACACATTGCCTCATTCATATTTTATCATATTGAAATCCTACCTTGAAGAAAGGTTTTTTCAGGTTAAATATGAACAACACCAAACTGATCTATATCCGGCTCGGTCTGGAGTCCTCCAAGGCAGTGTTTTAGGATCTTTGTTATACCTACTTTATACGGCTGACGTACCTACCAACACACAATCACTGACAGCCACCTTCGCGGATGATAAAGCCATCCTGGTTAAACACAAAATCATCTAAACGACGTAGTTAAATGGACCAAAAAGTGGAGAATTAAATTAAACGAAACCAAATCGCTTCACATCACTTTCACAAAGTGTAGAGGAAACACGCCACACGTGTGTATTAATAATGTACCATTGCCTAAAATCTCGGAGGTGCAATACCTCGGCATGCACTTAGACAAAGGTCTAACATGGAAGACACACATATGGCATAAAAGAAAACAACTGAGGATCGAGTTTAGTAGACACTACTGGATACTCGGACGAAAATCCAAATTGTTACTCCGAAACAAGCTCCTGGTTTATAATGTTGCATTTAAACCAATCTGGGCCTATGGTATCCAGCTATGGGGTTCAGCAGCAAACACCAACATCCAAATTATTGAGAGATTCCAGGCAAAAGTGCTACGTGCTATGTGTGACGCACCTTAGGTACTATTTAAGAAATGTTGACATTTTGTGCGACTTGAATTTGGACACAGTGAAAGAAACAATTACCAAATATAGTGAAAAGTATTTAAGCAAATTGGAATTTCATAGTAATCCTCTAGCATGGAATCTTCTTGATAATAGTTCGGGCACTCAAAGACTGAGCGGAGTTAAACCATTAGACTTACCGTATAGGTTTACCTAGCAATTTAGAATATAGTTTTTGTTACCATTGTAGTAAACTAATCAACAAATCCATACTTTCTAAGTAATCTCTAGGTTGAAGGCATTGGACTTTAATCATCACGCCAGTTCATACCATATTATTTAATCACTCACGTATCAGATTTGCTTATTGTGTATACAGATTGCAAATTCTCCGTTGGGCTCATTTTCTATAGGAAACTAAAATTCTCCTAGATATAGAATATACCACGAAAATATCAGCGGTAGATTTTACTGTAGATGAAATTTAAAGCGCCCTTTTTAAATATAACAAAATTATTCTGGAAAATGTTTCGGTTTTGATCAATGTGTAGTTTAAAGTTAAATAGTTATGTCCAGTGGAAATCCTTCAGGATTTTATAGCCAAATACAGCTACACAAAAGTCGGAACTAAGTAGTTACCAAAAATGAAATATCTATAGAAATAGGCGATACTTCATAAAGCAAACTTTCATTGATTACAAACATTATACACCTATTTTCCCCTTAAACAGTTTAAAATTAAGGGATGTGGATAATTGTTTGATATGTGTAATATTATATCGTTACAGGTTGTACTTGTACATCGAACTCACCTGGGACGAGTCGTGGTCCGTTAATGGTGGACAAGGGTCCGCTTCCATATTTGACATGACAAGGATCAGCGTTACTAGAAACGACAGCGATTTCGTCGAGTTCGTGTCCGTCGACTAAAGCACTTCCACCGTGGGCCACCAGCCTCCCGGCCGAGCTGTCGTGCGACTGCTTCCGGCCTCGCCAGCTCAGCACCAGCCGTTTGGCCGTGGACATCACGCCATGCTCTAGTGCACCTATGGGGATGCTGCCCACTATTGATGGGACCTCATCCACCACGTGTCGGGCCGCACTTCTTCGTTCACTGACGGTCCCGTTTCAACGAATTTTACTTTCGTGGCTTCCTCGGATCGAAGCCACTTGTTTGGGTGCATTTTATTAAATGGAATTGCGCTGAAAACCGTTTAGATTTTATTATTATTATTATTTAGACCAATGAATTTTCTTATTTCTACCGAGATTTCCCGATTTCACCTTATAATTCAACTAATCTGACTAATTTTAATTAATCTGACAAAGGAATCGGCTTTTCGAATAACAGCGGTTTAAAATAAGTTGCGGTGTTCCGAACTTAGTTTAAAAAGACTGCACTTGAAATTAATTTCTGGGACCTTTACGTTAACCGCAGAGTGGCCAGGTAATTAAGGCATTCGACTACAACGCAGATGGCCTCCGGTTCAAACTCGAGCCGGATGCTCGGCGGGTGGCCTACCCAATCACTGAAAATAATTGGGAACCGAAACACAGTGGTGGAGTAGGGAAGGTAGACGGTTGTCGAAGGCGTATGGTGCTTACTACATCACCTCGTACGCCTAGCATGCGAGACAACCGGGTATGAAAGCGACTTAGGAGGCCTTAACCTTCCATGTTGCCGGTCATACTCCCACGCGGAGTGTAACTGCCGATACCTTTACCATTAAGTTAACCTTAGACATTATTTAATCATCAATCTATGGACTTTACTCTGATCGACCCTAACAATAATATAAAAGTATATAAACTTTTTAACTAAAGATTAGACGAACAAAACTCAAATCGTTCTGGGACTAAACTGACTTCTGAAATGTCTTTAACATCTTGTTATGTTCGCTTTTCGGCAAGCATCACCATCTGGCTACATACATATGTCTCAATAAGAATCTCGGAACTATAGTGTTATGATTCCGATTGACGTGGTTCAGTAGTTTTGCAAAAATTATCGCCCCGTTATTTTATTTCCATTTTTAGTCTAGCAAACTTAGCCTAAAATAAGATCTTTTATAGTGTTGAAGCATTGTCCCACTCACTAATGATAATTACTGACTTTAGTCAAAGTAAAGCTTCTAACACGGCATAGTTTATCATAACATCCCCTCAAAGCAAATTCGGGAATTTCCTAAGTTATGTAAACTACCTCCTAAACTTTGACACAATAATATGCAGTGCAATCATAAATGTTTTTCGACCAAGTAGGCGGCTATGGAATATAAATTTAGTGTTTGAAACTAGTTCACATACTTACAATAAATTATAGTCCACCCGTCAGGTCGTATAAAAAGGCCTGACCAGGAATTAACTCGGGAAATTTTGATATTTGGTATAATTCTAGACTTAAGTGTCTAATACTAAGATTCACATTTTGCACAAAGCATGCGCTGCCGCTATCGCCGCCATATTGCCAAGATGGCCACCAAAAACAATTTTTTTGAAATATTTCCATTTCCGTACGCTCTACAATCAAAATACTTATAACCAAAATTAAAGAGGGGAAAACTTTCTATAAAACATGTCATGTATATGTTTTCTCTAAAATGAACGGTTTAGGTACAGCAGTCGCGTGAAGTTGAAAATGTTGGTTTAGTTTTGTCTAAGGGCGTACACTATCACCGATTTTTCGAAATTTATGTGTTTTAGAATTGCCGAGAGCTATTTTTATGTAAAACCTTTGTGCAATTTCATCTTAAGTCAGTGGCGCAGCTTTCATTTTGTGTGAACATCCAATTATAACTGTGAAAAATTAACAATGACAATAATGTACTTGTTTTCACACCGCCCATGAGGTAAAGTACTCGGCGCGTTACATATTTACATGATCGTATTCAAATATTTAAAAAGGAAAATGCGTGTGCCGACGAGGTTACTGATGCAGGAGAAAGATTTCTTCTTGCGCTATATGGCTCTAAACTCTAAAGACAAAGAGAATAATTCTCTGAATAAATATCGCTATCAGTGTTTTTTGAAGTCACTAACAAAAAGTAAATTTAATTTGGCTTCTTTACCACCCACAAGCGCAGCTGCAAGACAGCATTCATTGAGAACTTACCACCAAGTCCAACGATGGTATGCCTTCTCAAAAAAGGCCGAAGAATATTGGAAAAGGAAAAAAAATTTTGAGAAGCAGTTTAAAATGTGGATATTGCGCGGAGAGCTAATTATGATGTTACAGAAAAGATTTAAGAAGGGAACAAAAGTCAAAAAAAATGCTGCATAAATGACGGAAACTAATAAGTAAAAACTGGAAGATGAAGCAGTAGTTAGAGGTGAATCACCTGCGTTTTTAAGGTACTATCGGAACTTGGCACTGATCAAAGTGTATAGTCAAAAGGACATACACGAAAGAGAGTCGTGTCGTGTCATTCATCCGAAAATACCATAATGACAGACAATATATTTTTGGCCAGACATGGCAACATCACATTATTCTCGAATCAGCATTGGTGTGTCTGAACAATTTGAAATTCATTATATTAGCCAAAGCAAAACTACTACAGATGTATCACAATTAAAGCCCATTGAAAGGTTATGCTGTCAACTAGTGGCGGCCCGTACCCAACATTTTTGGGCATTCTACACCAAAATAATAAAGATATCACTAAAAAATTCAATCAAGCAACTAACTTTTTTGTATTCTTGAATTTAGCTTTAATTTTTTTAAGTTAAATATATTTTAGAACAGTTGTAAACACAGTCGTACAAAAAAATAAAAGTAAATTCACGGTAGTAGGTAGTCAATCAAAATACTACACAATTACGTTTAAAAGGAAGCTTATTAACAAATCATATGCAGCTCAATTCTAGCTTTAATTTTGCAACTTCGAGCCCCACCGTATATCAGCGATGTCTACCGAATAAGCAGATTTTCGAGCGCAGAACAACAAAAAGACAGTTGTTTGGTGAATGATGTCTAACGGCCCCGTTTTAAAATATTCTCTTGGTTAACTGGCTTATCATTTTCCATAGACAGAGTAACACTAGACAATTTATTGTTTCAATTATAATCTTACTTTTATTTCTTCTTCTACAGCTCTGGAGCTTTTATTTTACCTTAATTTAGCTTAAATTTTCTGGAGTTGGTGGCGGGCGCTGGTCAAATAAACATCGTTTACGAGAGAACTCCGACTATTTCACCATTTTGAAAGTATTTTTTTCCCCAGAAAACGCGATTTCTTAAAAGTTATAATGACAGGGCAACACCGGTACTCCCAAGTACCACAGTAAAATAGACTGGCGCTAATTATAATAAAACTAACGAAATAAATGAATAAATAAACTACATAATCATGTGCTACCGCAAGTAAGAGGGAGAAATCCAGAAGGAAAAGTGAAAACAAACAGAAAAAGGTCCCAACCACATTCACGATGAGGAGGAAATTCGATTGGCGATACCTGGTACACCTGTAGTTCACTACAACAACATAGGTTGAACCAACACACACACCTAATGCACAAATAAGTCGTAGTTTAAGTAATATAACTAGAGAGCGGATTTTATGCAAAATGCATATCGCTTATTTTTTATAGTTGAAGAATATGGTTTTGTTTTTAGACGAATTGCACTAAATGCAATTATTTGACGTTAATTAATTTTTGCATATTTTGCATATTTCGCCACATACTGCATATATTGCAATTTTATGCATATTTTACATTTTTATGCATAAATTAACATATATTTAACTTTTTTTAATTTTCTGTTGCCAGATGTACGAATTGTACATAGTTCAGTGTCGAATTGTTTCGATCCCGAGTTCCAAATATGCTTTAAAATGCATTTTTTTAACTTAGAAAGTGTATTTTTAAATGAGTAATAATAGCTTTAAAGCAAGATCATACAAAAAAAATAGCCTCTCAACAGTTATTACCTGGCGTTAAAAGCAACATTAATACTTTTATGATTATGAAGCTGCACTGCCACTATTGCCTAGTATTTTAAAATTCTAAAGGTTCTAAGTAGTTAAAGTTATTTGAACTTCCCCAACGTAACTGTTTGAGACCTCTCTTCACAAAAGGAAATTGGAAACATTGAAGAAAACCAAACTTCCTCAGACACTTCTGCGCCAGTCTTTATTTGGAGAAACAGCCAAAAGAAATGAACAAGAAGAATTTAATTTTGAATTATGTAGTGCTCTTGTCAAAGTCAATATTCCACTAAAAAAATTGCAAATTTCTGCCCGAAAAATATTTAATTATAAATTTCTTTGCAAATAATAATAATATGTAATTTTTTTAAAAATCTCTATAAGTATAAGTACATATCATGTAGTTTTTTAAATACAATTTTAAATACTCAAAAATTTTTATGTTAAAATAATAATTTTTTATGTAATTAAGTTTTTCCTATTAAAAGAATTACCAGCCTATAGTTTTTTTATTTCATGTTATAATTTGGAAGTAATACAGACAAATAGTGCATAAAATCCGCTCTCTAAATATAACTATAGGTTGTTTAGATTAGTGTAGATTGAACTAGACTCCGATAATAACGATTTTTTATTCAAGTGAGGTACCGGGCGATCCAAAAAAAATTAATTAGAGCGGACCCTGATTAAGCTGTTAAGGTTGGTAACATTGCTTCTCATTTTTTTAAATTTCATATCAATGGTAATCTGATTTGTTACTTGAAAAATAAATTTGGCATTGTGTAAAATAAAAGCATTAGCGGACGCAATTACATTTATGGTTATTAAATAAAGTAAAATGATTTATTTAGACTGCGTACAAACATGCAATTACTTACTATTATTTAAAACACGGACAATAATATTGTTGCATGATTTTAACACTTAACATAACCTCTTCAATGGTCAATAGTGCCTCTGTTTACGCTCACAGTAGGCGAATCACGAGATACCAACGTTGATAACTAAGTCACGGCCTGCTACAATTCCTTTTTTTCTGGATCGGTAGATGCAATGATTTATAACACAAATTAGATACATAAACGCTGCAGGTAGGGTTCATTTTCGCTTAACAAGAGTCATTAACCCTTCAGTCCCTTTGGTCACCGAAGGAACCAGAGGATAAAAACTTCAAAGCTAGAAAACCATAACTATCTTTTTTAAACGAGTTAGTTACAGACAATTGAGGGAAATAACGACACCTAATTAATTAATGTTATATTAAAAACATGCACAGTTAAAGCTAATAAATGCATAAATAAATAAATAGAAGTAAATAATAATCGAAACACTAATAACTTTAATAAGCCAATACGATTTTTAGACATGTATACATATGTGTTGGTTAATAAGTCGGAGTTATAATTAATGAGTATAGGTGTAAGAATCAAGAATCTAGGAGTCTAGGAGTCGAAAACTGCTTATTTAAGAAGTAATGTATCAATTAACAGAAGGTGAAAAAAGCCGAGAAGGACTTAGGAGAGAAACCCTGGATCAAGGAAAGGAAATTTCAAATCATGTTCATGTGGAAAATGGAAAATAAAGAAGAAATGCAACTGCAGTTGCAAGACAAATTACAAGGAGTAGGTTACGAAATACAATCATTTAAATCAGAGCTTCAGCTCTGCTATGCAAATCAATGCATAGAAGATTTAGGATGAAGATGTGTTATGAGATGAATTTTGAGCCAATGATGGAAACCAGGAAAGTAAACGATGTTACCTGCTCTGGATTTTGTTAAAGCAACGAAGATAAATAGACAACTCCACAAGAAGTACTGACAAGGAAAGCAATAACCAAACGGTGAAAGACTTCTAATCTAACAATAGATATAAAAAAAAGTTAGAAGATCTTGCTGCATATGAATAACTGCAATAGAACAAAAATATGGCGCTCGTGTATATTACAACGAACTTGGGAAGAATGGGTAAGAACAAAATTATGATGAAAGGAGAAAACAAATCGCATATATGACTGAAATGAACAGGTGAATAATGCAATAAAATAATAGAAGAACAGAAAGAAGAAATAAATAACAAAGAATAATGTACAAGAATCAAATGATAATAATATTAAATTACAATAAAGTAATATGTATGTAACAGATACAGGCATATCTGTCCCAAGGTGAGATTTAGTAGACCTGGAAAATTTACTGTATTTTTAGGAATAAGCTTAATCGTTTCAGTCATATATCCAACTACAATTGAATATATGACTTACTAACTACCTTGCACTGTAGAAGCGGTGTGTAACGGCTAACGTCGCAGGCATGTTTACGTTATAAAATGCTGCCAATCTTTACCTATTAGACACGTCCCTTCACACCCTATTGGCATGGGATGGACCTGACCTAATCCCAGATTGGTCCACAAGGATCTGCTACATGTCAATTGATAATTAAAGAAATTTTACGCCATATCTAAATAGATAACTATAAATGTAATTCTTAAACACTTAGAAAATAGGCAATGATAAATATGTTATCAACATATCTGGAGATAACGTTAATTATTCATTTAGTGAATCGGTGAATTAGAATTATTGGAGCAACCAATCAAAGAACGTATTTGCATCACAAGTCATAAGTATGTTCACAACCGCTTTCTGTTATTCATATGCTGCGTCAATTGCTATAAAATCAGCTATAGCAAAGAAAGTTACAGATTTCAGTAATTTTTTTAACATGCTGCAGCATGGAAATGCACGAGTAGTACATTTGCAAAGTCAAAGTCGTCCTTGCTTAAACGTTTTTATGGCCACGCTGTACATATAATTATTTTTCCACAATATTCATTTATTATATCACATTTTACTTTACTTCATTCAAAGAAAATTTCATACGAATAAATTCATTCTGAATGCAGCAGCAACGGTGATGCTGATCTTTTAGGGTTAACATGAAAGCAGTTAGGTCAGCATTCAGCACACTTTGCAACTTTAGAAACGTCCACCCATTTAATATACCCACAAAAGGTTCCTATTTTACTACTGTACTAACACTGACCCTTGATTAATATTAAAGGTAGGCAAAAGCCCGGTATAAGCACCCCAGTTTATGCCTAAAACGACTTATTGACTTTTCTCTGCTTTCTGTTACGCTACCTCTGCTAATTCCGCACAAAACAATAGCAACAGTGACATTAAATTGTCAACGAAAATGAATTACAGTCTTGCAGTGGCGCAGAAGGTTTTCTACTTACAAAAGAGGCAGGAAACTTCCTCTTCCTGCTGGTTTACTTACAAAGTTATGAATAAAAGCGACTCGTTTAAATTAGTGAAGACGATAGTATGGGGTGCTTTAAACTGTGGCCCATTAATTGCTACGCACCTGTAACACGACCGATAAAAACTTCCACAAAACAATCGATCTATTCATTTAGCGAAACGCAAAAGCTGGTCCAGATTTAATTAACCAGAAAGCCAAATTTCGATTCGTTTAGAACAATGAAAGGCTTTAAAAAGTCATTTATAATTAGAAAACCCTTGAAAGGATATTCCTTTTGCGTAACGCACAGGAAAGCTTAAATAAATAAGAATTTTAACGAGATAATAGAAAAGCGAATGCAACAAGCGTTTACATTTCGAAAATTGTATTTGGCCAAATATGGCTGGAGTTTGCCGAGGCGGAGTGTTTATATAAAAATGGAAGCACGTTTCCCCGGGCTCAGTTTTGATTTACAGGTGGCAGCCAACTACGGAGGTGTGTATTTAAGAAACAGAAAGATTTATGTCGTTTGAATTGTAGTAAGCAAAATTAGTAAACCCTCCAAAGGTCTTTTCTACGAATTGTGGTTCGTTTTCAAATAAAATCGTTTGATACGAGAATGTTTCTTTTACTTATTACGACCGGCTTTAAGCCCGAATGAGAAAAAAGCGTATTTATTCGGTTTTCATGATATTAACGACCGAATGAAAGGGCGCATCTAATGTTATGGATACCGTATTTCATTTGGTATGATTTGAATGTAAATGAGAAAAACAAACATTCATATTGTTTCGTCTGAATGATTTTTGTTATCTGTTTTCGCTCGTTGTTTGCTGTAAAAGTTCTCTTTTTCGTTTCACGAGACAATGCGGCTATTATTCCTTTCCGAAATTAAAACTTTATCTGAAGTATTTAATTTAAAAAAAAAGCTGAAAAAATAAATTGTTATTCTACAGTTTTCTACAACAGATTCAAAATGTATTATACAAGATATCAATGCACATAATGCAGCAGATTATACAGACCGGAGCTTAAAAACTCTTTAACTTAACTAATTTTAATAAGAGTTAGCATTTCGGCAAGACTATTACGCCATCTTTTTTGTCATTTAAATGAATCACAAAAAAAAATTCGATATTTTAAAATATGAAATATTCATTTTAACAAAACATATCTCCGAGCGAAAACTCATATTAAAATTATTAAACTATGATTGGAATTTCTATATTTGCAGATTTAATTTACATTCACAAGCAGAAATTTGAAACTCGGTAATAATATTTATTACGCTTGAAAGCACACCGTTATAAGGCAAATATGAAGAATGCTAATTCAAACTAATTATACCAACTGAGCAAAAAGTGTTGAATAACATTTGTAGGGATGTAAAATGAATTCGTAAACATAAAATTACACATTTGAATTGTTTTTATAAAGTCAAACTTTACTTCTGTAATTAAATTTAATATACAGTTCTTCAAGCGGCATAGTGACTTACACGTATACAGGGTGTCCACAAACTCACTTCACAAAAGAAAACTGCAAATTCTAGAGCTCATTTTATGTCGATTTGACGTAAATCACCTTATCCAAAAATGCTTGCTAAGGGAGCTAGAGCTCTTTGAACATGAAAAGTTGAAATAGATTTTTTTCGAAAACGGTGCGTCATAGGGACTTCAGATAAGAGCATCATTTATTTTATAAAAAAATCGAAATTTGTTAAATGTTATGTCAAAAGGGCGAAATTTTTAAAGACAAAAAAGTTATGAATAAAAATGTCCAATACCCCTCCCAAACGAGCCGCTTATGACTACAATTAAAAAATCGTATTTATGCCATACGATTGAGCATATTCCACGAAATAAATGTACAGAATGTTATCATTTAAAAGGAAACCGTTTTGAAGATATTTGAATTAAACCGATGTAAGGGCGCCATCTTTAAAGAGCTCTAGCTCCCTTAGCAAGCATTTTTGGATAAGGTGATTTACATCAAATCGACATAAAATGAGCTCTAGAATTTGCAGTTTTCTTTTGTGAAGTGAGTTTGTGGACACCCTGTATAATAAGTGTAAAAGGTTGAAATCCAGCGAAGACAAGGGTTTTAAAAATTCAGAAATGCGAATCGTTTTAGCTAAGTTATTAGGTTAACCTTAGCGGTCGACACAGAAAATATCTTGGGATAAAACCAGTTGAAATGGTGAATTAACGAAGTGAGCATTAGGCCATATTCAGTTTAATAAACTAGCTTTGAATCTGTAATATATGCTGAACAGTCGAGTTCTTTTATTGAGTTTCCTTCAAAAATTTTCCAAAGGCATTCATTGTCTAATTTTTCTTTAAACGCTAGAAAGACTTCCCTACAAGTTTCAGGCATTATTAAAGTTGGTTCTGAACTCAGAAGCTCATACATATTTCTTTTAACCCTTTTGTAGAGCTTGAATATCAAACGAACCTTGTTCGGAATTTCCTTAATTGATTTGAGCATATCTAAACCTCAATAGTTATATTCAGTCAAGGATAATAACAACGCAATAATCGTTCCAAAAATGTTATTTTTGGATATGATAAATGCCTAAATTGCCCCTCGAATTGTCAGCTCTCAAACTGAGTTTCATTTTACGAAATGGACGAGGTTTTCAGTGAATACATTTTTACTAATCAAGATACAAAATGAACTCCCACCTATTCCTATATAGAAATTTATCTGTACATCGTATATTTAAAACGTACAAATTACAATAACAGAGATAAAGTGTTGGTTTATTTCACTCTCGAGTATTTACCATAAATTCGGTGATAAATTTTTAATCAACTAATCAGATTTTAAAATCGCTTTTAATACGGTCCCTTTTTCACGTTAAATAATTTATATTTTAATCGCAGTTTCCCATTTAGGAAACTCACGGTTTAACCTTTCCATTTTGTTTTGATATAAAGATGCAGCATTTTTCAAGTTTCCCTCCAGTCATCGTCATCTTGTCCCCTTTGCGGCACCCTCTATTCAATCCCTAGTTGCACTCCAGAGACCACATTTCATTCCCCTTCTTTCTCTAGTATCTCTCGTCAGTCCTCTCAATCATACACGGCATGATTTATATACACCACCCCGAAACGATCTCTTTTACTCTCTTCCTGCTTTTTTTAATTTACATTGTATGATAATGAATTTTACATTTTGCCATTAAAATTAAATTTACCAATTCAACTCCGTGCAATCGTTATTGTTTGTTTTAAAAGGTTATATAAACTTACTTTAAGTAATCGATAATCTGAAGGCAATCACAGGCAAGATTTGAACCTGCGTCCTCTCAATCACAAAATCGCTCGTTCGCCGTTCAGCCGAAAGCAACAGTTGTTCTGAAGCCCTTCAAAATCGCAGTTTCTCACTTACAAAATGAAGTTGTTCTACGACCACCACCAAAAGGCAATGACCGAAAGAAATTATTGCTCTACTATACTAATAGTCGTGCAAGACGTTATTTTCTACACTGCACAAACGGAATTGAGTATCTCCAGCAAGTTGAAATGAAGATCAAAGGGTACCATGTATTTATTATAGCCGCCTACTCTCCTACTGAAGGATCTACAGACTTCGAAAAAACAGATTTTTACGGGAACTTGACGATACTTTTGGATAAAGTAAAGAACCGAAAGGAGCTGTTCTTACTGGATGACTTCAAGGGAAGGGTTGGCAGGCAGAAAAATTATAGTGGGTAGTTTTGAGGAGGAAGTATTTAATAACAATGGAGAGAGATTAATAGAACTATGTGAACAGTACAATCTGAAAATATTAAATGGATTTTTCAAGCATAAAAATTTAGTTGGGTGCAACATACACGGAAAGACGCCCGAATATACACAGGAGCAGTGTACGGCTCTGATCACTATCTACTTGGGGCTAAATTGTGTCACGGCTTTTGAAATTTTGCGTGAATTAAGTATTATACGGCCCTGTTGTTCGAGGTTTAAGCCCGTCTGAAGCTGCAAAATTTACAGCAACTAATGTCAGATCAGCACATTCCCTTTTGGTTGCGCAATAATTCAGAGAAGTTCCAAATGATGACGCAATATTCTATTCAGTATATTTCTTTGTTAAAAAGCACGGGGAACCACCGATTGCGTAACACGCCAAGACGACGCCACTCAAGGTTTCAATACCTCCCCCCGCGTACAAAGGCCCGTTTATCCATCTTCTTCTAACATCCATTCGCTTTACGAAAAGTAGGAAGACAAAACAGAGTTTAGCTAGCTTTTAACAGCATCGGTCGTGCAAGTTTTCGTTCCGGCTTTGGTTGTAAAATCCCTTTTATCAGCGTCTCGTTCTCGTTTAGTTTTGGAAAAACTATTTTACGACATATTGTCAAATTATCCTAGAGATTGTCTTATCATACCCGGGAAATATAAGTTCTGTGTGAAAGTTTCGTTTAAGTTTGATGGTTGGTGGAGTACCGTTTCACACAGTTTCCTTTTTGGATTAAATAACCTACCAGTTCAAGAACATCCCGTTGTCTTCGCACCTGCTTCCGGAAAAGGGCCCCATCCCTTCTCTGCCGGCTGCTGCTACTCTCTCCCTGAGATTTGAAGCTACCATCGCTTCCATCTGGGCCACCCTCAGTAAACCCCTTTTCCGAGGTAACAATATTCCAGACTGCCCCTTTTACTTGCCGCTTGTGATTGTACCAGCTCACTCGTGGACAGGCACCAGTTAATTATTGTCTGTAATTTAAGTACATCAAGCGCCCCTTTTGTTTGATCTGTTCGGGCTGACTGTTTAAATTTTCGACCAGTGCGTATTACTTTTTGCTTTAGTGTTAACAATTCAGAAACAGTGCGAACTGTCGCGATGATTACCCATTTTATGTTGCATGTGTGAAATCATTTGTAATCAGAATTTATACATTTTATTGCAATTAAGGGAGCCTAGCTGTTAATTGTATTTGCCGTAACTTGAGTAAATGTGGCATCCCTCAATCCTCCTTTCACGTAATTTAAGATTCATTTTGTGTCATATTTTGAATAATCTTTACCTTCATTAAATTTCATTGCTAATTCATTACTGCCTTTTATTCGTGTTTATTTTGTAATAATTGTGTATAGCTTGTGAACCTGGCTACCAGTACCCAAGTGTTTTATTTTAGTAAGTAAGGGTAAGTACATCCAGCAGTAGGGTGCAGCAATCCCAACCCCCTTTCGAGCCCAGAAGAAACCATCTGCGGTACGTTCCTTAAGACCAACTTGGGTAATTTCCGCAGTGGCGCCCATTTTCTCCCGATTATGACCCCACTATTTGAAGGGTTTAGCGTTTCGAACCCCCTTCTTCGACTGCTTGTTAGCTGCGAGCCACAGGACTTCGACGTCCTCTATAAGTTGTCGTAGTGCGGAATTAGCACGTGACACTTGTATTTTCCATTTCATAAGTTACAATGTGAAAATGAAGCAGAGAAAGAAGTAGATACAAAAGACTCTTTCTCCAAATACCAATTGCAACTCTTGCGAGATTCATCAGTCCTGTTTCTATACAAACTCAGATTAGGGAAAAAGTTAAGTGAATTAAACGAAAAATACCAGAAGTGCTTTATAACTAAAGCAATACAGGAAGCCACATATGAAAGTCTTGGAATGAGGGAACCAAACTGAAGAAGGGCTAAAGGATTTAGGTGGAATGACGACATAGCTAAGAAAGTAAGCGAAAAGAGAGAGCATACGATAAGTGGTTGACAACTCAGGACACCGGAGCCCGTAAATACTATGCTAGACTAAGCACGGAAGTTAAGAAACATAATCAAACAACAAACGAAGCATGGGACAGAAAGTGTGAAGAAATTAGCAGGCACATTGGTAGTACTACATCCACAGAAGCTTGAAAATTAGTACGCAATCTTAGAACTAATGAAATAATACAACTTTACACCTGATAAACAGTAACAAGTGAAAACAATATTACGAAACACTGCTAACATAAAATAGAATAAAATTCAAATATAGCCTTATTGACCTAAACCCCAGTAACGACGATATAAAAGAAATAACGCCAGACAAAGTTAAGAACATAACGAATAAATTCAAGAATGCTAAAGCACCGGGACCAGGAGGGGTAAATGCAGAACTGATAAAGGAGGCTCCTCCAACTATTATAACTATTTGAACTACTTGCAAACTTTATAACTATTGTTTGTTTGGAAATAAAATACTAGGTGACTTCAAGGAGGGATAATTACGAATGTGTCCAAAAACAGAAGTAAAAACGACTGCGCTAATTATAATTAGCTCAGTCGTTATCGGGGGATAACTGTCTTAAGCTCAATAGGAAGATCTTAAAAAATAAACTAGAAAGAGATGTGGATAAGGTAGAGGAGCAAAGTGGCTTCCGTGCAGGTCGATCCTGCATTGAACAAGTAACAGACAGACGATTAGTGCATAATCTTGAAACTCATCTTATGTATATTACATAAAACATATCACAGCGTTCCACTATCAAAACTTCGGCAAGCAATGAAACATCAGAATATAAAACATAAATACATACAAGCCGTAAAGCACCTTTAGAATACAAGCTACATTAAGGTTGGTAAGACCCTATCTACAGAATTTGAAATCAGCAAGGGACTACAACTGTATAGCTCCAACGCTATTTAAAATTTACTTGAATGAAGTCCTTAAAGAATGGAGAAGAAAGTGTGGAAATATGGGCATAAGAATATACGACGCGCTGTCCTTCCTGCTCTTTGTTGACGATCAAGTTCTATTCGTGGAAGATGAAGATGGCGCCTCATACATGCTGAAAAAGCTTAATGCTAAATATAGAAAATGGGGCCTTGAAATAAACCTTAAGAAAACCAAATATATGGTAGTATGGTAGAAGCAGAATGAGGTTTGGAAATGAAAGACGGAACTGTGGTAGAGTGCTGTCAAAATGATAAATATTTAGGGGTTCTAATATCTGGTAAAGGTGGAAACGGTAATAAAATTGAACACAGGATTGGGAAAGACAAAATAGTAATTCGACAGATGCACCCGATAATATAGAGCAAGAATACCTCTAAAGACGTGGAACGAAAACTATACAAAACCCGAATAGAAAACATAGCAATTTACGGCTCGGAGGTGTGGGAAAAAATTGAAAGAAACCGAAAGAAGCTAAAAACAATGGAGATGGAATTCTGACGACGTAGCTGTGGTCTGACAATAATAGATATAGCAGAAATAGAGAACAAGTGGAAGAAATAACAACAGAAGAAGTACGAATGGCTATTAAAAAAATAAAAAGTCGAAAATCGCAACAACCAGGAGGCATTACTATCGAACCGTTAAAGCATACTCCCGAAATTATAATAGAGAGATTTAAGTATTTAATAAGTGTATAAGAGAAAGAGATGACATTTCAAAGGAATGGAAGATTGCATATATTAGTTCAATACATAAAAAGGGATCGAATTCTGACTGTAAAAACTATCGGGGCATCAGTGTAGCAGCTACGAACGGTAGGAAGGCTGTATGTGAGAATAGTAGTAGTACTAATCGACTTACAAAAAGCGTACGATACAGCCCCAATAACGTCTTTGTAACAAGTCCTGATAAAAGCAGAATTAATAAATGTTATGTCGACGCTGTGATCAAGAAAATGTAGTTAGAATTGTAAATCAAATATCAAAGCCTTTTAAAACAACTAAATAATTAAGGCAAGAGCGCTGCCTCTCCCTAACGGATGGCGGCTGAGAGGTAACCAATACAAATATGAGAGTAGCATCCCCCGGAAAGAAGAAAAAGGGGACGACCGCCAGAAGACTGGACTAAGCAAGGTCTATTAGACATGGAAAGAAGAATATGGCAGGAACCCCCCACGAAGAAGAAAAAGAGGAAGACCCAGAGTTTCCTAGAACGAAGGAGTTAGGCGGGCCATGAACGGTAGAGAGTAACAAGAAGACAACTAGCAAGACGAGCGCAAATGGAAGCAACGCCGAACGGTGTAACATCACTCGCAATATTAAAAAAAAAAAAAAAAAACGGAAAGCGGAAGAACTCTTAATTTATTTATAAATTAATTGGTTCGACCAGCATCATTAGTTTAACAGTCGCGATTTGAACGCTCGTCTTCTCGATAACCAAACAAGCTTTCAATCCAACCGACCAGCAATCGCATTATTTGAAAATCCACATTGCAGCAGGACACGCAATCGAGAAGTGTGTTACAAATAACGAACGCCGAGAACACTCTATAAGTATCTGGATGTCTCTAGCGTATGCGAGAATAAAAAGTTGGGCTCATATATAAAGATGTGTGCCGGCGAGATACTGCGAAGTATTGAATGAGTGCAGATTCCAATTTAATATAATAAATAAATACTAGTGATATAAATGGACAATTCAATGTACATAAATTAGACTGAGATAAACTGTTCACAAATTAATAAATTAGACATGGAAATTATTTAGTTTAAATAAAAAAATTCACGTAGAACTCAAAAACGATTTATTCAAATCGTTGAATATCAAAAGATGTTCAAATTTATTCGTAACTGCCAAAACAATCAATTTTTCTTATTTTTCGTAAGAGCTTTCAGAAGATGCAAATTTAAAGGAAACTGTGCCCTCATCAAAGAATTATTTCAAACCTTTATCTACCTTCAAATGTTTAATGAAACAAGTAATTCAACGATAAAAGTTACAACGAAATGAAATCCAAAAAAATTCTTTTAAATAAATTTACTAATATTTTTAGAGGTTTGAACTTGAAAATCAGAGAAATGAGTCTTTTTTTCTAGAAGAACATGGTCTACAGTCTACATAATAGAAAATGTCGACAGTTCAAGATTAAGCAGGATTGAACTCCACTAATAAAATCTTGATAAATGTTAACCCGGATAGAAATAAAAATATTTAAATTGGAAATCGTAAAACGACATTAACGTAATAGGTTTTTGAAGGAAACGTATTGACGCCTTCGGCTTTGCTTTAGAAAACGAATATAAAGTATTATTTATTGCTAGTGTTATAAAGTCTACACTTTGCAGAATCGATTTTCTACGAGTGTTGTGTGGAAAAGATTCTTTCTGAGTTCTTTGTGAAAATAAATATAAATTTAAAAGTCAAAAACATGACTTTTCGATTAACATTTTAATAATTGTAGGGAGAAATGAACTTTTTTAGAAATTTCCGTGTTTACCGCTAAATATACTCTATTCATCGGGTTTTTAGATAGTGTTTAGCCACGGTAAGCTGATAATTATATATGTAAGGTGAGGTTGATCAAATGTGAGCGACATTTTTTGGTAAGAATTATGGTAATATGGTACTAAAGTTATAAATGAAGACAACAATTCACGTTACTACAGCATGTGAACAAATACAGTTAATCAACAATAAGTTATCCGTATTAACCGTCTGGCGGGTGTCATTGTTGCGATAAAAGAGCTCAACGTTTCGCCCATTTTTGGAAGGGGCTTCATCAGGAGGAAAAAGGTAGCACTAAAATAGCACGGTAATTCAACGTGTCAACCACGCCAGAGGCGAAACTCTTTTACCAAGAGGCAGAAGGGTAACGGTAACTCAACGTGTCAACCAAGCCAGAGGCGAAACCTTTCTGAACCCGCTGTAACTGGTTAAGCATATCGGACGAAGACGACGATTAGTCAGAAATGGAAGGGGCGGAGTCAGTAGCCATGGCAGACTTCCATATATCCGACAGATGATAAACAGTGTCACGATTCAACTTGTTAGGTGTTTTGATGATTTAGATGGAGTCCCTTAAAAAATGGGCGAAACGTTGAGTTCTTCTGTCTCAACAAAGACACGGTCCCAACCCGGAAGACGTTGTGTTAATACTAACCTGACCGTGGAAGTCATTCAATAACTTATCCGACTGATTCAATATTGGCAAATTTTAAATTTTGATAAGAGTAAAACACGAATAAAACAAACAAATTAGGATTGCAGCCTACAAAAAAATTAAAAAAAAAACTCGGTATAAAAAGTGATGCTGAAATTAAAATGCTTGAAAGTTCATTTAATCCACTTATTTTAACTTTTCTTTCTGAATTCAAATTAAATATCAGGCTCTTCACGAGTGGATTCCGGAAGGAGCAGATACCTATAATATTTTTAATATACAATCAGGGCAAACAGGAGCCTTGATGACCGAATGGGTTGATTAGTAGTCTGCTTCGCAACCGACCACATGAGGTTTGAATACGATCCGTAGCCAAAAGGTTTTCAGGAGGACTGACATACGTACATACATACATTAGCAATTTTAATTTTATACAAAAAAAAATTAAAAAAGCTTTAAATAAAAAAAATTAATCATTAATATTTAATGTCATATTAAAACAAAGCAATACTAAAACTATTTGCAAAGAAACAACCAAACTGAACAAAAGTACCTCTAACTATACAAACAAGGAGTATTATATTAAACCAAAAAGCACAATTAAAGCTCTGATTCCAGGAAAGGAATTTTTACATTAAATAATCTAATTTTCTAAAAACAAACACATTTCTTTTTAAATCGTGAAATCCAATTCCATAAATTTTTTTTGCAAATTGTAGGCTTGTCTACTAAATTAACATAGTAAGATTTCAAAGACAGAAAACGAAATTTCAAATATACTAACGAATTTAAACAAAACAAAGCCATCAAGGTAGAGCTTCACCACTCACCTAAGGCTGCACTTTACGTATTATAAGAAATACAGCCATATCTATTCTTATTTATTATCAAGGGATACAACTAAGTTGAAAAATTCCCTTGAAACGTATATCTCTGCAAATGTTTCCTAATGGAAATGTTATGTGTAAGTAATGTTCCCGTAATGTGTCTCAAAAGAGACCGATACGAATTTTAAAGATGTACAGCACTAACGCTACTTTTCGTAATTGAAAATTTGGACAATTAAATTATTTTCTAAAAGTATTAACGTAACGTAAAAATCAGTGCTAAACATCACTCTAGTTCTTTTCTATTTAGGATTTCAAAGTTAAACTTTCCGTGAAAACTTATAAATATTCACATTACTTCACGTCTTATACAGAATGGTTATAAAACCATATATCTAATTGGCCGTGAATTTTCCGTGTAAAAGAAAATGTGCAGCTCTCGCAAATTTACTTGCAAAAAATTAACGTGACAGCTCTGAATAATTCGAGAACAATAAAAAGAATGACAGCACATAAAAATTTGGATCCAAAAAAATTTCAGAGACACTAGATGTAGCTTTTTTAACCACCCTGTATATACAGAAATCAAGAGAAGCTAAATAAGTGGAAAGGCAAATAGCCAGAAAGTGACGTAAAAATAAATAATAAAGTAGTATGCCTTCGTGACATTTTTAAACCACAGTAAGCAATGTAAGATAAATATTTTCATTGGTATAAACAAAACTTGCTAGAAAGTGTAGAAGGGCCACGACGTAATTTAATTTTCGTACAAGTTCCGACTCAATATTTTTATATGTATGCGATTTAAAAGTCAAAATCGTGAGTTTAAAGTCGGGATCCTGAGTTTAATAGTCAAAATCTATCCGAACATAGGATTGCAAATAACCAGGACATGACGTCATAACAGGACGTGTACTAAAAGAGCTACCGGCCGAGGGAATAAAGATGCTTACTCAAATATTTAACTCTATATTAAGACTACTTCCCACCACAGTGGGAAGTAAAGTAGCAGAACTACCTAATAGTAATTCTTAAACCTGGGAAAAACAAACCGAAGCAAATTCACACTGATCCATTAGTCTCTTGCCTGTGTTATCAAAGTTGTTTGAGAAACTGTTTATGAAAAGGAGCATGCCGCTATTAGACGAAAAACAGCTAATTCCTAATCACCAATTTAGTTTTCGCCAGCACCACTCTACCATCATAAAGATGCCTTAGAAAACAAAAAATTTTGCACAACTACTATCCTCAACATTTCATAAGCCTTGAATAAGGTATGGCATGAAGGCCTAATCTATACTGCCAAGTCCCAATATCCTATCTATCAGATAGACATTTCCTTATACAGTACGACAAAGCATACCTCTCTCGTGCCCATAAAGTCTAGTGTACCTCAGAGAAGCGTTCTCGGTCCTTCGTTGTATGTGCTCTGCACTTCAGATCTGCCAACCACTAACTTCACTGTCATAGCTACCTTCGCTGATGACCAAACTCAAGTCCGTACCTTGCATTTGAATATCTACAAATACATCTCAACAATTAGCAAGATGGCCGAAACTGTGGCGTATCAAAGCTAATGGTTCCAAATTCACCCATGTCACATTTACAATCAGAAAAGGCACGTGTGCAGCCGTATCGCTTAACAACTCTCCACTTCTTCAAAAAAAAGGCATCAAATATCTTGGACCTGGACTAAACACAGCTGGCAGAAACATCTACAACTAGGCCGGCTAATGAACAGAAACTCCCATTTAAGTATGGAAAACAAGTTACTACGATACACTGCCGTCATAAAACCCATTTGGACCAACGACATACAGCTGTGGGAGTCAGCCAGTAATACCAACATACTGACCAGCGCTTCCAGTCGAAAATAGTACGAGCCATCTGCGACGCACCGTGGTATATACCAAATCGTTTCATTCGTCACGCTCTTGCAATACCCACAGTCAAGGACAAAATCGGCAACTTGAGTACACGATACCAAGCAAGACTCATCGATCACCCTAACACACTAGCGAACGATCTTCTAATCGCCCCCCGCATTAAACGACTCAAACAGCATGACCCGTTGGGATTACCTAGACGCAATTAGTATAATGTAACTGTTTTGTTTCAAGTGGTCAATACAATAGCGGTTACTTAATATTTAGTTAGCTGTTAGATGAGATAAGAGGCTGTCCACTGGGCCAGTCTCATCTATGTCTTTGTACTATCATCAATATCCAAAATATTACTGATTGTTCTAATAAGAACATATTGTATATAATAATAATAATAATAATAATAATAATAATAATAATAATAATAATAATAATAATAACAAATGGTTTTATGTAATGTGAAAAAGATGTCTATATATGTGTAGGTAAATAACTAAAATAAAATAAACACATTCACATTAAAATCTCAACGAGCTAATATTCAGTTATAAACTGCTTTTCAATCAACCGGCGTCCCAGGTATAAAAATGATCACTACGTTCACCAACAGTTTAGGGTCGACGGTCTGGGTTTAAATCATTTATAATTTCTACCTCTTCTGCTTCCAAAACATCATTCATGAAGTCTTCCATATTCGTAATTACGAGAGAATACAAACACGAAGTTTAAACAATGTATGCAATTGCAACGTGAATTTGAGGTTAAAGGCAACATGTAAATAAACACGTGCGCAATCGGTACGAATCGTGTTGCGTTCGGGTACATAAACCGGCAGATACGATGCTAACGACTACTTCAAGCTGTTGTTAAAATTATCCCTAGATTAGGAACAGTAACTAAGATACAACTTACTTATCTGAAAGTCGAAAGACGGAAATATTTGTTATCCATCAGATAACGCCGGTAGATAACTAACCGCAACTCTATACGGACATTGAAAGACCGGCCCTTAATTGATAAAGATTTTAAATATGAAGGAATGTTGTTATAAATTTTACTTATATTATATTTATTGAAATGATCTTTCAAATATAGCAGTTCGGTGTTGCGGGGCTGTAATTAAACCTCTGAATCTCAAATTTAAATTATGCACATCTGTTCTAAAAGTTATTTTATTATATAAATACGGTGGTTTTTTATTTAAGATTATTTTGTGATATAAGGATGCAGTTTGTAGCAATCGCCTATTGTTCATGTTAGGCCAATTACTATCTTTTAATGCTTTAGAAATATGGTCATACGTATACCATAAATATATCCTAAACATGAATTTTGAACTCTTTGAATTCTCATGATATGTCATAGTCCTCAATTGATTTATTAAATTCCGAAGCTGAAAAGAATAATAAATCTGTGTGTCGTGGGCCTACATATGTATCTTACTAAATTCAATATATCTAGAGAAATTAAAGGTATGTAATATAGTATAAAACAGAGGACCCAAAATTGATCCCTGTGGTACCCCCCTTAGCGACTGGCGTGCTGAAGATATTTTATTGCCAATTCTTATAGTTTGCACTCTTTTATCAAAATAATTCTCAGTTAAAAATCCTACGTGTTGTAGTATTGAAAAAAGTAAGTCACGATCAATTATTGTATCAAAAGCTTTGCTATCGTTCAAAAGTACAAGTACAGTTATTTTTCCATCATCGCCTGAAGTATGTCATCCGTTATATTGATTAATGCTGTCGTGCAGCTGCAAAATTGACGAAATCCTGATTGAGTTTCAGGTAATAAGTTCCTAGAATTTAAATAATATGTAATTTGTTTATTCATTACCTTTTCCAGTATTTTTGATAAAGTTGGTAAAATACTAATAGTCAGAGTAAGTTTTTGGTTCATTTACTTTAGGCAACGGTATAACAATAGCTGCTTTCCAGCTATCTGAGAAAACATGTTTTGTTATACAGGAATTGATAATATGCGTTATATATTTAAGAATCACAGGGCAGCATAATTTTATCATTTTTATATTTATTCCATCTGAACCAACAGCGTTACTCTTAACACCACTAACCAGAGACAATACTTGTTCTGTTACTGTACTAAATTTGATTTTTACGTGTATTGTATATAATTTTTGAATAAAAAAAAACAAAATAGGTTGCATTGTGTGCCTTCTAGACTTTGTACTTTTATCGTTTTGACAGTAAAATCACAATTCATTAGTTGTAAAAGATATGGTTTGTTATAAAACCGGCGTTGCCAGTTGTAAAGTTATAGTAGTTCTAGGAATCTGCAACAAGTGACAAAATAAAATGTTATTCAATTTTCAAATAAATTGAATATCCTAATATCCATATAATAAATGCCCTGCTTTGACTTAAAAAAATACGTGAGTACATTATACAGGGTGGTGGAATTCCAATGGTAAATTTTTAACATAAATTTTTGCTTCCCTAATTATTTTAGACCAACCCGTAAATAGGTTTTTTCAGAGAAGAAATACCGCATCCATTTATGCTACTTAGCAGTGACTTCGATTTTCCTGTAACGGAAGAACTATGGAAATTAATTCTGTTGACCTTGTTTCATAAAAGAATTATGCTTCCTGGCGAATATTTTGAATAAAGTGATTTCTTTCCCGTTGATTTTTTTTTAATAATACTTATTTTGTACCAAAGCCAAAAAGTGACTTTTAGAAACAGGTAACAAGCGTTCAAAAAAACCTGTGAATTTTGATTCTATGTATACATATAGAGGGTGTAACAAAAATGGTGGGCTGACTATACACAGGCGGCTTCTACGACTAAAAATAAGGAAAAAAGTTTATACAGTTTGTCTGACGGGACTAGGTACAAACGATAACTAGATACAGAGACGGTTTAAAATTTTAAGTGGTTGTTAAGCAACACACCCTTATGATTAATGTATTATTGTAAATATAACAATATTTCTATTTTATTTGTTTGTACCTACCTAGTTACCGTGTGTGAGAAAACATTCGAAAGCTTCATATTAGATTAAGAGAAACTGGTAGTCCGAGATCGCGGCAGATCACGAACTACAAGAACTTTGGGTAAACATCTGAAAAACCTCAAGTACCTGTAACTCAGTAACGAGCCATTTTAGAACATTTGCTTAATCACCATAGCAATATCGTGTAATTGTGTAAAATTATACAAAGTGTCTTAAAATAAAATACATCGAGTCTGCTTTGAATTTCCCATGTAAAATGAAATGTACCGCTCTCACATAATGCTGTTATGCTAGTAGACGGAAGTATTAACTGTCCTGATCGAAAATATGCCTCAATAATAAAAAAATTTTCTTGCACCGCGTACATTTTGTGTTGTATTAACAAATTTAGTTAAAACTATTTGAAGTGAATTAGTTTACTTTTTAATTGTACAATTAACTAATGACAGCTCTGGATAATGCAATACCAATGACAATGTAGTGGCACATAGAAGTTTTCATGCAAACAAATTTCAATGTTTTCTATCTTGTTTATATTGATTTGTTTTTTCTTACTATTGTAATTTGTATATTGACTAATCCTGTTGTCATACGATAATAAACAGCTATTATTATTATTCAAAGGTAACTACAAAGAGAGCAATAATGGCTGACCGTGCCGCCTCCTTGAAGAATAAACATAGTACAAATGTACCGTTTCGTAGGTATGTATGTAAGCATGGACTGCACCTACTTCATGTCTACTTTGACATTTTGTTTGTCGATTTAGGTTAAGCCTGTTGTGTTGAGCTAAATGGTAAATTATCCCGTAACAATAAAGAATAATTACATTCATTAGCTTCGATAACGTACTCAAGTAAGTTAAATGGCTGATGTTGAAGATTATGAAGGCTTTTACATGAGAAAAAACGAAAATTTAAACTTGCAAGGCAAACGTCAAAATGCGAAACACATGCGAAGCTAATATCACCCTGAACCGCAAGACGCGCATAAGCAAAGTGGAAGTAAAGATTGGCAATACCTGCCTTGGAAAGTAGTTTTTCTCGGTCAACCTTTTTTGCTCTCACAGTAGATATAATTCTTTTTAAGACACCCGGTACAAAATGCTCAGACATGTCGGTTTTCTTTTTGGTATACGTATAGCTTTTATGACACGTCATCCCTGTTCGAGTTATGACGTCATCACCAGTTTCTTTTTAAATGGCAACCACCCTCTTTTGATAGTACCTTTTAAAAGAGCACATTTTTTGCGTTCAGACACCAAATTTTATGGAATGTTACATGACAATATTTTCAAGGAAAAAGATTTAGCATTCATAGCAATGTAATGAAATAAAAATAGAAGAAATAATAAATATAACTAAAACTCATTAAATTAAATGTTCAAATTGCGTGTAATACGCCTCTGCTGGGGTATTTGTTTTAAAATTTCAGTCCTGAAAATCATACGTGTTTAGGAACGGAAAGGTTGAAAACTAACAGAAAGACTTTTCCAATTAATTAAGTTTCCCAAAATCTCGTTTAAATTTTTAACTAACTGGGGAACTTTCTGCCACTTTTTAATATTAGAAAGGCCAAATGTTAGTTTCAGGGGATTAATGACAAATAACAGAAAGCCTTCAGCTGCAGTTTTTTTGCCAAAATATCAATCTTTAGTTACTTCAAAGATTTCCTCTCAACTTTCAGTCTTGGAAACCAAAAATCTTAGTTTCAGGAAAGATTAAAAAGTGAAAACAGACAAGAAATCTTCCGCTCAAACTTTAAGTAATCGAATTGAGGTTAAAAACGTCAATATTTCGGGCCTTAAAATCAAACATGTTACCTACGGGATAGATTAACAACTGAAAAGTAACAGAAATTTTTAGGTTTTCCAGTTTGTTAATACAATTCCCTCAATTTTTAGTTTTTCCTATTTAAAGGATTAAATTAATTAATGTTTCTTTTTATTCACATTCTTTATTTCTGCGAACCATATCAGTTTCACATTGCTTAGGAACCAATGACAAATATCTTTTTACATTTAGGTATGTTTCCGACGCTCTATTACTTGAATTATTATTATTATTATTATATTAAAGAAATATTTTTTTGTTAAATTTCTACGCAACTACAAGCAAATACGAGTACTGTGATTACTTAATAATGAGGTACCTAGCCTTTATTTGTCTAATGTAGACCTGAACACATCCACTCATCATGTTCAATAAACTTTAAATATAAATATTTAAAAACTTAAACATTACGACAAAACGATGTTGTACTTCATAATTTATTTTATGTCTATGAATCATGCTGCGCTGACATTTTTCGCCATTTTAGAGACTATCTTCTATAAGTTTGACATATTGTTTATAGTTAATCTATTAACAGTGACATAATACATAACAGAACAATTGATATAAAGCATGCTACATGCAACAAACGACACCTGTACTATCTTTCAAAATTCGAAAAAGTTGCTACTGACGTAAGATGTATTAAAAAAAATTAAATTAACCTTTTCTTCTCTATTTGAACCATAATTAACCATGAAAATACAACTAATGTGAGCTTCATCAATAATGAATATAACGTGTGTCCATAAACTGTCGACATCTCAGTTGCTTTGAAAAACAAATTACAAGTCTTAGATTAAATCATAGACAATGACATTTTACAAATTTTGACATTTGGTTTTGTGTTCTGAATCTAATTACGAAATAGGTTTCTGAAATCATAACCTACTGGGATGTTGACAGTTTATAAACACCCGTTAGTTCGAGGTGAATCTATTAATGTCAAAGCAGTTTATAATCAAACAGTTATTTACATAGCAAGGGAAGTAAGTGAGATATAATCCGTCAAACGTGAAACTATAGTCTGACTACCTAATCCATTTCTTATATTTCTGACACCAGTAACTTTCTAGTAACATGAAACTTATACTAAAAGCCACTATACAGCTATGAAGGGAAGTTTTGCTGATTCTTTTGCCAGTGACAGTTTTTATTTAAAGTGAATAGAGTACAACTGTTGCTTCCCTAGGGATGTACATTTACATTTACTTCCCTATTGTTACAACAATCCATAAAATCAACCTTTAAATATTAACAAACACAACTTGCCAAATCAGGTGTGGAAAATATATTTTGCATTTTAAATTAATTTTGTACCTACCCAATGAACCGTATTGGAAATTCATAGCCAACTTGGTCCAAATACTGACAAAAGAAATACAGCTTATATTTATTTATTAAGTAGAAACTCCCAAATATCAAGAACCCAAGAATTTTCAGTTTATTAGTTTGTCAGATCAAATATTTTAATAAAACAATTTATAAAGGCCGGTCTTTACGTCTTCTGATGAATTTATATTTCAATTATTCATCTAAATGACCTTTGTTATACAAATTACTTTCATAAATTCTAATGCTGTAGTCACGAAAATTAAGGATAAATAATGAATAATGCAATGCCAAAAAAATAAAGAAAAAAGGAAATTTTCAGTTGAACATCATTGTTGAAACCTAGAATTAAATAACAGTCAAGTGACGTAGCATATAACTTAATATCCGATGATATAGAACATGTTACTGACAGTTTCGATTTTTCAAAGTCTGCAGTGATGGCAGTTTCTTTCACGGGACTATGATTTTTAAATTTTTTATCAAAGCTTTTCATGAAAATTTAAACACATGTCTTAGCGCAAGTTTTCAATGTAACAAATTAATTTTATTGTGACTATGTGAACCAATCTAAAACACAGGTTTTGTTTCTCATGACAAAACTGATAGAAATTTTTGAAAAATTGACCCTTAGATCTGTCTGCCTGCCTGTATCTGTAGCCTTTTTTATCTTACGGTGTCGAGGCTATAGGAAAAGAGTAAAAAGAAGAAAACTAAATAAAAATGATAACAAATTATTTTAAATTGAGATTTTATTAGCATTTCATAAAACGTACGTTTAACAAAGCTCCATAAGCTAAATTCTTGACTACAAAATTTATTAAAAACTTAGAAGTATTATATCAGATTTCCTTGCATCCAGTCAGACTCATCAATAAAAATTAACAATTAAAAATGTTGATCGAATTTCTAATTTTTGCAACTACGTAAATTAAAAACATTTGTGTAAATCAAAAACAATTTAAAGAGCACAATAGGAATTTAAGCATAAAACAGGAAAATTTGTTATTAAACAGCTAGCTATTAGTTTTCCAAATGAAAAGGTAACAAATGGTATTCTATTCGGTACAGATTAGTGATAAATGTAAACGTCGAACAACAATAATAGGGTGCAGATTTTCACGGCATTCGTAGCAAAAGTAGCGAAACAATTCCAATTTATTGATAAGTTATCTTATCGTGGGCGCATATATGTATAAATATAGTTAAAAAAACCGAGGAAAACAAGAAAACGTTAACGGAATTTTCTGACCGAACAATGAACACATCAAACTTTTTCGGAAACATTTTCGTTTACGTTATTATAATTTTTGCAGTCCTCTACGATGATGGAACGTCAGATTGTTTGAAAGTGTGGTCATATTCGGATGAAAGTCGTATGCGTATATATATCGACAAAGAGCGGGCATCGATCTCGGTCTACAGCCCAACATATGGCTCCGGAGTCCGGACTCTTCTAGACCACGTTGCTCGCCACTCCGGGTTACGTGCGGAATACAAAATTGAAATGTTTTACGTTTTTTTATTGCTTAAACGGGTAACGTGATTTATATAAAGCACATAAAGAGCGATTTTTAAAAAGGGGTAGTAAATTTTTGCGTATAATTTTGCCATCGACAATCTTTTATAACACACTCGAGCTTTTTTTTGTTCGTGTAATCCCTTCGAAAAAATATAGTAGCTTTGCAAAATCTGATGCCACGAGACTAATGATTAAACGTGGTGACATCAAAGGTTTTAATCGGAAAGACCACGATACAGGAATTTTGTTTTTCCGGAGTCCGGAGGAATAGACGTCTTTTTGCTAAAAAGATAAATGGAAAACTCGCGACTCTAATTTTACTGGCATTCAAAGCGGTTGTTAAAATAGAAAAAAAAAATGGAAAAGTGCACAAAACGAAATGTATGACATTAAAATCATCGATAAACCGACAAAGGGCAAGAGGTACCTTGTTTTGGTGAAAATCGGGAAATCGCACACTTATTACAAACTCGTAAAGCTAAACACACTTATAACATGGACCTACCAAAAACTTTATCAATATCAATTAACATAAATTAACATCACTGGAGCGAACCATTTGAAATGAAACTTGTTTACGCGTCTTTTCATAAAGGATAGCACAACCGGCGTGTTACAAAAGAAAACTCCGACTCGAACGACCAAAATCCCACAGTCCACCGGACAAACAAATCGACAGAAGCAAAGTCAGTCCTTTTTGCAGATCTAACCGGCTTTCGCAGCAACCCAGGCAGTTGCCGTCGATTCACTACTGCGGAGCCGGGTTGTTACGCGCAAACTCCAGCATCCAGCTCTATCTGTATGCCCGGACTCGAGATAAAACGGGGGAAAGTTTCTCAAAGCGCACTAGATCCACACGAATTACACACGCAACAGTAATTTGACAAACAAGGACTTTTTACACTACTGGTTATCAGTAAACGTTACTGCGTTATCGCCGGCGCTTAAACAGTCGCCCTAAAGGACGTTACTTAAAATTAATGATCTGGGAAATATGAGCTTTCACCGGATCCCCGGAGTACCTTCCAGAACTTACAGCTAAGTGTAAGACCATACGAGCGTCTTTGTGCTACCGACAAGGACGTAAAGACCGACTAGCCACTCGGGATAATTTAAGGGTACGAGAACTGAAAGTTGCACAAAGTCCACGACCGTCTGGAACTTGCACAAGATTTCATCGGTTTACTGACATGTGAAACCATCGTGGAAATTAATACTTTTCAGTAAACCGTAATATTATAATTTCTTAATGTAAGAATGACTTTAAATGATTTTAAAGTTGTTTACAAGAATAGTATAAAACATGCATGTACAGAGTGAGCCAAATTTGATGTAATTGCAGGGAACTTTGATAACTACGATAGATAGGAAAAAACCAAATGGACATCCTTCAACTAATTTTTTGAGATTACATTTAGGAATTCAAAAATTTACTATATTTTACCATTTCTGTGTTACCATAAAAAAATCAATTTTCTACCATTTTAAAATTTAAAATGAACCCGTTTCTATGAATAGGTAAAAATGTCTCAATAATTATTTGTATAACATCAAAAAAAGAATTTAGCAAACATAAGTAACCACAAGAAACTATTTTAGAAGAAAATACCATTCTAAAAGCCACTGAGGTCCAGTTTGCTAATAAACCTGCAATAACTAATGAAGCCAAGAGCTTCATCCATGCCTGTTTGGGCTATAGAAACGAAGATCGTATAGATGTACTCTCCCTTGCTAGGCATAAACAATTGCAACCCCCATTGCCCAAACATTCTAACTTTACATCAAATAAACAACAGCAGCAACATCAACAACAACAACCAGGTTCTTTTTCGACGAGCATTTTTGGTGGGGCAATGAATCCTTCGTCTTCATCTTAGTGCTATGCTGTGTTTCCTAAGTTATTTAAAAAGCGTATTTAATATTAATTGCATAAAATTAAACTTGATTAAAAATACTTTAGTTCATTAATAAATAGTGGGACGTGGTTTGAAATTGGCCAATGAACAGACGTTACATTTAAACGATTCTAAGAAGAAAGACAGTGCGAAAATTTCATCATTATATATCTTCTTAACTCTCTCCTATCTCTCTCTCTATCTCTACCCTCATACTGCTTATGCTTCCTCTTCTGAAAATGTTTTGTCACGAAGATTGAGAATTTTATTCAAGTGTTGCGAATCAAAAAGATCCCCATTGGACTAACTCTCAAATTTACCGTGAATAGCATGTAACCACAGCGCTTAAGTCGATTTACCGTTATCATCCTGAACATTATTGCCGGTCGAAGACAAAAAAAAGACATCTAAAGAAAATTTTCAAACCTTTCAAGTAAAATCCTAAAGTTGCAGTCCAGTACACTAAGAAGTTCAAGTTGATAGTCTTGTATGTTTCCAATAAAACAGTTGAATAGTACCTATATTGTGAAGTGGCAGAATCACATACCTGAAGGTAAAGAATAAACCGGCCAATTTATCAATCATAAATATATTATGGTCCTACAGAAGAGGCAACCAAAAAGACAAGAAGGAGTTCTACGATCTACTGGAAAGAATAGGTGAAGACGTACCGAAATATAACAGGACAGGTTGACAGTAATGGGCGACTTCAATGGGCAAGTTGGGAAAGAAGGATGTTTTAGTGAAGTAGCAGGAAAATTTACATTGCAGCGATAATGAACATGATAATAAGTAAGCACAAAATTTAAGCACAAAGATAAACATAAGGAAACATAGAAAATATCCGGGACTGATAGCAGCAACCAAATTAACCATGCGCTCATAACGAAAGAGCCAATACAGTACAAGAAGTAAGATCTTTTAGAGAAGCAAACGCAAATACTGACCACTACTTAGTAGCGGCAAGAATAAAGCAAACAATGGGAGTGGAGAAAAAAACAGGAAAAAAGAAGTGGACTTTAGAAAGGTTAAATGACGATCGCCAAAAGAATGAATTCATATAAGAGATGACGGGAGAATTATACAAAAAACAATGGAGCAGTAATATAGAGAAAGCATTAAAAGTGGTATGAAAAGGGCGACAGAAGCGAAGATCGGATGTAGAAAATCAAAAATAAGAAACGAGTGAATTCCAAGACTTCCACGGTCAGTGTCAGTATTAACACTGGTTACAACCGTGTCATTGTTGAGACAGAAGAACTCAACGTTTCGCCCATTTCTTTAAGGGGAGCACAAAAACAGCCCGGTAACTCAACTTGTTAACCAAGCCGGAGGAGAAACCCTTCTGAGGAAAAACAGAAAAAGGCAGCGAATTTAAACCGGCTGTGACCGGTCAACCGCATCGGACGAAGACGACGGTTGGTTAGAAGTGGAGGGGGCGGAGCCAGTAGGAATTACGGAACTCCATATGTCTGATAGATGATAACCAGGGTCACGATTCAAGTTGTTAGGAGTCTTGATGATTTCAATTGCCCCACGAATCTTTATGTTAAGAAAATAAGGGACATTGGCGGGGATCGAAGATTTTTCGAACAAGATCTTATGGCCAGTGTCGTGATGATGTTCAGCAACAGCTGAGTGTGAGAGAAGATTTTAAGTAACGTTTGTATTCACAGATACGTGTATGTACTGAGCGACCAGTTTCTCCAATGCACACTAAACCACAATAACAGGGGATACTATAGACGCCTCTTGATGATAAGGGTTGAGGCGTATCTTTCAGATATGAAGTTTTGTTTAGGTAGATCAATATTTATAACAAAAAAGTTTGTCTCCATTGAAAAATGCAAGGAGAAAGGTACGCTTATACACCACCCTTTTCAAATTGATAATTTCTTCGTTAGCTACAAAACGTAAATCTAGAATTTCGTTGGCCGAATTTAATATTAACTACAAAAAAACTTGAGTTACTATCCAATTCATTTACCACTTTCGGCAATTTTTTCGAATGTTTTAGACGATATGCGGATGAAACCAGAAAAATAGGCAAGTGGTGGACGAAGTTATTAATATGTATTATCGTTTTGTTAAACGTTCATATTAATTTTTAATTCCAAATAAAATACACAGTGTGAGTAGATGTTTAAAATTGTAAGTATTCAATATTAGCGAACATTGTTCTGATACAAGGCCGTTGGTCCTTTATAACTCCTGGGCTGATTTACAGTAGCCCATCCGTCCCTGCGTGCTTATAATGTTAAATTTTACTAAAATACTTAATCCATTATCAGGAAATGCAGACTTATTCATCGAAAACACACAACATTTTCTTGAGAAATTCAAGGAAGCAAACAAGCAAACATAAACACAAACCACTTAATAGTAAGTTTTGATGTAGTTAGTTTATTTGTAGACAAAACATAATCAAACACGGGCTAGAAAATGGCAACACACTTCAAAATTGAGCAATACTTTCAGTAAACAAAATAATAGAACAGTTTCTTTAGGGCCAGTATTTCAGTCATCACTTAGGCCACTTAGGGTGACACTTAGCTAAGCTGAATGTTAAGCTTTAGCTTAGTCAAAAACAAAAACTTTCACTTATTCGCCAGGGGGATACCACTTCGCCACCCTGGCTATAAGACAAAAGTAATAATTATTACATTATTGCATCGAAACACTTCATCGGTGGGCGGGCTCTCAAACAACCTCGAATGGTTACGCTATTTCTGGTAGTTTATTTTTACTAGATTAACGTTTAATTTTCACCAAGTGATGGCGAAATGCCTATAAAAAATATAAAAAAGGGGTTTAATAAAAGTAAATACTTGTCTCGATAAACTAATCAAAAAACTTCCCTCTAAATGTGTCAAAGCTTCTGTGCTAGAATTGTCTAGTAGGTACGAAGTTTGGATTCTGAAGACATTCTTTTCACTAGGTTAGTACACTAAAATCGGCTATGACAAAAAAATTATGCTTCTACAAATTATACTAATTTTAAGACCATACTTAGTTTCACAATACCTAAAGTGTTATTTATACAGTTTTAATCAATTATTTTGATGTCAGAAATTGTACAAACTATATAAAAATAACTAAGGTAAGTTGGGGTAAGATCGCACTAAAATTTGTAAATATCAGTTTTAAAGCTAAATATTAAAAGACATAATAGAGATAAAGTTTTATTATAACAGGTAGTATATGTTGAGAGTATCCTTTTTCAAGTTATCGTATCAGAAAAATAATCGGCCTTACCATCTTCTTAAAAAAAATTATTTAAAATTTATTTGGCAGTGTCCGGACTTGCCCCGTGAAATGGGGCAAGTCCGAACAACAGTTTGTAGCTTCATAATAACACTATTTAACGAGTTGTGGGGCTAGTTCGAATTCCGGTCTTTCCCTCTTTAACTAAAACAACTTTTTATGCATATAAACTTTAATGGAGTCGTACATATCAAAATTGGTAAACATTATTTATTTTACCTATCTGCAACTATTTAAACAAGTAAAAAAATAAGCATTTCTAGTAAGCGTGCTTTAAAATTTTAAATAAAACAAATAATTATGCGTCAAGGCAGGAAATATTAAATAATTAACAAATTGTACCTACTTAACACGGCTTTTAGAAGATTTAACCTAAATTAAGACCTGAAAACTCAATGCAAAAAGTGAAGCGAGATCCTCGTCTGTCTTTTTCAGGTTCGGGCAAAACTCTCTCGATGGCCGCTTTTTGTATGGTGTCTATATCAGGTTGCTCAGGCCACAAAAAATTACCTTAATTAGTTGAATGTATTAACCTGGGGCAAGTCCGAATACGTTGACTGAAGGAAAATTTAACACTAATTCACTTATCTACGTGCGGTAAAGTATAACGTGCGTATCTCTGCGCGCCATCAAGTCTGCCATGAAGCAACAGTACTGATAACAAATAGCCGTATAGATCATCCCACTACAACGCATGGTCGCGATTTTTCATGCCCTGTTCGTTCTTACCCCAGATCCGATCTTACCCCAACTTACCTTATATTGAAAACATGTGAACTAAAAAGATAATCATGAATAACGTAGAAAAAAAATGAGTAAAAACAGCACATAAAAGAATGATGCCTAAACAGTTATCAAGGCAAAATGTCATAACCCAATCAACGAACAGCACAGGAAAAACCGGGACATCATGTCTGTCGTGTCATAAGTTGAGTATCAAGTTCAGAAGAGACCTAACAAGTAACGCTAAGAACAAGAACAAGAACACAAAAAATCAAAAGGAGAAGCAATTTACGTTTAACATTTGTCTGAAGTTTATAATATACCGTGCGTCCACGGTAAGACGCAACATAGGGAAACAGCAATGTATTTTTTTAGAAAAGATCCAGGTGACCTCTGGAATGTGTATGAATTCAGCGTTCAACGTGGGCGATTGAACTTGCTTAATGCTAGAAGGAGATAGAAATAGCGCAGGAGCTTGTTTACGCCATATGCGATTATTTCATTGTTTACTTTTTAAATTTGTCAATTTTGACAGCACTTACAACTTTAATTTACAATAAAAATATGCAAATATTTTATATCGCTTTTTCTGCATTCTACATAATATTTTAAATTCGATTCGCCTTATTACAACAGCACACGTAAAGAAAACGTAAGTAATTTCTATGAAAATGTAAGGTTATGTTTACAATATTTCAGATTACCGGCAATCAAGTTTATATTACTAAAAACATATAACAGTGTTGAATTCTATCAAAAGAAAGCAAATGCTCATCAGTTGAACACCAACCGAATTTAAAATGTAGGTAATGAAAATATTGAAATAAAAATTTGTTTAGTGTAGGTACTAAAATCTCTGTCAGAAGTTATTAATGCAACTTACAAGTCTTAATGGTTCATGTAGATAGGTATGAAATTGCTTAGATAAAGAAAAGTGTATAATTTGGTGAAGTACAGGTTTGTTGTGCAAGAAAACTTAACAATTATACCTTTACGTAAAGAGTGGTTTTAGTAAATATGTAAAATGTAATATCATTATAAATAATTGTTTTAAATTGTGTTGTTTTAGTGAGTTTTAATATTATAATAATAATAATAATAATAATAATAATGTATCTCTAATCGCGCTTCATTACATTGTAGATGTAAATTTTTCAGTAACTGACAAATCTAACAAATTTAACAATTTGACGTTTTGTCGCTATCGAAACTGACAAATATAAAAACTAAACAATGAAATAATTGCGTGCCACGATAACAAATGCCGGCACTATTTCTATCTCATTCTAGCACCAAGCAAGCTCAATTACGCATGTTCAGTACTAAATCCGTACATATTCCGCAGGTAACCCGGATCTTTTCTAAAAAAAAATTCATTTCTGTTTCCCTATGTTGCGTCTTGCCGTGGACGCACGGTATATAGGTTATTATAAGCGAGAGAGGTCTTTCGCATTCATTAACATAGTACAAACATAAAGACAGGGCCGCAGTGAGGTCTTTGGTTCTAGATGAGTTTGACGAGAAGTTTCTAACCCTGATTCCATATTTAGATTTATTACTCGAATATTCGCATTATTATCAGAAGTGAGACAGGCCGGCCATCTTTAAATACCAGTAAAATGGTAACTTTCTGCAAGTGATAAATCTTTATTTACCTTTCTCTTAGCAACTGAGTAAACATTCATGTCATTTTGGTGTATAATAATTATTATACCTTTAATAATTGTACTTTAAATAAAATAATTTGTTGAACAAAACTCGTTAAATTATCTCGTCGAATTACACTCGAGCATTTTATTTCCTTCGGATAAATTTAAGTTTGACAATTCAACCTTATTACCTGACAGCAATTTGACTCGAAAAACTATTTAAAAATAAAATCACTCCACCTACAGTGTCGTGATTTTATTATAACAGTTTTTCTTGTGAAATTGCTAGGTAACATGGTTTCATTGACAAACAGAAATTTATCCGAAAAATAAAAAGCTCTTGTATAATTACACTTGAAAAATACATTTATTCACAATCATTATAGTAATATGTCGATTCCTAACCTTTTAGAGGTTGGGAAATACGTCATTCCTAACTGTAATGACAATCTCTAGGGTGGAAAGTAACAGAAAACACTTCCCACCCACGGGCGGGAAATATTTATGTACGGTTGCCTAGCGACACTGTCATAGATCTATATGTTAAAGTAGGCCAAAATAAATTATAATAGAGCTGTCAAAAAATATTAATAAAATTAATTTAAAATTTAATGATTAATAATTGTGAATAAAATAGTATACATACCTCGGTGGGAGTTTCATCACAGCCTCACGCTATGTCTGACCACGAGGCTTCGCCTCTCGGTCATACATAAGCCCTTGGCTGTAATCAAACATTTCCCACCTCGGATGTAACGTATTATTTTAATTTTATTAAAAATTACTAAGCAATAAATCTTTTGTCTGTATTTGAAACAAACAACAAATATCACAACAAAAACAAAAATCTTTTGAAAGTCCTATGCCATTTCACATACCATTAAAATTGCACGATTTATTTTGCCAAAGAACAACTAAATTTCAAAATCTAGGTAAAACACTGATCCCCAAAAAATACCTAATTCAAAACTTTGGTGGTCTAGCTTTTCTAGTTATGAGAGTGCAAGCTCCCAGTTATAACCTGATACTTAAATCTAGAGCTGATCTATGCTTCTTTTCTGAGAGCCATGCAAGCATCGAAATGCAGTCTGATTTCGTACTTTCCCGCACATGCATTATGCATTACTGGAGAGTTTGCAGTAATTTTTAGAGTACCAATATAAAAGTGCAGATTACATGACAGCACCATAGCAATTGCCAAAAAAGTTTAATTTTATTGTCCTACTTGCAAAACACCAACAGACCGAAAGCAATCCTAAGAGAGAGTTAAATGTTACAAACATGCATTTTTACGAAAATACATTAAAAGTTCTAGTATGGAAATGCACACGTCTTATTAAGACTTTTATTGTTAAGTACTTTTACGTAAAAGGAACATTTTGCACAATTTTTTGAAGAAAATATTCGGGTCTCTTTAAAGCTTGATTTAAAATACATATTTAAAAAGAAAGAAGGGATAATTAAGGTTGCAACTTGTCACACCACGTTGTAATTTTGAATGCAAAATATCTGTTTAAGCAGCTACTAACGCCTTTCCGTTCTATATCAACACTAAACGACAAAAATACGCTTAAACCAATTCAAACAACTTTTTTCGGCAATTAGGGCTTCCGTTTTTCAATATTTTTATATTTTATCCTAAATGACTCAACATGTTCTCATTTAAAGCTCAAAATTAAAAAATTAAACGAACTTACCTTAAGTGAAGTTCTATTGTAATTATACGGATCGCCTCTCGAAAAGATCATAAGCGTAGTTTCCTCCTCTCTCCGCCAGATGCCGCCACTATTCCAAAGCAAAATAAGGCCTCACGCATTACACCCCACTCTGACCCAACTCATTCCTTTTTTAAAGCACTTTCTTCAATTGTTGCAAATTTTTCTTTGGGTAATTTCTGTAGGTAATAGAATGGGATAGGGAGGGTATGATCTGAAACAAAAAAACAACCCCTACGTGTAACAATAAGCACGAAAATTCCTATAAATACAGAGGAATAAATTTATATATATAATGACTGCTTCCTTTCTGTCTAAAGGTCTCTGATAAAACCTTGCAAGGACCTCAGAACGGCTTGATCAGCCTACCATTTTTCTAATTAAATCCATGCCAACATCTTTTCTAGCTGCGGCAGAGGTTGACGCATGTCTTATGCTATGTGCAGTGAAGACATCAGTGTCTAGACCACTCTTGTGCAACATGGTCTTGATCCACTTGCTAATAGATTGTCAAGAAACCTTATGATGAGGTTTCCTATAGGTAATAAATAACGATATATTATCGTCCCTTCTCAAGGACTCCTTCTTTGGTAATGCAATAATGTCGTCGCTGCGCATACATGTGGATTATTAAAAAAGAATGGCAGATATAAAGAAGGTTGATCTTTATTTGGTCCAGAAGTTTTAATTCTAGCTGGGATCTTAATTTCGATTCCGTCAGCGGTTGTGACAATATCCCGCATGTCAATTAGGGCAAAGGTTTGTACCCTATGGGCCGTCGTCAGGGCTAATAAGGTGACTAATTTCTGAGTTAAAACTTCTAAACTTAATGTTTCATTCGGACCCAAAGTTGATAGGTATTCTAGCACTATCGAAGGATCCCAGGTAGTATTATATTTGGGTTTTGAAGGCCTTAAGCCTCTGAAAAATTTTTTAATTAGAGGATTCTGGCCGATTTCTGGGCCAATGATATGAGCTATGTATAGAGGATCTAAATGTATTTAATGAGCCATAAGAAAGAAAAGTTAGTATATTGTTTACACTCCCATCAAAGAGGGGTCTATGATTTGTTCTACAAAAGGTCCACCATAGCTTTAGTCCTGTGTTATATTGTTTTATCGAAGAATCTCTTAAATCTGACATAAGTATATGAATCGATGAATCCGGTATATCCCTCAATTTTAGAGATTCTCTGATAAGTGCCCTGATACCAGGGTAAGTTTCCGCCATAAGGGATGCGGGCTCCTGTCAGCAGAGAAAAGAAGTTTCTTGTTAGGATAAAAATAAACCGGTTCTTCAACTAAAAGGGAAATAAACAGTGGGAACCAAGGCTGTGTTGGCCACTTGGGCACAACCACTATTCCTTCAGCCTTATCAGTTATTATTTTTTGTAAAAAACTCGGATGATTATCGAAAAAAGTGGAAAAGCGTAGAAAAAATGTCCCTGCCAATTTTAGGTAAATGCATCAATTGCTAATGCATCCGGGTCTCTAAACCAAGATACGAAATTTGTGGATTTGTTATTACTTCGACTTGCAAATAAATCAATAGTTGGGGAACCAAACAAAGAGGTTAGTTTTCGAAAAGCGTAATCATATAACTGCCACTCAGTTTCAGATGATAAGGCTGTGGATGCAGCATCCGCTTCTTTGTTCTCTTTTGATTTTATATAAGAGGCAAATAAAAATAAATTACGAGATTCGCACCATTGCCAGATGTCTCTCGTCAAGGTAGTAAGAATAAGATACTGCACTCCACCCATTCTATTAATGTAATGAAATCGCTGTAGTGTTATCAATTCTGCATAAAATATTACAATTTGACAAGTTTTTGGCAAAACATTTCAACCCCAAAAACAAGCGGAGAGCAATTCTAAATAATTAATACAATAACCTTTCTCCTTAATACTCCACATTCCCCGCGCCTCTTCACGGTTACATATCGCCCCCCACCCCGTCAAGCTGGAATCAGAGTAAATGACTAATTGAAATTTATCTCTTCTGATATTATTCTCCGCTTGCATGAGGTGCCTATTCCACCGCCTAAAATCATCTGATAAGGAGGAAGGGATGGAGACTGAGGCATCATAATTCGAATTGTGTTTTGTTAGTGACAAAAATTTAAATCTCTCGAAACTCTTAGTATATAGCCAGCCGTATTTAATTACTGGGCAAATAGAAACTAGCACTCCAATTAATTTTGCAACACCCGAATTTTGCAAGCCTTTTTTCGACTAAATTGCTTAACCAAGGTTAACATTTTGGACTTTTTATCATTCGGTACACAGATCTTCATCTGCCGAGAGTCATAAATAAAACCTAGGAATTTGCAAATTCTAGATGGTCTAAGAATACTCTTTTCGAAATTAATTATAAATCCCAATTTTTGCAATAAGTGAGAAGTATCATTGACATTTTTTAAACAATCTTCATAAGTGTGGCCCATTAAAAGAAAATCGTCCAGATATACAACCGATAAAAAACCATTGTCTCTGAGATGACTGATAACAGGTTTCACTAATTTTGTGAATAAAAATGAGGCCGTGCACAACCCAAAAAGTAAACATTATATTCTTATAATTTTCCCTGAAATTGGAATCTCAAGTATTTTTTACAAGAATTAATAATGGGTACCAGGAATTAAGCATCCCTCAAATCTAATTTACTCAAGAAACAGCCTCTTGCTATCAATTTTGACACAGTTTTCTGGTCCTCCAATTTAAAATGAAGACATTTTATGAACTTATCTAAGGATTTTAGATTTAAAATCATTCTAAAACTACCATCCCGCTTAGAAACTAAAAACGTTCTGGAAACGTATTGGTCTTTGCAAGGAAAACATTCACCAACAGCCCCAATTTTTAGTAGGTAAATTACCGAAGTTTTTACATGCCGGAGTTCTGTTACGGGCCACACTGGTTCTTTTGGTGAGACATGCTGCCTGGGTTTCATACGAAACCAAGAAAAAGTGGTTGGATCTGACGTTATCTCTTTCCAAACATTCACAAAGTACTTAAGTCTACCCGCGTAAGGACTTACATTTAATGACGATATTTCCTCAACTCGTGATTGGATGACGACCTGCTGTCTGTCTGTCTCATTGTTTTTGTATTTTGTCGCCGGTGATGGAACTGCGACTGGTACTGTGATTGATACTGGAACTTCTGCCTGCCTTGATAGTTTCCCTTGTTTACTTGTCGAGGCAGGCCCTTTAAGTTTAAATGCCTTTTAGCCACATATCAACGGCCTTTGTTTGCCCCTTTTGAAACTTTAAGCCCCAAACTGGATTTCTCCATCAATTCTGCTGACTTTAATCTCTTATTAAGATCTGCACCGAATAACATTACCTTGATGGGACTTTTTTTTCTCTAGTCTCCTTTAAATTTTTATCAAGAGAAATCTAAACAAAATAAATTACGCCTACTTAGCGACTGTGAATGGTGAACATCCGCCAAAAAACGAGCAGCATCACTTAGTATTTCTATATAAGGACGCATAACCTTGTTTTCCCTTTCCTGGTGTTTCAGCTTTGATAGCCCTTTTCCAAGAGCCGACAGCGCCACCCCCATTTAGCTTTGCAACCACAGCCAGTTCCACTTCCTTGTTTAATTGCGGGGCTTGTGTAACCAAACAGATTTTTGGCTGGTGGATATTTCTTCTTTAATTCTTCTAATAGTTCATTCTTTAATCCACTGGCTAAAAAAAAATTCCCAAACCGAGGCTATATCCTTAAAACAGACACTGTTCGTTTAGGACTTCCTCTCCATCGTGCAGTTCTGTTAAAAAACAAAACTTGAAAACCCACGATCATAGAGGCCTACACCCTGTATATGTGTATTGTCGTGGTTAGTTTACATTTTTTACACCATAATTTGATATCAGTACTGAATAACTTTCCATTAAAACGTACGTAAGAATGGAATTTAAATGCTTAGGTTGGGGATTATAGAACTACACAGTTCAAACCCACAGTATATCATATACATGATAATTTTTTTTTGTACATACACATCTACATTTGCCGTAAGAACAGCCACCTGTTCCACACGTAATTCATCAATCTGGCGATTGTTAAATAAATAGATCTTGAAACCTGGGACGCTATATTGCACATACGTGAAACTATGCATCCACGTGTTGTACTCTACGCCTCTAAAAATAGAAAAAATTTCAACTAATCAGTACCTGAGGTAGACGATTCAGAAACATCTGTGTGAGACCCCGAACTCGGGCTAGCAGGTGTGCGATTCCCCGTGGCGCCCTGTGGCTCCGGCCTTCTAAATTTTTTCAGTCGATTGTCTAACCTTTTTAAAATTTTTGATAACCTGCCATCGTCCTCCTCCGATGAAGTGTTTCGCTCTCTTCTTCGTCTCTTATGGCTCCCCATCATTTAACACGTTACTTTGTTCTTAAAACGATCACAACATTCACAAAAATTAAACAATTTTAAAACACACGTGGCTTTTGCATCAGCGCCAAGAAAAAGAATGAGTTGGGTCAGAGTGGGGTGTAATGCATGAGGCCTTATTTTGCTTTGGAATAATGGAGGCATCTGGCGGAGAGAGGAGGAAACTACACTTATGATCTTAGAGAGAGGCGCCAGTATAATCACTTTTTGCAGTTATATAGACTTATGGAACCGATAATTTAATTATAATGTCAGAAAAATGACCTTGGCAGAGAATAATAATTATAAAAAGGACACCTGAGAGACTGTAAATTTAGGCAGATAACCTTCGGATTAAATTTACAATTAGTTCAAGGTTTTGCATTTCAAAAAAATCTATTTTTAGTTTTTAATTTTGCCTTCGATTCCAGTGGATAAGTTTCAAAATTTGAAAATATCCCAAAATATTAAATTCTAAATGCTTAACTAGATGTTTTGTACATAGTCAGTTTACCTTGCTCTTCTTACTTCGGTAGGACGTGTTGTTAATTAATTATTATTGCTTAAACTTTAGGACATTTTAAACAGAAAGTAATATGAGAAAAAACAGGATGTTTGAACAAATAATACACTAAAATTGAAATGACGGATTTTGAAAATACAGATGAGTATAGACCAGACTTAAAAAATATTAAAGGTGTTTGTATTTGGATTGTTTAAAGACTTCTTGTATTCTTTATTTTCTTTTTGTGTATTAGTTATCTGATTTATAAATCGGCTACTTCAGCAACTTTGGGTACAGAAAAAATTGGTAGAAATATTCTTTTTACTGTGTCATATCCTTTTCTAAGAACATTGGCAAGGGGGTCAAAGCCACATTTTTAAACGACTTGACGTCGTGAACTTTGTTATATCCCCCTTATACTAGGGAAATGTGTTCTCTACAGTGGTTTTCCGTTGCCTTCTGCAGAGTTTGTGACCATGTGTTATGTGTATAAAATTTAAATTAATCATCAACCTACTAAAACATAACCGTGGCTTTAGGGTTGTTGTTGCTTCATCAGTAATTTGTAGCTATCCAACACTTTTTAGTACAAAGTCAAATCCAAACAAAATGAAATGGTAAAAATACTTTAATGGTGAGAAGCTGGGAGTGGTCCTATCTAGTGTTTGGAACTCGATATTACTTAAATTACGTTTAATTAACATTTCAATACACTGTTGTGTAATCTAATCTTTTAACAATACAAAATAACAATAATTTATGACAACTTATACAATTTACACAATTAAATGACATTTATGATACATCATTTTACATTTACAAATATACAAGAATGAAAGATTGAGATGAATTTTGTGTAAAATAAATATAAAAGCATTATTATAGATTAGTAAATTCAATAAAGGTACTGTAAAGTTAACATTCAGGACGAGAATGTCGAAAAACATATTTTCCGACAAACGTTTAGGAATGTTACTTTCCCACACTCATTTTGCGTGCGGGAAAGTCCACTTTCCCGCACGGAGTGCCGGAAAGTGACAGCGATTTCTGAAAAATCAGAAAATCGCATAGCAACACCATCCTTACTAGATTATTACTTTAAAAGGAAATGTCAAATTTGACAACTTGAAAACTTACAAAATGATAGTTTAGGACGATTCCTAAACGTTTGTAGGAAAAACGTTGTTCATAACACGTGCGGGAAGAGCGATTCCGAAACTCATGCAGGTACAGAAACTCGCTGCGCTCGTTTCTGTAACGTCCTGCATTCGTTTCGGAATCGCTAACTTCCCGCACTTGTTATGAAAATAACTATTTGAAGTATGACGTTTCTAGATTTCGATTTCCGATGTTGGAAATTTTCATTAATACAGCTTACGATTTTGATGTTGTGGGATATTTTGATTCCTAGCAACATAATTTCTTAGTTAATAAATTATGTTTTCAGAGCAAAAACGAAGGTTATGAAATTTCACACTAGAGTTTTGTATTATAAAAAAAATTCAGTCACATGAAAAATTATTATAAAAAGTTATGGATAGACACAAAGAAAAGGTATCATGAGATTTTAAGAGCAGAAAGTTAATTTTATAAGAATAATTAAGATTTTAAAATTTATAAAATGTCAAATGTTAAAAGAGAAATTCAAGCTTAATAAGACGATTTCAAGAAATTTCACAAGAGTGAAAATAATGTTTAAATTTTGAAAATAGTTTTTAATTGAATTTAGAATAATTTAGAAAATAGTAAAAAGGCATGAACATTTATGCAAAGACCACGTTCATAACACAAAAGTTAAAATAAAAGGCAAATCTTTAGTTATTGTATATAAAATTTGAGTTAGTTATTATAAGTTTCAGATATTTTTTTAATATTAGGATTGGTAATTCACGAAGTTTTTTTTAAGTAAGTTGGTTTTTTAATTGAATCATTTTTTGAAACTTATCTGCATTCTGATTGGTTCATCATAAATTAGAATGAATATTCAGTCTGTTTCTAGCATTTGCGAAGGGTACACGTAAAAATCAGCTCTCCACAATAAACTAAAACAAAAGAAAATCATGTCGAAGGTTGTGTTCTTAACCATATTAATTGTTAATAAAAATATTTGATCGAAGTTAAAGTGAATAAAAATTGTGTTATTTACATCAACCGATAGTGAGGTTATTTCAAACACTCATTAATTAATCTGAAAATCAAAGTAAAACAGATTAACCAAACCTAAAGGAAGTGATTAAATAAAACATTAAAGTAATTAAGAAAGTGATTAGTTAAATAAATACTTACCTATGCAAGATTGTATAGTACATCAACAGGTTGCAGGAAAGCTGTCAGCTATTTATGTATAAAGTCACCCACCACGTGAACATAGTTTTCTTTTGGTCAGAAGCCCGAAGCACAAGGTCAATCAAGATAAGTTAATTTTAATTTTACCAATAATTAGTTTTGCTATTGTTTCATTATCCACGAGTTTAATTATTCATGTTTGTAAAAGTGAAATTTAATGATATTTGTTTTTACCAAAATTTCAACAGTAATGATGATGCAATTTTCGAAATTTTAACATTGAAAGGAATTCATATTTATTATCAATTAAGTAATTTGTTATTGCAAAACAGTATTCGAGTTTTTTTTTTAATGTCTTTGTGTGTCTTCTTTGCATGAGATAAACTTTATAAAAAAATTAGTCTACACAATAATTAATATAATTTTCAAGTGATTAAAGAACACTACAATACATACCATGAGACGAAAAAGTCGAAAAGTGACGGGACATTTGAGATATTTTACTAATGCCTGTATATTTTTTTGGTTTTGAAAATAAGTCTGTTTAATTAGTAGTTGTGTTTTATCTATTTTTTTAAATTATCTTAAAAAACATTTTGATCATTTATTATAATTAAATAAATACTAACTTCAAGATTTATTTGAATTTCATGTTTTTGTACCCCAAAATTCATCCTTAGTCATGCTGATGTATTTTAAGGGCTGCTAACAATTTTTTACTTTTCGATTTAACTGTATTTTACTGTAGTTAGTGTAGATTTTTACGGAAACCATTGCTGGCTTTATTGTAACTATAATTTTTGTATTTTTGAAAACCAACTCACAACTCACCTAGCTTAAAGTGGAAACCCGTTTATTCCCTGTAATTTTTATACATACAGGGAATTTAAAAGAATGGGGATCTGATATGTTAAAAAAATCAGTTATTTATAATAAGCTAAACGCAACTTTTGTAATAGAATTTCATGGGTGATCCACACCCGTTGAATTGACATTCTTTCTACATATATTATGTATATGTAATTTATGTATCGAATAGTATTTAATAAAGTTTTTTTTCTTTACTACGCAGTGTCAAACCTAGACGTTCCTAAATTTTGTGATTGTCATAAAATTTCTTCTAAAAGAATTAGCAACGAATATAAGTTATTTCAAACTGTTAAATAGGGACTGTACCTAAATGTGTAGATTTAATACTGCTTGAAACGTTTTCAAGGTGTTTATTGAAAATAAGATAAATCAACACAATCAAAAATGGAAAACTCATCTTCTTAACTGAGCGAAGGTTAACAACAATATAACAAAGGGAAAATCATTAAAACTTATTGTGCCGTCAGAATGTACCCGTTTTGTCAGTAAATAGCCCGACATTAGTTTACTTGTACTTTATTGCTAGGAATAATTATACTTAAGATTTTAACTTAATACGAGGTTTGGCAGAAAAATAATGAGACTGGTAACACCTGCGCGACAACGCTGCTACGTCCACCTTCACACGGTAATTATAATAACCCCTGCGTAAACCCGATACAAGTTGAACTTGTTACAGTTGCTACGCGATTGTTGAGAGCGTCAGAAGAGAAGTTGTGTTTTTGAGATGGGAGATGTGGAGATTTTGTGTAAAGCTTGGCGAATCCGCTACCGTGACGGGAAGACCTTCAACCTGAAAAACGGACGACAATGTGGAAAGAGTGAGAACTTTCGTGATTGCAGACCGTCGATAGACGTTGAGAATAATCAGTAGTGAGTTAAATTTGAAGCGGTTTACTGTCCATCAGATTTTAACACAAGATTTTGGCATGAGTAAAGTGAAGAACCTCACGGTTGAGCGGAAGGCCAATCGGAGGGATGTGTATCTTGAAACCAGAATTCTTCAGTCGCGTGATCACAGGTGATGAATCATGGATTTTTGAGTACGGCCCCGAGACAAAACGCCAAAGTCGAGAGTGGCACATTGCAAACTCTCCCCGTCCCAAGAAAGCGAAAATGAGCAAATCGAAATTGATAATCTTTTCTTTTTTTGGAAGTCAGGGGATCGTCAAACTGTCAATTAAACTTTTATCGGAAAGCCCTTGAAAGGCTCGGGAAGAGCATGGCACGTGTGCGATCAGGCATTGCACGCACGGCAGTCTCCATCACTGAATTTTTGGCAAAAAAATGCATTTCTGTGGTTCCCCACCTCACCTATTCGCCGGATCTCAGTCTCTGTGACTTCTTTTCATTCCCCTGGCTGAAAAACCATTTGAAAGGGCGCCATGTTAGTACTTTGGATAATATCCAGAAGACCGTAACCGACGAGTTGAAAGGCATTCCAGCAGAAGTTACTTGGATGAGGATAACCTTGATATGTAAAAAGAATAAAATTCGTGGATAAAAGAAAATTTGTCACATTATTTTTCTGCCAAACCTGGTAGGTATAACATTCTTAGCTCAAGGCGGCTTAAACTAGGTGTTAAGTGTGACGACACTAAGATCTAATATAAATTTATTTAAGCTAAACTAACTTAAATCACCGTTAGTACCAATCCTATTAAGTAAGTTAATTGGTTAGTGACTTCAGTGGCTCATAAACTCGCAAGAAAAAAGGCAAATCTAAGAAAGATTAATAACCAGCAAAGTAAAGCTAGATCGGACATCTTTTGAAAAATCGAATTATGTGCTACAGCAAACAATTTAATTTCCAGAAACTTCAAAAGGGTAGTTTGTCATTAGTGTTCATTATCAAAAATAGATCGTAAAAATAAAGTGCTATTTTCATTGGCATTGATAAATGAAGCACATTACTCGTCACCAACTCTGATGCGCAACTTAAATACCAACAAAAGTTAAAATGGTATTTTCTACTTTATGAGCCATAAACTTCTGAGTAAAAAACAATTAACTCTTACGCTCGACATTTCAGTACAGGTTTAAGATGAAGCTTTAAGCCAACTTAAATTAAAAGCGGAATTCAAGTTAAACTTTATTTTAAACCGACATAATCTAAGCTTTAGCTTTATTTGAGAAAGTTTGTCAGCTAAATAGAAACAATAATTGTGACCTATATCAACCCAAGTAAATACGTAAGCAATATAACAGAAATCAATGATAGATAACAAAGCGAATGCTCAGAATTTCTGAAAGGATAGAAAAGCTAATGAATAGATAATCCAAATCATACAGATCGATAGATTGATAAAGTCACAATAATGCAAAATTAAAACCACCAAACGAAAACTAGATAGATGACAACGCTAAATCAGAACCTCATAAATATAAAGTAAGACTAAAACAGAAAAATCGACATTAAATAATAAACGAACAAAAAATACAGACACACTTCACTCTCCAGATAATAGGGGAATTGAAACTCGATATCACATATAGAAGTCCCAAAAACAGGCAGCATCTTTAGTAAAACGTTAGGTATTGTCTTATTAGATATAAGTAGGAGGATTGTTCAATAGAAACACGTTTAGAGGCCATACATCAATTTTTATTCAATGAATTTAATAAAAGCCTTCATTAACATTAAGGAATGAGGCCCACTGGTGCGCTAATCTATAGATTCCCTGCTGGTAAAATTCTGTGGATGTTTTCGGAACTACCTCAGCGTCCGAATTGAACCGTCACTCTTTTAGTGATTGTTTTAATAGGCCAAACACATGAAAATCGCACGGGGACAAGTCGGGACTGTAAGGTGGATGTTGCAACCATATCTCGAACCGTTCGAGCTACATGGGGGGCGAGCATTATCGTGCAGAAGGTCAGAAGGATGACACCATTTGTGAGGTTCCCGGGATGTTTATTCTTGTTGCTAGCACGTACTAAACAATTTAAGGTGTCTGCATATCGTTCAGCAATGATGTTAACACCAGGTTCTTTAAAATCTATGAGCATCTTGGTAATCAAAATAATCAAAAAAATACGGTCACTGTTACTTTTCCTGCTGAAGGTTGAGATCGGCATTTTTTCCGCTTCTGGTTTACTGATAAGTACAAAAAGTAACAGCTTTTGATATACAGGGCCCTGCAACAGTGCGTCGGTCTTTCCTAGCGCCCTTACCGTGAGAGATAGAAAAAAAAGTTTAAAGCATAAAATTATTGGTTCGAAGAGGTCTACGTCGCGAAATTATTTTCAATAATACAGAGTGTTCCACTTTTGCGCTAGGTATAATAAAAACATACATTTTTTTAAATGCAACACCCTGTAACTTTTCATGTCTTCCGATGTCATTTTTTAACCTCTACATAACTGTCTACCCACTTTTGTATTTTGTGTCAGTGTTACCAACTTATTAATTTTTTTCCGAAAAATCTTTCATAAACAGACTTCACTTTAAAAATCATAAGCGACCTTGATTTTTGAAGTAGAGGGATAAATTTTAGCAATAATTGTAGTCCGGTTAAAGAGCAACATTTTGATATGAAAAAAGGGGATTCAGTTGATACAGGGTGTTACAAAAGAAAATGCCAAACTTTCCAAACTTCAAAGTGACATAGCTCATTTTTTTCAAATGGAACCACCACTGTTTTATTTCGCGAATCGATAGCGTTTTTTATCCTCTTTAATTTTGTATTTAAATGTCCGATACCTAAACCCCGTAGTTTTAGAGATATTAAATGCTTTTCTCAAAAGTAACAATTTAATTACATTTTATGCACCGAAGTGGGCCGTGCTAATGCAAAAAACCAAAACAAAATGTAAGTAAGCCTCAATGTAACATTTTAGTAAATTTAGAATCAAAACGGATAATACTTATGTAATAAAATTAATTGTTTTATTCAAAAACTATGAAAAGTAACAAAATTCAAAATGCATAAAAGAAAAACGACTTCAATAAATGTTCGAAATGTCTTCCATTTTCATTCAGGCTCAAATCAATTCGCTGCTGAAAAGATCTTTGCACTCTTCGTAACATTTCAGATGAAATACTTGCAAAAGCGTCAACAATTCGTTGTTGCATATTTATTTGTGTTGTCGGTAGTTCGTTATAAACAATTCCCTTCACGTATCCCCACAAAAAAAATCAAGTTTTGTGCCTGAATGAAAATGGAAGACATTTCGAACATTTATTGTAGTCGTTTTTCTTTTATGCATTTTGAATTTTGTTACTTTTCATAGTTTTTGAATAAAACAATTAATTTTATTACATAAGTATTATCCGTTTTGATTCTAAATTTACTAAAATGTTACATTGAGGCTTACTTACATTTTGTTTTGGTTTTTTGCATTAGCACGGCCCACTTCGGTGCATAAAATGTAATTAAATTGTTACTTTTGAGAAAAGCATTTAATATCTCTAAAACTACGGGGTTTAGGTATCGGACATTTAAATACAAAATTAAAGAGGATAAAAAACGCTATCGATTCGCGAAATAAAACAGTGGTGGTTCCATTTGAAAAAAATGAGCTATGTCACTTTGAAGTTTGGAAAGTTTGGCATTTTCTTTTGTAACACCCTGTATCAACTGAATCCCATTTTCTCATATCAAAATGTTGCTCTTTAACCGGACTACAATTATTGCTAAAATTTATCCCTCTACTTCAAAAATCAAGGTCGTTTATGATTATGATTTTTAAAGTGAAGTCTGTTTATGAAAGATTTTTCGGAAAAAAATTAATAAGTTGGTAACACTGACACAAAATACAAAAGTGGGTAGACAGTTATGTAGAGGTTAAAAAATGACATCGGAAGACATGAAAAGTTACAGGGTGTTGCATTTAGAAAAATGTATGTTTTTATTATAGCGCAAAAGTGGAACACTCTGTATTATTGAAAATAATTTCGCGACGTAGACCTCTTCGAACCAATAATTTTATGCTTTAAACTTTTTTTCTGTCTCTCACGGTAAGGGCGCTTGGAAAGCCCGACGCACTGTTGCAGGACCCTGTATACAACAGTAAAACAAAACAAACAAAAATTTACTTACTTATATAGTGATTTATTTGTAATGAAGTTCTATTCTTCTATGCACCTGAGCAAACCTGTCAATTACATCTTCATAAAACTTTGGATTTTGCGATAAGTCTTTAATACACTCCTTTTCTATGGATAACACTGCTAAATTGGACAGTCTTTCTTCGCCTGTTGAGCTTCTGATGAAGGACTTAATGCGCTTTAAAGTAGAAAAGCTAACACTTCACTATAAAACTCTTTTACGCCAGTTTCTTTAAGAAAAGTAGCATATTCAACGGTGTTTTCTGATTATTGACTTCTTGAGAATCATACAAAACATTTAATTGTGAATGCAGAGCGTCAGTGTCAAAGGAATTGGCATAATTCAGTTTTAGGCTATTAAAAGCTTCCTTTGGAAAACGATATTTGTTGTAACTGGTGAAATTACATAATTCAACAAATTTTAATTCATTAAAATTCTGAAACCTGACTCTCAGTTGTTGCGTAATATTATTCAAAATTTCTAAGGTAGCCCTTAAAAGAACCTTAATTTTACTGTAAAGGCATTAGGTGTAGCAAAAAGAGCTATGTTAAAATTGAGGGCGGATTATTGTTCCTCCTCCCAAAAAAGGTAGTTTCCCCAATTTTCATATCAATATTTCGAAAATTTTTGAAATTACAGGGAAACATTAAGATTAAAATTTCGACTTTGACACCCTGTATCTCCCTAAATATTAACTTTTGGACTAAGGTAATTTTAGGTAAATCGTAATATTTTGGCTTCGCGAATCTACTGTTGGTCTTCGTCCCATTACTTTTGGACCACCCTGTATAAAATTAATACATTTTTGAATGAACAATTAGCGTCATTTTAACCCATAAAGGTTTTAATATTTTATATTTAAGACGTTTAAAAACAAATCGTTCAAATCGGAGTAGTTTGAACCGTTTCCGAGATATAATCATAAAGTTACTCCACTAAAAGACAAATACAAATATGTAAGTAAGTTTTAAATGGCGGTCGAACGGGTTTTTGTTTCCCCGCCCTATGTAGTTGGATATGGACGGTGTTATATATAAAACCCAACGTTTTTACTCATCCTTTATACAATAAAAATTATTTTTACAAATTTTTTGTATACAGATACAAATAATTATTATTACGGGAAACTGTAGCCGGTGTAATTATTCATACTTTCGAATTGAAATGAAACTACATATTTACGTTTATTTATTTCTAAATATTAACTACAATCATTAGTTTCATACATAATACCCTGGTCTATTGGCAAAGACAACGTTTATATCCGTGTCCCGCTCTGACTGAAATTTGCCATGCGTTATATCTTGTTGTAACTAAATCTGAAACTGCATAGGGCGGGGAAACAAAAACCCGTTCAACCGCTATTTAAAATTTACTTAGACTTTAACAGCGCTTCTACTGCAGCTGAAATCACGTATGCGAAATTACAATAGCGCAGTCGCATCCCACAATTGTTATACGGGAACTGAAGCGATTATTTCGGCGCTTCTCAAGTAACTTTCGACATTCGAGTCGATGTTTGCCGTTTTAAACTACGAACGGTACACGGTCAGTGTTGAATGCCGGGTTACAAAATGCGCTAATTTGCAATGAGTATTCGCGTCATATTAAAAGCAAAAATGAAATAATATAATATAATAATTTTAACATACTGCTGAAACAAAAATAAAATTAATACATTATATTGTTTTGCCTTATGAAGGCAAGGGAAGCGGTGCTTCCATCGCTTCCATGGACCACACGCCACTGGTGGAAATCCATGGGATAATAACAAAAATACTGAAAAGAAAGATATAAATACGAATTTAACCAAGATAGGAAAGAAATGGAATCCTGAAACACTAAAACTGCAAGAAGTAGCCCTTACCTGAAGTAATGCACACGCGGTTTCGGGTAAGGGTGGAATATAGAGGTAGGTGTGGGTTTTAGTCGGTGCCCAGTGATTGCGCAATCCTCACTGGAGTCCGACATTTCAGGGCGGGGGAAGAACCATACGCCCTGAAACAGTCCATAAAGGATTTCACCCCCAACAAAAAACCAATGTGCAAGATGACGACTAGGTTTCCGGACTAACTACCAGGACGTCGAGGAAAGGGAGAGAACGTTCAATTCTATTTTCATGGTGAATCCGATATCAGAGTGCTGATTACTGATGATGATGATGTTCTAGGAATGAAGCAAGGTTACGTCTTCCATAGGGCCAGATAATAAAAGTGTAATCTAAGTAACGGAACCAAACCTTGGTTTTAAATCAAAGGATTTCAGGGCTATTGCCTCAAAAGAATCTATAAAGATGTTTGCAATCACCGGAGAACCCAGAACATGTTACTCGTACTTGCTTATAGAATCGGTTGTTAAACATAAAATACGAGGAGGAAAAGCACTTTTCACAACAAGAATGGCTAAACTTGCAGGTTTGTCGTCTTAAACTAGTAACTGTTCGATGATAGCTACTGAGTCAGGGATGGGGACCTTGGTGAACAGCAGGCCATTAGGGTCTCGGTGAGATTGTCGACGAGGTCAATTTGAAAGAACATTTTCTGTTACATAATTGATTTATTTCTACAGCACTTATTTTTCGGGTAATGACATCACTAACCTATATGGGAACCATATTTTTCTGTAGATTTTATGATACTGATTTTAATTCTCTTTTCAAAGATATACAAGTTGTCCCCTGAAATTTTGAATATGAGTAATGTAATGTGTTTGTTAATTATTTCCCGTTGCTTAGTGAATTAAGATATTTGACTCAGCTATGCAAAAAACGAGCGTGGTAACTAAGCACCAAGTAATGCATTCAACTGCCCTTATTCAAAATTTCAGGGGACGACGTGTAGATTTCGTATAGGTTACATTATAATGTTTTAGAGAAACGAGTTAGGAACTATAACACTTTTCGATCAAATGATGACAAATTAAACCAACATTAAAATTTTTAACGATAATACTCGCATTAAAATAAAGTTTCTTTTAAGTTTGAAAACCGCGTGCTTGCTAAATTTTGCAAATAAAATAATATTCTGTGACGATTTCTTCAAAAATATTTTTATATAAACCATAGAAAATTTGAGATCGTTGAATTCAAACCTGTATCACACAGTAAACGAAAAACTGTAGGTTACCATTTAAAAAATATATGTATTGAGATAATATTTGTCGGTACAAAGATGTTGAGTTGAATATAATTGTTAATGAATATAAATTTATAGTTTAATTAATTAATTTATGCAGATTTAATATAAATTCATTTAAAAATGTAATAAAAACAAGAATCTAGATAGTTAGGGTCGAATAATTTAAATAAGTTAGCTAGAAACCTAGTATTTAATAATTACCAAGGAAAATTTTCAACGAGAATTTTCATTGGTGGAAAAATATCAGAGAACCAGGGAGACGGAAAACAAGAGATTAATAAACAAGATTGAAATTATCTTCTCATCTTCCTTTGGGAAGGAAAATATAATAAAGTAAATAAGTGTGAAATATTATTTTAAGAAAAGGAGAATTGTACTTTCCTAAAAGGAAAGAATAAAATAATTAAATAATTAATTGGTACTTTGCTGGAAAGAAAAATAGTAATCTCTTATAAAAGAGGTCAAAATAAATAAACTGGTTGTTATTCTTCTGAGAGAAAACGGTTTGGTCCGATTTATATTGGATGTTGCAGAAGTTGAAGATAAATTGAAAATTATTAAATATTGGATATGAATATGCAAGTGTGATTAAAGTTGATTTATATACTGAACAAGTGATATGTGAGCTAATTTAGTACTGTTATAATTTATGATCTATAAAAGTAAAAAGATCAGGAACATAGGGAAGTAGAGATTAGTAAAAGATGTAATAAATATGCATAGAAAAATTAAATTGTTCTGATTATTGTTGTATAACATAAAAGTATTAATATTCATTTATTAAAGTAAAAAAACCTCAGTAACGACCAAATGACTGAGCTAATCGGCTGTTAATAATTGTAAACAAAGATAACATTACCGTATATATTGACGACGTCATTATTCCAGGATGAAATACTCTGAACTAAAATGAAAGTATAGAGGAATATATGTTTTTTGAAAGCAAATTGACCTATTCAAGGTCTTTCCCAAAAATTAATAATTATGATTTTAACGAATTTATTCCAACCCTTATAAACGCTGTAAATAAATTGTACAAAATCTTCAAATACATGCTTATTTTCTGTGGTAAATAAGAAAAAGTAATATAAAAAAGGACATTTAGAAATTAGAAGAAGTTTTAATTTGCTACTAAGCGATTGATACTTCTGCAGTAATTGTAATAGTATTACTAAAGCTTATAGTTTCAATTTTCAAAAAGTTTTCATAATAATTTAAGAAGCACGATAGGAACTATTGCTAAAACTAAAAATGCTAAAATATTCGTGTTACCACGAGTTCTTCCCGATTTTTTCCAATAGGATATTAGAAAACAAAAAACAGAAAGCATAGGTCAAGTGAACAATATCGTAGTTGCACAACACACATCCAGAATTTCTCCAGGGAACTCAAGACAAATCAAAAATGGAAAAATTTCTAACAACATCTGCAGCATTACAAAAGACAAACAAAGACATTGCTTGTATTACAAATATTGCTTCCTATTTGTGCTCTAACATCTTTATTATTTTTAAATTATTTTATAAGTTGAAAATGTCGTCTGCCGTTTTCCAATGCATTAAACTACATCAGATCAATATAAAGGCCAAAAACGCCAGTGATTTTGTATATTACAACGACAGATTTGTTACGAATCCCTTTTACATAAAATACATTTTTTCATTCGTGACATAGTCAGTCCTTTTTGTACATTTCGCATGTAACCTCCTGGTCGACATAAATCTTCAAACTAATCCAGTGAAATATTAATCCCAAAGTTGCCATCACACGTAGATACCTATGTGCAGTGTTTACTGCCAGATTAAAGTGTCTTTAGAAATTCCCCCGCGTAAACATCTTATCGACTAAAGCTACACTTCGAAAGATCATATTTTAAATTCAGCTCAGAAAATTCGTTATTGATATACGCTCCTAACAAACTAACAATCGAAGTGCATTTTTCACCAACCAACCGAACAGCCCATCCAGTCAGTGAGCCAGCATTCGCCGTTATTGTGTGATGTTCGATTTTTTAAAAATAAAACTACGGCGAACGTTATCTATAAACGCGAAAGATAGTTGCTTATCATTTATGCAAGCGTACACATGGAAGAGATAATCTTAGCGCAGGTGCTTATTGAGATTTATGAGCTTTCTCTTGATACCTTTTTAAAAATTCAAAGGATTTCATTAAATATGACAAAAAGATTTACTAGCTTCGAATTGAAATCATTCCCATACGATGAAAAATGTATACCAATATTCTACCTTTCTAAACTGGATACGATTTTCATAAATTTCCAAGAAAAATTTAGTAAAATCGGAAGGCTGGCTGGCACAGTAAATTCAGAATCTACTTGGCGGACGGATCACATAGGTTCAAATCGCGAAGGTGGTATAAAAAATCTCCACGAACCTACACTAAGGCAGCAGGGGCAAAAGTTAGTCAGAACGAAAACAGTGGCAGACACTTTCTGATAATTTCATTAATTTATTTCATACTGTCTGGTAAATTCAGTTTGCCGGCGCCATTTTGAGTCCGGAAAGTGAGCTATTACCGGACTGTTATTTTATGCACCCAATCAGAGCCCGTAAAAGTGTAACCAAGCAACACTTCCCGACTCTGATAGCGTAATGTCACATGTTGACGTTATTGAAACAGTGTTGTCACATGTAAGAATAAAAAATCAAATTGTTTACAGTATGAAATAAAACGTTATACGATACATATGCAGGAAGTTATTATTACAGTACTCGGTTAGAAATTCTGGAGTCGGCTCCTTCGTCGCCTCGTCCATAAACATCTAAACTCTTACCGGCATCGACAGCATTAATCGAGCATTAGTTCTCTAAATTTTGTAAGTTCGAAGTCCACCTCTTCAGACTGAATTTGGCTACGGCTGCTAGATTTGTGTAATACCCACAAGGCATTATTTTTTTCTGTTAATTTGAGGCCCCACTTATTGAGATTTGAAATTCAAATTAGTTAAATACAATTTTTAATCAAAATCGAGATTTTAATGTCTCTTCGACTGTGAAGTTAAGCACGCTATCCAGATCTCCTTTAATCGACTTACAAAACATTTTTTTAAATATATCTAAAACAAAGCGATTTATGTGAAAATATCGTGTATGCAAGTTTTTACTACGCAGTGAAATGAATTTTATAAATGTGTCCGTTAGATTACGCATTAAGATAATTTTTAAATTCACTAATTAAATTATAAAATTAACAAACCGTTTCCAAGATAACAAATTTGGTAAGAGAAGTGCGTGTGAAAACGGAAGGATTAAAAAGCTAATGCACACCAACAGCAACATTGTTTTATAGCAAGGTAAATTCATTAGCTAAATTAATCCCGTGTCATGCAAACAATATCGTTTGTCGATTTAATTCGAAAACTAAAATTAGATTAGTACAAAAATGGCTGCCGTTACACGAATTAAGAACTTCGCTTTGAAAGCTTTACTCGCTTTAGTACTACCTACAGTACCTACTAACTAAAGTTTATTCGTATAGAATGACTTCAATTACTTGCACAAGTACGATAAATTTTAAAATTGAATGTCGATATAAAAAGGCTAAATTAATTAAGTCAAATATATCTTGAAATACTATTTCATAGTGCTTATAAAAAAGTATTTCTTCGACGCGACGTTTTAAAGATAGGTACTTTCGAAAAGTGAATTCTTTAAATAACTAGATTTATATTTTATCGGTTTTAAGTTCAAATGGAAGCTCTAAAATTTTGCTTCTTAATAATGCTTTTTGGAATCATTACCATTTTATGATTCCTTTTAAATGAAGTCATTTAAAATCGGAACGATTTTGGTCATTAAGAACCTTTAGTGTTTTTATCGATCTCTTTGGGATAGTTTATTGAAAAAGCTTGTAAATCCACTTCGATTTAATGCCGGCTTGAGAATTCGAAACGTGTTACGTAATTAAATATTAAAAGTCTCGTGACGTCAACGATTTCATTAGAGAAAGGTGGGAACTTTTGTTAAATTTTATTATCGAATTTTCGAAACGAAGTCGTAATTAGCAATTAAGGCGGGATTTTCTCAATTTATAAGAGAATTCGTCAATAAACCAAAGCAAGGATTAAGTTCTTGTTTTACTAAGTTCATTTCATTGCGAAAGTTTTATATCATAATAGCAGATTAAAGCGCGATTAGAGCAAGCTTCAAGCGGTTTGCTTTATTACCGTTGTTTTCGACTTAATTATCGCATAACTTTAAATCATTGAATTTGTAGCTGATTGCTTTCTCCTTTATTTTGTTACGTGATTTGGAAACGTTTTGACCGATGCCGTCGAAAACAGATAATTTTGTAGTAAGTAACTTCCATTTTGCATACTTTGTAAAACTAATTACATTTTGGTTCATTTGAGTTACATTTGTGGCCGATTTCAGTAGAAATTATTTCTAAAGTACTTTAGATTTTTTTCTTGCTACGAAATAAAATTATGGTTCAGTTTCGGAGGTGTAATAGTCGGCATGCCTTCTTGTATACAAAAATTCTCAAATTTGATCTCCATCCAACTCGAGTTTAGGACAAGTCTACCTTTGGTAGGAGTCGTAATTGTGCTAAGCGTCGATTAGCACCACTATTTTACTTCCTGTCGAAACGATAACTTAATTCCGCACGAAAATATTTCGTTGACCTGGAACGATAATCAAACTCAAAAGCTTTGGTTCACAAGGGAAGCTTGCTAACCCCTACACCACATAGGTCGGTTTTCTGTTTTGCTAGGCTATTCTTTTGTTATCATTTTCTGTTTTAATAATTCCTAGGAATGACAATCAAATCTAAATTGAAATACAGGTTTTTAATTCGAATTCTAGAAACATTCGAATTTTAATTTAAAAGCTTAACAAGTAAGGCTTGAAATCATTAGTATTTTTAGATGCGTTTCTATATCGAACCTAAACTATTATAAACTAGCATTTAAATATAGATTCCATAGTATAGTACCAAAACGAAATCCAAAATTCGAATTCAGGGAATTTTGAATCTTAAATTCTTAACAAAAAAAATTTAAAACAAGTCTGAGTCGTTCTTCTTTATAGCTTAGCGTATAAATTCGGATTTAATCGGAATCTAAAATACTATCGTAGGTATGTACTACATAAGTATGTAATTCTAATCCACCTTTCAAGATTGTTTTGTTGAAATCGATGCATTCCACTGAATTTCTAACTCTAACCATAAATTAGCAGATTCTTTTATATTATTATACATATATTTACAACTTCAAACTATTACCGCAATCCAATTGTTTGAAGTACCTAAGTACATAACAAGTACGTAAAACAACTTCTGCTGCATTTGAAATTTACATACAAAATTATTTCAGAAAACACTGTATTATAAATCTGCAGCTTAAATTTATATTTATTTTATCATTAGTAGCATATAATAATAAATGTATGTATACACTTCAAAACAGGGCATGAACCTACTTAAATTACTAACGTTTAATTTAAATCAAGAAAATATTAAAACATAACCGGCATTTTAAGGTAATAACAATAATAAACGCTCTAATATGTCATTAATCGTTGTGCCTATTTAAACCTATCGCATTCAAAAGTTTTTTATTGAATTATGTTAACAGAACTCACTTTTGCTACTCGAGTAAAAGATTGAGCTTTAAAATTTAGAAATTTTATTCGAACTATTAGCTTAGATCGAAAATTGCAGTGTGAATATAAATTTAAACTTGTGCTTCCTATCAGAATGTAAAGTTCAGTTCCGAAAGCTAAATTTAGAAATCTAATTCAGAATTTTCACTTAAGTGATTGTTTAAATTGAATATGAGTAAGAATCTGCGTCCAACGAGCACAACACTCCATGGGGCAACACGGATGCAAATCCACGAGGCATCGATCTTCTGGAATATCTGGTAAGTAATGACTTACAGTTAATTAACCGAGGTAGTGAGCCTGTAACTCAGTATCGGAAAGAAGTCATTAAAATAACTTTGGCTACAGTTGCGCTGTAAAAGAGAGTTATGCAATAGCATGTGCCCCTGAAGGCCTTTGCTACCAGAGGATGTCCACAGGGAGGAGTTTTATCCCCTTCGCTGTGGAACCTGGTAGTGAACGATCTTGTAAATAGACTCAAAGATATACGGATGACATAGTCATCCTAATCAGTGGCAAAAACCCGAATGTTATTGCGGTGCTCATGCAAAGGACGCTAAAGGCTAAACATTACGCAAAGGTGGTGTGAAATAAAAAAACCTGAAGTTAAACTGTGGAAAAATATCACTAATATACCCTGCACCAGGAAGAGAGATATATGACCATTCAATAACCTTACAATCATTGACGAAATAATTCAGGCTGGCCAGAAAGTTAAATATCTGGGCACTGCCCTGGATGTAAAACTAACCTGAAATACACACTAGTTATTTACGTAATCAGTTATGAAAAGAGCGATATTGTTTGACGAGTCGTAAGTTTGCCAAAACGAGCGTTAGCGAGTTTTGTAAATTACGTGAGTCAAACAATATCGCTTTTCATAACGTATTACGTACAAAATTTTATCTAATTTCGTAATTTCGTTCTTCCACGTTCTAAATAATAATTCATTGTCAATATCTGACAAGCAATAAATTATTTTTTATTATTATAGTAGGCATCTGCGCGGCATTTGGTTTAAAATTGGGTTGTGTAATATTCTTTACGTAACTCAGTTACGTAATAGTTATTTACGTAATCAGTTATGAAAAGAGCGATATTGTTTGACGAGTCGTAAGTTTGCCAAAACGAGCGATAGCGAGTTTTGCAAATTACGTGAGTCAAACAATATCGCTTTTCATAACGTATTACGTACAAAATTTTATCTAATTTCGTAATTTCACTCTTGCACGTTCTAAATAATAATTCGTTGTCAATATTTGACAAGCAATAAATTATTTTATTTATTATTATAGTAGGCATCTGAGCGGCATTTGGTTTAAAATTGGGTTGTGTAATATTCTTTACGTAACTCAGTTACGTAAAAATCTTTACAACACTCGATTAGGTAAAAAGTGACGTTTCATAACGTCAAAAGGTTAGGTAAAATTCAACTTTTCAAAACGGAATTAGATAAAGATTTTTACAACACTCGATTAGGTAAAAAGTGACGTTTCATAACGTCAAAAGGTTAGGTAAAATTCAACTTTTCAAAACGGAATTAGATAAAATATATAACGTACCTACCTACTTAATTGTTGTAATCAATTTACATTTCCGTTGTGTTCATGTACTGCGCCACGGGACAGTCCTAGTCCTAGTACTGTACCTTAGGGCAGTGTCACAAGGTACAATACTGATTTTTGTTTTCGATATTTAGATGACACAGAGTAGAGTTCTGTGCGTGACGCGGACAAGGGAACACGTGTTTCGAGCGGCTCTTACTGTTTTTCTCAGAAAACGCGATTTGCTAAAAGTTATAATTACAAAGTGATACTAATGCTCCTACTTAAGCATCAAAGTAATAATAGATTGGCGCGAATCGTAATAAAACTAGTGGAATAAGTGAATAAATGAACTACATGGAGGCGTGCTGCTTGCTGCAAGAGTGAAGAATACCCGCGAGAAAAGTAGAAACAAACGGGAAGAGACCTTACCACATTCACGCGGAAGAGGAACCGAATATGGATCTTGTTCACTTGAAATATAATGCAGGAGCATATGTGAAATCAAAACACCTGTCGCCCAAGATAAGTCGTAGTTTAAGCATTATCTAGGTTATTTAGATAAGTGTAGATTGAACTAGAGTCGGATGATACTGATTGCACATCCTCTATTTACATTTAAGTCAGTAGGTATATGTAATAATTGGAACACAAATAAGATAGATATTATGCAAAAATGCAAACGGGTGGCATCATGCCATCGCCATTACGGTTCATTAGGGTCCATTTTCGGTTTGGCCGCGTCGTTCTAGCGGTATACTTAGCCGACAAAAACTTCAAGGTTAGACGACCTAAAGCTGTCCCTTTGGTAAAATGTAATGTGATCAGTCCCAAAAGCAATAAATCTATTTACACAGTCGGCTGCTGACATGACGAGCGAAAAACAACATATAATTAATTAATATTATATTGAAAATATACATAGTTAAAGTTAAAATTAATAAATCGCGAATAGAAGTAAATATGTAGTAATAATTGTAAAGCTAATAATTTTAGCTAATAATTTTAGAATAGAAACAACATGCGCATACGACTTTTATAAGTGTATATGTATAAGTTAATAAGCCAGAATTATAGTTATTGGCCGGAATTAAAATTGAAGTTCAACATCATGCATGAATAACACGATTCAAGAAATGTTACCCTACCAAGCGACGTTTCTCAGGGGAAGAACAGTGGAGGATTATCAATCTGCTTGTCACCAGGATAATTTTAGGTAACGATGGACTGATGGAGAGCAGGAGAACGAACTACACTACTAACCCAGGACCTCGTTAAAGCAGTCGACACAGTCTCATACGCAGCCCTTATAGAAATCACAGGAAATGTGAACAACGTGGGATTAGAAATAAACATCAACAAATGCGAAGCATGATACAACAACCAAGACTACACAACCGAGATACAATTGCTGAAAATATGAAAATAAACAACTAAGAAGAATGAAGTACGTAGGCGCACACATACCCAACATTTGAAACAACAACGATAGAAAGAAAATCCAGAAGAACAGCGAAGAAACAAATATCATAATAATAATAATAACAATAGAAATAGAATACTAATAATGGTAATACTAATGATTAGACTAAATTAGCAGAATGGAACATGTAACATGATAGGCGTGTCTGAGCTAAGGTGTTTAATATCATAAGCCTAGAAAATTAGCTGTAAAACTAGAAATACTGTTAGTATATAACATGATAAAACTTGGTTAACCATCTCAGTCATATATCCAACTCCCATTGAATATGTGACTTACTAACTACCTTGCACTGCAGAAGCGGTGTCTAGCGGCTAGCGTCACAGGCATGTTAACGTTATGCAGTGCTCCCGATCCCCACCTATCATAACAAATCCCTTCACACCTTGTTGGCATGGGGTGGGCCTGGCGTAATCCAGGATTGATCCACGAGGATCTGCTCCATGTCAATTGATGATGATGATATTTAGAATGCACAGAGTAAAACAGTGACACAGAGTAAAACAGGAGCAAAAGGGAAGAGGATCGATTCTGCTGCTTTTGAAGAAGCTGCCAGATTGGTTTTAGAAGAAAATTGGTTAGTTAGGCAATCTGCTCTGGAATTTAATGTTTCCAAGGTCACCTTAGCTCGTCATGTTAAAATTCACAAAGATGCCGGAGCAAATGTTGAATTTCAACATAATGCTAGAAATGATGTTAAATGCATTTTCTCTGATGAAGAAGAGGAAGCGCTTAAGAACTACCTAAAACAAGCCTCAGCAATGCATTATAGAGTCAACAGAAAGCAATTTAGAATTTTAGCACTGGATTTTGCACAAGTAAACCAAAAGAAATATTCTGATTCATGGATTTCAAATGGTATGGCGGGTAAGAATTGATATTATCAGTTTATCAATAGACATAAGGATGCGCTTACTTTGCGTAAGCCACAAGCCACCAGTTTGGCCTGTTCCACTAGTTTTAATAAACACAATGTTGGGACATTTTTTGCAAAACTTAAAGATATACAAAATAGGGAAAACTTTTCTGCAGAACGTATTTTCAATTTGGACCATACGGATGTCTCAACTATCCACAACCCAAGCAACGTCATTGCTTCTAAGGGCGCAAAACAAGTAGGCCACATGACATCTGGTGAACGAGGAGTCAATGTAACAATGATTGCCTGTGTAAATACGATCGGAAACGCTGTTCCTCCTGATTTTGTTTTTCCGACGGTCAATTTTAAACAAAATATGTTGAAAGAAGCACCTCCGGGAAGTGTACCTAGAGTATTTTAGTAAACATCCCCAACCAAAAACGAACAACAAAGTGCTACTAATTTTATACAATCATAAGAGTCACATTTCTGTAAAGGCATTGAACTCTTTGCAAAAAAATCAGGAGTTCTGCTCTTAACTTTCCCGCCTCATAAAAGTCATAAGCTCCAGCCACTGGACAGACGTGTTTTCGGACCTCTGAAAAAAAACTACAATCGTGTAGCGAGTGGCTTCTATCTAATGGAGGAAAGTCTATAACAATAAACTTACGATGTATCAGAATGTGTGGGCCATGCCTATCCTTTGGCGTTTACACCACAAAATATTTGCTCAGGATTTCGAGTGTCAGGAATATTTCCCATCAATGAAAATGTGTTCGGGGATGATGAATTTTTAAGCTGCTTTGTTACGGATCGTGCTGAGAATACTGAATCACATCAAGTGAATCCTGGATCTTCTTCTTGCAATTCTTTGAATGCTGCCACAGAGCACACGCCACCGCAGAAAACAACATTTGTGTCTCCAGAATTGATAAAACAATTTCCGAAAGCCGAAGCAAGACGGCGAAAAACTGGTGGTCCTAAACCAGGCAGGTGTCGCATATTAACAGATACGCCAGAAAAAACTGAAATAGAAAATGAAACTAAAAGAAATGCAAAATCCAAAAAGAAGAAACCTCAAACAGTTCCGAGGACGATGAATCAATGCCTTCAAGTGATGATTCGCTCCAAGATATTAATTTAAATTTCGTGCAAGAATTCGAAGATAATGCCAATGAAGAAACTAATTTAACCGTGAGTGATTTTGCCTTAACTAGAATTATGGGTAAGAAAACTACCCATTTTTATATTGCGGAAGTTTTAAAAATATACTAACTTCTACTAAGAGTACGTTACCTACAAAGGGCGAAACACTTAAGAGAAAATAAATTTGTATATACTTACATAGGCTCTAAGGAAATATACGAACTTTCATCAGCTGGTGTTTTAAAAAGGCAATTCCAGTTGGCGCCACTGCAAGGTAGGAAAAATTTCTCTTATTTTCTGTCGATTTTTCAGGCTACAATGTTGAGTAATATAAATTTTATACACAGTGCATATCAAACTGTATTCCGATATAAGATAACTAATAAACTCATTTTTTCCAACTTTTGACTATTTATTTTGAAGTTTATCAGCTGTCCCAAGGTATAGGACTACTTGTCCCATAGTACAAGATCATATTCTATCTTGGGACAAATGTAGACTTTAATGAAACTTTTTTTTTATCTAAAAGAATTAAGAAATACAGCTTTCAGTTCATTTTTTTGTTAGTTAACAATCACGGTCTTACGTGAAACCCTAAACCTTTGTTTCTTTTTCGAAAAAAAAACTTTTATAGTTAAATAAAAAAAAATCCCAAGGTACGGTACTCTCCCCTAGTACATCACAGTTGTTAGACGGGGATGACCAAAGACAGTACAAAAAACAGCACCATGAAACTAACCAGGATTCAAAGACTGGCCTGTGCGGCGTATGTAGAGTCATGAGAAGCACTCCAACTGCGTCTATGAAAACTCTTCTAGGATTAACCCCTCTGGATTTATCTGAAAAGGGAAACATAGATCGGAGCACATAGAATGAAATACACTGGCAATTGGGACACTTACAATGAACAGTGTGGACATAAAACGAATACAGGAAGTGGTCAAAGGTGAACCCATGACTAGAATGGGCACTGACTACACTGAACTAGAGTACTCTTTTGGCCAACATTCACTTATGCTCGCAATAATTTGGCTCAATGCACCCCACCCTATCTGAAGAAAAGGCTAGTCTGGTTTACAGAAGAACCCGCACAACACCGGGCACAGGGGCAGGTATACACGGCGTAAGACCAAACACAAGTGTATCTCTTAGGACCAACGCCACAGTCTTCCAAGCTGAAATATTTGCTACAATGCAATGGTACAAGAGAATGTAAAACTGACAGTCAAGCAGCCTTAAAAGCGCTTGAGTCACCTCGAATTAATTCTAAATTAACGAGAGAATGACTGTCTCACCTGTAAACCCTATCTGAAGGGGATAAGGTTCAACTAATATGGGCACCAGGACACGCAGGTGTAGAAAGCAATAAAAAAGCAGATACCCTCGCTAAAACTGGTACATCAACTCCGTTTATAGGACCAGAACCTGTATTCGGAATGCCCAAACGAAGCATCCGGACAGCGATAGAGGCGTGGACTAGGACACAACATGCCTCTCGCTGGAATGCAGCACAGGGACAAAGACTGGGGAAGGAAATAATTGGAATACCTTCACACAGCTTAATGACTGACATACTTCATGTAGGTATAGAACGAATCCAGATTAGACGGCTAGTGGGACTTGTTACAGGCGACTGCCATTTAAGAAGACATCTACAGAGAATAGGTGTACATATACAGAGGAGAGACACTTTGCAGGCTATGTGAAGAAGAGGAGGAAACAGCCTCGCACATAATCAAATGAATTACCTACCATGTGCTTTGCCAACAAGCCAATCCACCTTTAACTCTATTACGCTCATTATCTTAGATAACATTTGTAATAATTTCTATTTCTTTATTTCTTTTATTTTACAACGCCTATTTTAATGTTCTGGTGATAGTTAGCAGTGTAGCGTGAATATCTATTGGGGTGTATTTTCGTGCAGTAAACTGATATTTTAAAATTATCTCCGACTTTCACGATCAGTGCATCCAGGAAAGGTTTATTTTATTCTGTTGCTAATGTATATATTTGATAGAGTTTTATTGACAATTGTTAAAACATAATATTGGTCCATGTATTTGTGAATTTATTTTATTTACTCATTTAACAACAGTATGAATACAAAAAGCTGATATTTTTTAACTTCTTGGCCTTATTATGGGTCGTCACTTTTTAAACATATTTAAAATATTATAAAAATATTATCTGGAACGATTTTCACGTGTTTGTGCTAATTCTCAAGTCAAAGGTATCAAACCTAGCCGGGTAGCCATACAAACCATTCCAAATGTCTTTGGATAAGGGAAGATCTTGCTTTCATTTTGTTAAGATGCAGGTCCAACATTTACATTTTTTGAAATTTGTTACACGGTTACACCTGCCTTACTTTCAAAACAAATGCGTGATTATTATAGATAATGCTGTCTAATTAACGGAAATCACAACTACATTTAAGAAACCCAATTTACAACCAGGGGCGGATCTATACAGAGGCTAATGAGGCTTAAGCCTCGGGCCACCATCAAATGGGGGCCCCGTGGGGCCCCTATGAGCAAACACTCATCTTATCGACTCACTCAAAAAAAATACACGCATATTTTTTCATTCGTTTTGGTTTTGGTTTTAGTAATTTACAGCAACTCTAGGTGTTTTTTGCTGCATCTCCGCGTAGATGGAACATTTTAAATAAACACGCGAAGCTAAAACTAACACTAAAAAGTCTAAGTTCAACCCGTTGGTCCACGCATCATGAAACCGTTAATAAATCCTTGAAGACCGGATACTGTGCAATTATCAAAACCCTTCAATTTATTTATGATGAAAGTGAAGAGAAAGCAGAATGCAAAAGAGAAGCACAAAATTTGTATAAAAAGTTAACAAAACTAGAAACAGCAATGTTAACCACGATTTGGGAAGAAATTCTGGAACGCTTTGATAAAGTCAGCAAGAAATTACAGACACCTGGTCTAGATGTGACCGAAGGGTGGCGGCTTATTTCATCTTTGCAAAAGTTTGTAGAAGCATTTAGAAATAAATCTGTAGAAAAAGTCTTCGAAGTTGAAGAAAAAGTTAAGTTACTGTGCGATAAAGTAGATGAATCTTACAACGATGAAAAGAGAAGAATTCGAACGCATATTTATTCCGATGGAGAGAGAGGTAAGTATTTGCTTCGAGGAAGAGATAAGTTTCGAATCGAGGTAGTCAACCGATTATTAGATTCTCTTTCAGTAGAACTGAAGAAGAGAGGAAATGTCTATGAAGAGATACAACAGAAATTTAATTTTCTTATTGCAAGAAACAAAATTATGATGAAGAAGAAAATAAACCGCATAATATGGCTCAAGAGAAGAATCAGACAACGAGGGAATAGAAGTAGAGGAAGAAGATGTAAACATCGAAGAAAAATGTAGAAGAATGGCGAAGGAACATATCATATATTAACAATCACAATAAAAATAAGGAAACAAGGAATACGTATACCTGTGAAGTACAATTGCAAATAAAAATTATAATAACAATAATGAATAGACTAGGCTAGCATAAAGTAACATGTAATAGGGCAGACATGTTCTGCGCTAAGGCGTTTCATATCATAGACCTAGGAAATTAGCGGTAATACCAGAAATAATGTTGGTAGTTATAAGATGATAAAACAAGTTTAACCATCTCGGTCATATATTCAACTCCCATTGAATATGTGATCTACTAACTACCTTGCACTGTAGAAGCGGTGTTCTGCGGCAGGCGTCACAGGCATGTTAACGTTATACAGTGCTTCCCCATCTATCATAACAAATGCCTTCACACCCTATTGGCATGGGGTGGGCCTGGCGTAATCCAGGATTGATCCACGGGGATCTGCTCCATGTCAATTGATGATGATGATGATGACATTGGAAATTCGAATGTCTTAGATATAGATAAAGACAGTTTGCAGTTGGCTCTTTCCTTTTATAGTGATGATGTTGATGTTGACGAACAATTTTTCAACGAATGTGTTCAGTTCAAACAGTACCTGTTAGCAACAATTATTCAGGATAAAGAAGAAATAAAATGTTCGGAAATGTTAAATTTAATTTATAAAAAAAATTTAAGTGAACTTTTCCCTAATCTCATTACTATTTTGAAAATTTACGTGACATTTCCATTCACAAGTTGTGAAGCAGAAAGATCTTTTTCAAAATTAGCATTCATAAAAAATAAGTATAGAACTACGATTAAAAAAAGAACGATTGAATTATAAATCAATTCTGTCAATGGAAAATGATTTGACACGGTCAATATCTTATGACGATGCAATTAAAGATTTTGCGAGTGTTAAGTGCAGAAAACAATTGTAGTTTATCTTGTTTAATAAATATTCATAAAAATACTTTTTCGTTTTTTTATTTATTACTTATTTGTCTTGAAAATTTAGGGGCCCCAAAACTGTTTTAGCCTCAGGCCCCCAAATGTCTAGATCCGCCCCTGTTTACAACTGTTATTTTTCAATTGCCAAGCCTTATGCAAAAACATTTGAATTGAATGTTATCTAGACAGATAAATAGAAACATTCGAATAGTATTTGCTTATAATTACAGTTTAAAAAACAAAACGTAAATTAGTATCAATAATAGAAATTAATTATAGCGGAACCATTAGTAATAGCTTAGTATAAACACGTCGAACAGTGAATAATCAAACGCAGCAGATAGAAGGATTACTCTATTAATCTGTGCTATGCGGTTTCCGCAGTGCATTACACGATTCTATATTAGGCCTAAAACGCGGCACAGCCCTTCGATCTAATTATTTCAGATAAACACTAAACCATTTTCTTGTTATCTTGATATTATATGGCAAATTTGGTTCTGTTTGAAACCTATTTGAAATTTCTGCCGGTTTCGTTGTGATAATTACGAAAATAAATTTTATCTAATTCCGTTTTGAAAAGTTGAATTTTACCTAACCTTTTGACGTTATGAAACGTCACTTTTTACCTAATCGAGTGTTGTAAAGATTTTTACGTAACTGAGTTACGTAAAGAATATTACACAACCCAATTTTAAACCAAATGCCGCGCAGATGCCTACTATAATAATAAATAAAATAATTTATTGCTTGTCAGATATTGACAATGAATTATTATTTAGAACGTGGAAGAACGAAATTACGAAATTAGATAAAATTTTGTACGTAATACGTTATGAAAAGCGATATTGTTTGACTCACGTAATTTGCAAAACTCGCTAACGCTCGTTTTGGCAAACTTACGACTCGTCAAAAAATATCGCTCTTTTCATAACTGATTACGTAAATAACTATTCTTCCACTTAAAATTGTAATGTGAAAATCGTAGAGACTTTTAGGGTTTTGTTTAGCAATTATAGAAACAGGAGAATTTTTTTTTTCAGGAATCAGGATAGATTACCACACAAATGAAAGATTAAAAACCACGCCAAACTTTTCGTATGCGGTACGAGGTTCAGCTATTCACTTTTTCAAAATTCTCCCAAAAGAACAAATGCATTTTCTTTGACAACCAAAAGTGCTTTGCAATAAAGAATTTGTATTTCAACAATATTATAAATTTTAATATTGCAACAAAAATATAAAATGAAACCTTGATAAATTTAAGGTTGCATGACTTGCCGCAGATCTGACAGAAAAATTAGAGTATGAAACATAAATAAAGAATGGGAAATATATCTGGCAAAATATGCAGAATTCGTTAACGTTGATAACAGCTTTAATGAAAACAGGAGAAAACTAAATAGGTACCTATATGAAAGAATAGTTCGATGAACACTGTTAAATTGTCAAAGTTGGTCGATCAAAAAGAAATGAGAAACACGGATATACAGGGTGTGTATAAATTGACGAAAGAACTACACGTGGCGATGTTGGTCATAAAATTCTGAGTCGAAAATCTTGATACCAAAACTATGCTTCCTGGGCATGCAAGTTTGAAAGTGAAGTCTTTTAGTAAGTATTTTAATTCATTATCTGTTGACAGAAAGAGCTGCAAATTAGAAGCAAGAAGAATTGTAAAAAATATTTTTTCATAGATGTTGTTTTTCAACCCCAAAAACATATTTTAAACATTTCTGCGTTAACTTATTGTTGTAAAAAATACATATGGCAACATTCACGGAGTATTACGATGTAACGGACGTCCTTAATTACCATGCTGTAACAAAACACCTGTGGTATGTGGATCCAATGTCAGATGTACGTTCCTTTAAAATGGTTCCTGAGGACAGAGGAAGCATTGTCCAACATTTTGGTATTAAGATTTTCGACTCAGAACTTTATGACCAACATCGCCACGTGTAGTTCTTTCGCCAATTTATACACACCCTGTATGAGAAACATTTAAAAGAACTTGAGAAAACAGGTCAGTAAACTATCTGAAGAAAAGAGTGGAGTGGTCAAAGAAGACAATAGAAGGTAGTAAGGAGAATAGTAAAAACAATGCTACGTACATTTTCTGTTGGAACAATAAAATAAAATACGAGACTCGTTAATTTACAGCTGGCCTCCGCTTATTTATTTGAGGTAAAGAATTGTTGAAAGTTACAGATGTGGCCATATTATTAGAAACTGAACTAAAATTAGAAGAAATTTTAGATAACATGTTTCGTAAGACCTTAATTTTTTTTTAACATTAAAAATAGCATAATTTTTTTGTAAAGTATTCCTTGGCAGACTATAGAGTTGAAATTCTTCCTGTCATGCTGTTAATGACATTGACAGCATGCTGAAGTATTCTCTTATCATTCACTTTTTGGTACCATCTTCCTTTTTTTTAAGAAACTCACCCATTCCAGACATTCATGGCCGGCGCAAAAAGTGTATGAATATAACCGTGTTGCTATGTGGAATTCAAGGAAGAAGAGCGAATCCTACAGATACTCTTCGATCAAGAAGACCTCAAGCTGTCATTGCCTACAAATACGTAGCTACAAACCATCGAATAAGCGAAAATTCAACAAATGGCCATGAATTGAGAATTTCTTGGGTGTCAGTTTAGAAAATAGTTCGCCGCCACGCCACCTCTTAATTATCAAAGTTTGTGCTAAACAGATTCCTAAACTTTTAACTTCGGAGTTATTCTCAAAACCCAAGCACCCATTTAGGCCTTTGTCGTCAGAATAAAGACAGGTTTGAAGAAATTCTTGTGGCTGCTAACGAGACCAACGTTATGATCCAAAGACCCTAAAAAAGCAAAGTATGATGGTAACTACAGTCTTCTAGAATTTTACGGGAATTCGACTAATCAACTATTTAATACAACGTAAAATTATGATTACTTGAAGTGAGAGATGATATTGCCGTCGAAAAAACTGAAGTATTAGGATTCCAAATACTTAAACATCCTATTATTCGCCTTTGGGCTGTTGGTTATTTCATCACAATCTTGAAAGAAGTTTTACAAGGTTGACAGAAACGCTTTTGGAGGAAATGTTTTTTGAAAGGGCCACCGTAGGGAAAAGTATATTGAAGGATGTTAAGTTAAGGCTTGTATTCAGTAAGGCAGTCTTCTACCGTAAGATAGCGAAACTGGAACTTAAATATTTCGCTTCGCAGGAGCATGATCAAGAAACTAATTACAGGAGCATTTTCAGTATTCTTTTCTCTAGCGCGCTATAAGACAAAAATTTTGTTTTTTTGAAAGATGTGGATGTGAGCACGTTGCACATAAAAAAATGTAAATTAATTATTGTAGGTAACATAATTCAAATTTACATATTTTCTTCATTTACCCCGCTAGCTATAAATATTTCATCGACATATATGAATCGATCTAGTTGTAGATGTTTCGCGGTGACGAATTATTCACACTCCAGTTTAAAAAATTTTACCTTATTTTCGAACTTTGGCAAAGTTTGCCGTGAAAATAGGCAACAACTTAACCAACACAAAATGCACTAGGATTACAAGCAAAGCCGATAAGGGGATTAAAAACCCTTCTGTAAACTGCAGGTAGAAAGATATTTTCAACCTGTAGGTATACATACATCGGCGAAGTTAGGTGATTCAGTTTAGATACATTTGGTGTAGATAAGTGTAAGAATTTTATCACTTTTTTTAAGGTCATTCATCTGTGTAAAATAATTTCTAAATTGCAATTTTTGTGGTTGGTAAGGGCTTTTCCCTGACTGAAAGCGTGATGAGTTCATATATTATTATTTAATAATAATAAATTCTTTATTCCCGTATCTTTTTAATATGGTACTACATTTTTAATCAGAAGGGAGCATTAATTAAAAGCAGTACTAAAAATCATATTTACGTAGGTATATACAGGGTGTTCAGTACATCGATAGAAAGTTTTTAAGGGTAGATATAATACGTAATTTTGAATCTATGTAACCCTATATACTTATATACTAAGTGTTGCCGTTTTCCAGATATTGGCCGTTTTGGATATTTTTGAGAAATAGGTGACTATTTAAAGTAAAATTAATTTGTAAATGCTTCTAGGCCTTTTTTTATTAATTTATAATGACCAATCTTTCTAAAAAAACATGATAACAATAGTCTGATTACATCTGGATTATTTTAAAAATGAGATTAATTAGGAAAAAAATTAAAGTCCTAGAAGCATTTACGTGCCCACAAATTAATTTTATTTTAAATAGTCACCTACTTATTTTGCAAAATATCTAAAACGGCCGATATCTGGAAAACGGCAACACTTAGTATACAGGATGTATACAAATTGGCGCAAAAGCTCCAGGTAGCGATATTCATTGTACAATTCTGAGTCGAAAACCTTAATACTAGAATGATGTGTTATCGTAAAAAAACTACTTAATTGCGTTTGAATAATACGTGGGGTACTTCTAAGGACCGTCTTCTGTACTCGTTTCCTCACCACCTAGCGGTAGAGTACCCGGCGCGTTTTTTTTTACGTGGTTTCCCCAGCAGGCCTAATCCACGTAAAGAAAGTTATATTACATAAGATAAAAACCTATTTAATTACATCCATATTTACATTACTTATACTACTATAGACTCTAACGCGCACGTCAAGTTAAAAAACTATCTCGAATAGGTAGCTTCCAGGATTGCCTTGAATCTAAAATTTCGGGCAACAATGCCGAATTAAAAAATTGTTCCAGTTTCGGAACCATTTTGTGTTCCCAAAACGAGGCATCATTTTTTATCACCTCCACTGAAATACCACTGGGAGTCCAATTAACAAAATAGCAAATTGTTTTTTTGTGATATTTAATTGCCCTTGGATTTGGTACATATAGTCGTCGTTTTCTTTCAATTTTAATTCTCCTTCTTCTACCCGACAAAATTTAATAGTTTTGTTAATAACGGCTTCCATGTTAAATTCAAGCCTCAACTCGACTACAAAGGAAGGGGTCTAAGCTAGGTATTTAATTAATGAACCCCTTAGCAAAAGCAATATAAAATGAGGAGAAAGATACAGCCAAGAAGTAAAAAATATATTAAAGCACCTTCAAAAGTTGCTGAACAGGAATGAAAAGGATGAATAATGTATAAACAAAATGAAGTCGTACCTGTCAAATAAGAAATAGTATAACAGTAAAAAATACAATAGTAAGAATACGAGAAGAATGTTAAAAAGTTAATAAATTGAATAGCATCTGAGAAAGAAAATTCAAATAGAATTCCTAAAAACCCATAAAAAACAATTCGTTTGCCTAAACTATTTTAAATAATCAAGAAGCTACCCAAGGTTTCTATCTAGCTTTTTTGTTCCTCCTTATTGTGGAACATGTATTTTCGAAAAAAGTGAAACGTTCCATATTTTACTATTAGTGTGAGCCTCTACTGTTAACATTCATACCGTGTGCCCGTTTTAAATGGTGACCCCTTACTGGCTCTGAATATGCAACCTATATTACATTACTGGTATAAACTATACATATAATGCAAAATGGGTTGCATATTCAGAGCCAGTAAGGGGTCACGATTTAAACTAGGCTCACCGTATTTAAAGCAAAGACGGACAGTCGTTAAATTATAATATATAGAATAACAGAACTCAAAGGACGTTCTAGAAATACTCGAATATCCGGAAGTAGGAAAAGTAATAATGATACTAATAAAAAAACAGGAAAAGCAGAAAACTGCAGAATCTATAGAGAACTTGCATTACTCCACACGATTTATAAAATCCTCTATATTTTAATTTAAAGAAAATACGTGACAATAGTATATTGAAAGACAAGTGTTACAATGACCCTCGTCATTGTAACACATGTTTTTCATACTATTTTTCCTATTTCGCATAATTTATTTTTCCTATTTCGCATAATTTATTTTAATTTAAAAAATTAATATTAAGCAGAAATATTAAATGTCAAGGTTGGTAAGATTGGCAGTTCCAATAAACATTTGAAATTCAATTAACAATTTATTTTGACGTTTATTAAAAATATATCCGAAAGTTACATCTAACAAAATTTCTATCTCAAAATGGACGGAGAGTTACAATGCACTCCTCCTGAGGTAAGAAACATTGCCTCTAATGCAGTTACATAAATTTAATTGCAGTATTTTTACATATGCAATAATGACAGATGTGTTTGACATATAGACTCAGTCACAGACTATTAATAGTCTGTGGACTCAGTTACGAACGTTACAGATAAAATATTCCCTAAAAACAGCTGTACAAAGATGTTCATTGTAGCACTGTTTTTGATAAAAACAGTCGTACAAAATTCACTTTGTGAACGCGGTATAGGAAATAGTATATTGTGTAACAAGTACGTGAAGCTGACCTTTTTATACGAGTGTGAAGTTTGTGACACGAGCCGTAAGGCGAGTGTCACTAGCACGCGATACTTTTTCTACAACCTCAAACTTAAAAAATGAGTTAAATTAGCAAACGTTCACTTCACTTGACAGTTCTCACTGTAATGGTGCGCAAGTTCGGAAAAACTAACTATTTCCGTTACTAAAGACAAACAGACTAATTGCTATATTTTTTTACTTTATGCTACCATAGGTGCATACACTTGTAATATGTAGTATAGGAATTATGTAGATTAGTTAAGAAATATATAATCCGTAAAACGAAACGTTTCGTTGGATTTCAATTTATGTTTCCTTGAAGGCATTTTAATTATTTTTCAGGCCCCTTCTTTCTAGGGACGGTGTCCGAAAAGGTTTCTTAATCCTACCTAAGTTATTGGTGCGTAACCATGTGCACTCAAGCGTGTTAGCGCAGCGAAGTCCCAGATATTGGGAATCTCATGTTACGCAACATATGTAGCTATAAATCACGGCAGAAATAGGAAAGAATTTATTCCTATGGGAAACTTAGTGTTATGCCGGGTTTGATACAAAAAACCGGTAAGCCAATCACGGCTAAACTTCAGTTTGGAGTTTAATCTGATTTGATAAAAGGAACCCTTTCTATTTGTGGGTTGTCCAAAATTATGGTATAAATACATGTGATCACAGGAGCAAAAGGGATTCCCCTTTCATTTGTACGAGTGCTAGCCAGGAGTCTTACCCATCGGCACCTGCAATTCCTTAACCCTTTTTCATTTGTACGAGTGCTAGCCTGGGGCCGTACCTCTCGGCACCTGCAATTCCTTAACCCGTTTCCATTTGTACGAGAGCTAATTCCAGATTTCACAAATCTCATGAGGCTCCTGCAATAATCCTTAACCCTTTTAATTGTACGAGAGATAATTCCTTGTACAAGTGCTAGTCTGGGATTTTACCAATCTCGATAGGCACCTGCAGAACTCCGTAACCCTTTTAATACTACGAGAGGATCCTATTCGATGCCCACGCCCTTGGTTATTTATATCGTTCTTTTTTCAGGAGATTCGCAGCCAAACACCTACTCGGGTAGGGACACCCACCTTACGACTACCACTTGTTGCTAAGAATTGCTGTTCAGGAATAGCATTGCCTATGTTAATAAAGCTTAAAGTTGTACTCTGACTTGTGACTTTTCTTGCCTACCTTTATCAAAGACATCGGGGTTACATATACAGCATGTTACAAACAGTTCATTTTCGAATATGTAAAATTATTAATTTCGGACTGAAATACAAAGCCAAAGTTACCCTTCTCAGCTCATGTGTTTCTATTACCAAAAGTTCGTTTTCGAGTGCTACAAATTATTAATTTTGGACTGAAACACAAAGCCAAACTTATCCTTCTTACCTCATGTGTTCCTGTTACAAACAGTTCATTCTCGAGTATGAAAAATTATAAATTTTGGACTGAAACGCAAAGCCTAACTTACCCTTCTTAGATCAGGTGTTCCTATTACCAAACGTTTGTTTTCAAGTGGAACAAATTATCAATTTTGGACTGAAATACACATCCAAACTTACCCTTCCTAGATCATGTGTTCCTATTATCAAAAGTTCGTTTTCGAGTGCGACAAATTATTATCAATTTAGGACTGAAATACAAAGCCAAACTTACCCTTCTTAGCTCATGTGTTCCTATTACCAAAAGTTTGTTTTCGAATGCGACAAATTATCAATTTTTGACTGAAATACAAAGGCAAACTTACCCTTCTTAACTAATCTGTTCCTGTTACAAACGGTTCATTTTCGAGTGTGGAAAATTATTAATTTTGGACTGAAATGCAAAGCCAAACTTACCCTTCTTGGCTCATGTGTTCCTGTTACAAACAGTTCATTTTCGAGTGCGAAACAATATTAATTTTAGACTGAAATACAAAACCAAACTTACCCTTCTTAACTCATGTGTTCCTGTAACAAACAGTTCATTTTCGAATATGAAAAATTATTAATTTGGGACTGAAATACAAAGTCAAAGTTACCCTTCTTAGCTCATGTGTTTCTATTACCAAAAGTTCGTTTTCGAGTGTGATAAATTATTAATTTTGGACTGAAATAGAAAGCCAAACTTACCCTTCTTAACTCGTGTGTTCCTATTACCAAACGTTTGTTTTCGAGTGCTACAAATTACCAATTTTGGAGTGAAATATAAAGCCAAACTTACCCTTCTCAACTCATGTGTTCCTGTTACAAACAGTTCATTTCCGAGTATGAAAAATTATTAAATTTGGGCTGAAATACAAAGCCATACTTACTAACTTACCCTTCTTAACCCATGCGTTCCTGTTCCAAAAGTTCGTTTTCGAGTGCGACAAATTATTAATTTTGGACTGAAATACACATAGCCAAACTTACCCTTCTTACCTCATTTGTTCCTGTTACAAACAGTTCATTTTCGAGTATGAAAAATTATAAATTTTGGACTGAAACACAAAGCCAAAATTAACCTTCTTAACTCATGTGTTCCTGTTACAAACATTTAGTTTTCGAGTGCGAAACATTATTAATTTTAGACTGAAATACAAAACCAAACTTGCCCTTCTTAACTCATGTGTTCCTGTTACAAACAGTTCATTTTCGAATATGAAAAATTATTAATTTGGGACTGAAATACAAAGCCAAAGTTACCCTTCTTAACTCATGTGTTCCTATTACCAAAAGTTCGGTTTCGAGTGCGACAAATTATTAATTTTGGACTGAAATACAAAGCCAAAGTTACCCTTCTTAGCTCATGTGTTTCTATTACCAAAAGTTCGTTTTCGAGTGCTACAAATTATTAATTTTGGACTGACATACAAAGCCAAACTTACCCTTCTTAACTCATGTGTTCCTGTTACAAACAGTTCATTTTCGAGTATGAAAAATTATTAATTTTGGACTGAAATACAAAGCCAAACATACCCTTCTTAGCTCATGTGTTCCTATTACCAAAAGTTCGTTTTCGAGTGCGACAAATTATTATCAATTTTTGACTGAAATACAAAGCCTAACTTAACCTTCTTAAGTCATGTGTTCCTGTTACAAACAGTTCATTTGCGAGTATGAAAAATTATTAATTTTGGACTGAAATACAAAGCCAAACTTACCCTTCTTAACTAATGTGTTCCTGTTACAAACAGTTCATTTTCGAGTATGAAAAATTATTAATTTTGGACTGAAATACAAAGCCAAACTTACCCTTCTTAACTCATGTGTTCCTGTTACAAACAGTTCATTTTCGAGTATGAAAAATTATTAATTTCGGACTGAAATACAAAGCCAAAGTTACCCTTCTTAGCTCATGTGTTTCTGCTACCAAAAGTTCGTTTTGGAGTTCTGCAAATTATTAATTTTGAACTGAAATACAAAGCCACAGTTACCCTTCTTAACTCATGTGTTCCTATTACCAAAAGTTCGTCTTCGAGTGCGACAAATTATTAATTTTGAACTGAAATACATAGCCAAATTACCCTTCTTAACTCATGTGTTCCTGTTACAAACAGTTCATTTTCGAGTTTGAAAAATTATTAATTTTGGACTGAAATACAAATCCAAACTTACCCTTCTTAGCTCATGTGTTCCTATTACAAAAAGTTCGTTTTCGAGTGCTACAAATTACCAATTTTGGAGTGAAATATAAAGCCAAACTTACCCTTCTCAACTCATGTGTTCCTGTTACAAACAGTTCATTTTCGAGTATGAAAAATTATTAATTTTGGACTGAAATACAAAGCCAAACTTACCCTTCTTAACTCATGTGTTTCTGTTACTAACAGTTCATTTTCGAGTATGAAAAATTATTAATTTCGGACTGAAATACAAAGCCAAAGTTACCCTTCTTAGCTCATGTGTTTCTACTACCAAAAGTTCGTTTTGGAGTTCTGCAAATTATTAATTTTGAACTGAAATACAAAGCCACAGGTACCCTTCTTAACTCATGTGTTCCTATTACCAAAAGTTCGTCTTCGAGTGCGACAAATTGTTAATTTTGAACTGAAATACATAGCCAAATTACCCTTCTTAACTCATGTGTTCCTGTTACAAACAGTTCATTTTCGAGTTTGAAAAATTATTAATTTTGGACTGAAATATGAAGCCAAACTTACCCTTCTTAGCTCATGTGTTCCTATTACAAAAAGTTCGTTTTCGAGTGCCACAAATTACCAATTTTGGAGTGAAATATAAAGCCAAACTTACCCTTCTCAACTCATGTGTTCCTGTTACAAACAGTTCATTTCCGAGTATGAAACATTATTAATTTTTGGCTGAAATACAAAGCCATACTTACTAAGTTACCCTTCTTAACCAATGCGTTCCTGTTACCAAAAGTTCGTTTTCGAGTGCGACAAATTATTAATTATGGACTGAAATACACATAGCCAAACTTACCCTTCTTACCTCATGTGTTCCTGTTACAAACAGTTCATTTTCGAGTATGAAAAATTATAAATTTTGGACTGAAACACAAAGCCAAACTTATCCTTCTTAACTCATGTGTTCCTGTTACAAACATTTAGTTTTCGAGTGCGAAACATTATTAATTTTAGACTGAAATACAAAACCAAACTTGCCCTTCTTAACTCATGTGTTCCTGTTACAAACAGTTCATTTTCGAGTATGAAAAATTATTAATTTTGGACTGAAATACAAAGCCAAACTTACCCTTCTTAACTCATGCGTTCCTGTTACAAACAGTTTATTTTGGAGTATAGAAAATTATTAATTTTGGACTGAAATACAAAGCCAAAGTTACCCTTCTTAACTCATGTGTTCCTATTACCAAAAGTTCGGCTTCGAGTGCGGCAAATTATTAATTTTGGACTGAAATACAAAGCCAAACTTACCCTTCTTAACTCATGCGTTCCTGTTACAAACAGATCATTTTGGAGTATAAAAAATTATTAATTTTGGACTGAAATACAAAGCCAAAGTTACCCTTCTTAACTCATGTGTTCCTATTACCAAAAGTTCGTTTTGGAGTTCTGCAAATTATTAATTTTGAACTGAAATACAAAGCCACAGTTACCCTTCTTAACTCATGTGTTCCTATTACCAATAGTTCGTTTTCGAGTGCTACAAATTACCAATTTTGGAGTGAAATATAAAGCCAAACTTACCCTTCTCAACTCATGTGTTCCTGTTACAAACAGTTCATTTCCGAGTATGAAACATTATTAATTTGTAGCTGAAATACAAAGCCATACTTACTAACTTACCCTTCTTAACCCATGCGTTCCTGTTACCAAAAGCTCGTTTTCGAGTGCGACAAATTATTAATTTTGGACTGAAATACACATAGCCAAACTTGCCCTTCTTACCTCATGTGTTCCTGTTACAAACAGTTCGTTTTCGGGTATGAAAAATTATAAATTTTGGACTGAAACACAAAGCCAAACTTATCCTTCTTAACTCATGTGTTCCTGTTACAAACATTTAGTTTTCGAGTACGAAACATTATTAATTCTAGACTGAAATACAAAACCAAACTTGCCCTTCTTAACTCATGTGTTCCTGTTACAAACAGTTCATTTTCGAATATGAAAAATTATTAATTTGGGACTGAAATACAAAGCCAAACTTACCCTTCTTAACCCATGTGTTCCTGTTACAAACAGTTCATTTTCGAGTATGAAAAATTATTAATTTTGGACTGAAATACAAAGCCAAACTTACCCTTCTTAGCTCATGTGTTCCTATTACAAAAAGTTCGTTTTCGAGTGCTACAAATTACCAATTTTGGAGTGAAATAAAAGCCAAACTTACCCTTCTCAACTCATGTGTTCCTGTTACAAACAGTTCATTTTCGAGTATGAAAAATTATTAATTTTGGACTGAAATACAAAGCCAAACTTACCCTTCTTAACTCATGTGTTCCTATTACAAAAAGTTCGTTTTCGAGTGCTACAAATTACCAATTTTGGAGTGAAATATAAAGCCAAAGTTACCCTTCTCAACTCATGTGTTCCTGTTACAAACAGTTCATTTTCGAGTTTGAAAAATTATTAATTTTGGACTGAAATACAAATCCAAACTTACCCTTCTTAGCTCATGTGTTCCTATTACAAAAAGTTCGTTTTCGAGTGCTACAAATTACCAATTTTGGAGTGAAATATAAAGCCAAACTTACCCTTCTCAACTCATGTGTTCCTGTTACAAACAGTTCATTTTCGAGTATGAAAAATTATTAATTTTGGACTGAAATACAAAGCCAAACTTACCCTTCTTAACTCATGTGTTTCTGTTACTAACAGTTCATTTTCGAGTATGAAAAATTATTAATTTCGGACTGAAATACAAAGCCAAAGTTACCCTTCTTAGCTCATGTGTTTCTACTACCAAAAGTTCGTTTTGGAGTTCTGCAAATTATTAATTTTGAACTGAAATACAAAGCCACAGGTACCCTTCTTAACTCATGTGTTCCTATTACCAAAAGTTCGTCTTCGAGTGCGACAAATTGTTAATTTTGAACTGAAATACATAGCCAAATTACCCTTCTTAACTCATGTGTTCCTGTTACAAACAGTTCATTTTCGAGTTTGAAAAATTATTAATTTTGGACTGAAATATGAAGCCAAACTTACCCTTCTTAGCTCATGTGTTCCTATTACAAAAAGTTCGTTTTCGAGTGCCACAAATTACCAATTTTGGAGTGAAATATAAAGCCAAACTTACCCTTCTCAACTCATGTGTTCCTGTTACAAACAGTTCATTTCCGAGTATGAAACATTATTAATTTTTGGCTGAAATACAAAGCCATACTTACTAAGTTACCCTTCTTAACCAATGCGTTCCTGTTACCAAAAGTTCGTTTTCGAGTGCGACAAATTATTAATTATGGACTGAAATACACATAGCCAAACTTACCCTTCTTACCTCATGTGTTCCTGTTACAAACAGTTCATTTTCGAGTATGAAAAATTATAAATTTTGGACTGAAACACAAAGCCAAACTTATCCTTCTTAACTCATGTGTTCCTGTTACAAACATTTAGTTTTCGAGTGCGAAACATTATTAATTTTAGACTGAAATACAAAACCAAACTTGCCCTTCTTAACTCATGTGTTCCTGTTACAAACAGTTCATTTTCGAGTATGAAAAATTATTAATTTTGGACTGAAATACAAAGCCAAACTTACCCTTCTTAACTCATGCGTTCCTGTTACAAACAGTTTATTTTGGAGTATAGAAAATTATTAATTTTGGACTGAAATACAAAGCCAAAGTTACCCTTCTTAACTCATGTGTTCCTATTACCAAAAGTTCGGCTTCGAGTGCGGCAAATTATTAATTTTGGACTGAAATACAAAGCCAAACTTACCCTTCTTAACTCATGCGTTCCTGTTACAAACAGATCATTTTGGAGTATAAAAAATTATTAATTTTGGACTGAAATACAAAGCCAAAGTTACCCTTCTTAACTCATGTGTTCCTATTACCAAAAGTTCGTTTTGGAGTTCTGCAAATTATTAATTTTGAACTGAAATACAAAGCCACAGTTACCCTTCTTAACTCATGTGTTCCTATTACCAATAGTTCGTTTTCGAGTGCTACAAATTACCAATTTTGGAGTGAAATATAAAGCCAAACTTACCCTTCTCAACTCATGTGTTCCTGTTACAAACAGTTCATTTCCGAGTATGAAACATTATTAATTTGTAGCTGAAATACAAAGCCATACTTACTAACTTACCCTTCTTAACCCATGCGTTCCTGTTACCAAAAGCTCGTTTTCGAGTGCGACAAATTATTAATTTTGGACTGAAATACACATAGCCAAACTTGCCCTTCTTACCTCATGTGTTCCTGTTACAAACAGTTCGTTTTCGGGTATGAAAAATTATAAATTTTGGACTGAAACACAAAGCCAAACTTATCCTTCTTAACTCATGTGTTCCTGTTACAAACATTTAGTTTTCGAGTACGAAACATTATTAATTCTAGACTGAAATACAAAACCAAACTTGCCCTTCTTAACTCATGTGTTCCTGTTACAAACAGTTCATTTTCGAATATGAAAAATTATTAATTTGGGACTGAAATACAAAGCCAAACTTACCCTTCTTAACCCATGTGTTCCTGTTACAAACAGTTCATTTTCGAGTATGAAAAATTATTAATTTTGGACTGAAATACAAAGCCAAACTTACCCTTCTTAGCTCATGTGTTCCTATTACAAAAAGTTCGTTTTCGAGTGCTACAAATTACCAATTTTGGAGTGAAATAAAAGCCAAACTTACCCTTCTCAACTCATGTGTTCCTGTTACAAACAGTTCATTTTCGAGTATGAAAAATTATTAATTTTGGACTGAAATACAAAGCCAAACTTACCCTTCTTAACTCATGTGTTCCTATTACAAAAAGTTCGTTTTCGAGTGCTACAAATTACCAATTTTGGAGTGAAATATAAAGCCAAAGTTACCCTTCTCAACTCATGTGTTCCTGTTACAAACAGTTCATTTTCGAGTTTGAAAAATTATTAATTTTGGACTGAAATACAAATCCAAACTTACCCTTCTTAGCTCATGTGTTCCTATTACAAAAAGTTCGTTTTCGAGTGCTACAAATTACCAATTTTGGAGTGAAATATAAAGCCAAACTTACCCTTCTCAACTCATGTGTTCCTGTTACAAACAGTTCATTTTCGAGTATGAAAAATTATTAATTTTGGACTGAAATACAAAGCCAAACTTACCCTTCTTAACTCATGTGTTCCTGTTACAAACAGTTCATTTTCGAGTATGAAAAATTATTAATTTCGGACTGAAATACAAAGCCAAAGTTACCCTTCTTAGCTCATGTGTTTCTACTACCAAAAGTTCGTTTTGGAGTTTTGCAAATTATTAATTTTGAACTGAAATACAAAGCCACAGGTACCCTTCTTAACTCATGTGTTCCTATTGCCAAAAGTTAGTCTTCGAGTGCGACAAATTGTTAATTTTGAACTGAAATACATAGCAAAATTACCCTTCTTAACTCATGTGTTCCTGCTACAAACAGTTCATTTTCGAGTTTGAAAAATTATTAATTTTGGACTGAAATATGAAGCCAAACTTACCCTTCTTAGCTCATGTGTTCCTATTACAAAAAGTTCGTTTTCGAGTGCCACAAATTACCAATTTTGGAGTGAAATATAAAGCCAAGCTTACCCTTCTCAACTCATGTGTTCCTGTTACAAACAGTTCATTTCCGGGTATGAAACATTATTAATTTTTGGCTGAAATACAAAGCCATACTTACTAAGTTACCCTTCTTAACCAATGCGTTCCTGTTACCAAAAGTTCGTTTTCGAGTGCGACAAATTATTAATTTTGGACTGAAATACACATAGCCAAACTTACCCTTCTTACCTCATGTGTTCCTGTTACAAACAGTTCATTTTCGAGTATGAAAAATTATAAATTTTGGACTGAAACACAAAGCCAAACTTATCATTCTTAACTCATGTGTTCCTGTTACAAACATTTAGTTTTCGAGTGCGAAACATTATTAATTTTAGACTGAAATACAAAACCAAACTTGCCCTTCTTAACTCATGTGTTCCTGTTACAAACAGTTCATTTTCGAATATGAAAAATTATTAATTTGGGACTGAAATACAAAGCCAAACTTACCCTTCTTAACCCATGTGTTCCTGTTACAAACAGTTCATTTTCGAGTATGAAAAATTATTAATTTTGGACTGAAATACAAAGCCAAACTTACCCTTCTTAACTCATGCGTTCCTGTTACAAACAGTTTATTTTGGAGTATAGAAAATTATTAATTTTGGACTGAAATACAAAGCCAAAGTTACCCTTCTTAACTCATGTGTTCCTATTATCAAAAGTTCGTTTTCGAGTACGACAAATTATTAATTTTGGACTGAAATATAAAGCCAAAGTTACCTTTCTTAGCACATGTGTTTCTATTACCAAAAGTTCATTTTCGAGTGCTACAAATTATTAATTTTGGACTGAAATACAAAGCCAAACTTACCCTTCTTAACTCATGTGTTCCTGTTACAAACAGTTCATTTTCGAGTATGAAAAATTATTAATTTTGGACTGAAATACAAAGCCAAACTTACCCTTCTTAACTCATGTGTTCCTATTACAAACAGTTCATTTTCGAGTATGAAAAATTATTAATTTTGGACTGAAATACAAAGCCAAACTTACCCTTCTTAACTCATGCGTTCCTGTTACAAACAGTTTATTTTGGAGTATAGAAAATTATTAATTTTGGACTGAAATACAAAGCCAAAGTTACCCTTCTTAACTCATGTGTTCCTATTACCAAAAGTTCGTTTTCGAGTACGACAAATTATTAATTTTGGACTGAAATATAAAGCCAAAGTTACCTTTCTTAGCACATGTGTTTCTATTACCAAAAGTTCATTTTCGAGTGCTACAAATTATTAATTTTGGACTGAAATACAAAGCCAAACTTACCCTTCTTAACTCATGTGTTCCTGTTACAAACAGTTCATTTTCGAGTATGAAAAATTATTAATTTTGGACTGAAATACAAAGCCAAACTTACCCTTCTTAACTCATGTGTTCCTATTACAAACAGTTCATTTTCGAGTATGAAAAATTATTAATTTTGGACTGAAATACAAAGCCAAACTTACCCTTCTTAACTCATGTGTTCATGTTCGATACACAACAAAAACAAACGAGGGTCCAAAGCTTCGGGGTTTTTCAACAATTACTGAAAAGTGTGAATTTTCAACACCCCGCATCGTTACATCACAAATTCGTCGTTCAAACAAAAAACAAGCACAGCAATCTATTCAAATGTTTACCCGTGCCGAAAAGTGTATAGGCTCTTACGGCAGAAATGCGCAAAATAAACTCCATAAGAAATGCACTGCACTTCACGCATCGATATAAAAAATAAGACTTCACGTACTGCGATCAGTATGTGAAACTACTACTTTATACATGGGAGTAGAAAAAATTATTTGTGGCACAGAACAATTTTATAAAACTATCTATCAAACAATAGAAACGTAGGTAGATGTACTACGATTATATCATTGGGCTGCGTATTATGCTGTTTGTTGCATTTCAGCATTTGATTGTCGCAACTATCTTACTAAAAGTACCAAAACTGAAAGAATAAGGATCTCCATAAAACTAACAAAGAAGCAGAAAATGAAACAAAAAAATTTCCAGATAAATATATTGGAAAAAAAATAAAAAATAGCCAGTTTTTCCACTTTCATGTATTTGCATACTGGTTTAATTTTGTGCAAAAGTGAAAACCTCGTTCCAAATATAATTCTGTATAGAATTCGATAAAATTAAACTTTCAAGATACTCTTGATTTTCAAGTTATAATACAAACTTACATATTTCTTTTAGGAAACAATATTTTATTTTCACATATCTTCTGCGCTTTCCAACGATATATCACTTCACATGTTTATCTTCAGTTTTTCTACCTTAGTGAGCATACTTTAACAGATAAACAAATATGAATATCAGAGCAGGTACCAAAGCTTATTCAGATCATTTATTATTAACACTATATAAAAAAGATGAGTACAGTTGTTATTTACTTCTTTCTAAAAGTTGAATATAATAATGATAATAATAATTTTTATTGACGGTATTATACCATTTACAAAATGCACAGTTAAAGAAGTATTAATGGAAAAATATTTATTTATTTTTTATCAAGTGAAATATTATAAAAGGGGGACAAAATTAACTTTTCACTGATAGAAAAATATTGCTCCGATAAAAAAATATGTAAGTTTGTATTATAACTCGAAAATTAAAAGCACCTATCCTGAAAGTTTTACTAATTTCTTTGAATAATAAATTATCTATAAGATGGCATTTTATTATTACACTAAATTAAATGGTTAAGACTGGCATTTACATACAGTGACTTTCTATTTGACGTATCTAAAGTTGCATAACCACTTAAATAAGCAAAATGGTTTGAGCACGTATTTGTGTATGACTCAAAACTGTATAGTCGGGTAATAACTGATGATTAAATTGTTTCTTGGAATAATACGAAATAGTTGTGATCTATCGCACTCTGTTAGTTGAGTTGCCTACACGCTACATTATGAATAGTGAGTTACAACGTTATTTCTAAAATCTTATTTTCATTATTTCCGAATTAATTTGCGTTTTGGAAAAATGTTCATGTGGCATTTAAAAGGCAGATTTTTTTATCTATCTATTGACGTGGAGATTTTTTCGATATCTCAATTTTTGCAAAACTATTTGAATTTCTTAAAGTAAAATAGAGTTGTACGTTTTTTATTGCTAAAACGTTAATTTTTAATTTAACACTACAATAACAATTAATGCATATGTACGTAAATATGATTAATACAATTTTATTCGGAAGAACAGAAAATAATCCGGCATCGGTGTAATTGTTAAATAATTTTTCGTAAGATTTGCTTTTAAATGAACGAATTTGAAAGATATGATAATCATACGGTTTAAACTATCAACAAAACACTACAACCTAGAATCTGCACTGAAAACTTACCTTGAGTATCAAACATATCCAAATCATTGACTTACCAAACCCTGTAACTGCCTTGTTTTCGATAGCTCCATGGCGTAAATAAACTTTCTTTAAAATAAAAGAATTTTGTTTTTGCAGTTTAACTTTTAGAAATTTCCAATATTTTCAATAACTTAAAAAAAAGACTTAGTTATTTGTGGCCACATTAAATTTTGAAAATTCAATAATACTAAGGAATGAATACTGGAAATCAAACACCCGAACAAATCACTAGTCTTACTGAAGAGTTCACTATAAAATCTTTTACAATTAACTGAATTTAATTAAGTAAAGTATAGTCTGTTCATTCAAGTCCGCAAAATAGCCGGAAGCATTTTACAGCATGAGGTTTACATACAACTATCGTAAATCATTTCTACTAGATCAGACTCGAAAAACTTTACAGCTTCCTCATAATAGAAGAATTCATTTATAACACCTTAAAATATTTTAGGGGTACAGAACAGGCCACTTCAAACTTATCATAATATTTTAAACGCGTTCGCTGCCGCGGCGTAGTCGGCAACCTAGTATTACACGACGACCACGCCGTGAGGCGTAATACACATTGTCACTGTTTGTCAGCCATTGGCGGCAGGTCGGCATTGTTGTGAAGGCCTGAATTTGCCAAATGCTGACACAGATAGTCTAGTCGCCAATGCCAAACAAACAATAACAAACGTCTGTATTACGCCGACAACGCCGGTGTGATTGGCAGCGAACGTGTTAATGCCTGTTGTAATAACTTAACAAACCAAGTAGAAATTGCAGACTCAAACGAACAAATAATCAATTTTTTTATTCAAATGTATAGGCACAGTATAAACCTTTTTACAGTAGTTTCACTTCGATGAAAATCGCGGACAAATATTTCTTTGCGCATTTCTATGCGCAATATCGCATTCGTGGCGAAAAAAGGAAGCTTGTCGTTTTACGCACGTATATCAATTTTCAAAATGCGTCACTCGGTGTCTGCACAGCCTGCATTTACAGATGTTTTGAATTCCCAAACTTTCAAGGCTATATTAAAGTTCGTTTTAAGGTTTACGCAACTTAAATATCTAATGTTTATTTTGCCTTTTTAGTGGGTTTTCAGTGATTTTGTTTATTTAAATGATTTTTTCGTTTAAATGGCCTTTTTGTTGCCTTTTTCAGCGAATATAATTGTTCCACTTGAATTTTTCCTTGGTTGCATGATTCCTTTATAAAAATTTAATTAAGAAATCTCCACAATTTTAAAAACTTGACTACTATAAAGAAACTAGTTTTTAATTTTAAATCTCAATTCTCAACCACAGCCAAGTAGAATATAAATTTGAAAGGTTCCCTTGTTATCTGCTGAAATAGGCTTTAAACCCTAATCCTTCTGGAAAAGTAAGTGAGAAGCTTAACACGGTGTTAGCAAGACATCCATCGCTAGCCAAAGTGTGCAAAATTTCTAATATTCAAGAAGGAATTTCCACATCACCCGAAGAAAATCTTTCAGTAGAACTATCCCCAGAACAGCTCAGTTGCCTAAAATATACTCCCATCACGTCATGTGGCGTAGAAAGATAATGTTCAGATTATAAACAAATTCTTACTGACAAAAGAACTAGTTTTAGTTCAGAAAATTTGGAAAAATTACTTGTACAAGGTGGTCCAAATTGGACACTTTTGATAGGAAACACCAATTTCTAGAGGAGATAGAAAAAAACTAACCTACATGTTACGAGCTCGATTTTTGTGAGAAAGTGAATGCCGAAAACCGCACATCGATATCTTGAACTGTTTAGAAGATATAGGGTGGTTTTCAATTTTGTGCATTTTTGACCCACCCCCGTAACTTATTTATTTATGAATATTTCTTGTTTCTGTAAAAACATTCTTAAGGCACTTTTTCTAAAGGAATCCAATGGTGTCCCAAGTTTTTTTGTAAAAAGAATGGTTTTGAAGATATGACATAAACTTGTATTTTTTCTTATGGACTACCCTATATATTTTTGCATATTCTTTTTCTAAATATATAAAATACTTGCTACTTTCCTTTTTAAACATTTATTTTATAACAGCTGTAAGTTTATTTCGTTTTATTGTTCAACATGGCACTCCAGATTAAAAAAATTCATCTATAGTATTTTAGAAACAGCAATAAGAAAAAATACAAGTTTATGTCATAGCTTCAAAACCATTCTTTTTACAAAAAAACTTGGGACACCATTGAATTCCTTTAAAAAAAGTGCCTTAAGAATGTTTTTACAGAAACAAAAAATATTCATAAATAAATAAGTTACGGGAGTGGGTCAAAAATGCACAAAATTGAAAACCACCCTATATCTTCTAAACAGTTCAAGATATCGATGTGCGGTTTTCGGCATTCACTTTCTCACAAAAATCGAGCTCGTAACATGTAGGTTAGTTTTTTTCTATCTCCTCTAGAAATTGGTGTTTCCTATCAAAAGTGTCCAATTTGGACCACCTTGTACAGTATTTTTCATCTAGCATTTGGGTTGTGACGACAACTTGTCCCGCCCAAAAACTGTCTGTTTAGACACGCGTTCGGGCGCAGTAGGTAATGAAAACCTCGTTTAGAAAGAGATGAAGTATAGTTGGATTGTGAATTTATCAACAGCGCGTTGACGTCACAACCCAAATCCTAGGTGAACAATACTGTAACTAAAATAGATTTAAGTAATATTTAACATATACTAGTATCGGGAAAGGGGTTTTTTAAATAAAGCTTTTTTAAGTTCCATTAGTTTGTTTTTGCCTTTTTCAGCTAATTTTAGGGTTCAAATTGCCTTTTTTTAAATATTTTTTTTGGTCTTTTGCCTGCCTTTTTTGGTACTTTATTTTGCCTAACTTTCCTAGCTTTAGTTATTACAAATACATAATATTCAGTTGCTTAAAAAAAATCTTTTAGAACAATAACTGTTTAAATTCGGTCAGATCAGCTAAATATTGCATACAATCGTTAAGTTAGGTATATCAAGGCATCTTTTTACGTACTTTTGTGTATATCCATTTGGATACGCAGGCAAAAAAAATTGGGGTTGTCATTTAAAAAAAACCAATGATGACGTCATTGTGCAAAAATATATGACGTCATAAGTAAAATTTTTATGTCATAAGGTGGCTAATTGTATGTGTGTGTAATCGTTTACCTCTTATACCTTTCGGTGTTGAGGCTGGTGCGTTAGCGTATGTGGTCTTACGCGTGAAATGCACAATCCGGCCCGCATGCGAGTCACGTGATTGGTGCGCCGTTTTTTGCCTGCATACAGCACCATGTGTATAGTGTATGTGTGTGTACGTATAGAACCTTGTTACTCTACCTCGTAGGTCTGTATTCGGAGGAGAGCGTCGTTAATTAGGTGCCCAACGACGAATGGTCACCAGAGCTCGATACCGATCTCCGGGAAAATTTGCACCCAGCGAGATTCGAACCGGGGACTAGCGTAACGCTAGCCTGACGCTCTTACCACTGCGCCACCCTATTAAAAAATAAAATTGACCTGTCCGAGCGTTTTGCTTGAAAACATTAAATAACGCAATTATGAATTTTGTTCCTTACTTTATCACCACGCTGTATATCATAATTGTTATTAGATAACATATAATAAATTATGAACATCAATAAACGGGAAATAGAACTCATAATTTTTGGACAAATGCACCACATGGTTAAAATAAATACGAATTTTATATACAAATTTGCTTTTTATATAGTTTATAGTTATGCTATAATATTAAACATTTTTTTAGAAAACACTCAATTTCTGTTGTTGCATAGAATGAAGCTATAGGAAAATATATTATAGGCCTTCAAAACATTTTTAGTGTTTTTAGTGATTATATCATTGACAAAAAGATAAATTACATCTAAAAAGAAATCACGATGAAATTTTTTTAATAATTTTAATTACGAAATATTAGAGTACGGCCCTGTATCACTTAATACAACCAAGGCCCGCTGAATTAATATTACATATAAGGCCTACCACTTCATTTAGCCAAGACGCAATTAGCAAGGACACAGGCGCCATTTGAGGTGAACTATACATTTTTTAAGGGGGAAATGCATAGTTCACCTCAAATGGCGCCTGTGTCCTTGCTAATTGCGTCTTGGCTAAATGAAGTGGTAAGGCCTTATATGTAATATTAATTCAGCGGGCCTTGATACAACTGCGTTAGTTCCGTTATTTTCCGTTCATGCGCCAGTGCGCGAACATACAAAATTATACACTGAGAACAAAGGCGCTAAGGGCAAGTGAAACTACTGTAAGGTTTATATTGTGGTATAGATTCAAGATTTAGCTACGTATAAGTATAACAATTTTATTAGTCCTCTAGTTTACGTATTTAATTCAAAGTGTATTTTTGGTAATTTATTTTTTCTTCCATTTTGAAATAGTGTTAGGTACATTCTTTATTTTTAAATTTGATGTTATTAATATTGTTGTATTAGGTAACAGTATGATGACTAAAGCCAATTAAAACGACAAAATGTGTGCATCTATAAATTTTATTATGTCATTTTATGTACACTTAGCTTAGTAGAAATGTGATGCATGTAAATTTTCTACAGAAGAATAAATAAACTGTAAACATATTTAAGGCCTCTATTGGCTTTGGACATTCACAAGAGAAACAGTGCAGAGATTAAAATAGTTTATTTACAAAAATTTAATATTAACAATTAAAAATATCTTGTACTTAAGTAAATGCACACCCACTTCCGCTCGCAAATTATACACATACTCGTTTCCTTTTTTTCGAGGGGCACTTGGTTAACAAATATACAATCGGACAGTCAACCAACAAATACAAAAGCGAACAAATTGTTTTATATTTACCATTTCACTCCTTACATCATAAACAATAAGTAAACGTTTTCAAAAAATTCGTATTTTTTATTTTTATTAAAATACAAACTGTAAAAAATTTCAGATATCAGATTCCAAAACCACAACCACGACGTTTGGCCTAATCCAATCCAAATGGAAACAATATTGGATATATACAAAATTTCTGCTTTGAATCCCTGTTGCGTGTTTGAAACATAATCATTTTGATATTTACAGCAAGGACCCACGAACGGTTATAGATTTTTCACTTGGTAAAATCTACAAAATGCTAGTCAATTTCGGTTCTTTAAGAACCACCAAGTGACGGCCCATATCAACATAGGAAAAATTTATACAATACGCATTAAAAAAAGCAATCTATAGCCGATAATTGGTCTTTATTCAAAGGGCGACTCTTAGTAATGGCTTTATTAAGCGTTTACTATTAATATTTATTTAATTGAATGTATATAAAAATCTAATTATATAAAGCCATTACTACGAAATAACCACACTACCCTAAATTGTGAAAATCGTTACATACAATTTTCGACTAGTACGGAGATATTGCAACCATTTACATACAAAAATATTGTTTTTTTAATGCTGATTTTGGTTTGTTGCCTGATATACATGTTGTTAAAATAGTACATAGCACAAGAAAAATGTCACTACACATTTAACGGAACACTTTATTCTTAATCAACATCCATAAGTCTCAAACCCGCACTTTCAAATAATTAATAAACATCTTTGTGTGTGAAAGTTGTCCCTTCGTTTTAGAATTAAATATTTAATGTAAATTACTATTTATTAAGAATAAAGTTTCCTAGTAAAACAATTAATTTACAAATTCCATTTTGTGGCACATTTTACGAATAATGAATTTTATAACAATAAGCACTCCATACTGGAAATACAAACAAATAGTATTTCCCTACTTGTCACTAGTTTCTTTCAGAGTGTTACTAATATTCTAATGGCACCAACGTAACTTTAAATAAAAGAATTTTCTTAAACTGGTTTGATATGTAAAAACATTAATTTTTGAAATACAACCAATTTTTTCTGTTGCTAAATAAATTTTCAGTGTAATTAAAATGATTGAAATCAATTGCTGGTAAAAACATATTAGAAGTTCTATGATGTTCTACCATGTCTATTCTCCTTTGCAAGCGTTTGCAAACAGTACGAAGGAAAACACTGCCTTCAAGAAAACATTCAAACTTGCTGAGCATTACAAATGGTTTGTCGATGCTTTTCCATCAAACAATTCAGTGAATTTGTACAAAGCTTATACTGTAAGATAGCACTTGAAGTTTCTTTAAAATCATCGTATTTTAGAAACAAGGAATGAATTTAAAATAGGCGCTTTCTTTTTACCATAAATCTCACGGAATCTCAGATTTCACCTAATCAAGTTCTTTTTAACAATCTCAATTTGAGTTACCTCCCCTCTTACCGATCAAGCACAACCTCGAAAGGTTGTTCAAAATGAAGTGAGGGAAATATATGGTTTATGTATTAACCCTGATCACGTAACAATCAGATTCGCCAAGTTAATGTAAAATCTGGCAGCATTTTTATACTTAGTTTGCATTAAGTGGCCAGGCGGCGCCACCATCGCACGGGTAGACACGCGACTCGAGCGACTCTGAAGAGCTCGGAATCAGCTGATTTGTATACAAATCAAGCACTTCAGGGTTGCTCGAGTCGCGTGTCTGCCCGTGCAATGGTGGCGCCGCCTGGCCAGTGAATGCAAACTAAGCATAAAAATGCTGCCAGATTTTACACTAACTTGGCAAATCTGATTGTTATGTGATTAGGGGTATTATTAAGTTTTCTATATTAAAATGTATTTTTATATATGAATAAAGATGAGTAAAACACAATGTCTTTCCCACTTGTTATATTAAAATTGTAATTGCATAACCAGGTTTCACCTCACAGAGGCATTATCAAATGCTAAAATATAATCTAAAGTTACAGCAACTCAATCAAGCTTAAATCTAAAGCATTCTTAGCTATCAACACAACAAAAATGTAGTAAGTGTCGGAATCAATCATCTAACCTGGTGGGTCTTGGTCTTCTTCGTGGTTTATCTGTTGCTTTTATTGTTTAACTATATAATTATGTAGTTTAAGTTACCAAATTTTTGTCTAATTTATGTGTTTTTCTTTCCGAGTAAGTAGCCTTTAGCTCTGTTTTTGATGATTACGGTTTTCATTATTTTTACTAGTTTGACCTCGGTTTTTTGTTTTCAGCTTGTTTAATGATTTCATTCATTTTTTCCGCCGTTTTTTGAACGCTTTTGATGGTCCAAGATGTTGGTCCTTGATTTCAGTGTCGGTTTCAGTCATCTTTAATCTTGGCCTTATAGTTTTTTATAGAAGACCAAGACCCACCAGGTTAGATGATTGATTCCGACACTTATTACATTTTTATTGTGTCGATAGGTCAGAATGCTTTAGATTTAAGCTTGATTGAGTTGCTGTAACTTTAAATTATATTTTAGCATTTGATAATGCCTCTGTGAAGTGAAACCTGGTTATGCAATTACAATTTTAATATAACAAGTGGGAAAGACAATGGTCGATATTCTGATCTCCTATTTAACTTTAACGTCATGTTTAATTACCATGGCAACCTCGCGTATCTCTGTTATACACATATAAAATTATATAAAGCTATATGGTTCTATGTTTACGCTAAACACGACTTTAGTTAGAGACAACTTTAAACATAAGATCAGAATACGGCCCATTGTGTTTTACTCATCTTTATTCATTTATATTCGACCCACTATAAGTATCCGATATGGATGGTCTCAATATAATGTATTTTTATATTACAGAGATTTTCTTCTATTCTAATACTGCAGCCTCCATAATAATTGTCTCTTGTTTGAAAAAATGTAAACAATTGTTAGAATGTTAGGTTAGGTTTGGAATACTAGTCAATATTAAAGATCTTTTTGTCAACTCAGCTAACTGAGCTTTCATCGTTCTTTTCGCACCTCAGATGAGATAGTATCAAATTGAGACGCTTTGCAAAAAGAAAGCACCTATTGTAAATAACTGTAACTGAATTTATGACCTGAGATTTCTTTAAAATCAATGCTTTGCAAGTGTTTTCCTTTACATGTGCAAGATACACAAACTGTGGATAGACCTTCTTAAGATACTGTGAGAACACCTATACAATGTGGGCTATGAATTTGTTCACTTTTAATTTACTTTTCCCATACAAACCAAGGGAATGGTGGATACTCGGTGGGTACCGGCCTCTAGCTCGTTTCTCGGAAAATTAGTCGCCATGGGTTAGAAAGTTTGAAGAGACTGGATCGACATTAAATGTAAAGCAAACCGGAGGCCCACGGATTTCAAGGAGTGAGGCAAATTGAAGCTTCAGCAGAATTACCAATTGGATTTAAAATTACATCCATACAAGAATTCAATTGGTGCAGGACCTAAACCAAATTATTTAAATTTACGAAGCACGTTTGTTGCCGAAACGATGCTGGAACGGTTCAATAGTTTTGTTTTCGAACGAAGCCGATACTTCAGCATGCAAAACCAACGATTTAAACATGATCTTCATTTTCCTAAGGTAACTGTATGGGCGGCAATTGCGGCATCTTTCATGGCCACACCATTACTGTTAGCTCTCCTAAGTATGTGAAAATGTTACAGGGGTTTCTACTGGAATTTGCAGATTATAATCGGAATACCTAGATGCAGCAAGATGGGGCCACTTGCCATACCTCAAACGAGGGAAATATTCCCTAATAAACTGATTGCATGGCCTCCCGGGAGTCCAGACTTGACTTCAGGGGATTTCTTTTTGTGGGGTTATTTGAAGTCGAGTGTACACCAGTAAACCCAGGACACTCTCAATTAAAAGAGAATATTCGAGAAGAGATGGCTGGAATCTCACAAGTACTGTGTCGAAGAGTGTTCGAAAATTTGGGCACAGGAATAATAAACATTTCTTTGAATAGCTCTTTTAGTTTTATTTTTATTTAGTTTTTCAAAGTGAACAAATTCATGGCCATAAATTTTATCCATAACTTTCAATAGTATATCAAGAATAAAATGCAATGATAATCCATGAAGGCTAAATAACTTTAATAAATTTATCTTCAAGAATTTTCAATTGAATAATTCCATAAAATAATATTAAATTTCAATTATGACATTTTTGGTGGCTACATTTCATTTTGTACAAGATAAAATTGTAATATCTTGGCAATCAAACACAATTTCCAAATTCATCAAAATATACAAATAAATTGATAAGTTATACGTGCAAACAATATTAACAATGCAGTAGCCACAATTTAAGCGTCAACTTATCACAAATCATATTCATTAAACCATGCAAGAAATGACTGACCATAATTCAATTTAATAAAAATTGGTCTTAAACTGTAATTAGTAATTCAAATCCAAGTCATTTCAAAACCAAGAGTCACTTTATTGCATGTAGATGTGACTTGGTCCCAACTACAGTTATTTAAAATCAGTCGTGTCACAATATTTTTCAAGAATAATATTTCGGGCATATTCATAAACGAATTAATTTTTGAAACCTCTGATTTCGTATAAATTCATTGTTATAAAATTCATTTTGATATAAGATATTTTTGAGTTTCCAAGTGGGTGTTCAAATTCAAATAATAATAAACATATGAACAAACATTAAATAATTACAATAAACAGCATAAAACCGAAGGCTTTTACACGAAATGCCCCTTACTCAACAGAAATATACAATCATAAATTATTTGCAATGGCACCATTTGATTCCATTTGAACCATGCTATATAAGAAGATATACGAATTAATATTGAAACACCAAAACAAAACATGGCGAAAATCCAATTAATTTAAAGAGTGTATAATATATATTATATTAAAAACAATGACACACAAATAAGTTAAAACATAATAAAAATTACAATAACGATTTTGTAAAAAGGAAAACTACCAAACAAATAGGCACTTTGGTCAAGTTCATTCATCTCAATTTTTTAAAATTCATTTACTCCATTCAACATATTTTAATTTTAGAAAAGTGTTAAGATTCAATTAACGAAAATAATCAAGCCATACAAGATCAATAAAAACAGGTCTTGTAAAAACGCCTTTTAAAAAATTTCTATACTCAATAATCACCCCCCTTCCCAGTTCGTATGAGCAACACCTTCAAGTGTAGTAGGAAACCAATTAACTTAAAATAAATCAAAGAGATCCGCAACGCCTTCTTCGTTGTCCAAACTGAATGTAAACTCGGAATGTGACAATGGTTCCAACGGTAAGAAAGGCTCTGTACAAAATATTGAATCTAACGTACCTGCAATAATAAATATCTGTTATCATATATCATCATAAGTCAAATATTAATACAGCTAGGTTTAAAATAAACTTAATCATGGAAACCCTTAAACAGTTAATATAACTTGTCAGTTCTCTGGCAGCAAACCGGTGAACACTCTGCCGTTTACCATAGCGATTACAGTAAATGCCACGATCAAGCAGGACTTAGATCTTAGTTGGTAAACATTATCTATTTTGAAGGTTATCAGTTTATATCTCCTTTAAGGATGTTTTAACAACAGCGCTGCTTGCACTGAAATTGAAAAACAAACATTTCTTATAAGAGCATACTTCCGCAATAGTAAAGATAAAGGCAACGGCACTTATACTCCATGAGGGAGTATGGCCGGCAACATGGAGGGTTAAGGCCTCGTAAGTACTAAATTAAAAAATATCAAATGAAAATTTTGTGTTAAATTATTGAAAATAACAGTATATTGAAAATAACAGTAGATTGAAAATATGCCGGTAGTTCAAGTATGGTTTCAAGGACTTTCATGATCAATTTTATTTTAAATCTAACTGGCCCCTATTCTCACCTCATGTTTAAAGTTGGCTTAAAAGGATATAACAGAAATATCTCCAACATTGCCCGAGTATTTAAATACAGTTTTAAAATTAAACATGAGGTGAGAATATGGGAATATGAACCTGCTGTATTTACTTAATAGGTAATTATTTAAAAACTAGACATACAAAATAAATTTCTATTCAATTTTTTAACACCTTTTTAACACCTTGCTGCCGGAAGATTCAGTTCATTATTTATTTCTATTGTAGGATTTATTTCTATTGTATGATTATGAATTCACTTACAAATAAAGAAAACATTCACATGTACTTTTCACACTTAAATAAGAAAAAACCTCCTGCACCATAGTGCAGAAACCAAAACACGCTCAAACGGATCCATTGCAGTAATTGTAAGCTTTTAATTATCTAATCATTGAAGTTATGTAAAAAATCAGTTTGCTTTAGAACTAAAATTAAATATGCATGTTAAAAATTGAAGTTGTGCAGACAAGCCAAAGGCTTACTTGTAGTTGTTTAAAGTAAAAGGTAGACTTAAAATGAAATAAGAAAAACATATCACGTGATCGGCGCATAGCGCAAATTTCGGTCGGACTATTCCATTTCAAGTTTCTGGGGGAAGAGCAATCATTCAGTGGCGGCCGTTAGTACAGTGCGATTCTTAGTTAGCGGTGGATTTTTGGATTGTGCTTTGATTTGTATTTTTGTATTTTGATTATCAATGGTTCAGTGTTTCTGCAAAAAAACTGTTCTTCTCAGAACAAATCTGCTTAGAGTTGATTGTGTTCAAGGTAGGTTTGACCGAAATTATTAGATTTTCATTTCATAACCTAACTTCCAACATCTTTATGTTACGCCACTGGCGAACTTTTACTGCGCATACAGACATCAGCTGATGTGTTGTTCTTACTTTAATAAATCTCTAAGTAAATAAAATTGAGGTTACGTCATTCACATGTTTAGTGCAAAGAAACGCCACTGGCAAAATTAATGGAATAGATTTTGATGACTACTTGAAACAACTTTACTTCAAGGCTGTGCTTATGCTCCTTCGTAGCGAATGTCTTTAAAAAAAAAATGCAGTAAAGAGACCAAAAATCATTAAAATCTGTACAGGGTGAACCATTTAATGGTTTTAAATGGGAGGCACCCTTATTATCGGAGATATCTACACAAAAACTAACATCGGAGTTTGATGCTGATTCAAGTTTTGGAAACAGAATTAATGGAAACAGTTAATGGAGGAACATTTGAACATTTTCTGTAAGTCATGTTTCTCTTTATTTATAATAATTCTTTCTATATCACTTTTTAAACATGCCAATAATTGTTTACTGCCAGTATGTAACCTGTAAATCTGTAAATTACATAATTGTGTGATGTTTCATTTATTTTTGCAATAGAAATCTGATACTGATATTTTAATTATTCCAACTTTTAAAAAGCATATTTTGTAATAATATAATAGTAGATTACGTGCCAAGTGCAGAAAAGTGGATTTTTACTAGACGAGTATGGCATGTTTGAGTACGAACGATAGCAAGTACTTAAATGCCATACGAGTCTAGTTAAATCACTTTTCTGACCCGGGCGCGTATACTATTTTTTCGCATTTTATATTCTCACATAAAAAGTTCCCTAAATTTATTGAGATACATTCTAAATAAAATTAATAAAAACACTGAAAAAAAGTAGGCGCATTCTCGATAACATAGTAATCTGACGGGAACTGTTTTTGACATAACAGAATTCAATTCAAACAAATAAATACATTTTGTTTGGAAATCTAATTCCGAAATGGACTTGAGTGACGAAAATAACTTGGAAAACCATTCAGAAGATATTTTAAATGCTGCCCGAGGAGCTGTCAAATTGCATTTTAATGAAACCTGACGTTGCTATGCAGTAATGGTTGCTATACTGTAAAGTGACCCATTACTTCACGATTTTGAGTGTACTAATGTAATACACTAGTGCAGGGGTTCCCAAAGTTTTGCCTAGGTGGGCCAAATTGTAAATTCCAAAATATTTGGCGGGCCAAAAAAAAAAGTGTTGATGGAAAAATACGTTTAAATCGATTAAAAGTTAGACACAAAGGAAAGATTTATACTAATTTTATAACATAATCAGTCTTTACTTACGACAATAATTACTTTTTATTGCAAACTGTTTATTAACACATTTCAAAAATAATTAAATAAAAATAACCAAGTAATTTCAAATATAAAAAAAAATAATAAATTCATCAATCTGAATAAGTGTGTGACTTGTGCAGTTTTTGTTTTATTTTAATAATAGGGCGGCCGTTAAGACAATAAAATATATTCAATCTATAATTATAATAACAAGATACAATGTGATTTTAAAAACTCAATTGCAGCAGGCCGAATTCTGTCTTAATAACCTTAGAACTGTTTGTATTAAGTCAGAATACGGCCTGCTGCAATTGAGTTTTTAAAAAATCACATTGTATATTACATATAAAATTTAGTATTTTTTTAACTGAACAGTTTTTAATTATAATATGATAACATTTATTTGAGAAGCTCGTTGGCGCAATGGTAAGGGCGCTGGGCTCCTAGCTATGAGTCTTGGGTTCGTTTTTATTAAGAATTCCCCACTGTTCGAGGTCGGTACTTGAGCGAGTGAAGCCATTTAATCGTCTGGTTTAATTAATGATTCTGTCTGCGGAGTGGTCACCTTCAGATAGTAGCAAGATACGTACACTATACACTTAATAACACGGTCACAAACTCTGCAGAAGGCAACGGGAAACCACTGCAGAGAACACATTTCCCTAGTATAGGGGAGATATAACAAAGTTCACGACGCCAAGTCGTTTAAAAATGTGGCTTTGATCTCCCTCGCCAACGCCCTAAAAAGGATATGGCATGAAGAAGAAGAACATTTATTTACTTTTTTGTAAAAATGTAAATTGCAAATTATCTCTATGAATTTAAGATCGCGGATCATATGACATCGCGAGCCACATTTCTACGGTTTGCGGGCCACATTTGGCCCGCGGGCCGCACTTTGGGAACCCCTGCACTAGTGTATGAAATGCAAAATAGTATATTTCGTAACAAGTGTCGATAGTAACAAATATCACGCGAGTGTTTATAATAGATATACGAGTGCGGAGCGGAGCGGAGCACTAGTAGATCTATTAAACACGAGCGGAGATATTTGACTTTCGAACGAGTTACGAACACTATTTTTTAGACGACTGTAGCACAATATATTATTTGGCTTCAGAAATGAAATGTCAAATTTACTTAACTACTACTAAATAATTATTTCCTGCATAAACGCGTAAGCGCAAGGCTGTTGCTAAGGTGTATCTAAGGCGATAAAAACTTACTAATATGATAAAAAGTCACTAAATGATATTCGGAACTTTCATACATAATTTGTAGTGCTGAAACTATCTGTTTCGTAAACAGTCGTCTAAAAAAACGGTTTTTTGTATAGTAATTGCTTGGGAAAGTTAAAATTTCATAAGAAGTACAATAAAATGCAGGATACTCCTTAAATGCAATGCTTTTCCACCGAATGATGTTCGAAACACTGATTGTAAGTTATTGAATATTAAACTGTAAATGAGCTACTATTGCTCGTAATATAATTAGCAATTTGGAATATCCTGTCAATCGAAAGATTCGAAACAAAGACTAAGTTCTTCTTCTTCTTCTTCTTTTAAGAATTACTATCCTGTTTAACAAAACGTTTTCCGGATTGGGACGGTGCCATTTGACTTGAGACAACAATGGCACGTTCCCAATCTGTAAAACGTTTTGTTAATACTGAAACTGACCATGGAAGTCTTCGAATTCATTACTATCCTGCTTATTTCCAACTTTACTTCATGGACGATGATGCCCAACTTATAATTAGCAATTTGGAAAATCCTGTCAATCGAAAGATTCGAAACAAAGACTAAGTTCTTCTTCTTCTTCTTTTAAGAATTACTATCCTGCTTAACAAAACGTTTTCCGGATTGCGACGGTGTCATTTGACTTGAGACAACAATGGCACGTTCGCAATCCGTAAAACGTTTTGTTAATACTGAAACTGACCATGGACGTCTTCGAATTCATTACTATCCTGCTTATTTCCAACTTTACTTCATGGACGATCATGCCCAACTTTACATCCATTTTTTTGGTGGTCTGCCTTGACTTCTTTAACTTTCTTTGTGGTTTCAGGGTATCTTCTAATTTTCATATTTTAAAAATGATGACAAAGATGGTAACTTTTAAATATAAGTCCTAGTTGGCCATGACATCATTAAATCGCATATTTTTCAGCTTTCCAAAAATATATACATAGGTATGTACTATTGTAGGGGTTAAATGCATTACTTTTTTTTAAACACATATCAGATTATATGATGGAGTTAGTAATTAGTAGGCCATGTTTAATGATAGCAATAAACAAAAACTAATAAAAAATGTTAAATGTTTGTGCTTAAACAGGCCATACTTTAGTTCAGTTTGTAAGGTAATTCCTTTACTTGAATATACAGGGTCCGGCACTCAAAGCGTTACAAAGTTCGGAACCCCGACATAACAAACCCGCTGACGCTAGCACTATCAGCTAGGCACTGCGCAGCGTTGCTGCTTCAATTGTTGTCAGTTTAGCGTTCGCATTCTGACGAGTACAAGTCATTGTTGCCCAGGCCGCGATGGAAATTAATCGTAACGCTGTTATTGCCCTCCATTTGGGGGGGGAAATCGCCCCCACAAATTTTCAAGTTGCTCAAAAAGGGTACCAGGAGACTGGGTTTGTAGAAAAACGTCACAAAGGTGGAAGAAAAAAATTCGCTACCGTAGAAGCTATGGTCAAAACAGTCCGGGAACAAATTCGAAAAAATCCTAGTGCTAATGAATTGGCTAAAAGTCTAAAAGTATCTGACACGAGCATCCGCCGCATTCTCAAAAATGACCTTCAGGTTACGCCCTACAAAATACAGAAGAAGCATGAGTTTACCGCAGCTCAAACGAAAGTAAGACTTCAGAGAGCCAAGGAGTTAAAACGACAGCACGCTAGCGGAGTTGCCGAATATCGTATTTTCCGCTGAGAAAAATTTCACAATTCAGCAGTTTGTGAACAAATAAAATGATCGCGTATGGTTAAAGAGGAAGTCGCTGGACAATTCAAGTCGACTGGTAACTACGAGGAAGCAAGCCCCTGCTCAGACCATGGTGTGGGCGGCGGTGACTTATTTTTGGACAAGGGTGTAGAGGTAAATAGAGCTGTCTACCGACAGAAAGAGCTTTGAAGCCTTCGGCAAACCAGCATTTTGGTTCAGACCCATACACTTTTCAACAGGATTCGGCATCGTCGCATAAAGCTCGAGAAACGCAAGAATGGCTCCGTGACAACGTGCCGAATTTAATTTCCGCCGCCCTCTGGCCTCCGTACTCACCAGGCGCTAAGCCGATGGACTATTTGGAGTATCCTGGAAGCCAAAGTGTGCGCTAAAAAACATGAAAGCATTCATAGCTTAAAAGCAAGTCTGAAGCGAGAATGGGAGAAAATCCCGCAAAGCCAGATTCGTGACGCGTGCGACGCGTTTTGTGCAAGATTGTACGCCATCATGTGAGCCAAAGGAGGGCATGTGGAGTAAATTTTGTGTTTTTCTATCTATCTATCTATGTTCGCTTGATGTCTATGTTGATGTTTAGACGGAGAAATCTTAACTAACGCCCAATTTATTTTCAACTTACACATTAATTAAATCGCTTCCATAAATACCGCGTACATCATAATAGATGATTTAAAAGCTTCCGGACGGAGAAATTTGTAGAATTACCGAACAACGTGCCGAAATCGGGATTATAGTTTATAAAGCATTAAGATTTAGCTTTGTACCGGAACGGCCTAAACTGCCGCTCAATTTTAGTAATTCGCCGCTGTTTAGAAGGAACGTTTTGTTTCGAACGTTTATTTAGCAAACAAGTTGTTATACAATTACATAATTATGTATTACATATACTTTTCTTACTTCCAATAATGCACGTAAGCTGTTTGTTTAGGTAGTGTTTTGTTTATCGTTGTAGAATTACCTAAATTCAATATGAATTCCATCGAGAACTTTTAAAAATCAAGACGAAATCTTGAAGAAAAACTTGAACTTAAATCATTGGGACGGCCTACGCCTTAAATTAACTTTAAATCAAAGTGGACAAAGCAACGCTGTTTTTCTAGGTTCAAAAGAATAAAAACATTCTTAAAAAACACTATGTCGCAACAACGGTTAAATGCTTTAGCTGTTATCAATAGAAAAAGGATTTGGTTCAAACTATTAAAAACTTTAATTCCAAAGATATGGACAAGTTTGTGAGTTACAAAAACCGTGGCATGGACTTTATTTTCCGCCATTAATAAAATTAAGGTAAGATTTTCTCATTAATGTAAGTTATTTTTTTTTCTGCAGCCCTTACCCCTAAAAACTCACGAGCCGCCACTGATAAGTATTCGGCAAATATTTACACTGAAAACGATTTCATCAAAGCTTTTGTCTTATTACAAGATAATAGCAATGCAGCTACTGATCTATACTAATAAACTTATCCAGAAAAATCGCTGCCAGACAAAAAAAATTTACACGGTATTTCTATGACTCCTCATTTAACCCCCATAGATCTTTTTGTATGCGGCTTTATCAAAGACAATGTTTATAAAAAAATGAAACTACTGAACAATTACATAAAAACGTCAATTTTGCCATTGATAACCAACAGCAATAACGCTTCAAAATACCCTAGAGACATAGGTGTGAACTGTGCAATATTAAGAATGATATAGTTTGAAAATAATCTGCTTTCTAGTGCTAAATGTGAAGTTTCTATTTTTTAAATAATTACATATTGTTGTTAAAAACAGGTATTGCTGGTTCAAGTATTATATTTTTAGAAAACAGAAGAAATATGTAATTCAATGATATTATGGCCAACTACGACTTATATTTAAAAAATACCAGCATTACCTCATAATTTTTAAAATATGAAAATTAGAAGATATCAGAATTAACTATCGTGTTCTACTTGGAAACTTGCAGAACGCATTGTTAGCATACCTACGCTTAAATGGGCAATACACCCATTTAAGCCTTATAAATCACCAGGCGGCGATGGGATATACCCTGCTCTGATAACTCAGGCATGGGAAGAACTATCATCGCGACTATGCATTATCTTATAGACGTATAAGTCTAACGTCGTTTATTTTAAAAGCACTGGAAAAACTAATTGACAGGTACATAACGGCCAATGTATTGGAAACTTTTCCTTTACATAAGAACCACTTATGTTTACCAGGCAGGGAAATCATGCGAAATGGCAATCCAGCTGAGCAGAAAAACCCTAGCCTTCAAAGACTTTGGGATAGGTGTTTTCCTAGATATAGAAGGTGCCCTTGATAACACATTTGAATCAATCCATCGTCGTGCCGTTAACGTATGGGGGAATTCATCCCATGATATGTGGATGGATAGAAAAAAGGCTTAAAAGCAGAGTGATAAGAACCTCTCTCAACGAAGAACCCTATGGGTGTAGGCCACTAGGGGCTGTCCGCAAGGTGAGTACTGTCTCCTCTACAGTGGTGCCTGGTGGTGGACGGTGTTTTGCGGGAACTAGATGAGAAAGGGTTTTATGCGCAAGGATACACAGATGATATCACCATTTACATCCAAGGCAAGTTCGAGGGTGTGGTAAAAAGGACATAATTGGAAAAGGAAAGACTGACAATTAACTTCTTACAGTCACGAGAAGGAATACTCATGTAAGAATTTACCTGTAAGGCAAACAAATTCAAAAGTGTCTAGGGATTCTGTTGGACACCAGAATACGTTCAAACGACACATTGAACATATAACCACTCAGAAACACCACTGTGCAGGTTCTGTGAAGATGAGAACGAAACCCCCATCCACTGTTTATGCTATTACGACGACCTAACAAACCTTAGACAAAAACATTTCGGGGAAACTGAAATTACACCTGAAATGCTGAAACACATTTATATAAACAGCATCTTGGCATTCTTTCAAGAAAGAAGGTTACCACTCTAGTGTCAGACTTTATTCTCCGTAAAGTCCCTTTAGGGTGTGATACAAGACACGAACCAACCCGAAAGAAACAAAAAAAATCGTGTTCTACTTGAAAAACTGCCTGTAGAATATTTTTACCTATCTTCAAAAACAAAGGAATTATTAGAAGTTTTCTGGCCTATAACTGAAAAATAAAAAAAGACAGCGGAATTCTGTTTTCGGAACTAGAATCAGCATCAAAAAAGAGTCGAACCCCAACATTAGTTTTAGTCTATCTCTGATAATAAAGGTATTTTCCATTTAAAACCATCGAAAATGGTACATGAAATATTTACAAGTGTAAAAAGGATATTAATTACATAATTACAGTTAACCTCCCCTTTTTATAACAAAGTGCTCGCTTCAATAGATATTGGTTTATAAACCTAGACTATTTGTACCTATTCTGCACAAATTACACATACTATACTTGTATTAGTTACAATTTCCAGTTTAACACAAACTATAATATAAGGCCAAGAACATATGAGGCGGTTTGTGACGAATCGGCCGACGATTCGTCCGCCGACTCGGCAGATGAATCGCTTTAAGGGTAGTGACAGACACAGCGGTTTACGCCGAGTCGGCGGCCGAGAATCGGCACCATTCGTCCATGCTTTTAGTACTGTTAAGACACACACCGCGGTCTATGTCGACACGTTAATCGAAGTCGACTCGGCGTTTCGTTCTATTGTTATGCCGCGGCGGTTTTTACGCCGTCTCTGCGAAAACCGCTGTGTCTGTTACTACCCTAAGACAATGGAACCGTACACACCGCTCCACAAGTGGCGTGCTGACAACTCGTGTGTACGGTTAAACTGCTTATAAGCGATTCATCCGCCAACTCGGCAGATGAATCGTCAGCCGATTCGTCACAAATCCCCTCGTGTGTTCTTGGCCGAACAGTTACAGAAATATATTAATTCTGAATCAGCAAATCACTTCAAACTGTTATTACAATTTATACTGCAAAAATGAAATTAAAAGCTGCTTCTCTAATTAAGTGATCACAGATGACAAAGTTAAGAATATTATATGTAGACTGCATTCAGCAAAAATAACAGTAATGTCTTAAACGCACCTGTCCCTACAGACCATGTGTCTTAGCTTATGGTATGTATTTGGTTAATAACAAAAGGAAGTTTTAATCATATAACACTTATTTATATGAGCAACAATCCACATTAGTATAAAACATGTATAACATTCACACTCATAAATTTTTATATGTAAATACAAGAAATTATCAAATTATTTCATACTTTATTCTAGGTACATATTTCGCCACCAATTTCTATTCCAGTTAATTCATTTGAAAATGAAAATGGGAAAAATGATGTGGTGAAAATACCCACAAAAAAAATACAAAGTGTCTTAAAATGAAATACATCTAGTACGCTTTGAATTTCCCATGTAAAATAAAATGTGCCGCTCGCGCGCAATGCTGTTATGCTAGTAGACGGAAGAATTAACTGTCCTGCTCGAAAATATGCATCAATAATAAAAATGATTTCTCGCACAGTGTACATTTTGTGTTGTATTAACAAATTTAAGTAAAACTATTTGAAGTGAATTAGTTTTTAATTTTACAATTAACTAATGATAGCTCTGGATAATGCAATACCAATAACGATGTAGTGGCACATAAGGGTTTACATGCAAACAATTTTCAAGGGTAACTAGACGTAATTCTTTTTAAGACACCCGGTATAAAGCTCGCCATAACAAACTTTCAGAAAATAATTAATTATTTGTTTACATTATTGTTACGTTTTCAATAAGTCTATGGTAACAGTCAAATCAAAAATGGAAATGTACAATCTATACAGTCTATTTCATCTAGCATTTGGGTTTTGACGTCAACTTGCCCCGCCCAAAAACTGTATGGACAGACACGCGTTCGTGCGCATTAGGTAATGAAAACCTAGTTTAGAAAGAGATAAAGTATAGTTGGATTGTCAATTTATAAACAGCGCGTTGACGTCACAACCCAAATCCTAGGTGAAATAGACTGTACATACAGATACTAAAAACTTTTGATCATTTCATACTTATCTAGTTTACACTAATTATAAATTTTACATGTAAATATACAACATTATTAAAGCTAGCAATCTCTGCTTTATAATCAGTTTAACCCAGAAAAGAGTAAAAATGTATATTTACACTTGCAGTGTTACATTTTTTTACAAATCCTTACTGGTTCACAAATGGGCACAACAGGCCATCTCATGTGAAAAAGGTATGCAGAGCCAGTGTAGTGTTATCCGTTATCATAGAAACAAAAAAAAGCTAAACTTTAAAGTAATTCTGGAATTGTGTGAAGCTCTTTTATATACACCAATTAAATTTAAACTGTTAAATGGCGCTGTCATCAACAGAAAGTAACAGGTTGTAGTCTTACCAATTTCAAATACGATCTTTTATTGCCAACTGAAATAGTATCACTAGATCACGTCGTACACATAATCAAATCTTAAATTTTGGGATGTTTTGAATTTCATTAAAAAAAAAAACAAAACGAAATAATTTCACTATCTAAATTAAATTACAGAAAATAAAAAACACGTATTTAAATTATTTCTACATAGAATACAATATAGCTAGGCATAGACGGACAGATTTGCTGGTCGATTTGCTGATCACGTGCAAATCCGTCAGATTTACTCGTGACTAGCACCGTCGAGTTTTTTTACGACCGACACCATACACGTCCACGCAAATCTTTACGAATAATTTGTCGGACCGGTGTGCCACATGCAAATATCTATTAGCGTTTTCCACCTCCAAGCACTAAGTGCGCACCAGCACCAACAGAGTGATAGCTAGCACTCAAGCGGTTGTGCATTCAAACTAAAAAAGTGCTGACGTGGAACATGACACTTTATTAAATTAATATATTAATAATATTAAATTTATACACTTACTTCTTCAATGAGGTTCTTTACACTTGGAATTTTATATTTATCTAAATTTTCCAGCACAGGAATGAATTCTTCATCACTACTTGATGCTGACGATAAGAAAACGTCGGCAATAATTGCTTAGGGCGCCATTTTTTAATTGTACTAGATTTAACACCGCCAAAAAACTCGGTGCTAATTTTTGTGCACTGAGTGCAAAAAAACTGCACTCAATTTATAAGGTGGAACATGCAGCAGTGCAACAAGGTGCCAGCAGTGCATAGGTGGAACATACCGAAATCAGTCAGTGCGCACTGAGTGCAGTTAGTGCAGGGACGTGGAAAACGCTATATGTTTATGGGGAATTTTGAGCATTTGTCCGTCGAATTTGCGTGGCTCGTTGAAAATTTCAAGAGACAACGAGCCATGCAAACTGCGGATATCCAGTTTACAAGTTGTAGTGAGCGAATTCGTATGTTCTATACACCCTGGTTCTAAGTGAAACAAAATTATTTTATTATTATAATGATGGCATTATTATTGTCACATAAAAAAAAAGAGGAAGTTAGCTGCTGTTGGTGCTCTAATGTTGCACTACGATATGCTTATAAACAATAATAATAATGGATACAAAAGAAAAAAACTGGTTGAGCGAAAGGGATAAATACAGTGATATGAAGCTTTTGAAAGAGTTGCGTATTAATGAGCCCGACGACTACAAAAATTATCTACGGATGAACGGTGATACTTTCGTCTCGACGACCTTCTCCACCAGTATTTATTTAGAGATTGCACCTGTTTTTCGCCTAAAATTACTGGACTAGTAAAATTAATTTAGTGACGCGCTTGCTCGGCGAATAAAGTGTGATGTTTATGGCGAAATAAATTTGTGCCGTGCCAGTTCAGACTCGTCGCGAGTTAACGTGGCTCCTGGCGTGGCGCGGCGAGTTGCCATAAACCCAAAGATAAATCTGACAATTTTGCTCGCCACATGCAAATCGGCCAGCAAATCTGTCCCTCTATGCCTAGCTATTCTTCAAGTTTTTTCTATTTACAAAATAAACGAAAGCAGATAATCTATTTTGTTCAATCATGAATTTGCTGCTTAATTACCTTTAAAGCTACAAAAACCGTTTTTCAATTAATGCCAAAGTTTAAGAAATAGAAGTAAACACTATAATTTAAATAAGTCTAATATGGCTATACCGGGTGTTAATGAAAACTGGGGCGCCTCTATTTTTTGATCACTTCTGGTTTTACCGTAATTAACCTCGACTTTGTTATTTTAAATAGAACACCCTGTATATTTATACATTTTTGGAATCTGTATTTAATTTTACGTATAACAGTATCAAATTTGAAACATTTTGATAACAAAGTAAATTTTCGCAGAAAAATTTACACATACAATGTGTCCACGGATAGGTGATACAAGAGGTATAAATGACCAAAAATTTTTAGATATCAATATGCTGTTTGGCAGTCTATCCCTGCTTGTTCTTAAATTCATTTTAAGCAGACTTTCGATTTTTTTAAATCAAGGCATCTGTGTTAGCACTGTTAAAACGAAGGCGAACACAAAATTACGCTTGTATGCAAAATTTGAAGTTGTTCAGACGGAATTGTTTTTTGTTAGTTTAAGGCTTTTGTTGTGCTCGTAGACGCTTCAAAAACACAAAATTGGGATATGTTATTTCGAAAACTTTATTTTAAATTGAAAGTTTCAAGAATAAAGAAAACACAAATATCAAAATTATTCAAAAGTATAACCTCCCACTCAGGGGCGGACCGTTAACTTTGGGGGCCCTGGGCTAACAATATTTGGGGGCCTACCCAATTAACCCAAGTTGGGTTAGTTGTGGCGACTCATTCGCTATTTTCCCGAAAAACTGTTCTTTTAACCTTTTTTAAATAGGAAAAATTATAAGCAACAGCCATTGAAGAACTTTTTAATTTTATTTGATGCACTTGGATATACTAGCTATTTATGTAACAAGGACATAAAGTAGAACTTTATTGGATGAGTCGCTGTTTATGGACGAGCGAGCTTGCGAGCGAGTCTAATAAATGAGGCGAGTCCATAAAGTTTGTTTATGTACGAGTTACATACAAAGCTTTATGTTCAGCTGCACATTTAAAAAATTTACTTTTAAATTAATTCGAGGTTAAAATTTTATAGCCTCTTGCAGGGTGCTGTATTGAATAATCACCTAGTTACCAGGTTGTTTAGCAAACAGAAGCAACCAATCAACGGCCGTTCTACTTAACAACGGCCGCATTTATCACTTTATCGGACTAGTCCGATAAAGTGATAGTTTATGGCCTCTAAACAGTACAATAATCTAGTCATTATGGGGCAGCTGGACATAAACACTTTTATATACAGTTATAATGAAAAAAGGTTTTGTATACATAACAAACCTCAAACATAAATAAAAAATAAAATGTATTAGGTACCTATATTGCTTTTTAGTAACGAACAAAAAATGAAACAACAAATTCTCACGTTAAGAATAAAGATTAAGAAAAAAAAACAAAAACAAAAATAACACTTATACCCAAAAATTGAATAAATGAAACATTCTAGGAGTTATATAATCTGAGTATTTTTTATACATTAAAGACATTTAAAGAGTAACTCTTCTGCATTTTTGGGCTGCAAATTCTTTTATTTGATCATCACATTGTAAAACTTTTCGTTAAATCATAGTTTATGGGAAGAATTGATAAATAATTTAATCTTTCATTTGTCACTGCCCCGTTAAAATTTTTTTGCTCCATTTAGCGAAACTTTCACTGTAGATTTATTTGAAAATTTTGAAGTAATACGTCTCCTTTTTAAATCACTGTATTCTCTTTCCACACTAGTACTTAATTTTTTTGCTGTCTCCTCGTATTCGTTTAGTGTCTGATCTAATAATTGTTCTCGTATGTTGCTGACGAACGCTTCTAATGATGTAATTAATTTCTCACCTTCACATGTCTAAGCCTGGGGTCTGTACTTTTTTGTTAACTAAATTGAATCTCTAAAATTTATTCCCAAAAAACGGTTAAAGTCGCAGTTTCAAGTTTCGCCAAATTATTTATTATATAAATTCTGTGACTCTCTTCGAGAATCAAGTTTCTCATACACTAAACGTTTTTAATATGTTCATGATATCACCTAGCTATTTTTTAAAGCTCTAACAGCATCATAGTGACAAGACCATCTAGTCTGGCTTAAACTTTTTATCAAAAATTTTAGTTTTGTTTTACGATTTAGAAGCTCCCACCTATGGGTAGACGCAGAAAAGAAAACATATATTTGGTGCATTACTCCAAAAAAGTTCACAATTTGAGTTGTAACTTTAACGCTTCACCACCAACTAGATTTAGGGAATGCGCAGCCCACGGCACATAACTACCGGCAGAAGCGATAGAAGACAGAGTCGTATTTACTATTTACTGTCATTTAAAACATTGATATTTGATATTTTATTCAAATAAAATAGTGTTGCAAATCAACGATTTAAACTTTATCTAGATGTGAATTTTGTATAATTTTTTTTCTTAAATGTTTAATTTAAATTGGATTTATTTTTATTTTTTTGGTCGCGAAGGGGGCCCTTTGATTGAACGGGGCCCTGGGCTGCAGCCCATAAAGCCCATGCCTAAATCCGCCCCTGCTCCCACTTCTACACAGAATTTCAGAATTTTTTTCTAGGTCTAAAACTGAGGAAAATTGTGACTTTAAGTCTTTAATGATTACCTGCAGGAAAAGTAACATTAGAAATAAGACTATTAAACACAGCAAAAATTATTATCAAGAATAAAATTTTCTGAGAAATCAATAATAAAAAAGTTTTTCCTCTGGCATCACCTATCCGTGGACACATTGTATGTATATTAATCTAGAATGATGTGATCTGCATAAAATGAAAGTCAGGGTGCTCCAATACTCAAAAGAAATTGTTTTAGAACCAGTGGCGGCTCGTGGCTTGAAATAATGGGGGTGCTGCAGCTTTCAAAATATACTTACATACCAGTAACGATCCCTGATATTTTTAAGGTGCATTTTAAATAAAACAAAACAAATCGAAATTGTACTCAACTACTCAATTTATAAAAAAATAAGCTTACAGGAAATAAAACGAATTAAACGAAATAAAAAGAATTCTTATTTAAATATAAAATCCATTCTGCGATTTTTAGCTTCACAAAATTTTTCGATCACCTTTTCATTAATATTTTTTATTTTTGAAATCATGCTTTTTTCAATGGAAATCATCGACAGAGCAGTTAATCGTTCTTGCTTCATATTATTTCTTAAAAATGATTTTGTCCTTTTTAAAGTTGAAAAACATCTTTCCGGTTCTGCTGTAGTCATAGGAATTGTATATATTTTTATAAGTTTGATTGTTTCAGTAAAAACCCTTGACACATTTTCTTCAGTTAATAGATTTAATAATGCAAGTAAGCCATTAAAGTTGTGAAATTCTTTTCTAGAATAAAATAATAACATCTGGAGTACATCGACCTTTACTTTTTATTTCAATTTTTTCAGGCAGTGACAATTGGGAAAATGTAATTTTTTTAACATATTCAACAGTAACACCCATGTCACCCATCATAACGTATTTAAAATAATATTTATTACATATTTAATTGTATTTTTCTGTAACAAATATTTAAATGTTAGAAAAACAAAACAGAATATTATCCTACGTACCTATATGAAAGATTAATTCGCTCTGAATAAAAACATACAAATTAAATTACAAATAAGCTGACGCTGCTAAGACAGCAGATTTCGGGCCCGTTATTATATGCTTACAAATTCCTGGCGAACAATGATGACGCTGTACACTGTACAGACCAGCAGCGTCGCGCTGCTTATTATCGTGTGTTATAGAACAAACAAGCCTGCGCGGAACTTGCAGAGAGTTTTGGACACTATTAATTTCGCAGCGTCTCTGAACTCCGCGGCACTTGCTTCGACGCGACGTACGTACATTTCGCAGCGTCTCTGAATGGAATCTACAGCTTCGGTTAAAATAATTCCCTTTAAAAGCGGTTTAATTAATTAAATTTATGTAATAATTATGCAAAATATTGAATGATTGTTATATTATTGATATTTTCAAGTACAAATTTAATAGGTAATTAATTTCCATATTTTGTTCTGGGGGTGCTGCAGTGTCGCAGCGCTTATGGACCAGCCGCCACTGTTTAGAACTTCAACTATATCAAGTAGGTATGTCACTTGTTTTCTGCATTTTATTTGTTTTAATTGTTTTGAAACCCATTTGCCTAGATTTAAATGTCTAAAATACCGTTTTTCTGAATCGAGTGTTATTCTAGATTAAATTTTCAGATTAATGACACGTTATTGGTGTCAATTAAATCCTTTTTCTAACACTAATATCTTATACTGTTTCTGTGGTGCATAAGAGCTCACTGGTTATGTTTCCTTTAAAATACGCTTTCTCTATAAAATACGCCGTCAATGACAACGTATTTTATAGGCCTTTAAATACGTCGTTGCCTAGCAATCTTCGCATTTTGGGTATTATAACACGTCTCAAATAATAATTTTTCTCTAATATCTTATACTGTTTCTATGGTGCATAAGAGCTTACTTGTTATGTTTCCTTTAAAATACGCTTTCGCTATAAAATACGTCGTCAATGACAACGTATTTTATAGGCCTTTAAATACGTTGTTGCCTAGCAATCTTCGCATTTTGTGTATTATGACGCGTCTCAAATAATAATTTATTAAAATTTCTAATAATATATTAGTGAAAGAAAATGTCTGATATTAGTGTTAGAAAAAATCTTGAAGACAACTCGTGTTTTATAGTTTAAAAATCGCGGTCTATCAAATCCTCGGTTCACTTCGTTCGCTCGGATTTGAACTACGACCTTGATTTTTAAACCTTCTATAAAACACTTGTTGTCTTAATAGCTATTATTAAAATTTCTAATAATATATTAGTGAAAGAAAATGTCTGATATTAGTGTTAGAAAAAATCTTGAAGATAACTCGTGTTTTATAGTTTAAAAATCTCGGTCTATCAAATCCTCGGCTCACTTCGTTCGCTCGGATTTGAACTACGACCTTGATTTTTAAACCTTCTATAAAACACTTGTTGTCTTAATAGCTATAAAAAACACTCGTTTTTAATATCCTAATGTCCCACCATAGTGCCATTTGAAAAAGAGTTATTCTCGTAAAACCATTTTTGCCAATTTTAGGTCATTCTAACACATCAACGAAAACAGTTGCAGTTCTAAACCAATTTGTCTGGAATGCTGGGACACCCTGACTTTCACTTTATGCAGGTTATGGCACTCTAGATTAATAAATAAAATTTTCTGCAAAAAAATTACTTAGTCATCAAAATGTTTCAAAATTCATATTAGAATGCGTAAAATTAAATGAAGGTTCCAAAAATGTATAAACATACAGGGTGTTGCGTTTAAAATAACAAAGTTGATATTAATTCTGATAAAACCGGAAGTGATAGAAAGTTGTGTTCTGTGCCAAAAAATGTAGTTTAAAGAGTACATTATGTATCACAAATTTCATTTTGATATCTTAAAAAGTAAAAAACATACACGTTGTCCCCTGAAATTTTGAATACGGGCATTTGAATGCATTACTTGGCGCTTAGTTACCACGCTCGTTTTTTGCATAGCTGAGTCAAATATTTGAATTCACTAAGCAAAGGGAAATAATTAACAAACACATTACATTACTCATATTCAAAATTTCAGGGGACAACGTGTATAGGGATGCCCCAGGTTTCAGGTGACACCTTGTACAGACATCTGTTTTTTTTTTTTTTTAAGTGACAGTAGATTTCATAATGTGTCTTCACATGCAATGCACTGTTGGTATAAAAAATCTTTAATTCGTTTTTTAGTCTCGTAAATTCAAATTTGCTGCCATACTTTTTATTTGCAAAATTTAGTGATTTAAATGGGCGAAGCGAACACTTGAGCTATCGTATCTACAATCTACAGATTCAAACAATGTTTGTTTAATATTTAAATAAATAAAAATAACAAAATATAAATGAAAAAATATCAAAATTTAAATATTCAGATGTCCACCACTTGCTGTATAATGCAAACAACATTTGAATAGTGTTATGCAATAAGAGTCAATCCACTTTTTTTTAATTCGAGTTAACCGACCCAAAAGTGCTATTCTACAAGAATTAATCCCGTGCTGGACCATAACTCCATCTGTTAAAGATTTTGTTAACCCACAGTTGCTGAAAGAGCTATTACTGAACCAGCAATAATGCCACCCACAAAAATTAATACGATATTCAGCAACAACGAGTTATCCCACAGGCGTATTTTACCGGTAAATAAGTTGATGGACGTTTTAGTGGCTTTCTAATAAGTAAATGTTTTATTAAAGTAAAAATAATATTTCACAGTTTTAGTGGCTTTCTAATAAGTAAATGTTTTATTAAAGTAAAAATAATATTTCACAAACGTTTTCAAATATTAACGTGATTAAAACGACCACTCCGGTAAGATTTCATTATTCAAACATTTTGGAATGTTTTCTAACCTCTACAGTATTGTTTAATTTCTTATGTTATCAATATTATAATAATGACTGTTATTAACATTATGCTTAAGAATTAGAATTTAAATACAAACGTAAATGTATGACTGTCACAAAGGGTTTTTTTGGAATTCAACACTCCTTCTTTTCAGCATGATTATGCAGTGACCGTGTGAGTTAACTCGTTGTTGCGTATTTTAGTAAATGCATTTCAGAATGAACCCTACATGCCGGGGAAAATTGTTGGCCGAAATGGGTAGGAAGATTGAAGAAGCCCAAAATTTAATCGACAACTTTATTGAGTCAACAGCAGCAGCGTGTAATAATACTGAAAACAAGACTTTACAGTGGTTCGGTGATTCTCATTCTGAACCCTCTCAGTCTTCGGGTAGCGAATACATTCTGTCAGATTTAGAAAAGGGTCGTGTTGGGGAAGAACTTGATTTCGAAGGAACGTCAAATACTTCTACAGAAGCTAGCGGACGCCCATGACGAGGGAAAAAAAGAAAATATTCAACGCAGAATCGCGAAATGAAAAACAAAAAACTTACAATGAATGTTAAAGGGAAAGAAGTTGCTCCAAAAATCTTTGCCGAAGATTTTAGATGTACGGATATTGTGTCAATTGAATTGAATTGAATTGAATAGTCGCCAAAACACCCCTGATGGGGCTAAGCCGCTTTTAAAAGCTCTCTAGATCTGGGTTTTGAGTGGATCACTCCCTGTCTCTTAGTTAGGTAATGCTTTTTATAATTCCTCTTCATTTCTTCCTGTCGCCTACTTTATCCTGCAAGTTATGTATTCCTGCCATGCGCAAATCTGCTTTAACTTCCTGTAACCATTTTGATCTAGGTCTTCCCCGTCTTCTTCCCGTTCCTGGATCCCATTGTAGCATTGAATGCACCAATGTCTCACTTTCCGCTCTCCAAATGTGCCCCAGCCATCTAACTCTAAATTGCTTTATTTTCGTTACTATATCTTCTTTTAGTACTTGTTTAATTTCGTCATTTGTTCTAATTCTGTATTCTTCCACTGTTTGTGTCAACTGAAGAACCAGCTAAATTATTTAGTCAGTTTTGGACAATTGGGTCGTTTTCTGCAAGATGTGCACTCATAAAGTCATATGTTAAAGAAATTATTTAAAAAAATCCTACACAAAAACAGTCTCAAAACGAAGATTTACAAGGAAATATTTTATAAATGATGTAGAGGTTTGTAAAACACCGTTTCTTAAAACTCTACAAATTAGTCAAAATCGTGATGTTGCCCTAAAGAAATCTAGCGGTATCTTGATACATCGACGAGAGAGGGACAAAAAGTGGTGGGAAGAATAGATGTACAGAAGAGCAAGTTTCCAAAGTTATAGAACATATAAACTCTTTTCCAAAATATATTTTCCAATATTGCCAATGCAGGACTTCAAAATTTCTAAATCCCGATTTAAATTTAACTAAAATGTATGAGTTATACAAATCATTCTGTAGTAGCACCAAGCCCGTGAGTCTTTTAAAGTATAAAAAATCCATCTTTTACGCAAACTTTACATGACTAACTTGTGACATATTTAAAAACTAGTCTAGTCAACTCGTCAGAAGCTGGAAAGGAAGCATTAAAACTTGCCCATGATGCGCATTTAGACAAAGCTGAAATCCCGATATAATCCAGAAATAGAAACATCGACTTTCGACCTCCAAAAACACCATTCCATACCAAAAATTCCCACAGGTATTGCTTATTATTTATTATAAACGACAATTAAATTTGTTTAATTTGGGAATTCATGTGGGTAGCAAAAATCAAGGCGTCTTTAATGTTTGGTCAGAAAATATAGCCGGCAGGAGTACGCAGGAAGTTAGTTCATGTCTCAAGTACATTCAAGAACACATACGTGATCCGGTAAAAGAATTAAGATTATGGTCGGATTGATGTGGCGGCCAAAACCACAGTATAAAACTTGTTCGCTTATTAATGCATGTCCTGCTTAACCATCCAATACGTAATTAAAATAACAATGAGATTTTTGTTATCTGGGCACAGTTTTTCACCAAATGAATTCAGCGACGTAGAAACAGGACTGAAAATTCAAGAAAGGCTTTACATTGAGGATCATTGTGTAGATGTTATAGCAAAGTGCAGAAGGAAACGCAAATTTATAATTAACCGCATACAAAAGCAACATTTTATTTCAGTACAAAATATAATGAAAGCAATTACTAATCGAAAAACAGATTTAGCAAAAAATAAAGTCCCATGGTTGGGATGTCATCAAATCGTTATAAGAAAAGACGAACCAACTATGCTATTAATGAAAATTGATGTGCTTCAAGATGAGCCGCAAATTGTTAATATTGAAAAATGTGGAAAAGGACGAAAACCTACAATAAGGCTTAGAAACACCACCCTTATGGCCGAATGGCAAACCCCTTTCGACTGACAAATTATTAGATTTAAAGGAACAGTATAAATTGGTACCTCAAAATGCGAAATGGTTTTATAAATAAAGTTTATTATAGAGTAGACATGGCACTAACATTTAAAAGATATGCCTTTAAAAGGACCACAACTTTATTATTATAACCCATAATAAAACTCCAATAAAAAAAGATAAGGTCAATTTTCAGACACTGTAAACATTTTACCCATTTTCTTAAAACAACACCTTGGTGGTTTGACTCTTTCTTGCATAACACTAAGGGCCGGTCTTTCAATGTCCGGATAAACTTGTGGTTAGTTATCCGCTGGAATAATTTAACTGGCAGGTAACATTTACCAGATAACAAAACTTGTCTTTCCACACAAGTTATTCCTATAGTTAGTTATCCGCTGGTTTGTAACATTTTGGTTGCCCCACTATGCAATGGCAATTCAGACTAGCACTGAGGGAAAGAGATAAAGCTTCACAGAACTAGTAGTTAGAGAGAGATGAGCATACTTTTAGCGTACGTCTGCGCAGTGCGCATATGGCAGTGAATAACATTTCAATGTGGTTACCCAGTTCACGCGCGTTACGACGTGTTTTAAAAATTGTTAATAATTTTGTGAAAGACAGTGATTTTTCATTTCGAAAAAAATCAACATCGTCCCAGGTATAAAAATGATCCCTACGTTCACCAACAGTATAGGGTCGACGGTCTTGGTTTAAATCATTTATAATTTCTACCTCTTCTGCTTCCAAAACATCATTCATGAAGCCTTCCATATTCGTAATTACGAGAGAATACAAACATAAAGTTTAAACAATTTATGCAATTACAACGCGAATTTGAGGTTAAAGGCAACATGTAAATAAACACGTGCGCATTCGATATGAATCGTGTTGCGTTCGGGTACATAAACCAGCAGATACGATGCTAACGACTACTTCAAGCTGTTGTTAAAAATATCCCTAGGTTAGGAGCAGTAACTTTAAGATACAACTTATCTGAAAGTCGAAAGACGGAAATATTTGTTATCCATCAGATAACGCCGGTAGATAACTAACCGTAACTCTATACGAACATTGAAAGACGGCCCTGAGTATCCATTTAATCTAAACCAACCGGTGAAACCCTAAGTGAAGTGTGTTCTCCCATAAATTCGTCGTTATGAAAATTAAAATTAAGAAACAACTTATTCGGGTATGTAGTTATGTTTTTAATCTTTTCATCTTTTTAACTGAGCATGTTAATCTTAAAACTAATCACAAATTGAAAAATTATTTATTTCGTGTCTTCAGGTTAGTTATAGTTGTGTCTAGCAATTTCTTCCGCATTTTTTTCAAATTTTCGTTAAATTTTTTCTTCATTTTTTGTAATTGTGTTTGTCTTTTTTAGTTTCTCTTTGCATATTATTACTCAGAATTTTTCAATGGATTTTATCTCTGGAGAGTTTGGAGGGTTAAGGTCTTTAGTCCACTGTACTTTTTACATAGTGGCATGAGGCCAAGTTGGGCCAAAATAGTGATTTTATGTCATATTTTTTATAAAAAGGAAAAATTCGCTTGGTGAAGCAATCTTTTATACATATTTCTTCGTTTAAAATTTTAGACGATATGAATGGTGGCGTTGGTTTGCCACAAGTGCATATTCCTTGCCATATTAAATATTTTTTAGGAAACTTATCAAATTTCGTGGTCCTATATTTCTTTTCCAATGTTTTATGGACCTGAAAGTTATAAAATCTCGGTCCGGGTATTTGTCGAAAATCCGCATACACATACGTTTCGTCATTCATCAAAATGTATCCTTTATATTTGGACAAAATCTTCTCATGCAATTTTCTTGCAGCACGACGTTTTGCTGTTGAACCTTTCTCTTCATTCCTAATTGGCACTTTTTTAACTTTTCTTTTCTTCTTAATTCTACATATACTTGGAACTGTTTGAAATTTTGCTGCAACTTCTTTAATAGGAGCATTGGGATGATAATTATAATGATGTTATTCTTTTCTCTCGAGTAATATTACCACGCTCCCTTTTTCCAGTACCAGGCCTCCTTTTTGTTGTATTAGTTTCCCTGTAACCTTTTATTATATCCGAAATGATAGTTCTTGGCGTATTTAACTCTTTTTCCATTACTGAATATGTTTTACTAGGATTGCTTAAGTAACTGGAAATTACTTTCTCTTCTTTTGATACCATTTTGTTAAAAAACTTGAAGCAAATGAACCGATAACTTTATTATACAAATCTTGCGTTGTAAATTTGCCGTTTTGTAAAAACAAAACACTCTAATCAAAGTAGGCGACTTTATAAATTGTTTTTTTTTATGACGGATTTATGCAATAACATCAAATAAGTAGAAGCTTGAACTGCATCCAAGCTACGTAATTTTGTGCGTATAAAATTGTTCCGATGTAATGCACGCAGAAATACCCCATCTGAGCCTTCTGAGAAGCAGGCTTTATGTAGAATTGCATCCCCGGACTTTATATTCTTGTTTAAACAATTGAAATTCAACATATAATTTACATATAATTTCTTGAAATGATTTTTTATTATTAATGGTTTATAACTAATTTTTGTAACTAAATGCATCAAAATTAAATTAAGTAAGGGATACAGTGCATTCCTTGCTTGCATGGACCGACGAATCATTTAACGCATAATGTATTTGCAATTTGCATAGTCTATATCCTTATTATTGTTCTACAAACATCAGAAGAAATAGTCTTGTTCTTTAAGACATGGAGGTCTTAAAGTCTAAGTAAGTTTTAAATAGCGGTTGAACGGGTTTTTGTTTCAGTTTCAGATTTAGTTACAACAAGATATAACGCATGGCAAATTTCACGAGTCAGAGCGGGACACGGATATAAACGTTGTCTTTGCCAATAGACCAGGGCGTGGCTGTGGACGTATTATGTATGAAAACTAATGATTGTAGTTAATATTTAGAAATAAATAAACGTTTTTTTTTTTTGTGGACCCCTACCTTTGACTCACCAAAATATAAAAATCAAGCAACTGCAATAGTTAATTTTTTATTATTATATTTAATTACATACCCACTTATATCCAATATTATGTAACTTAATATTAACTCCCATTACAAAAATAAAAATGGCTTAATAGCGAAACTTAGTGACAACTGTGATGTTGCCTCTGTGCAGAAGTTCTGCGATGTTTGGTTTTACAGTTGACAGCTTCAGCCTTAAATCATCTTCAACATCAAGTTGGTTTCTATATTTGACTTCATATACGTAAGCTGGGTGTTTTTTCACATAAATAAGTGGTTTGGAATGGTGTCAGAAGTAACATTGCCATTTGTGAAAGTTCTGGATACTCCTGTTTCACTCTTAACCAAAAATCTGGCACGGAAGATTCCAAAAACACAGATTTCAATGTTTTATCAGACGAGAGATCTGCCAAATTATCTTCTTCTTTTGATGTTAACGACAGCTGTGCTATTAATAAACCATCTGCAAATGAGTTTCTGATCCATTCACTTTGATCCTCTAGGATTGGAAAGTATTCTCGTAACTGAGATTCAAGTTGTTCTAAATGGGATTTAATAATAAGTACTATTTGGGGTGAAATATTAAAATTATTACTCTCAAGAAACTCTGCCATGCAAGGAAAGTGGTCAAAAAGTCTTCACACGGACCCCTTGATATACATTGGCGGACCTCAGTTTGGGAATCACTGGTATAAAGGATGAGTAAAAACGTTGGGTTTTATATATAACACCGTCCATATCCAACTGCATAGGGCGGGGAAACAAAAACCCGTTCAACTGCTATTTCAAACTTAGACTTTATTTTGTTTTCTTTAATTAATTAATATAGCAAAAATAACGTTTAGTTACTCCCACACTTTCTCCTCCCAGTAACCAATTATAGAACATAGAAATGTCACATGGTACTCGATGACCATGTGCACTTGTTTACATTGACAGCACCGTCTTTGTTAGTAAATTGTAAGCACTACTGACTAACACCTACTGATTTACAAAGCAATTTACAAGTACTTAACGTTCCCGAGAAAAAACAGAACAAATTGCTTTCTTTTCATTATGTCTACGACCACTTAATTCTACAAATTACATTTGTCATTTCATACAACTTCAAACTCATACAACAAATGAAATTTCCTTGGTCTATACACCATTCATTTACAGCACCTGTTGCCATTTAATTTGCAGAAAATGTTTCATTTGGGTTTTGGAAAAAGGCAATAATCACATGGTGCTACAGTTCATTTAAACTTTTAAACCTTAGAAAGATATATAAGGTGCATTCAATGCAAGCAGCAGCTAGTAACAAACCGGAAGCCGGCTGTTCTCCAAAAGCTCTGTACTTCTTTCTAAGGTTGACACCGACTATAGAAGAAAAATAAATTAATTCAAAGCCTAATTGATTAGCTTTAATTAATAGCTGATTGATAGTGATTTCCATGTACAAATAAATGCCCAACGAACGTTAGGGATTTAGTTAATTTTTTTTAACATTTCAGGCCAGCTATCTAGCAATACTTTCACAAACATATTTTTAAACTATTCCAAATGCTTTTGGATAGAGGGAGCCATGCTCATTTTGGTAAGTTGCAGGTCCAACACTTAATTTTTTGAAAATTGCCACAACTGATTAATCTTAAAAAAATATGTTATTGTTACTGATAAATCTGATAATGCTCCATATTAACAGAAATTATAACCTTTAAGTATAGGAAATCATACAGTTATTTTTCTAAGGTCAAGCCTTATCCAAAAACATTTAGAGAAACGCCTTGGAAAAATAACACTAACAATTTAATTTAAACTCTTCACAAAAGATTAACCTGAAGACGCAATGTTTTATTTCCATTACAAATCTAATCAAGTAACATCTGCGCTCTTAATATTAATGAAGTAACTTATGCATATCATATTGATTCACATAGGCAAACAGAATATTCCTTAATAATACTAAATACAAGACATACATGATCTTAACTAAATTTGTGGCAAAACATAAAATTTACTCCCAATCAATAAGAAGTAAATACAAACAAAAAGCAAACATTTAAGAAACACTATCTCAACCTCCTGAAGTAAGCTACAAATCCAAAAAATCTTTTATTAAATGAAATTATTCAAAATCTTAAGGTAGTTGAGTTTAATGACAACAAAAAGCATTTCACTTATCACATCACGGTTAAAGTATTAAAAAACATCATACGATTTACAATACAAGCAGCATTAGGCAGTTAGGTAGCCCTACAATGAGCTGAATCCCATGGTGCTACGAAACGAAGCACCACAAAATTCAACGCATTGTATGACTAAGCGACCAAAGCAAACTGTGTTATTATGTACAAATGGCATAGACAATTAACACCATCGATATGTTAATAGGTATTATGATTAGCTGCAGATTAGTTATCAACCGTTATTTCACTAATGTAAGACACTGATTAAGAAGCAAAGCTGTAAGCGCAGACCTAGAACTCTGCCTGTGATGTGATTATAACGTACACAAGTCACAGTCAGAGCCCCAGACCGCACTCACACACCAAATCCCTGATGCAGAAAGCGTATTTGGGCACTTTATCCTCCCAAATACAATGGTAGTTTATTAGTATTGTTATAAGCATTGTTTAAGAATAACAATAAGCACTATCAGGCTTGTAATCCATTGTTAAGAATTAATAACCCTAGCCACACAAACATACTCTAAAAGTTATATTAGTTAGTACAAACATTTTACAAGTAACAATTTATTGTGACTAACTTAGCTCTATGTTAAAAAATGAACTTAAATTTTTAAGTTAATTTTAATGTTGCATCTGCTACTACCTTTTTGTTAACATTAAATAAAGCAGTTATGGATTTTAGCGTATTTGTTTTAATATTTAATCAAATGAATGGGTGTCAAGACATACAAATGTGGAAGGAAATCAGCAAGCACATCAGCTTGCAAAATTGCGAGCAGAAAAACCTTTAATCGGGCCGGATCCAACACGTAGATTGGCCTATGTGATCGCAAGGCAGTTGATCGAGGAGCGTTTACGAGAAGAACACTACAGATTTTGTGGGGAGGAAAATGAAACTGCAAAACACATATTGTGTGAATGCCTGATGATGGGAGTCTTAAGACAACGTTGGGGTAGACCCGAAGTAGCGAACGGATATATTCTAGACTTCGCAAAAGGAGCTCATCTGTAGGATTAAATCATAGGGGACACAATAAGCCGTGAGCTGAAGCACAGTGGTTCATAAACCACACCCCATGTGAATAAATAAAAACACGTAGACTGAAATTCCGAAAATGCCTAAGGTTTCAAGCAGGTAAAACAACGGTTTTATTGTTGAAAATACTGAAAAAGACTAAAATGCAACAATACTGTTTGAACAGTATGCTGTGCCATTATTTTGTATTTTGTATACATAAATTTAAATTAAATTTTCCATAATCACTGTCAACAACAAAAAAATAGAGATTACACTACTACCAATTTTAAGTAAAATTTTTATTACCAACTGAAATGCATGATTGAATCGGTTATTACTGCAACAACCTAAGTCACATTTTGGTTGTTTTGAGATTTTGATTCTATGAAATAGTTTAGAGGTAGATCGACCGTTTAATGTTAAAAGCATCTAAGTCCCGGCGTCCCAAAGAGCATGCTACTAATCAATTCTGTTTAGTATTTGGTACTGAAAGGCTGTTTCACCACTAAACTGTCAACTGGCACTGCATGTTAAGGTGCCTTTCCTGCTGTGGAAATTGGGAGAATAGAGAATGGGAGATTTGTTTATTGTGGTGGGGATACTACGGAAATCTTATGTTAGGTATTTTCTGCTGCTGTTTTATTTGGTTATTAGGGGATTCGGATAACTGCCAAACTTAACCTAACTTAATCTTATATTTTCGAAGATTAATTCTGTAGAGTGGTAAATAAATATAAATAAAATGGATTACAACAAGTTATTAGTTTTATTGTTGTGGAGAAGAAAGAAGATAAAAAATAGGGCAATTAAAAAAAGAAAATTATTATGGTTAAGTAGTGTTTTATGACGTCAACGGATTGCCAAAACAACCGCTTAAAAAATACCAAATTCCAGCGAAAAGTTGAACTTGAACCAACTTTCTGTATGACGAAACGGCGTTTCAGGGGAAGGTATCACGTGACAACATCTGACCAATCACGCAAATCCCCAAATATCCGTAGCAGGAAAGGTACCTTTAATTTATAACCTTAATCAGTTTTATGTAGCTCTTAAATTAATTATTATGTTTTTGGCAACATATCTCTGTTAAACAATATTCTAATAAACAAGAGTTCATAAACCAAAAACATTTATTTGAAAAACAAACTAAGTCGGTCCGTTCCTTTTAGCAATAAATTTGCAGCTATTATAAACAAAAAGAAATATTGCTATTGTGCTTATCAATGCCCTAAGATAATAATTTTTCAACTATTTACTACATATTTCTTCTCAAGTATAACATCTTTATTATTAAAGTTATGAAAATTGACTTAGGTTACTACAGCAATAAGCGATTCAATCGTTTTAAATCTTTTAATCCTGTTTAAAATAAATAACACTGGCCCTGGTGGTTTAGGGACATGCAAAGTTACCTTCATAAACTTTGCAAACCAGAAGTCTTTGGTTCAATGCGAAATAATGTCAATTGATATTTCTAATGCAGAAAAAATCTGAAACTTGGTCCTATTTAAGATACGACATAAAACTATAGGTCCCTTGCCACAGTTGCCACAAGGACATTTGACATGATAAAGATTCCCTACCAGGGGTGGAAATCCCTTGGATTCTGGTAGTGCTAATAAACACAGGAAAGAAATCAGAGGTATACTGATGACATTTCTATCTTAGTCAGCAGGAAGAATGGGAATACTATCATATTTGTACATACTGTAGAAAATGGTACCTCAAAGAAAAAGGAACAGTATATCTAGAGAAAATATCCAGTTATGGTCATATTATTAGAAACTACAATTAAAACTAGGATTTGCTGAACACGTTGACTGCCAACTATGAGATATCTTGCAGCAAATAGACATCAAAAAAGTTGTGTGGCGCCTGGTATAAGATCAAACTTTTACACTGACTGCATAAGAAAAAATTTCACTAATTACATATAAATTCTGTTATAAAAACAATACCTAAAGCTGCAAACACACTGTGGAGTCGGGGGAAAAGACAACTATGAGCTCTGGTAGGCAACGTGTTAAGTAACTAAATTAAATTTAAAATACAGTAATCGATTATTATTACTAATACTGTGCAATATTACACTCATTTGTTCATAAATCAGTCTACATAGTATTTAAGAACTGGCTCTGAGCTCTGACTGTGATTTGGTTGTCACTAAAACAAAACACGTGTACCGGCTGTCTTTTTAATGTGTAATTTGTGTATTTGCGTGTTTTAAGCAGTTATGAAAGTTATGATTATTGTTTAACTTAAAACTCAAAAGTTTTCAGTTGTGTTTACTGTGATAGTTACTACGAATGGGAACAAGAACGGACACAAATGACATTACCAAAGTTAAGAATCAGGTATTGTTGGAAGAAGAGAAGTCGAATCAACAGACAATAGCAAAATTTGTAGGTGTTCGTAAGAGCACAGTTAGTAGAATTGCTGACAAACTGAAAAATGCACTTTCACTAAAGTGTAACTGGGGTGGAAAATGTGGACCTAACAGGAAAACCTTCAGCTAGAGACAACTTGTTTTTAATATGAAAACAAGCCAACACCTAAAAATCAAAATGGATCGGCGCAAACAATTAGAAGATGATTTGTAGATGTTGGTTTAAGGGCACGACGACCTAGCAAAAAGCATAAAATTACCTCTGCAATGGCCAAGAAACGTTGAATTTGGACAAAGAATCACTTAGATTGGACTGAAGAAGATTGGCAAAAAGTAATTTTTGGTTTAAAATATCTGAACTCAATATGGTGTTTCTCTTTATAACAGTTTTACATATCTTCTAAACATTTTTTGAGTCTTTTCAGACGAATTAATGATAGAAATTGAGGATGGGACTGTCAGAAGGTATAAGAGTGAAGAATTTGATAAATGCTGTATCCAACAAAATGTAAAGTAATGGTCTGAGCTGCCATTTCTACAAAAGGCTTAGTGATATTTGCATTGTGGATGGTGTAATGAATTCTAATAGCTACAAAAGTACTTTAGACAGTTTCCTTATACCAAAATGAAAAAATGGTTTTAAAAAGATGATACGCCATGCCATAAATCACGGATTATTTAAGACAGAAACAAATTGACCTACTTGAATAGGACGGAAATAGCCCGAATATGAATCAAATCGAAAATATATGGTCAGGGGTAATCGGGTCAAAATATGGTCAGGAATTAATTGACACCATTAAATCTGTGTGGAACAATGATAAGAAATTGTTTCAACATGCCGTTAACAGTATGTCAAGAAGAATTCGGGCTCTAAAGCCTACCAAAGGATACTTCACAAATTATTAATGGTATTTTTAATGTTAAAAACTAAATAAAGGTCTTACAAAATGTGTTGTATGACATTTCTTCGAATTTTAATAGTTTCTAATAATATGGCCACATCTGTAGGTTATTCTTTTCACAGGAAAAAAGCACCTCAAATACTTGGTAAAAATTGAGAAACACCAGTTATTTGATTATGATTCCCTTGTTTAATGGTAGGAAACAAAAAACAATGAGCCTATCCGAAAAATTGATCAACATATCTAGGTGTAATGGGAACACCATAAACATTCTGTTCGTCTCTAAAAGTTATACTAGGACTTCCTCCACTACACCTGATGATTGAAGAGAAGCATAAAGCTGACGATAAATCTCTGGAGATGAAGTTCTTTCTACTTATATTAGAAAAGAAAAAAGCAACATTAACAACTAAAATTATACTGGTATATAGATTGATCCATGACAAATAATAGAACTGCAGCAGAAATACATGAAACTAGAATAGAGAATGTATTTACCCCTAACCTGAGCAGCCATGTGCAATTTCCAAGTAAAACTTTTACTAACACTGACCTATGCGGAAGATAATTTGAGGAGCAACTAGAAAATAGATGGATATTCATGAAGCCCACCAGGCAATCTTAAAGCATTGCTTCTAACAATGTTAGGAAATGCCTTGAAGAAGCATTATGTAAACTGCCCCAGAGGAGTCATATTCCAAGTTGGACTAACCCCCATCCACTAAAACTCCACACAGTGTGCATAAAAATTATTTCAGTAATTTCTCAAGGTTATAAAAAATTCTTTAGAAAACACTGATAGTGTTAATCTAGTAATTACAGAACAACTCGCAATCGAATGTGTCACATAAACATAGTTCATAAATGCGGAAAATGTCTTCAAAAGAAAATGAATTACCTGAAAGAATGTATAAAGTTTAGTCAGCTAATTGTAATAAAGGCAAATCATGAACTCCAAGACATTTTGTTGAAAAAGGAATACTGAGAAGAACTCTTTATGATAGATGATTACCTGCAAAATGGCTTTTTTGCGGAACCAGTAAAAAAATCCGAAATATTTACACCAGCTAAAGTTAAACAGCCGAAGATGTTCAACAACAATGACTCAATTTCGGTGAGAGTGCAGCAAAAAAATTTAAAACTTCTAAAAGTTGGGTAGGCTACACAAGTTTTGAAGAACAAAATTAGCATAATAAAAAGATTCCCGACAGATCCATTGAACAAATTCAACTTGCAAAAATCAAGACGACTTTACAGAAAAGTCTCAAATCTGGATTTTATCTTAGATGATGAATCTTGTTTTACGTTTTCACATGCAACTATTAATGGAAACAATAAATTCAAATGACGCGTCGGTCGTCCCTTCTAATGTCAAATACAGGAAAAAAGAACTTTGAACAGGAAAAGAAAGTGAGGTTAGGAAAACAAAATAACACTTAAAAAACTTCGTCCCCCTTAAATAATGGCATTCAAATCCCCAAAATATTTCACCATAAGTGATAACCCGGCAGAAGAATGGGGAAAATGGAGACAGTCTTACAAAATCTTTTCAGAAGTTGTAGAGCTTGGGGCCAAGTAACAGGTCCCATAGGTTTAGAACTGTATAATACATTTCAGTTCGTGAATGAAACTGGACAGCCAATTACAGGAGTTAAGTTAATCCTGAATGCATGAATTTGTGACAAATTTAAGAGTGCTAGCCAAGAACTGCAACTTTGGTTCAGTAGTAGATGAGTTAATAGCATTTAGAATCATTTGTGGTGTCAAAGAACAAACTACCCGTGACATTTTATTAAAAGAAAGTGACCTAAAGCTTGACAGGGCAATAGCTATTTGTAGAGCGGAAGAAATCGCAAGAAATCAAAGAAAAGCTATGTCTGAGGGGCCTAGTGAGCATCAGCAAGCAAGTCTAGTTAAAAACAAAAGAGTGTAGGAATTATACAAAAATATTATTGTAAAAGGTGTGGTGAAGCACATAAGCCAAAATCCTGTGGTGCCTGGGGACAAACTTACAACAAATGTAAAAAGAAAAACCACTTTGCAAAAATGGGCCTAATGAACAAAAAGGTGCATGAAATAGACCAAGAAGAAGATGACGAAGAAGATAACCCTGCTGAAAATGTAGTTGCCAGTATAAGAAAGGATTGGTATGAGTATGCCGAACTAGCTGGGAGAACAATTAGATTCAAGATGGACACAGGGCCCCAGGCTAACCTATTATCTAAAAAAATGTATGATACACTGAAAACCAAGCTTCCTAACTTCGAAAATGTTTTGGAATACTTATTATATTACAACAAAGGATAGAACCCTATTATTCTCTTTACAAGCAATGGAAATATTCAAATTTATTCATAGAAAGGTAGCTGAAGATAGCTGAAGAAATTATTGTGGAGTTCGAGGATGTGTTCCTGTTAAGGTAACAATCGAAGGCATTTACCATTGTTAATGTACATAGATATAATTATTGTTTTGTGTGTGTTTATTTAAATATACCACGTTTTCTGTTAAACTCGTTTTTCTGCTGTGCTGTTCTGCACCTCCACAGGTTATGGGCCCAGATTAAGCTCTAACATAAAAACGAAAACAAAGTTTTAAAGGTGGTCATTCCAGAAAACGGAATTTTACCCTCAAAATGGATTCTTTGGATAAATTTATGTCTGAACGATACGGAGTTGCACAATTTGATGGAAAGGGGTATGATCACTGGAAATTTCTAATGGAAACTATTCTCGACCAACACGAAGTCAAGGTATGCATTGAGAAAGGATCTGAAAATCGTGATGAAGCTTTTTTCAAGCTGGATAAATGATCATTCAATACATAAGTAATACTCAACTTCAGCATGTAAAAGACAAAATAACAGCATACCAAATGTGGCATTCGCTGGAATCAGTATTTCAAAGGAAGTGTGTGGCCAGTCAACTTCACCTTCCAAAAAAATTGCTGACATTAAAGTTTGATTTGATTAAATAGTCCGAGAACTTAAATCTGTAGGAGCAAAGCTTGAAGAATGTTAATGTACATAGATATACATTGTTTTGTGTGTTTATTTAAATATACCACGTTTTCTGTTTAACTCGTTTTTCTGCAGTGCTGTTCTGCACCTCCACAGTTCCAGGGTTTAGGAAAGCTCCGGCAGAAATATAAAATAAAAGTGATTGAAAATGCAACACCAACAGTGAGTTGTGCAAGGAAAATCCCGAAAGCACTTAGAGTTAAATAGAATGGTCCAGGATGGAGTCCTAAAAAGACAGAGGGGCCAACTGAATGGGTGCATCCTATAGTGCTGGCCAAAAAACGTAATGGAAAGGTAAGAATATGTATTGATCCTAGGTCCTTAAACAAATTTATACAAAGAGAACACTTTGAACTACCAACAGTAGAAATAGGAAATGCAAAAATATTCACGGTGCTTGATGCCTCTTCTGCTTTTCTTCAAATTCCTTTAGAAGAGAGCACAAGGATATGCACTATTTTGACTCCATTTGGGAGGTATAGCTTTCAAAGGCTACTTATGGAATCTGTAGCAGTCCGGAAGTTTGGCAAAAATCAATTTACGACACCCTTGAGGGGCTGAATGGTGTGTATATGTACACACCAACTAGTGAAACCTTAGAAGAACATAACCATAGACTAAAATCTGTATTAAAAACTTGAAGTTTAATAAACACAAAATACAACTAGCTTGCCACAAAATTACCTTTTTGGGACAAGAAATCAGCCCAGAACATTCAACCACCTTCTAACATGAAGGAACTACAACGTTTTTAAGAATAATTAAATATTTAGGCAAATTCACTCCAAACGCCTCTGATAAGACCCAATTCCTAAGGCAGCTGCTTACGAAAAACATAGAATTCATATGGGGCCCAAATGAGCAGCAATGTTTTGAAATGCTAAAAGCCATAATTAGCAAAGCTCCCGTTTTAGCACACTTTGACCCCAAAAAAACGATAATACTGTCGGTGGATGCAAGCCAATATGGGTTAGTTGCTGTCCTACTCCAAGAAGGCAGACCAGTCGCATACTCATCGGCATCATTAAATCCAACACAATCGAGATATGCACAGACAGAAAAGGAGGTGTTGGCCATAGTACAAGCTTGCGAGCATTTTAAATACTTTGTATATGCAAAGAAATTCAAAGTTGAAACAGATCATAAACCGTTGATAGGGTTATTGCAGAAACACTTGGAAGCTTTAACCCTCAGACTTCTACAATACAACCCAGTATTAGAGTATGTACCTGGTAAACATCTTTACGTTGCAGACACTCTATCCCGATGCCCTCGAGAACTGACTGTCACTACAGACTACTTAGAAAACAAAATAGAAGGTTTTGGTTTGGATAGCAATTGGGCCGAAAGGCCTGAGTCAACCTTTGATTAAAACATTAAAGTTTGTCATCAACAGCCAGATTTATCTTAACGAATGTTCGAAGAAGAGACCTGTGCCCTATATTAATTCTTTCAGGATCAAGCCAGTTCCCATTTTTTAAAAGTAAACTTTGTTGAAAAGGTTAACAACCCTATTAAGTTAAGCATACTTGGGAGGAGGTTGGAAGACGAAAAATTCAGTTAGTTAACAGAATTAAATATTGCCTTCATAAGATTCCTTTGTACACTACACTCTCTTGTGTTGAAGACAAAAAGCAGAATTGATTACGTCAGACAACATGGTGCTATAGATTCTAATTAATTAAGGTATTACTACATTCTTATAGGTTTAAGATTTATATTATTATTTGTATGGCATGCTTAAAGCAACTAAAATAATTTGAAAAATTAGAGTATACGGATTTTTAGTGAACAAGGGTTATGACAATCTATTCTAACAGCTTCCAAGTAAAATATTTAAAAAAAGTATTAGGGGTTTGACACTAACTCCCTCTATGGAATGTGTAAACAAAAAGAAAGCCCTCATCTCGTATCAATAACAATACAATGTTGGTAGCCAAAAGGTTCAAGTCCTTCAGAATGCCGTTTTTTAAAAAGAGCTGACCACGGCCCCTTAAGACAGTTGTATCAACTTTGACAGAGTCTTAATGAAAAGGTAAGAAGACACCAGGAATTAAAGGCGAAAAAAGTCGAACTGGTTGAAGTTATGGTTGTCCCCTTCATTTACATATTAATAGTAATATAAATATTATAAATTGGCGTAATATGAGTAACTAAATCTAATTACTTTAGCGACTTTTATTTTGTGATACAAACTTCCCTTGTCAAGTTATTACCTACATATTGCAATTAGGGTTGGCTAAACTCCAGTATAAGTGGACCACTGCGGCTAAACTGTACTTAATATAAAGGCTTATTGGAGGTTAGAATAGAAGTAGAGGAAGAACAGTTTTTTAATTGCTATACCAAGCACGATTTACCATTTTCAGGGGGTCGCTATACTGGAATTTTGCCAATGAAAACCACAAAACAATAAATGGAAAGTAACCCAAGTAAGTTTACTTTTACTCAATGCAGTTAACAAATGTCAATAAATCAACCTAGTCAACAGATCACTAACCTGACTAGGTTGTTGTAAATGCATTTAAATTATGATATAAACTGACACAACAATTTATTAAAATATTCAGATTTAATATCAGATTTCAAATTTTATTTCAAAATAGGACTGTGCTTTGACACAAACGTTTGGAAATAATTATTGGCATTAGTTCCTCATAGGGAAAGTGAATCCATAAACAGATTACATGAATAGATTAAAGAAAAGATTAAAACTTTATAATAATCTGGAGTTATTGTTCGACATGCGCTTCAATTAGTAAAATGTAAAAATTCATACTTCAATTTATACAACAACAAAACAAGTACAATCCTTAACAAATAAATAAAGAAAACGCACAGCATCAACAACATACAATTGTATCTTAATATATTAATTATTAAAATGCCCCCCAACAGTTCATTTAGCAATCAACATTAATGAACACATTTGAATCTATATCCCCTTAACAGCTAACATGTTACAAGAAGGATAACCTCACGTAAGTATTATAACAAACCCAAAGCAACAAATTTAATATTGATCAGTCGTAACTCGAAGAAAAATAATAAACACAAAAACTGACCTGATAACGAAAAATCTGCCTGTGGGGAGTATTTTTCCATCATAGGTCCTAAATCTTCCGGTCCATGAATTAAAGAATTTTTTAATTTAACCAAGGATGCTGAAGGTTCTATGGCGCAACTCGAAAACATACAACTCTCCAGTACAGTTCCATCTGGAGACAAACTTAAGTCCAAATCTGATGTCGTCGACGATGGTGCGCCGTTGTATGCAGGAACTGATTGTTGTACGGAATTTGGTGCTCCCACACTTTGGAATACAGGATCTTTCGAAAAAGATAGATTCCTACATACCTGTAAAGGTAATACATTTGTTAAAACTAGTTTAATGTTTTTAATTTATATTTTAAAAATCCTTGAAACAAAATTTTATCAATATAGAAATATCACTGCCAATCATTTTAAATGAAACATCAAGATTTTCTGCTTTAATTCGAGCCCCTATTGATAAATAAATATCACAGACTTAACAAACTATCAGAATAAATAACTTTCCAAATCAACTGTAACCAAAAGCAAATAACCTCCAAGTTTGTAAATATAACAGTTAATTGTATAATCTATGATTCCTCATGATTATTATTAATATATAAATTCGGTTAAATAACATAATAATACTATTTCAATTCATTCAATGTCTGCAAATTAACAAGTTCACCAAATCAATTGCAATAAAACAGAAAGTTAACTGTCATGGTAACCACCTTCTTATTAGGATAAAATTAAGTTACCATGACGATATCACAACTCATTACTAAACAATTGTATACAACTGATTTTCAGAATATATTATCAAACAAGGAAGAATCTATAAACCTACTTATTAAATAAATTCTTGATAGTCAATTGGCCAACTCATTACCATGGCTGTTTTTGTTTTAACTGCTGCTAACTGTTACTTAAATAGTATCCAAAAATGTAATCCAATCCAATCAACTTAATCATATAAAACAATGGTAATCTGCTTTTAATTGTTTTTATCTATTCTTAAAAGTTCTAAAGGTTAATTTCTATATTATTATTAGCCATAGTTAGGTGACAAAATGTTTACCTCTGCAGATACAGGTTTCTGCTGCTGATGTGAAATGGGACTATCAAAAACAGGCACAGGCGGGGTGGTGATATTAAGCAAACCAGGACTAAGCTTAATATCTTTAAAGTCTTTAAGTAGTGGATCCATAGGGGGGATATTTTTAGGTTTCGGTGGTGGTACATTTTCAGGACACAAAAACACTTCTATTTCTCCGCTTTCGCTTTTAAGTTGTATCTTATAGTCACCTTCGGGTACGCTCAGGGTGCAATCGGTTGGCGCTTTAATCGCCATCACAGTCTTATGTTTGAAACGCGCAATGGACCGGAGATCCTGATAAGTTATATACCCGTAACGTCTACTTTGACTTAATTTAAACAATTCTGTTTCGGCAGAGTGAATCAACTGGTCCAATTGGTTTTCACGGTCTTCCAAGGCTTGTACTTCAGTCTGTAATGTCGAATAAGCGTGACTACCCTTGGTACCACCTTTCCATTGGATGTTATTTTTTGATTTCTTTTCTAGAATTCCAATACCTTCCAGTACGTTTGTGATATCGTAAATTCTCCTTTTTTGTACTCCCAATTCTTCAGATGCTTTGTTTAGATTCACCACACCATTAGGCGAATGTTCTAATAACGTGGTAAATTTCTTGGTAAGAAGTCCTAACGATGTGTCAAAACGTGTATGTTTCTTAGCAGGAGAATTACGTCTCTGACGTTTTGGTTGTGGGGCTTTGAATTCTTGCTTAATAGGAACAACGATATGTTGCGTGTCCAAGTTTAGTTTACGTTTAACAGCCGGAGCACCGAGTGGTGGCATGGTGGGCATTATTTGGCTCTGGGGTGTTGCTCCATAACCATGGTCGAGCAAGTGGGGGCTCGGTGTTAGTTCCGTGTTTATGGTGGTTTTTATGGTATCCATGTCTGGAGTGGAGCTGGAGGGTACTATGCTGTACCCCCCAGGGCTCTCCATTGCCGGTCGACGAACCCCACGACGCATTACTATCCTCGAATGTCAATACATTAAGCTTTTTCAAAATGGAGGACGTTTTGTAAAGCTCAATTTCGATTGATTTCGGTTGGCCGTTAATTGTCGCTCGAAATCTACAGAAAAACCCTTAAGTAAATGTAACCAACCAAACAAATAGCAGTAACAAAAATGATACATCTATCGTTAAAAAAGCTGGCCCAACGTTCTTAACCAAATTTAGCAAGGAAGATTCGTTTTCGCTTAAAAATTTCGAGTTTAAAAAAAGCGTTTTAAGGGTTTGTTTAATTAAACCAATTACGATTAAATTCCGGGCTCAACCCCCTCCGGTTACGCACAAATACGCAACGCCACCCTCTTGCACGCAACCGCCATCGTACATACGCAACAATTCGTTATGAACTAAACTAAATAACAACTACTTACAAAAAGCGGATCCCACAACATCTACAGCACTAAAGGGCTTCGCACCCAAGCAATCAAAAACTTACAACCCCCCCGGAAAAGCTACATGTTCCACGGCACTTCGGAAAATGGTCGCCAAGCCACTTCGATCAAGCAGCTGTGATTAATGCGGAAAACAAGCGAACAACGTCGCTTTCGATTATCGCAACGTTCCGGCAAAAATAAGAACAAATACACCAAAAAATGAGCTTTTTAAAAACGCAACTTTTAGAGATATAGCAATTTTGGGCCCGCCGTAAAAAAATCGTAAAGTACCAACACGAATTGCTTCAGCGTGTACTACCTAGAAGGATTACAAAACATCTGCCATCTGTACCGGGCAGTTGGCGCGAAGTGCTGCGCGTGCGCACCGAGCCGCTCCTCAGATGTTCCCTTACGAAAACGAATTTTCATCCCCCTTTTAAGGAAACGCAATGTACACAGAGGGCTCGAAAGATCAAAATCTAGATCGACGAGCATGCAAATGTGCACGAGGAAATATATAAGGGGTCCTAATTTTAGATGTCGAACTGGTTTTTAAACCCACCATACTAACCTTCCTGACGCCGGAAAAAAAGATAACGAACATAAACAAACATGGCGCTTACAAAGCGGGGTAATCGAACCCTGATATCATTCTTATGTCATAGAGAAGGGTGTTGCACGAGGATGATGCCCTTACGTACGTAACACGTAGCTTTAATTTAACGATGTTTTGAATAACTTAAAAGTTTAAGGACATATTGCATTGCGCTGTTACATTATTTAAATATTTAATTAAATACTTTTAACGGACAAAAGTAGAAAAACAAATAGGTACAAAAGCCAAAAAGCCGTACTGTAGATGTGGATAAAACACCTAAAAATATTGTCAAATTGTGATGTATTTTCATTTTCATTGTATTACATAATTTCACATCGCAACGATAAATTGCAAAAAAAAAATAATAAACCAAAAATAAAACTTACCTTTACTTTTTTATGTATACTCAGCAGCTAATGCAATACTTTGGAGTTTTGGACTGTGCAAACACAGCACTTTTATTTGATGTATATTCATATTTTTAATTTTTTACAAATTCCATGTACATACATGTGTATCAAATTTAATTTTTATTACCTTATTTAGCAATAGAAAAGCTTTGATTTTGTCGAATAATTTATATTTTGATTTTACAGTTTTTGTTAAATTTTTGTTTAAATTAATTACTTTAGTATTAATTGATTAATTCTCATTTTAATATGTTCTCTAATATCTAATATCATCTTCCTTTACGAAACTATCTACAGCAGGGGGACTCAGACTTATACTGTCGGCGATTTACCGTAAAAGTATTATTTAGGCGTCAAGCGATTGACTAGGTAGGGAAAAAATAAAAAGTTTATAGAACGTAGGTATAAGGTATTTATTAATTGCACAGACAAATCACATATACATAGATAGAATTATTGCTGTCCAGTCCCTCTAAGCCGAGATATTTGAGTCGAAAGTGTTAACAAGCGTTCAAAAAAACCTGTGGTCAAGTTGGCTGGTGTTTGCATTTGTCAGCGTTACCGTATGTGTATGTGGTAACTAGAGCCACAGCTGGAACTGATGGCATTTAATGTCAGCTGTCAAACGTCATTTTACCTGTTTTTGGCAACAAAATTATTTTTTGTTGCCAAAAACAGGTATCTATTTCTGAAATTTTTTCAAAGTCCAAAAGTTTCAAAATCAAAAAATTTAAATAAAATCTCCGTCCGTGCAAAAACTATTGTATGTACCACAGGCGTAATAAGCGACTTTGGCCTTTGGCGTGTTATAACCCTCGGCTAAAGCCTCGGGTTATAATATTCACGGCGCAGGCCAAAATCGCCTTCTAAACACACTGTAGATATGTTTGGGGTGGTATCAATTAGTAGATGGCCTTATATATTCAAAAAAAAAATGAACAAATCTATTTGTATATGATGAACTAATTTTCTTTACATGTCAACCTTAGAAAGAAGGACAGAGCTTATGGAGAACAGTTTTGCTAAATTGGCAAACTGAATTACGTAGAACGTACTCCATGAGTTTATACTTCTTTTTAAGGTTGAGACCGACTAAGTACAGGGGCGGCTTAAGGCCCGGGTGACCCGGGCGTCCCCCCGGGGCGCCGTGCCGGGAGGGGCGCCAAATCGGCGGATGAAATACAAATGAAATGAAAAAAATCATTTTCCTTTCGCTAATAAAAATAGGTAAAGGTGAATTTTGGGCAATCTTGCAATCTACGTCCAGAAACGTCAAAAAATATTAAGTACCGTAAGTACCGTACACCGTATACATTGTTTCCACCAAGCGAGCTTACTCCCCTGCTTAGTGCCCCAAAACTAAATAGACTCATCGATTTCTCAAGAACGGCTAGTCGGATTAGCCATGATGTCAATAGAACATGAATTACTACAAGAAGTAAATTTTGACTCATTTATTAAAGATTTTGCAGATAAAAAAGCTCGCAAACGTTTTCTGTAATAATTTAGCAATGATTGTTGTTTATTGCTTATAATGTACCTACACTAATAAAATTTTGGAATGCAGTGTTAATTTGTTTCTTATTAACTGTCCACCATAGTCGTTAGATATAGTTAAAACGGGGGGGAGGGGGGCCAAAATGCCCTCTTGCCCGGGTGAGATTTTTATCTTGAGCCGCCCCTGACTAAGTATTACTAAAACGAAATCATGGCTTCCTCTTATCTAACAGCATTTGAAATGGCATAATGTTTAGTATCAACCAGGGTAAAAACAACAAAATTAGGGCATATGTAATTAATTATATGACAGTTATAAGTTGGAGGTAATTCAAAATGTTATGGGGCATCGTGGGGTAACAAAATTCATAAAAGCTCTACAGACCACTACAATTGTTTACGGCATGCTTCACCTTAAAAGCAAATTCCTGGTTTTTACTACTTTACTGATTAATATGGGGATTGTAAGATATTTTTAATTTGATGGATACGAACCCTTTGACCTACAAGCTGTTTTACATTTCAAGTGACACCGAGATTTCACTTGTTTCTTCCATAATTGCTTTTTTTCGTGAAGGATGGATAAAGTGTTGCTATAAACATTTTATCTACACTTTCCTTGACGACGTGAATTTTAGAATGAAAATCATGGTGCCTTTAAATTTAGGTTGCTAGGTATTGTTTAATAAAGACATTTTATTCACTTGTACCATAAATAGCTATTTTTTAATACTAAATGAAATTAAGTTTAATCATTCTTTGTAAAATATTGATTGTTTGGAATGTTTGGCAAATGAGTAAACTGTAACGTGTCAAGAAAAAATATTTCTTACAATGAAATACTGCATGTTTAAGAAAAAAAGAGATAGAAAGTTTTGTATCGTTTCTTTACTGATTCTTTTTGTGGGACAAATATAAACAAAAACGATTCGTAATTCAAAATAATTATATCATTTCATAATATTTCGTCAGAAAACCCTTCAAGCTTACGGGGGCATAGAGTATACCAGTCGTGTAACATTACAAGAGGTAAAGTGTTCCATCCTCTGGTTAAATTTGCAAAGAGATCATCCTGATTTTGATGAGTATGATGACCAACGAGCTTACCTAATTCATTCCAGAGGTTTTTAATCGGATTTAGATTTGACAACTGGCTTAGCCATTCCAAAACCTGAACACCACACCATTCATTTCGATCTATTGACCGACAAGCCTTGAACGGTGCTTAGGGTTATTATCTATTCCCGATCAAATTCATTCTTTCCGTATAGTATGGTGTGCTTTTCCAAAATATCTCAGATAAAACATCGTAAACCATCACCTAACCATCCCCTATGTTTTACAGTGCCACTCATGTAATGGAGGTTGTTCCTGTGACTGTCTGGACGTCTCACATGTCTTCTACCACAATTTCCAAAAAGGCATTATTTGGATTAATTTGTCCCAATCCTTAAATGTCCACTTACGATGTTTTTTGGCAAAATCGGCAAGGGCTTTGCGATTTTTGGCATTGATGCAGGGTTTCTTTACTAAAACGCGAGCATGTAAGCTGGCTGCGTTTAAACGACGAGATACAGTATGACGGCTTAATTTTATATCATATTCCTCTGCGATTTTGAGAGCTACGTCGGTGGAAATTTCTTTTGGATCAGAGTTTGATCTCATTTCAATGATGCAATAGAGACATAGTGTCGATTTTCACGGTCGACCAGTTCTTTTTTATCGGTAAGTCCCTGGCGACATTTATATTTTTCACTAGTCGCGATACAAGCCCTCCGTTAACATGAAATTGTTACACAACATCAGTCTGTGCTCTTCTCTCGACAGCTTCCACAATCCACAGTTAACTCTCGAACTTCCGGTGTAATATTTTTATGAATTTTTGGCATTTCTGAAAGCTACTGCAAAGAAAACATAGAATAGTTTTAGAAACCAAATATAATCACACACAAGAATTATGTAAAACTCTTGCTCGCCTTAAAAAAAAACAAACTTATGTGGTGTAACATCACAGTGGCTCCCTTTTATGAAACCTGACGGTCTAGGTACCTGCTTGTCAACTGAGAAATGTTTATACCACAGGCAACCGAATTTCATGATGCTCTAGAACAGTGATTCTCAACCTATGTTACGCGTACCATTGGTGCCACTGGTGGTACGTGGTACGTAATGGACTTACAGGTGGTACGCGAAATTGAAATAATTTGAGCCTAATTTACGCTTAAAACGAAGTAACATAGAACCTGATAATAAAAAATTGTATTTTGCAAAAAAAGCTCAAGATTCTTATTAATTTTAACTATAATATTTTGATTGTCTTTTTATGCATCAATTTTGGAATTGCAAGTAATACGACTGCAATCAAAAAGTATTAGGAATGGTTCAAAAACATGCAAAATTTGTATACTTATTCGTCAAAATTTTTTTCATCCCCTTTAAAGTAATCCCCCCCCCCCATTTCTAAACACTCACGCCAACGTTTTTCCAATCCTCGAAACACACTTTAAAGCCCGAAGAAGGCGTCCAAATCCGCGAAGATGAGCGCCGCCGGAAGACTGAAAGGTACGTCCGTTGCCAAAAAGCCGAAGGTATAAAAGCCCGAGGCGGCCGGCGGCGAGAAGAAAGCCGCCACGGGAAGAGGAAGGAAACCGGCGTCCGCCAGTGCCTCCGAGAAGAGAGCCGTGAAACCAAAGACCCCCCCCAAAGCCAAAAAGATCACCAAAGTGCATACGAAAAAGCCGAAAGCTCCCAAACCGAAGAAGGCCAAGGCCGTCCTCGGCGACGGCGGAAAAGCCAATAAGGCCGCCCCGAAAAATAAGTAGTTCGTTCGTCTACCCATAGTCAGCAGTCGTCGCTCGAGTGGGACGTAAAAATCCCTTCAAAACTCGCAACGAATTTCCTTTAATGGCGCCGGTCGACACAAAACGGTGACAACAAAGAGGCAATTTTAGTTGAGGGAATAGGAAAAAGTCACACGGCGCCATGCCGGGTGAAAAGAGAGCTTGCGGAATCGTGTGGGTTGAATTTTGGCCAGAAATCGGAAATTCACAAAAGCATTTTAGCAGGTAGGTACATTATCGACATTATCGTGATGCAAGCAAAATTCATGAGTTAGCTCGCCACAAAACGACGCGGAACGCTCAAATAATACTTCTTGTTGACGATTTAGCGAGTGGGAAGGAATTCATGATGCACAACACTACGGCATTCGAAGAAAACCGTCAGCATTATCTTGATCTTTAACTGACTTTGACGTGGTCTTTTCGGTCTTGCTTCACCTTTCGAGCGCCATTCACTTGATTGTTGAGCTGTTTGGGTGCCAAACGTGTAAATTCAGGTTTCATCACCTGTAATGATGCGTTCCCAGAAGGATTCGTCTAGAGAAAGCATCTCCTCGCCCACTTTAACACATTGTTGTTTTTGAAAAAATTCGTTTTCCGAACGACGCGTCGCAAGCCCAAATGATCTTTTAAAATTGCTTGACAAGATCCAAAAGATTCTGTTGAATAATATCCCTAATTGTTAAAGAACGATCTCCGGATTCAAATCTTTGACTTGTGCGACGTGTTGTTCATCAGTTGAAGTGAATAATTTGCCAGAGCGTGGTTCATATTGTACAACGCGTTCTGTGCCTTTCTTGAACATCATGTGCCACTCAAGAGCTCTTGCTTTTGAGTATCACCGAAAGTATTTTTCAGTATTTTCAAGGTTTTTGTAGCAGAAATTATTTGAAAACAGCAACTGGCAATGATGTCGTTGAAAGTCGTACCAAACTGGGAAAAAATTGCAACAGTTCCCAATTCTTTTTGACCACAGTATATAACAATAGATATTTTGTTTTTAAAATAATTAAATATTTAACTTTTAATACTATGGACTTAAGGGTTCCATTACCGGTAAACGGTTAACCGGTTTTACTGGCCAATATATGATTACCGAAATTACCGGTAAGGTCATTTCTGATAAGACAATTAGATACGATTTGTCTACTGCGTGCACATTTTAATTCTCAGAAAGAACTGGATGACTGGATCTGAATATTTAAAAAGGTGTTTAGCCGAGTCTGGTCTGTTACATTACGAATTGATTATTGTTTTGTTAATGTATTAAACTTATTTCATATTTGTTATTGTTAATTATCTCGTTGAAAGAATTTATTACAACTTAATTTTATTGTTAATTATTATCTCTTTGAATGAATTTTGCTTTATGCTTTATTTATAAATTTAAAAATAATGTATGTTTATTGTTTTTTGTTAATGTATTAAACTTTTATTAAAACTTAATACGTTATTGTTAATTAACCCTTTGCACGTACTATAAAAATATTGCTTGCTAATAAGTATTACTACTATCACACGAAATTCCCAATTAAAGAAAATTACCGGTAATTTATCGGTTAACTGGTTTTTACTTAAAATATTTACCGTTTACCGGTAGAAGAAAATCTCGGTAATTTTGGATGCCCTAATTATGGTAGTTATGTATTGGCAACCATTTTGTCACGTACTAATTCCGCACTACGACAACTTATAGGGGACGTCGATGTCCTTAAGCTCGCGGCTAACAAGCAGTAGAAGAAGGGGGGTTCGAAACTGTAACCCTTTAAATAGGGGAGGTCATAATCGGGAGGAAAATGGGCGCCACTGCAGAAAATCACCAGAGATGATGAAGAGGAACGTTCCGCAGATTGTTCCTACTGGGCTTGAAGGGGGTCGGGGATGGCTGCACCCTACTGTTAGAGGTACTTACCCTTACTTATTGAAATAAAACTGGAACTGGTGGGCAGGCTCACAAGGCTGTACACAAATATTAAAAACAAAACACAAAGACACAAATAAAAAGTCAAGAATGTATGAACAAAGAAATTTAATGACTGTAATAATATTCAGAATATGACACAAAATGAATATATAAGTTCTATCTTAAATTACGTGAAAGGGTGATTAAGAGATGCCGCATTTATTTGGTTTAAGACAAATATATAATTAACAGCTAGACTCCCTTAATCGCAATCAAAAGAACGATGACAAAAACTTAAGCTAAAAATTGAAAAAATTCAATTACAAATGATTTTACACATGCAACATAAAATAAGCAATCGTCACGATAGTTCACACTGTTTCTGAACGGTTACCGCTAAAACGAAAAATAATGCCCGCTAGTTGAAGACTTAAAACACTTCGCTGAACAAAAGAATGCATGCTTGAAGTACTTGATTTACATACAATAATTACCTACTGGTGCCTGTCCACGAGTGAATCACAAAATACAGTACTGAATTATGGCTTAAATTGGCACGCTCACAACCGGCAGTAAAAGGGCAGCCTTAATTTGCGTTACCTGGGACATAGGACTTGTTGAGGGTAGCCCAATGAAAGCGATGGTAGGTCTCACCAGGCAGAGATAGCAGCGGTCAGCGTAAAAGGGGATGGGATCCTTCTTCCGGAAGCAGGAGTGAAGACAACAAGATGCCCTCAACTGGTAGATGATTTAATCCAAAAGTGAAAACTGTGTGGAACGGAACTTCACCAAACGTCAAACTTAAACGGAACTTCCAACACAGAACTTAAATTTCCCGGTACGAAATAGACACTCTCTGGGATAATCCGACAAATAATGTGTCATAATATAGTTTATCAAAACTAACGATAATGAGAGGCCAGCGAACACGAGATTTACTACTAAAACCGGAACGATAATTTCCACAACTGCTAGATGTCAAAGTTGGCTAAACGCTGAGGTGCCTTGCTATTTTTTCGTAAAACGAAGGATGTTAAAAAGAGATGCACAAACGCGACTTCGTGCGCGGGGTGAAACCTGGAACGGCGCAAATCTGGCGTACCGCGTGGTCGGGTCGGTGCTTCCCCAAGTTAACAATGACGAAATCCACTGCACAGACTATTGCATCACCGTGACAAGTGACAACTTATACCTTTTGGTTTTGGTGTCAAGACTTTAACATATGAGGCTCCATGGGTGGAATGCACAACCCAGTCTGTTTCTGCAAGTTGTACAGTCAAGGTTCTGAAATCATTCTGATGTTTTACTTGCTGTTCACTCGCTTTTACATATTTTTTAAATGTTTGTATGACCTACCTTTTTAATTACAAATTCAATTTTACCACCCTTTTTATAAACATAATCTAAGAAATAATTTGTGTTTAAATCTTTTACAATGTATATAACTGTTAATTTGTACAGGGTGGTCCAAATTGGACACTTTTGATAGGAAACACCAATTTCTAGAGGAGTTAGAAAAAAACTATCCTACATGTTACGGGCTCGATTTTTGTGAGAAACTGAATGCCGAAAACCGCACATCGATATCTTGAACTGTTTAGAAGTTGTAGGGTGGTTTTCAATTTTGTGCATTTTTGACCCACCTCCGTAACTTATTTATTTATGAATATTTTTTGTTTCTGTAAAAACATTCTTAATGCACTTTTTTTAAGGGAATCCAATAGTGTCCCAAGTTTTTTTGTAAAAAGAATGGTTTTGAAGCTATGACATAAACTTGTACTTTTTCTTATGGACCACCCTGTATATTTTTGCATATTCTTTTTCTAAATATATAAAATACTTGATGCTTTCCTTTTTAAACATTTAGTTCATGGCCGTTTCTAAAATACTATAGATGAATTTTGTAAATCTGGAGTGCCACATGCTTGAAAAATAGAACGAAATAAATTTACAGCTGTTATAAAATATTTATTGCCTATTTTTTAGTAATTTATTGATTTAATTAAACAACACAAAATAACAAAAGCAAACAATATAACATTAAAACTACATTGTACATAGTTTTTTTCTATCTCCTCTAGAAATTGGTGTTTCCTATCAAAAGTGTCCAATTTGGACCACCCTGTACTTCTTTAGTAAAATGTTTACATAAATATAACTCCATGTTTTACACTTAGTGGGTGCCGTTCCCGAAGATTTTTTCAATCCCGGGAATCGGGATTGAAAGTTCGTAAAATCCCAGGATTGTATCAGAAATCAAAAAAACGCGTTCTGATTCTGTCGTCCCGGGTTTTAAAGCGTGAATCCCGGGAATCGGGATTATAGAAAGCAACCAATTTCCCGGGATTTCGTTCCCAGGAAATCCCGCGAAGGACCCACTATTTACACTCAATAAAAGTGTTTGTTGGGATCAGCGCCGTATCTAGGCAATTTTGCGCCCTGGGCAAACTTGATTCCTTGCGCCCCCCGTCGCCCCGGATCTTAATTATTTCTTATCAAACAAATTTTTATTAACCCCTTACGGCATCGCGTAGCATATCAGATACACTGCGTTTAATTTGAGATAAAACTCTAATAGAGTGAAATGTGTGGCATCTGCATGTTGTAGCAAGGCCCGCTGAATTAATATTGCATATAAGGCCTGCCCACTTTATTTAGCCAAGACGCAATTTGAAAGGACGATGGCGCCATTTGCGGTAAACTATACTACACAGCCAAACTTACCCATCTTAGCTCATGTGTTCCTGTTACAAACATTTAGTTTTCGAGTGCGAAACATTATTAATTTTAGACTGAAATACGAAGCCCAACTTACCCTTCTTAACTCATATGTTCCTGTTACAAATAGTTCATTTTCGAGTATAAAAAATTATTAATTTTGGACTGAAATACAAAGCCAAACTTACCCTTCTTAACTCATGTGTTCCTGTTACAAACAGTTCATTTTCGAATATGAAAAATTATTAATTTTGGACTGAAATACAAAGCCAAAGTTACCCTTCTTAACATTATTAATTTTGGACTGAAATACAAAGCCAAACTTACCCTTCTTAGCTCATGTGTTCCTGTTACAGACATTTAGTTTTCGAGTGCGAAACATTATTAATTTTAGATTGAAATACAAAGCCCAACTTACCCTTCTTAACTCATGTGTTCCTATTACCAAAAGTTCGTTTTCGAGTGCGACAAATTATTATCAATTTTGGACTGAAATACAAAGCCAAACTTACCCTTCTTAACTCATGTGTTCCTGTTACAAACAGTTCATTTTCGAATATGAAAAATTATTAATTTTGGACTGAAATACAAAGCAAAACTTACCCTTCTTAACTAATGTGTTCCTATTACCAAAAGTTTGTTATCGAGTGCAACAAATTATTAATTTTGGACTGAAATACAAAGCCAAACTTACCCTTCTTAACTCATATGTTCCTGTTACAGACATTTAGTTTTCGAATGCGAAGCATTATTAATTTTAGACTGAAAAGAAAGCCCAACTTACCCTTCTTAACTCATGTGTTCCTATTACCTACCAAAAGTTCGTTTTCGAGTGCGACAAATTATCAATTTTGGACTGAAATACAAAGCCAAACTTTCCCTTCTTAACTCATGTGTTCCTATTACCAAAAGTTCGTTTTCGAGTGCGACAAATTATTATCAATTTTGGACTGAAATACAAAGCCAAACTTACCCTTCTTAACTCATGTGTTCCTGTTACAAACAGTTCATTTTCGAATATGAAAAATTATTAATTTTGGACTGAAATACAAAGCAAAACTTACCCTTCTTAGCTCATGTGTTCCTGTTACAGACATTTAGTTTTAGAGTGCGGAATATTATTAATTTTAGACTGAAATACAAAGCCCAACTTTCCCTTCTTAACCCATGTGTTCCTATTACCAAAAGTTCGTTTTCGAGTGCGACAACTTATCAATTTTGAACTGAAATGCCAAGCCCAACTTACCCTTCTTAACTCATGTGTTCCTGTTACAAATAGATCATTTTCGAGTATGAAAAATTATTAATTTTGGACTGAAATATAAAGCCAAACTTACCCTTCTTAACTCATGTGTTCCTATTACCAAAAGTTCGTTTTCGAGTGCTACAAATTATTATCAATTTTGGACTGAAATACAAAGCCAAGGTGACCCTTCTTAACTCATGTGTTCCTGTTACAAACAGTTCATTTTCGAATATGAAAAATTACTAATTTTGGACTGAAATACAAAGCCAAAGTTACCCTTCTTAACATTATTAATTTTGGACTGAAATACAAAGCCCAACTTACCCATCTTAACTCATGTGTTCCTGTTACCAAAAGTTCGTTTTCGAGTGCGACAAATTATTAATTTTGAACTGAAATACAAAGCCAAACTTACCCTTCTTAACTCATGTGTTCCTGTTAGAAACAGTTCATTTTCGAGTATGAAAAATTATTAATTTTGGACTGAAATACAAAGCCAAAGTTACCCTCTTAACTCATGTGTTCCTATTACCAAAAGTTCGTTTTCGAGTGCGACAAATTATTAATTTTGAACTGAAATACAAAGCCAAAGTTACCCTTCTTAACTCATGTGTTCCTGTTACAAACAGTTCATCTTCGAATATGAAAAATTACTAATTTTGGACTGAAATACAAAGCCAAAGTTACCCTTCTTAACATTATTAATTTTGGACTGAAATACAAAGCCCAACTTACCCTTCTTAACTCATATGTTCCTGTTACAAATAGTTCATTTTCGAGTATAAAAAATTATTAATTTTGGACTGAAATACAAAGCCAAACTTACCCTTCTCAGCTCATGTGTTCCTGTTACAGACATTTAGTTTTCGAGTGCGAAACATTATTAATTTTAGATTGAAATACAAAGCCCAACTTACCCTTCTTAACTCATGTGTTCCTATTACCAAAAGTTCGTTTTCGAGTGCGACAAATTATTATCAATTTTGGACTGAAATACAAAGCCAAACTTACCCTTCTTAACTCATGTGTTCCTGTTACAAACAGTTCATTTTCGAATATGAAAAATTATTAATTTTGGACTGAAATACAAAGCAAAACTTACCCTTCTTAACTAATGTGTTCCTATTACCAAAAGTTTGTTATCGAGTGCAACAAATTATTAATTTTGGACTGAAATACAAAGCCAAACTTACCCTTCTTAACTCATATGTTCCTGTTACAGACATTTAGTTTTCGAATGCGAAGCATTATTAATTTTAGACTGAAAAGAAAGCCCAACTTACCCTTCTTAACTCATGTGTTCCTATTACCTACCAAAAGTTCGTTTTCGAGTGCGACAAATTATCAATTTTGGACTGAAATACAAAGCCAAACTTTCCCTTCTTAACTCATGTGTTCCTATTACCAAAAGTTCGTTTTCGAGTGCGACAAATTATTATCAATTTTGGACTGAAATACAAAGCCAAACTTACCCTTCTTAACTCATGTGTTCCTGTTACAAACAGTTCATTTTCGAATATGAAAAATTATTAATTTTGGACTGAAATACAAAGCAAAACTTACCCTTCTTAGCTCATGTGTTCCTGTTACAGACATTTAGTTTTAGAGTGCGGAATATTATTAATTTTAGACTGAAATACAAAGCCCAACTTTCCCTTCTTAACTCATGTGTTCCTATTACCAAAAGTTCGTTTTCGAGTGCGACAACTTATCAATTTTGAACTGAAATGCCAAGCCCAACTTACCCTTCTTAACTCATGTGTTCCTGTTACAAATAGATCATTTTCGAGTATGAAAAATTATTAATTTTGGACTGAAATATAAAGCCAAACTTACCCTTCTTAACTCATGTGTTCCTATTACCAAAAGTTCGTTTTCGAGTGCTACAAATTATTATCAATTTTGGACTGAAATACAAAGCCAAGGTGACCCTTCTTAACTCATGTGTTCCTGTTACAAACAGTTCATTTTCGAATATGAAAAATTACTAATTTTGGACTGAAATACAAAGCCAAAGTTACCCTTCTTAACATTATTAATTTTGGACTGAAATACAAAGCCCAACTTACCCATCTTAACTCATGTGTTCCTGTTACCAAAAGTTCGTTTTCGAGTGCGACAAATTATTAATTTTGAACTGAAATACAAAGCCAAACTTACCCTTCTTAACTCATGTGTTCCTGTTACAAACAGTTCATTTTCGAATATGAACAATTATTAATTTTAGACTGAAATACAAAGCCAAAGTTACCCTGCTTAACATTATTAATTTTGGACTGAAATACAAAGCCAAACTTACCCTTCTTAGCTCATGTGTTCCTGTTACAGACATTTAGTTTTCGAGTGCGAAACATTATTAATTTTAGATTGAAATACAAAGCCAAACTTACCCTTCTTAACTCATGTGTTCCTATTACCAAAAGTTCGTTTTCGAGTGCGACAAATTATCAATTTTGAACTGAAATGCCAAGCCCAACTTACCCTTCTTAACTCATGTGTTCCTATTACCAAAAGTTCGTTTTCGAGTGCGACAAATTATCAATTTTGGACTGAAATACAAAGCCAAACTTACCCTTCTTAACTCATGTGTTCCTGTTACAAACAGTTCATTTTCGAATATAAAAATTATTAATTTTGGACTGAAATACAAACCCAAAGTTACCCTTCTTAACATTATTAATTTTGGACTGAAATACAAAGCCAAACTTACCCTTCTTAGCTCATGTTTTCCTGTTACAGACATTTAGTTTTCGAGTGCGGAACATTATTAATTTTAGACTGAAATACAAAGCCCAACTTTCCCTTCTTAACTCATGTGTTCCAATTACCAAAAGTTCGTTTTCGAGTGCGACAAATTATCAATTTTGAACTGAAATACCAAGCCCAACTTACCCTTCTTAACTCATGTGTTCCTATTACCAAAAGTTTGTTTTCGAGTGTGACAAATTATTAATTTTGGACTGAAATACAAAGCCAAACTAACCCTTCTTAACTCACATGTTCCTGTTACAAATAGTTCATTTTCGAATATGAACAATTATTAATTTTAGACTGAAATACAAAGCCAAACTTACCCTTCTTAACTCATGTGTTCCTATTACCAAAAGTTCGTTTTCGAGTGCTACAAATTATTATCAATTTTGGACTGAAATACAAAGCCAAGGTGACCCTTCTTAACTCATGTGTTCCTGTTACAAACAGTTCATTTTCGAATATGAAAAATTACTAATTTTGGACTGAAATACAAAGCCAAAGTTACCCTTCTTAACATTATTAATTTTGGACTGAAATACAAAGCCAAACTTACCCTTCTTAGCTCGTGTGTTCCTGTTACAGACATTTAGTTTTCGAGTGCGAAACATTATTAATTTTTGACTGAAATACAAAGCCCAACTTACCCTTCTTAACTCATGTGTTCCTGTTACCAAAAGTTCGTTTTCGAGTGCGACAAATTATCAATTTTGGACGGAAATACAAAGCCAAACTTTCCCTTCTTAACTCATGTGTTCCTATTACCAAAAGTTCGTTTTCGAGTGCGACAAATTATTATCAATTTTGGACTGAAATACACAGCCAAACTTACCCTTCCTAACTCATGTGTTCCTGTTACAAATAGTTCATTTTTGAGTATGAAAAATTATTAATTTTGGACTGAAATACAAAGCCAAACTTACCCTTCTTAGCTCATGTGTTCCTATTACCAAAAGTTCGTTTACGAGTGCGATACATTATTATCAGTTTTGGACTGAAATACAAAGCCAAACTTACCCTTCTTAACTCATGTGTTCCTGTTACAAACAGTTCATTTTCGAATATGAACAATTATTAATTTTAGACTGAAATACAAAGCCAAAGTTACCCTTCTTAACATTATTAATTTTGGACTGAAATACAAAGCCAAACTTACCCTTCTTAGCTCATGTGTTACTGTTACAGACATTTAGTTTTCGAGTGCGAAACATTATTAATTTTAGATTGAAATACAAAGCCCAACTTACCCTTCTTATTACCAAAAGTTCGATTTCGAGTGCGACAAATTATCAATTTTGGACTGAAATACAAAGCCAAACTTACCCTTCTTAACTCATGTGTTCCTGTTACCAAAAGTTTGTTTTCGAGTGTGACAAATTATTAATTTTGGACTGAAATACAAAGCCAAACTAACCCTTCTTAACTCACATGTTCCTGTTACAAATAGTTCATTTTCGAATATGAACAATTATTAATTTTAGACTGAAATACAAAGCCAAACTTACCCTTCTTAACTCATGTGTTCCTATTACCAAAAGTTCGTTTTCGAGTGCTACAAATTATTATCAATTTTGGACTGAAATACAAAGCCAAGGTGACCCTTCTTAACTCATGTGTTCCTGTTACAAACAGTTCATTTTCGAATATGAAAAATTACTAATTTTGGACTGAAATACAAAGCCAAAGTTACCCTTCTTAACATTATTAATTTTGGACTGAAATACAAAGCCAAACTTACCCTTCTTAGCTCGTGTGTTCCTGTTACAGACATTTAGTTTTCGAGTGCGAAACATTATTAATTTTTGACTGAAATACAAAGCCCAACTTACCCTTCTTAACTCATGTGTTCCTGTTACCAAAAGTTCGTTTTCGAGTGCGACAAATTATCAATTTTGGACTGAAATACAAAGCCAAACTTTCCCTTCTTAACTCATGTGTTCCTATTACCAAAAGTTCGTTTTCGAGTGCGACAAATTATTATCAATTTTGGACTGAAATACACAGCCAAACTTACCCTTCCTAACTCATGTGTTCCTGTTACAAATAGTTCATTTTTGAGTATGAAAAATTATTAATTTTGGACTGAAATACAAAGCCAAACTTACCCTTCTTAGCTCATGTGTTCCTATTACCAAAAGTTCGTTTACGAGTGCGATACATTATTATCAGTTTTGGACTGAAATACAAAGCCAAACTTACCCTTCTTAACTCATGTGTTCCTGTTACAAACAGTTCATTTTCGAATATGAACAATTATTAATTTTAGACTGAAATACAAAGCCAAAGTTACCCTTCTTAACATTATTAATTTTGGACTGAAATACAAAGCCAAACTTACCCTTCTTAGCTCATGTGTTACTGTTACAGACATTTAGTTTTCGAGTGCGAAACATTATTAATTTTAGATTGAAATACAAAGCCCAACTTACCCTTCTTAACTCATGTGTTCCTGTTACCAAAAGTTTGTTTTCGAGTGTGACAAATTATTAATTTTGGACTGAAATACAAAGCCAAACTAACCCTTCTTAACTCACATGTTCCTGTTACAAATAGTTCATTTTCGAATATGAACAATTATTAATTTTAGACTGAAATACAAAGCCAAACTTACCCTTCTTAACTCATGTGTTCCTATTACCAAAAGTTCGTTTTCGAGTGCTACAAATTATTATCAATTTTGGACTGAAATACAAAGCCAAGGTGACCCTTCTTAACTCATGTGTTCCTGTTACAAACAGTTCATTTTCGAATATGAAAAATTACTAATTTTGGACTGAAATACAAAGCCAAAGTTACCCTTCTTAACAATATTAATTTTGGACTGAAATACAAAGCCAAACTTACCCTTCTTAGCTCGTGTGTTCCTGTTACAGACATTTAGTTTTCGAGTGCGAAACATTATTAATTTTTGACTGAAATACAAAGCCCAACTTACCCTTCTTAACTCATGTGTTCCTGTTACCAAAAGTTCGTTTTCGAGTGCGACAAATTATCAATTTTGGACTGAAATACAAAGCCAAACTTTCCCTTCTTAACTCATGTGTTCCTATTACCAAAAGTTCGTTTTCGAGTGCGACAAATTATTATCAATTTTGGACTGAAATACACAGCCAAACTTACCCTTCCTAACTCATGTGTTCCTGTTACAAATAGTTCATTTTTGAGTATGAAAAATTATTAATTTTGGACTGAAATACAAAGCCAAACTTACCCTTCTTAGCTCATGTGTTCCTATTACCAAAAGTTCGTTTACGAGTGCGATACATTATTATCAGTTTTGGGCTGAAATACAAAGCCAAATTTACCCTTCTTAACTCATGTGTTCCTGTTACAAACAGTTCATTTTCGAATATGAACAATTATTAATTTTAGACTGAAATACAAAGCCAAAGTTACCCTTCTTAACATTATTAATTTTGGACTGAAATACAAAGCCAAACTTACCCTTCTTAGCTCATGTGTTACTGTTACAGACATTTAGTTTTCGAGTGCGAAACATTATTAATTTTAGATTGAAATACAAAGCCCAACTTACCCTTCTTAACTCATGTGTTCCTATTACCAAAAGTTCGATTTCGAGTGCGACAAATTATCAATTTTGGACTGAAATACAAAGCCAAACTTACCCTTCTTAACTCAGGTGTTCCTGTTACAAACAGTTCATTTTCGAATATGAAAAATTATTAATTTTGGACTGAAATATAAAGCCAAACTTACCCTTCTTAACTCATGTGTTCCTATTACCAAAAGTTCGTTTTCGAGTGCTACAAATTATTATCAATTTTGGACTGAAATTCAAAGCCAAGGTGACCCTTCTTAACTCATGTGTTCCTGTTACAAGCAGTTCATTTTCGAATATGAAAAATTGTTAATTTTGGACTGAAATACAAAGCCAAACTAACCCTTCTTAACTCATATGTTCCTGTTACAAATAGTTCATTTTCGAGTATGAAAAATTATAAATTTTTTAAGGGAGAAATATGTAGTTCGCCACAAATGGCGCTATCGTCCTTTCTTTCGTCTTGCCTAAATGAAGTGGGCAGGCCTTATATGTAATATTAATTCAGAGGGCCTTGGTTGTAGCACATTAGTTACGCTCCTACCTCCTACTTACAGTTTGTGATCAATATCTCCATCTATGCTCATACCACAGTATAGAAACAACCATACGGAGGAACTTTTACCTCACTTTGATTTTTAATGGCCGCTCCTGTCAGCTGCTTTGAAAATCAGGTAAGTTTATTTATTTTTATTATATCCATCGTAGTAGTAATAGCGGAAATAAAATATACAGGCGATGTAATAAGTATCTATAATAAGCCTTGGCTAATTATTTTCAAGTTTTGATTGAGCATTTGCTGCATACGTAATTTTTGTTGGTTGTATCTAATTAGCTACGTTATGCCATCAGGCAGAAATGGTTTTGGCACATGTTTGTAGCTTTTCAGCTACATCGTGATATACTGAAAAAACCAGTTGATAATTTTTATACAGTTTTTAAAACTTGTGGTTTTTTAGCCATGGATCCTAAATTATTTTATGGAAAGAACAACAAGGGTGTCGCATTAGTGCCCGATGGAAATGAAAGTGAAGATTCAAATTTATCTGATGACGATATTACAGACGATAACTTTTCAATTGGAAGAAATGTAGCTCAAATTCAAAATAATGACAATGATGATAGCGATGAGTACAGCTCTGAAGATGATATACCAGCGTTTCAACCAAAGAACCGCAACAAGAGATTATTGGAGTCCAGTATCAGGGTATCTGATAGTATCCGAAGTAATGAGTGTAAATCGTTTTGAGGAATTGAAAAGATTTATTCATTTTAACGATAATACTACCTTCATTCAAGCAGGCCTACCTGGACATGACAAGCTGCACAAAATACGACCACTTATCGACAAGCTGAAGGAAAGGCGCCTGCTAGTACCAAAAGAAGAACAGCTCTGTGTGGATGTACAGATAGTACCGTTCAAGGGACGTATAAGCATCAAACAATACAACCCCAAGAAGCCACACAAGTGGGGTTATAAAATATTTGTTCTTAGCGGAGTGTCAGGATTTAGTTACGATTTGGAAGTTTTTACTGGAGCTAGTGATAACATACTTTTGAACAATGAACCAGATCTTAGAGTGAGTAGCAACGCTGTAATGCGTATGGCTCCTTCCATACCACTTAATTTGAATTATCAACTCTATTTCGATAATTGGTTCAACAGCTTGCAACTTCAGGTTTACCTCTTCAAAGAGGGAATCTTAGGATTAGGTACTGTACGACGTAACCGACTTAGAGGATGCCAACTTCCTACAGAAAAAGAACTAAAACGAGACGGACGGGGTTCTTATGTTCAAAAAACAGGCACTATTGATGGTGTAGATTTATCAGTCACAGCTTGGTACGATAACAAAGTTGTTCATCTTTTATCTTCATTCGTAGGCTCTCAACCCGAAGGCGAAGTCAAAAGATATTTTGTATGAGAAAAACAACACAAGATGATTCCATGTCCAAAAATAGTGCTATACTGGGATATTATCGAATAAAAATACGCTCCAAAAAGTGGTATCTGAGAATTTTTTTCCACTTAGTAGACCTTATCGTTGTTGATGCGTGGATATTCTGGAGAAGAAACTCTAATGAAAAAGCGCCACTAAAATATTTCAAAGCATCTATTGCACAAGGACTTTGCAAAGCGGGAAAAGATATTGCTCGTAAACGTGGAAGACCAAGTTTAGAATTAGAAAAACTAATTTCAATGAACAAGTCACATGATTCTGCTGCTGTGAGGCCCAATATTGAAGTAAGACTTGACAATATAGGGCATTTACCAGTTTGGCTCAAAATTCGACAAAGATGTAAAATGCCCAAGTGTCGAGGATTCACTTATGTAAGTTGTGAAAAGTGTAAAGTGGCTTTATGCTTACATAAGACTGTTTTAGATCGTTTCATTCTAATTAATCATGTTCGTTTTTTATATTCACTAGTTGGCTTATTTAGTTGTAAGTTTATATAGTATTTTTATAAGTTTACGTCGAAAACAATAAATATTGTTCCATACATGTTTTGTACATTTTGTATATTGTAGCTTATAAGCTACAAATCAAAAAATGACCAAATTTGGTCATAATATTACAAAAACAATTTTTTTTCATATTTTTTACTTAATTACAGTTCGATTTTATACAAGTATAATATATATTTTTAAAAGAAAAATAAAAAATCATGCAATAAGGGGTTAATAAGGATTGTAGGGTTATCTGAAAAAAACATGTACGAAATAGTTATTTATGTACCAAGAGTCGTAAGTGCAGTTTTTTGGGCGAGAATGCAATTTGCAACGCCAAGGCCCGAAGGGCCGAGGTGTTGCAAGCATTCGAGACCAAAAATTGCACTGTACGACTCGAGGTGCATATGAGATTTTTCGTCAAACCTTATATATCATTTTATAGCTATTAATATAACAAGAATATTATGCGATTTATAATAGACGAGGACGTTGCTAGGTGACGAGGCGCTAGCCGAGTCAACCACGCAACGTCCGAGTCGGTTTAAATCGCATAATATTCGAGTTATATTTCAAGCTTTATCGTATCATTGGCAACAGTACACAAATAGTATGTAACTAACGAATTATGAAGTTGGAGTTGCTATGCTATTATGTTATGTATAATTAGTAATAAAAGTGTAATATAAAGTTGACTTAATAATCAATGATACGATAAAAATAAATAAAATTAAGTATTTTTCATTTTTTATGCATAGCTGTCATACCAATATTTAATAAAGGTTGCTGTGATTTAGATTAGGTATCCTTGACAACAAAATAAAATAAAACATATTTATTTCAAAAAAATTTCAAACGCGTGTGTCAATTGAATTTGTGCACAATTTGTGATTCTAAAAACATGTCTCAAGAAATAGAAGAGGCAGCAAATGCAGCATCCCACAATTTCTTATCGTTTAAATCGCAACGGTATATGGAAACATATACCTAACATTTTCAAAAATTGGTGCCATGAGAAGAAATCAGATGTGATTACAGAAAAAGTGCTGCTGGCGTATTTCTTAAATAGATCTACAAAATTAAAATCTCCAAGCAGTTTATGGAGCGAATGATAAAAAGTACCGTTTTTATCAATGATAATGAAGATATTTCCAAATATCCAAAACTAAAAGCGTTTTTAAAGCGTAAAAATGATGGCTATAAATCCAAAAAGAGTAGTATATTTAGTCGAAACGATATGAACAAATTCCTTATTGAAGCGCCTGACATTACATATTTGTTAATGAAGGTACAGTTACAGATTATTTCATTTAACTCAGTTATTAAGGTATATTGAAGTTATTTATCTGTTCTAGGTCGTTATGATAATTGAAATTTCTGGGGCCTGTAGAAAAGACGAATTATGTAAGATGACAATTGATAATGTTGAAGATAAAAATTCTGTAATAATAGTAACAATATCAGGTTCTAAAAATGGAGTGCAACGTACTTTTACGATCGTTAACCGAGAAGAACAGCGCATAATTTTTGTTGATTTAATTACGAAATATATAAGTTGCAGGCCAAGAAATAGTGAAAATCGGCGATTTTTTCTGAAAAATTGTTCAGGAAAATGTGTGAACCAACCAGTAGGCAAAAACACATTTACAAAAATTCCTGCTCTAATAGCAGAATTTTTAAAACTGAAAAATCTTGAAACTTATACTGGGCACTCGTTTAGAAGAACGTCAGCAACTTTTTTGGCTGATACGGGAACTGACGTTCTTGATTTAAAGAGACACGGTGGATGGAAATCCACAACAGTGGCAGAAAGTTATGTTGCAGATTCAATGACAAATAAATTAGAAATCGCCAGTAGAATTTTATATAATCAGAATACGTGTGAAGAATCTGCATCCACATCTTCAACTTCAGTCATGCAATTCAATAATGAAGACGAAATGAAAGGTAGCCGCGTAATTGTTCCTAGCACCAAAGAAAATCAAGAACATATACAAATTGAAAATGTTGATATTACTGAAAATATAAACTTAGATTCAAAAAAGGAACTTAATTCTCTTGTTCAAGTTTCTAACTGTTCTAATTGTTCATTTACATTTAATATAAATAAGTTGTAATTAATGTAATGTAGATAAAATGTTTGTAAATAAAGGTGTTTTGTAGACAATTTACTTTTTTGCCCTAGGAACTTAATGAAGAATATTACAACCCGCTGCCCATGGTAACCAGTAGTTGAATGTAAACGGTCACTTACCGTCAACAAAACAATGGCATAATGACATATTTTCGCAGTAGGTTTGACGAAAAAATATTTATTTCATAAAAACATTTCATAAGAAAAAATGTATTCTATAAAATAAATAATAAAAGGAACAAAAACATAAAAAAATAATTCTAAACATTTATAACATGGAACATAGATATGTATTAAATAAAATCAGTCAAAAATGTAAGATAAATAGAAAATTAACTAAAAACGAACAAAAGAAAACATTTATATAACTATACAGGGTGTCAATAAAACCTGGGGCACCCCTATTTTTTAAAATATATTTTAAGATTTCAAAATGAAATTTGATATATGTAATATACTCTTTAAATTACATTTTTTGACATAGACCACACGTTTCTGCCACTTGCAGTTTCTCGGGAATTACCCTCAATTTTGTTATTTTAAATGGAACACCATGTATATTTATACATTTTTGGAATCTCCATTTCATTCTAGGTGTATGTATTGGTATCAAGTTTTAAATATTTTGATGACCAAGTAAATAATGCGGAAGAGTTTATTTATTAATCTAGAATGCCATGGCCCATGACCTGCTTAAAATGAAAGTCAGGGTGCTCCGTCACTCAAATGTTTTAGAATTTCAGTTCTAGCAAGTCTGTCACTTTTGTGCAGTTCATTTGTTTCAATTGTTTTGAAACCCAGTGCCTAGATTTAAATGTCCAAAATATGGGTTTTCTGAATGGAAAGTGTTACTCAATCAATGAAATCCTTGAAAAACACTCGTTTTTAATATCCTAGCGTCCCACTCTAGTGCCATTTGAAAAAAATAGAGTTATTCTCAAAAAATCATTTTTGCCAACTTTAGTTCATTCTAATAGAGCAACGAAAATATCTGAAGTTCTAAAACAATTTGTCTCGAGTGTTGGGGCACCTTGACTTTCATTTTGCCCCTGATCACATAACAATCAGATACGCCAAGTTAATGTAAAATTTGGCAGGCAGTTTTATGCTAAGTTTGCCTTCGGTTGCCAGGCGTCGCCACCATAGCGCGAGCAGACGCGACTCTAAAGTGCTTAGAATCAGCTGATTTGTATGATTCCAAGCACTTCAGGGTCGCTTCTGCTCTTGCAATGCTGGCGCCGCCTGGAAACGGAAGGCAAACTAATCATAAAACTGTCTGCCAAATTTTACATTAACTTGGCAAATCTGATTGTTACGTGATCAGGGATTTTGCGTAAGTCATGGCACTCTGGATTAATTTCTGTAAAAATTTACTTTGTTGTCAAAATGTTTCAAACTTGATACCACCATACGTAAAATTAAACGGAGATTCCAAAAATGTATAAATATACAGGATGTTCCATTTAAAATAACAAAGTTGATGTTAATTCCGGCGAAACCGTAAGTGAGAGAAACGTATATTCTATGTGAAAAAATGCCATTTAAAGAGTATATTACCAAATTTCATTTTGATATCTTCAAAAATAAAAAAATTATAGGGGTGCCCCAGGTTTTGTTGGCACCCGGTATATTCAATAAATAAAATCAGTCATTCAAGGAACTAGGTATAAACAAAAAATAATTATAATTTAACTTTTCTTGCTTTCGCATTTTCAAAATTATTAATTATTTCGTCATAATTAATAGCTTTTGTGATATCATGTTCTATAGACAATTATTGTGCTCAGTTTGAATCTTTTAGTAGTAGAAGAAAAGAGTCTGAATTTGCGCCCCCTCTGAGTTTGCGCCCTGGGCAGGTGCCCCTATGGCCCTGCCGTAGATACGGCACTGGTTGGGATTTCATTCTTTGGAACTTCATGCATTCAGTTACATTCGATGTTACATAAATGAACACAGCTAACATATGAGTAAGTTAATTAAACTAAACCCATTTACTGTTAATACCTCGCTTGGCAACACAATTCTAAATAAGAATTTTTTTGCATTTTGACAAAAAAAGTGGACTTTTTTTATTAAAAAATCATAAAGAAAGCAACACTTATAACTACCTATATAATTTTACATTTTGCATTAAGTAAGTATGCTTTAAATAAAATATTGTAAATTTTCAGTTTGACAACTGTAAATTCTCAAATCCTTTTTATCCTATTTTGAGGGATTTAAGATGTCAAAATGCAAAAAAATATTGTGTACAACTCGTATGAAAGCATCTTTTTTTCACTCGTTTGATTGATGCACTCCGGCTTCGCCGTCGTGCACCAAACTTCAAACTCATGAAAAAAAGTATTGCTTTCATATTTCATTACTTGTTGTACAATAGCTATTTATGCAACGAGTTGCAAAATGATGGACTTTTTATCACCAGGCGTGAAATTGTTCGTCGAGGCGAAGCCGAGATGATCAACACGCCATGTGATAAAAAGACATGTTTTGCAACGTGTTTCATACAAGATTTTATCCAATTCAGATAACAAAATGTAAATGCCACATCTTCTTAAAAAAGGAGTTGGGTCATGGTGATAAAATGGGAGTGATAAAATGGGAGCATATTTTGTAACTAGTTACAAAATGAAACACTTTTCGCAACTCAAATCATCTTTTTGTAACTGGTTACAAAATGGGAGCATATTTTGTAACTAGTTACAAAATGAACCACTTTTCACAACTAAAATCAATGTCGAAATGTTGACATTTCGTAACTGAATTGGATAAATAACTATTATTTTTCTACGTAACTCCATACAACACTCATTCCATCTTTTTTTCAATTGTCCCATACCCTCGGAAAAAAATTCCTTCGGCAACTCTTCAAAATATTTTTCAACCGCTTCTTTGAATGCTTCATGCTTATTGGCGTAATACTGTAAAACAACGTGGTACCTATACCTTTAGTGTATTTAAAGAATTAAATTTGTATCCGGAAAGGTTTCAGTCATTCTATCGAATGAGCAAGAACACCTTCGATAAATAGGCAGGCCAATCATCGTAGGCCCACAAACACTGCGATTGAGTTGAGAAATCGTCTATGTAATTTCTTTTTACAGCCCAATGGAGCACTGCCGTGGCAAGATAAGTATTATGTTTAATCACTAAATCAAGAACTTTAAATTTCATACACAGTTGAAAACTAAACATTTACAATATTTGTATAAAATTTGTTAAAAGTATATACACTTTATAATTAAAAGAAATGGTTAAAGTAATCCATATTTTAAGTTAAATTAACAAATTGTGAAACTAACTATTATGTTACAATAAATAGAAATGCTTTTTACTTACCTGGTTCCGATAATTCTTTGGCAACTATTTCCGACGCAATATCTAGGATTATTCTGTTGCTATAATCAGCACTTGCGTAGTCATAAATGCAGGAGTGATCTTCCACTAGTCCCACAAATCGAATGTTGAAATCTTGATCGTCTTTCATTATTAAATTAAATTAAAATTTTTAAACGAAGCTCTACTTGTACTGCATTTCGTCTACAAAGTGGTGTATTTCAGAAGTGAATTGGGAAAAAAGTGGAACATGCTGCACTTTTTGGGTACTGATACGACACGTTGTCATATCCGGTCAGTGGGCGCCGATTCATATATTTATATTGGTTTAATATGAAGTGACGTGTTGCAAGTAAGTCACTTGTCACGTTGCGGGTCATGTCATATGTCACGTCACCTCAGTGAGCGCTCGCTTTGTTTTCATAGCTAGGTAGATAACATAAAAATACGTCCTCGTACTTCCAGCATTGTAGATAAACAGCAAATAATTTATCACAACGATGTACGATATTTGTTCTGAAACTCTTTTATGATTTGAACCCATTAATGAGCATGATTTATGTACAACTGTCATTCCCATAATTAGTAAAAAAAATTATAAGTTAAAGCAAGCAAAAGCACATTACTATTACTGGCTTTTATTATAATGAATTAAATTACAAATATGTTACCGACACCGTAGTGCCGCTTTGTACAGCTATAATAATAATATACAAGACACTAGAGCTATATAGAACAATATGTAAGGTGCCTACACTAAGAGAATGGTCTTCTACACATTGATTGTTGTGATTGTTCTACCTCCATGCATCCGCCTCAGGCTTTCCCTCGATAGTCTACAGTTCAAAACACAAATTAATTACTATACTGTATAAAAAATACAAAATAGATTATATAATACGGGAGTCTTTACAATGTTAGGAGAAACGTGAAGCGGAAACATGGAAAACCTATGAAACAGTGTATCTACCTAATATCTTATATAATGGCGTAACAGCCTACTTAAGAACTGAAACTGTATTTTTCAAGCGAGTGTAATACAAAAATCAAGCAACGTCCTAATAAGAAATAACTTACAAATAAAAAACCGAATCACAACTTAAAAAGCTTATGCCGAATGTTGTCTATCGTGATTAAAAATACTTATCGTACACGATCAGGAACGCCTAATAAAAAACGGCACGCAATTAGCAAATTACACAAACTTACATAAACAGATCGCATATCCATAAATAAAAAAGAATATACAGCCGAAATCCACAGAGAGCCATAAGGTTGTATGAACTTAAGTGATCCCCACCCAGCTACCCTACGCGGCCTTCTATCGCCGCATAAAACAATACGCTACTACACCAGATTATCCTTCCAATTTAGATTACATAGTTTACATATTAATTACATTATATGTATTCCCAAACGGTTCAATTTTACAGGGTTTTTTACACAGATATTATACATTTTACAACATTTTAACCAAAAATCGATGAATTTACACTTTACAGCTTGTTTAGTTTCTTTACATCAGTCTCAGGTGCCTTCGTATTTTGTTGGCCCTCTTATCGGTGACCGATTCACCACACCTCAGCTACAAAATAAAACTAGAACGTTTTTAAGCACCAGAACATACTTACAAAAATTAATATTCGTTGTAGAAATAACCTCGCGGTCAAGTTAATTATGTGCTGCTCGGGGCGAGAACTTTGCAAGAAACGATACTTTCGAATATTAGTCGATTAACGTATGGTCCGTGGAATAAAATTTTAATTACTTTTATAGTTACATATATAAACAATATTTACATGTTGCTGAGGCGTATGGCCAATCGATTTTCATTACAGTAATCCTCAATAGGTGTACACGCTACCTTCCAGCAATTTAAAAAATGGCTGTTTGGAAATGTATATGAACGAAACTATATTACATATAATACAAAAACGGGTACTGTATGTACACATACTAAAGACAACTGACATACAATGTTGATTCGGGTTTATTCGCAACGTTTATGTAACGTACATAAAATTAATCAATTTTCATTAAAATTTCCATGTAAATACCCTTTACCGAAAGTAAAAAATTAAACTGACGCGTTCTAATTTGTAGTAATTGCGAGTGAACCCGAAAATGCAATAAAATACAGATTACCAAATGTACATCGATATAACATCCACAAATATGGAGCGAATCGTTAATTAAAAACATGGAATTTTATGTAAAATCTGTACAATTAGATACTTTAATTAACCACATGGTAATTGATTTTGAAACTGTTAATGATAATAATACAATTATTAATGGAAAAAACACCCATGAAGGATATGAAAACTAATCTATGTAGATTTTTTTAATGCAACGTCCTGAGTTGTGGTGTTAAAATATATATAAACGTGATGATAAATGGGTATATTAAACTTCGATTTGAATAGGGCCGATAGCAAATAATCGGACTGCATTAAAAAGATCACTAATGACAAATTTCCACCGACAATAATACATACACAGGATGTTCTTAAATGAAACCAACATAACTGGTAATCGACAGACACTGAAAGTTTAAAAATTTTATCTACAGCAGCTGGCTTGCGAAGCAATTAAAAAGGTAATTTATTAACAAGTAAAAGTACCAGATATTTTGGTTTAATTGCAGATCATTTTAGGTGAAGGCATTGTCCCTATATTAAATGCGTTTATTTTAAAAAGGGTCATTTTAGTAGCAACTTTGATGTATGTAAAGCGTACTACGCAAGATCCATAAAAACTCGACGATACTATGTTATGTATAGGTTTCTTTAAATAAATGTAAGGTGATTGTATTTTTGAATTGCAATATTCAGAAATAATTCGAAAAATGCTGTACTCAATTCCCCTTTTAAAGTAAGTAATTAATAACAAAGTTTTTTTTATACACGGACACACCTCAAAATGGAATACACAGAGAAGAAATTACAAAAGAGATTGCTGATAAAATACAACAATTTTCCAAAGGACATCCACAATAAGACAATCAGTTAAGACATGTGAGTACAGTGGGTGCAGACAACTAGAGTAATTTTGATTCGTACGATTTTTAATGATGTTCAGAAACTATTTCCTGAGGAATGTATCACATTGTTAATATACTGCAGGATTTTTGGGGGACACTTAGTAACTTAGGGGTATGGAGATTTTAAAATACTCTATTTACAGCACGAAAAATTTTGGAAAAAATGCGTTAAAAATTAAATTACGTTCGATTTAAATAAGTCGAGATTCATCATTTTAAAAATCTGTGTGTAACAACTGTACATGGATGTGTTTATATGTAAAAAGAAATGGACACGCAAGCTACATCCTAAACTTTTTTGCTTTTTGCATTATGAATTTGTAAACGTAACGATTATTATTTATATAATGATTACTAACTAAGCCAATAAATACTTACAAACCAACATCATAATAAGAACGAAAACCTATATTAAATAATACATAATTGCGTAAAAAAACAAGCAAATTAATTTTACCATGATAGATGCAAAGTCACGTACATAAATACAGCTATAATACAGATATTGTATGTATATACGATACAATTCTACTCTAACATTAATTAAAAAAAGCATTAAAAAAAAATACAAAAGAATTCGAAAAAGAAAAGAAACGAAAATACTGGAACCGTGTGTGTGTGGGATTATAAAAAAATCAACACACAATTGGTCGTAATATAAAAACTGTATTTAAATCGAACAGAATCTTAATTCAAATTAAAGAACTCCATTAGTAGGAGGTGGTCCAATGGGGCCGAGCTCTCCTCCGATAGAGCCCATCGATCCGGGCGCCTTCATGAAGTATTTCTCCAGTTTTGCAATGATGTGCTTCCCGTACGTGTATTTTCTCAAAGAGTTCAAGTGTGGCCGAATCTTGTGCATTAATATTTTACGCTGGGTTGGTTCGCTTACATCGATCATCTTTTGAACGACGTAATTCGCATACTGGTCTTTCATCATCACATGTAGTGCACTACAGAAATATAACCTTTATTAGTCCTTTACCTTATCTTTATTTACATCTAACATTAAACTTTTATATTCGTAACTTCTATTTTATGGTATTTTTACGTTACAATTGGCTTCGAATAATTTACAAAATTTTAATAGAATTACCGACTGACTACTGCAAATAGAAATTTGTTGCTTTTATTGTTACATAATTCTTAAACATTGAAACTCACAAGATAAATTATGGAAGAAACTCGGTGGCGAAGCAGACTGTTAGCCTACTTTGCAACTAAGGCCCAGAACGAAGTGGTTTGTGACGAACGGCCGACGATTCTTCTGTCGACTCGGCAGATAAATCACTTAAAGGCAATGGAACCGTACAAGCGGTGCGCTGACGAATCGTGTGTACAGTTCAACTGCTTATAAGCAATTCATCTGCCGAGTTGGCGGATGAATCGTCAGCCGATTGTTCACAAACTGCCTCGTGTGTTCTTGGCCTAATTCACACAGGATTTAAATCTTATCAGTGGCTTGGAAATTTCCAAAAGCCACTGAGATATAAATCCCGTTATTAGTTAAATGCAAGTGAAGTTGGTCATATGACCCTCGTAAAGCCTGTACTAAAAAGTTCTGTGACAAAAACAAATGGCAGAAATCAGGTCACCCATGAATCACACAGGAAAACAATCGATGTGTCAAATGCATTATGATATTATGTGTCAAGTAAATAATTCCAGTTTAACTGTCACTGTAATAATTGTAAGTATTGGCAACGGAAAGAGAAAAGTTAAGGAAAAATATTTTGCATAAGAGTTGTCAGGAATCCAGTGTCGGGCGTCGAGGAGAAGTTGGTGCAACAGGAAGTGTCAGGTTAATGAGTTAAAGAATGCACAAGTTCAGACAAGTTCATCACTGCGATCGACATTGGTGGACCCAGCTGTAAATAGCTTACTACAACTTCTGAGGAGTGAATTACAGACTATCCGTTCACGCCTGGAAGATACTCAAAATGAACTTTCAGCCTGGAAATTTACTCCAGATTCTAATACTGGTAAAAGACTTAGGGCAAAATGTAGGTTGTTGTACGAAGAAAATGTAGAGTTAGGTAAAATCACTAGCTCTGGACATATAGCCTTATTAGAACTACAAAAAAAAGTTTTCAGAAGAGGTCAGACAATCCCAGTTGGAGCTTGATTCCTTCTTTGCAGACCTAGATCAGGACGCCGAAGAAATACAAAGCACTATATTGTTTTTACAGCAGGAATTACGTAATGCGAAAGACACAGTGGACGTGTTGCAGAAGGAAAATAGTACTCTTAAATTACAAAATGGTAGGGCGAACGGTGAACAGGAACGGACAGACTCAGAATCTGAAAGCGAAAGGACTCGTGTTAAGCGAGTGCGCAGGTCCTCCGTTCTTAGTATTAACTATAACGAAGATGACACACTTGTTATTAACGCTAATGGTGATGTTGCTATGTCTTCAGATGCTGAATAATTTGCTGCATTGCCAATCTAGGTTGATTTTAAGTTTTATTTTTACTAAATAAGTGTGTCTTATGCAAACATTGCGACAATTATTAAATCGAATAGAAATACGGTAAGAAATATAATTAAAAGATTCATAGAAGACCAAACAATTACTGGCAATGCAGGGAACTGGGAATGCATCTGCTGCATGGCCGGCCAGCCTTGCGTAAGAATGATTATACGACATGAAGATCGAGACGTAAATATGCAGTTTGTGAGTCATTTATTGTGTCACTGTTTCCAACAGTTTCATACACTAAAAAAATACTGAATACTGGCTACGACACTGGAACGTACCAGTACATCACTCGGCTGAGAACGACACAACTTCGGACATACCAGTACATCGGTGTGTTAATATAGGTGATCTCGAGTTGATGTCTATAATCCGTCAACAGGATGTGAAATGCTTAAAATGAGAAAAACACTTACGCCACTCACCTAAGAACTTTAACGGTTTTTTTGAAAAGTACGTCAGTCGGCCATGCAAGCACCTAGATCTGAACGTACCTGTTCGTCAACCGTCCTGAATGGGTACAATTTTCATGAAAACATCCGCTAAAGAAATAATTAGAATGTTAAAATGTAATGGCAATCGTACCTTTTTTAGTGAAGATAAAATTAATTCACAAAATTACTTAGAACAGCATTTAAAAAAACGTCTTCTTTCACTTATCTGCAAACCTAAAATCCTCCACACCTTGCTAGTGCCCATTATGCAAAAGGTGCCCTGAAATGGTTTCAACAGTTTTGTTTCAAAGGAGGAGAACCCATCTAACTGCACTGAACTTCGCCGAATAGAAAACGTTTTGGCAACAATCAAACAGAAGTTACGAAAAGAAGCGAAACTGAGGAAATTGTGGAAGACTTGCAACGAAAATATAGTAATAGTAAAATGGAATCAAAGGAAGTTGCGCAAAATTTGATGAGAGGGATTAAAAGAAAAGTTAGGGTTCAGCCGACAGGAGTTAAAAATTTGAATTTGATTTACTTTTATACTACTATCCGTCAAAGTTCCAATATTAAATCTGTCATTATTTTCATATCAAGCTGTAAATGTTAAGTGACAAAACTTTTCGGTACAGGCTTCAAGCGATGTTATAAATTAAGTTATAAAAAAACATCAACAGCTCTTACATTTTTAAAGTCAACCATAATGCAATCCATATTCTTTGCCATTTTCATCAATTAACAAATTAAATAATTAACCTAATTATTTTTCTCACTGCCTTTTAATTTGCATACCACACCCGTTAAAACAAAATTTAAATACATGATAAAAGTTCTTGTCTGGCGCAAATATTAATTACTACTTTTGCAACATTTGATGTCAACCAAACATTAAAAAAAAATTAAAATTTTACTTACTTGTCATTAAAACCACAGACTTCTTCTATAAGTAAAGCTCTCTCTGCTCGTGTGGCATGTGTAACGCATTTTTCGACGACATTGCTTGCAAACTTGTGCTGACTCAAAACTAGCACCTTCCCTCGTACTGCGTTGATAAGTTGCGATTTATCTTCTTGTTTACCATGTTCTGTTAGTAAAATAACAAAATTTAGTTTATTATTACATACAAATACGATCAACTATTCATAGATGGAAAGAAATTTAATAATAGGAAGACTAGGACAGGGATGCTGGAAAATCAAACTACTACTTCTTTTTCGGGGTGGCCTTCTTGGCTTTTCCGCCGCCGTCGGGGGCGACCTTGACCTTCTTCGGTTTGGGAGCTTTCGGCTTTTCAGCATAACTTAAACCCTGCTTTCCTTATTTAATAAGGAAAGCAGGGTTTAAGTTCAAACTGTAATGACTCCAACAGAGCTGGGTAGTAGTTTAACTATTAATAGTTAAACTACTAGTTTAACTACTAAGGCCCGGTTTTTCAATCGATGGTTAACTCTAACTAAAAGTTTATAACTATAGAAATAATTGTTGCAATAATGGTAACCGTGACTTTTAACCTTTAGTTAGAGTTAACCATCGATTGAAAAACCGGGCCTTAGTTACCTAATAGTTACCTACATTTTCGGTGCTAGTAATCGTAGTGTAGTTCACTAGTTTTATTGGGAAGTAGTTGTAATCATTACTATTTTACTAGTAGTTAAGTACTCAATTTTTCGATTTAACTACTAACTACTTCTAATATTTCAATTCCTAACTACTTTCAGCACTATATAACTACTTTTTAGTAGTTAAACTACTTTTTTGTAGTTAAACTACTTTTGATAGTCAAGTCGGTGAAATCGCATAATAGCAGTTACATTAGTTTCTGTAAGACACCTGCACACGAAATTGCAGGACTGGGGGCAGGAAGTAGTTATTGAAAAAGTAGTTGGCTCTACAAGTACTCAGTAGTTTAACTACTTTTTGAAACTATTAGTTAAACTACCTAGTAGTTTGGTTACATTTTTACTAAGTAGTTAGTAGTTAACTACTTTTAAAAAGTAGTTTCCCCAGCTCTGGACTCCAATAGCCTCATGAGAGAAGACAAAACAAAACCAGAGAGAGGTCAGGTAGAAAATCAACAACATAGAATAAATAGCAACTAAAGATAGATTTAGGACAGAGTAAAAGGAGAACGACACACTAAGGAGGAATGGAGGAACAACAAAAAAATAGAAGAAAACCAAAATGCAAACTCAGCACTCCAGAACAGATCAGTCACCAGTGGAGTTAGAGAACAATTATTCCCCCATAAATATAAATATAGTTACCAAAAGGGTAGTAAATTTAGCAAATGTAAGAATTGGATACCAGATCAGAGAAGAACGAAAAGTAGTGCTGATCATATAAGAAAAAATAAACAAAAATGAGTTTGAAAATAGGAAAGCTTAATTGTAGAACTTTAAAGAAAAATGATACAATATAAGCTGTGACATATAAGGCTTAGCAGAACTCAGAAGAGGAGGAGAATAATATCTAGAAAGGACTATTCTGGAACAACTGAAGGCATATATGGAGTAGGCTTCTACATACAGAAAACAAAAGAAAAAAATAGGGGAGGCCTTTGCCCTACACAGGGATGTGGGCCAATCACTATTACATACACAATAAGTGAAACTTACCGAGAACATGTTGTATCACGTAGTTTCCGAACTGATCCTGGATAAGTTGATCAGTATGTGCATGAAGTTCGCCCAAAATGGGAGAAGTCTGTTCAGGAGTGCAATGTTCTAGAATGCGTTGAATTACACGGCAACCATAAGGATGAGTGGATAATGTATACACTTGTCCAGCAAATGATGAGATCACAAACTAAATAAGTTCAAAAAAATTAATAACCTTACGTATCGTTACTAAAACAGAAAAACTTACTTGTAAAGCCGCAGGATCGACGCATTCTATGCATTTCTGTACAACATGGTTTCCATTTTGGTCTTTAACACATTTCAATACGTGTCCGTCAAGTTCTTTCACAATTTCTTGTTGCTGTTCTGGTGGAATGGATTCGAGTGCTTTTTGTATAACACGACAGCCATACATTTGTAGTGCAAGAGGCAACACGTGGCCACGAACTTTCTGGGCCAATGTGGTCTTTTGCTCGGAAGTTCCAAATTCGAAGAATTTTTGAATAACGTAATTTCCAAACACATCAGTCATGAGATTATATGCCGCAGCAAGAATTTCGTTGAATACCATCTGCTTTTCAGCGGCGGTAGCTCTTTCTAATTTCTGCTGAATAAACCTTGATCCATGTTGATCTTGGGAAAATTCTACGATGTGATTGGCTAAGTCTCTGCAACAATTCAAACAACAAGGATTAGGATATTTGAGTAACAGAAGATTATAATGTTTTACCTTAGTTGTAAATTAGGGAATCTATTATTTCTAAAGTCTTCGAGAAGTCGCGATCGTCCTTGAGGTCCTTTATCAAGGGTACTAGCGACGGTAGTAAGTGACGAATTCATTTTTGTAAACAAGGAATTTGTCGAACCAAACATAGCATTTGCGGTAAGACCAGCAGCTACTGAACTCCTATATTTGGCTTCGGCACCTGGAGCGGCCGAAAGGACTCTCGAATTAACCAGGCCACCCAATTGTAATGGTGCAGCCGGAGGCGGTGTCAAACTACCTGTTAATGGACTTGGACTGCTTCCCAACCCATATGAAGCTGGCCATTTTGGTCTATAGTCCAAAGACGGTGAAAAAGCTGAGGTATTGCGGTCAAATGAATCACGACGACCTGTTGTTGTTGTACTTAAACCTAATCCTGAATTAAAACAAATAAAATCAAATTAATTTCCATGTTTTTATAAAACAGTTAATAACGCGATGTATGTTAATGTGTATTTACAAAAATGTATATTACTATATTACAGAAACAAAAATCATCTACACAATTTTTAAAATTTACTATGTACGCAATTTATATATTACAACGAAAGAATTAACATTTGTAAAGCATGCTTCATTAGTAATATGAATTTCTTTTCTGGAAAACTGCATTAAAACAATACAATAGCATATAATAATCATACCTGTGGGTAGGGAAGTGGTTGTAGCAGGAGAGCCAATATTTCCAAGCGAGGAGCTGCCAAAAGGAGCAGAAGGCGGTGCGTGCAGCGTAGGGAATAGACCAGAACCTACCCCTTGGGCTACACCTACCCACACCAACCACAGTTAGTACACACACGCACACATTGCTTGTTACAAAACGTGTAAAACACAAAGCAGATATATTCAGGTATGTTTAATATAGAGTTTGCTAAATTATATTTTTAATGCCATGATAGACAACTAATTAAATACTTTGGTTAAACCAAGAAAGAATTAATACCCAAAAACTAATTTATTGAATCACTTGTTGTTGACACTTTTTGATCAGCTAACAGTGTTGGTACTGTAGCTTCACTTCTTGCGGCAATATTTTCGAGTTTTCCAAAATTCATAAAAAAATACTCCCACAATTTTTGATTATGATATTGCAGAAAACAGATTACTTGACTTGTTCTTCATAACCTCAAATTTTAACAATATAATTAATTTTCCCTTGATACCTTCGGGTAGGAAGCGGACAGATTATGATAATGATGAATCTTTCATTTCTGTCTTTTTGTCAGAGTTCCCACAATACTGAAGAAATGCAACTTATTAAACTTTCAGTATCAAAAATTATGATTTACTGCAACTTACTTCGTATAACAAATAGGTTAGTCGCTATTAAAGACCGTTTAATATTTACAAACATGCATCTATGTTATTTTTGAGTATTACTCGTTAAAACAATTTTATTAGTGCACAACATATGAGAGGGGAGCTGAATACACCGAGACCATGTAGCAGTGCTTTTATTTGATTTTCTGTAGTTCTAAGAAAAGTTCACTTCTTATTATTATTATTTGTAAAATCCCTTCCATGTCGTATAAACTGCATTTAACCCTTAACCGGACAGATGGCATCAGACTACGTTAGAAATAAATTGTTGGTAGACTACCTCCCCACCCCATTTACAAGTTTCCGTTATTTACAAAAAAAAAAGGTAAAATAAAGTTAGTTTCCCATAGTTTGTCCGACGCCACGTGTCTGTTAGTGTAAGTGTTATTAGTTACACACTGCGGTCTGTCGAAGAAAATTCATTTTACCGACAATAATTTTGAAGAAACTGTTGTGAAATTGTACGATGAAGTTGACAGGGGTGCTAGTTATGTTAGATAGTGCTCCAGAGAATGAATATTGTGAATCTCAACAGGATAGTGCCTCCGAGAGTATTGATTGATATTGAAGAAAGCAGCGAGGAAGATGAGGCTTAACCAAACATTTCTTTAGAAAACACAAAATATACAGCCTGTTTCAGAGTAAGCGCCTTATTTTTTTTTTAGCCACTCTATGGGTACTACTTTCAAAATATTTGGCAGTAATATGTTTCAGGACATTCTCTACACAATGGTGATATCCGATTTTCAATCGGACGACTTATTTCAAAATGGCGACTTTCAACTTGTTTTTTTTTAAATGGAATGCCATAATTTTTTTTTATTATTGATTGTTTAAGAAAAACGAAATACTATCGTAAAAAGAATGTTTTTAGGATATCAATATTAAAAAAAAAGTTATGGCATTCCATTTAAAAAAAAAAGTTGAAAGTCGCCATTTTGAAATAAGTCGTCCGATTGCAAATCTAATATCACCATCGTGTAGAGAATGTCCTGAAACATATTACTGCCAAATATTTTGAAAGTAGTACCCATAGTGTGGCTAAAAAAAAATAAGGCGCTTACTCTGAAACAGGCTGTATATGGGAAGAATCATTTTAGATGGTGTACCTCAGAAGTTGTTTCTTCATCACTATCGTTCGTGCTGCAAACTTCACATTCGTGTGGCAAACATAAGCTTTCAACACTCGTATTACAATATACTATTACAAAACAATACTCAGAATTACTCCTCCAACTCTGTCAACATTTGTTCGCGATTATGTCGCTGTCAAAATGGACAGAAGAAGACAGGAACACGATGGAAATACTGTTGTTAAAAACACAATATGGATTGTCTGAAATTCTATGAATTTATATAAAAATAATAAAGAACCGAAGAAAGCTAAAATGATTGAAGAATATCAGATATGTTCTATTTTTTTTCTTTTTTTGCTTCAAATAAATTCGTTGTTATTTGTGTTCCTTCTGGATTATGGACTCAATGTGGAGAATAAACCTAAGTTTACATGCACTTAGGCCACAAAGCAGACCGATTGTGCTACCTTCCTCACAGCACCCTGCCTGCCTGCATCACTCAAGCCAACCTACCGTGCGGTGTACCTGAGGATGTCTGCAGGAATGCTGCGAATGCAGAAGTCCTCCAACATGGTTCCTCTTATTGGAGCCAGAACTGGACATTCATACAAAAAATGTTCAGCCGCTTTATCCTCAATATTACTGCCTCGACACATGGGACTGTCTGTCAGTCCATTCTGTGCATGCGTTTGTTTAATTTACAATGTCCGGAGCAGTTTTTTCCATGATTTTGATTGAATGGATTTAATTTGGTTATAATACTTAGTTAATTTCTGCGAAGGGATTGGAATAATTGCCCTTGCATGACGACATTTGTCCATCTAACACTGCGTCACGGTACTAAGAGAGGTAAATGAAAGAGCAACAGCCTGCTCAGGTTTCCAGAAAAGTTGTTCTGAATCTTGTTTAGCTAAGATATCGGCCTGCTCCTTTTTGTTGATTGCATAATAAAATATTCTTTTCAAGCAAACTTCACCAATAATTTTTGTGCTCTTTGCATGTAAGCTTCCGATTTGCAAAATATAAAATACCGTCACCCTAATTTAAGGCACAAACCAACGACGGGGAAGTTCCAGGACGATCAAACGATTATCCTGGAAATTTTTAGATTTTTTCCAGAATGGTTGAGAACTCTGACAACAACGACGTGAAATTAAAAATACATTCGGAATTGTAAATTCGCTGGGAAATAATGATACAATAAAACAACTTTTAGTGCTTTTAAGTTGATAAATCGTAGATTATACATACCAACTACAGACCAACTAATTTAAATTCTAGTAATGAAAGTTAAGAGAACCCTACTACTACTATGTCCGTCCATCCCATCATACTTATTAGACTTAATGAAACGAAATTAACACAATTACAACAGAAATTAATTTTGTGAGTTAGTTCTTTCTGTGTTTAACCAAAATTGTATTTCAGATTTGTATAAACAACTTCTATATTCAAAAACGAAACATTATGAAAGCTGATTTTTTGAATTCTTAAAATGAAATATTAGTTATTATTACATTTGTATATGAATTTTAGTAGCATTAGCGAATGTGAAACATACAATATTTGAAAATTGCTAACTAAATAAATATATATTTTTTCCTTGAAATGTAAGTGTTTAGTGCAATATTATTACAGTTTGCAATTAGAATAAATCTTTTGAAAACTATATACAAAAAAAATTATTTAAATGAAACAAACGCATACCTCCAAGTGTGCCTCCATTAACAGAAGTAGTTACGCTGCCTCCATACAAACTTTGTGGTGTACTTGAATAAAGGGATGCTCCTGCAGGTGTCTGTCGACTAGCTTGAGGTTGAACAAGGACAGGGGCAGGGCTGACCAATCGCATTGGTGTGCCGTTTCGCATAGCAGCTCCCTGAGCCATGAGAATGGGTGTATTTTGATCATAGTACGGAACAATATAACCTCCTGGCACTTGTTGCTACAACAAAAATTTTCAATATTTTTCTATCTCGATCCCCTATTCTTTTGTATTTAAAATATTAAACTGAGCTTTTCGGTATAACTTTAATAAACACTTAAGACTAATGAAATTATAATATGTAGTAGATAAAAACAAGTTTATTTTTGATAGGAAGGACATTCTTTTATTGAATCATCAAGACCAGTCGATTACTTAATACGTCTAACATTTTGTATGTGTGTTGCAATTTTAGAAACCGTCCCAATCTTTTGTTGTTATTATGTAATTATTGGACAGTTAATTAGTCTGTAATATAAGAAGTTACAAAAATTAAAATAGTTGAAAACTCTTCTCTTTATATAACAGCATTAATTGCTTTTGTCCTTTTATTTGATTTAAAGCTCTGTTATCGATGTACATAGATACATAATAAAATCTGTTTTCTCTTGAATATAAACTTAATATTCATAAAATTAATAACAAACAAAATACATGGACAATTCCTAAACTTTAAAGAGAAAGTATTTGAAATTAAAAATTAATCTTTTGGTTAATTTAAATTAAAATATAATTACCCACCTGTACTTGTTGTTGTGCTTCTGATCCATTGGGGGTAAGTGGTCTTCTTGCTCCATTACTAGCACTTTGTTGTATGAGATTGGCAGGTGCAGGATAAACCCAAGGTCCAACTCCATAGTACTGTGGCACGCTTGCAGTGATTAAATAAGGCTCTTGTTGAGGATTCAACACATATGGTGCTTGAGGAAATGCTGCTTGTTGCTGCTGAGCGAGGTACTGTTGTTGTTGCTGTTGAAGAAGTTGTAATTGTGCCGCACTCGGATTCGCTGCAGCTTGTGTTTGTTGTGAACGGAACAATTGCTAAAAGAAAGAAATATAAATTTAGTTTTTTTATTAGAATCAGAATCTAATTATAACTAGCAATATGTTACTTAATTATTTCTGCAAAACTTCAAAGGTCAAGTTTGTGTAATTATCGTGTGTTTCATGTTTTAGTCCCGATGATGACATTTAACATTCTACGTAGAATATGTAAATATTTTCTCATAAAACACAGCAACTTAGGTACATCTATTCCCAGTTCAATTTTAACTTAACAAATTGAGCTGAAAGTTTAGTAGTGGGTTAAAATTTTGGAATGCCTTACTACTTTCTAACGATACAAAACATGTAATTAAAGTGATGAGCATTGTAAAAAATTCAGTTCTAAAATTGTCACCCAGAAAAAAGGCAAAAAACCTACAAAATCGTTTCTTAATTGAACTACACACATCACAAAAGTCTAGGGATATATTTTTTTTTATGCAAAACTGTCAAGTACAGTGGAACCCCTCTAACTCGAACCACCAAAATCCCAGAAAAAAATTCGAGTTAGAGAAAATTCGAGATATAGAAAGATCTTAAACTTCTTCGATTTATTTTTTATTACGTGTTTATAAGGCATACATAATATGATAGAGGAATAATACAAAAAACGAACGATATTACGATATATCAATAACAAAATCCAAAAAATATATAGGTATTATAGTTACATATGTATGTAGTATGTAACATTAAAAACTTATTCAAAATGCAAATTAATTTATTTTAGAAAAGTAATCCGTAAATTGGTAGCTATAATAAACAAACAATGAATGGCTTGCTTACATTTGCAGTATTCAAGGCTAGTAGGTCATTTTTGGAGTATCATGTTTCTGATTACACTTTTAACTCTGTTATGCCGACTGACTGTTGACACAATAGACACGTCGTCGGTACTTCCCCGAATTCTGTCATTCGCTGTTTGCAAACAGATGATGCACCGCATACCTTCACCGGAAATTTCAAGTTAGAGAGGTTCTATGTCCTAAATTTGGTCAAACTTTTTCGAGTTACAGATAAATTCGAGTTAGAGAAATTCGAGTTAAGGAGATTAATATGCATATAAACTCAACAGTAAACGGACAGGTATAGAAAAATATTCAAGTTAAAGAAAATTTCGAGTTACAGGAGTTCGACTTACGGGAGTTCCACTGTATTTTGATTTTTTTTAGGTGGTCTGCATATAATAAATTAACACAATACTTTTACAACATTCTAAATTAGAAATTTAATTTAAAACAAAAGAAGACAAGTTGAAAAAGCTTTAATGAAACTTATTAGCAAAAAGTTGATTTTATACAATCATAAGAAATTGAAGTGTCAGCACTTAAAGTATTAATTAATTAAATTTAGTAGAGAGTATTTCCTCCTCTTTGGTTCAAAACGGCTCTGCATCTTCTAGGCATTGATAAAGTTAAATTATCTATTGCATCTTGCGGTAACTGTTGCCAGTGTCTTACAAGGGTATCACGAAGCTGAATCCGAGTATGAATTTCATCCAATTCACTTTCAATGCTTCTTCCCAACATGTCCCACACGTGCTCAATAACGTTTAAGTCTGGGGACTGCGCAGGCCATGGTAAAACAGAAATGTTTTCGTCTTCAAGCCACTCGGTAACAGTACCTGCAACGTGTGGGGTGGCATTATCATGCATTAGAATGAACTCAGGTCCAACAGCACCTGCGAATGGAAGCACTATAGGCCGCAGTACCCTATTTAGATACCCATCGGCATTTAAAAACCTCTCAAGAAAACAGAGATCTGTTTTTCCGCCAATGCAGATACCACCCCACATCATTACGGTACCTCCTTTATAAGAATGGACATCTTGAACACATCTGAGCCTTTCCAAGTTACCAGGTCGCCTCCACACTCCAACTCTTCGGCTGTCAGGGTGTATTCTAAAACGAGATTCATCTGTGAACAAAACCCTAGACCATTGCTCTTCTGTCCACAGAATATGCTCTTCAGCCCATTCTACTCTACGTGCTCGATTACCATGTCGAATTGGTGGGGCTCTTATTGGACGTCGGACGTGGAGATTGGCTTCATGCAATCGATTTCTGATTGTTTGAGAACATACAGTTACATTATGAGTAGTCTGAAGCTGTGAAAGCAATTGTTTAGCCGTAATTATTGGTTTTCGTCTAGCTTCAAATGTTAAGTAGCGATCTTGAACTGCGGTAGTAATGCGTACACGACCTGGATGTTGTTCGCTAGGATCTCCGGATGTCCTATATCTACGCCACAGTCTGCTGATAACACTTTGAGAGGTGTTTAAAGCTGCTGCAACGCCAACTTGTCTTCGACCAGCTTCTAGCATACCTACAGCTCTGTTCATTTCAGCTAAACTTAAATGTTGTCGTTGTTGATTACCTTCCATAATAACAGCACCAATAAAACTTAAATCACCCCAATATAAACGTAAATTAACTGTAAATGATGATTAAATTATTCCCTAACAACACTGAAATTGCTTTACTTTTAGTTGAATTGACAATTAAGCATTTGCATTTGTTTGTTTATTATTGAAACAATTGCTATCGCTAGCCCAAAGACTAGCACTAGCATACTTGATCAATGGTAGAGATATTTAATAACAAAATTGATTTATATCGATAAAAAAATATATATCCCTAGACTTTTGTGATGTGTGTATTAATTATGAAATATGTCATGTGAGTGTAACAAGTATAAAATATTTTTATGAAATACAAATAAATTATATTAAAAATTTGAGCAAGCATTAATTTCCTTTAATTTATTCATTGTAACGAAGTAAACCTTCAGAAAGTGATTAATTTATTGCTTGGTGCATTACTCGGTATGCTTTCAACCGTACAAAACTCTAAAAAAGTTCATGTTTTATTACTCAGTAGCATTCTATCTACAAACTTGTAGGCAAGACGCATGACAAAAAAATTAGCACAAAAAACAGTAAGAAAGTTAATTAGTTTTCTAACCAAACAAATTAATTTCAACCCAATACATAATTAACGAATACATTTTTTTCCAATCGTATTCTCATGTACACTCCTTGCAGTATTCGTTTATTAGTTTAGTTTAATTAATTAATTAGGACAAACATTTAGAGTTAGTGAAAATTAACATATAGAAATTTGCTGAAGATATGCAAAATATCTCCGAATTTCTTTTTAAATTTAAAATGTTGGTCTTTTAATTTCGATCTAAGTTTCGAATGCTTTTGAGGTTTTTCTATTTGGGGCAATTATTTTTAGAAGCTCTAAGGAGTGCAGCGAGTGAATGCCTACTTCACAATCGAGAGGTCCCGGGTTCGGACCCAACCATGGCCAGACCGACCTTGGTCCGGAGCGCGATTGGCGTCCGAACGTGAGTAGATTAAGTTTAGGCGGCCAATGATCAATGATTAGGCCGACCATACGTCCCGTTTTCTCCGGGACAGTCCCGTATTTTTCGTATATATTGATTGTCCCGTTGTTTTGGCAAATATTCCAGGTTTGTCCCGTTTTTTGAAAAAGAAAACGCGTTAATAAAACCGCGCAATGATTATTTATTATTTTTTTCACTACTAGTATTAGAAGATCTCATTATTGACCTTATTTTCGAGCCCAGAAGATGGATTTCTCTCCTAGTGGTCAATAATTTTTTATTATTGACTACTGGTTAATAATAAAAACAATTGCTATGCGCTCAGGTGCCTATTTTAAATATGTTTTACCCAAATGTCAATTGAAATTAACCTCTCCCCTTGTTTTCAAGCAAGGCTATTTGATTTTTGTGGATATTTAGAAATAAATATACGCATCTGTCATTTTATTTTTTATTTATGTAAAAATGATTAATTAAAAGGAATAAAGGTGCTAGTAGTGAAAAAAATAGTATATAAACCACGGTAAAGAAGACTTTTCTCAGCCTCACAACTTATTTCCCTCCATGCTTCGCATGTCGGGAAATAATACTGCTCGGCTGAGAAAAATGTCTTCTCTACCTTGGTCTATAATATACTATTATTATCTACCACGATTTAAAAAAATAATCATAATATTCTAATACAAAGAACTCGTCGACACTACAGCGTTTTTCCGCATTCGTATAAGTTGATGTATGCAAGTAGTGGGGGTTGGTAGCCGGTGGCAGCATTCGTTAGTCGGCGGTGCGGCTCATTTCTGTTTATCGTTGGCAATTGCGCGTGAGACAAGAAGGTTTCTATTTTTCAACAATATTTAAAAGCTTTAAAGATTGTAAAAGATTTGATACAAACAATAAGCTCAACAGGAAAATATTCTTGGAATAAGAATTAAAATGAAGGGCCACCCACCACCTTCTACTTCTAAATAATCTTTTTTGTAAAATGTAGGTAATAATAATTTCACATAATATAATTTGTAATAATAGTAATAATAAATTTGTATTCATATACTTTATATTTTTATGTCAATTTTATATTCTAAAGGAAATATTCTGCTTGAACAATATTAGCCCCCCCCCCCCCCCCCGGCCCGTTTTTGCCCCAAAAATTATGGTCAGCCTATCAATGATCATAGTAATCGACGACGAGTGTTCAAATTAAAAAAAACTTTATTTAATTTATAACCCAAATAACAAACAAGAAAAATGCGTTAGGAATTAACAGACCTCTCTTTATTTCCAAATGGTTTTCTTTTATACTGTTAAGTGCTTATGGTTTTGAAAACATCAATTTTCAGTAAGAACAAGAACAAAATAATTACGTTGAAACAATAATGTTATGATTGTTATCGATTTTATTGAACATTGTTGGATTGTTTCAATTTTACTGTGCCAGTTTGCAACACCAGTCGGGGCAGATTATTTTTGGATTTTTTTAAAAAGCGCCCTTTCAGTTTTAATCCTTAGGCTGAGTTTGATAAAAGAGACGACGTAAGCTTGCGTGCATTTCTAAGTGCGAACAAGTAATTTAAAAGCAGCACCATTCAAAGGAAGACATTATTTTATTGTTTCAGCAGAGAACAAGCACATCAATTATCTTCACAATTCTATTTTGAATGCAATATTGTTATAATTTCGCTATTAAGTTCATAATTTTAATTCCCCCTCCTGTAAGAAATTTCTTGCATAGTTAACTCGATTCTGCACACAATAACAAAGTGGAACGTCGGCGTATTGGGCGATTTTATAATGTTTAACCATCATTGTTTGTCTGAGCAGTTCATTATTCTACAGCACTTAACATGGGTCACTGCTATGCAGTAAACCAAAGAGAGGGTGAAAGATTCCGCGATGGTTCTTCGCCCTAATCTAGAAGAGTCTTCAAAGGGTAAAATGCCAGTTGCCGAACGAATCAGCACGCAAATAACGTACATTTCCCCAAGAAAACCACCAATTTCGTTCGAACCGATGGAATGTATGTGCTGTTTTTGTTTTACTGGAAATGTTGTACTTATCTGGGCGAGTGTTAATCATGCCATCCAGTTCACCACTGTCATGGCCAAGGGCCTCGGTATGCACAATGCAATAAGTAAGTTACGTACTCTTGTCTGCTGCCATAGCTCGAAGGCAACACATACTTTACTTGCAATAAGAGGACCGTAAAAATCTTGTAAACAGTTATTTGTGTTCTCGTGACGAACATTATTATATCATTAGATGGACAAGTTGAACTTTTAAAAAACAAATAGAACGCCAAAAATTGTTTAGATTTGTGATCTTACGTAATCGTACAAGGCTCACGTACACGGAATTAAAAGTCGAAATAGAAAACTATTCACAGTTTATTATTAATTCAACAAAAATACAGTCTTATGAATTGGTAAAATGTATTTGGCGCAATGAACTGCGCCCATATCGATATGAAAGTTTCACATATGAAGTATGTAATTAGTATGTTTCGTATATTTATTACGAAATATTGTCATTTAACTACTTAACTAATTAATGCTATTATTGTAATTTCAAATCATGTTGATAAAGCCTGCCACTTCCTACAATGTTTCAGAGAAAATATTAAAAAAGAGTCTGAGAAAAACAAACTTCCGCAAAAAAATAATTGCAATAATTTGGCGATATTCGTTTTCTCATCGCTAAAACAATAAAAGGCTTCCTGTATGGTAGTAGTAGTTAAATCTTTCCATTATGTTTGATAATAATGGTTCTTTTGGTTCCTGACCTAGCATCGAGATCTCCAAGTAGGTTATTCGTGTTTTGCTTTAAAGTGTAATTACCGCATTACTACCTACGTAACTCTTTCGTGCTAGTTTTTAAGCACAAAAGGTTAATCTCAAACTGACACATTTTCCTGGAAGTTCTACTTTTTTTTCTATGCACTTCCTACGTTCTATCAACTCGCTATAAACGTCTACAACTAACAAAATATCAGGTAATTAATCTACGACGGTTAAAATGACAAATGAGAAAGACAAGACAAACTTGACCCATAAAAACTAACGGGGCACTGATAAATTTATAACTTTAAACTTTAATTAGTTGCCAAACAACGGAAAAATCGTGTCGCTTCTACTGAATAATAAACGCGAAGAAAAATAATTCTTAAAGGTTCGATTACAAATCGAAGTTTACATAAGAGATAACAAAGATAATGAGATCACCGCGTTTTGGTGCAAATTACACAAATTATACATAATCAATGCAGAGTCAGCTTTTAATAAAAAATGAAGGTAAATTATGATCCGCTTTCAGAAAAAAACAGGTAAATCGATAGGAATTAGGTTCGCTTTTTCTCTCGAAATTATACAGTTTGTTTATCGAGTTCTATCCATCACGCTTTTGAAACGAATGGGAAATTGAATACGGTGTCCTAATGAGGCGTTTGTTAGCTTACGACACGGTGTCGGCTGTCGATTTTTCTCCTGACGTTTAAATTGTGAAACGACGAACAGAGCAGAGAGAAGAAAATTTCATTTCGCCTATCCAATTTATGGACGCCCGGATCACGCATCTTATATATGGTTGATCAAATTCTCTAAATTTCGACAACACAATTTACTGTAATTTCTGTAGTTGCTTTTTATCATGTTACATCAGAGCGTAACACGAACTGTAATTTCATGGATACTCAGACTTTTCCCATGCCTTCTAGGTATTACATTTTTGAGAGAATTTTATGACTTTCAGTTTCATTTATAGTACCTATACGTAATTTCAACTTATTTTTAATATTTTCGTTTAGGCACCCCACTTCATTCGAAATAAAAATGTAAAGGTCTGATAACAACATCAAAAGGATGTCAAAACGGCCGACAAACAATTCTGAACTTTCTAGGGCTCAAATTCGAATTTTTTTGGGATTGATCTGCTGTTTCTTTGAAGGCACTCAATCGTCTAGTGAGGTGAGTCATCACAGTCAAGTGGTTCTTGAAAATTTCAGTAGCTACTGGGATGTTCCACGAGCCAGTTCCTTCCACAACACTCCTCATTGGTGTCTAACGACATTATACAACCCAATGTGAAATACAACTTTCTTGCCTATCTACCAATTTTGTTCTCAACATCAGACTTCTGCATTTTCATTCTGAATGTAGTTTAGTAAGTTACTTATGAGGTTACTTATCCAAACAAATATTAAATTTTTACGCCCCAAAGAATTCAAGCATTTACAAAAACTTTTAGCAAATAACGCCAAGTCATAATGATTATTTTCCTGGCTAAAAGTTGCAAACAAATGTAAACGGACGAAGCAGTTCTTATTAGAAATTTCTGCTTCGATTAATTTCAATCATAATTCAAGAGTACAACAAGATAGGATACCAGATTAAACAAGCCCAACTTCCTCTTGAAAGAACTACAGTCTACGAGAAAGATCTTCAAAATGATACTCTAAATTCGTATCTACGCAAATAATCAACTTTTATGCATATTATTAAATTAGTTATCAAATTTAATCAGAATAATATTTGTTTTTATTTTACCCTCTTATACCTTTACAGTGTCGAAGGGGTCGGACACACCGAGCCGCATAGCAGTTCTGGCCAAGCAGGCTCTTGCTTAACTTTGTATATCAGTATTACGTGCACTCCCACTCTACCGTACTGGCAGTTCAGAATATTTCAAAATTCCTTAAAAAAAATTAAGGGGCTCGTTAAAAAGTTCCGTATTTCCTTCTTTAAAAGCCCGGTTGACACTGGTCGTGGCTCACGATCGTGAACCACGCTTTCGTGGTCCACTACCAGTGTAAACTAATCATTCGTGGAGTACGAACGCTTCACGAACAGCCCACGACACGACACGAACGATATTAAACATGTTTAATATTTCACGACCGTGCAGATAACAGATATGCAGCAGTCTGATTGTGTATCATATCTTTGAATATGTTCACTGATACGATCTAGCAGGAAAGTAAAGTGCTCTTCGGACATTCTCAGTAAATTTTTTAAATCTTCGGGATACTTAGTAGAAAGATGCTTTTCAATAAAACTTGACGCCCCTATTACATTTCTTTGTAGAATCCATTCTCTTGTCCACCATTGTCTTGCCTTTCTAGTTCTTTCCTTTCGTGCTATTCTACGTTTTATCAATTCACTTGTTAATATTTGGGATATCACAATACAAACCTCTTGGACAAACGACATGTTCACGACTGAACTAACAGAAAAATGAATTTTATGTGTAAACGCTTTCACGAAAACAACCAACACGAACGTGAACGCACGAATCACGAAAGCGTGGTTTACGACCGTGAGCCACGACCAGTGTCAACCGGGCTTTTTAAGAGGCAATTTACAACCAGATTTGTGGATCTATTTTTGGCAAAAAAAAGCAAGCAAAATAACACCGTTATTACCTAACGATAGGTTATTCACCCTAATTAACATTAAATGTTCCATAATCACATGTTCTTGTTCAAATGTAATTACAATATCGATTTTCGACATACCAGAAGCCACGATTAACTTTTTTTCTATTCTGAAAATGATTTATTTATTCATAACGGGACCAGCACGCTTAATAAAAACATAGGGGTTATTATATGACCATTATTATAAATTATTAATGGAATTATCAAAATTTACCCTTGTAGGTAAGACTCGTCAAAACGTTATTACATCTACAAGCTACCGTGGAATTGACCAAAAGCTTGTTTAATAAAACCGAAACATCGATCAAATGTAACTGTGTTAGAGCATACATCCATCATATTTTAACAGCACTTTTTTTGCAACACAGTAATACGAAAAGCTCGATCGCTTTAGATGGGCCCATACAACGACTTTCACAGCAGGGAAACGCCAATAATATTTTTTTATACGCTACTAACGTATTTTTTACATCAATTAAATCAACATTAGCTAAAACAAGAACACATAATTAATCGATTGGCCCTATTTATTTGCAGAGTGGGCGAAACATGTTTATCAAAACTTTCCAGCAAAAAAAGGCGTCCATTAAGAAGCCGAAATATTACAAAAAAAAATTAAAAAATAACAGGATGAGTCTTTGAATAATTAACATAAATAGCAGTTAGTCAACAAGCCAAAGTTGTTTCGAAAGCGCATTCATCATCGGTTAATCGAATCATACTTAATAATTTCGGATTTCAATTTTTTTTTGTAGTTGTAACTACCGTAAACGAGAAGTACTTACATAGAATTCCTACTGCGTTCGCAAAGAACTCGAGATCTAGATAACGGTATGCGAGCCTTAAAACAACGTAAAACCAATGAGCATAAAGAGCAATGACTCGCACAAACCCAAATTGTTCATATTCCTAGCGTTTAAGAATATCAAAAAAAAATCTCATTAGTCCGAGGACACAACAAATGACATCAATTTATTTATTGCGGGCAAAAAGAAACGCGCATTCGCTTCAAGACATCACCCTGATTAATTAAAACGTTTAAAATGTTACCAAACGGTGAAAGGAAACAAGATAGCAAATTTACCGACACTTTTTTGTTTTTTTAATGCAAAAAAAAAAACAGAACTAGTTTTAAAAATTAGGATAATTTTCGTGCCGAGTTCAAGTTCAATGTTAAAATTTCAATGTGTTATTGCGAATGTTAAAATGCACGTCGTCATTTCCGGCTTGGTTTTTGTCGAAGAAAAACGCCATGAAATCGGTTTCCTTTTGCGAAAACAAAAACGGTAAGTCGCTTAGAAAGCGTCTACGCGATAAGCGTTAATTAGACTGATCATAAGCAGATTTCAGTTATTTAATTACTAACTAAAAACGTAAGAGATGTTCTGCAAGATATTTGGAAGAACTGTAACGTAATTTACACAAAAATAGTATCATTAACCTCATTTTTGTCGTTAAATCTGAAACGAAAGATTTCGTTTTTATACAAATTGTGCTTTCCTTGGGGCAGATAAAAATTTACAATTCGGTGCCGTAAGAACCAGGAAAACAAATAAAACCACAAAAGAAAACTACTTTTAGGGGTATTAAATAAGTTTCGAAAAGGACAATAAACTGTATCGCGGAAACAAAAACATATTTTAGGACCCTTAATTAAATTTAAACAAATCAAAGCAAACCCCAACAAAATTTTTATACATCTAATTGTAGCTAATAATAAATAAATAATATTTTTCTACGTCTGTTAAAAATACATCACTTTTTTTCATTAAATTGCGTTCATAAAGTACATGTTTAATTAACACTCGAAAAGCGTGAAAAAAAGTGCCATAGCGTTTCATTTTTTCACTCTGTTGCCGTGAAAAAAAGTACCGTAGCGTTTCATTTTTTAACGCAATTTCTATTGCTGATCAAATAAATAGTGTGCTGGAAACAAACGTCAGCTAATTTGTCAAATCAACTATTTCGTGTTGCGCAAATTGCGTTTTCGACTTTATTGTGCCGTTTTGTGATAATTTTAAAAGAAAACAAGGTTTTTTAAATTAAACCTTTCTAAAATGAATACCGATAGTGACGAAGAAAAGTATTACATGCACACCAGAAGAAATTGTCAAATCTGCAACGGATGCAACAACGAATCTACTGCCCGATAAATCTAAACAGCAATACTTAAAAGAATGCAATTTGTTTATGGAATGGCGTGTTCAAAAAGGCGTAAATAGGCGTAAACTGAAAGAGTTTTATTAGCTTATTTAAACAAAACTAGTTATTAAAACCGTTATAATAAACACGTTTTAGTTCTGACTTCAAACTTAAATCTGACTTTATTAGAATTAATCAAATTTACAGACGTAGAAAAAATGTTGTATGAAACTCGTGTGAAAAGCTACTTTTTTTCACTTGTAGGATTTGCCGCACTCGCTGCCGCTCGTGCGTCAAACTTTCCTACTCGTGAAAAAAAGTAATACTTTTCGCACTTGTTACATAAATAACTATTAATGTTTTGCCTACTTTAAACTATTAAATAAATATTTATTTACACAGTGGCGAATTTATCTTATGGTACGGATGTAACGACCTGGACTACCTTGCTTCTCGCGAGATCCTCCTTTTTATACACTATTTGCCTTGAAGTTTCCACCAGCTTCGTAATAAAGTTTTCAGCTATAAATAAACGTTCCAGTCGTCGAGCCATGGATGACAATATTTAAGCGCGATTTGGCGGCGATGACGTAAGCATGAGATTTCTTGAAACAAAGACCGTTTGTTTATTAAACCCGAACCAGAGCTTTTAAAATAAGATGAATATTATGGTTGAGAGCTCCGATCCACCTGTAAATCTGAGGGGTAGTCTGTCACGGGACGCGTTGACGTACAGATGTGTTATCTAATGCAAAAGGGCCAAGTTTGTGAGTGGTACGATAAGTTATGAGTGAGTGGATGAAATGCATTTTTGGATAACAAGTAACGCAAAGATGAGAAGCTGGTCGGTAATTATGAAATTGTATGCATGTCCAGTTGAGAGCTGAGATTGTCGATGATGTAATTGCTGTTATCATTGTTATTGTTGTGAAGCATTGAGGCTTGTTGGGGCAATTTGCGGATCAGAGCATGAAGTTCTGGAACCTGAATATAGCCGGCGATCTGCTTGGGATATAAAGACCCATAACCTGTCTAGTGGAGTGACTCCCGAGCTATGCCCCCTGGGGTGGTCAGACAGGCATCTAGGACGGATGGAAGATTGACATGAGTGGATCTCCCATTGGTTGGTTCTGTTACAGCTGGCTTGCGGCACATTTCTACATGCTTTCAGATCTAGAAGTAGCTGAAGGTGCACCCAACATACCACTTCCCAACATCCCCGAGGGTTTTATACTAGATGCAATGTGGTATTCCATAGGGGGATTCCCTCCCTTCTGCTTTTGTAAATAAAAATACGCCATTGCAAAAATAATTAAAGTAAAATTAAATTAAAAAAATTAAAACAATTTTAAGAAACAAAACCCACGTAGCTTTGAAAAACGGGGAAGTTCAAGAAGAAGTTCCCAGAGGAAACATTATAGCCTCAAGGAATGCTTGTAATATTTCAGATTACCAACACGAAACTAAAGGAAGGAATTTGAGAAACTAAAGGAACCTGGCTGAATTTCTGAAATTTGAGAAACTAAAGGAACCTGGCGAAATTTCTGAAAGTTTTATTAATTTTGAAGGACTCAAACTATAGAAAAAATCCATGTTATTAACCTAATTTTAGTAAACTTAAGAAAATTCTGATAAAGGCAAGGCATTGAAATACATTTAAAAAATCAACAAAGCTCCAATATTTAAAACTTGGAAAACGAAACATCAAATTTAATTCTGGGTCATTTGGAACTTTTTAAGACATCCAAAACCTGCGATTAAGAACATTGGAAAACCTAATAGCCTAGCCTTCTATTTCTGATAATAAATAATCTTCTGTTACTGATATCAAAGCTACAACTAAACAAGCAAATAAGAATTTCAAATTTATTACTAAAAAAAAATAAACCGCAGCTTCGACAGATATAATTTAAGCACCACTAAATATTCTTCGTTTTTCCGGCAACATTATTTCTAAACAAATGCAAATTTCATTTCTTTTAAAAGCGATAAAACGTTCAATTAGGCGTGAAATCTAAAACAGTTATAACACTTTTGAAACCATTTATCTTCTGACGTAGGCGTGAATATGACAAAAATCTTTTTGTGCTCCATAAACAAGAATAAATTGTAACTTTTCTCAAACGCTACCATAATTTATTATTGCCTTTGAACAAGTTCAAGTTTGAAGAGCAGAATTTCGAAATGGAAGGCGGCTGTGAATGAGGTTATATTCCGCTCTTCCTTCTTCTTTTCTGTAGTAGGTGTTCATCGACTTAAAATGAATAGTAGGACGAAGGGGAGTTGTGAGAGCGACGCAATAATGCATATCCAAACAAAGGAACTTATTTATATTCCGTTTATTATACGGTTTCGGTAAAAAAAAACTCGCAATTAAATAAATGGAGTTTCGAAGACCTGATTTTTTACTTTCATAAAATTTAAATTACAACGGTCAGTTATTAGCGCGGCTCCTGTGATTAAATAACACGCATAGCTTCCGTAATGGATATTTCCTGACTGATTAACTGGTGAGAATGTTAGCTATTTAGATTTAAAAAAGCTTCGAGATGAAATCTTGTCTCCACAGAAACGCGTGGCTTGAAAAAGATGTGATGTTAATTTAAAACGTGTCACGCATTTCTTTTTTGAAACAAACGCCCGACATTTTTGGATTAAAATTTATAATCTGCGATTACTCAAGCTCATTTCGAAACGATTTTTTTATATTTTATTCATATTACGTACATTTTAAATTATACGTTGTTATTTAAAAAGACAGGTTATCAAAGTAACCTTTGAAAAATGTCAGAACTGTCTGTATCGTGCTTTATGTCTAATCTAATGTTAGGTTAGGAGTTACGTCACCAATGACAAGAGAAATAACACATAACCTATAAAGCCACATTATCATCAAAAGCTACTGCAATCAGGTTTTTGTTTTGTTGCTGTTATGTTAGAGTTTCATCAAATAAAATCATTTAGAAACGAAAGTGCTTGCTTGATAATAACTACGTATTACATTACTGGTTGATGATTCTCCTCATTATATGACAGGTTGTAACATAACCTAACATTTGCTATAAAGCTTGTTACAGATTAGTTTTCCTGTTTTTTTTTAAGTCAACTGTGATGACGTCTTAATGCAGTTCTCGTATTACAACAAAATAACTTTACCCACAAAAAATTCACTACAAGTGGAGCTTTACTGGAAGTATCTACAAAATAAAATGTAAAACGCTTTTACATTCAAACAGAAGGTTAAAATTTCAGGAATTCGTTGATGATGGTATTTGGAACACAAAAAGGAGTATCAAGGCTGGTTGGTTCGTAAATCTGTTTAGTTCTTGCATCGAATAAACCTTCGATTACACTATAATTTGATTAAAGTTTCTTCTTCCGTATTTTCTAAATTACCTTACGTATTTAACGGTTGAAGTGGGAAAAATACAGAAATAAAATTATAAAAGTCAAAAATGATAAATGTTTTACTGCCATCTAACATTTGCCAAATTTTTATGGCAGAACAAATCTTGTTGAAGGAACCTTGGCAATTTTGTTTAATTTTATGGTTAACATGTGAACATGTAAAAATGTAATAAAATAACCCTGAGGAAGGATTAACAATTTTAAATCTTAGTTTATTTTTACAAAGTTGACTGTTGAAGCTATCGATTTTATTGTAATAGGTATTAAATAAAATACAAAATACTGAAATCCTTTATAATCAAAATGTTTTGTTGGGTGTTCTATGTTATATTAATTTTATTTATACTCTTGGAGCGTGCAGATGATGAACTCTGACCCAGAGTGGTCATAGAAGTAAAGAAGCTAGTAAATACGTATTAAGAAGGGTTTTTCTAGGAAGGGCGGCGATGGTGCATTATATTAACAAAGACATTACTTAGCACTGCGGACGCAGAAAATTCCGAAAGAATTAGTCATGCATATAGAAGGGTAGACAAGTGCAAGAATTCTAAGGAATTCAGTCAAGTATGTATGTGGTTAAAACGGATAGAAATAGAATAAAGGGGGAGATTATAATGAATTATTTACAATACATTAAATGAGGGTTGATGTGGGAAACAGTAGTCCCCAGTTTCCGTTCGAAAAACAATGCAAAAAAAAACAAACTCTTTCGTAGGATATTCGAATCTAATGCACTATCAAAATTTTCATCGAAGTACCACTGTAACAAACAAAAACTAACTTAAACTAAATTACAAGCGCTAACAAGGATTTTCATAAGTTGCCTTAAAAATTGATACAAATTCCAAGCAAACTAATCTAAGCGATTTGCAAATTTGAACAAAGCAAAATCGGCCAAAAATTTTAAACTTGCGTACTCCTTTAATATAACCTAAACACAAACCCACGGGCTTAAGTACGTATAACTAATGTTAATTATGTAATATCACTACCTCTCTCCACTAATTTACTATTTATGCACTACTGGATTATGTACGATTCGCTCGGTATGTTGCATTACACGTAATTTACTTTGCCACTTCAAACACCGGATAGAAGCTTCAGTTTTAGCATCAACTAAATTAAAGTTTAAAATTCAAACGGTCATTAATAACGAAATTTGGTTCGGAATAGGCCACAGAAACCTTCTTCGTAATCAAACGAATATAGGTTTGCACCCCCTGTGTTATCTGCATTTTTGGCAAATTAACACCAAATGCAGTCTGAATCATTCAGTCGTCATTAATCAAGAGAGAAAAAATCACTTCAACTGACGCCCAAAGCGGTGGGTTACATTCTACCAAATGCAAATTAAGGAAGTTGTTACGTAACAATAATTAAAGACATTTCGACTTTTTATTTTGAAACAATTCCTTTTGTGAACTGTCGCATAACATAAATTCCCACAATTAGACATTTTAAAACATGCATTTGGTAAGAGTAGAAATATATCCCGATTTTATGGCAATTTTTGCAATATCAAAACTATTTATTGCTCTTTTCGTATCCGTTAGCACAGTTTCAACATTACAAAAAACCGTTACGAACTTGCTAATATATTTACAGTTATCGACAAACATCACTAATCTAAGGATTAAACTAGGTTTTGTATGGCATCAGAACAAGATTATTAACACGGTTTCGAACAGCTGCGGAGATGTAACTCCATTTTGCTGGAAACATTTTTTAAAAATTGCACAGGAAAAAGGGTCCAATGGAAATTTTAATTGCGTCTCGTTAAATCTAAATTCAACAAAGGCAACTAAAAACACATTTTCAGATTTGTTCAGCTTCAAATTCGAATTAATAGAGAATAATCGAACTACATAAGTACACACTCATTTATCATCGAATTAAATTGGAATTTTATAGTAACGCATCTGCATGCGAAATAACAATTTACATCCAAGTGAGTTTCGAATTCTCCCGTTGAGCATTCGCGATTTAAATGCAATATTAAATGATGGATTGCACGCTCCATAACCACGGGGACAAGAAGAGGTCGGAAGGTCTCTGTTATTCCGTTCCAGACGGACGCACCAGGTCTTTGAACTGCTCAAGATTGTCTGCTCATCAAGCATTTACTAGTTTTTGTCATTAGCTGCCTTCTCGGTTACTGTTTAGTAACCGCTACAATGTAAATACAATGGAGCCGAAGGATATTAGTAGGTAAGTTTATTGTTTGCATGTTTGTTAGTGCTAATATGCATCCGTTCTTGTTGTGTATGTATAACGCATACACCGGAGGCATGAGCTTTATTAGCGTGGAAGCTCTTCAAGAAACTCCTCCTTCAGCCTTTCTAATAACTGTTTATTGAACGAAAAAAGAAAAGAAAACTAGCGTCAATGCGTTAATAGCGGCTAATGTTCTGGTTCTTGTTAAGCCTTTCACACCGGATTCCCTAGTTACAAACCTAGGTGATGTAATAAAAGTATGTTCTCGAGAAAATATCAACGGACAAACGCTAATTTCCGTATCCCTTAAGAGATAATTAAGTTTTAACTTAGTTTATTTATTGTCTAAGTGATATTTTCGACTTCCTCGTTATTTCTTAAGTCATTATGTCATATGTAAATTAACACGGTTTTTTAAAACGTTTCAATTAAAATCGTGTTTTATGTATTTCGACGAAAGCCGTCTTTGAATAATTACTGATTTGGTGATAGAATAGATTAATTATGTGCATAGTTAACACCTACAGTGCCAGCAACAGGATGTAAAACGGTAAATTTTGCACATTCCACATCTGATATCGATACCTCCATGTATTTCTTTTAGAGACGTATAAATACAAAAAAATCACTGCAAGACATTTTCGGCATATTAAAAGGCTAAACTGTTAGATAACCGAGATAATTATACCTTGCAACGGTGTGCAAAAAATCTCATTTCAGAATAGTTCTCTGTACTTGATTGAATCGACTTAACGAACTGTTAATGTCATAAATTTTGAACTAATTAACGCTCGCTGGTAAGCAACTATTCGAGTGATCGACCGCGCAGTTAATCAACAGATATTCTAAAGTATGATATTTTTAGATCACAGTAAGCCAAGTCAATATGATTGGTATAAATGAGACTTTTTAGTATAAATCTGACTCGCCAGTAAAAATTATCCTAAAGCAATTTTAAGAACATCACCTTTTAAAGGCAAGTTTTCGAGTTATATTCGGGACCAGATTGATGCGAATTTTGGAGTACGAAAAATCGAAAACGCCATTTATTATACCTATAGGTACAAGGTAAAATGGGAAGATGTCACCCCATGGCTTACTGAAAATGACGGAACCTAAGCGTTCTGTATAGGTGGTCCATTGGTGTTTTGGCGAATTAAAGGCTTTTCAATTAGGCAGCGCCATCTATTCCAATTTCACTTATCAAATTGAGATTATGGAATTTACCTTGTCTCGACTTGTCATTAAAAATGATAACAAAGAACATACATAAATTAACTTCGATTTTCGATTACTTCAATAAATTATAAAAATCACTATAATCTCGTTTGCCAGAGCCACCTAGTGTAAACTCCCTAAATAACCTTTGGGTCATAATTATGATAGTTATACCGTAAATTAGTTACAGTATACTATAATTTACAATTTTATACCATATCATTACACTAAAGTTTCTCAAAACAAGTAACGGGGAAATTGCTACAAAAAACGTTTTAATTTCATCAAAGAAAAACTTGCGCAAAATAATTCTAGGGCTAGTTAATAAATATGGCACTTAATTTGGATGGTTTAATTTATATTCTCGTTCGGTATTCGGGTGGAAATCCATACTCACGCAAAAACTTTTAGCGAACACAAACAAATGAAGAAGCAAAAATTTAGCTTCAACATCTGTACATGGAATATACAAGGACTAACCACAAAACAAAGAGAAGTACTAACAGAGATAGAAAGACTTAAGGTAGATATTGCTGTTTTAAAGGCCCCCACAGACTTCGTTCTTTTTCAGCAGTTTTGCCCGTCCGGGTAAAACTGTACAGGTAGAACGGTCACAAAACCGAGGTGTGTGGCTGAAAACCGCCCTTCTTGATGGCGTTCAAAAATATCTGCCAACGCTTGATTTTAACCGTCAGTTTTGAACGTGCTCGTGCAAGTCGGCCAGTGTGTGCTCCACATCCCGTAAGAACGACGAACTTTGCCAGTGTCGGGACTGTCCACGTCGTAGAGGTGGTTTGTTTTGAGCAAGAGATTACCGATTTAAGGCATTATAACAAAGATAATTAAACCAATCCCCTGGTTCTAGTCGTAACTCATTTAATAGATTTACGTGGGAAAATTGACTTCGTTTAAGCAATCGCTCTTTAGCCCATTTTGAACGTTTTCTTTTCGAATTTCGTAGTTTTACAACTAATGCCGCCGCCACTGCTAACGTAATCGTGGAATTCATGTTTAAAACGCGGTAAGTTTCAGAAAGACTGGGCGAAAAGAACGCGAGGTGTATGGATATACACGTTGTTCGTTCTTACCCGTACAGTTTTACCCGGACGGGCAAAACTGCTGAAAAAGAACGAAGTCTGTGGGGGCCTTAACAGAGACAAAGAAGAAAGGAACAGGACAAGAAAAACTAGATAATTACCATCATATAAGTATGGAGCGGGGTAAAGAAAAGTGAATGGACGAGAAAAAGAGTGTCGATACTAATTAGAAATAAATGGATAGATAAAGTACAACACTGGGAAAAGATAAATGAACGTAAAATAAATCAGACCATAAAAATAAATGGAAAATGACGATGCAAAAGTGGAACAGAAAGACGAATTTGTCAAAAATACTTAGTGATATCTTTGAAAGTATAAATAAAACACACGAAGTAATTACGATTGGAGAGCTAAACTGTAGAGTTGGCAGAAAAATTAATGATAAGGTTACTGGAAACAGGGAGAGGATACTCGAAATGAAAACAGGAAGAGACTAATACAATATGCAAGGAACACCAATATATGGTTGCAAAGACCTATTTTATGCATAAAGATATTCACAAGTACACCTGGGAACAGCCAACAAAACAGTTCAATAATTGACCTAATGTTAGTAAGACAACAACATAATACGATCGTAAAAGACGTGAGACTGTACAGGAGATCGGAATGTGGTGATCATTATCTACTAAAGGGAAAAGTTAGATGCAATGGGTACGAACATCAGACACGAAATGGGGAAGATAGTGAAGAACTAGAAGAAGTCAGAAAAACTAAATATAAGGTTAAACTATTACAGCAGGAAAGCATAAGAAGATTATATCAAAATCGACTAGAAGACCAGTTAGAGATAAGTATCGAAGTTAATACCCAAAAAATATATGAGCAGTCAAACACATGGTAAAATCAATTTCATGCAGCAATCAAAGAATCTCCGGGAGATGAAAATGAAAAAACGAAGAACATACCTATTAGTGAGCAGCTGGAAGAATCAATTCAAGAGAAGAAAAGAACATATTGAAAGTGACTGTCTAACAAGAGCACGGAAATGAGAGAAGAGTACAAGAAGATCAGACAAAGAATAAAGCAAAGATTTAAAGAAAAAGCGAACGAATTCTGGAACAATATTTGCAGCTATATAGATTCAACTTTGGATTACAGTAAATCAAGAAGCCTGGAAAGTGATTAAAAACACTCAATACAATATTTGACAAAAGTCCCAGCTATCAACAATAACACCATCGCAATGGAATATACATATACGTCAAGAAAACCTAGACCATATAGGGAATATACTGAGATGATATCTGATTTGGACGCTATTATTAAAGATTATGTTATTTGTTAATTTGTTGACGAAAGTTATTTTTTACAAAGATTATTAATGCAGATTTTAATTATAAAAAATTGTAACATAAAGTTTAGGTAGCTAGATTAAATTTAAGTTGTTAACGTAAATAATTTATTGTTATAATCATTGTTGGAGAATAATTAGCTGAATTCAGTAGCCATAGAAATATAAAATTAGTTACTCTAGAAACCTTGTAAATAGTTGTTATAGTGAAAAACAATTTAGATAAAATATCTTGGATACAGAAGAAAACAATTTAATAAATAAGTGATATTTTGCATTAAAAGGAGCAACAACCAAATAGGTTTGCTCGTCCCAAAATAATAAATATCAACCGATTATTTAACTTTAAATAGAGTTGATGATCAAAGAATCATTCATTGAATCGAAAGGAAGTGAAATAGAAGCAGAAGCAATTGAAAATTGAATTTCAAGCAGAGGTAATTGAAACAGAGGCAAATTGGATTTTGATGGTGAAATAGAAATTATTTTGGAAAAGAAGAGGATTTCAAACAAAACCCAGGAACCGGTATAGATAGTGAGTGTAAAAACCGTAACTATAAGATAGGTTTAAGTAAAATTTTATTTTTGTTAATATTAATTGTAAATACAACGAACCTTCTTAACGACCCGTGAGGTGAGATCTCCGGAATTAAATTAAATTAAAAGAGCAAAGTAAATTTAAAAATTGTCAATCCAACAATGCGTTTTAACATATTTGTTGTTAAAAACAAGGATCAGCACAATAATTGTCGAACCCAAAGTGGGACGTAACAATACATACAGAAATTACCTTAAAAGATGTAGAGGAAGAACTACAAAGAACAAAAAAACAACAGAGTTGCAGGGTCAGGGGGAAACCAACCTGAACTATTGAAATACGGAGAGAATAAGCTAAACACACTTACAACAAAATTATTTTCATTAATTGATCGGGGAGGAAAAATACCCTCAGACTGGAATGTGTCACTAATATCAACAATCTTTAAGAAAAGAAACAAAGAATATAGTAATAACTACCGAGGAATAAGTGTTATACCAGCTATGGCGAGACCCTGGGGAAGAATAGTTAAAAAAAAGATAAGAAGAACAAACGATGGACTTGAATTAAGTACAAAGTGATTACAGAGCGGGACGATCGTGCCTGGACAACATATTTTGTTTAAGACAAATAACAGAAAAACAGAAAGAAAAAATTTCGAAACGCATAATATGATATTCATAGACCTCGAAAGGCTTATGATAACGCCCCAAAACACAAGATATGGCAGGCAATGAGGCGTCTACGAATTACAGAAAAATGGATCAATATCGTTAAGCAAACTGATTCAAATAATGTAGGAAAGGTAAAAATCGAAAAATGGATGACCCCGAAACAACATTACCAAAAGTCTGAAACGAGGTTGTACCTACTTATCACCTCTTCTCTTCAATATGTTTTTGGGCGAAATTGTGGAGGAATGGAATCGGGAAAATATCGAAGTATTGGCAATACCTACTTTTCGCCGACGATATGATAATTTTTGCAGAAAAAGATGAAGACATAATACATATGATAAAAGAAATAAAATATAAATTAGTAAAAAGAGGACCACATATAAACTTTAAAAAAACCGAATATGTATGTGTAGGAGGGGAAGATAGAAACATTAATCTAGATGATGTAGAAATTAATCATACTAGCCCCTTTAAATATCTCCGATCAATGATATCAAAAGATGGAACTATAATAGAAGACGTTGAAACTAGAGTAAGAGGGCCCTACATGGCATAATCTGGAATAAAAATTTAAGAAAGCAGACAAAGAAAAGCATATTCCATAGTGTAGTCGAGAGAGCATTGCGTTCGTTGTACGGAGGTGAGATGTTGCCTTTGACAGCAAAAATCAGGAATACAATTAGAACTGTTGAACTGAACTATAGCAGAAGCCTCCAAATAACAAGACAAGATAGATGGACAACAGACACAATCTGACGAGAACTGGTAATAAACTCATCAATCAATAACTAGGAATTCAGAAAATCGGACACTAAAGTGGTACGGGCATATAGAAAGAATGATAGAAGACCGATGGCCGAAGGGGATTCTGAACTGGCACCCACCAGGAAAAGGCAGAAGATGAAGTGGAAGATCCATGTATACAAGGTGATGGAAGACAGAGATTTGAAGGAAGGAGATTGGAATGACCGACAACTGTGGAAGCTAAAAACGACCAACATTTTGTTCATTAAAGGCATTGTCAACTTATGAAAATTCGATTTTTTTTTATTTGGAATTTGATTGAGTAAACTGAGTATTGCACCTTTGCAAAATTTTTTGGCCGAATTTTAATTCGTTACCGTGTTATGGGAGCTAAAAGTTTAAGCTATGACGTCAACTACGTCGGTCGCCGGTAAGAGCTCTAGCATAGCTACAAGTACAACGCTAAATTTAGGTTATGTTGTCGACACTCGTGACGTCATGTACGTAGGATCTGAATTTTATTTTGGTTTTATTGCGGTTATTATCAAAGATATTGAAATTCTACCAATGCGGGTACTTTTACGAGTATTTTAACTAACGTATTTTGATATTTACTAAATATGTTGCATAAGTTGACAATGCCTTTAACATTAAACTAAGATTACCAAAGCAACGTTTGCTAACAAAATAACCTTGACAACCTAAAACTGGACAAATAACGCGATTACAGGCTGTTCAATAAACTGAAATCATAGACAACTACTGTCTAACTAATATCATTTACTTTTCCCGGCTTTAAAATCTTAGTAATAATTTTAGAACCTTACTGATTTAGCTTCTTATACTGTTTATTTCAAAAAGCTATAATTAACCAAAGCAATGAATTTTACTATCGCAAATGATCAGATTTGTAAGCAATTTTCATAAACAGATTCTGAAAATATTCCCTGAACTTTTAGTGAAGTTGATACCCAACGGCTCTAAAAAACCTTTCAGGTCAAGAAAACTGAAAAGTCTTCTTGTACGACCTGTCTGGATCACGGATCAGTTCCTCGAATACAATAACAAGGGTCTAAGAATCAATCCTGAACATGGATATCTAAAGCTTCAGAGTTTCAAAAAAATGTCAAGTCAAGTTGGCGCTTCTCATCCTTTCCACACGCGGTCATCGATAACTTTTACTCTTATTGCGCTCAATCGATAAAATCGTGAAGGAAACTCTGTTAAAAATTAATAACTCACTGGGGTACGCCTTAGCGAAGTCAACAAGATAATGCTTAATAAGTAATACGAGAGCCTGTGGTACATATGGAACTACTGTAGACGGTCGCGAGGAAAAAATATTTAAACTTCACTCCGTAATGTGAATCAAGAATTTCCGTCCCTTTTTCCTTCATCTATCCTACCTACATGGTTTAAATTTACGGAGAACGAACAGCAAAGTCGAAACTTAGAAATTTCTTTATACTTCTAAAACACCGAAAATCGACCTTGACAATAACCCCCAAATACAGTTAAGAAATTTGAAAACTTCACAGCTTTATATTGCCTTTTACAGGGTGCCCAGCAAGCATGAAAACCATTTTTGTTATGATTTTATGACATTTCTATCTTAATTTTATGACATTTTTATCTTAGTTTTATGACATTGACGGTATTACATAATGGTTTATATAGATTCTTGACGGTATTTAAAGATTATAATTTTTTTATTCAACTAATTAGTAGAAAAAAAGACCTACTTATTCTATATTTTCGTGTAGTTGCATAAAACGTTAAAATTTTTTATATAACACACAAAATAGTATCTCTTTCGGAAAAGCATTACACTTCCTATTACCAAATTGGTAAACAGGCTACATTATAACTGCTGTTACTATTATTCGAAAAAAAAGACAACGCATAAACATAATTGTTTCATGGAAATGAATATAATTTATTCCATTACTAAAAACTCATAATAAACTCAAAAACATACATTTTTGTATTTAGAGAAAACAAAAACATTATTTCAACAAATGTATACAAAAGGCAAGGAAAACAAATCAATAAATTATTTCTTCTTTAATAAACGTACTTAAGATAACTATACCCATTTTACGTCATACATCTTCAATTAGAGATGCGCGGAACACGTGTGAAATAGTTGAAGTTGTTGTTTCTAACCTAAATATAGTATATTGTAAAACACGTGCTGAAAGGATATTTCACACTCGTGTGATTAAGCCACTCGCCAGAGGCTCGTGGCTCAACTTTCACACTCGTGTGAAATATTCAACTTTCAGCACTAGTTATACAATATACTATATTTAGGTTAGAAACAACAACTTCAACTATTTCACACGTGTTCCGCGCATTCGCGCAATACAAACCAACTCAACCAAGATCTAAAATGCGCGTCATTCTAAAACTACTTAAATGCGCATGCAGAACGCTTCCTATACTTTAATCAATCAACGACGGCTATTGGCCTGTTATTATGGCGCTAAATATAAATTTAAACCTCACGTTTAAAAACGCTTTTTTTTTCTTTGTTCTATTTGTAATAATCTTTTAATTTTCGATAATAACTGTATCTAGTACATTTTTTATGAATTTTATGACTTTTTACAAAAAATTATGACATTTTATGACAACATTTCTATTTTATGATATTTTATGATTTTATGACATTTGGGCACCCTGCTTTTATTAGGAGGCTTTCTCGAACAGAAAAAAGCTCTGCATATTTCAAAAGGTTTATAACATTCTGCGTTGGATTCATAAAAACTTCTCTGAACTTTTTAAAGCCTACACGGATTTTATAGAACCCCAATCGTCTCTTATGCACTTGGAAGGAAAAGAACAACCTTTTTCAACATCTAAATGTTTCCAATTTATCTATGACTGTGATTTCCAGTAACCTTTATAAGATTTCGAATAACACTCGACTCATTGTAAAAACTTTTTGAGAGATCATCGATAAAACTTTCTGAAAACAATACTGGGCTTTAGTTGTATTTTTAAAAACTTTAAGAGTCATGAATATAATCAAGCAAGGTAACATGAAAAAAGAACAGGAAAATCCTTAACGCTTAACAAAAATAAAATTCCCAAGCGGTTACGACGTTCTTGTTCAAAAATTCAAATGAACCATAAATTACCAAAAATAAATATAAAATATTCCACGGTTTTTAGATTAATTTTTCTTTTAAATTCCGATGCTTCGCTAAAATTGCAAAACTATTAACAAAAACAACTTTCCCTAAGCTTAACGGCATTAAAAAACTATTGTTTCTCCTTGACAGCATTGTAAGTATGCCTGATCTGATTTAACAAGAATGATTCCGATTCGCGATTTTACGTTTCCTGGTAAGACAACAGAAGCAACAGGAAGCTTTGTTAACTTATTAAAACTGTGTTTATGATCGTTAAGTCGATTTTTTTCGCTCAAGTCAGTAATTAATTGCCCATCATCGCCAGTAGCTAATTACGTTTATTAAACCACATACGTTCTAATCGCGCTCGATTAGCAAGGAAATGAAAAAAAAACCTTTCACGAGACCTTGACGTATCATTTCATTGTCAATAGAACAAAAGATCGAACAGGAAATAATGTCTTGGTGTCGAAAGCACGCGATTTACGTGCCAAAATCGGAGACGGTAGCGTCGATTTTAATCTGATCAGGAACAACAAGGTTCGTTCTTGTTCGGAAACCAAGAAATAAGGAGCAGCCCTGCCACCATTTACAATTGGATACCTGATGGCACCGATGAACTCACGTGAACTCGCTGAAGAATGACCAAAGAAAGGAGTAACGACCGAGTCCGTTAGTCGATCGTGCACTGCCCCACTTAGGTCATTTCCTTCTTCGACAGGACCTAACTGACCGAGGAACGGACCCATAAAAAAACAGGTGATACATACTTAATATCCGTGTTAAAAGGAATTTGTTATGTGTTAATACCAGCCTGAGTCATTTTTAACGCGATTTTCTTGTGCAACAATCAACTCTTTTGTAATATCAAAATAGAATACAAAATTGAACCTGAATGTCAAGGCCGAGGATATCCAAAAAATGCGGATTAACTGAAAATTCCAACAAAAAAATAGGATCCAAAATTGAATTTGAATGTCAACGCTGAAGATACTATAAATATTCGAAAATAATATCTATATGTAAAAAATAAAACATCAAGAACGAATTCCAAACCAAATAAGTCTTGCGTTCATCATACGCTTTCGATGAAAAAGAAATTTATCCTTCAGGCTCTTTGGGGTATCATAAATTAAAATCAAAACACTGATGCGAAAAACGATACAGTGAAAGCTGAAATATTCCTCGATTTGGCAACCTATGGCATTAAATAAATCCTACAACTAACTTGCTGATATAATCAACCCTGTAATTAATTTTTCGTTTAGCTTGTACCTGTCTTTGTTTTTTGACGAGGCTTATGCTCTCGTTGACTTTAAAGGATTTTCGATGAGTTCGATTTCACTTTTTATTAAAAACTCTTCGATTTCACTCCTTATTTAAACCAGTTATTTTTATTTAGTCTACAAAAGTGAGGTTTTAGCACAATAAGAGCAGTTGGGTTATGTTACAAATAAAAGTTGAAAATTTGAAAGTTTAAACAATTACTACTGGTTGCTTTCTAAGCCGAAAGAAAGGCCATTAAAATCGTCTTATAAATTAAAAGGCTTTAGTGGTCTAAATATTTGCAGATTTTTGGTTTTTGTTTATAACATAACCTTAATTTGCCTTATTATAACGGTTGTTCAATAATAATTTGACTCTAACATTATAAGACAAAGCTTACTGAAAATGCTTTTGAATAGCTTTTAGTTTATATGTTTACTTCAACCATTAATTCTTGCTCTATCATTCAAAAGCTTTTAAATCATATTTACAGAATAATTAAGGGAATCACCCGAAATTAAAATAAATTACACCGTTTCGAGTACGAGGATTATTATCCAGGGTAAGGACCACCCAGGGAGCAATTTGAGGTTAGGTTCGATCCTGTGCTATTTTAGGCCACGGTCGAGACCCTAAAGTTTTGAAAATAAGCAAACCCAAGTTTCGGAGCATCCGGTGGTAACCAAAAGGGTGACGGGTTAAAACCTCTGAACTGTTTTCGACAGACGCCTATAAAATTCCAGTTTCGTAAAATCGGGTTATTTCCGGTTACGACTTCATTTGTTTTTATATGAATTACGTTTTCACACCATTTGTGGGATTCTCTGCGAAAATCAATCGAAAAAACTAACAAGAGAATGATGGTGTTTAGTAGACCCGATGAAGGCGGAAATAAATCAAAAAATTAATACTCAAGACTTAAGAAAAATCGTTGTAATCAAGAAGAGGGCAAGCCACAGTGGAAAGGAACGTGAACTTTTAACAAAGTTACAAACATAAATCACTGGGCCAAATTTGTTACCGAATCGATTGATTGGAAAAATGGCAAATATTTTTTCAGTATACACGCGATTCGAGGTCAAAGCTCTATAAGGTATGAGAATCATCGACGAGGTAAGTAAATATTTACCGTTATCTATATCCTATTGATTTTTCCCCTAAAATCCAACAAAAGAATAAAAACGTGGGTTTTTGTGGGACCCTAAAGGAATTTTCTGTTGGTTTTCCTACTTAAGTGCGAAAAATCGGATAGCGTCAAAAGAACTAAAAGGGCCCTTAGTCAAGAAGTTTCTCCGCATTTTCAGTCTTAATAAACTTGTTCCTTTGATCCTCTGAAAACGCTCTCCAAACGACAGTTGTACTCATTTGCTCCGCAAACATGACCTCCTTCACACTGCTGCTGTTCTCCACGCTGAGGATAAACATTAGAGCTACATGAGGAAAATCTTATATTAGAGAACCTCGAAGACGACGTTCAGCAATATAAGGTGTAGGCATTCTTGAATACTAATTCTGTAATAAAGTTGTGTTTTGTTATGCTTTTCAGCTACTACGAATAAAAAAAACGTTTCTTTAAATCTGTTTTTACAGCAAAGTTTAATATTAACAACAGATATATGGCATGAATCTCTGAATATTTCGAACAAAATCGCATTAAACATTTTGTTTCAAGAACCAACAGTTGAGAATAATCGGTGGTCGGTGCAACCGGCCATGAATGAATGAATGAAATGCAAATCTGTTGGTGAAATATAACAGCCCGACTTAACGTCGGGTGAAAAATGTTGTTGAACTTCTGTGCATCTCTTCCGGCAAACATTTGACAAAACAAGCCTCGTGACAAGTTGCAAAACATAGTTTTTAATACAAACCAAAGTAAAAGGTCGCAGACTTGCTAAATAAAAGGTAATCCAAATGACAACTTTTTACATGGCTTAACAAGCACCAGAAGCTCATTAACCACACGAAATGATAGTGAACCAAAAAAATAACCGGAGCTTGGGGAACAATGGCCTACGGAATAAATAAAAAGGGGCCATCAACCTCCACATCTTGCGAACTTCTTGGGTACAAAGCCAACGCTCGAGTGCGTTAGATAAAAATTCAGAAAAATTACGAATTAACTCTAGTAAAAAGCTAGCCAAATCGAGTAAATTTAACAGTTAAGTATGTGTACATAATTTCGCATTAGTCACCTTTTATAGAAATTCCAATCAAGCTGACCCTGACGCAAGGCCGCCTTGGATGTTTTGCTACTAGTTTGCTTGAATGACTCAAATTCTTATTTAATTTCTTAGTTTTGAAGAACACTCAATCTTTATTTATTGGGCTGCTAGCTGCTCAATTTCAAACATGTTTATCATGTAACCTTTTCCTTGGAAACTTTAATTCTAGATTTCTAGATAACTGTACGATAAACCTATAAAAAAAAAGATTGTCGGCCAAACAAGTGCCTTCATGAGAAATCGCATCTCATTATGCTTTTTTGATATTTTTTCGATTGAAATTTGAAAAACCGTTCCATGAAAAGAAATTTGACAGAATTCTTCGGGAAACCTTCAAAGCCACTATGTTATCTTTAAACATCTAAAAGATTGATCAGTAATCTTAAAAAACCTATCTAAATCCAGCCAAAATCCTTTTAATATCCATGAGAAAATGTTTCCGGTAGATATCACTTTGAAAAACAATGATCTGTTGTTACGAAAAGCCTGCTACAATCCATATTGAATAAAATTCTCAGAAGTATTTGACGCGTAGGCGCCGCAAATCAACAAAGGTGGCAAAAATTCTCACGTCAGCTGAATGAAGATTTCATAAGACAATATTGCAACATTATACCGGTAAAACGACACAAAACGTGGACGTAATTCAACGCCTCACGAGTCATTAGCACCAAACGCGTTCAGTATACTATACGATGCTGAATGCATGTGTATGCATTGTAACATAAGCGTGGGTAATATCCGAGACACGCATGAACAACTTTTCTACGTCGTTGTTAGGACTCTACGTAAAACACATGTTACTGATGTTTTTAAAATGCCGGCTATAAAACAATAGACTCTGCTTGCTTCGTTCAGAACATGTCCAACGTGTAATTTCGTGGCGTCCGAAAAGGATTTAAATATACTGTCATTCCAGAGGTTAAAGAGGGTTCCTAACAGGGGTGGGTGGTCGAACTTTTCGACCAGAAATTCGAGACATGATACGGCTGCAAACGACAAACAATCTTCCCATTTTACACAAACAAGTCATCAAAAACAAATGAAGAGGGTTTCCACCCTACAAACTTATTTTAGGAAAATAATACACGCCCTGTGGACTTGATCGGTGCTATTTTATAATTAACAATGCAATTAGGGAAGTCCCAAAACGCAGCACAATAAAATTTTGGTTGGTAAAAGGGTGCCTCCTGTGTAGCGACAGGAAACAACACACATTTGTCCATCGTCCAATCCTGAAGTTCAAAAAACAATAAAAAGGTGGTCCAGTTGTTGTTTAGGCATCTGCCCAGTGGCGGCTCGTGAGTTTTTAGGGGTAAGGGCTGCAGAAAAAATAAGTCTAAATTAATAAGAAAATCTTACTTTAATTTTATTAATGTTTTATAAAGTCCATGCGACGGTTTTTGCGACTCACAAACTTGTCTTATAACTTTAGAATTAAAGTTTTTAATATTTTGAACTAAATCGTTTTCTATTGATAACATAGCTAAATCATTTAACCGTTCTTGCGACATAGTGTTTCTCAATTAGTAAGTAATTCTGTAATTGTATAGTAATGTTCGCTAAATAAATGTTTATATTATTATTATCTACTACATAAACACAGCTTACAGAAAGCATAATACTGTTCGAAATAAAACATTCTCTGTAAACACCTGCGAATAACTAACCAAACGCGCGCTACTTTGTAGAGGTGTACCAGTCGTAAACGATTCGTTTAAAAAGAACTGAATCGAGTCTTTACTTTGAAGTAAATCGATTCACTGATTCACTCGACTCGGTGTCGAAGCGTGCGGAGCCGCCGAGTATTTTTGTGAATCGATTCAGACGTGAATCGTTCAACTCGTTCGAGTTTCGAGTCTTCAACGTTCCTACGTAAAATTGACCAGTAAATCGGATTCGATCGTGTAAAATTTGACAATGGGGTGCTTAGACTGTTTTCAAAGAGTTCAAAGTACATTCGATATTTAATGTAAAATGGCAAATAAGTAAATCAGTAAATATAATACTTTTTCTTAGCGTTGATTATTTAAATTAATTTATTTTTGGTAAATCATGCGTGTTCAGGGTACATTTATGCCAGCATTATGTATATGCAGGCTTTAATTACTTAATGATACATTATAAAAAACAAATGTTCGATCTTTGAATTTTAAGCCCATTTCTGATACAGCTATAAAATGTCTTGTCTTTATAAAATCACAAAACACTACTTCTGAACATTTTTTGATAATAGTTACTGAACCGAAAAACAGATGTCTTTAAAATATTATTTGATCAAAGAAATTATCTAACAAAAGAATGGAAATATAAGCTGACAAGTGAATGTTGGCCGATCATCGCTTCGGTTCGGTCCTTGTTAAGACTCGTTAGTCTAAGCAAAACGAGTGAATAAGTGAATCATTCAAGAACGAATCACTTGGGATGAATGAATCGAATGAATCGATTCACCAAAGAGTCGAACTTTCCACCTCTACTGCTTTGGGCAGCACGGTGGAAACGTAAATCTTAATGCTTTAAAACTATAATCGGGTATTTCCGCATGTTGTTCGGTAATTCAAACCGTGCTAGAAATTTTCCCGCCCGGAAGCTTTGAATTCATGTATTCATTGTATTATGATGTGCGCAGTATTTCCGGAAGCGATTTAATTAATACATAATTGCGTTTATGTAAATAAAAAGTAATTTCGGAAATTATTTACTAGTAAAATTTAGGTCAGTGCTGCAGCCCGACAACCCTTATATACCAGCCGCCACTGCGTCTGCCTTAAAACCAAGAGGACACAGGTTCGAGTCTCAGCAGTAGCTCGATTTTTTAAATTACTGTTCGGTAAGTTAATGACTTAGAGTGCTAAGTACACATGACCAAAAACAAAAAAAAGGTTTGCTAAGCCTAAATCCATTATCAACAATAAGAAATATTTTTATACGTCATGGCACCCTTTTTTCTCGGAGTTTCTCAAAAAATCACATGAAAGTTAAGTATTTAGATTCAGAATTTTCTCTGGAAATATTCGAGGTGTTCATTCCATTTAAAACTCAAAAGTTAAACCGGGAGTGTTACCAAATTGATATGCGATTCACAAACCACATTTTTGCCTGTATATGCATACACTATCTATCCTTAAATTTCATATGTCAACTACAAAAAGAGAAAAAATCCGGCGAATCTGTTTTCGTTTACACCGTGTAAACATAGCATCTAAGCTTAATCTCCTCACAACAGATGTTTTAAATAAATTTAAAGAAAAAATCCAGAAAGCCCGAGCCACTGCGAGAAACGTATCGGCTTCCATGAACAAAATATCCCCAATTACATTTCAGGTCAACTCGAGATTAACCGTACGCATTTGAACGGCACACCATATATCTAATTTAATCATATTTCACTCAGAAATCAGAAATCTCCGTAATTACAACGGACTTAGACAAATCTCCAATTTTCGCAAGGGTTTAGATAGGTCACTCCATTTGTTTCGATGAAAAAAGGGACGATTTCATCCCATATTCCAAAACCATGCACACGTCATGTTGGACTCGAATTTCACAATTAGATTTTTGCGGCCTGGTTGATAAAATAAAGGAATATAAGAGAGCTCGCTCCGCCATGCCAGAAACGGGAACAATCAAATTAGAGTCGAAACCAGAACAATTCCGTGTTTAGACCCGACGTTTTCAGAGAGAGAGCAACCGTTCAAAAATCGAGGCAATTTGCATTTTCCAGGGAAGTTTATTAAAAGTTTTATTGGAAGTTTTCCTTGTTCTTCAATTACACTTGCTATTTAAAGGAGTCGCAAATAAACTTTTCGACAACAATTCGAAGTTAGGAAAGTTTTGTATCATGCAGTCATATCTGCAAATTTTTGTTTTTCTTCTGTGACGCAAATCGATGCACATGCAATCGTACCAGAAATATTGAAACACGATCTCTGCGAGGCACTATCAGGAAAAGGCACACTTAGACGATTTTCATTTATAAATTGCCCTTTATATAAAATATCTCGAGCGTAATTAGAGTTAACAAGCTGTCAACTTTGATTACGTCTTTAAAACCCGTCCCTGCTAATCCTTTTCATAATGAAAAACAAAAAATATTAAATTATTAAACGTTTCTGAGTAGCATTTTTATCTTTTACACATTTTAATACCATTAAATACGCTAAATCCATTTCGCCAAAAACAAAAGAGTTCAAAAGATAGATGGTCGAATTTTTACACGTTTTTTCCAATCCGTCTAGACTAAACTAATCCATTTTTCATAAAGCTTACAAGTAAAAACTCTTGAGAGCATTGTAGGATGCTAAACTGCAATATAAAAATGAATAAAACGCGCATTTCTCGTCATGAAAGACTTGGCACAAGCATCAATTTCAATAAAACGTTACGTATTATCATAGGAAAATATGCAGCAACGAACAAAAACCACTCGTTAAGAATGGTGCAACGATTTACATTTCAGGGCATTGAGAAACTTCTCATTATTTATGAAAATGAGATCGAAGCCATAAATTCTTAATGAATAATAACCTAAAGAAAAGGTTTGGGTTGTGTACGTTCTTATAATACGAAGCGCATGTTTCGTAAAATTTAATTGGATATTTTGCTTCATTTTCAAATTCCATGAATATTTAAAAAGCACGACGGCGTTATTTCAACAATGGGATTCCAATTAGTTAAGATTTTTTTTAACGATTAAAAAAAAGTAAATAAGACTCATCGTTAAAATTGCTAGATTTACGAACCCTAATTAAACGTAGAAAATTAAGGTCAAGGACTTTTAGACGTAATTAAAAAATTTATTTGATTCCAAAAGAAAGTTGAGAAACTTGAAATTGTTGGCATCTGGATTTTATAAGTCAAAATCTCCGTCTTCAGGGCTAATCTCTAATCTGACCTTAAGAAAAAATTAGATTAAACAGATCGATAGGCGAACTTTCACCCAAGAATAGTTAGTAGTAAAACACTCAACAAATCGATAACACTTACGAGGTTAACAAACTTAAAATTAATTGCAGAAGCAATATACGAATTTCCGTACATTCCACCTTCAAAAATCATAAATTAATAATAATTTTCGAGTCAACATATCCAGGAAACAATTACTCCCAAACAAAGCAAAAACAGCAGGTTTCAAAAAGCGCCAACTTATATAAATTCCTTACGGTATGTATAATGTTTGTTTAGCGATTTTCTGATGTGAACGATGAGAACGAGATGCCTTAAAAAAGGTCGACAAAATCCCGTAAGCGCAAAAATTATGAAGGCACGTCAGCAGCTTGTGAATTGTCAGATAATAGCTCTCATATGAATTTTAAATGCAAAGACCACTGCAGTGAAGCCTTTACGCTAGGATGATGATTGGATTATCTCTTGTATTTACGTGAAAATTTTCCTTTATTTTACATACTTCGTCGACCTTAAATTCCCATGAGCAACAAATAATAAAAAATATTTATCTAAGCAAGCCTTGATGGGCAGTTTTTTTTAAGTAATAAATGAAATATTCAAATATTTGCAAGAAATTTCGAGAATGCAAAAATTTTACAGAAGACGTCCAGACGAAGAAAGAAATTAATTTTAAAAACGTAAATTATTAATGTGTCCCCAAATTAAAAATACGAACATCATGGGAACATAAAAAAAGGAAAATTACAAGCCATAACGAATTTTTTTAGGATGTCTGAAAAATCAAGTCATAAACGTTACGTTTAGTGCTTCACAAGATTTGCAAACTTTGCTGTTTTAGGCAACGAGTACAACCCCTAAAAGTTCAAGAGAAATTAAATTAAATGCCTGCTTTACAACATGTAAGAATTAAATTTTTACACGAGAATGTCAGTAAATTAGACTGTTACAACGCTGAATTTCTCAATTATTTGGGAAGATTAATAATAATATAATTCACAATACAGAGTCATTCAAAAGAATAGTCTTTAAATTAAATGGATATATGTATGCTGACCTTAATAGAAGTACATTACAGCAAACATTTAAAGCTTATCGCGCGATTTTTGTATTATTCGCATGTTTAAAAAGTGATATTAGAAAAAACTGTTGTTAATAAAGACGAACAGAACTTACAGAAGATGTTCAAATGTTCCTCCATTAACTTCTACACAAACACACACACAACACAAACTGTCTTTCAAAGCTGCTGCAGCATTTTGAAGAGCTTGCCAGTAAATTAAAATAACGTCAATTAAATCGGTTGTTAAAAGATTAAGATGACCTTCCATTAAAGCGTTCGAACAGTGCATTTTTAAAGCGAACAATGAACTGACTAACCTACGTACACATCACACCTGGGCTCTCTTATCAGTACGGACAAGAAAGGCGATTGATAAATTTAGATAGAACCTAATTCCAGCGACCCCAAAACAATTTTTGTATTGATCTTTTTAATTTTTTTCTGAACTTACAGTTTACTTGCGACACATGGTTTATTGAAAAAAGTTGATCTATTTGATATACTCTACCTACCCTTAAAATTAATGGAATACTTTTGAATCAACCTGTATAAAATATCGAATTAACAGATTTCAAACAAATAACTACACAAAAACTCGTGATTTAATCTTTACAATAAAAATGTTAGCTCTTAATTTAAACAAAAAAAGCCAATTTAATTAACTCCACTACGAAGCTTCCACAACAGTTCGAGCCCTTAACGATATTTACTGCACCAACAATGCATGTTTAACTCTTGAAGCATCAAAGATACACACACCGTTCGGAATTCAGAAGTGGTTTATAAACTTACCAACCCCAATAGACCTCGATTAATTAAAGGCTTCTAACCACACAACCGATATAAACAATTTCGTAGCCAAAGCCCAGAAACGATATACCTAATATTTCAATGGGAACAAATTAAATACAACATTTTCACTAAAAGAACCCCAAATAATCACAATTAATCGATTAAACCTATTCAAACTTGGGGAGTGCCAAAGGGCATGCAAATTCTCACCCTCACAAGAAGTTCCGAGCTTCGGAAACTTTAAGGACTGGTACTAAGCACGACTTAATGAAATTTGGGGAAGCAATTTTAACACCGATGATTGCTTGAAAATCTATTTGGATATTACCTGTTAAGAGCTGTGAACTTCCAAGTTCCTAACTTATCTATAAAACGACAGCTCTTACGAAATTAGGGGAAAAATGAAGCGGGAAAAATTGCGGCAAGAAAAATTAATACGCTACAAAAACGCGTTGTTAAAATATCGCCGAAGTCTAAAAAATTGAACTGTCTATAATATGTTTTATACCAAATATTACGTTATGCTTATCACTTAACCCTTACAGCTGTCAAAATAACGTAACACATAATTCTTCGATTTATTAGAATAATACATCTTTCTATTTCTAAGATTATTATGCCGTTAAAATAAAATCCTAGCAGCCTTTGCGAAGTACAAGAACTTTGTTACATGCTTCATAGCAAATGTTAGGTTAGTTATGTCTTATTACTTAGATTTTACAGCCGTTAAACGTAACGCAGAACGCAAAAATCGAAGGAAATAGTTACGAAGAGTTATATTTCTTTAAAGGTTACCATTAGAAAAACTTCCAAAAACCACCATATAAATACAATATTCTGCGGTATTAAAATAAAATCGTAGAAGCCTTGAGTTGAAGAATTGCCTGTAACGTAACTTCAACTGTTTATTTTACATAACCTTATCCAAAGCTTATCTGTCAAAATGAGGTAATACATAACCTAAAAACTAAAAAAAGGCACGTTTCAGACACTTCTATTTTTTGAAGGTTAACCTATTAAAAGTTTTTCGATGTTACTTTTTGTGGGTTGTTCTACGCGGTTTGTAAATTATAACTATTCACACTAAAACAATAAGAAGGCGCTGTCTCGTAACTCTTACGAGTGAAGGTTTTGATTAATTGATATCTTATGGTTACTATTCAATTATGAAGGGCGAATACTGTCGTAATCTCTATATTTAATACACCATCAACCTAGTTTAAGCATTTAAAAACTTCCTGGGTAAAATCAGATCCGGATTTTAATTTTTAATAATGGAGACCTCGATGAGAACAGATGTGAATGAAAAAAAGGACATTGAAGTGTGTACAGTCAAGGTTACGCAAGAGCAGAAACTGGACTAAACGCCCACTTTTTACACGGGAAATTCTTGAATAAACATTCCTCGGCCGCGAGTATTTGTTTTTGGCAATGCACGCAGTCGTAAATATACATAATGAAAAAACAGCTGTTCAAATTTTTGTATCTGTTTAATTTTTCACTAAGAACGGTGCAAACAAGCCCACGTATACAATGCTAAATCTAGCAACACAGGAAACATTAAACCCATCCAGAGTGAGGATGTCGCACATCGACATGGAATGTACCAAACGAAAAAGGAATGATGGCCATATAGGAAAAAGGACGGTAGACTATGAAGCGAAATTTATGGAATTGCTTACGCGGAATTCGCAAGCATACCAAAAGTATGTCAGTATGCTTCAGGTTAAATAATAACTTTGTAGGTTACTTCGCACCTTGGGAAAATTCTAAAGCAATTCACGAATTAATAAAAAACCAGTTGCACTGCTTTTGAGGGAAATTCGGAAATTACATTAATTCGTAAATAATCAACATTGAACGATCTAATTTTAACCGTCAAAATGCACGTTTGTTAACGATTAAAACATTCACTACTTCTAATAATTAAAAGTGGTCTGGGTTGATTCTTCACGAGCACTCGAAAAATAATTACACGCCACATCAAGTTGAACGAACGAGTGGGCACTTGCGACAATATCAATAGCGTTTATCAACGTGTCATTAGTTACAGGAACGCACAGTATGTTCCCCTTTCGTCTATCACAATCGGTACGAAGTTTCCCCATTTTCGTAACATGATAACAGGGGATTATTTCATTAATTTTCTTCAGTTGTAAAATGGTTAGCGTATCTCGCTCGAACAACGACGCACGGGAGGTCACCCATTCCGCAAACAATACAAACGACATGTCACTAAAACAGAGCTTACCCATTTGACAATGGGAAAAGGACGGAGGTCTGAGTAATGTATTATGGTAAAACGTTAAATTCATTCCCCGAAAATTTCCCTTCATCCTAGATTATAATTGGCGGAGGCCAAAGGATTAAACTATATTATAAGCTGTAGAATAACTGGAATTAAGGCTCGAGTTTGTTTTGGAAAGTTAACATTGTTTCTAACTAAAGGGACTCATGATATTATCCTCCCATCAACGTTTATTTGCAAATTTTCAATTATCTTACTTAAACATCCTTGTTTAAGAATTAAAATTAATAACACAATGTTTACCGAAATTTAAGTAAGTTCTATTTTTTTAATACGTACAAACATTGTATACAGGGTGACATTGAAAAAACTACACTGCATAGTACCACGCGATAGAGGACCATAAAATAATAAAAAAAGTTCTTATACGCTAATGTCCGATCGTCTTTTCTTTTTAAGATACAGGATGTTAATAGTTTGTTAGAAAATTTAAATTTTTTTAAATTTCTTCCGATTGTGAAGACATAATTGAACCAAAATTGGTGCACACTATGCCCTTGCAGCTGGCTATTTTGTGTATTTTAGTTTCGGGTATTATTAGAATATTATCATATTTTTAACGCGTTGAAACGCTTTCCTGTAGTAGACTAGTATCTTGAAAAAAAAATAAGGCGATCGGACATTAGCGTATAAGAACTTTTTTTATTATTTTATGGTCCTCTATCGCGTGGTACTATGCATTGTAGTTTTTTCAATGTCACCCTGTATAATAGGCTTCTATGAAATAAACAAAACTAACAGGTGAGTTCTCACACCTTACAGTGACGTCGCATTTTCTTTGTTTCATGAATGTCATTTCTTTTAGTATGCTATTTTAATAATAGCTACTGTTAATAGTAATTTTCGTGTGATGAATCGTCTAAGCTTTGTTTTTTTTTAAATCCATTTTATTTGGTTTACTCACCATTAAAATGAAATGAAAATAATGGTCGCCCAATTAGCAAAACTTTAAATAAACAAACAAATAAAAATCGAACCATGCTAAGGCATTTCGTCTCATATATTCGAACCCCATAGGTATATGGTTACAATATATAGATCCTAAGTTCGAAGATTTACATGAATGAACAAAACTATAAAATCGCGATATTAATAACATTTAAATTTGTCGAGTAAAAAAGTACTAATCTCCCTTATGCACACTATTCACAGCTACGAATAAAAAGAAACAGGAAGGACACTAAGGTATTCTGGTGCATAACTACAAGTGCAACGGAAATACGTCACGTACGCCATATTTAAACACCAACCGGCACGAATTCTTATTGGTAGACTAACTGTTTGTTTACGTTTTTGTCTTTGACAGTTGAAGTATTTAGGTTATCAGCCAATGAGCTTCTAAAATCCGCCATATTGCTACACCATCTAAATTGCATGTTGTTGGTGTTATGCTACTTCCTCTCTTTTTTTATTCGTAGATTCACAGGCATCCATATTAGGACCCCCATTAACCATAGATTTAATTAGCAGTTATATGCCGATCAACTAAACCTTCGGAGGAGGGTAACAATTTCTAAGAAACCTCTTTCTTTTTCAAGGAAGTTAAATCCAATGTTGCCAAACCAACTTAACTTTTCAAATATGAAAATTTCTGGTAAACTAGCCGAGACCTGGAAAGCATTCCGAGGCCTTCAAGTTACAACAGCTTTTAAGCAACTATCCTCTTTGTACACGTTACAGTGTACGAACCAAACGGCGACCGTATATTCTCCGAGTTCTAGACGTATGTTCTGCAGTATTTGTACGCGTTAGAAAGAGAAGAACGCGGTGATTACTACATGCTCTTAAAGACGGGACAAACAACAGCTTGAGAAAAGCAGAGGTGTCAAAACGGTTCAATGTTGTATAAGTTAATATTTAACACATTTAAACAGTCACTAGAATAAACTATTCGGGACCGCTGATACTTAAGCTGACCTCCGACTCAAACGTTAGACGCGATACGTAAACCTCAGAATGCTTTCTAGTTCTCGGCTAGTATATTTTCAACCAATAAAATTAATAAATGTAACTTTAAGGACTATTGGTATCCTAGTTATATGTCTGTTCTGCAGCCAAGAGTTTCCAAATCTGCAGTAATTAAGATTCAAATACTGTTATTGATAAATAAATAAATAAACAAATCGAACGCCTTTTTGATGTTTTCAATATGAAGTGTATATAATCACGATAAAATGCAATAAATATTTATGCCTCCAAAATAATAACGGGAAGGTAATGATGGTTCTCCATTTTAAAACACGAATTCAAAATTTAAGGTAACGACCCGTTACTAATCTTTCATCAATTCTACTCATGTTAGGTGATCAAAAACTGCTATTTTTGGCAAACTGCCATAATGTTCGGATCCACTTCATCATTCAAAAAATGAAGGATTACAGCAAATGTAAAAGAAAGTGGATGATTTATGGGCAAATTACAATTATTCTCCCCATTTTGTTAAAGAAGCACTTAGGACACTTGTAATTTTTAACTTTTTCAGTTTTACAAATCCAAAGACATCTTAAAGGGTTCACTACAGAATAGTATGACAGAAAATTACAACAAAAAATAAGAAAGGCGAGAAGAAAAGACAAAAAGGATGTAAGAATACAAGAAAGTAAGAAATAAAGAAAGACATGATGCTTGTCAAAAATTCTCACTGCTCGAAAACTAACTAATCTGCGATGCTTCAATATGTATCTTATTATGCTAAACTTCAAGAGTCTACGGATACAAAAAAGAAAAAAGAAGCGATTGATTACCAACGAAAACACAGCGTAGGCTTTTACGCGTACAAATAAAATGCAAACTTTTAATCCGTTTTTGAAATTAATCAAACGATAAAACACGCACTTTTCATATTTATAACTCTCAATTTTCCGGAACGCCAAATAGCTCCCAAGTCTCCGCATAAAGTTTTAAAAATAAAAATTTAACTTCTCCAAACATGTAATCAGTAAAAGTTATTAATTTTTCATGTGGATTTGTTGAACTACTAAAACTTCTGCTCCAATCTCGACAAGAAATCAATACCAAATTAATGTTCGATACAAACTTACAACCTAATTTCCTAATCGTTACAAACAGTAAAAAAAGTTATCTATTCATCAGTTTCACTGCTTTTGCCTAGCTGTAAATTGTTACGAAATTTTAACGCCCACTTCTATTAGAATTTCAATAGAAATTTTGATTTATTAATTTTATACACCGAACGTTTATCGTAATCACTTAATTATTTTAATCCCCGGAATGAGATTTTTCCATCGACTGGAAAGTTTTATAGACCGGTTAAAGAAATAACTAATCGAAATTTAATTACGGTACCGTTAAGTAGGAAAACCAACTGCAAAAAGGGGAGAGTCAAAAGTAACGCCCTAAAAACTACTAATTGGATGCAAAAAAAGCAACCAGGCTTTACTGAAAACACATCTGAGGTAATAAATAACTCCGCTGAAAACGTATTTAACTATTTAATGAAATTGAGGTCTTAATTTGTGTTTAGAAATTAAATGTATTTCTTACGTTTTTGTGACTCTTTATTACGCTTTTGGTTAAAAATAAAATCGAAAAATTCAGGTGAGCTAACAAGCACCCTGTTTATTTCATCCCGTTTTTATATTAAACCGACATGGTCCTCGTTAAATTTAATTATCTTGCTGTTGGTTAGGTTGTTGCAAGTAAAATTGTTCTGCAGGCCTGAGGTAAAATACAAAAATCGTTAGCAAACATTAAAATCCCCCAAAACCACCTACAAGTTTTGCGCTAAATTTTAATAGAAAAGGGCGGCTTTACATTCGAACTAAATTTTGAAATAAGATTTGGAAAATTTAACTGTTTCTTCTATTCAAAAGGCAGGGATAAAAATTCACAAATAATTCAGAATATCACAAAAATACTAAATGACTAAGGTTCATATATTTAAAATGTTACTGTTACGCGCATGCTTTTTTTTTTATAACAACCCGAGGTAAAATTGGCCCAAAATAAAATATGATTTCGGATCTGCTGTTCTAAAATAGCATGTTTAATGTGCTACTTCCCCAATTTTCCTTGTGGATTAAAACTTGACGTTTGTTCTAAAGTACCAAATATGTTTATATTTAACATATTTGAAAAAATTTCAATTTCTAAGAACTAATTTAGCAGTTAATGACACCACTTAACTGTAAAAAAATATAGTTAAAACGTTGCAAAAACACTCAAAATATTTTTAATCTTTAAGCACCGCTCCTAACCACTTACTTTTCTCTATTTATTATAATTAGGTGGCAGTCCCGAGGCGCCTTAAGTACTTAGTTAACGAAATAACGGAATTTAGATCACGGGAATGATGTTAAAATTATACACAAAACTATACAAGATCTTTAAAAAAATTCCATCTTCTTAATAACTAACATTTAAAATTTTAAATGGACTGGCTCGAGATGACCACGATTATGCCTGAGGACTTTTTTCAAGGTCGAGTGATTGGTTTGAACTTCAAAATAACTGTAAATTCTTAGTCATTCCTAATCTAAACTTCTCCGGGCTATTTCGTTTCAAGCCCGCAATTAACAGTCAATTTTTCTTCTGAAAACCAGTATTTAGAAATCCAATTCGTGTAACTTTTTCTGCGTTTGTAGAAATGTGAAAGTTCTGATCTCGATTTAACGTGATTTACTGGGTTAGCTAGTCATTTGCATTAAATTTAACGTGATCGAAAGATCTTGAAATAAATTAAACATCTTTGGAAATAGAAGTACGAAGATAGACGACAAAACAATAGATGAGTATAAATAATAATAAAACGCTGAAATTTTCAAAAGATTTTTAAGTTTTCACTCTGGAACAATTTCAATTTCTTTCTACCTGAATAAAAAACAGACATTTCGAAGTCAATACAATTCAAACGAATTCTTTTCAATTCCTTTGTTCCCACTGTATTATTTGTGTGCGTTCGTGGTTATGGTTACACCCTTATTTACCCTGTTGGTTTAATTACTATTTTCATTCCCGCTATGCTATCAGTCACCCTTTGTACGGTTTTATAGTCATCATTTATCTTGTTTATGGAAAGAAATTTCAATGTCTCGCACCCAATACGTAATACTAGTTTATTACATGCGACGAAACGGACAAATAAACAAAGTTATAAAATTAATAAACCGACTACCAAATGTTACAATTTTCCCATAAACGGCAACGATATGTCATCCATTAGCTCAACTTTTATATTTACCACATATGGTTGCACTCGACTGTCCGATGATAATCCGGGATAAATCCGATAAAAAAATTTATTAATGGAATTCCAGCTTTTGCATATTCAGAACAACTCAAGGGCGAACAAATCCATTTTAAACGAGTTTCATAATAAAAGCAATTCAGACTTTTGCAACGAATCGATCTTTTGCTACCGGGGACGTATTAGGAATGACACTGGTAATTTAAAAGGTGGACAAATTACTGCCTACAGCCTTTACAATTCAAACCAATCACTAATGACAAATTTAACACTAATGTTCTCTTGTCAAGCAGTCTTATTAAATGCAGAAAATATTACATAATCGATTTCTTTCAAGTCAGAGGTGTAAACGTAACGAATGCATTACGAAATGGTAGTCTTTCCGAGTATGGAGTTCCTTTATGACCTCCCACAGGCCACACAAAAATAACACAAAGGAATTCCGAAGCCTATTTGGAAATTTCAGAGATTCCCCTGATATTTGATTGGGCATTACGGAGACCTTTTTACTTTCTTGTCCGTACGTCTTGTCTTAATTAATGAAATTAATTTTTAAAAAATGTATCGAATATTATAAAAAAGGAAGTTCCCTAGTGACATTGAATAAATTAATTCAAATTTTTTAGTTAAATAAATTCCGAGGCCCTGAGAACGGTTATTGTGTAGGAAGTTTAAAAAAAATGGCAGACCTTAATAGTAAGTCAACAGCGCAGGAAAAATCGTATCAAGGTCGGTTATGTTTGTTGATCATTACGTCTTAATCGTCCTGTTACGTTTTGCAATTCCAGGTTTAACCTCTTACCTTGTAATCAAGGACAACAAGATAACGCTCCCTTAACTAACGAACATCTTTTAATCCGTTGGTTTCTATTTGCATTGGCTTTACATTGTCAAAGCGTAGGTCGTTTAATTGCAAATCAGTCTAATGAAACCTTATGGTACTATTTGTTTACAATTTACAACAGTGTATCTATTGGCTATTGTTCTCGACGCAAGGTTATTAAAACCAGCATAATAGAAATATTCGAATTTAAGAGCACACATAAAACTTTCAGGTGCTAAAGGTATCCGAGGTAAATTTATGAAACTTTACTTTGGGGCAATATAAGGGGCGAAGATACCAGAGAAACTTAAGCCTTAAGTAGTTGAAAGTTAACAAGGAAACAATGCATGAGTTATTAATTAAATACCTTGTTTTGCAAATTATTACGAATAACATACGGGGGAGGGAATTTTCAACGACCGCAGAAATGTCAGGTTAGTCTGTTAATGAAAATCTGTTATCCATGAAATACCAGAGATGTTAATTTGAGCCTAACGTTAATTTTCGTTCGTATCGCATTCTCTTCTTGTTAATTCGTAATATGACAGGCAGAGAAGCTTTCCGAGTTTTGAAATTAAAACCTTAATTAATTGCGCGACAGAATAATTTTTTCCACCTGCAAACTTAACACGATTTTTAGCAATTAAATCCGCTTGTTTAATTAAGGAACTGATTTAGTATTTCATAAACTTGGGGATGAACTCTTGTAAGATAAGACGGGAAAACTTTACTTAACAGTGTTGCGCGATATTAATTATGAAAATGGTAAGAAGGATAAGTAGCAAACCTGATTTTAACAATATCATTAACGTAGTTAATGGAGAATTTTTCGAAAGGCACTGGAAGGAGGGCCCTTAGAACAAGAACAAGAATTTCACCTGAACAAAACTTCAATAATAATTACGTTCTATTATTCAGTTAGCAGGTGAGTAATAAGCATTGACTGTTTAGTCTACTAATCATCAGATTTGGCGAACGAAAAAATTATACAGATAACAAATATTTTCACGTTTTACATTTGATAATGATTAAACTAACTTGCGTTAGTCAGGCCCGAGTTTTTATTTAACGAAAATAACGTGTGCGTGATCACGAGCTATATTTTGGCCTGTCAATTCTAATTAATTTCTTACCTGGCTCAGCGTTATTGTCTTAAATAGGTATAAGTTTTTTCATTAACTGGTACTCACCTGAAAACGAAAAAAAAAACAATTAATTATCGCATACAATCTTCCATCTACAAATTCAATTATTACTTTTACTACAAACAATTTTAAGACATGTGTCTGTCCCTTCTTCAGTAAGAAAATAATGCATTCAAATATAATCCAAATATTTCACACGAAAGTCGATACCTTTTATCAATTTAACAAAACTTTCGTTCAAAGAAATTTTAAGTTCCAGATAATAACTTTTTTATTTAAAAGTGGTCCTGTTGTCATTTTAAAAAATCTATAAGTGGAACTAATGCATTAAATCTGTAAACTATAAAAAATCCATTAAATCGTAACAAAATGAGATAATGGGATAGCAAAAGGAAAAAATGGCCATTATAATTGTAAGTTTTCACTTTACATAAAATTACTTTCAACGCCTACTTTCATAGAACACATGCTTCCAGTTTATTTATTAAATATTATAGTCATTATTAAATTAGTACCGATTACTACGGTAAATACATGCCACTTTTACAGATCAATACGCAAAGAAGTTAAATTCGAATATAAAACGCGAAGCGTTAAGTTTCTCTGGGTGCTTGCGATTTCCAACACGTTACAAATAATTAAATATTGTAACGGTTCATTTTCCGTTATATTATTTTGCTCCTTTCAATTGCTTATTTACGGTGAATGCATTTATTGAACCTCTATTTATTATATATTCACTGGTAAAAGATTACGTTTTTAGTGACTTTTTGGTTTTGAGTAGGTTTTCTGATTTGGGAGAGAGGGTCATGCGCGTTTGGGGATTGGCGTTGCGTTCTAGAACTCTTGGCTTTTTCCGTTTGGGTTGTCTGCGAAGCAGTTGAGTTTGGTAAAATTTATCCCGAAGTTACTTATTTAATTCTGATGGAATTTTCGTAATTATAACTTCCGAGATTTTCGGTTTTGTTTCACTTTGTGAAATTATTTTTTAGAAGCACCAAGGTTGTGGTGGTAAGTGGAGATTTTTGTCTTATCATTGAACGCACGTGTTAATGGCGACTTTGTTACAGCTTCTTTCTTTTCTTTTGGTTTTATTTTCCATTACTTTACCGTACTCCGGCTCTTTTGGTTATTGCCTTTTTGCGGCTGCATTATTTATGGAGTTGAAGGATGCGGTATTATTGAAAAATTATTTATCATTGCTGGTTATTCGCCACTCGATCGCTTGGAGGATTCAAGGTCGGTGTTTATTGAATTGTTAAGTGTCGTCGAATTTACCTGATTTTATTCCATTTATTAAATTTCTTAATTTTTAACTTTGCTTTACTTAAATATTTGTACAATTGAATTTTAACGCCTTCAGCTAATTTAATTTGCATTAATATTAATTATTTCATATTCATCTTTTTCGCTTCACGAAATAAATTTATATTTTTGTTGTAATATTCTGTAACGCTTTAGGTTGGTTTTTCCATTTTATTTTATTAGCATAACGAATTTGCGTGTTTTTTTTCAAGGTAATAAGCTTGAGTTTAAACAAGGCTATTGCTATTTATTTTTGATCGTTCATTTTTATTAGACTTGTTTTCACTCAGGTAATAAAGGTAAGCGCTTATTTTTTATTTATCCACCTTGATCGTTTTTTTTTCATTCATGTATATCTTTCTTTAATTCAACTAACGTTGATATTTAGTTTTTTTTTGGTTCCTTTGAAATTAACCTAAGCGATTTGTTTTTGTATGTTTGGTTGCATATTTTTGCTCTTACTTTTTCTATTTAATTTGCATATTGTTAACTATTTTGAAGTCATTAAAATTACTTATTTGTATTTCTATATTTTTTAGAAAACTGAAAAGTTTTCTGGCGCCCAATTTTTTTCATTTTTTATTAGTATTCACTTTCTGAGTTTTAACTTTGATAAGGCAATCCTCGGCGATCTACGGCCCTCGCAAATAACTAAGTTAGTCGGCGAATTCTTTTGAGTTTTTTTGTAAGTATACAGGTAGGTGATTATTTTTCTTTGTTTCGCTTTTACCTGTTATACTAAATTGACGCAGCAACGTGGGGCTTTCGAGATTGCTACTGGTTTTCTCCCCTTATCATTTTATCATATTTTTTCGACACCTTTGTTCGGACACTTTGTCATTTTATTAATTCGCCACCATGAGTTTCAACGTTAATGCTTTGAGGGGCGATGAACTCTCTTATGAACTAATCTTCCGAGGGATAGATCCCGAATTCATGTCCGTTGACCAAAAGCGCAAGGCTTTACGTGCTAAGTTAGCCCTGGAGAAATTAGATACCTCTTTAATAAACAGTTACCCTCCTATTCAGTACGATGTTCCTGGTGAGTTGGATGTTTGTGGAACGAAATTGAGTGAGCTGTCCTCCCAGATCAATAATGTTTTTCTTAAAAAACCTACTTCTTCTGAATGTGTGAGACTTGACGCTCGGTTGTCCCATTTATTTGCTAGGTTGAATCGTTTGAAACCCGAAAGTGACCTAGAATCCCTTCACGCCGATAAGGTTAGTCTTTGTTTGGACTTAATGGATTTAGTTAGGAAAACCGTTGACGACGATGAAATCCCTGAAGATGAATCCGAGGTTGAACAACCCGAATCTAATATTGAAGAAGTTTTACCGTTAGCTAACTCCACGAGTCAGCGCCCGCGGGTCTCTTTTTCTGACGTTCAGGTAGTTGATTTATCTCATCCAAGAGCTCCTATATCTTCGGGTGGTGGTCCAATTGAAGATCCAATTGATGAATTACGTCGTCAACTTGATCGTTTACAACTCTCTAGAGCTACTTCGAATTCTACCACGACTGCTAGTTTACCTTCTTTTACTAAGTCAGTTCCTGTTTGTAAATGGGGTTTAACTTTTACCGGTGACGCCAGTGTTATTGGAGTCAACGCTTTTTTACAACGAGTCGAAGAACTTAGAGTCGCTCGCAATGTTTCTTTTGATCAATTGTTTGCCAGTGCGGTAGATCTATTCTCTGGTCAAGGTCTCGTTTGGTTCCGAGCTGTTAGGAATCGTGTTACTTCATGGTCCGAATTAATTGACAAGTTACGTTTTGACTTTTTGCCAAATGATTTCGACGAAGCATTGTGGGAAGAGATTAAAAGACGTAAGCAAGGTTCCGACGAAAAACCAAGTTTGTTTGTAGCCGTACTTTTAAACCTTTTCGACCGTTTAGTAGAGAAGCCTTCTGAGTCATTAAAACTTAAACATATTTTACGTAATTTACAACCTTTTTATGCTACTCAACTTTCGTTAACTGAAATTAGAGACGTTGATCAACTTCTTGTTTTGTGTAAACGGTTAGAGGAAGTTAAACTTCAAAATGCTAGGTATAGAAATCCTAACCTTGATTATTCTTTACCCCTCGAACCTGATTTAGCTTACCAACCCAAGAAGAAGCCTCCAAATGTTGTTAGTGCCGAAGTTTTCACTTCTAAACCTGCTTCTACTTCTAAAGTTTTTAAGAAAGTAGCGAATCGAGCCAGGTCTAATACTAAATGTTGGAACTGTCAGGGTACGGGGCATACTTTTCATACCTGCTCTCAATCCAAGACTATCTTTTGTTACGTCTGTGGTAACCCTGGGGTTTATTTTGCCAAATGTTTAAGGTGTCATCCAAAAAACGAGGCTTAGGGATTGGATGTTGCAGCCGATCCATCCCTTCTGTAGAATTATTGAAGGCTGAACTCGAATTATGGCCATCTTGGTTGAACGTGGTACGTAATTTTTGTGTTTCCTCTCCTGAGACTTCAGCTATTTTTGCTAAACGTCCAGACGATAACAGGCCCTATGTTTCGGTTTTTATTAACGGCGAACCTGTTCAAGCTCTCTTCGATTCTGGAGCCAACCAGACTTTGATTGGTAAGAATGGTTTTTACCTAATTCGAAAACACGACCTTAAGATTAATAAAAGTAATTTACCTCTTTCCTTAACCACTGCTGATGGTAATTCGCAGACTATGTTGGGTACTGTATCACTTCCTATTTCTGTTGACGGGGTTTCTAAAACTCTTGACGCCGTTGTTTGTGGTACTATTCCGTCTACTCTTATTTTAGGGATGGATTTTTGCTACTCTTTTGGAGTTAAAACCGACTTTGTTTCTAACCAATTTTCGGTGTCTGAGGTTTCCGCATTACAAGCTATTTGTAGTACTGACGATTTGAGTCCACAACAGAAATTATTATTGGATAAAATCATTCAAAATTTCACTGAAATTTCAGGTCCCGAGTTAGGTCGAACTGATAGAGTTTGTCATATTATTGATACTGGTGATGCAGATCCCATTAAACAACGTTATTATCCACTTTCTCCTGCTATGCAAGTTCATGCTAATGCCGAATTAGATAAGATGTTAGAGAATGGTATTATACGTCCTTCTAAATCTCCTTGGAGTTCGCCCATGGTTCTGGTTAAAAAGAAAGATGGTGAATCTTTTCGCCTGTGTTTTGACGGAAGGAAACTGAATTCTGTGACAAAGAAAGATGCTTATCCTATTCCTTTCTTATCAAGTATTTTAGATAAATTAAGAGATGCGCGATTTCTTACGTCAATTGATTTGAAGCAAGCTTTTTATCAGATTCCTCTCCATCCTGATTCACGCGAAAAGACTGCTTTCGTTGTTCCTCGTAGGGGTTTGTTCGAGTATAATGTTATGCCTTTTGGTGTTGCCAACGCTCCCGCTACGCAGCAGCGTTTGATGGATTCTATTTTCGGTCCCTTGCTTGGTGATAACATTTTTGTTTATTTAGACGACATTATCATTGTTTCGAGTACTTTTCAGGAACATTTAAGCATGTTAAAAGAAGTTTACGACCGGTTGAAGAATGCCAATTTAACTGTTAACATTGATAAGTGTGAATTTTGCAGACCTAGTTTGACTTACTTAGGTTTCATCGTTGACAAACATGGATTGCATACAGACCCTAAGAAGGTCCAAGCTATTTCAAATTATCCCAGACCTTCTACTGTAACCGAGGTTAAACGTTTCCTTGGCTTAGCTTCTTGGTATAGGCGTTTCGTACCCAATTTCGCTACTCTTTCTGCTCCCATTTCAGACCTTATTAAAGGACGTGTTAAAAAACAAAAGATTACCTGGACGGAGGAGGCTGAAACTTCTTTCCGTGAAATCAAATTACGATTAACTTCAGCTCCTATTCTTTGTAGCCCTGACTTCACTAAACCCTTTAATATACAGTGTGACGCTTCGAGTTACGGGTTAGGTTGTATTCTTACGCAAGGTGAAGGAAATGCTGAAAAGGTCATTGCATACGCTTCACGTACTTTAAATTCTTCTGAACGTAATTACTCTGTGACTGAAAGAGAGTGTTTGGCAGTTATCTTCGGTGTAGAAAAATTTAGAGCATATATTGAGGGAACTCATTTTACAGTTTTTACCGACCACTATTCTTTATTGTGGTTAACTAATATGCGTGAGCCCACTGGTCGTCTTGCTAGGTGGAGTGTTAGACTTTCACAATACTCTTTTGATATTAAACATCGACCGGGCAAACACAACGTTGTTCCCGACGCTTTATCACGAGCTCCTGTCATAGTATCCGCTTTAGAACTTGCTGAAGTTGATTTAGATCCTTGGTACCTGAAGATGATTGACAATGTCCAGAATAATCCTGATAGTTATCCCGGCTGGAGAATTGAAGGCCATAGCTTGTATAAATATACTTCTAATCGACATAATATTACCAGTAATTTGATTGAATGGAAGCAGGTAGTCCCTAAATCAAGACGTAGAGAACTTTTCAAAATTTTTCATGATGAGCCTACCTCCGCTCATTTGGGTGTTTATAAAACCTTTCATAAACTTTGCGAGCAATATTATTGGCCCAAAATGCATGCCGATGTTGTTCGTTATGTCCGTCATTGCGATATTTGTGCGGCTAGTAAAGCTTCTCAGCTTGCTAGACCTGGTTTTATGGGAAAAGAAAAGAAAATTTTATATCCTTTCCAATGTTTGTCTATAGACATTATGGGTCCTTTTCCTCGTTCTAAAAACGGTCATACTAGCATCATCGTTGTGTGTGATTGGCTCACTAAGTTTGTTTTAGTGAAAGCAGTGCGTCAAGCTACCGCTAAATCGGTTGTCAACTTCATTGAGAACGAAGTTTTTCTTATTTTTGGGGTTCCTCAAGTGTGTATGGTCGATAACGGTCCACAATTCATTAGTTCTGACTTTAAAAAACTTATGAATAATTACCAAGTTCAACAGGTTTGGTATAATGCTTCTTACCATCCTCAGGTTAATTTTGTGGAAAGAGTCAATAGAGTAATTGGTACTGCTCTCCGTTCATATGTAAATGACAATCATCGCACTTGGGATGTTAATCTTTATAAAGTAGCTCATGCTTTACGTAACGCTATTCACGAAGTTATTGGTTTTACTCCTTCTTTTCTTAACTTTGGTCGAACCGTTCCGATTTCGGGAGATTATTATGGTCGTCTAAAGAATTTTAAAGAGGAAGAACTGACTCTTGACAACCGCGAAGACTTAGTCGCCGATGTTAATCAGTTGTCCGAATTGTATCAAGACGTTCGTAGACGCCTTAACAACGCCTACCAAAGAAATTCTAAATCCTATAACCTTCGTAAACGACCTTTAAGATTTCATCTTAATGATTTAGTTTGGAAACGTAACTACGTTTTGTCAGATGCTTCACGTCATTTTAACCAAAAGTTAGCTCCTAAGTATGTCAAATGTAAAGTTATTAAAGTAATAGGACCTTTAACTTATCAACTTGCGACGGTCCCTGATAATAAACGTGTAGGTGTTTGGCATATTAAGGACCTCAAACCCTGCTTTGGGGAAGAAGAATTTGAAGAATAAATTTAGTGTGAATGTGGGTGAATGTAGTGTGATTGTTGTTGGTTGAGCTGGTAGATATGTTCGGTCATTGACCCTAAGGATTTCTTTATGGTGTTTGTTCGCTCTAACTATCTATATTTTGATATTGACCTTGATTAGGTTATTTTTAGTGTTAGGGGTCGAAAAGCATTTATTTTACTCCTTTATTTATAACCATTTTGGTTTATTTTTGTTTAGGGTGCATTAACACATTCCTTATTTTTAATGCGAACCTATTCTTATTTACCGATTTGTTGGTGCTACTTCCACTGATTATGGATTTATTTTGGGAAGTTTATTTGAGTGGCGGATTTTCTGTAAATTCAACGAACTCATCCGTTGTTAGAGTGGTCAGGCACTTTCGTGTCTTTGATTGAATATTTTTTCCTGCGTGTGTTTGTGTCATTTACTTCTCCCTGAAGACCTTTTATCCATGTTTTGGTTAACAGAATCGTCTTCCTTGTACCTTTGTTTTTAGTCCTTTGTTCTCCTTTCATGTTCCTTATTTTCTCCGGTTCCATCTTTGGTGAGTTCTCTCCTCTGATCGATGGTTTCTACTTTCGTCGTCTTGGTTGGGGGGAGTGTAACGGTTCATTTTCCGTTATATTATTTTGCTCCTTTCAATTGCTTATTTACGGTGAATGCATTTATTGAACCTCTATTTATTATATATTCACTGGTAAAAGATTACGTTTTTAGTGACTTTTTGGTTTTGAGTAGGTTTTCTGATTTGGGAGAGAGGGTCATGCGCGTTTGGGGATTGGCGTTGCGTTCTAGAACTCTTGGCTTTTTCCGTTTGGGTTGTCTGCGAAGCAGTTGAGTTTGGTAAAATTTATCCCGAAGTTACTTATTTAATTCTGATGGAATTTTCGTAATTATAACTTCCGAGATTTTCGGTTTTGTTTCACTTTGTGAAATTATTTTTTAGAAGCACCAAGATTGTGGTGGTAAGTGGAGATTTTTGTCTTATCATTGAACGCACGTGTTAATGGCGACTTTGTTACAGCTTCTTTCTTTTCTTTTGGTTTTATTTTCCATTACTTTACCGTACTCCGGCTCTTTTGGTTATTGCCTTTTTGCGGCTGCATTATTTATGGAGTTGAAGGATGCGGTATTATTGAAAAATTATTTATCATTGCTGGTTATTCGCCACTCGATCGCTTGGAGGATTCAAGGTCGGTGTTTATTGAATTGTTAAGTGTCGTCGAATTTACCTGATTTTATTCCATTTATTAAATTTCTTAATTTTTAACTTTGCTTTACTTAAATATTTGTACAATTGAATTTTAACGCCTTCAGCTAATTTAATTTGCATTAATATTAATTATTTCATATTCATCTTTTTCGCTTCACGAAATAAATTTATATTTTTGTTGTAATATTCTGTAACGCTTTAGGTTGGTTTTTCCATTTTATTTTATTAGCATAACGAATTTGCGTGTTTTTTTTCAAGGTAATAAGCTTGAGTTTAAACAAGGCTATTGCTATTTATTTTTGATCGTTCATTTTTATTAGACTTGTTTTCACTCAGGTAATAAAGGTAAGCGCTTATTTTTTATTTATCCACCTTGATCGTTTTTTTTTCATTCATGTATATCTTTCTTTAATTCAACTAACGTTGATATTTAGTTTTTTTTTGGTTCCTTTGAAATTAACCTAAGCGATTTGTTTTTGTATGTTTGGTTGCATATTTTTGCTCTTACTTTTTCTATTTAATTTGCATATTGTTAACTATTTTGAAGTCATTAAAATTACTTATTTGTATTTCTATATTTTTTAGAAAACTGAAAAGTTTTCTGGCGCCCAATTTTTTTCATTTTTTATTAGTATTCACTTTCTGAGTTTTAACTTTGATAAGGCAATCCTCGGCGATCTACGGCCCTCGCAAATAACTAAGTTAGTCGGCGAATTCTTTTGAGTTTTTTTGTAAGTATACAGGTAGGTGATTATTTTTCTTTGTTTCGCTTTTACCTGTTATAATATTACAAACATCTGCTAGTGCTGTACAAGAATCCAAAAAGGATTTATCTGATTTTCACTTTTTTTGTGAAGATTCGTTCTTCATTAGTACAAAATTTCACTTAGACTAATTTGTAAAGCACTTTGGAGTTCTTAGAAAACGTTATATATAGAAAGTGCCCGACATAAAGGAAGTCCTAAGAACAATTGAATAACTAAAACGTAAAACGACGAATGCAGACAAGTGAATTTTCGAACAGTAGAACACCTGACACCATGAAACAATAGACTCGACATATGCTAAAATCTTAAAATAATTGAATGCTAGAAATAAGCGAGGTATAGAGTAACATTGGTTACGTTCGATTATTACATAGAAATGCAAGTGTTGCGCTTTTATACAATGTGTTTTAAAACAAACACCACCTTCTTCATGGTGATACAAAGGACCATTTGGAATGTATTAAAATAATCCAGCATACTAGTTCTTCAAGCCCGCACAACTCTTTTCATCATTATCTGGATCATGGTAGACTATGGAATATCAACCGACTTTATCGGGTATAAAATAAAAATGTATCTTCAAAGAATATAGTTCAATTTAAGCTAATAATCATTGTGTTATGTATAAAAAACACGCTGATACATACAAAGGTTGATAATAAGATATTTAAAAATTATACATTAGAAGTGTCAAATTTACGCATTAAAAATCGATGTGGCCATATTGCTTTATTTTATCAAAGCTGTTCTATCATGCTTAAAATACGAGGGATATTTCATAGATAATGCACAAGTTGGCAGCACTGTGGAGCGGATGATTCAGTCGGAGTGGAGGTTAGTTATAGTTTAAGACTTGAGCAAGTGGCTTCATGCAGAAATTGCGCAGAACAATGCACAAAAGCCGATCGATCTCACTTGCTTACTCGCAAGCCACTCATTTTGGGGAAAGTTGTGACTGATTTCCAGCATCAGTATGAGCGGGAAGTGTTACCTCACCCACCATACAGTCCAGGCATGAGTCCACCAGACTTCCGACTTGTTCCCGAAGTTAAAGGAGCCCATGCGAAGACAGCGTTTTTCCACCAAGATGTTAGGAATCGGTCATTAAGCAGCAGCGAGACTATACAGAAGGATGTAAAGAGATATTGCCTAAAATAAAATATACATGATAGTACAAAAATAGTGTGCATTATTTATGAAATAGACCTCGTACTTCAAATGCAACATTATGTTATACCAGGTGGATTACATCAGAATACCCAACTGGATCTAAATTGGATTATGAATTTGTTGTAGCCTAAAACATTGTAACGATCACCTCCGAAACAGGAAAAACTTTCAAGCTGGAGAGTAACAGGAAGCGAGTTCCATCTAATCAGTTGGGACTAAACTTAAGGTGGTTTAAAATAGAGCTTAAGCCGTTGTTTAAACTAGCTTAAGCTGTTTCAGCTTAAAGTTGGAGTAAAATACCCCACCTAAGTAACTTTGCTTCACCTCCGAGTTCAAGTAAGATATGCGTATTTAATGCATCCGGCCATTCGACAGCAAAAGAAACTGACGAAGATTACCTAACACTATATACCAAAACAACCTATGAAAATTATATAACCCCGGCAACTACCATTTGACTCCAATCTAGACAAACCTAAAACGAACCGAATTGAATTTTTCTAGTAAAACCTCTGTTAATGTCATGTTCTATTTACATCACGATCACATAAATTCATCTACCACCCATTTTAACCTTAAATTTTTTATAGCTTCAGTAATTGGCAGAAATAACGTCCTCCTCTATCACGCAATTTCCGAAAACCTTAAGGTCAGGAACATAACGTAGGTAACAGCTATTAGTTTCTAGCTAAGCTTGACAAGTCCATTTCCATCACTAAAATCTATTGGTACCCGATAATATTCGATGCCAGTGTTAGGTTACCACCCTCAATCGATATTAAACTGTCAGGCCAGTCATCAAACTTGAAGTAAATATTGACTAGAATGACACTCGTTTGCGTGATTGTCTACCACCCATTCGAAGTACGCTTTTCCGAGGGGGGGGGGGGGGGGGTTCAGCAACGGCTTTCGATAACGTTCCGTCTTTATCTGCATTTTTGAGTCGGCGGCAGGACAAATAAAAGAACGGAAACAAAGGTTCAGCCACTACGCATTCCAGATAAAAGCTACAAATTTAGTTGATGGGTGGCGGGAAATCCCGCTGCAAAGAAAAACATTACGGTCTGATTTACTGTTAACTTAAACGTTCTGCGTAAATGCATCATCCCTACATGACAAACCCGTCTACTGCGTTTTCGTAAAGGATTACAGTAGACGAAGGACCGCGCTTATAAATAAGCACCGCCGTCAAAAGTGGGGAAAGCTTTGAACTAACACGCAACCCCCTTAAATTCCCTTTTTAAAACAAAAGCTCGTTTATTTTCCAATGTTTGCGCAAGAACTGTTTCTAGGGTTTGCTGATCGCTCGTGTAGGAAGTAAGGGGAAGGTATGATTAATAAATCGTGACAACATCTCGAACAAGGGTGAGGGAATGATATACGTTTGACTTGCACGTATGCTTTGTAACAAATCGGTTCAGACGAATAAAGAATGCATGAGGGTGAATAAACAACGATTTACTTTCAAAGCACTGAAGTAAACCGTTGTAGTAAAACCGCCTCATATATTATTTCTTCAGATATTTGGGACTGCTTTAAAGTTTCAGTTTCACGATAACAGGACAACAGCATTGTCTGAAATAGGTTTGACTAAACACTAAAAGGAAGATATGCCTAAAATATTTTGCTTGAAATGAGTAATATAAACGACTAAAATGTAAGGAAACGAAATATTATTAATGGCAATACGTTGTTATGACATACCAAACTTGTGTTTCTGACGGCAATTGCAACACATGAAATTCTGCAGAAATCTTGTGTAAACTAAAAAGATTTGTAATAATTCAAACGGATGATGATAATCCATAACCTTTCCTACCTGCAACCGGGGTCTTGAATAACCCCAGCGCGTTTTTCGTTTATTTTCGATAAAGAAATTTATTTTGTTTCAATTGTTGCTGCCAAGTTTTATTTTGTTGCCTTTTTTTTTAAACTTTTGAGCTCTGAAAATAGTTCTTCTTGAAATAATTCCTTTAGAAGCAGTTTTTAACCGCCGCCATAATTAGCGAGAAACAAATGAATGGGAGGGAGATACTGGGCGATTTATTTCCAATTGTTACCTAAAAGTAATTTATGACACTAAATTCCAGGATGATAAGTTTTTTTCCTAATAATAGCCATAGCCAAAAGTAATATAAAGAATTAATTAGAAGTTTTAGAAGATAGTGGCAAATGGTCTACTTGACATAGAAAATGAAAATAAATAAACTAACAGGTGCAGTGATGTGTGGTTCAGGTATATTTGTGAAGAAAGTGAACAAATAATTACCAAAAATACATCAAACATATATGAAAGTAGGTTTTACACCGTAATACATTTAAAGTATTCCAAGAGTTAGTTACACAAAGATATTTGCATAAAAATATCCTGGGTCGGTTTTGACCCACTATCAGCCGTCTGAGGATTACCAAACACAAACAACAACACAAAATTAACTAAGAACTTTTGAAAAAATTCGCCAATGATCACAAGCACAAAACAGGGCGGATTACTTACTAATCGATCACAAACAAAAATAAAAGGAGCATTCAGGATTTTGAGAAAACCGGAAGACATAAAAAAATACAAAACAAAAACAGCTTTTTCTTAAACAACACATTTCAAAGCATACCCCAGATATGGATTTTTAAAGCTCCGATCTAGGTCAGAATCTAAGGAGGAGTCAGTCGGTTACGGGACGCGTTGACGTACAGATGTGTAACTAATACAAAAAGGCCAAGTTTGTGTTTTGTGCGTAGAATGTGAATTAGTGGTGCATTGGTTTAAGATGCATTTCTGGATAACTAGTAACGCAAAGATTAGAAGCTGGTCGGTAATTATGAAATTGTATGCATGACCAGTAGCTGAAATGGTTGATGATGTAGTTTCTGTTATTGTTGATATTATTGTCATCAATATGGGCAAGCGTCGGAGTTTATTGGGGCATTTTGTGAGAGCATATGAGGCCCGTTGTTTATCAGAGCATGAGGAGGCTCTGGGGCCCATTTAGTCGGCTATTTGCATGGGACTTTAATAACTAGGCCTAGTTATAAATGCCCTTGACCTGGCTGCATTTATGCGTGCAGTGACTACCGAACTAAGTCTCTCAGGGTGGTCAGGCAAGCACGCCTTCGCAACTTAGTTCCGTTGGCTTACTAGACCGTAAGGGTTATATAGGATGGATGGGACATCGACATGGGCGGGTTTTCCATTGATTAACTATACTCTGCCATAGTCTGCCTGATTGCAGGTTTATAAGTGGCTGAAGGTACACCCATCATCATCACTTCCCAGCATCCCCGAGCAGATGCAACGTGAGACCCCCCCCCCCGTAAGTTACACTGTCTGAATCTATACTGTGTACATATTTTGCTTTCATGTATCGCTGCTATCTGTATTATATAATTGCCTGGGTGATGTGAAAATTAAATGTCTGTATCAAGCTTTAGGTGTTTGCAAGACCTGGTCGATGGTACACATTAATCTAACTTAGGTAGAATTAACGTCATTTCTTAGTAAGTTGATCGAATGAGCTTACATAAACATTAATACCCTGCGATTTTCAATAATTTAAATAAATAACCAAAATCGAAACCGCAACCACTACTCGCTCATCAGTTACTCAGCCCCCTACATTTTCGGCTCTTCCTACAGAATGCTCTGTAAATTTAACGGAAGGTTCATTATTAATCGATCGGAAAATAAACATAGAAAGAAGTAACAAGGATTTTTAGAAAGCCAAAGATAATAAAAAGGGCCGTTTAGAACGATCTTAAATGGGGCTTTAAATCTATTCTAATGAATAACGAAAATTAACAAAGAAATTTTAAGGAAATTCGAAAACAATCCCAATCATGAAGCAAAGCGGATTACTAATAGTCACAAATAAGAGTAAAAGAAATATGTATAAAGGATTGATGTCAGAAAACCAAGCATAAAAACAAATGAAATGGTTGTCCACAAAGGGTGCTGTGAAAATTTAATAGGATGTCAACAAGGAATGTCCTTCCCCAAGAAACAAACAGTAAAAGACCATAAAGCCTCTAAGGGTCAGAAATCAACGAACACTTACAAGTCAATCGAGAATCCAGCAAATAAAGGAGTTGAACAAAGGTTTTTATAAAACCAGATCCTAAGAATAATGTATACCAACAAAAATGTTAGATTTTTAAATAATATTATTTTACTTTACTCCTGGTCCTTTCGAATTCCTATTTATACAAAAAAGTTCTTTCAAATGCTTTTGGGTTTTTATCAACAACGAAAAAGAACCGTACCAAAATGAACACAAAGAAAGTGAAATGATTTAGAACATACATTCACAACAACCCTTCTATTACAAAACTCCTTTCTCTCTGCTCGATTATGAAGTCATGATCCGGTTTAATATCCTAGGACAATTACCAATAAATAATAAAATTACGGGCATAATTGCTAAAAAACTGCAAGTATCGTAACATCGGTTGTGGTTATTTCTGCCTACGCAGTGTAATTTTTTTCGAAAGCGACGGTTGCAGCATGTTGTTATTAGTTCAAAAAAGGAAATGCACTCAATTCGACTTGATTAAGCCATCGATAGTTTTTTTTTTATTAATCAACGGGCTTAATTAAAAGTAACTACAAATAGAAGTCTTCAAATTAGAGAGGTACACAAGCACGCGACATGCCTGAATGGTTATCAAGAGGTACGAGGAATGCATGCGATAGTCGATATGACACCCGAAGGGCACACTTGGAAAGCAATTAAATAAACCACCGATCTTGTACTGTCGATCAGTCGAGAATTCACAGGGATATGCAAATCATGCAGATGTTACTTATGCATGCAATTCGTGATCAATGAACGGGGATAATCTCGAAAGATTTTAGGGATTACTATGGAAATCTAGTTCAAAATAAAAGACAAGACGAGAAGAACGTACTCCACCAAATTAAAATTAGTGAGTGTAGACGCTGTCAGATATTCGCAATTGAACAAGAGAAGATTGTATTAATCTCGGGGGAGCGTTTGCCTTAATTAAATTTACGATTACGCCAGGAAGTACCTAAATTTCGCTGTGTAGACGTATTGTAACATGAAACGTGAGAAGACAAAATTATTTCCAAATTCTATTAAATTTGCAGAACATTTAAAGGAAAAAATTCAAACAAACGAAAATGCTGAGCTTGAGATTTATCTGTCCAAACATATAAAAATCAAGTAAAAAACAGGGAATTTCTTTGTATGATTCTAAAATAAAATTTAATGCACACAGAATTAGTCCCGGATTAAACTACTAAACGTAATAACCCCAATTTGCAATTAGACGTATATATAAAACGAGGAATTATATATAGCTGGCGAAATGCCAACTACCCCTTCTAAATAAAGCTCGCCATTTACCTCCCGTTTATCTACCAGGCTTTAAACTGTCAATGCAAAACTCAATTGTGGGGAAAGTCAGAAATAACACTTATTTCTTCCTTTGCAAACGAAATTTCATGCATACGAAATTTTTGTATTTTATAATCAAAAGAAGGCTGGGACTCCACCACATTGGCGGAACAACAGGTAAAGCCTTCGAAGCTAATAATAAAAAATTTCCCTTTTTGTGACATCGACTCAACCTTAGTCGATACTTTTTTTTTAAATGAGAATTATGGCCTACTGAGATAAACTCAGTTCACTTATTTAATGTAGTTATAGGGCGAGATCCAGGCTTGCGGTTGCCAAATATCTCAACACGCTTTGGCTGCTGTTATTAAACACGGCACTATCGTACTGCTAGAAGTTGGCCAGATTCGGAGAATTTTCACCTTTATCTCATAATTAAAACACAACGTGCTTTCAGATTGTGCCGTATTAAAAATCCCATCAACCCATAAAATTTTTGTTTACGAACCAGAATTGGCCAAAGCCGGTGTTTGCCTGCTGTAAATGAAGGATAAAAACGAAGACTTATGATGAGGGAAAACGCTTCAAACTATCACATTCAATAATTGTACTATACAATTTAATTATAAAATAAAAAGCATCGTCCCTTTTAGCTCCACTTATTAGCAAAAGAACATTGTAACAAGTTTTCCCGAATAGGACATTCTATTTAAAACATCAACAATATTCACTCAGAAGAACCCTCCACTCATACTCAACTCTTTTTCGTTATTCTGCTTTACTGTTGTTTATGGCGCTGTAACATTTTAATTTCATATCTATAGCTCCACACAGTGAAATCAAGGAAATTTAAGTTCGGTGAGCGAACAGGCCACTGGTTGTTGCGTTTGCACTTCTACCAACCTAAGTATTGGTTGGTGTAACCTGTATCTTTCTAGTGAGAAGTCTCCTAAGACTTCAAAAAGGTGGTAAAAACATATTCCCATTCAAGCTTCCTGGTAAAATATGAAACGTGGAATGTTTGAGGGACCATATCTCCGGACACTAGTTTATCGATCAACCTGATTATAATTTAAAAGGTTCTATCACGCCCTAAAATATTTGTATTTGAATAGCTTTGTATAATCGGTCGAGGATCAAACTATGCGAAAACTAGTTTTAGCATTTAAAAAAAAAAATTAGTGATCAAGTTCCGGTAAAATGCCTGAACGTAAGTAAATTTCAAAATAGAATCACGTTGTGCAGATGTCTGGAAAACAAACCGTGGGACTTATCATCAACGACCGGAGGCCGGAACGCAATTGTAAACCATCATATCAGAATTCGCATGATAGCAAAACACCAGTCACGTTTCAGTCTATTATTAAACCATCAGCAAGCAAAACCATTTGTGTAAAAGCGCTCGGTCGGAGACGTGCTGAAATTCGAAATTTTAAAATGTGCTTTCTCCGAGTGTCCATATCGGTTTCGAACTTGTTCCGAGTCACTTATATGGAAAGAATCATTATATGCGCCGACACATTTCTACAGGAAGATTCGTATAATAACGGTACTATTATGGAATATGAAAGTGTCAAGTCGATAACAGAGGGTAGAAAACTGGCAGGCAGACTGAAAGCATTGATTGCGGTCTTTCCAGCCGCACCTCCCGCCACCATTTCTATCGTGACCGAGCCTAGACACATTATTATAATAGACTGCCATTCCGGGCGGCTGTCACTAAACACAACTACCCTTAAAATAAAGGGGGCACCCACACTCCTCTGCTGATCGAATCAGTAATTACCACAACGGAACTTTTATTTCTGATTATCGGAAAATGTAAATGGGATTAGCGACGATCGTAAAAATCTTATCGAAACCTTGATCGACAACTAAAATAAACATTCTGACTGTAATTTTCTAAGAAAGAAAGACAATGTATACGTTTTTCAATTTTATAATGGACTTCGTCCAACGGAACAATTTCCATTGATTTCTGGGGTTGTCTGAAGTTTTAAACATTCCCGCAGAGCTTCGAACAAGGAATAAACGTTAAAACGGTGGGAAAAGAATTTAAATTAACAATTAGAAGAAAACAAACGAATAACAAACAATAAGAAAATGAAAGTAATGAAAATTCATGAAAAGGGTAAACATACAAGCAAAATAAAAGCAACAAAAATATGAATTCGAAGAACGTTTTCTGGGACCCTTCTCGCCTCTGGCTTGGTTTACAAGTTGAGTTACCGTGCCTTTCTTCCTCTTGTTAAAAAAGTTTCGCCTCTGGCGTAGTTCACACGCTTGAGTTACCGTGTTCTTTTTGTGCCTCCTTTTCCCCCTTAAACGTTGGCGAAACGTTGAGTTTTTCTTTCTTAACAATGACACGGTCACAACCTGGAAGACGTCCTTTTAACCTCAAAAAACATGACCAGAAAGAAGCCTAAAATTAAAAAAAACGACAACAACAAACGAATAAGCATAAGAAAATGAATGTAGTGAAGAGAGAAAGAAAAAAGCATAAAAAGGCAAAAACAGAAGCAAAACAAAAATGCAGAAACCGATACAAGTTATTATTACTAAAACGAACAATAACTTGTCGTCTTCATTCTTTCTAACTGAAAACAGTAATACAAAAAACAAAAATTAAGACCTTAATGTTCACATGTGTTTCAAGTACTTATAACTTATAAGTTACGTGGGGAAACACTTCTAAAAGGTCCAAACTTTTTTAATATCAAAAATGACCATAGTTTACTATCAATCTATCGTTAATCATAGCCTTTCTTGATATTACCTATTTTTGTTATAACTTTTTTTGGTCGAGCAAAACCAAAAACTACTTTCAACGTATTTTGACTAATTATGAAAATTCTATAGGTATACAGGGTAGGGTTCCCATAATTTTCTTAAAAATTGTATAAATAACTTTTTTATTTAAAGAGTCAAAAAGTTAAATTAGCAAAGATGTATGAAATTCCAAGCGAAAGCTGATGATGCTTGCAAAATATCTGGCAGACTTCTTGAGATACTTTGCAAAAAAACAAGGTTTTTGGTGCGTTTTTATAGCCATTCAATTTAGTGCAAAAGTGAAAACTCTATATTATGTATAATTTTGTGTAATTATAATAAACTTAGTTAGACTTTCATGGTATTCTTGATTTTAATATTACAAGTTTACAATATAAACTTAATTTTTTTTTAATGGAAACAATACTTTTATACCATTGAAAAGCTTTGCAGATTATCACGCGACATGTTTATATTCAATTTTTTTCCTATTTTAGTAAGCAGCCTACTGTGATAGATAAACAAAGTGTCACAATATCCAAGCTTACGTTGATAATTTTATATGTAGTTCTGATTACTACTCATATTTTTTTAACCTGATACTGCAGTTGCAATGTTTAAATTACTAATGCGCTGGTTGTTTAATCGTCATCAAAAGATTACAGATAAAACCATCGACTAATACATCATAAAAAAAGAAAAGTCAATAACATCAAAATCAAATGTTATTACCATTAAAAAATGTAAGCTTGTGCTATAACTTGAAGTTTCAGTTTATTGAATTCTACACAAAACTATCTTTGGCTTTTTCAGTTTCCAAAATATCTCAAAAAGTCTAGGAATGATTTATCTTTTAAATTCTGAGCAACTGTGCTAAGTTATCTATACAACTTTCAAGAAAATGAGCATAGAAAAATATCACCTCCGCAGAAATTTCAACCACTAGCTTTTGCTTTCTAAATACATTAAAAATATTTTCCCAAAGGAGCAAAAAAAACACCAACAGACGATTAAAAGAAAAGTATTTCCTGTGAATATTAGCATACGAAAAATTGTTTAAGTATAGATCTTAGTAACTCGCATCAAGGCTTTAAAAAAAAACGAAACTAATCGCGTTTTATACCACTAATTAAACAGCCTTCGTAAACTCATAAAGTTTATTACGCACCTCCACCTAATTCTTCCTAGTTACTTTTTCTTCTAAACAGCCAAGTGATTTTAAATCTAATCGTGAACTATTTTATATCGTCCTGCAAACTAAAATAACTCGTCTGAAAATAAAAACGGAAGAAATTTTATACAATATTCAATAAGAAATAAAAGAAAAAGATAGGAAAAGCTATCATCAAAAGATGAAAAACTTATCCGGCACTTCTGTAAAGTTCTGCCACTTTGATCTTCCGTTACGCCAGAACGATTTCAGTTTGGAAACGTACGGTTTCAATCATCTAGTATGTATTTTAAAACGAGTCTTCGGTTATTCTCCGTTTTACTTCACTTCGGTGCCACACGCGATTTAACACTTCGCTAAATTCTTAAGAGTTTAAATTACAGCTAAACAAAACAAGAATCCTATTAATGCGTGCCGCATCGTCGAATTTTTCTAAATGAACGGCGGAAACGTTCATTCTGGCGGAATTAATAAACGCTATACACGAAGTTTGTGTTTTGGAAATGCAACTAATGCGCCACCCATTTATTAAAGAACCAGTCAAAAGGTAATTCATTTTTTTATAATGCCAAAAATAAGAGCAGATTTAAACTATCCATCATTCAAGAACCGTAGCGACCTTTCCTCGTGTTGCGGTTAAGGCGAAAGTGTAACCAGAGAGAACCGAATTTAGGTCCCTTCCTTTCAAGGCAGTCGTTGTTTTGATCATTATTTATTAGGAAGTTCCTAGATACGGGTTATTACGCTACCAATTATACGAACGGCTATTAAAAAGATGAAGCAAGACGCAAATACGGGCGCACCTTACGGCAGAAATGCTTCGTTTACAGCGTAAGTGAAGGGGTCAGCTGTACTTTTACATGAAAGCTCATGAAAGTTAGTGGCCATCCCGACATAGAAACGTCTTAATTTTTAACTCTCTTGTGTTCCAACGATTTAGAATGTAGTACAAGCGAGATCAAAAGGTACGAAATATCCTCGTTAAATTTCCTCTAATTGATCAAGTTGATAAATTAGAGTTTGATGATACTTGCCTGAGGCAAACGAGAAAATGAACAACCTCTGCACCTACGCTGATAGTGATACACCTGCTGCAAAAGTGGGATGCTTTCCAAGTTTCAGTGGCGAGCGGTGCCGATGTTTACGCGTCCATTAGCGTGCTCGACGCTGCAGGGGCGCGCCGTTATCATATCACCGCACCGCACCCATCTGCCCTGCCTAAAGGTGCACGATAACGAACCTTGTCTGTCATAATAGATAACGGCGCAAATATTGTTTGTAATCCAAGACTTCTGTATCGACTTTTACTTACCGACAAGGGCGCCTTTATCGATTCCCTTCGATATTGCGGCAGTATAACTAGATGCGAAATAATAAACGCCAACCTTTTTTATCTCAAACAAAAAAAAGGGTGGAGGATCTACCGAATACCTTTTTTGTAAGTCGATCATTTTAGCACATCCCGGTCTCAAACGGAAACTTATTAAAATCTGTTTTGAATTCCAATTCTTGTCGAATAAGAAAGCCATTTCAGAGGGGAAATTTCCAGCACACATTCGAGGAAATGGCTTTTTAATTTCGGGAAATATCAGGTTTTTTTTCTCGTTGTAGAAAATTAAAAAAGATATTGGATCGTAATTTGAAATATTTAGTTGGCCTCTTTTTGTGCTGAACGTTATTAAAATTCGTGCTTCCGCTACGCGAAAACCTACCGATTAATATAATTCGTATCAATATTGATCATTTCATCTGCGTCATAAAATTCTCAACAAGGAAATTTGTTTTCAATTCTTACATAATACACATTTGATTCAAAGTGCTTGTATAAAAAGCATCGAAAGAAAGAATGCAAGATTATCTTGGTCAAGGTTGCATTCTCACCAGTTCTGATTAAGTTACTAATCTTGTGAACAATGCATCATGACTTTTTGCAATGCACGTTGAAAATGAAACACTAAGCACGCCTGAATTTGCAGAGAGAGAAAAACAACTTCTCACGTCCGAACTGCCTGGCTTAAATAAAATTTCAATAACGTACACTACAGATATCCACCGTTGGAGAAACAGCCTGTATTCAATTTATTCCTCCATTTACATTCGTAGTGCCGCCTTGAAAAGGCAAAATTTTTACAATATTCGGTATTCAAAAAGGCCCCCCATACATCTCTAATATATCCGTCACTTTTCTTACCCTTTAAAACTTCCCATCACACACCATTTTTGTGGGTTACATCAAACGAACAGCATAAAGAACCCTCACTGAAGTCGCAACAATTTCGCTAGTGAAGCAATACCTATTGTATTCAACGACGGGGAGGATGGCAACTTATCGACTATCGAGGATCAAACTCAAGTTTGCCAAGCACAGGTTTATAAAGCGAACATTCGAGAAATGAAGGTAATATTTATATGAAGATTTTCCTTCATAATAACGTCGTTCGTTCTTTATCGATGAATGATGGGTTTATAAAGATTGGAGGTTTTTGTATGAATACTTTTCTTACTCGTTTTTTGTCCTTGGCCATTTTCTGCAATTCTATAGTAATCTTGGAATTATATACATTTTTTAGATAATATTATCAAAAGCCCTTTGATAATCCCTGAAATTATTTACTTATATTATGATTGTCAGTTGTGTCTGGCAAAATTGTAATAAAAAAATTTAAAAGAAAAAACAACCAATCAAAATTCAAAACTTAATTCATTTTGAGAAATTTTAAATACAATCTGCTAACTTTTGACAGATGTCCAGGATATGATTGACATTTACTTAAAATCATTAAAAAAAATAATTTTGGAGTGACTAGTAATACATATAATTAGGGCTAATTTAATCAAACTTAACGAAAAATAGCTGGACTGACCACCGCGGCGCAGTTCTAAATGATAGTTTGGGGTAGCCCTGCGCAGTCTAAAGGTCAGAAACTGTTCGTGGAAAGACATATAGGACAGTGTAGGTGTATAAAAATTACCTGTACTTTTAAGACAGTCAAGCCAGTATTTAGTAATAACTAATAACGATTCTTGAGGAAGTCGAGGCTGCATCAACAACATTCCGAGACAGTACAACCAGAAGGCAGCAAAGTTTTTGTTCGGTAAAATTCTCCGCCAAAACCTCGCACTTACAAATAAGTGGTAAGCAATAAAGCTGAATACTAGCAATGGCCCCTACAACCTATGCAAATAATATTTTTGAATAAATGTACTAAAAGAAAATAAATACCGTTCACATTTGCACCCAGGTGTTAATTTATAATAAAAAAATACTTTATTGCTGGACAAGAAAACCAAACAAATCCGGTCTTGAGAAGCTCAAAAGTAAAGAGACAAATGGAACTGCTGAAAAGCTTCAAGAAAGAAACGAAGGAAAGGTCGCAATCAAGAACTAGTTTGCTGAACACAATGGAACGAAATGCAAATGACGTTATTTGGAGTAACTATAAACTAACACCAACGCAATTCGTTGGCTGGCATTTACTTTTGTTCCTATCAGTAGAAAAATATATTGCTAGAAAGCGCCACCTAATAACATGGTTTAACTTGATAAATATCTTTTTAAAATGTAGCTCAACATAAGAACCAAACAAATCATGTTTAATATTTTATACTCGTAGATTTTGCAATTCCTTAAAATAACTGTAAGGTTCCTTAATCTTACAAAATATTAAACAAAAGTTTTGAATTACTTTTTACAGTAATTAAAAATTAAAGAGATACGGATCTTCAGAAATAAATGTCGGAGCACGAAAAATAACCAAAGCTGTTTTTAATCGCCTGATTAGTTTTAATTAATTTTGCACAAAAAAAAACTGTAAAAAATCATAAATTACATTAATCATGGCACAATAACTATAAAGCCAATAATCAATTCTATTTGTTAAACTAAGTTTCCAAGACCGACATTAAAGAGAAATTTCGCCATAAATAGCCAAGTATTTAATAACCAATTCTAATGATACCTTTATGAAACCTGCAATAAAAATAGTAAAACTGGAACAGTAAAACCTAAAATTGGGGAATTTACATTCATTTATGAAAGTTAGAAACCCGAATATTCCATACTTGTTAAATATTAACTTTCCGATAAATACAAAAAATTAACACATTTTTAGGTTACATTTAAAAGGTAATTCAGGAAATGTAAATTCAAAAAGACAAAAACTCAGGAAGCGTAAAGTACTAAATTTTGCAACGACAAGAGACAAAAAAATCACATCTTAGATAACAGATAAAAAAGTTTGTAAGCATGAATGGTCCTCGATCAAGTCTTTTCGTTGTATAACTTCGATTAAAAACAAACTTCATATCTCGTCACCATTTCGAAAACGTCAATAATACTCCCTGGAGAAGTTCGTGTGAATAGCGAACAGCAACCGTCGAAGACGGTTCGACGACCACGAAAATGAAGCTGGACGACGAACTCTAATTGACGTTCAACATTCTGCGTACTTCCTCAGAACATCAAAACATCCTCACACAAACGAATTCTCACTAATTTCTAACATTCTCGCATACATTACGCAAAGACGACGAGTCATCCGTTCTTGTTATATTTCCTTTTGGTATATTAATTAATTCGCCTAATTCGTATACATATACATAACCCTACCATCTTTGCACACACGAAAATATGAATTTAGTTAATTAGTGGATTGTAAGACTGAGACGATACTTCTTCATCAGTGCCGTTTGTTGTTTAACTTAAACGAAATCTTTATTGCCTCGCCTTCTAACGAACATAAATCGAATACAATGCGATTTATTGCATTGGGCATTCGTGCTGAAATAAATGGTACAAGCAATTGAAGAAGACCAGGAAAAAACAATGGCAGTAAGTGTAAAAAATGGCCGTTTAGGTTGGGCTTGAACTTAAATATCGACACACCAAATCGCACCCACACCGATATTCCAGTGAATTATTTATCCTTTCAAGTACAGTTTTTTACAATAATCCCCGAACACGTCGGTTGATAATCAGAAAATGGCAGTTACCTTTTTAAATAATAAATGAGTGTGTGTGCATCGATAAAAGCCGTAAACGCGATTTACATTCGGACATTGCACTTGACGAGGAATCGATGGTTTTTCTACGTATATATGTATAACAACCACACTTCCTTCCATTAAATTATTCTATTGATTATATCCCCTGACATTAACAGAAATTCCTTTGAATATGACAGGTATTTATAACGTGTCTCTAAAACAATAACTGGATTTGAATTTAATAAAATGCAAATTATTTTACTTAACTCAACAACCGGCTAGAATCGAACTGCATTGTTGATATATTATTTCCAGCATTCCTGTAGAATCACTTCCATGAGAGTGCAGGTTAGAGTTACTTATATAAAGGGCGAAGTTATGATTTCATGTATAAAAATGACCAGCTTACATAGGGTTCAAATCTCATCGATGGCATGAAAAATGTTCATGGGCCATTGAGGTATCAATCCTCTTAGTTCAAAAGACAATCAAAAACTGAGTTGTTGTTATTGTGTTCAAAAACAAATCACAGCCAGCTTTGTTTTATTTGCCCGTATCTATTCAGCAAAAGATCAAAAAAATATGTATAATTTGCCCAGCATATAACAGTCATCATTTTATCGTTTTCATGTATCTGTTCGTGACAATCATCTGCAATTATTTCGTTAATGATATGGCAAAATGTCAACTACACTTTCAAAACATCCTCTGTCATCTGCATATTCTAGCCAGCAGTCATTTGTCCCTTAAATTTTAACAAAGATTGTATCTATGTTAAGCAGCTTAAAAAAGTTCAAGGTACCTACAATAAACGCCAACACAATTTTTTTTTTATAAAAGGTTGTTGGGTTTAAATGACATCTTCCTGTGCTTTTTAGGCCGACAAAGACTGGCAGAAAATATTATTCATAATTATGGGTCGAAAAATGTTAACTTTAATTGCATACATTTTTAGAACATTCGAAGCTACTGCTTTCAATTATGACAAGGAGAGCTAACAATAAATCTCAAAATTCCTAGACAAAATGACTACTTAAGGCTAATTTATAGGCGCCATTTTTTGGCTAACATGGGAAACGTAAACATTAGTTTAAACTAACCAACGATAGCGTGGGAGATATTTAGGGATCGTTCCGATTCCCCACCAAACATCAAGTGGATAGTTATACCAAACAAGGATTAATTTCAACGAAAAAAACTTAATTAAAGAATAAGTTAGCATCTAAATCAAGGAAATAATACAGTTATAATGGACTAACAGATCTTAAGATAATTATTAAAACTTTAGTGAAGCATGAAGTGTGGAAGTTAATTATAAAATAATTAAACTGAACCGCTATTTCAAGTCAATTATAAACAAACCCAACATTCGATTGGATTCACATTAAATCTGAAATAGAGCGGCACGAAACAGAGGAAGTACCATTCTTGACTAATCAAGTTTGAATTTTCACTCCGGCGAACCGATACGAAGCATCTTGGATTGCGAAACGATTTTCGTTCAATTTTGGGCGATGAGATGAAACTGTCCACGACCGGTTAATTAACTATGGTTTTAGGCATCAGTGAGTGTAACAATTTCCGCATTTAACTCGTGTCAGTTGGCAATAGAAACCTGTGCAGGTGTGTAATTTGCGTAGTACACTTCTCACCCGGCGCCATAATAAAATCTTTAATATAAGGGCCAAGAGAAGAGGGGTAAACATAGCGAGGTGCTAATAATAATACATTACCGGTCCATAAAAGTGACTTTAACTACTTTGCCTAACGTTTATTGCACGAAACTAATTTCGGCCTAAATTGCCCTGCAATCTCTGTATAAAACTACTACGCTAAATAAATAAATCAGCGAGGGCACGAGAACACGTATTCAATCTATGTGAAAGAAACAGTTTGGAAAAAGGTAAAGCCACCGTGAAAATAAATACATCAGTAAATGGGGGGAAATAAATTTCAGTCAGGCAGGCAGGCAAGGGGATGAATAATTAGATGTGAAAATAATGCAGTTTAAACCGTGAAGAAACACTAATAATTGGTGTCAAGTGGTGCCACCACACGCCAAACACCCTTTGTTATTTCACTAATAAATGTTCCGCCAATTTCAGAACGTTTCACGAACAAGAAATTTTCCAAAATCCTGCACGTAGGAAAAATGAAAAATAATCATCCAGTTAAAAATACTTCTAAAAACAATGTACGTATTTTTAAGTTAGTAAATCTCTTGTATATTTGGTATTTTAAACCATTGATCTTGAACTTTATTCCAACTGCTAATTAAGACATTACTATCACATAGACCCAGGAGCAGATGGAACGGCTGGGTAGATAAGAAATTTCCCCAACAAAAATCGTTATAGGGTTACCTATGCGTACTGCAACCTGATAATATTCTTCCTGTGTAGTGTGTAGCAATAACAAAACTAAACGCCAGGGAATTTCATTGTTTTGACTAAACTCATATTACATGGTGACAGTACACCACTGTATTTGAACCAACAGGATAAGATTAAATATTTATTAATAGACATTTTTACAATAGTTGTGCTTATTATTACTTTTGGAAATTAGATAAAAATATCCTAGAAAAGGTGAATTTGTAAAAAAAAAGTAGTTCCGTATATTACCTGAATTCTGTATTAATAAAATCCTGTACCAAGTAGTAAAAGTAGTAAATGAATCTGAATTGAATTAGTTTCAATAATGGCCGGAAAGGGACCAACTAAATCTGTTTTTCTAATATCATCCCCAAAGCTGCTAATTTTAAAAGCTGTGAAACTCGAAAACGTAACCCTGAAGCAGTTGAAAAAATGCACTTTACTATTCGATTTGTTTTATAGGTTCTTCATCCTCAGACAAAAGTGGATTTATTTAAGGTATGAAAGAGTGGAAACATACTCGTATTTATCAACAAACTGAAGAACATGAAAAGACTTAGCTTTAACGCGGAATCTTTTTTCTTGCATACTCAAAACAAAACCTAACAAGAATCGCACCTTCAGGTCGGTGCGGGCGCGACCTTTGCACGTAATAAATATTAGTCAATGTAGGAAATAAAATGTAGTGTTTAGTGTTATTTAAGTGAAATGTTAAACTTATAACCACAACCGTTTATTAAAATGTAGCTGATGTCAAAGGTGTGCAGACTCTCTCCAAGACTCTCTCCACCCTCAGTTAGATTAAAATAACATTATTATCATTAATATGGAAAATGTCCTTTATTTTCTTTAAGTGCTACAAATTTTGAATTGATGGTTGTATAAAGAAATATTCAACATTTTCTGTGTGTTATTTAGTAATATTTTTCTGCATATAAATTTTTCAAAATTCATTATAGTATATACCTAAAACAATATCCCTAAAACGTACTTGTGTATTCGTGCATAGTCTCGATGGAATACTCGTCGAAACATCTGACAACTCAAAAATCACGTTTTTTTACAAAAATTCCATGATCAATAAATCAATCTAATCTAATTAACTAGATCAAAATTGCTATTTTAATAAGAAGCACTACCATGTAGTAATCAAAACAACTGAACACTAATTTTTCATACTTTTACCTCAGCAAATCTCTTAACCGTAAGAAATTCCTTCAACAATGTCGAATCTTGAAACTTTTTACATGCTAACTTCATACTTCTACAATTTTTAAGTAAGCCCTTTTCTATCAAAAACCAAACTAGAGTGTTTAAAAGCAACACAAAATCAATTTGTTCTCAAGTACAAAAGTCTTCTTTCACATGTGAAGTTTTAAAACTCAATATAAGCGTAGGAAACTTTCCGAGACTTGTAACACAAGCAATAACGAGACAGTTTCCCGTGAAAAGCACGTAAAAATGTCCATTAAACTGTTTGACCGTAGATGTGCTAGAAAACGCACGTAAAAATCTAAATTTTTAATAGGCGTTTTATGTCCGTCGTATGTCTCGAACTAGGTTTGTTCGATTTAATTAAAATAAAGCACTACTTCGATATTTAATTATTTAACCTATAAATGTTTATAGTTTTCCTGTCTTAACACTTTCTTCCTTTACAGGTAAGTTTATTACATAATATTCGCAAGAATCTGGAGCATTCGAATAAACAACAATTTCGCAATAAATCTCCGTCTAAATCAAATCTAGCTTCTGTAAAATAAGACGCGGAATTTATTAAAATCTTCATGAAGTTGAATTTGATTATTAGCCTGGAAAAGCGCCGGCTCTAAAATAAAAAAGATAAAAGAAAATCGGAGCAGCGTCTTTACCTTATGTAAATATGAAAAAATTCAAACAGATGCTGTGAATTGAAATGAATATCGATTACAACGCCTTCGAATCGAGATATTAAATTAAGGAGATGCTAACAAATCAGTTTTTAAATGCGCCCCATTTCATAAAGTTCGACGGCTGCAATTTGCAAAAAATTTGATCTTTTCAGAAAATAAATTTGAAGGCCAGAAAGTAAACTTAAAAAGTGAGGTTAGGTAAAACAGATTTTCACTGAAATGTGAGATCAAAGAGGCTAAAGAATGAGGTAAGAATGAGGCTGAATGAAAAGTAAGGTTGTGTAAAATTAAATCAATCAAAACCCTGGGATGTTTCTAATTTGTACATGACATAAGAATGATGATCTCTATCAAAAAGAATTACCTAAAAGAAAAGGAGGAAATTAACCAATAAACCTTTTGCAAGCAAGTGCCTTCCATTTTTAAAATAATATTCCTTTAACGTCCTCAGCTCGTTTCTAGGAAATAACTGGTTATTTGTAACTGCTGAAATAAATTAAAGCATCTCAAGTGAAGTAAACGGTTCATGTTCTAAGCGACATAGAAATTCACTACACACTAACGGTAATTGATGCGATGCGTTCGAAATAGAGACGAGCGAGGGCGATTATTACTGTTCTACCCTTCAAAAGGGGGTTTTTCGACTAGGATTAACAAATTGCTTTAGCTATATTAGCTTCATATGCGTCTGCTGAAAGACTGCCGACGAAATTGAAATTAAAGCGCCTTAGCAGACGGTTTGCTAGAGACTCGTTCTCATTTTCATACACGACGAACTCTGATTTTTAAAAACGAAAAATTATGGAACTCAATAACGCACCAAAGCAAAGCACTCCACGGCTTTAGTTCACGTATTTTAAAAAAATTGCGTTATCAACTGCGACTTTTCAAATATAAAGGAGTCTTATGCAATTTCCCTCCAAGCCACTTTCAAGTACATATATTTAGGATTTGCACACAGTCTAATAGCCAATGTCAATCAATATGAGTATTTTTTTCTTTCATGCCCTAACAACAAAGTCATGACGATTAAATTTCAAGCGTTAAGGCTGCGTCCAAATATGAACGATGAAAATAAAAAGTTTAATTTTATGGATCTTTTAATAACTCCCACTAAAAAAAAAACAACATAACAATCGCGGTTAAAATCAGAAGCGTTATAAAAATCGGTAGTTAATCGCAAACTAACTGCTTCCACAGAAGTTCATCAGTAATCATCTCCAAATATGTAATGTTTACGACCTTCGAGATTAATTTCCAAAAAAGTTACGTTTCTATTAATAACAATAAATTTAAAAGAGAATGTTAACCTCTCCCCAGGCTATGTTGTAAACTTTGGCTTCTTTCATTCTAAAAAAAATATGATAATTTCTTCGCTTTCTAACGATATCAAAAAGAAAAAATCTAGGAATTTGCATTTGGACGAAAGTTCAAAACTTTTTTTTACGCCTTTCAAAAACGTAATTGCGTATCTCCGCTTTAAGGCGGTTTCAATATGGACTTGTCAGTCAGTCAGTCAGTCAGTCAGCCTTCAGGAAAAAGAATGTCGTTAATGTTCTAAGGTTACGCACGTAGTCTAAGACCAAAATGTACAAAAATGGTCGTAAAAAAATTAATTACCTTTCAAAACTAGATAGGAATTCTAAAAGTTTCTACTTAAAAACCCTTATGTAATTAGCAAGAAACAGGCGACTTGATTTACCTACTAGAACGAAATGAAATTAGAGGTGGTTGTGCTTTGAATAAACAAAACGTGTACTGAAATTCAAGCCAGAATATGATATCGATTCGCGATACGACACAAACAAGACGTAATAGGAATAAGGTGGCAGGCACATTTAGGATTGCTTTAAAGCTTTAATCGTATTTTGCTTTTCGTGTTTCAACGCGGAATTAAATTAAATCTAATTGGGGAAAATAAGGAATGTAATAAAATATTAACATTCCCATTGTTTGGGTATTTCGGGAAGTCTTGATGTAAAACTCGAATGGAATGGATTACTGAAACGTTCCATGTAAATTTGTTTAGCCGGAGGGTTAAGGGACTTTTTTACATTTTCTTTGCGACGTATGCATGCAAGGAACGATAACAGAAAGAGATACCTGATAGCCTGATACCTTGATGAGGAATTGAAGAAATATACAGTAATATTCATAGAACTTGCTGAATTTACATTAACCCGTTAGGTAAATGACGTAAGAATTCAGGATTTTTATTATCATCGCAACGGTATTCAGGTAAGTTTCTCATGAATGTTACATTCTAGAATGACTAAAAGTAATTTTTCAACTTCTACGAAATATTCTCTCAAAATTTTAGTTACAATGCAAACAATACTTTATCTATTATTTTTAGACCTTCAACTGCAGAATGTTTAAATTTACTAGTTAAATAAACGTAATTTTAGGAACCATGCATTTTTATGTCAATTAAGGCTTCAACTTTGCTCTTCAAAACCCTAGAATAAATTCAAGGTAACCTTGTAAAATGGAGTTCTGCAAAACCAAAAGCAATAAAGAAAACAACAATAAATTTGGAAATTCTTGGAAACTTCCGAAAAGAAAACGAAAACATTTTTCGAAAACTTGAAGTGTCAAGCAGACCTGAAATAGTTTTGGAAATCCGTCAAATTCCAAAACTTCGAGATAGTTTTGCTCAAGGTAGAGCGGTTTTGGGAAGTTACAGAAAACTCGCGAAGGGAGTTTAGACTTTCCAGGAGTTTTACTAGAATTTTGGAAGAACGTCCGAGAAAGCGTTAGGGCACTCAAAAAAGGTTTTGACAACCCAGAGAATTTTAAACAATCTCACTAAAATCTTAAGCATTCCAAGTTTTAAAAGAAAGTAACAGAAAAACAAATTTTCACTCGAAGTTATGTTTTCAATTTTCCTTCAACTACTGACATTACAAAACTATAAAACCAAGGTTTTACATTTAAATAATTTTTTTAAACCTGTGGTGACATCATTAACAATCACAAGAAAAAAGCGGGTCACGAATGTTTACAAATCGCGAAAGATAGAATTTTAAAATGCGAAGTTTTGTAATGGTAGGACTACAGAAGTCACCAAAATAATAAAAATCAGTTTCATTCTTAAATCTTCAAAAGCTTTCACTCTCCGAACTCCCACGTACGCATTTCACAACTGAAGAAAATTTGTAAAAACATCATTGCAAAGAAATAATCGAGTCAACACATTTGCAGCTAATGATTTCACATAAAAACCCGTACATATCTTAATTACAAACATCAGAGGTGGCGAAACGACGTTAAATACCGCCAATTTCTGTGTTCAACACCTATCTTACACATCAAAGACAACGCCGATTCGTTAACAATGCAAATAATAGATAAAAACTTGTAAACACAGAAATCAAATTACTTTTCGGAAAACGAATGTTAAATAAACTGTAAGAAGCACGTGCCATTCGAAGGTTACGGCTCAGATATTCATTCTTATAATATAGGAGGAGTATAACAATAATAAAAACCAGACATAAACATTAAGGCCCCCACAGACTTCGTTCTTTTTCAGCAGTTTTGCCCGTCCGGGTAAAACTGTACGGGTAAGAATGAACAACGTATACATCCACACACCTCGCGTTCTTTTCGTCCAGTTTTTCTGAAACTACCGCGTTTTCAACACGAATTCCACGATCACGTTAGCAGTGGCGGCGGCATTAGCTGTAAAAGTACGAAATTCAAAAAGAAAACGTTCAAAATGGGCTAAAGAGTGGTTGCTTAAACGAAGTCAATTTTCCCACGTAAATCTATTAAATGAGTTACGACTAGGACCAGGTGATTGGTTTAATTATCTTTGCTATAATGCCTTAAATCGGTCATCTGTTGCTCAAAATAACCCACTTCTACGACGTGGACGGTCCCGGCACTGGTAAAGTTCGTCGTTCTTACGGGATGTGGAACCACACACTGGCCGACTTGCACGAGCACGTTCAAAACGGACGGTTAAAATCAAGCGTTGGCAGATATTTTTGAACGCCATCAAGAAGGACGGTTTTCAGCCATACACCTCGGTTTTGTGACCGTTCTACCTGTACAGTTTTACCCGGACGGGCAAAACTGCTGAAAAAGAACGAAGTCTGTGGGGACCTTTATGATAATCCCGTTGTGCGTTGTGTAACTAAATTGTAATAAACCGAACTGGTTTTGTGTAATCTCTTTTAACTGCGCTTAAAAAGGATAAAACAATATAACTGGCTGTTTCTAATTTAATATCCATAATTTTGCTCGCATTCTTGAAAATGACTGCTGCATATGAATGAATCCTTTCTAAAGCCACCGTAATAGGTTTTTTCAGTAAATTAAAGGTAAATTTATGTTAAATGGGAACTCCAAGATGTTTTATAAATAGCAAAACATTCAAAAGTGAGGTGCTTTTAACTTTTAATCAGCATCCTGTGGAAATAGCTATTTATGATACAAGTGTTAAAAGTGAGATTTTATTTTGTGAGTGGGGGAGATTGCGATACGAGCGTAGCGAGTTGAGCAACCCCACGAACAAAATAAAATCACTTTTAACACGAATATCATACACTATTTTTTCTACAAACGCCATTGAAAGCATTTTAAACTCTCTTATTAGAGATTCCAAAGGTTACCTAAAAATCTAGTACTCTGTGACATTTACGAAACAATTTAGAATTGAGCTTACATATGTATTGTTTGACATATGCTTGTCAAAAGTGAAAAAGAATAATTTAAGATGAGTTCTAATCTAAGTGAAGAAATTCCGGTCGATATAGAAGAAGCTGCTAGTAGGGCAACGTTAGATTTGTCAATTTGGTAGGTAAAATCAGTCTTTGATTAATATTTTAGTTGCTCTGTCATTGTGACAGCATCCTTTTAATACTAGTGTTAAAAGTAAACCACGTGATCTACTTTTAACACGCTGCGATTTAATATTACATTTTTAATTGCAGTATGCCGTGTTAAAAATTCAGTTTTTAGTAGTGTTTGTAGAAAAAACTGTTTATTTATTTATTATAGAATTTAAGAAAGCTAATTTACAGAGCTTCAAAATGATGAGCAACATCAGGAGTGAAACAATGAAAGAATCAGCAAATTCGAATACTTTGATTCACGATCGATTTCCTTTCCAAACAGCAAAACACGAAGTTTAGTCTTTACGGAACAGAAAAAGCACAAAGAGAGGTGCTCGAAGCAGGGAAGTGTCAAAAACAAAAGAGTTCCAAGAGTCCTCTCAGTTTCGTTTTATAAAAACTGGAAATATTCCAGGAAAGTACTGTCGTATCACGTATGACAACAACAAAATAAACAAATAGGTGAATGAATGGTTTTAATATCCTGTAAACAACAGATAACAGATTAACAGGTGCCAGTTCGAAAATCGCGTGGGGTTACATGGCAAGGTTTATATTTAGATCTGCGGGTCAATGGCGCTTTCAATTTTAAATGAATTTTTTAGACCACTGAGTATGTCATTCGATCGACGAACATGTTCACGGCCACCTTCTACTTATGTTAAGTAATTACGATGGAGGGGCCCATTTAAAAATGTTTTATCAACAATCATTTGCCTACAAGATGTTTAATTCATTACATGCCAATTACAAAATACGACCACCCATCTGAATAATATTTATGTCTCCATAATCTTATTACAACATCAGGAGAACAACCTCGACATTTCAAGCTGTTAGATGCACTTGGGTTTCCTCAGATTTGAACATTAGTGGTTGACCGTGCATACCTTTGAACTGATATCAGAAGCGTGCTCGGAAGAACTAACGGAAAAGAAAACCTGAAACTCAATTTCTGATAGTTCAAAGTTGAAATTCGATCATAGTATACGACCTGATGAGTTGTCTAGGTTCGTAAGTGATGGAAGACTTATTTTTACCCATTTCGTATTTCAAGGATCGCCCCGTCATGTCTCGTCGTCAATTTTTCCCCATTTGCAATTCTAATATCACGTAAAGACGCGCGCGAATGGTGTAATCGTTCCGCCGTGCGTTTTTGACACTAAAACCTCCAAACATTCTTGGGGGTACCATTTCGTAACGGAGTAAACATCAACATCGGACGGTATAAATTAAACCGAACAATGGATTACGCGATCGTTAATTGAATTATTAAGAGTAAGTTAAGGACGAACGGTGTTAAACAGTTGGACAACGGTACGCTTTTTAAAGAGACAGTGAACCTGAAGGAATATGTGTCAATATATTCTTTCTTGTTTACCTCTTACATAACAGTAAAAACCGACGAAAGGTCGGTGGATCAGCTTGGGGCCATCGAAACGAGCCCCAAGTGATTCCGTGTCCGTTACGATCACCTCCACGTGAATAAGAAGTACCGGTTTAAAACGTAAGTACTGTTATGTGCTACTCCACACTAGCACGGTCATAATTTTAAATTCGAATCTCGCAGCTACAACGGGAAAATCTGACCTAAAACTATTCCAAAGTTTATTACCTCCTTCATTCCTTTCGAGCTTATTTTATTAATTTATTTTGTGGTAGAGTTCTTATACAATTTAACACAAACCATTATTTTTCAAACAAACAAATCACTACAGAGAGCACGATGAATGAAACTAGAGCAAACAACATAATGCCGATTTAGCAACTTAAAATACTATTCATAAAATACCAAATAGGTAATAGTTGAATACATACATACATTTAAATACAAACACATATGAAATGCTGGTTTTCAGTTTAACAAAACCCGAATTAACAACCCAGCAAATTAAATAAATAAACTAATTGCGCAAATCTCGCAATTAAATATTTTGAAAAACAATAAATATGTAGGTTTACAGGTAATAACTGTATGTTTTCACCAAATTACGCCAAACCTACATAATTTAAATCGACTTTAATTATTCGCCATTTATTTCTGCAATTAAAGCAAATTGTAAGGAAAAATTATGGGATTTGTGAATTCCTTAGTTGATTAAGAAAATATCTTTCGATTACAGCAATTAATTACCAACAAATATTTAAACGTTGACATCACAGAAATTCAATAAAAAAAACACCAGTAGTTAGCTAATCAACAAACGCCTATTAATTTTAGTAAGTATCAAAATATTCACATTTACTTCCTTCAAAAGAATACTTCCGCGTATACTTAACCTCAAATTCTAACAACTTTGCATCTTAACCTTCACCTATAATACTAGAGTAGCCTCAGTCTTCAATTAAATGCAAATTTGCAGGATCGCTTATGATCTTTAAAATCGAATAAAGTAAGACAAAACCTCGCCTCGTGATGTTTTCAAGTTTTAAACATGGATTTAAGAAATCCTCAGCTTTCCAAACGAATACAGTAGCTTGTTTCTTGTTTACTATTTTTTGCTTATACAAATGCGTAACCTCAATTTGTACTGCGATTTAACCTGAATGTAAGATGATTTCTTGTGTTTAACAGGTTGTAAAATTTTGAAGGAAAAAATTAAGCGATTGGTTTCAAACTGTTTAAATTGCAACACACAAAATTTATAACCTTGTTTCGAGTTTTTCGAAACAAAGAAACCAGAAGCATAATAACAGAAATTCTCCCAAACGACCGTAACCTTTAAAATCTCAATCTGAGAAGAGATCGACATTTTCCTAAGAGCAAATCTGCAATAATGAGCTTAAATTAGTAACACTAAGGTTAGATTCACACAGATTCCAACTTCGTTCTCTTTTAACTGTAGACTATTTTGAAAATTTACCATATAAACTTTTATCAAATAAACTTGACAAAGTCAGACGATCAACAAAATAATTCGATGAGATTGCTAAGATTCGATATCCAGCATTTTTTTTTTGGTCCAAAGTTAAAAAAATATCTTCGATTTAATTAAAAACGGCCAAATCTTATGCCAATACAATTTTAATTAATTCTAAATTCATCTTATTAGTTAAATTAAAAACCATTTTCTACCGAACTGCATCTGCCCACACATGCAATAAATGACAACGCCTACGAATATTATCAGCAATAAATATCTTAATTTTTAATGATTTCGCCAAATTAACAAAGAAAAATGTGGGGAAGGAATGCTTCACGATTGATTAAGTAAACTGCGTCAGGTTTATGCAACTTTTAAAAATAGTAACAGAATGGCGCAATTATTAATCAAAGGCTTTAAACAGTTCAATGCTCACAAGAATCTCAAATATTTGCAACAAAAGAAAGTGTTTCGAAAAGTATTTTAGATTGTTAGCAAGCAATGCTAAAAACGTTTAATTACGTCACAATATCAAAAAAACATCAATAGCTTGAGTCATGTGTAACCAAATCCTGTAGAAAAAGGGACAACCAAATGCCACTTACCTCATCAAAGGATTTAATATGCATGTAGTAGTAGTAACCATGATATTAAATGAATGGTACTCACCTGAAACAAAAGAAAAATAATTAGCTTTTACAATATAAATAATTGGCAATTTAATTAATTTTATTACTATACTATAAACCTATTTTATTCAATTTTGCCGTATAAACTGACGTTTATTTGTTTCTGGCCTGCCCATAAAAGTTGATGTTTTATAAACAATCGTTTAAAATTTTTATTCCGCTAGCGATTTAAAATTTTTATTCCGCTAGCGCTTTAAAAATGTCAAATCGCTTTAAAAATGTCAAATAAACGTCAAAATTGAATAAACAGTTGTATTACACTTGCGGATTAAATTAATTTATTAACTCGCGGTATCAACGCGCTTGCGGCTACCGCCGCTCGCGCGGTTGAACGTACCGCTCGTTAAACATTAATTTAATCCGCATGTATAATAAATAACTATAAATAAATAATAGTTTCCGTACGTGTAAATAATAATCCAAGATATATTGAAAAAAAAAGTTATAGTAAGTATTTAAATTAAAGTCAAATTTAGGAGAATAGCAAGTGCTAAAAATAACACGAAGAAAGCTGCAGCAAGATATTGAAATAAAAAAAAACAAAATCCCCTTAAAAATTTCACCAAATACCCACTCAAGATTTAAACCAAAACACCTTAAACATTAAAAATTGAAATGTGCTAATAAAGCTTGATAAAGATAATTTTCTGCTTATGGTTAAGCAACTATTAAATAATATCCACATAAATTATGTAAAATTTTCCTAAGGAAGAAACAAGAGGAAAAATTACCAACAAACAGGTTTAACTCCTAATAGAATACCTTTCAAAACAGTAGACATAGCTTGTAGTTCAATTGAAATATTCAAGTATAACAGTTTTATTAAGACTTAAAAATAAAAGAATCTCTAAAATGACCATTATAAAATTTATAGTCGAAATTGCACTCTGAAATAAGAGTCCAGATTTAAAGCTGTTACTTTAATGAGATAATTTACAAAAAGGAAATAAGAACTAAAATTAACGGAATTTTTACTGCTTTCACATTATACGCTTACTAATCTTCAGCATCTGTGAAAGCAGACAGAATAATTAGTATATTCATTTGTACTTCAAGTTGACTAAAATTAACGAATCCTCAAGCTGTGCAATTAGTGAAACTCAAGTGTGGAATTCGCTAAATATTTGTAGAAATTCTTTGTGGAACGGCGTAAATAACCGCCCAATTAAATTAAGGTATCACAAGCTTTTGCAATTGTAAAAAAAGAAAAGAATTACAAGGAAGATCTAACACGTAAATGCCGAAATTATCTTGAAGAAACGAGTGAAGATTTCTTAATTCCATGGGATAATAGGACATGGCCAATTTTATCGGCGGACAATCAAAACTGAGTTTAATTAGCTACCAAATACAAACAAATCAAATACAGGCGGTAATTATGTAATTTCATATTAGAAATTCGTAATTATGGCAAATTACATCACGCTGCAACTAGTTTTAAAACAAAAATTTAATTGAAATATACACCAAGTTATCAATTACGGCTTTTCAACGCTTATGTTGTTAATTAAGGCTAAAATTTTTGGTTTTTATTATTAGACAATTGCCGTTTAATTAATAGAACCTGTGGGTTTATCAGCATCACACCAGACCAAACGAGATGCAATCACAGCCAATAGTGCAGAAATATCCCATCCTAGCAGAGAACGCATTTGTTACCAATAAGGTTCGCGAAATATGCGGCTTGAATTCCACCGCCTACTTACAATTTAATAAGCCTATAAATTGGCCCTAATGATATTCATCTAATTCCTAAATACCAATTACAGATACTTAAATAACGAAAAACACACAAACCTTTCACCTGCGTACGTAGGCGTTCGCATGCATTGTGTGATGCAATAATCGCCAATGATAGACTGAATAAATATTTAAATATGAACAGGCAAATTCGTTATCAATTAAAAATTACTATTAACGACAAGGCAATAAAATTACAAACCGGCCATTTCGAATTTCTACCGGTAATTACGCACGACGGTGAAATAAATCTTAACGATCTAGCAATTCTAATAACCACTTTAAACTACTGTAAGGTTTCGTACAAGGCGAAACCCACAACCGATAGTTTGCGTACCTCATAAAAATCGTTGGAGGCAAAAATCAGAAATCACATTAACGTTTTTACACGAAATACTCTCGATCGCTACGTAGGAGGAATGAGTTTTCATGCGGTGCAATTACACAACAGGGTTATTGAAACTCTGCAGGATTTAATGCATATCAGAGATTCTCATTCAGTGAAACTTAATAAGCGCAATAATACACTTGGCGCGAATGCCTGCGATATTACCACGAGTTCTGCTTATTTAATATATTTTAATTGGATTCAGCTATTTCGGAATATCTCTGCCCATTTGCCCTTTGTACTCGCAACGTTGAAGCACATTAGATGACTTACCGTCCTCTTAAATTTCTTGGATTACTAAATTTAATGTTTAAGTTCACCTAACTGTAAATTTAAGGTACAAGTAACGTAACGTAACTTAACGCAGCTTACCTTAACGCACACGTAACTTATAACTACAACTTCCATAAAGTACAATGCACAACGCACATTAAGCTAGCCCCAATGTAACCGTAAGACACCCACAGTAAAATTAATAATTAATGTAAAAATATAACCGTAACGTTTTAGTAATACCGCGAGTTCAACAAAATTTTAGATACGGGTTGGCCATGAAACACAAAAATAATGTATATTGTAAGATTTAGAATTTATCAACTGTCATCACTGTGCTGCTGTCGTAATACTGGTTTTGCAATTCCGTGTTATTTGGGAAGTTTAGAGTCATCTTGAATTTGTGGTAAATTCTTTAGTATGGTCATGTCCTTATGTTATGTTATGTTATTTTTGCTACAGTTAATTCCGTTTTAGTCTGAAGGGCACGAAAAGTTAAGCCTGTTGTCGCGCGTTTTCATTGCAGTTCTACAAAATCCTCAAGTCATGTCAGTATGTTTAGTCTTTGTAAAAGCTTCCTTTGTTAAAAATCCCAAGGTGACCCAAGTCACGCGTGTTTCATCGAGACAAGATATTATTCCAGTTGATACAGCTTCACGTAATACGGTTCGGGGAATCCCCTGGACGCGAGGCTGTGTCAGGTGGCTTGGCTTAGCGTCGGCCGTATGTTTCACTCCCCTCCGCAGTATGTGACAAGTCTTCGATCATATCGCACGTTTTTGGCTTACGACGGGTGCGCATGTGCATTATTTTCCGTTTGGGTATTTACCCCACCCGGAAGGCTCCTCACTTTCGTAGTTCTCCCGGCATAAGTCCGGATAATCCCAGAGGATGCCATATACTCCCGGAAAGAGATAGTTTTGTGTGAAAGTTATGAAAAGTTAGTTACAGTGTCGTTCACGCAAGTTACTCATTTGAGGGATTAAGAAAACCCAAAGCCTAAGGAATGTGTTCGTCGTCATCTTGCACCCGCCTTCCCGGAAAAGGGACACCATCCCCTTTGCCGACCATCTTTCAACGCCCGCCACGTTACTCCCTGTGCCGAGCAAGTACCAACATCTCGCCAGGTAATCTACTTCCTTTTTGCTGCTCCTGCTTTGTCGTTTGTGTTTTCAACATTAGTTTCAATTTCTACGTTTGCCCCTTGCTGGCAGGTCTTTTCAATATTGTTCAATTTAGAGTTTAATAAGAACTGCCTTTTGTTTTATCTTTGTGTTTTGTTTGCAACCTAGTTTAAAGTAGTCGATTCATATTGTAAAGGTTGAGGGCCCCTGGCAAATCAGTGGACTAGTTGTTTCATTGGTCTAGTGTTCAAGTCAAGTAAAGTTCATTTGTGTTCGTTTGTAGTTCAAGTATTAAGTCAAGTTTAGATACTATTTTGTGTTTTGTTGCATGTGTGTAAAATTCTACGGTGCTTATTGAATTGTTAAGTTAAGATTTGTTGATCCTATCTTTTGTTTGGAATTGAGGGGCTAAGTTTGTAAATGTATTGCAGTACCTAACGTAAATGTAGTACCCTCAATTCTATCGTCCCGTAACGTAAGTGTAGTTTTATTATTTGTTTTTAACGTAATATTTTTGATTATCTCTTGTGAATTTCTTTGTATTCATTTTTGTCTTTTGATTCATTAAATATTTCATTGTCAATTTAGCTTGGTGTTGTTATTGTGTTCAGTCTTCCCCTATAATATTTGTGTATTAGTGTTTTGCTAAAGATCTACGTGTAAAGTTTTAAGAGTTCCAGTAAAGTAAGTAATTTCAGTAGCAAGGTAAGTTAAATCTTGCGCAGGATGCAGCTACAACCCCCTTTGTCCAAGCCCTATGGGAATCTTTTGTGGTGGGTTTCTTTCTTTTAGATCTTGGAGGGGTTTTAAGTGTTTCGAACCGCCCCTTCTTCACTGCCAGTCTAGCCGCGTGCCATCGATTTTGGCATCGCTATTTAAATGTCGTAGTACAGAATGAGCGCGTGAACACTGTTGTACAAATTTCAATAAAATTGTAAAAACAATGGTTCTAAATCTTGCAGTAAACATTATTTTTGTGTCTCATGGCCAACTCTTTTCTACAAAATTTTTGAACTCACGGTATTAAAATCAGCATTTGTAGCAGATTTCATAGTACAGCATGGATAAGGATATTAACATTACGTAATCGCATGGTTGTTGACAACCTGACAAGTCACAGGCAACACATAAAAAAAAATTTTAATGCCAACGAACAGTTTTAATAATAAATGAAATATTAAAAACGTTTCGGAATTTAAAAGCTTTACAAAGCGACATCAAATAAACAATAACGGGAGAAACAGGAACTATGATAATAAATGAAACATTCGGTATTTCTGTCATACCGTAACGTAACGTTTTCTACTTTACGTACAATATGCATTTCCCTGCGTCTTTTGCAACACTTTGTTACGTTGGCGTTACGTTTTCTAAGGCAACGGATCTACGGATTCCGCTACACATTTCGCAACATAAATGTAATATATGTAACTAAGAAATCAGTACTGGCAATCAGAACTTGCTGGAGTTCCAAAGTATGTTTTGCTGTTTTGTATATTAAGCTAGAATTCTATATTTAAATTCGAACACAAAAAGGATATAAAATTATCCCGAAAAGACCAAATATCTTAAACTTGTAAACAAGAAGCAGCCTACTAGAACTGCCTACAAAACTGAAATACCTCAAATTCCTCAAATTAATAACCTTTGATATTTGAAGCAATCAAACGTTTTATTGATTCGCCTAATAAAAAGAACATACGATTCGTGATATATTGTACTGCGTCCAGACGACAGCAACAAGGCAATCAAACAAATCCCGATTGTGTTATTTTTAGTCCGACTAGAATTTATTTAATATCAATAAAACATTTTCCGGCTCACAGCGACCATAAAGTTATTACGTTACGTATCAGTTACACATGTTTTAACATCGCATAAAGTTTAACCGATAAATACAAGTTATATGCATTGAAGTACCGCGTAACTTAGCAACAATATTTTAAGTTTTTTCTATTTTGCGTTTAGAATAACTCCATTCTAGCACCCAAATGATGTCATTTGAGTGTTAGAATAAGTGTGGAGTTATTCTAAACGCAAAATAGAAAACAAATTTATTTTTTAATTTATAAAATGTATAAAGCGGCAAAATAGAAAAAATAGTATAAAACACTCGTTGCAGAAGTTCCTTCAAGCACTCATTTGTTCCTCCAACTCGCCGCTATGCGGCTCGTTTCGGAATTTCAAATTCGTGCTTGAATAGATGCCTCCTGCAACTTGTATTTTAATATACTATTCAAAAACTCCCGATTGAATTTACGGTATCAATTTTTGATAACATATGATAAACAAAACAATGAAAACATAAGTTTAAATTCATTTCCTCGGTGGATCGTCTAAACTTACAACAAAAATTTTCTCAATGCATTTAATTTCCGGCCAACCTTTTAAATATATGTAGATACCGAACTCTGACTTACTCAATTAACATAATAAAGTCCAGACTCCAGACCAATAACTTTTGGATTGTAAAACGAAATTGATCTGTCGCCTACGATGCCTTAAGGTAACACAAATAGCATTTCCATTATCCACCGTAACAACTTTCGTTTACGACTTTATTTTAATTAATTAATACCCCACTAAGGGAGTCATTTCCATACTTGCTAAAATGCAAACATTCCACTTGACATAACTGCCGCAATTTTCCTTTTCACAGCACATGTTGAGTGGGACTTATTCTTCTACTAAAAAGCAAGGATTCTCGGAAATAAAATACAGGCGCACTTCATTAAATGGGACTTAAAGAGGATAAGCAAAATAAATAGCTTGCTGAATACGAACTGAAACATCCAGGTCAAGCTGAACTCTTCTCACAACCTTTTAAAGACTCCTTAATAACCTTCATTACTGTTGAACCATTAAGTCCATTGAGAAAATTGATCTAAACTTTCCTGAAATGGGCACCCGCATATTACGGGTCACTTAAGACCTCGCGTTAACCCCGATCTAAAGCAATAACAACCGCCAAGACATGGAAACCGTAATCTTTAATGTCCTCATCGCGGGTGCACATAAATGCGTGTGGTATCCTTTGGCCTGTACGTGTTAATATCTCTGGGTGTTCGTGAAGGTAGAAATGATTTAAGGGATACTTAGTGTCACCGATGCCACCATATACCAGATTAATGCGGGTTTGACGTCTGAGGCGTGGTTTGGCAGTGATGCCACTACCACAGTTAATCAACCTGTGTACATTTTTAATGCAGCTTTTCCACGGGAAACCGCGAGGACGCTATTAATGTCCATTTTACGTGACTTGAGAATTCTTGAGTAACTTCGCGCAATTTCCAAGAACAATATAACATTATGAACTATCACGGTATGTAATTCGGTTTTTGAAAACTTCGTAGAATTATTCCGCTTGTGTTCCAAAAGTAGCTTAATTCCCTACCATGGTAACCAAAGGCATTGAAAACTAAGTTTTGGGGAAAATTTTTGAGAATACCAGAAGAATAGTTTGAAAACATTTCAAATACAACCTCAGTTTAGATAAATCAACGTTTAAGCAATCGCATATATCGATCCAATCGCAAAAAGCCCTAGCACTTCCAAAGCCGCCTAGAAACAGCTTTAATAAAATCGTTCTGCAAGTGGGGTAATTCGGTGGAATCTTGGGCATCTTTGTTTGCCTGAGTTGTAGGTATTCTAAAGTAACTAGTTATTACATGCAACGATTTGCTGAGGAGTGTAAGCATAATAACCAGAGCAGGTTAGTACGTTGAACTCGTTCAACTTCTTGCTTTCTCCGACATTACTACGGGTAAGCTTTACATGAACAACGCGTTCGATATCGCTGTTTTCAATAGTTCTGGTTGTTATAGAAATACATCGTTCGTCCCCGTTTTGTCACCAAGTGTTCTCAATGGTGGCACTCAGGAACGCACGTAATTTATGGGACGCAATCGAACAACATGAAGGCGATTTTTTATGTTTACTGTGACGATTTCGGACTAGATTCCTAACAAAATTGGAAATCATATACCACAGTTTACAATGTGGCCAATACAATAGTTTTGTATCTAAAGAAAACCCGAAAATCTTTTGATACAACATTTATATTTAACCTGGACGTTTGAATTAAAGTAAATAAGAAATTTTTGCAAAATATATTCTAAAACGTTGGTAAGTTACCATTTACTCTACTTCATTTCATATAAGGTATTTTGAAATAACTTGACGTTAACGCAGATGCATAACGTTTCAAACGTCGTCGCAAACTCTCCCTAATAATTTATAGGGTATCGGATGACAATCGAAATTTCGTATAGGCCCCACTAATTAAAGTAAATAACTCCCGGGGAAAGTTTTCCTGCGGCAAGAATTACATTAAATCGACTTCCTATACGGACAATCTGAAGATCATCGATGAATCCACAAATTCTTGGCGTTACGGTTCATTATAACCCAACAGAAAGTCTTAATTAAATAAAATGATGAAAGTAAAACAACACCTTAACTGAGGAATTCCTACAAAAAATCTTTTGAATTTCGATTTTTTCGCCATACTTTCGCTTATTTACATTCAAAAATATATAACTTTAATGTGCTTTACAAAAACTTGCCAAAGGAGCAATATTGAAAGAACTCGTCAGTCCATTTATGGTAAGGCCTACTGAAAATGAAAGTCCGGAAACAACACAGACGGTGTTGTTTTATAAATCCGGCCCTGTTTTCCTGTTAGATTTATATTTCAAGTAAAGATCTTATAAAGTCAAGTTAACAAAGAAAAATGAGGGGCCGGAATGCTCAAAGGACGCTAACGCACAAGAAAAAGGTTGTTTGTCTTACCTAATAAACCTAATTGAACGAAGGAGAACGTTAATTTTGTCCAAATTTTAATTAAACTAAAAAATCTCAATTTAATGAAAAAAAGCAGAACTTATTCAACATTCAAGCGTAATTGAGTTTGTTAGATCAACTAGAACGACGATCCTAACTTTAATAAAGGCCATCCATCGATTACCTCGCTTTTAAAACCGTAAAATCTTTCCCCGACTTCTCATCCTCGAAACTACTCTGCTAAAATGTAGCAAAGACGAGTTGCGAATTCATTCGAAACACAAAAGGTTGAAAAAGCGTTCGTTTAGAACTGTAGCGTATTTAGAGATTTCCTCGGATATTTCAGAATGACTCCCCGTTCACAAAATAATTGTTTGCGGTTTTGCGCTAAAAATTTTAAAACAGGATAATACACCAAATACCCTGGATTTTTAATGGGTAATGGAACACAAAAGGAGTCTGGTTATTACGCGAAGTATAAAAAAAAGGAGTTTCTAAAAGCTTAAACGCTGAAAACGAATAAGATACGTGACTGTTTTTTAGACATTTAATTTAATTTAAAGCTTTTGAAGTATTGGGTATTTCTATGTATTGCGAGTGCGCATGGTATTGGAATTAAGCAGAATGAACACGTGCAAGAACACCGCCATGCTAAAATTTAATTTCTTTATTGCAAGTGTACCAACTTTGAATACAACGAAATCTTCGTGTTTCTACATCTCAGTTCATTACGAATAAGGAAATAAACGAAATAAAAATTCCTTTTACTTATGGAGTGTCCAGAGTGGTTTCACATAACAGTTTAACACATAAACGATAATAGCCGGAGGTTGCGGTTAGGCACTTGTGGTTTTACTTTTTACCGGTGTGACAAATCCCGCATGAAAATCTGACAAAAATGAAACGTACACCAGTCTAAGTTTTCCTCAATTTAAATTGACGCTCTTTTTTAAAGAAAGTTTGTAGAAGGTACTTTTCGCTATTCAAATAATTTGCTTAAAATTAGTAGGGTATGAATTTCAATTAACGTTTTTATTTTAAGAAGCTATGGTATACCAACAGAAACTTTCGACTACAAAAAATCATTCAAGCGTGGCCCAAGAAAAGTTTGAACAAACGAAATGTTTCGGAATTTTATTTTTTCTGTCATGGCAAGATTTTTATTTTTTTATATATTAATGAAAGTTTCATAAAAGCATGGCAAATAGAGGCCTACTTAGTAGACTTAGGTCTCCCCACAATTACTGCTACTTAATAAAAACATATTCCCAGACCCGAGTTGTTCAAAATTCATGCAGAATATACGACTGAATCTAAAAATAACTGGAATCAAACAGATTTCTGTAATTTAATAGGGCTTAATGATAGTCACTTTAAAAATCAATAGGAAAATTAGCCAATTTAACTCTCGTTGAACTTCGATAATTTTAGTTATCTTTCTAATTGAAAATCCCGGAGGGCTGAATAAATCAAAAATTGCCTCTGGTAATTTGTGTAACCGAACAGACTACATACTTGTTATCTATCAAGCTTATAACAACCGTAAATGTTCGAATAAAAAACAATTTTCCTGAAAAATAACCAAAAACGTTACTGACCTAGGTCTACGTTTTAGGTTTGTTTTTCTTTTATTTAAACTCAAAAGTCAATAATTCGGGGCACAAATCTAATTAATTGGGACACACACGAAAATATTAGTATTTACATAATCAGATACTGGGCATTCATATATAAATCATGGTAGTTTGATTTAATCTTAGAGTGTATGCAAGAGTTAAGATGTGGGACATTTTGGTAGCAGTATTTTGCTATACGAATTGTTCAACCTACAGTTTATTTTCCCCGATTAATATTGCATAAATCACATTACCTAAAACGTATTGCAGTTTCATAAAACGCATCTGTCTATTTTAAGCCGATCTGAACGTTGTAAAATTGCTTTTCCAGGTGAAAAATTCCAAAAAACTTTTGGGTAACTTTACTGCTTTTTTTATAACTCGCCATCTAAGTTTATACCGGTTTAGATAACCAAGAAGGCAATTTCACAGCTTCAGCAACGAGAATTATTCAATTTCTAGAATTTTTACACATTTAGAAGAGACCTCAGGTGGTTATAAACACGCTAACAAATACTCCTGACAATTTGTATGACACTAGAAAAGCTGTTGTATTTATTAAATGGAAGTTTCTATCCACTGAACGAGATTGCAGATATTTCATTGTTCTCTGGCTGACGTTCCGTCAGTGTTTTATAATGCAACATCCAGATGTACATGGAGCAAATAAAAACAAATGTGGCGGCAACTTTAAAACACGTCGTGCAAGGTCTTGCAATAACAGAACTTCAGTTTCTATGCAAATATAAACGGCATCAGCGACGTTTTCAGTTTATTACGAGCAAAACTCACGAAGTAGTTCGATGAAAATATTTCGCAGGCATATTTTAACGTTACGAAATATACGATGTTATATGCAACTTTATTTTTAACACTCCATGTACCGGTACACGACGAACGGTAAACAAAAAGACAGTTAGTTACATCATCCGCATAATAACTTTACTAATGGCTAAGAAATACCTCCACGAAAAATATTTAAGCTACACTTTTTTTCGTACGGAACCTAAACAGTCTAAGAGATCCATTATCTGACAAATTCGTCTTCATGAACGCTCCAATTACCGAAATGGAATGGTCGCAACCACGTCTAAACGGCGTAAAATCGAGAACTCGTTACGCAGTAACAAGCCAATTATGAGCCGATCGCAACACAATTGGCATTGGACTCCTCTTAGGCTCCGGCGTACTCGGGGACTATATAATTAATTAACTACATTCCATTTTATATACCGTAAGAAGCAATATTTAGAAAACCTCAAGCTTCAGATAAACTCCAAACCGGTAAAGAAAGGGCAAATGTTATGTTGTAATATTGCAAACGCCCAATCACGTCACATCTTAGACAAAAATAGCTGGGAAACGCAATTTTTTTAATTAATATATCATATAAAATACATTTCGAGAATTCTTAAATATATGATTGTTGGTAAAACAATTTTCCACCTCGATTAAGTTATCTTTGTTATTCTAGCCAGTTGGGAAATTTCCCTGTTTTTTTCAACGTAACAAAAATTCACAGGGCAACGTACTAACAATTAACGATAAGCTTAACGGTTATCAGTCTGCAACAAAACACCAGCCATTAACTAAATTAGTGTTTGCTTATTAGTGTATCATCAACTTAATGTTTATTGTATTAAGTTCACATAACAAAAAACAAAGGTTTTTTGTTCGAAGCTAGTATTTTACTACACAAATTAACATTAAATGTAAAAATATTAATAACAAATAGCTCTAAAGAATGTTGACCGTTCTCTCGTATTCGTCTTATTGTTTCAGTTATGTTAAATTTAAATTTTACTTCAAAAAATCAAAATAAGTTAACGAAAGAATTAATGAACCAGAACTTCCTTTCAAAATGCAACATTCTAACAATCGGGCGTTACTGTATAATATCAAATAGCGGAGCTATACCTTTAGGGAAATTTAAAATCAAAAGTTAAACCCATTCAACCACATAATTCGAAAAGTTTTGTTTACGATGCTCTAAAAACTGTAATATAATATTTACAAACCTGGCCAAGTAGGCCATGAAAAATCCTACGTAAACAAAGGAAAAATCTAATGTCGAGCCTACGATTCCTTTGTTTTTCTTGTGGGACTTGAACATACTCGAAGTTTGAACGTAAATAATCACAGCTACGTTTACTATACTAAGAGATTAATTAGTAGAATCAAAAAAATGTAATTGAAAAACGTTGAAAAGGTTACATTTATAAACGAGCCATCAAATTACTTTCATTAGCAATTGTATTACTAACATAGCCTTCGAGATTTAATAGTTTGAATTAATTTACATAATTATTGATTTTTCACATGTTCGATAGCTTAAACGATTAATATCATAATCAGCATTTAAATAACTGTTTGTTTTTTTTCTTCTAATTTTAAACATCAATTTATAAATAGATTTTGCAACAAAATTAATCTCCAACTAAGTTAACTGTCAATATCAAGAACGTGAACGTTTTAACATTACAAACGCTTTTTGTTTAATGATCGTGATTATTTATAACAATAACCGAGTGTATTATATTTAATTAGGTTTAAATAATAAAATTAAACACACAACAGCAGGGTTTGGAATGCAGTTGTGTAATTAAGACTTTCTCCAGCAAGACACGTGCACCAATTAAATATTTCTCTAAAAAATTAAATTCGTTTGCTAAAAAACCGTAAACGGAAGGAATCGATTATATTTTCATTTTACGTACTAAGCCTGAAATTATAAACTTAAATAAACTTACTGGAATAAACAAAATTTGATTATTAATTACAAAAGGTCACAAATGACAGGAAAGGTATAAAGTCATGAATATGAAGAAGCAATAATCAACAATAAAATTTTAAATATTCAATTTCTGATAAATTCGTCGGACATAAAACCGTCTGCAATTATTTATTTACAATTAAATTTACTCGACGATACCAGAAGTCGCAGATTATTTAATAAATTTCCGTGTAAATCCCAAAGTAAGCATGTTTAGCAAAGTATGCTGAAACAACTTTTCATTGTAACGTTTCTACCACTGCTCGCATGTGGGAATCTGGGAAAGTCATTAAAGCTGCTGGATTTTAACTCTGAAAGCTTTTAAACTTAATGTATAAATATGTAATATGGCAAGTTTGCAAACTACTGCCATACAAACAACTTGCAAATACATATAACGATATAACCAACTGACATTTCTACCACGTCCGTTTTGAAGTATTTGGAATATTCACTATTTACTTGGATAATAGTTGGCCATGACTGGTGTTAGTTAAAAAAATTACATGTAAGGTGCGCGGAACTTTGCTATCAAAATTTATTTAGGCTTTTTTTATCTCGTATAGTCATACATACACCATGATTCTTCTTAGAGTGGAATATCTACTCTTACTACGCGTTGCCGTCTTCTCTCCATATGCCTGTGGTGTACGTGTGAAGTGGCCTACAGGCATAGGGGACTTACAGTTTTACGTGGGCTCTGAATCATGGAAGTGCTTGCACTTGTACTTCAGAAAATACTTAGGCAGAAATACCTATGGTGTTTTCGGTGTATGGTTGGCCCTGGGAATCGAAGCCGGAATCTCACTGGTCAGACGCACGCTGAACCAACTGAGCCACGACCCTCCTCACACCATGATTAGTAAATCAAATTTAACGACTTCCCAGGGTTTTGTAATACTGAAAAATACCTATTTTCCACCACACATTTCATAGAACAAATTTTGTCATCAAAACAGAAGCGCATGTTAAAATCTGGTTGGGTTTCCAGGATGGTGAAAACCTTGTCCTGAACCTTTAAAATTAATTCAATATTATTTATACTGGGCATATTTATTCCGGAAAAGTATGTTTATGTCAAACATGGCCCACTACTACTGTATTATAACAAAAACCTTTTTCCAACCAAACATCCACAATAATTTTACAATCGAAAGTTAAATACGTTTATAAACTAGCTTTAATCGAGCAGTTAAACAAAACTTCGTGTATTTCTAATTTATTTCTAGTCAGTGATCGACTTCACCAAAGCTTTACTTGAAACTTACGACCTTTCCTAACCAGTTAAAAGTTTACAGATAACATTCATCCGCATTCTCAAGAATGCCAAAACACAAGATTCCGGTTAACATTTCAGGAAACCGAGATTAAAAAAATGACCAGACGCATTATTAAAAACTTAACACAATTCGTCATACAGCCATGTGATGTAAATATATTATTAACAGATGTCGCAATTACGAAATACTAATACAAAAACAATTTCAACGCAAAACACATGTTGAAGAGCGTATAAAATTACATTCTGGTGTCTGCCATCATCAAAATTCATCCTGTCCGAAACAAAGTTCGAACTTTTGAGGTCGAAACGCAAATACGTCGCATCCAGCTCGTAAACGGGGATAAGAAGTTGAAGCTCGTAAACACAAGTGGCATAAAAAAATCAGGGAGATGGGGATAAAAAGACAAATAGTAAAACGTAGGGTTCGGCCTCGGCGTAATAAACTCCTGGGGGAATTCCACCCTGCCTGCAGTAAAATATAATAGTGCACATCCTCGAAATGCCAGGCGAACTTTTCAAAAGGTTATTCCATCATCCACCGACCTTCGGGCTAGGAAAAGCCCTTTTTTGCTCGATTGTTCCCGTAAGCATTAAAATGTCAGTACTGACGCCGAATTATCAACCATTAAAGGTCAACAGCGGATGGTGAATCATTAAAAATTAATGACCTAATACATCGGCGTATAAAAGGAATGTATCAAAAGCAAACCAATAATCTTGAAAGTTCCTCGAGAACTTGTGGGGAAGAAGCTATTGAGAGAAAAGCGATTTGAAGTTAATTTAACTTTCGGTGCGTGAAGCATCAAAGGAAGTCTGAACTTACAAGAAAAATAAATGCGTGTTCGTTTGCTTTAATTGCGAGACTTTGACATGCTCTCGGCAGCAAGAAAACGTGGAGCAATTGTTTAAAAACCACAAGTCTGTAAACGACTAATCTAAAATTCCACGATTTAAACTGAAAACCACTACACTTCTGTCAAGCAAAATCTCCACTGAAATTTCCTCATTTCCAAAAACAATCAAAGTGTGTTTAGAAGGAAGATCATCAGCGACATTGCTTGATTTACATGACGGGCAATCTTGTCACGATTTTGTTTAATGATCCGTATATCGTATATCGACGTAATAAATTTAAACGTATCAGGAGAAACTTGTATTAAAATGCAGAATATTAAATATGGGGCGTATTACGCTAAAGAACAGGATACATCGACTTTTATACATTTAAAATTAATAACCGAGCTTGCATTAATTAAACCCTTGTTTTATTTGGGTTAATATTTCAGTATTCAGTTCAGTCAGTGGAATGCCATTATTCCTGAAGCAAAAAAAGGCAACACCACGAACGAAAACAAAGGAAATCTGCCTAAATTAAAGCGAACAACAAAAGCTAAAAGAAGTGTTAAATATAAGATGATGAAGATATCCGACATAAACTTACTTAATTGATTTAGCAAAATTCATCGAGTCAAACATGGAAGATATTGTCATCTTCAAATGTCAAATGTATTAATATTAACAACCAACAGGCAATAATTAAAATACTACGTCAGTTACCCACACCTCTACATATAGATTTGTATACACTGCATTTATAAAATCGTACATATTGGATGTATCAATTTTGTTTTAAAAACATTTTCTATTACATAAATGACTGCTCTCTATTTGTTTGAATTTGTTTTGCGGAATTATTCATTTCTATTACTTTTACGTCAGTAATATTTGTAAAAATTGTAATAAAACCAAATTTCACAAAAAGGCATTTTAATAATCAAACAAAATTCAGTTGAAACTTACAACAATAATATTAACAAAATATGTTCTTTTTCAAACATTTTTAATTAGGTACAATCTGTTAAGTTTTGCAAAGTAAATGTCAACAGCATAAAAATATTAAAAATAAATAATTTCAGAGATGACTTTCAAATTCCAGTGCTTTCCCAAGACTTTTCTATAATACTAGATATTTCTGTATAGGTTACATTACTACACTGTTTTTAAGAAAACAAATACGAACCTGTTGGGTTCAAATAAATGACGACTAATCAAATCAAGCTCAAAATCTGTATCAGTTATTAGACTAACTGGTTAAATTATAATTAGTTGAAAAAACAAAAAACAAAGTTGAATTAGGGCCGGTCTTTCCATCTCCTAATAAATTTATCCTTCTATTATTATCTATGGCAACCTTTGTCAATACAATCGTTTCCATAGAATATATTTGCCAAATAGCTTATTAGGAGACTGAAGGACCGACCCTTAGATCATGATATGTTCAGATCGTGTAAAGATAATTCAGACGTGTGTGTGTGTCACATTGAATACAAAGAAAATACATACATACATGTTGCCATTACAAAAATATATGTGTGTCCAAGATAAGCGGGCTATACATGGGGATCTCCTAAACAACGTCTTCAAGATTAACAGAACGTCTTCCGGGTTGAGACAGACGAACTCAACGTTTCGCCAACTTTTTAAAGGGGCTGATCAGGACGAAAAGGGGGCACTAAAAGAGCACAGTAACTCAACGTGCCAACCATGCCAGAGGTGAAACCCTTTCAGTACCCCATTTTCCTCCTGATGAAGCCCCTGAAAAAGTAGGCGAAACGTTGAGTTTTGAGTTATTCTGTCCCACGGTCCCAACCCAGACGTTCTGTTAATACTGACACTTACCGTGGAAGTCTTCGAATTCGTGATATCTTGATTCTTGAATAAACAAGATTACGGATTTACAAGAAATTTAAGATTGAAAATCTACATAAAATACTGCCTTAATAACATCAAAACATTTTTAGTTCCTGTTGATAATAAGAAAGTTATTACCGAAAAACAAAAACTGAAAATTTCAGCTTTTCAGAAAATTAAGTAAAAACCCCAGGATTTGAATATAGATTGTAACTGTAATAAATTAAGAAAGATGCTGAACATTTTCTCGAATTAAACTCTCTGGCTTTTACCGTTTACGAGATCCCCATGCAAAGCCCGCCTACCTTGGACACACTGTATTTGCGCTTTAAACTTAAGTACAGTCTAGAATAATGTGCCTTTTAAAAGCAAAATTAATCTGTTTGAGGACCTTTTCCAAAAATCAATAACTACGATTTTATCGAATTTAACGCAAACGCAGTGAATATTGCCCTAAATAAACTAACAACCACCCAAGTAATAAGTTATTTTAATGAACTACCCCAATCTTTAACAAATATAATATTGTGTTTTTAACAAATTTAACCTCAAGTGAAGAGCGAAAAACAACCCCGCACCGACACATTTAACCTAAATCTAGGTCTATTTTCAAACAACAAAATAACATATTTGTTCTCTGGAACCATTATCATCCGTCGATATGCCTACGACACCGTTTTTTGTCACAGAAATCAATCTAAACAAGCGACCTTGTAACGAAAAGCACCTTTTAATGGGATTTCTCACTAATTGCTTTGCGTAGCAACTAAACTGTCTTGACTGTGCATTTCCATAGTAAATGCCAAAAGGACGAAAGGCAATGAATCATCAAAATGGGACACGCAGGGCAAACTGACAACGACTTCGAATACTCCCCCAACATTTCAAACACTTGGGAATATTATAAATTTTGGAACATGCTAATTGTGGCGTTGTGTCATAAATTCATCTAGCTTGTACTACTTTGACTGCAGGAAATGAATGAACTGACATTAATTCATAAGAAGGGCTTTGTTTTACGATCACCGCAAACTTTAAAGTAGATTTTATCAAGATTAACCATCGAGTTTGATCAGCCGAATGGGAATTAGCGACATATTTGAAATATTACACTGAAATATGTTTCGATAGCAGTAACTAATTTTGCTATTTATTCTCATGCCGAAGGATTTAACAAATTTACAATTTATAGGTGCGTAATTTGTCACTCTGAATTTCATCAGTGGATGCGCAACGTGTTAAGTTGAGCATTACATTACCAATTAATATCTAATCAATTAAGCAAGCAATCAATCAATCATTTCAGCTGGGTAACTAATCAAATTTGAAAAGATACTGATGAATCACTAAAAAAACGAAGGTTATCTTTTGAAATTGACATACAGCTGAAAACCCTCTTCACGTTAATGAAAAAATCAAACATCTAAGAAATTACAATTCATTAACAATAATTACTTGTTAACTATGCACATTGAGTAGCCCATCGAAATTAATTAAAACCGACACGAAATACAATCACTAAAATTTCAATTAAAGAAGCACGTGGTGCAAAGTTGCACTTTAAAACTACTCCACGTAAGTACGAATTTAAAAAGTAAATCGTTGCAAATCTATTTATTACATAAAAAATTAATCAAAAGTTTCCCCAATTTAAGTTTAAAATCGTCGAAAAGATATCCACGGACAAAACTTGGTCACATTTATTTATTACATGACATTTTTGGAATTGTTTGTCAAATTAATGAGATTAAATTAGCTCGTGAAAAGCGACAGTCAGATTAACTTTAAGCTTTATGGTTCATAATTTAGTTTAATATCGATCGCATTTACTTATAATTTTGTGAAGATTTTGCAGCGTCGAATTTAAAAAAAAACATTCTTATACTGATGTATACACGACAATAAAAATCATCTTAACCTTATTTTTTATAGCTTTAAAAAGTAATCAAAGAAGTTTATTGAACGTTTTATACAAAGAACGTTGCAATTAAATTCATACCCACGCAAATGTTGAACTTTTCCACGATTGTTTTTCTCCTCTTTACATCACTGACTACGTAGGAACGAACAAATTCATTTTTTAAATTAGAAAGAGCATATTTTCTATTACCTATCAAACAAATAAATATGGCTGCAACATGAATAAAAAAGTAAACGCCTGGGGGTGTCGCATGGTTCCATAATAGGTTCACTTGTATTTCATTATGTAATTATCGTTGGAATGTCCGTAATTTGCGTAAACGAGCATACTTTGCGTATACAAACATTATATTATGTGAATCCCAAGTAATAACAATAAATATTCTGCATATAAAACGAATTAGATCCCAATCTTAGCTTTAATGCATGATAAATTAAGTCTGGGATCGCTTTGTGTATTATCGAAACCCACACAAAGCTCATAAACATATTTGGAAACACCGAAAATAGTTCTTATTGCCATACAGTTATCGATCAAACACGTGTACTTAGTAGTCAGAGTATATTTCGTGGTGTAACTTACAAGTTGCGATTTCAGTTCCTTGGGACAAATCGGGCCCAGCCAATGGTGCACACTGATGTATCTCTTGGGCAGCATTTTGAGGCAAGCAGGAGTTTGTCTATAATCCATACTCATAGGATCCAAAAGCGCAGCGGGCGCCTGAATTGGCGACCCGCTTTCCTGTAAAACCACCATCTCGAAGTCTAACGTAACGCGCACTCACCGACAAGAACAACACATATCACAGAAATTCTTGAAAGTTCACATAAAGTTTAAAAGGCTTTTACTGTTCCTCCTTTCTTCCGTTGTTAGATACGGTTAGAAGAGAAAACTTTAAATGGATACACAACTATGTTAAGTGTTAGCGCGAGTAAAAATAAAACCTTTGGTTTACAGATATGTAAGTGTAAGTAAAGATAACACCTGCGCTAATAAGGCTTACATTTGGTCCGCGTTACTGATTATTTTTTTTCGTACAATCCAAAAAAAACGTTTTCAACTCGGCGCACAATCGAGGTTAAAATAATAACGGTCGCACATTTATTACCCAAGTGTAACAGCGTTAAGGCTTGCAACCATTAAACGCTTAAATTGCTGATACAAAGGCACTTGAACAATTATTCGGCACTTGAAATAAATTGCTACAGTTGCGGATTTCAACCGAAACGGAAACGGAAGTGGGGGAAATCCAAAACAATCCCTCCCGCGAACGCCCAAATATCACAGACAAGGCAGAAGAAGTACGGTTCTACAAAAGCAAAATCAAAATAAATTACTGATCTTTACTGTGGAAGACGCACGCAGCACCGAATTTAGGAATTCTCAGGTGGACCGCCGAGGCTCTGTGGGGCCCGTAAAATCTGAGGAAAGCCACACAAATCAATTTGAAGCCATAATAATTCAGATACGCTCAACTCACTTTCGCGGAATTCCAAACTACCCATCCGGAACGAGTTGAAGGAAAAACGCTCCGATAAAATTTCGCTTTACTTTGCGATTGTAATTTGCATAGTGCGAAAGTAAACAAAACCAAAAAGGCTACTCAGCTGAAAAATCGAAAAAGCCAAGTAATTTCCGTGCAACTGTGTCACCTGTTTTGCAATTTCAAATATTTTAATTATTATTACTTAAATACATACATAATTACTTGCGCAAATTAATACAAAACCCATAATCGCAAAATACGAAAAATATTCCGATAAAATAAAAGAAAACCGATGGCCTTATATTCGCTCTACTGAGCTATCTAGCGCTTCTTGGTTGCTGCTTACCGAAGCAATTCATTAGGAATTCTAAACATTTTTCGTAATTAATACATATTTCATCATGCCAGGTGTTCTCAATTACCAGCAGTATCGTTATGGTCTGAAGTTTGCCACGAGTACTTGGGCAACACCTTTGCCTTTTTCGTAAAGCAAATTTAACCGCACGTGTTATACAAGCGAAAAATGAAACCTTTCTTGAATCTTATTTCTAAAATTAGCCGGAAATTTTTCGCACATAAAATGAACAAGCGAAAATCTAACTGCGGAAATAAATGCTTTGCAAACGTCAACTGTTGATTTGTATTTGCCCAAAAATCAATAAATTATTAATTAACCCCTATGAAACGACCAAATTAAACAAATGTAAACCAATATAACCAAAAATAAACAAAAAACAAGTCGATGACTAAAACGGTGAAAACGGGATATTATATGGATCAACGCTCTTCACGTCCCTTAGTGATAGGAAGGCTCTGACGAATAAAGTGGAACAATTGAAAGATTTACGAAGCAATTACGGTAGATGAAGAGTGGAAAAAGAAGCGAGGAAAAGATAAAACAGGTAATCTGCATTTAACAATTGAATTCCAATTGAATATTGGCAAATTTTAATTCGGGGATCTTTCTGGGCCTGTAACTTCAAATATATTTTAATTTCTTTGTGTAACAAGGGTTACATTCAAAATTTGGTTTCAGTTTCCAAACAAATTGTAGCGGAGCGAGTCGTCCTGAGGCGTGATGCGAGAGCGTTCGAGATGTCGCTCCAACTTTCCAGAACGCAGGGGTGTCTATAAAATGTGATACGATGGCAGCGTGGGAGCGTGGGTCCAGCGAACAAGATTATGTGTCGCGTTCGGTATAAATAAATTACAGCCATAAAAATAACTATCATTTAATATAAATATCATAATAAAATAATCCTTTCAAATTTTAAATTGGCTCTCAATGAAACTACGATTAGCAAGTTTCGCGACAAGGCTCTGTCTTTCCATCTCCTGGTAACTTAACTTCCTGATGATATTTTGCTTTGATAGCCTTTGTTAATTTAAATCTAAATTTAAAATCATTTGACCACTTGATATATTCACTCAATTTAAAAAAGAATTCCCAAATTGTTAATTTTTGTTCCAAGAACATTCCGCCTACTGTGTTAGTTCAATGGATGAACACAGCCACTCAAACCGTGCTCAAGGGAAACCCTAAAGTTTTGCGTGGTCGCAGGATTAAAACTTTTCAGTCTCCCTAGAACACGAAATAAAGCCGGATTAGTTTCAGAATGGCGATTCCCTCATAATATTTGGATTTCTGAAGTTTGACTTTGGGCAAATCCATTAAAAAACGAAAGAAGATCTTTGGCTAATTATACCAAAACGATCAAATGGCGCTTTTACTTAAAAGAAAATAAAATTCTCGAATTTCTAACTTTCTAACATCAATCAGGAAAAATTTGTAAGAAAGGAACGAGATTCGCTATCATATTCATAAAGTGAAGGGCATAACTCAAAAGATTAACTCAAATAAGGGTTGGTGCACCCCAAAATGTAAATTTTCACTCGGTGTCTAAAGATAAAGATAAATGTGAGGGTATAATGGCGACTTAAAGAGGTAAGTAGTGAGTAAATTCTCATTCCCTTGTGCCTTTTACAACCCTCATATAACAATTCATTTTGATGGAACACCAAAATATGTACACCAGCGACATTTAAACTATGTAACTTTCCGACCTTCACTTTAATAACACATTTTGTATTTAAGGTTATGCTAAGCTATGTTAGATCTGGTTCGATGATGTGAATTTAGCAACATTTCAAATGTCTTACAGCACAATTTTCACCACATTCAAATGTCTACCCATTCATATCTCTGCTCGACAGTCAAAACTTTTCGATGTTTCGCATTCGAATGTCAGCATTCAAATGTCTGCACTTTCAACAGTTTGTGTTTAAACGTCTCCAATATTCTGTTTTACATTCACATATCCTCAGCATTAAATTAAACGCAAATACCTCTCAAACAATTATTCGCTAGTAATATTTGACAATGGAATCAACTTCCTGCTTTTAAAATATGAGAGAAAATTCACAGAAAAGGCCAAAAAATTACGCTTCACTAACCAAGCAAACACTCAAAAACCTTCCTCAGACATTAAAATGTGAGATTCTTTGACAACGAAGAAATCAAAACCCTGACATTTCAGTAAGAAATCAAGCAAATCATAAAAGTTTATGCGGCGGTCTTCCAATTGCAAAAACGAACTTTCACCTAATTAATTCTAATCTAAGCGGATTTTTTTCGGATCGTAATATGTAGCATATTCAAATAAGTAAACTGCAAGTGCAACGCTGCAAACAAAGTCATGAATATTCATGATCTCGAGTAAATAACCGACTGCTTGCTTGCATGGCAAGGCAACAACCTGTCTTAGGGTTTTGTGTAATACCACTGAAATGTAAACATGTTAACAATCTAGTGTAACAAACTGATATTTAATATTTAAAAGGCTCAGTCTACAAGCCATTATAATTTTAACTGATAACATTCAAACAGTGTTTTATTTGCAACGCTTTAGGTGGTGCATAATCACTAAATATTCAAACAATTCGAGTTTGTTACACTCGTAAGTAATGAGTGGAAAATTGAACCACTTTTACTTTACAACCACGTTTACTGCTTTTTTCTTTTATTTTCACTGCGGAAATCAGAGTCTGAAATCGGCCTTTTCGTTTTATTAACCTACCTCGTATCAGATACGCCTACAGAATAATCCATTACCCCGCGATTAATTTCGAAACCTTCTGCAATAAAGTTCGACTCTGCTAAATCCTGAATTCATAAACTTTTCCCATTAAGCAAATTTAACGAAAATTCAATTACACAAACGATTGTGCACGGTAAACAACTGCACCGCATTTTTTCAGTGCCAGGAAGATTAAGAAATTACTACGAAATCGTTTTTATAAATCAGCAACAACGACGTAAACATTAAAAGGGCAAAAATGCGGTCTGTAAAGGAAATAAAACGTAAAATAACTTGCACAATTTATCAAAAATACAAGCCGCGCTTTCCTAAGGTTCCAAAACACGGCCGGAAGTTTGATAACAGAACTCACCGCAATTTACTTAAGGGATCTTATCAATTTCCATACAAATATTAGTTCAAGTTATTGCGTATCCTAATAATAACATTGTTGTAGTGCGCGTTAACACGAAAGTTAATCTTAGGGAAACTTAAACGTGTTCTCAATTAGGCAAACAAATTTGACCGGGAAAAATCTCAAATAAGCGGTAATTTGAAATCCGACGGAGCATCTCGTGCAATACTTAAAATTCAAATAGTATTCATACAACTACCCCCGACACGTTAGACTTGTGAAAACACGAACTAGTTTGAAAATCTATTTGAGCTGCAGTTGAACCCGTCCCAACTGTCTACAATTTTCAAGAAAACTACACGCGAACTAACGGTAGGCGGTGATTTACACCGTTGGCTTGTAACTAAAAAATTAAAAATAATCGTTTATTCATTCCCTTAGTTACGTGGGGGAAATTAAACAGTTCGAGATCGGTGAATAACACACGTATGCCACGTACGAAAAGCCAGACAGTTACATCGATCCGTTACCCAGGCACCTAATCGTAATTTAATTGGCATCTCCACATGCAGGAAATCGGGAAATTAATTACGGTTTCCAGGAATAAGTTCGAAAAGCCTTCTTCCTTCGTTCCTTCAAAATCAAAAGAAACTGTTCAAAATTACATTAGCAAGTTTATTTCTTAAGATGTTAAGGATTCCATAAAAACAGAAAGATGGAAGCAACCCCACTCTCTGACGCAATTAAATAAATTATATTGAAATTCTCGGAGTGAAGTTGCTAAATAAGTTACGCATCAAACAAATTCTTGTGCTTTTGTCGAGGTTTCCAGTAATGTTAAGAGCTTACAAAATTATTCAAGAAATTGGTTCTAAAATTTATCTAAAAAATTTCGTAAATCTAACTATTAGTGTGATGTGCCAGAACACCGTCATGCTAATATAGCTATTCACCTTTAATTTGTGAAAAGGGCAACGATGAACTATATTCTTTTTCGACTTTCATTCTTTCAACCTCGACGTATTTTCAAAAACTAAATCTCCTGCGCCCTACGTCATTCTAGCAATTCGCCGGGTTCAAAAATCACCTAAGGCTATGCGCAACGTTGATAATACGTATAGAATATATTTATTCAATTTGTTATATAAATTTTCAAATTTAACATCTGTCGCAATGTTATAATCCCAGCCAGATATAAAAATCGTTTTCCTAGAAAACAACCCTGACATATTCAAATAAAAACCTTAGGCACCAGCCACCAAGCGAATTTTTGCAAACATTCTAATTATTCCTCCCAGATTTACGTACAAAATTCAGAACGATTTATAACCGACGCAATTTTTCCCGGTGACGTTTTTATTTTCCCACTACACGTTCATATACGACAAACGGGAAACTTCTCTCCGGCTCGGCTGTACGGAAACATTTAGAATCATCCGTTATTCTCACAGGCAGGCATGGTATTTTGCATTGTTTCATCATGGTAAACAGGACACCCAATCCCTGAGTTAGTAATTAGGTATGGAAATTGTTCTAGTTTACAAGCGAACATACATCGTTTGCTACGGGGCATAATTTAATCTAACGGTATCATATTGTATAAACCAAGATTCACCGACAATTATGGTTATTATGGGAAAAATATGTTGGTCCTTCGAGCCAAACCGTATATCCATAGAGCAAATGAATAACAGTACAGTCAAAATTATAGCTTCAATTCAACAACTCCGACCTAAACCTAAATGGATTTTTTACGCATTAACAAACTGGCGAAACAAATGGCCAGTTATCTTTCAATTTATATAATACCTCAATTTCATTTCAAAATACGATTTACAATGATCCAAAAACTAATAACAAAGAAATGTGAAGCCACAAAGCTCTACATTTTTTGCAGAAAACGAAGACAAGCTTCTTAAACAAGATGAAAGCAGCAATGTCCCTTCCTAAAAGGGAACAGCATTCGATACATCTTTTAAGTTATCACAAATCCCTCAAGCACACAAAATAGAAGCAGCATAGGAAAGGCGCTTTGAAACCCAACCGAGCATACGGGAGAATAATTTTGATGTCATCCGGAGAATCTTTGGTGTTTTTTTTGTTTCATTACGCAGACAAATCTCTTGTTTGTTCTGATGGAAGAATTATCGCTTTTTGCATTAAACGAAATTTTTTTCTTTCAACGTTTTACGAAAGGATACATGTTACAGATTTCCAAAATGGGATAGTCATACTTTAGTTAACACACGAGTGAAGTTATTCGACCTTGAAGGACAACCAACAGATGAGAAAACAAAAACACAACCTTCCAGAAATCCTAGATGATCGGGATTTATAAACCGACACGCGTTTTGGGCAATTAAAAAACCTACGAATATAAAAGGAGGCAATTATGCTTCTGAAAAACAGGCATTTATATAACTAATAATGCAAAGCAGAACGAGGGTTGGAATAGGAACAAAAGCTTTTCATTTTAATGAAGTTCGCAATTTCTAAACATGGCACCCACGATAAAAACAGGACTGAATAATTACAAAGCCCTTACTACCGAACCTAACAAATGTTTGTTAATTAATTCACTACCCTTTCCAATAGTGTTGTCGTCTGTGCCGTGGTTTGACGAAACAATTCATTAGAGCCCTTTATTTACAATCAGTGACGTGGATAAACTATGGTATCTTTCGGAATTACTAGATTTATTTTTGTAACGTATTTTCCTTACATGGAACACTACGTGAATCAATTAGTTAGTATTCTTTATTATTATATACTAAACTAAGTTGAACTTTTACATAACATCTAAATGTTTTGATTACATAACTAAAATATCCATTGGTTCTTCGCCAAATGGCACCTGGAGTTGTCACATTCGTTACAACTTTGGTATATTATTTTATTATACTCCATCTGTTGTATAAATTAAATTCTTTTTCCATAAACTTGTAAAAGTATAAAATAAACATGTTAGAAAAAGGAATTCATTTGTCTTTTACATGTTCTTCCGATATTTCGAAATTTTCATATTCTAAAATAAATCATTCATGTATCTCTCAACTGTAACGGATTTATGATGTAATATTTATGTAACTACCTACTTATGATTCCTAGTAAGCTGGCTGTATCATTCTACCATGGCTACAAAGTAAATCGGATCTGAAGCATCAGAATATAACCAGACAGACATTCCTCTATTAAAAACAAAGATCAAGATACCGGAAAGCAAATTTTACTCGAGTGTGAAGATATTCCGTGCGAATGGGTTTAATTTCCCACTGGAGGGAAAAAAATATAACAATGCCACCACCAAAACGGAAAATGTTCGATCGAAAAATTCAAGGTGGCTGGGGTATTTGCAGGAATAACAAACAAAACGGCAATAATATTCAAATAGGGTTGTAAAATTCAACGGTACGAATTAATCTAATATTTCATATGTATGCGAATTTCGCAATCTGTTCGAAGAAAGTTTGCGAAAATAATTTCCTGTCGTGCAACCCTTCATCGGGCAACAATTCAAATTGTGGTTTTAATTAATTACTAAATTAATGACTGCGCGTTCTTTATCTATGCTTTTTAAATTAAATACGAACACGCCACGTTTATTTTTGCTTCTGTTTCTATTCTCATGTCATTTCCATTGTGCAAGTTAAAAAATGCTCCCAGTTTAGAATCAACTTAAAAGATGTAACAAATGAACAGCTTTGAAACAAAACTATTTAGATTCTCGTTCACTTGTTTTCTTGTCGATTTTCTTTTATATCTGTAACTGCACTTCGTATGTTTACAAATGGCTTACAATATAACAATCTTTTCCTTCTTCATAACCTTCACTCAAAAAATAAAGAAATACTCAGACATTCTACTGATTACTAATAAGCTAATAACAAACAAACATCGGTAGTTTTTCGTTCTTTCTAACTTTAAAACCGGTTAATCTAAGTAACACTTTTTTAATTTGCTCCTCGTCAAAATGTTGTCATTTATATTACAAATAATTTAACAGTAGCAACTACAAAGCTGTCGGTGAACAGCTAAGCCTAACTTTCAAACTGCTGATTGTGATGATAATGTCATGATACATTCTAAAAGCGGTATTTTAAATCAGCAAAAACCTGTATCAATCAACTGGGAGTTATCGGGTGGTCGAGATGTCAACTTGTCAAACTATAAACAAGAGAATTTTGACGACTATTTTTGATATTACTTTCAAATATCATGAAGTAATTAATGATGCTTTAATATTTAAAAAGAAAATGATAGTGGAATTTTTAGGTAATGGACAATTTTTAATCATTCGATGCCTTAGTTTCTTCTACCTAACGTAACTACTTTCTTTTCTAACATTCGGTTTAATTTAAAAGGACAGAATTTTATTTTTCCTAATATTACTTTTATGTGGGAAATCCTCCTGCCTTTCACATTTTGATTAAATGCCCTGTATAAAGTGTCCTAAAACTAAACAAACTAAACCCACGCCTAAAACATTTCATACATTAAAATTTCACTTGTTTTGCGCCCATTCTACTTGTTTATTTATAGCAAAGACGAGTTTTGTTGTTGGTTTTCTATTATTAAAATAACCTCAAAATCATTATTATTAAAGTACAACTTTCCGGCAGCTTTCATAATTAACTTGAATCACGACAAATTAACGCAGATTATGGGTTTTTTTCTAACTTATAATTTGTTAATTAGCAATTTACTCTTTACGAAAGAAAGTGCTTTAATAAAAGAATTCCAGTTCAAATGTTCAGGATTGAAGCAATTTGTTAAGAAAATGCCCGTGGTTCTCCTGTATTATTCAATAACACCGATGTTTTCCGGTTGTTTGGTCCCCGTTTTTAATATTTGATTAGTTTTCTGATTTAAAAACCAACACGTGCTTTTTCTCAGCATCACGACAGACGATCAACACGCGGATTACGTCCGTTATTTCGCGATTCCGTTCTTTGAAATGCGAGTACGATTTAAACGGCAACCCACTTAGTCACATGGCGGTCTTACCCAACACAAAAAAACAATCACAAAACATTACGAAACCAAAACACAACTCCTAATTGTACGTGTGTGAAATTCCTGTTAAGATTCGACTGATTCACTGCTACGTGCGTCTATACCAACTTGAAATAAAAAAGAATTGTTCGATCTTGGGCCACTACGCCGCTTCGGTCAGACGATTTGTTGTTTTTTTTTTGCGAGTAATTGAAGACATTAAACCGAACAATTATTGAATCGACCTTTCAATATCCTCATCATGCAAAAGTCGCTGCAGTTCAAACTAAGTAGTTACAATTCGTCATGAAATGATGGCCAGGCAATAATAATAATGGACGAGTAAAAATCAATCGTTTCCATTAAAGTAAGCGAAGGAAATCCACTACCATAGGGGCCAGGTTATTATTTTATTGTATTTAATGAAAATTTCGTTTTTGTTATAGAAGGCGCAGGACGCACAATAGGGGGCTTCGAATAATAATAAAGTCGTCCATAATGGGCCTCCCGTCAGACCAAATATATTTCAATAATGAAAATGCGCGTGGAATTTTGAAGACATAATTATCGGTGAAAATTTCGAAAGTTGCCTGTAATAATAATAACAAAACGAAAAATGTCTTGGCTAACTAACAGTGGCAACACTTCCAGGATGCATCATCGATAAATATTCATAAAAATTCTTATGAAATGAAACACTTTCAGCAAAAAACACAAATCGAAGAAACCGAAGGAACGCACGGCCAAATCCCGTAATCCTTTTGTTCTGGTAAAAAAACCCACCTAAATTACAGGACCTCGTTTAATCCTCAAAACACTCAAAATTAAAATTATTATTCAACATGTAAAAGGAAGTGCACACTTCATCACTCTTAAGTTTCTCAGCTTCACCCTGTTTAATCGAATATAATCACCCTGTTAATTGTTTAGTTATCAGAAATGCGAGACGAGCAGGACAGAATATTATCCTGCAGGACACGCGACGTTACGAAGGATAACAGAGTCGACGAAGGAACATTTCGCGGTGCGGCCACCCCACAGGTCTGCGCATAACTGGAGGGTCTAAGCACGAACTCGCGAGTTGCCCCTCTACTCGCGGAGAAGAACGCGGCGGTCACCGCACTTACCTGTATGCTTTCTGATGTCTAATGCTTCGGTGGTCACCTCTTCGTGCGCGCGGTGAGAAATAAGACGCCCGAATAATATTGAAATTACATCTAACTGTTATTCAAACATCCCATTTAACTTCGGGGATGATTTTTATTAATCCCCACAATTTTTGTAAGAACACTTCCTTATAAGAACTGAGCTTCTTTGTTCGTTCGTCATCAAACAGATGGTCCCATAAAAATAACAGTTAATTTAAAATTACCTTGTATCCGATAAAAACTGTTAACTGTACTTTCTAGCTATCATTAACGTATTAGTTTTTTCCTTATAGACCGATTTTCACTTCAAGTGGCATCTTCACTTCTAATCGGTTTATTTTTTTACAGGCTAAGTAGGCTTATCTTTTTATACTTTTTCTGATATGGTTAATTAAACTGCAAGTTATTCCCCAATGGAATAAATTTCTGAACATTAGAAAACTTCCCTAATTTCCACAAAACAGCAGAAAATCATAAAAAATAAGAACTGGCAGTTGTCAAGATTTTAAGTATTTCCACTTTCACCTAAGCGAATTTAAATTAAATTAGAAAATTCCCAAATGGAATTTACTAAAATTCCAAAAACTTATCCCCAATTTGAACAAAAAAAAAAAAACTAGAAAATGGAAAGGGTTACTTACCTCCACCCTTCATGTCTTTCATTTATTTTTCCCAAAAAGGTTTCTGCAAATTTAAAATATTTACCTCAATTTTCACCAACGTAAAAAAGCTTGAAAAATGAAAATTGGCAGTTTTCAGGATTTTTCATCTCCCCTCCTTTATTCGTTTTGAATCAAACTTTCCCTTGCCACGCTAAAACAAGTCAAAAAAAGTCTGCAAATGTAAAACATGCCCCTCAATTTTCACCAAACTAAAAAGGCATGAAAAATGGAAATTGACCGTTTTCAGGATTTTAAATCTCTCTACCTTTATAGCTCCAACTTTGCCTTTATTAGTTTTGAATCAAACTTTCAGTAAATATTCGCAAATGACATAAATTCTAAAAATTTAAAAATTTCCCTCGCCACACTAAAACAAACATGAAAATAGGAAAAGAATTTCCAGAATTTGAATGTCTTCCAAATTTTTTATTACCTACCTAAATGGTTTTGAATAAAACTGGAAAATATTTCCAAGTCAAAGAAATACATATCTGCAAATATGAAACGTATTCCCTCAATCTTCACCAAACTAAAAAGGCATGAAAATTGAAAATTGGCCATTTTCAGGACCTTAAATTTCTCCACCTTTATGGCTGCAACTTTACCTTTGAATCAAACTCGAGGAAGTATTCCCAAATGGAACAAATTTCAAAAATTTTCTTGGATTTTCACCAAACTAAAAAAAAAGCACGAAAGTGGGGATGTGAGAGTTTCCAGGATTTGTGAAGCCTCTCCATCATTCATGTCGGCCATTTTTTTTTTCATCTAAATGGTTTCGTAAAGCTGGAAAATATTTCCCAACCAAACAAATGCATGCAAATTTCGAAAATTGACCAGATTCTCACCAAACTAAAACAAGGCATTAAAAATAGATGAAGAGATTTTAAGCCTCTTCGCCATTTACCTTTTCCAATTTTGTTTTTTTTTTATATAAATAGTTTTGAATCAACTTCTGCAAATTTCAAAAATGTACGCCGATTTCGACCACACTAAAAAATTACGAAAAATTAAACTTCGATATTTCCGACTTTCCAAATTTTCATGAATCTTTTTAAGGTCAACTCGGAAACACACCAGCAAAAACTAAAGCTCCTACTTTGAGTAAAAGAGCGGCTACTCCATAATATACAAAACAACCCCCCAAGGCTATATTCCAATTAAGAAAAAAATCCATACGTTTAATTTCATTTCAACAAAGTTCCTAATGTAATTTCAGGAAATTAAAATGTAGTTACACGCTGTGCCCAATCCAAAACGAATCCGAGTATGCAAAAAATACCTTTCACATTATGCGACACCTAGTTTTGTCCTTTTATGTAATTTTTGTAACTTTTATTATTCACCCTTTCACAAAACAAGCAAAACTCACGCACTCACATTATTACACACACAAAAAAATGTACAATTTGAATCATTTTTCTTTCAGATTCTAGCAGAAAATCAATTAAAAGGCCTAAAAATAAATTTAAGCATAAAACTAAATTAATTTTTAATATCTCAGGGGACATCACCTACTAATCAATCGATCTGTTTACATAATGTTAAATTTATACCCCTCTTTTTAGGACAAAAATTCCTTAATGAGACTTCAATCGAATTTTAACCAAGGAAATTGATTTAATTAACTCTACCTTTTGGCATAACAAGTAAATTAATTATTTGTTTAGTTATTTCGTTATTGAAAGCAATTCCAGGCGTGGTACTTTTGGAACGATTTCTGGAAATATTAAAAGACTGCAAATTTCCAATTTTAAGCACTTTTTAAATCTTGCAAGATTGTAAATTCCTTCGTACGTTTTAATTTTCTTAGCCACTGCAAATTAAAAAATCAAATCAATGAAAGATAAAATCTACTGTTACTGAGCTGCCACAAAACAGAAAGATTGTTTAATAATCCCAAAGGAACGTCTTAAAAGTTTTGTAGCTTTTTTCAAATTTATATCGGGACAATTTCATGCCGGTCGCAGTTGCCCCACATCTATCTCAAACGTTTTTAAGAAATTTGCTTGACTACCATTGCATTAGTTTGGACATTTTCTTAAAGTTTAAACCATAGTTAAGGTTTCAATGACCCTGCAAGGTTTATCTTTCTTACTCAGAGATCTAATTAACTTAACCTTGCTCATTAACTTTGGAAAAAACTATTACTCTCATTTTCACACGTGTTTAAGCAGTGACATTCTTCTGTAAACATAATTCAATTTAAAAGCCACATGTAGAACCTTACTTTTGAAGTATCATCGACAATTGTTAGTATTTATTCATTAAAATGAATCGCTCGGCTACGTCAACTGTCTGTTATATAAAATAAATAAATATTATTGCAAATTTCTAAAGTAACATGCATTGTTTTTACATATTAATTAAACATGATTAAGTTATTCACCAAGCATAAAGTTCTCGCCATATAAAAACAAACAAAAAAGGAGCAATGCGAACAATAAAACTTTACACGTGAAACAATTACAACCCAACATTAACCCAAGCAAATTTCACTGCTCTGTTTGGGACTGTAGATTATGTACGACGGTAACCCACAATAAACGATTTCTCCACTTAAAAAGAAGGAAGCCAATTTACCCTCCAGTCACTTTCAAAATACAAAAAAACATCACCGCAAACACCACCACACTTTTAAAACAAAACGTGGGAACACGAAAATTGATGCAAATATTTACACGTCTGCAGAAAATTTAATTTGTGCTAAAAGCATAAAATTGCATAAAACGCACTAAACCTTGTGCAATGCGTAATAACAATGAAAATATTTATTTTTCATGGAAATGGTATTTCAAGCAACTTTTGGGCCCATTAATTCTGGATTTTTTTGCAGGTGAGCAGGTGGAGTACATTTATTGTTTGTTTTGGCACGGAAGTCAAAATACTATCAAAATTCTTCACAATGGTGCTATTTTTGTTTGGAAAAATGATGCAAAATTCTATTATTTTAAACATCTTCATTGTGGAAATTTACAAAACCCAATCGTCTGGAAAGTTAAACGTGCGAAAATCATTCTAAATTCCAACATTTTCAATAACGTCTCCTTAAGAATTACATATTCTCATCATATTAAATAATTTAAAAAAATCAATTTAGGAGTACACAGCCGAAAACAATTTGTTATAAAATCATCAGCCGTGACCAAAGTCGGTGAAGAAAATTCAAAGGTTTAGATTAGAAATTGTGTTTACGTACAATCCAAGTGACCTTCATTTTATGAAATGCTTATGATGTCAATATTTGGATGAGCTGTTCTAATTGGTAGGTTTGACATGTCTTTCCGGTGCGTAATTTGACACATCACATGCGGTTTTATATCATTATTGATTTAGGTGTGAATGTTTTACATATGTGAATCAGAAGATCAATCATAACATGTTACAAGATCTAAAACAAACAATCTTTGTTTTCTTTTTTGACTTGTAACTCTTAACAAACAGACAAGAGATATCTCGGAAATTAGATTTTAATCAGAAACGTACCTTGCTGTTTATTTGTTAACGGTTGGATTATGTTAACTTTTTAAAGTATGTAGGTCATACGGAAGGCGGGTTAATTCTTAAAAATAAAGAAATGGAACAAATGTTACAGATTACCAAAAGGAAATGGAAGTTTAGTTACGTCAAAAATGCAAAAAGGACGAAATTTCTGAATTCATTCAACAAGACTTCAAACTGGACACATGTAACTAAACAAAAACCAAATCGAGCAGATTACCAATAAAACAGATTAATTAAAACCAAACAAGTCTAAACAACCGTATCTAAAAGCCATTTCATTATACTAATCCTGGGTGATGTAACAGTCTTCAACATGTATTATTTAATATTTTTTTTTCCATTTACACTGAACCCTTCAAACTGCAGCACAAATGCACCTGCCCATTATAAGTTATTACTTACAAACAACTAACGAAATTTTCCCAAGTAACTTACAAACTTTTCCTATCTATCAAAACTTCTAAAATTTACTTTCGAGACGTCTGATGTAAAGCTTACAAAGGGACCAACCTTATATATTCACTTATTATCGTATCAGTCTTTTTTAATTTAGTTAATGTGTTATCTTATCTGGGTATAAGTGAATAATTTATATTGCAAATTAGTTCAAAACAACAGTACGAAATTAAATACGATAATTAAACGCCCAATGCGTATATACAAAAGATAACTAGCTGAAATTTAGTATCACAACATATGTTTTAGCTTCAACATATGGATTCAATCATTATCTTTTTCGAGTTGTTTGTTGAAGTAGTGTGTGTTACAGAAACTTGGCCAAAATATTCACTTGTCATGTTACTAAAACTTTTTTTATTGGATATATTTGCGTCACAAACGATACATGATTGTAACCAACTGTCGCAGATAAATATTCAATTAACCCGAAACGACGTTATTTCAAAACATTAAATTTTTGCAGAAAATTTTATATGCCCAAGAAAATTATTCAAAGGCCAACAGAGAAATCGAAGGTAGCTTTGCTATTATTTAATAACAAGCAATTTTACGTAATCAATGTATGCAATAAAAAGGCAAACTTAAAACCACTTACTCCAATTTCGCAATAACAAAGTTCCTATCGTTTTCTAAACTTTCGATGATAATAATTAAAAAATTACGCAGGTTAATCATAAAAAACGCTTTAACGATTTTCCAATTTAAGCTCCGTATACTTTCGTATAAATGATAAATGGTGTTCTGTTAAACGCAGGTATGCAAATGTTAAGTTTCAATCGTCCTTCGTATAAATATTTTATAAATATTACCTTCTGCTTTCGCCAATTCAAACAATGTAATAAAAATAGATTTATCTTGCATAAAATATGACGTTATCACATATTTCGTTAAAATTAAAAATGTTTCATTCCGGACTCTGTTTGCCAAGAAGCCACATACGAAAAACAAACGAAATTCGCAATTATTTGGTCAAACAGCTTAGTTCTGAACTGTTTGTTTATTGCCAAGACTCGGACTTGAAATTGTATTTAAAAAATTTAAAATACATAGTAACATTTTTTTGTGAAAAAAAAGTTGAAAAGGGAACTTGAAATATATCATTATCAGCTGAGCATATACATTACTATAAAGAATACAAAGAACATAATGTAAATGTCAAAATACAGCGGTATTATCAAATGAAAAAGTTACACATTAGTTAAGTTATTTTCAATTTTTTGAAGATTTTTGTCTAATTAATAACTACTAATGTACCGAAATGCAATTATTAGTCATGTCAAACATTTAAGATGTGATGAACCCTTAACTTTCTTAAATAAAAAAAATATTTTTAAATCTAATGTTACACTTAAAAACCAAACCTTCTAATAACAAAAAAAATTCATAAGTAATAAACATATGGATCAGAATAAAATACAATTCTATAACAAAAACAATGGGGCAACCCCGGAGCCGGATCCGGCCCTGATCCATCTCAGCGAAGTTAATCGTATTCGTGGTGGGAGAAAACATGGTTTGTTCTCTCATTTTTTATAAAGTTCAGTATTTATTCAGTCTATATTTTTTTAATTACTTTAAAATTAAAAATATCATACAATAATTCAAATCAAAAATATCATAGCACTTAAATTAACAATTTCTAATTTTCTTAAATTTATAAAAAGACGCGAAATAGCTCAAAGCAATTTTATGACACCAATAATAACCAGGGCTTTAGCATAGCATTTAAGGCACCTGCTTTATACCATAGCATTATGTATATTATAAATAAATGAAATAAAAAGTAGCAATTTGTTTTAATTCAAATAATATTAATTTATTTTGTTTAATAATTTGGTCCGGCCCTTGACTCGGAGACAGAATGATAATTTGGTCCCAGAACTAGGATGGGTTGCCCATGCCTCGTTTAATATATAAACATACGTTAATTTAAAACTGAACTAATTCTTAGTTTTATAAGTATATTTATCAATTTACTTAATCAGGCAATAACATTAATAAGTGCAAATAAGGGGCGTCTCCTAGATATCTGGACTAAAATACAAACAAGATATTAAAGCTACTCAGATATTTAAAAAAGAAGTATTCTTAGGACTATGTATTTGACAATCATTGGTTAACTGTCATTGTGGCCATGTATAGTTTAAAAATGGCTTCGAAGGAGGTCGATCTGAAAAAGCGCGTGTATAGGTTTTATGAAGAAAATAAGAGAGAGGGAAAAGTTAGGCAAGTACAAACATTTTCTTGCCAAAAATGTGCCAAAATCAACTATATACAATATTCTCCAGCGTTTCGAGAAGGATTGGCTGCTAAGATAAAAAGTGGATCTGGCCGACAAGTTGTAAAAATTAGGTCCAGAAAATTAAAATTCTGTCCGAAAACAATGATGCGGTTTACTACGTTCAGTGGAAAGAAAATATGACGTAACTTCTGGCTATTTGTGTAAATTTCTTACGAAAAAGGCGAGCTTAAGATATCGTAAAAAAACAAATTATTCCGAAACGTCCAGAAAATCAAATTCGTCTTGCAAAGTCAAAGTGCAATCTTCTGATGCGAAAGTTTGCAAATTGAGCATTCATTTTATTAGACAATGAATCATATTTTACTCTTTCTCATTCTTCTATCGATGGAGATGATGGATTTTGTACAAGTAACGCTTCTTAGACCCCCAGACAATATAAAATTTGCTACAAAAGCAAAGTTTGAAGGAAAAGAGAATTGGAGAGCAGCAAATGCCGATAAGTTAATTTCGCGGATCAAGTACTGTTTCATAAAATTGACAGTGACATTATACAGCAACTGGCAAGTACAACTAAGAAAAGAATAGACCTTATTCAACGAAATGGACTCACAGAAGAGTTCGTTAACTTTTTTTTATATTTTATTATTAAATTTATATTTACTCATCTCAGATATTCTATTTTTAAGGTGTTTTCTCGGTCCACATTTCTAGGAGACACCCCTTACTATTGAAATATGTTGCACTAAATTGTATGTATTGTGGAAGCTTTGTTATGTCCTTGTTAGGGGAACTGCTTTGTTGTTTTTATATATTCTGGCAAAAATTCTTGCAAAATGACTACTGGTTTGGCTATCGCAAATTCAGGGCTCGGATGAAAAATTTTATTTAAAACAGTTGAAATAGTAACATTTTTTGTGGGAAAAGTTTAAAATGGAACTTGGGATATAGTAATGTATCACTTGAAATTTATTTACTAAACAAAGATTAGTTTAATTGTATCAAATGTAAAGCTCCACATACGAGTATATGTTACTGTAAAAAAAATACCAATAAACCAAAAACAAGGATCATATCAGTTTCAAAATACCTGTAAAAATACCAATAAACCAAAAACAAGGATCACATCAGTTTCAAAATACAACAGTATTATCAAATAAAAAAGTTACATTAGATGAGTTATTTTCATATCTCGAAGATTCTAGTCTAATTAATAACTACTAATATACTGAAATGTAATTATTAATCAAGGCAGAAATGTGACGGGCCCTTAATTTTCTTAAATAAAAACTGAAGCATCCAATAAGAAAAACTGGACGAAGAATAAATATACAGATCAAAAGCAACGAAAAGCAAATCTAAAATTGATTGAAGACAGGTTGAATTTCCCACCGCAGGTTATAGTGTTTTTCACGTTGTTAACCTGGCAGTATTGATATGTTGTGTCAAAGTACAGTGTTGACTCATTACAGCGCCACCAAGCAAACAAATCCATCGGAAAATATGCCAACTAATTTTAAAAATTCGTGGCGGTAAAAGTTTAAGCCAATACCTACAACTCCTGCCGGCGTTGTACCTTCCGTGTCAAAAGTGAAAGTAGCTAACAAATTGACAGTTATCGCGTGTTTGTGTTTCTTAATTTTCTCTGCTTTCGTTCCTCTTTATAAAAAAAATCAGTCTTTTTAAGATTATTTTTGTTCGACTTATTCCTAATAAGGTAGGCATATATTTTATAGATAATTTAAAGTATTTTTAAAATGAAATTTTCGCATAACCTCAATTGCTATTTATGTATTTATTTATAGAATCCATTTCTTCTAATCGCTTTTATCGCTATGGCAAGTAAAGGGAAAAAACTGTTCATTCCGAAGCCAGAAATATAGTAGACAAAATTTATCTAAAATAAAAATAAAATTTCCTTATTTATTTCCTTCTCAAATCTAATTCTGGTACTTGTCTACTAAATTTTCTTTTAACAGTTTTAACAAATTTATATAAGAACGTAGGTACATAATAAAAATTAATAAACTTGCAAATACACAATGTTACACGTTTAAATTTACCGCCAAAGTACTATTGACACTGAGTGTACCTCTAAAATACAGCGACACCACACCACGCCAACTTGACAGACTTGTTTGATTGGTGGCGCTGTACTTTCTTGTTTAAATCATTGTGCTTTGCCTCGTTCTTCCAGGTTTTCTTGAGTTTTTGGTTAATCTCGCTTGTTTTCCTATTTTACAAAACAGTTCTTTTCAGTTTGTTGGAAGATTTTGTTTTTAGGTAATTTTGTAATACATCTAATACGACTCCCTTATGAGACGCTACTGAAAAATAAATGATGATAAATTCGTGTTGCAAACGTGACAGTAATTTAATGTGGTGGGAAATTCAACCTGTCTTCAATCACTTTGGGACCACCCTGTACATTAAATTAAAGCAGAATTAATATCTTAGTTTTATAAATTTATTTATCAACTTAATCACGCTAAAATATGAAATGCAAACATTATTTAAACGTATTTCACTAAACTTTATGTATTCTTTTGTTCTTACTAAAATATAACTTTACTTTGTTTCTTTTTTTTCAATACATCCGCTATAATATTGGATTTGTTACGTTCAATATTTCATTGAAGCTATTTAGCTTTCATTGAAATCGCTCTTTCTTCTTTTCTTACACTTTCTGCAGATTGCAGTAAAATTGTAGTCATTCATTCAACCGCTACCAAATCTTTGCTTTTAAGGGCCGTCTATAATTTTTTTATTCGAACTTTGTGAAAATTTTTGGCCACCTGAACAAACTTCGTTACGGAAATCAATATTCACATTGAAAGGCAATGCTGCTGCAAATTTTGTAATATCACTGGCAACAATATTTTCTAACATTAGTTGAATTTAAACACTGCAATCATTTTAAAGAAAACTGGTCACCTTTTTGGAGATAGGTTCTTTTAAGTAAATGTTTACAGGCATTTATGTAATGTTGCTGAACGTTGAATAGAAATTCAGGATTTTCCTTCTCTTTTCATTTCTGTAATAATTTTTTGGCTACTTCCCCACAAACAATTTGCTGTAGATAAATCAAATTTTCCGTTTTAAAAATATCTTTCATATTCATAACTTTAATTAATAATGAAATTATCAATACCATCAGTTTTTCATACAAGTGAATTACTGGCACTCGTGTTTTGAAAAATTCTGTAAAGTCTATGAAAAGCCGTGCAGCTGTTCGCATAAAAATAATTCAACTTTGATAGTCTTTATTTGTAGATATTTCATTGTAACTTTTTGTTTTTGCAATAAGAGGCTTTTTAGTTAGAATAAATGTTAAAAAAAATAGGCTTGAATAGCAGCCCCTACTGTCCTAAAACACACGTTACTTCTGGTTCTATAGTAAGCCAACACGATTCAACATGTTTCGTAAATTCATGATGATGAAGCTTATTATGTTCTAAAATATGGACCAAGGCTTTCGTTAGAATGTGCTGGCTTTTTTGGAAAAAGTATAAATTTACTACTTGTTTTGCTGTTTGGAAATACATATGAGTTTGAAAAGGTTACCAATATTTTGTGCCGAATTAACAGCTAAACTGAACACCAGTATCTTTAAATTCTATTTGGTAATGTCGTCTTTGATACTTATAAGCATAACTGCAGATTGGCTATTGGAACTATAAGCTTCTTGAAACTACTGACCTAAGCATAATTTTATTTTTGACATATTGTGTAATACCCTGGAAATCTTTAGTTGTAATAAAAGTCTATGAGAAAATGACACAAAACATCTTCTCGTCGTACAACATAGTTCTGTAGTATACCTTTCATTTCCAATCTTCTTGAAAATGTATTTTCTCATTTTTACGCAAAAATCAATTTGAAAACTAATACGTGTGACTGCATCAGAAAAACTTAAGGTTTTAAAAGACTTAAGTAAACATAGATAAACCAAAATTCACCTTAATCTACAAAACCGAACAGTATACTGAAAATTCACATAAAGCGAATGGAATTAACATGGTCATTTTACAACAAAAATGCCGACTGCTTTGGCTATCACCTATCACAAATCGGTTTTAAATAACACAATTGGTTATCCACACGGTGGAAGACAAAACAAACCCCATACGCTCTTGCTTACACTCAATATACGCAAAAATTAGAAAACTTTATATTGACCGATATTAAATATGGACCTCATTACCTGAACATAACTACATAAAATTAATATGTAGAACTGTGACGATAAGCAAATAAGCGGAATATATTCGATTTCCCAATATACCTATATGTGCATATATTTTATATGAAAAAATGTTGTTAAAGTAACCATATTTCCAAAATTAGTTTACAAAAAAAACAGAAATCGCTTCTGGAATTAGTAACAAAAAAGTTTGGAAGTTTTAAACAATCCGACCCCTGTATTGCTTCTTTACAAACTTTGGTACGTTTAATACCACCCTGCTTTGTTACGAATGCTTTTACAAAACCTTAACTTAAGAGATTTACGTAAATAGCCGATCTTGTGAACAAACACTGTCCAAGTCGTTGATTTACATGGTAAGAAACTTTTCTCAACAATTTTATCTTAAACTACCAATGATTAACCGTTTTGAAAAATTATTGGTTTCTTAAAACATTTAGTAAACGTAGCACATTTTAGGATTTTTCTTGAATTAGGTATCTAGCGAGATTTACAACAAATTGCATTTTCACAAAAGCAAGCAACATTTCCTACATAAAATTCAACGCGATCTTTTTATCTTCATCATCGCATTATGTTATTATCTCGAAGTCTTTCGACTTCTTTTAAAAACAAACATCAAAGGAGAATCTCAATTTGGTTCTAAATTAAAAATTTGAAGCCACTAAATATAAATACTAATGAATAAAATTATTAACTAATCACGAGATTTACTAAAAATCCTTTGCAAAGTTTTATACTTCAAAGCAAACTTTAACTTATCAAAATATTAATTAAAGTTGATAATACCCAAAAGTCTCATTCTTAAACGTTGCCTATTTTAAAACATAAAACCTGTTTACAACTTCAATAGCCCTAATAATTCAAGAAAATGTTCACGAGTTGGATGCACATGATACAATAATTCACGCAACCGTGACATAGTAGCAGTTAAAGCCCAAAATACACGCATTAAACGTACTTCAAGCTCGCGAAATTTCATAATCTTCATTCCTAATGTCCGACAACTGTAATAAATGAATAAGGTATTTATCTTTCAGCCACCTACCATCAAATTTTTGTCCAACTAGTTCTCTTCGCCAAATGACCAGCCACATGAAAGAAAACGGGCGGGAAGGCGTAGGAAATTTAAAGGACGTGTAAATTGAGAAGTACAATCTCGACTCGAGCTAATTTGTTTACAGCCGCTGGCCAATAAAATTAAATACGGTGGAGCAAATAAACGAGTTGAATTAAAACATGACAGATGTGACAAAAAGGAGTCGCTTATAAAATAAGTCTACGACGAAATTTTTTGGGCTACAAAATGAAAGCCAGGGTATCAAATTTATAAAATCATCTTTGTCCTGTATGTAAGAACGTGAGAATATAAAACGTTTAGAACAAGGGGCTGCACATATGGCATGCAGCCAAGGAACTTAACATAGCAGATCTCGTTTTATTAGTGTTTAATTGCTCTCACGCTATCAAATACAATATGAACGTCTGAAAGCCTGAAAGATTGGAATGTCTACCTATCATTTTTCTTTCATGTGTATGCATGCATAGTTACACACGTTCTACAAAAGGCCGAGTTAACAATAAAATTCATATTGAAACTATCACTTTGATCCATGTCAGACAGCAATCAATTTTTATTTAATTACCCTGATTAATCAGTCTATAATTATGTATGAAATTTAAATAATTAGCTTTGGTATTGAACCGATTTAAAAAGAAAAAATAGAAAAATCTCACTATTTTAACGTCTCTTAAATATCATCCACGTTGGAAGTCCATTAAACATCAATAAATCGTATGAAATAAATTCCATCATTCCAACACTATGAAGCAATTTACATAGGTACTGGAGTTCGATAAAAATCTACACGTTTCAACAATGGACTACATAATTCTGAAACGCAAACTCGAATCCTTCAAAGAAACCATTTCTGATTAGCTCAATAGACCTTCATTGTAACACCTAGATTAAATACGGAGATTAAAATTCGTTCGCCCTACTCTTACAAAAATTCAAAGAAAAATTCATTATTATTATTATATAGTATTAATCGTAACAGGTTAGAATTGGCAATAATACGTGGGTGATTGGCTCATCGATGCTTTTAAGAATTTTTTTGCATTGCTGCATTTTCATCATCCAAGTTAATCTATTGTGTCCGCGAATGAAACATCATTTATCATGGATATATAAAACTTGATTTGCAGTTGTCTAATTAGGTAAGCTTTACACGATTATAAAAGCCCCATGTCGTCATGTCAAACATTCGTTGAAGAGTAATCAGACAACTAATATTCTGTGACATCACACATGATCATCATTTGACCGGTCAACGTCGCAGTTGTGCTTCAAATTAAAGTGATGAAAACCAAAATCGAACAGACTATTTATTGACATATTTTTTTAAAGGCAAAATGTGAAAAATTTCATGGTACCTGTACCCTGTACCTCCATTAATAATATAACGCAAGAGTCAGTTTAATAAGAAAACCACGTACATTTAAAAACCATTAAAGCTTTGCTTATTTTAATAACACAAACCGAAGATTCTCAAAGTATTAAAAACAATGACACAGTTGTTAGTCAAATAATGTTATAAAAATTAAACTCTGACTCGTGATAATTTACATTTTCTTGAATTTTTTATCAAACAAAAAGGAAGCACAACACTACTAAATATTTTAGGGCAGCCAAAAAATAATTCATATAACTAATAAAACAAACTTACCCACCAAATTCCCACTTCCAGAATTGAATAAAAATAAGCTTACCTAGAACAAAAGAATTTTAATTAATATTTCCGAGTTTTATAAGTTTTCTTTAGACATTTTAATTTCTCATTTTAATAGTATAATGATGAGTATCTTTCTTAAATTTACAAAACTCGCTGAAGTCTCCAAACAAAAAATGATTATCAAAAATCTACAATAAATAAAAATTCCGCTTTTTACAGTCCGAATTATGTGTAGGCGAAATTTAAATGTTTATCGATTAATCAAAACCACTAATTTACGATAAATTTTTCAACTCATCGCTTTAGAATTAAAAATTGAATGTGGGTGGAATTAATTAATATTTCTAATTAATTACGTTATTTAGCTGCATTTGGAAACGGTGCCATGTTATTAAAAAATATGTGCCACTTGTGAATCCTTTCATCGTTAAATGTCATCAAACTGACATTCTGCGGTTATGTTTAGGATGTTGATTTGTTTTTTAGTTTCACATTACAAATTTAATAATTAAAACAGATCTAAGTGAAAAATGTGGAGTGGCGCGGCGTACCCAGTCAACATACGGGAGGCATGCAGGTAGTACGTGGGCAAGGAACGTGTATGCGTGAGGCAAATACAAGCATGTACAATGACGAAAGTGTCTCAGGTGAGGGAAAAGGGAGGGAAACGACTGGGATGAGTTAATCACGAAAAGCAAGAAAACATCTAGAACTCCAGTAAAGGAAAAGAAAAGAGACAACGACGAAGGAAATGTAAGGGATGAATTAGACCAATTCACGAGAATCATTGAAGTAATTCTGAAAGACACGAAAGAAATAAAAGAGAAACAAAATATGTAGTTAATAAAAAACAGAAAATAAGGAAATAAATAATACGAAAGAAGAATAGAGCGGCTAGAAAAAGAGAAAATCAAGATTATTATAACTGGACTTTGGAAATAGAGACGACTAATCGAAATTACCTAAAAAATACGATAGAAAACATAATGGAACAGAAATTGCAAGTAGAAATTCAGACTAGAGATGTAATAAAAATAGGACCTAGGACGTGTACGATTGAGTCAAACAAAAAGTATTGCAGAATAAGAGCAAACTCAAGAATCTAGGCGAAGAATCAATCACCTATCAGGAAATGGGCAGACGGAGAACGAAAAAAGGATAAAAACGTTAAGATTGGCTACCAAAAAGTGATGGTGGAAGACAAGAAGTAGATGGGATAGAAAACTACAAATGGGGAAGAGGTAGGACTAAGCACAAAAACTAGAAGCAAAGGCGCGGACAGAAATGATGATGACGACCCAGGCAAAGCGAACAGACACGATAAAACTTATAACTACAATAGAAAGGAAACGAAGAAAACTAAGCAAGATAAAATGGATCTGGTAAATATAGGTCCGAAAAGGAAAGGAAATAGGACAGAAATAAAAAAAAAATGAAGAAATATGGAGAATGTGGAAAGTGAGACGCTACATAGTAAACAGGAGGAACTATTAATGGAATTTGAGAACATGACAGAGGACATGCTATTAATATCTAAAACGAAATTAAAAGGCACAGGCCTTAAATTATTGGGAGGAGGACATGGATTGATTTATAGTCGAGTGGAACAACAAATGACGGGACAGGAAGGTGTCAGTGGCATATCTAGTACACAAGGAGTGGATACAAAAGGTGAAAAATTGGGAATTTGTAAACGAAACAATAATGAGCCTCCAATATCAATTAAACCTAATGCCCTGGACTCTGTTCTAGTGCTATTTGTTACCACCTTGTATGTTTTTTATGATTATTACTTTTATTTCTATTTTTCGTCTGCATTTATATCAATTTCTATAAATAAAATGTATTTTTCAACTGTTTTGCTTTGTATAGTTCTATAATCACAACCGTTTTTCTACTTTTATTTCTGTTAGTTGCATAAATGCTTACGCTCCAAGAGTGAAATAGGTTTTTTTTAAAATTTTGTTATTCTAAGAACGTTCATCGTGCTTGCTCACTTACTTTATTTTATTTTAAGTTTATTAGGGAAATTTCTAACTGGATTTTATTCTGTAAATTTCCCGAAAAGCTAAATAAATAAATAAATAAATAAATAAACGGAAACGAAATTGTCACGATATTGATAGTACATAATATACGGTCCAAATGAATCAGGGAAAAAGACGAGTTTTGGCCAAGTCTACAGATTCAAGCGGTGAAAAATGCTGGTGATAGGAGGTGACCTTACTGGACGTGTGGAAGACAATGGGCAGGGACCGGAGGAGTGTATAGGAAGATTTAGAGAAGCAGCCCTAAACTCCAATGGGCAAAGTATAATAGACTTTTGCTTGGAAAATGATGTGTTTGTTGCAAATACATTTTTCCAGCATCGAAATATTTATTCACAATCAGATCAGATCAATAATAGACCTGGTGTTAGGAAAGACGAAATAGCAAAGGACAAAGAATTTACGAGTATCGAAGTTACAAGTTAAAAAGAAATGAAAACGAAAAGAAGTTTCAAGACAAAATAAAATACAAGAAAAAACTGAATGAAAGTAAGTTTGTGTCGAATGACCTGGAGCAAATGTGGAAAACATTTAAAGAAGTTATAATCGGAGCTGCAGAGGAAATATGTGGAGTATTTAAAAAGGCCACTAAGAAGAAACGAGCACCATGGCGGAACAACGTTATTAGACAAGAAATTAAAGGGAAAAAGAAGGTTTGGCAAAGATATCTTGCAACAATGGATGCTGAAGATTTCAATTTGTATAAAAACCGGAGGAAAAAGGTGGAACAGATGATCCGTAAATATAAAGCAGAGTCATAGGAAAGAGTTAGAAATGGGAGAAAATTGTTTAGAATGCTGAAAAGTTTAAGGAAAGAAAAGGTAGTAGAAGTGCAGTGGCTGAAGGATAGAGATGGCAAATTACCGAAATCCCAAGAAGAAACCAGACAAAGATGGCAACAGCACTTTTGTGAAGTTGGGGAGCTCAGAAGAAAAAGTAAACAGTGACTCGGAAAATGAAGTTGGAAGTAATTAGGGCAAATCGGAGGGAAGTAACGAAGATATAACGGAAGAAGAGTGTGCAAAAGCTATGAAGATGCTAAAAATGGATGGCATAGAGCCAGAAATGCTGAAGGGAATGGGTAATGCAACGGAGGTAGTATTGGGGAAAATATTACATAAAATTTGGCAAAGTAAGTGCTTACCAGAAAAATCACAAAAGGCAGTAATAATTCCATGTCACGTGAAAACTTCACGGGCATATCCTTACTAGGTGTTGCAAGTAAGATTTATGAAAGAGTGATAGAAGGAAGGCTAATGATTTAATGAAGTTAATCGAACCAACAATGGAAGATACACAGGCAGGTTTCAGAAGAGGACGAATACACAGGAATGAGTATTTTTGATGAGATAGATATATGAAAAAACTATTACAAAAGGGAAAAGTATCTTCTACAATAGAATTATAATTGGACATAGTTATGCATAAAGGAACCAACCCACAAGATACGTTGAAATGAGTTAATGACGTTAAACAATTTGAAATACAGAATTTTATAATATGCAAAATAGAACCAACCACATTTATGCATCATAGTGTCATCTATTGGATATTTTCTTTAATGCAGTTTACATAGTCTCAGAACAGAAATCTGCATAAAGGTACCAACTGGATGGTTCCCTTATGCATTTTTCAGTTTTAGCGGTAAATATGCATAAAGGAACCACCACTGTGAGTTGGTTCCATTTTGCAGATTCCGTTTCCGGAGTTTTGTCAGAACGTCAACATTTAACATTTTCTAAAGTAGTTTTGCAGAGTGCAATAATAATAATTATTAAAAAGGTTTGTGAAGAATAGTTATAGGAATAAAATGTCACTTTCAAGAGATAAACGGTTAGTTCAGTTAGCCCAAATGGTAAGTAAAATACAGTTTTAAATTTAGTTCATAACCTAAAAATTGTTTTTAAGAATGCAATGTCAGAGAAAGAGGATACAATTTCTGATTCTGAAAGTATGGGCAGTACTGGCTTCTCAGATGATAGCATTGCTGATGCTAATTATGTGCCAATTTCGTCTGCGTCTTCAGCAGAAGAAAATGAAGAAAAACGACAAGAGTCAGCGGCGCAACTTAAAGAAAAGCCAGCCGAAGTTGCACTTTGTGGACGTCCTCGAAAAGGCAGAAAAAGGAAACATGGGGATCAATCTCGATCAATGAAAAAACAACTTAAAGACAGTAATAAGCAATACATTAATTACAAAGGGGTCATTGTTATACCTAAGCAATTCCAAAATTATATCTGCACCTGTACCAATAAGTGCTACGAACTAGTTTCTGTGGAGGAACGGAAAAAATTGTTTATTAAATACTGGGAACTAGGATCGTACAACGCACAGACTGCTTTTCTAGGTAGCCTAATTGCTGAAGGAGAAATAATACGAAAATATACCAAAAACGAGTCCAAAAGGAAAAACACGCGTGTTTACAAAATCAATGGGGTTAAAGTGTGTCGTATGCAGTTCATAAATGCATTGGGAATATCAACCAAACGGATTCATACTGCTTTAACAAAGTTGAAGTCTAACTCAGTCATAGATAAAAGGGGCCAGCATGGAGGGTACAATGCGATTTCACAAAATAAACTGCAGGAAGTAATTAAGCACATACAGAAAATTCCGAAGTATAAATCGCATTATAGGCGTGAGCAAGTGTGTGACGCTGAATATTTAGAAAGTCACATGACAATTGAAAAAATGCATTCCTTATACAAACAAGAAACGGACAACCCTGTGGGGTATGAAAAATATAAGCAAATTTTCTACACGCATTTCAATTTAAGGCGAAAACCTCTAAAGAAAGATACCTGTAATGTATGTGACACCTTTGCAGCAAGAGTTAAGGCAGCTGAAAACGAAGAAAAACGCGACGAAATGCAGCAGCTACACAAAACACACCTGGACGAACAAGCTACAGCTAGAAACAGGATGAACAAAGATTTGAGTGCTGCGAAAGCAGATGAAAATTTAGAAGTTTTAACGTTCGATATGGAGAAGACTCTTCCTCTACCGCTGATTCCAACTAATATAATCTTCTATAAAAGGCAGATTTGGTTATACAATACTGGTATACATTCTGCGAAATATGATAGAGGTTATTGTTACACCTGGGTTGAAGGTACAGTAGGCCGCGGTGCACAAGAAGTGGGTTCTTGTGTAACAAAGCACATCAAGAAACATTTGCCTGAAGGCATAAAAGATTTAGTGTTATGGTCCGATTCCTGTGGAGGCCAAAATAGAAATATCAAAATAGTTTTACTATTGAAAGCTGCTTTGGAAACTCACCAAACACTGCAGTCGGTTGCTTTTCGGTTTCTGGTCTCAGGGCACAGTTTTCTAAGAAACGATAGCGACTTTAGCGATATAGAGAAGGCCTTAAAATTACAGCAAATGCTTTATACTAGCGAAGACTACTTAAATATAATGCGATGTTGTAGAAAAAGGAATCCACTTATTGTAGATACAATGTTGAAAGAAGAATTTTTCAGTTGAGCTTCCTGCGAGAAAAAATTACAAACAGAAAGATTGACATATCTGGAGCTAAAATCAATTGGTTGCATCTAAGGGAAATCAAAATTTTTAAGGATAAACCTTTCTCTATTTTTACCAGTACAAGTCATAAAGAACCTGTAACTTATTCTGAAATAGACTTAACAAAAACTAAAGGTAGAGGAAGACCATCTGAAACTTCATCATTAGACAATATATTTTCCAGTTGTTTAACAGAACTGTGGCCCGAGGGCAAAGTCATATCTGAAAAAAAATTACAGGATATACATTATACAATCTATAATGCATCTTATTCCTGAAGATGCAAAACAGTTTTACGCTGATCTCAAAAGTGACGAATCAGTAGAAGACTATTTAGATGGTTATGATGGAAATTTAGATTTTGAAGTTGAAGATGTTTAATTAAAATTATTAATGTATGATGGTTTTAATTTTTGCTGTTGTTTTTTAAGTTGAAGTTTATTTATAGTGTTCTTATAAATTAGTTAGGTATGTTTTTTTCCTTAATAGTAAAAAAAGTTCCACCATATACGTGTTTTTATATTAAAATGAAATTTGCAGAATGGAACCAACCCACACTATTTTTGAATTTAGAAAAAATACGGCGTATCTTAGTGAACTACTGATTACTATACTTATTTTTATATTAAAGTTACTGGGAAATACTCCAAAGTTTTTAAAAATTAAGTTGCAGTATTTTTTATTTGCCACAAATTTTCAAAGTGCAAAAACTCACAACTATATAGCGGTGGGTTGGTTCTTTTATGCATAACTATATCCAATTGGAAATACGATATACAGGGTGACATTGAAAAAACTGCCATGCATAGTACCACGCGATAGAGGACCATAAAATAATAAAAAAAGTTCTTATACGCTAATGTCCGATCGCCTTTTGTTTTCAAGATACAGGATGTTAAAAGTTTGTTAGAAAATTTAATTTTTTTTTTAAACTACAATGCATAGTACCACGCGATAGAGGACCATAAAATAATAAAAAAAGTTCTTATACGCTAATGTCCGATCGCCTTTTGTTTTCAAGATACAGAGGATGTTAAAAGTTTGTTAGAAAATTTAATTTTTTTTTTAAACTACAATGCATAGTACCATGCGATAGAGGACCATAAAATAATAAAAAAAGTTCTTATACGCTAATGTCCGATCGCCTTTTGTTTTCAAGATACAGGATGTTAAAAGTTTGTTAGAAAATTTAAACTTTTAACATCTTGTATCTTGAAAACAAAAGGCGATCCGACATTAGCGTATAAGAACTTTTTTTATTATTTTATGGTCCTCTATCGCGTGGTACTATGCATTGTAGTTTTTTAAAAAAAAATTAAATTTTCTAACAAACTTTTAACATCCTGTATCTTGAAAACAAGAGGCGATCGGACATTAGCGTATAAGAACTTTTTTTATTATTTTATGGTCCTCTATCGCGTGGTACTATGCATTGTAGTTTAAAAAAAAAAAAAAATTTTCTAACAAACTTTTAACATCCTGTATCTTGAAAACAAAAGGTGATCGGACATTAGCGTATAAGAACTTTTTTTATTATTTTATGGTCCTCTATCGCGTGGTACTATGCATGGCAGTTTTTTCAATGTCACCCTGTATATTACCCACTTCTCAACTCCTTTGTAGATAAAAAGAAAGTGAGTAGAGGAACAAAGATTAAAGTATTCAAATCAATATTTGTGCCGACCCTTCTGTATGAAGCGGAGGCATGAGAAATGTTAGATAGACACAGAAGCATGATAAGTGCGTGTGAAATGAAGTTTTTAAGAAAAGAATAATCGAAGTCACCAAGATGGACAGGATGAAGAATACAGCAATAACAGAAGCCTTGGGTGTAAAGTCAATTGAACAGCAAATAGAAAAGAGGCAACCAAGATGATGGGGCCATATGGTAAGATGCCGGAACAAAGGAGAGCCAGTAAAATCTGAAGAATCAAGGTAAAGAAGAAACGAAGGGTCCGGCCAAGAAAAAACATGGGATGATGAGTTATAGTTTATAGTTAAAGTGCAAAGAGACAGAGACAGTGCTGTTAAACAGCCCAGCAAGGAAAGGCACAATGCACAACTCTCTACACTGAAAGGTGTAGAAGAGGGAACGGATAAATAAGTAAGTATGTCTTCGTAATCATGGCCCACTTAACGTAAAATTTTATTGATAGCGTAATATCTTAATTGGTATATGTAGGTACCTATTCAAAAGAACAATTAACCAGAAAATTATAAAATGAACGGCACCAACTAAACTGCAGGCCTGAATGGCAAGGGAAAATATTTTAAGGCTTTATAAGCTTAATTCTTTTTTTTTTTTAATAGTAGTTTAATGAAATAAAAATTCTGTACGCAGAAAAGTATCACCGACCTTCAGTTTAACGCTTTAAATAAATTATTATTTTAAAAATATCACTTAAACCTCAAAAAATAAAAGCAAATCGAAAACGAATGAGATAAAACTATAAAAGGCAAATCCAAATCCCATACAATACCTCTCAAATTAACTTCAACCCAACAATGATTTATTTATTTAATACGATAAATCAGCTCGGTAGAAGAGCACCTACAATCGTGCATTAAATATCCAGCAACCTATCATCGATAATCTAAATCAAACATCAAGCAGAATTTAATTCAAACCACCTAACGTGCAACGTATATCGATTTTGCATTAACAATGCTAAATTTACTGTCGAAATTTTATAAGCCACCTTTCATGTATTCAATAATTTACAAAACAGATTTGAATTTCGTTACGCTTACATGCAAACATTAAATAACCGATAATACACGCCCGTCATGTGGGTGCTAAAAAAATTATTTTTGTATCAAGTATAAAACATGATGAGAAGCATGTGGGTGGACACTTATATTATACATAACATGAATTACCTTTCGATCTTATTACTGGAAACTTTCATTCCTACATAGGATAACACATAGGATAATTTAATGAAGATAATGAATTTTACATGTTTAGATCAAAATCTAGTCAGTGGAGTTAAAAAACTATCATTTTAAAAATGAGCACAATTTTCACTAAAGTAATAAAGGAACATGTTACAAATTGCTGCTATAACAGAAGTATTATTTTCGTCTCATTAAAGCATAGCAAATGTTTCTTTTAAAACGAATTGTCCGAATTCTTTCCGACGCAGAGAAGTTTAAAATTAGTGCTCCTTCAGCAGATCTCTTAAATTCGAGTTTACTAAATAATAATTTCAGCAAATTTTCTGCTTTCAAAACTGGCAATCGTTTTTGGGGGAAAACAACTACGCAATGATTTTATAATTTTCTCATTAATAACATTTTAAGCCGTATCCTGTGGCAAACAGAAGTAACAATCCCTACACACGTACTATCAGTGGAAAACAAATGGAAAATTTGTGTTTCCGATGAAACTCGCCCTGTGTTACCGATAACCGTAAAAAAATCGAAGGTACGTTACGCCCGGATAAAAGCAGTAAAAGGATTGAAATACGTGGAATTCTCACGCAATACTCGAGGGTGATACAGAACATAAATGCAAAATTATCTTAAAAAAGAAATCAGACTGAGAAATCGTACTAAAATTAGAGTGATGCACTCGAAAGCGAATCACCTTTATTTACTTAATAAAGAAATGATGATTAAGGAAGGTTTTTCAACACGCTAACATATTTATTTTAGGAAGACACCCGCATTTTCCTGCATTAAATTGGTCGGTGAAAAGCCGGAAGCAATGCTTTTTAGTAAATATGCCGCACAATAAATTACACGATGACAGCTTTTCCGCGGGCTCCATGTATAAAATGACCGGAAAATAAACAGGCGCAAAGATGGACAGTGTCGGGTTTAATAAAGGCGCTGAAAGCTTTCCAATATAATATTCTAATTATAGGCAATAACAGTTAGTTAGCCAGAACATAATGACCCCCTTTTTTGCTTTAATAATATCCTATACTAATTGCAGCGCTAATGTTGACCATAAACATAATCAATAACAGAAGACCATAATTAAATAAATCAATTACGCGTCATTATCAATTTTAAAAAAGTAAACTATTTAAAAGTAGGCTTATATTTTATAGAAAACAAGCGAGAAACGCAAAGCCTGCTACGGTGTTAACAAAATTTATTATTAACCCTGCCATTAATTTGTCACGCTTTCAACCATGCGTGGAACATATAAGAAAGGTATCCTCATTAAAATCCCAGTCCCTAAGGGCCAATGTTATTTTCCGCTTTCCTTCTCGAGTTAGGGCCCTTCTAAATAATTATTTCATGTGGAAAACACCTCATTGGGCACGGTCTATCCATAACCTACAGGCAACATCCTATGATACAAAAGGGATTAACAATCTTATTTTATATGGGATAAATTTAGAAAAGGTGTAAATTTATTACTTTAATAACAATTAGTAACGTTAGTATGAATTCCATATACTGAATTTGAGGAACGACAAAATCACTACCGTGAAATTTCCTCGTTACATTAACAGTGATTCTCATTAAAAGGTAATTTTGGATTTTAAAGGCTGTAAAATTTTACTGCGCAGAAAGAACCTTAACCTAGGTAGATAAGGTTCTTAAAGTTTCAGCGTTTAAACCAAAATGTATTAGCTCTAAAAGAAGTCTAAAAGATGATTTAAGGTTCAACTAAGGCGGAACTTCAACAAACAACTTTTATGGATTCTTCAGAAAAATACGACCTCTTGTTACATTTGCCATTTTTAAGACTTTCATTTTTTAATTGCAGACTAGAAGCCCACATTTCATCTCTTTATATTTCGAACTTTCAGATACTTCCCTTGATAACCTTTGTTAATACCTTTGCATTCATTGTGAATACCTGAAAGCTAAATTTAGCAGCAGATAAAAAAGCTTTAAAATACTGAATCTTTTGAAGATTTTAAGTTCCAAAGATAACTTTGGCAAGACTTATCTGCAATAAACTTATCGTAAAACTTTAAAAATTTTGAAGTTTCTAAAAGTTCAATGCTGTTATTTTTCAGTGTATACTAGGAGTATCGAATCCAAATCCGAATCTAACCCTCAAATACCGAATCTGGATTCGAATCTCAAACCCGAACCCCAATTTGAATCCTACATCCATCCACATTCGAATTGGCAATATTAAATTCAGATTACAGTTTACAGCGGCGCATCTCGAATACCGATTCAAATCTTCAATCTCAAATCTGGCTTTAACCCTAAGTTTTTGAATACGAATGCTTTTAAATCGGTAAGACTCCTTTACGGTTTTATGTAAGTATCAAATGTGGCCGGAGATGCTTATACTCAAAAATTTAACTTGAATGTTGTAATTAAAATTTTTAAATTACGGAAGATAACACAAATTCTTAATTTGATATCACATTAAAAAATTGAATTAGGCTTTCGTATTGTCAATTCATTGATAACTCTTCTATTCTTCGTAGTTCAATTATTACTAAATTAATAAGGTTGCTTTTCCTTCTGGTTGTTATAGATTTTTATAGGATGCATGCCTCTGATATTTTTACTAACTTTATAGTTGCACAACAAAAAGGAAATCCGACAGAAAAGTGGGTTGTATCCCGTTTACAACTTATTCATTTTATTAAATGCATGTTTCTTTTAAGTTTAATGTTTAGACATCGTGTTATGAATATATTATAACACGGTCGGTACCAGCATTATAAAAATATGTATCGTAAGTCCTGATGGCTCAAACTGCTGTTTATGTTTTAGCAGCCCACAAACCACCAGTATAATAAAATATCGTTATTACCACCACATTAAAATGAGTTCTAATAACCGTAGTAACATTTGGGATTCCATTGCTAGCTGCTGGGGTTGCCACTCATACCAATTTTGAAACTTTTGATCTGCCTTCAGATTCAAATTCAAACTTATATTTAAACCTTTAAATGAGTAGATTAAAGTTTCTGATCTTTTGCAACACTAAAAAGTAAAAAAATACATGTGACATTAAAAGGGCAGTCTTTTTCCTTAAAATATCATTAAAAGAAAGTATGCAGTTTAATTAGTTCATTTCATTATAATTCAAAAACAATTGCTTTTCATGGGCAAATGTGCTGTCTCTGAATTAAATTTTAAGTATATTATACAATGACATTAAAGGGCGGTATTTCACTAAAGGTTTAACCTAAAACTTGGCTTAAGCAGCTTAGCCAAGTCCTAATTTAAGAAGCAGACTAAAGTCAATTTTTAGCTTATACTTATACTGATAGACCTGCCTATATGCCTAAGTAGTAAGTCACCTACGTCAAATCTAAACCCTCAAACTCCGAATTGGAGTATTGAATATGATAAATAAAATTCGTAGACAAGTTGTCAAATAGATAAATCTCGAACTAAAATCGAAAATACGAATTTAGACACCAAAGCTAGTTATTCAAACACCGAATCAGAAATCTGGATTAGAATTTTGAACAGTGTTTAATGGATAATCTCCAATTTGCAATCGAAAATGTGGATTCGGAGATTCGAATTCACATTTGCACTCGAAAATGTGGATTCAGAGATTCGAATTCTAATTCTTCTCGAATTTCAGATATTTTCTGAGCTTGACAATCTCCACTCTATACTAATTAAAAGATCTGATAATTTCTACGGCTGTTGTAATCTGTCCCAAAAATTTTCTACATTAACACTGTCTAGCTAACTTCAAAATTTAACAGACACATGTTACTTTAAAAATATTAATGATTAGTCGTAACTAGTTCCGCAATTCTTGAATCAAATTATATTAACTATATCATCTTCATCATCATCTTGTGGCCTCTAACCCTTGGTGGGTTTTCAGTTGCTCGTCGCTTCCATAGCCAGACTTGGATAGGCAGAATGGCCGTCTTTGCGCTCAATTATGTTATTTGCGCATTTAGTAAGTACAGGGCACAGCAAATTTTGAAATTTAACACCATATTCACAAGTAAATATTAACGAAGATAGCCATAACATTCAACCTAAGAAAAACAATATGAAGGTATTTATAACCAAGAAAATATAAAGCCTGCACAATATTATCAGCATGTCCTATCGATAACAGTTTTCAAAGTCGTTTAATAAAAACATGAAATCCGAGTCTCGAAGACATAGCCTGATATGAGTATGAAAATGGCAAAGTTCAAGCTTTGTATAAAAATTTACCGGGGAAACTCAGTCTTTATTTCGCAGAAACTCCCTCCTTCGCAAAATATCAAGTACTCTTTCGCTTTTTTTCTTTTCGAATGCAAATACTTCTCGAAATAGCTCAACATTAATTTTGAAATTCTTGAAAATCCATCTACAAAGCCAAACCTTTCGTACAAGAAATACATAAACTAGCTCAAAGCAACCTTCACTGCAGAAATTACGTGAATGGAAGCGAATATGGTAACAGATAAAAGTTATGCTAGACTTGACCTCTAACAGATTACAGGATCAGTTTGTTACGTTCTCCAAAATTTAATGCCCCGCACTAAAAGGAAGAAGTTACAGAACGATAGATAAATCCTCATTATACGGAAAACCCCCTCGAGTTTACAGTAAAACGGATTAGGGTTACTAATCTAAGTAACTCATGCTTCATTGAATATTACAATTTTTCTTGTGAGTTAAATCTAGAGGAGCCTTCAGGAAATGAGAAGAGAATTAGATTTTTAAACTTCCTATTAAAAGTTCTCTAAAACTTTCCATTGCCAATTAAGTAACAAATAAAATGAGTTTTTTATTTTTTCAGAAGATTTACGAAAAAATTAAAAGTACCTACTCCAACACGTTTAGTAAAACATAAATCGAATTCCAATTAAAAAAAAATAACTAAAAAAAACACTGCAATGTAACAGATACGTAACTTAAGAATTGTCCTTGTCAATGCCCCAAGCCAAAGTCATGTCAGTACTAATCTTTTCAGGTAGGAAACATTTCATTAAACGCTTGTTCCTTGGTCTAACGAATTCGAAGCCGTTAACCCGAACCATGTAACGAGGCGATAGAGGAAGAACGCGTTTTCAATCAACAAATTAATTATATGTGCCTTGTAATAAACGAATTTACGATCAAAGGTGCAAAAATAGCAAAACTGTCGCTTAATTGAAAGAACAGCCGAGACACGCCTTCATTTAGTTTGGAGCGAGCTTACACGTCGCCTCCAAGAAAGTAACACCGGGTGATTGTTTAAATTTTTTTTATCAAGATTTGCCATGTAAAACTAAACGCAGGTCTTAGGTCATGCTACAATTGCCAATGTGACAAATTAATTAAGTTTAAGAGCCAATATTTTAGTAAATATTTAAGCTAAAGCTTAGCTTAAGACGACTTGAGGTTAATCTAACCAGGCTTGGTTCAAATCTTAATTTAAGCCTACTTTAAGTTAAAGTTCAACTTTGATTTTCTTGGTAAACTTTAAAAACTTCAACACTGTTTAAAATCCGGGTAGATTAAACAATTAACAATTTATGCGTTCTGTTTAGTTCGATGTTGTACAAATAAAAAATCGATTTACATAAGAAAACGCATACACATCAAAAATTCGAGAAGTGTGAGGATTTACAAGTTTATGCATATATCAATCCAATTTTAAGAGCTTCTCCAAAAAAAAAAAAAACTCCCCTCCGGCTAAAAATAGCGCTACCTGAAAATTCAATCCTATGAAAGCACGCAATATCAAATGAGGCTAATGAAATCATGTAGAAGCTGAATTTTTGCAAATCGAAATAGCCATTTTTATGAATGCAAATTGAAATGTAAAATCATTACCCATCGACTCATGTTATACGATTTTTTTAGAGTTATATAAAATCCAACTTAAAAACAAAATCACACAAAATACATAATTTTATATGCTAGTTGGTTGATCGCAATTTCAACCTAAGTCACCTTGACTGCGAAAGAAGCCACCAGTCTAATCTAGTCATTGGAAATTTGCAGCATAATTTTAAGAAAGTAAATTAACAGAAGTAATTTTCACGCATGTAAACGTCAAACATTAATTCGCTACTCCTAAACGAAACCAGTAGCAACAACCAGCTTTTTTTCAAAACCCAACTGCCCACCAATCCTAACCATAAAGTTAATTAAATATACTCGGAAAAATGTACCATACCTAACTTGACAATGACATTCGCAACGCCCTGAAAATAGTAATAACATAATACGTTTTACACGTTGCATTTTTACAAGGACCTAACCGCCTTAGGTGATTAGTAACATTAGTAACCTTGTTACACTAACAAAACGTCTGAAGTAACCTTTACTTGTAATATATGAAAAAGTCACGAAATTATTCCACGTGTAACACTCGGCTAATTTAAACAAACAGGATAAAACGTCCATGTTACCGCAAGTTAAAAGAGGACAACTTATAAAATCGTTATTCGTCCTGACATTTTCAGTTTAATTTAAATACGACCAGTACATCACGCCAAACAGAAATATTTAAATAAGGAAGAAGACCTACATGCAAAATTCAAGCCTATTAAATGTATAAATAATTTAAACGCCTAGACGTTACAAGAATTACCAACATTAAAAACACCTCAATGCGAAGATCAATGTTAACTATAATTTTTAGAACGTAAAATACCTACGCTTTTCATCTAATAAGTCATGAACAAATTACTTACATTACAATTAGTAGAATTTAATTTACAAACGCATATTTCAAGTTTTTATTACCACGTAATTATTCAAATTGCATTAAATGCATATTCGTAACGTATTTAAAGAACAATAAAATTAAATTATGCACATGGTTTTTGCGTTTTTATGTAACATAAAGTTAATGAAATTTTAATAGATAATCTTCCAAATTTAGGCCAGCCACAAAACAACGTAATAAAAGACATAAAGTTTGCCAAAAAAACGAGCTTAACACGAAACAATTTTTTAATTAATTAGAATAAACTTTGAAATTTGTGTATCCCCAGGGACTTGAATCATTGACCTTCGGCTTTGCATGCCAATTTTATCTTTAAAAGGATGTTCTATTCACACATACGAGACTTGGCAGAAAAATAAGGAGACTGACAACACTGTTCACGAACCGATAACCTGTTGCCCCCCCTTTCAAACGGCAGTTGGAATAACCCCTGCCGTAGACTTTGTTACAGTTGCTACGCGATTGTTGAGAGCGTCTGAAGTGAAGTTGTGTTAGTGAGGACCGGCAAAATTTTGAGCAACGTTGTGCTATCAAATTTTATGTAAAGCTTAGCGAATCCGCTACTGTGACTTATTAAAAGTTACAAGGGGCTTATGGAAAACATTCCGTGTTCAGATGGCACAAGGCCTTTTTAGAGGGCTGAGAAGAAGTAGAAGACGAACTTCGTGCGAGAAAACGGTCGCTAATGTGGAAAGAGTGAGGACTCTGTTGCGCCAGGGGAACGTGTGCGACCAGGCATTGCACCACGACAACACCCCATGTCACACAGCAGTCTCCATCAACGAATTTTTGGCAGAAAAGAGCATTCCTGTGGTTCCCCATCCCCCCCATTCGCCGGATCTCAGTCCATGTGATTTTGTTTAATCTCCCCGGTTAAAAAAACATTTGAAAGGGCACCATTTTGGTATCTTGGATAATATTCAGAAGGGCGTTACCGACGAGTTGAAAGGCAGAAACCTTCCATGACTGCTACGAACAATGAAAAACACCTCCATCGATGTGTACCTAGCTGCCCAAGGGAACTACTTTGAAGTCGCTTAATTGTTTTGCCCAAACCTCGTAGTCTTGAAGGACTTGAAAAACATTAAAAATACTACTGTGACAATAGAAAACAATCGTTTATTTTTAATTTGTAACATTACTGGGACCAAAATGCATAAAATTAACTATAATCCATTCCATTTTTATTTGAACTATAATAAATTGGAAAATTTCACTAAGTCTGAAATTTATTGTTAATAAACTTCACTTTCAGTTGATGTTAAGCAATCGCCTTGTTACGTGTGCGTTGTCGAATTTCTCAAAAACTTAAAACAACTGATTCAGCAATGAAAAAGAAGTGTGCAAAAATTATGTTTTAAATGTTGATTTGGCACCGCTGTTTTATTCTAGCAATGCCATTTGTAAAATAACATCTAACGGCCTCGTATAGCTGCCATAATCATGTTTTGGCGAACTAAAAATCTTCCAATTAAGAGGCGCCATCTACAATTAGATTTACTGAACTAAGCGGTAATTTCCAATTTTACTGATCAAATTAGGATTACAAAACAGCGTGCTTAATTTCGATTTATATAAAAAACGATAACGAATAATTGCCAGCCAGTCTGGATGGTGTCAAGGTTAGAATGCTTGTCTTGTAAACCAGAGATCTCGGGTTCGATTCTCGGTCCCTGCCGGTGAGCTTTTAATGTGGAAAAATATGTGAAAGCATGCCGTCCTTCGGATACGATGTAAAACCGCAGCCAATACGATGTTTGGCGCGATAGAGAACCCTTTCAGGGGTGGAAATCCTTTGGGTTCGGCAAAATTCTAGTGGGGGTAGGTATAGGTAATGCCAATGGCCAGTATAGTTAGTAGTCGACGCACTTGAAAATCCCTGGCACCCGCAAACCTAGATTTCGCCCGATAAATAAATAAAACTAATAATTAACAAGATAACTTCGGTAACTACCATAACCTACAAAAAGAGCTAACAAATAATGTCATTTACTAGCGCCACCATTGGTCAATTGGGAATACAATACAGTGACAGGCAAAAAGTTCGCAACATATGGGAAACAATTTTATTATTAGAGTACCGAAAAAACTTTTATGGGGGATGGGTTCTGCATGTCCGATAACCTGAGAATTTAATTTGAGGTATGTGACGTAACCACTGATATGGCGAAAAATTTAAACAGCTTGATTGAAGTGGAACCTATGGATTTGGATAACAGTGGAAGAACTTTCTCATTTTTTCCATAATTGACAGGTCTAAATCTAAAAAACGGGTTCTCCTTAGGGCGCTCGCTGTTGCAATGGTTTGTACCTGACAGCCGTCTAAAAGTTTTACGAATATTTTTATGCTAGGGCACTTAGAAAAGCCAAATTTTCTTGGTTGTGGTCAAAGTTCATCAATTTATAAAATAAAGAAGAATAAAATATCCAATAAACTAAAAACTGCCTTTTTCTTTCCTTCTATGATATTTCAGGGAGATGTATTCACAGTTAGCGATGAAACTTTATTATTAGCGAGACAATTCCACTCATAATCTGTCATCCGATGAAATCACAGTATTTTGGTGAATTGAACCAATCACAATCGAATTATACTGGAAATTTCACTACTAGTGAAATTTCCGCGGAAATTTTACGACTAGCAGCGTTGCTTAGAGACAACGTCTGTCAAAATTTTTTGAGTGACAAGTATTTCAGTAATTTCATTATAATTCCAGGAATTGTCATTCCGAATACCATTCGTGACTAGAATAAATTTTACAGGCAATTTTCGCCGTCACGATCACCCTTGCTTGTTGCTTTAGAAAATCGTCACAGTCGTGTGCATGACGGCAAAAAAATTGCCGGTAAAATTCTAGTCACTTGTGGTGCTACTTCTGAAAATTGGTCTTTTCTAAACTTTTGAAATAGCTGTTAAATACAAACCATTGCAACAGTGAGCGTCCTAGCGAAAACCTATTTTTGAGATTTAGGTCTATCAATAATTATGGAAAAAAACAGAAAGTTCTGCCACTATTATCCAAATTCATCGGTTTCACTTCAATCGAGCTACTTAAGGGAAAAAATTGGGTAAATTTGTAAATTAAAAAAAAAAAATTACCAAAAATTGCGACTTTCGCCTTTTTTAACTAAATGCTTGAAATTTTGCATATGCAACTTTTAATTTTCTTCTATATTTTGTCATCTAGCCCCACTTTTTGCGACCTCACGGTGATTTTTTTTTAATTTGTCGCCATACCAGTGCCAGTGGTCACACGACATAGGTACCTCAAATTCGATTTTTAGGTTATCGGACATGCAGAACCCATCATCCATCAACGCTTTTTCGATACTCTAACAATAAAAAAATTTCCCATATGTTGCGAACTTTTGCCGGTCACTGTAGAAACGTTGGATTCCACACTGGAAATTTACAACAAAACTTGGTCTAAATAGGGATGAAATTATGACTATTTATAAATGTGTGTTTGAAAAAAGATAATCAAAAATTAGTGAATTAATTGCCTGAAACCAAAAGAAAAACCCAAAATTCAAAAAATAACACTAGTAAAATAAAATATTGAACTAAAAGAAAGTAAGCCAAAAGTACAACACAAATTGGTTCAACCCCGTTTCAAAAACCCCATAGTAAGAATGTTTTTCTTAAAAAAAAATTACACGAAAACTGAATTATGAAGACGTTAAACTAAACTGAACTAGGTTAGGCTAAAATTCACAAACCACAAAACAAATGAAAACCTTATCTTACAAAAATACTACTCGAGAATTGAAAGAATAAAACAAAACTAAGCTCACCCTCGCCAATAAAACTCAAGGTACTTTTCAGTTTCCAAAAAAAAATGCACCTCCAGCGTGCTTAAAATAGATTTTCATCGAATCTAACGTGTCTGTACTAAGGTGAGGCTTCTTAAAACTAATCGGCTTATTTAGAGAAGAAAAATCTCTAAAATAAAAGGTGGAAGAAGCTTTCAGCAATCGTCACGAATCATGAGCAGGTGCCGACAGTTTTTTTTATTTTTCGAAGACTTGGGCTGAAGATGAAAAAAATTGGACGGATTACGAACTTTATGCCATACCAACCCCTCAGACGATCGCTTTTATTGGTAGCCACGTGAATATTGAATTTCCTGCAGTATGTTGTAAATAACGTATCTCTTACGTGGAGGGCAACCCCGGTTTGTACTTAGATACGCAATGCAGTATCACCGTGCATGCTCCATTTTGTGGTTTCAGTCACACGCTACAGTTGGACAAAAGGACTTTTTTTGTGGAAATCTTGCAGTTAATGCTTTTCGTGTTACTTCATGTTCTAGATTTCAACTAATAGTAATTATTTACAATACAATTCCGCAATATTTTTATTTATTTTTACAACACATCAGTTTTCTTTAGCACACGATTGCTCCATCGCATTATACTTACAACAACTAAAAATGAAGATTAAATACTAATACCCTACTCGCAATATTGCAGTTTAAAATCTACTCATAAAATAACCAAAAACGCACACAAATAAAATTTATCGTATGTTGTGACTGTAGAAAGATTTAATCCTTCACTTACATACGTTTCCATGTTAATAAATTATAAGTATTTCGAAAAATCCAGAACTTTAGTAAAGAATACAAAATCTGAATAAAAACTGACAGAATTAAAGATTATCTTTCCCGAATCAAATTTGCTTAACAAAAGCTGTAAAAATCGTTGTCATTTCAAAATTTATTTCCTTGACATAAGGTGTAACATAAAAGAAAAAATCAAAAAACACGCAAGCACGAACATATCTCATTTAAAACTTCTCCAAGAGTCGTTAAATTGTCATTGACAAATAAAGAAACGTTCGCTTGGAAACGGTTTATTAACTTTATAAAAGCGCATTTTTAGTAGAACCCAGAAAATTTAAGCAATTCCTTTAGCGTGTAATGGTTGACTAATAGAAGAATGGGAGCGCCTTGTTTAAATTTTTGTGTGAATCATACACCATTTAAGTCCTATCAGCTGTAAATTACTCATTAAACAACGCTTCAATTATTAATTGGTAATTTCCCGAATTGCAAGCAAAGTTGAGATAAAAAGTGCTAAAACAAAACGATTGAAAATTGCTTAAAAAAACGAAAGGCGCAATAAAATCCCAAGAAATGAACACATCCTCCCTCTGGAAATCACATTTCCACTTAATGGTTCCGTTGAGGTAAAAGCGATGTCAATGAAATTCAATTCTGGGAATTTTTACTTAATAAAGTGCTCCGGTGAAAAATGGCAAAAAGCACAAGATTGGGTAAACCGAAGCCTCCTTAAGAGAGCTTACGAAAATGATACACAAAAAAGTAAATGTCAAAAATGATTATGTTGTATTAATGGTAACATTATTGAACAGCTTTTACTTGAAACTTTCATTTCTATTAATAAAAAAACAGACTTCATAAATAAAGCTTTCCTTTATCCCCACTTTAGTCCTATGTATTTTTGTAATAATTTTGTCCTTTCAAATATTAGCTTCCTTGACAGCATCAACAAAAAAGGGTATTTCGCACTAATGGAGTGTACACACTCGGTTCTTCAACCTCTGAAAACTTCTCCTTTTATATGAAATTCTACAATTCAGCATAGCATTTTTCTCGCTATTAATATCCACATTATTGTTTTTTTAAGGTGCGTCGTACATGACTGCATTCGTGTTTACCTAAGATTCTAACCAGAGATAATGGAAATTAAAATGTTCAAAAATGACAGAAATTCAGTAAGGCAATTCCATCCACGCAAGGACGTTTTCGTATCCCCGAACCTTAAACTGCGACTTTTAACCTGCCGTTTGAAGTTTAATGGAATAGGTCGGAAATGTTCTAAATTATCCATTTTTACGTAAGATACTGACACCAAGCTACGTAATTATCAGGATAATGGAAGCTTTGTGTCGTATCGACCAGCGCAACTCTTGATTCCGCGCTAAAAATAAAGTTTATACTCTGCAGTGATTGGAGTTCGAAATTGGATTTCCTCCTCTTTACTATCCTAACAAAAGGACTCCGAGCATCCACAACATCGAACGAGCAAAACTGCCCTTTAAGAATTCTTCCAACTATCGCCTAAAAAAAACCGCCGAAAAAATAGAAAATTACGCCGGCTACTGAAATCGAAAATCGAGGTGGGCAAAAAGCAAGGTCGACTTTTATGTTCGGAGAAAATAAATCTCAAAGGTGCTATCTATATCGGTCTGGCCCAAGTAATATCGCAGAAAGGGTTACACCCTGTTCGAACCAGGTTAAAGGCACACCCTGGTGGGTGCAGTCGCCATAACCCCCGGGAGTCAACAGGGGGTAGATCACGCAAGATTGCGTGTTAGGTTCGTCACTTCATTATCATAGCGGACTTAATTAAAATATATCACTCTTCCAGGCACTATCAGTTGGCAGACCTTCATTGTCATTATTATTATTACTGAAAGTTGGCTACATCTGATACCACACCTTCATGATAACCTTAAAGGACTTTACACCGTCGAAGGAAGTAAAAACGTAAAGTGGAAATGTCCTCGAGTGACCGACTGCTTTTAAAGGTAGTGCTATTTTTATATACCGGTCTATTTTTGTTAATTATTACCGTACTAGTTAACCTAAATGTGGAAACTCCAAATAAAACAATGTTCGCGGATATTTACGTTTTTAAGATTAAATACTCCATAATTCCTGCATATTTACATATTCAAATATTTAAAAAAAACGGACGTTACATTATGTTCCTTTCTGTTCGTTACATGTATTAGTTAAATGACGAATTTCCCAATTTTAATTTAATTACATCTGTAAAAAGTTCTCCTCCATAGTCTTCAGACCAACGACTGGTTGGACGCAACAATCCATTCTTCCCCGTTGAAAGCTTTTCTGTTCATTTGTTCATATGGTTTTTGCATCCTGTAAAAGTTAGGATTGAGGAAATATCAAAAACCCTCAGCGAAAACAAGAGTTACCTTCCGCAATCAGCGCGACATAAATTCGAAATACAGCTAAGTTTGCATTTCTTAAAAAATCCAAAGTAATCCAGTTTTAAGGCATCGAAGTAATTACAGAAAGCAACTGGGGGGACAAATCGAAAATAAAAAAATGTTGCTATGTATTAAAGTTGCAAAAAGCCTGCTATAGGATAAGCTCTCTTTAACAGTCGCACTGAGACCCTATACGTGTATCTGGGCACTGAGAACGGGGGGGCCAGCGACTGACCCCAGTGTTTTAAGTCCCAGTTGTAGTGCTTTCTTAACCTATTACATGAAAATGTAGGCGATAGTGAATACAGAGGTTGAAATAAGTTAAATAAAGTGTATTTTAGTTTCGAATATTTATTTTTACACACAAGATATTATACAGAGTGATTACATTAGATGCGCGTCATGGTTGTCGTCTGTTATTTTTCGGCGGTATGCTTTGGGTAAAAATACTTTTGGCAATAAGTGCAGGCTTTCATATATTTATTTCCCGCCTAAATTACACAAAATGTAATACCATCTGACTGCAAGGCCACCGTACAATAACTTGGAGCGCCTTTCCGCGGATTTTATTTTTTTACGCCGATGTTTAGAAATCAATCTTAATCAATTATATATCGCCATATTCAGAGTGATTCAGGAATAAAAGTGATACATTTTGAGATAAAAATATTAAAAATTACACGAGCACGAGCAAACTAAGTAACCTGGGGTCAGCGGCGGACCCCTCCTCCTTCTCAGTGCGACTGTTAAGTAATGAAACATCTTGCAGATTTATTCTAAAAAGTATAATGTACTACAACTAACCAAGCCATAAGCCATAATTTACATGCTTAATTTTCGTCAAAAACAATGTCGATAAATTTACAATTATCCGAACTAGATCTTGAAATGTATTGAAATACGTATCTATTATCTATGTATGTATGTATTAATTAAACGTTTTTTATTGTTCTACTGTGAAATATATGTTGTACATCTCAGCAGTAAAAAGGACTGTAATAAATATATCAACAATTTAGGGTTGCCCTAATCGAATTACTCTCGTTAATGACGTTAACGAACTCCACCGTAACCACCACAAACCTAAAAATTAATTAGCACCACTACCTAAGTGAAGCAACAAAGTTATTTAACAACAGGTAATTAAAGTTAAGGCATACTTTCCATAAACTTTAGAGTAGCCAAGTTAAGATTAAATAAAAAGTACCCAACTATCTTAATTTCCGGCCTGTTATTTATCAAGGTAAACCATACATTTTTCTTAAATACTGAAATTTCAACACGTTACACAAAAATTAATATACTCGAAAACGGTGTTATTAATAATATATGTAAAATTATGTTGAAATTAAATGTCGAAATCGTCACAAATAACAAAGAAATTGCTTAAATTTATTACCATTTTAATTAAAGTTCTAATTTTGCAATGCTACTTGCTTGCAACGCTTGGCTTGGCGATTTGGCGCAACTTTAAACAAATTTTTGTCCTTCCGGCTACGTAAACGTGCGTGGAACCTACAAAAAAAGTTTTTCGAAATCGGTATTAAACGTTAGGGCATGAAATTGGCCGAATTTTTTAACGCCTCGGAATTGCGTGCGTTATTTTTTTCTTAATTATTTTCTTGTTCTCTTACGTGTAAATTTAAACCAGGTAAGTATCTCTAGTTCATGAACCGAAACCTTGCGGTTAACGAACTCCGGTAATCGCGGTGAGCTATGTGTCTCTTGCCCTGTCTGAGTGCTCTTCTTCCATAGGTGACGGCGCGGGCAGGGTTCTTCGTGACTACTTTATTCAGGAAGCCGCGATAGCCAGATGCTAGTTTGCATGTAGTTAGTGATGCGAACCTCGATCCAAGTCATATTTATTTAATCGATCGAGGATTCGACGCTACAACACGACGGAAATAAACGAACCATTGTTCCATCGAAATTTTTAATTTCTTATTGTTAAGCCGCGCTCTTGCGTTGCAGAAGCACGCTTAGCTAAGGACTTGAATAATTGTCTTTTGGGCATCACTCTGTTAGTTATGCAGAACACCTTTCAGGATCTGCTTTGTGCTTTCTCTTACAATAATTGTGCAATTTGTTTAAGATTTTTCAGTGCTTGCTTCCTTCTTAGTTATGTTGCTATTCTTAAGTTCAGCGATCGTGAGGATGATAAGAGGAACATTGTTAAATTAACGACCGTGACAGAAAGCTCCTCAGATATTCCTTTGATAAGTGTAACGCAAAGAAAATACGTGGGACATAAAAAGTAAAAAGCGTTTCCTGTGACACCTACAGACTCGATTTTGGAAAAGATTACTGCAGAATGACTTTGATCTCTCATTCATTAGTACATTTTTAACAAATTCATCAATCTACATACATACACACATACTTCCTAACAATCTAAAATATTCAAGTAACATTAGAATTAAAAGGTTAGATTTGGTTAGAACCATAAGGGTTTACATTCAGAAGCATTTCGAGATCTTGTCCTTCAAAGTATTTTCAAAATAATCAATTATGAACTTTAAATTTTTAAAATCAGCTTAGTTAGTTTAAGAGAGGGGATACTTTTATTTTTTCCTGCATATTAATATTACTTCGAAAAGGGTACAAATATTTTTTAAACGATTTGACTCCATCAACATATATCTTCGTATTTCACAGATGACACTGCAAGTTGCAAAAGTACTTATTTTCTTAAGCCCTCATGGCTCTAACCCATTCAATTAATATCAACGTTCAACAACCAGAGAATCTAGGACGGCGTCATTAGCAAAATTCAAACTTTTAAAATACAAACGTGCGTCTGCTATGAAAACCAGGACGTGCGTTAATGTAATTGGTATTTTTTTGTTAAACACGTGCAACTGCCACAAGGACTAACCGAATTCCTACCGTCACGAACGTTACAATTTTTTATTTATTCAAATAAGTACAAGCTAGCGAAAGTGCACTTACAACATTACAATTAGAACTATACATAAAAAACAGACAGTATTTAAACAACAAGTCCTAAATGTGCTAACTAACAATCTCAATATTATCTAGATAGTTTGGATAAAAGCGAGTCGCCTCAATTAACTGCTAAAAATTACTTTCGGGATAAAAGCAAGGTTAATAAGTTGCATTGCACATGACTTAACAATAAAGTGAAATGTAAACTTACGCAAGCCCCAGCCAGCAGACAGCCTTAACCTTAGCTATTTAATAATAGGTTTTAGAGAACATAAAAACTAATCAGCAGTGAAATAAAATCATTACAACGAAACTGGGCGTAACCTTAGAACAAATATATCCGTTCAACTTCACCTATTCCTCAACACCGAAATTACACAGTTGCGGCATAATAAACATTATGGAAACTGGCCAATCAATAATCGATTATCGAAAAATGTTTAAAAACCGACCCAGAGCCCGCAGTAAATTAAGAAACCATTAGTGGAGGAAACAAGGGCAAGCACAGAACTAAAATAAAACAAAATCTAACCCCTAATTAAATTTATCCTAACCAAATAACGCAAAAACCTTCTGCGATCTGGATTCGTTCCGAAAGTGAATTCCAATCGAATGCAATTTCCATGCTATGAATCGGACTCGTTTATTTGCTGATAATATTCACATGTTCGATTTCAACCCGCTGATTAATCAACAAAGCCCGATTTGCCAACTGGAACAACCAATTTACTTTCAACTGTATTAAGCTAAATAAGGATTACATCATGTGAAAATAAATCGAAAAAGTTAGTTCATCAATCCACTTTATGAAAATTAATATAATCACCGAACACATCGCGTTATACAACACTGAAGGATTATACTAAATCACTAGAAGGTTTTGCTTCGAACGAACGAACGAAAAATCATTCATTAATTTCTTAATTGCCTTTTACAAATACAGTCAAGAGCGTTTTTGATATAACATCAAGCTATAAAGATTGATATCGTTCAATTTCAAAATCCCACATTCATAAATTAAATTCTGCACATTCTAGATAAATGAGATTTCGTAAACGTTTAATTAAATTTAAACCGAGCAAAAAGCTTATGGCCTTCGATATGAATATGGACATTGTTCCAGTGTCCCACTACTGGGAGATCTTTATTGTATTTAATAATCTTTCACCTTCCGAATTTTCAAACTAAGCTATAAAGCAGAAATAAGAAGCCAATTAACACGCTTATAGCAAATAAAATTTCAATAATGGGACGTATTCAGAGCCTCTCAATTTTAGGACTTGTAAGCAACGTAGCAACCTACTTTATTTGACTAAATGATCGATTGCTAACAAGCCTAACGACACCACGAACGTCTTCATCATGTTTAATTGCATTCAAATTGAAATTAGATTGAATTAAAGTTCAAAAGTCAAATTGAACATTCTGTTTACAAATGAAATTCGCAACACTGCACTGTATAGAACTAAAACAAATGATAGCTGAAAATAATCCTATTATAAACCAAAAAGTTAAGCATCTGCAATGAACACAACGTAAAAGGCGTCCATTCGACACAAAACTGGTTAAGCCATTGTTTCACACAAACTAATCACCTTTTACTTAAGGTAAATTAAGATTTAGTAATTTAAAGGTGATTAGTTTGTGTGAAACAAGGGTTTAACTATAAATCGCTATAGTTCCATAGTTAACGAACGACATATACATCGAAGTCAGTTTAGCTAGATTCGTAATTACCCTAACAATACTACACTTAAACAATCTATCTTCCAACTACATCTGGATATTAATCGTATGATGTTGCTGTCAAGTCTATGGCAATCAGGCAATTAAGTCGTGTCATAAACGTAACAGCCATTGTAAATATTGTAATACCCTGAGTACCTAATATCCACCCTATTTACCTTGGCTGAGATGACTCAAAATGCAACATATAATTCAATTTAAAACAGGAACCCCTTCTCTAAATTCTAAAAAATTAAAGTAGGCCATGAAACAAAACAAAAAGGGATTTTCGAACAAAGTAAAAACCTTTCAGGAAATTTACACCTCACAAACCGCCTGCAGGTAGTAAAACAGACGTAAAATTTTTATAGTGATTCTAATAAAACCTCGACTTGAAAGTCTGTAGAAAAATATGAAAGCTGTAAAAATTAATGTTGCCAATTATTTCACATATCTAAGGCAAAGAACAAAGAAACGACTCAATAAAAGTAAATTAGTTCGTCCTATTTATTAGGACAAAATAATTTTGCCATGCTTTACTATCAAATTAAGCACGTTTTATCGCAACTTAAACAACTATGGGGGAAATCTGTAGTTTATGCACTGACTTAACGAGATCTAATTTTATTGAGAAGTATTACGGAATATAAAATGACATCGTTCCTCGAGTTTATGTTCAATTCAGCAGATAAAGCGAGGAAAATATCTATTTAATACATTATTAAACCTTCCAAGAACTATAATTTAAGCGTCTATATCTTTTTTAAAAGGCCGACGATATGTGGAAATCGCAGGTGTATTCAAAAAAATACTTCAGTTTTGGAGTGTAAAACTACTTATGCAGAATACCCTAAAAAATTCTGACGCAACTTTTATTATTAAATTCCGTTATTAATATATTAAAAATTTAAATGTAACAATTTCTAATTTCAACACAAGACTTAGTTTTTTCCACTCAATGATCATCGTTTTTGCTATTCCATCGAGTAAGTAGGTAAGCATTCACATAACATTTGCAAAACATCATTATACAATAAATTAACTAAAAAATCTTTACGCCAGTAATAACACTTTCTACACGGAAAAAAGTACCGTAAAATCCGAACAAACCAGGCGGAAAACTAAAGGAAAAAAGTATAAAATCCTACCTGTACATCGAAGTTGTGTTGTTGCTGCTGTAGCACGGCGCTGTCGACCTGGTGCGGTTGGGGTGGAGGTGGTGCATATTGTGGAGGTTGTTGATCGTAAGGGGCAGGTGGTGGCTGTTCGGTGAAATGTTCAAAGTGTTGATTTACAGATTCGGCAAGTGTAACCCCCAAGTGGGGGGCCAAATGAGGTGGCAACTGTTGCAGATGTGGTGGTAGCTGCTCTGGTTTTACAAGCACTATGCTTGGATCAAGAGGAGGAAGTCCATTTTTAAGTTCGTCCTCTGCCGGAGAGGGCTGTCTACTGCCCGGAGTTCGACTGTAAAAATACAACAGACTAAAATCGTAAAATACGTCTATTACTCTCCTTATTTATACATTTACAGTTTTACATAGTAATTCTATCGAACAAGATGGAACGCCAAACATTCAACATATCTCACCAAGAATTTTTACGAATAACAAACGCCTGGCATGTTTAGCTAAGCAACTTAGATATTCAACAATTTACTCCATAACCACATAATAAATAGAAACAATCCTCTCAAACCTCTCTATTTCTTAAAATTTAAAGACTCTGTTCTTTACTTAATGGAATAATTATAAACTTCATAATATAAGCAAATACGTTACTGTAAACTCTCCAACAGAACACCCCAAACCATTTATAAAAACGTGCCTGGCCCTTTTTAATGTAAAATTTATAGGTTTTCCGTATGTTTATTTACAAACGTCTTAAAAGTCCGATTGCTTATCGAATTTTATGTAAACAGACACTCGTAAACCTATTAAAATACGATAATGCAGCAATAATTCTCAATAAAGGTTGATTATGTGAAGTTTTCACCATTTTATTATACACATTATTTTCTGTTAATAGGGAGAAACTATGTCATTTCATCTCCCAAATGAATTTCGTATCTCAAATGTAGCAAAGCAGATGATTTCAAGAGTAAACAGGATGCGTTTTTACTTCCATATGTGGTCTGTTTTATGTCTTTTCGTTAGTAAATATTTAATTTTCTTTTTTTACATGTGAATTGAATTTCTGAAAATGTTTCTATAATTTATTGTTTGTTGATAATCTTATCTTAATTTTGGACACATAAATCGGTATTAGAAATTTTACAGGAAATTTTGTAGCTGGCTGGCTTTTTATCTTAAAAACTAATTCCTGTAACTAACGGCAATTTAAAAACAATTAATATATTTATAAATGTGCTTTAAGAAACGTAACAAAGTAACGTAATTTGCTTTTAAGAACTACATATACAATTAGAAGCAGGAACTGAATAATTAGAACATACAATTACTTACAACTTAATATCAAATCATTATAAAAACACAAAGAATACCTGGAAGTTATTTTGTAGTTCAACTTTAAGAAAACACAACCAATTAATATCCGAATCCTCTTTATTATTCGTTTAGTTAACAACACCCTGAGTTACTAAAACTACTATTAATTTAATTAATGCATTAAAGAATCTTCGGAGCAATCATGATTACAAAGAAAATTAAATAGCCTAAAACCAACAAAATGGCAAAACAAATTTAGAATTTCGAATAAAATTCCAAAACATTTCTTAATTTTACTTCGTTAGATAACGATTTTACATAGTGAACTCGGAAACTTTAGAACTAAACATTTCGTGTTAATTACCCATAATAACCCTCATAACAACAGAGAGCAATTAATCATAGTCTAATAAGACTAATTATTCTGAGGAAATACGACCGACCCTGTAATTCAGCGTCGTTTTAACTTAGAAAAGTTCAGCAAAAGCTATATTTTTACAACAATTAAATGTTAGTTTAACAGTCACTGCAACTAAAACAAATAGGGGAGGAGGCTCAAAACTTTCATTTCACAGCTTTCGTGATACTTTTATAATATTAAAAAATAATAATAATCTGATTGGTACGCAGATTTAAAAACTTACTCACAAAATCGTCATTAATGGAAATTTAAAAAACTATACCATTTTAGCAACTTGCGCGCCTGCAAACGGCAAATCGTTGAACTTGTAGCAACGACAAAATCCACTATTTCCGCTTCAAACCTACCGATTACAGAGCGCTATAATACGGGAAATTTTGGTATACCTAAGTGAACACCAGATGGCGGAAACGGTGGGCTTTTAAAATTTAAAGAGCACGCCTCGCCGATTCGGGGTGGGGGACCGTCACCTTGACAACCGGCGAGCAACGCACGTGTCATTGACACGACCCAAGGTAGAGTCAGGACCTTGAGCGCCAGACTAGCTCGACCGGGGGTTGAAAGCCGCTTTTCCTTACAGTCGTCCCCGTATTTATCGTATAATTCTGCTACCAAACGCATTTTCAGAGATTAATAAAAACAATTCGTAAAATCATTTCTAAATTCATGCTTACAAATTAAATTTGAAGGACAATTTAGACACGAAAAAATCTCAACCTACCCCACTGATTCTAATCAGCATTCACCGAACACAATGAAGGCGCAGAAATCTGCATCGAAACCCTAACCCATTACTTTTAGTCGGGGAAAGAGAAGTGTCGTGTATAGGCAAGCTTAAGAACCCAAAGTGCGGAAATTTTTTAAATCCCCAGTTTGCCCTGATAAAAATAAGGGAGGCAACCTATATTTTTTTCCAACCAAATCTTTGTTTAATGTACACTGACAAAATCGTTCTTTCTAATGCTAATTAAAATACATCGTGATGAATATCCTAAACTCAGTGTTTTATTAATATTTATTGCTGTAGTGATAGAGTAAGCAGGGTTCAAGTGCAAATGTATTAGGAAAGGACTGCATAAATGATTTATTTACTACAAAAGGTGTCGAGTTTTCAATAGGAAAACGTCAAGGTTTTGACATTCAAGCATAAAAGTTTTGAACACGTTGTATAACACCAGTGAGATTTAAAACTAATTACATAGACTATAATATACTCTCCTAACTTGAAACATGCTGCGGTAGTCAACTGAAAATGTTCATAAAGGCCTACTCTCTTTGATCGTCATGTGAAATTATACAGTTCCAAAATAATGAGCCTTTTGAAAGCGAAGAAGCGGCACAGTCAAATAAAAAGAAACTTGCTTTGGCAAGGGAATAAAAACTGAAGAAAATAACTTTTCGGCCAAAGTCGAAAAATTCCACAACTATTTTTTTGTTTTATACCTAGCTCGGTTATTATTGTATTTAGCAAGATTTTGTGTATATTTTCAACTTCTAATTGGTTTTAAATCTGAAGGATTTTGCCCCGGTATAACTGGTTTCACAACACCATAAAAGGTTTCCTTGGTGAAACAGGACAATAGAAATTCTGTATCAGATTCAGGGAAGTTTTGAGTTTTGTATAGGTCAAAATGAAGAAACAATATACTGTTTGTATTTTGGAACCTTAAAAAGTAATAATCATTGGCCATTTCCATCCTGTTACTAACAATTAATACGGAAATATTAGCAACTTACTTAAAACCCTTCTCGTCCTCTGATAGTTGTCCATTTTGTACGGGCTGCCCATTAACTTCCTCTTTAGGACTCTGTGGTTTGTCCTTGTCTTTATCGTCAAGGTGTAAGGCTCTCATCCTGGGTTCAAGACCCATGTTATCTTTGTTCGTTGGTGAACTACCCAACACGTATTCAACCATTTTAACCCCAAGACCGCCAGTATCAGAACCACGGGGTGACAAAATGCTACCGGTATCGCCACCGGCGAAACCACCACGTCTTCCCATTGCCAAAGGTGCTGATACCCCATGATCTCCTGGAAGAAAAGAGAAAAAAATTCTTAGATGTCCCACATTTATCCTTTTATTAAACGAAAGTGCAAATTTTCTTCTAAATAAAACAATTATTTAAGCACAGTTACAAGGGCAAATCGTCCTTGCCTCTCATTTCTTGCCTATAATATTTAATTTAAATTCACGACAAACTGTCAAAAAACAACTCCGAAAGGAATTCCCCAATTTAGATGTCATAACTTGACAAATAAAGCAAACGTTGTTCTTTCTTACTCTGCCCGTTTGTTACGCAAAGCATAAGCAAATTTTGCCATCCAATGAAACACGCCACGATTATAATTAAATGAATATTCGTTGACAGAAGAAACGGTTCAACAAGATTGAGCTGATCTGATAAGGTGGTGTGTTTAGCTATTATGTGAACCAAGATTTATGAGAAATATCTTAACACAACAAAAGAGGAAACGCTTTTCAAAAGGTATTTCATTTCAGCTTTTGTTAAGTCGAGACATTCGAAGTGTCAAGTGTTTAAACCAGATTTCGTAAATACGCACGCTTCAAAAACAATTCCGCTGGATTTGAACCGCGCGTCAGTCATAGTTCGAATGATACTCGACTTCAAGAAATTCTCAGTCGTTTGTAACAAACCTTGTCACTGCCAATTTAAAAATGCAGTTCTTTGTAGGTTAAAAACTGCCTTCTTTAGAGATATAATCTTCAAATGAATAGTAAAAAATTCCGATTACCAAATAAAGCAAAATCGGTGACAAAACGTTTCTGACCGAATAATGATGGGAATTGGCGTGGTACGTTCATTGTAGGTGGAAATTTATGAAGACCTAAAAGTATCGACCAACTTTTAGGCGTTTAAAAATATGGAATAAATAACCTTGAATTATATTTTTATCTGTATATTAAAAATGGTAATTACTAGATTAAATCAATTATTATTAGACAAACCGTAAATGACTATAAAAATTACAATGCCCTTCGTAATTTACTGTTTTAAATTGATCAAAACATTTGGAAGTTTATTTTTGTTTCTGTGAATCACAATTCAAGATTAAATACACTCCCACATAATCAGTAAATAAACAAACTAATCATTTCAACAATTTTCATAAAATAAATTGTTTAAATTATGTTATACTTTACATAGCCTTCAAATCCCAAACTGGTTAACTGATAACTTGAAATTAAAAACGTCAAAACATTTGAAGATTCTACGATGTGTAGAGCACCCTTTTGACGAATTTTAAACTATAACGCGTCCATTTTCTAAAAACCAAAAAGGAGAATAAAGGCTACCAACCCTCCATACTACACGTATCCGAAATAGGGCTGGGGATTTTTTTCGATATATTGATATAAACATCGATTGACATATTGAATATCAATATGGAATATTGCAAATATCCATGTATCGATCTAACTGATATTTTAAGATTTTTTCGTTCATCTAATAATTCCATAAACTCCATATTTCATAATGAAATTATCAGAGTAAAGTATTCATAAGACTTTGTTATCGATACTTGGGAGTATTTGATAAATCAATACATCAATCTACTTTACGTACTGAATCGTTAGATATATAGATTTAGTCGATATGTTACGGGCAATGTAGGAAATCCGGGCAGTGTTAACAATGCCCGGTCAATGTGGATAATGTACTTTTATTTATTTTTTTAACTGTTCTTTCTCTACCTCTAACCTCCAATAAACACCTCTACTGTTTTGGCAGAGGCATTTATTGGAGGTTAGAGGTAGAGGAAGGTCAGTTTAAAAAAAAAGTGCTATACTAAGTACATTATCCACATTGACCGGGCATTGTTAACACTGCCCGGATTTCCCACATTGCCCGTAACAGATACACCAATTAATTAAATACGTCGCTTTATTTATTCGATGTGGGGATGTAATTATCAAAATTCATGGTGTATTTTATAAGCTGATTTAGTTTTACCGCAACCCAAGAAAGTTTTTTTCCTTAAAAAAATCATTATTTTGTACAAGATTGTACACACGATTTTTAAATATTTGGCCTACTTTTTTCAATACATGTATGAAAAGAATATGCTCGTTTGCATTTAAAAAAGGTGCACGTAAAAGAGAACCATCAACTTTGTGAAAATACACTGCGCTTAGCCGTGGCAGGGGTTAAACATCACCTATTTGCGTGAAAAGTGGGTAGTTTGCATACACAAGTTTTCTTTTCCTTGCAACAAGGCTAAGTGGAAACGCGTTGTTTACTTCGAACATTTTTAAAAATTTGTATTCACTCTGGTTTTCGTCGTTCACATTTTAAACATAATTCTGATGATTTATAGTTAGGTACTTTTTAGCTTCCTAAGCTATGAGTCACTCTAATACCGGAAATGCGCTTTAAAAGCAGTACCCCAATGGCTAGTATTGGAAATTTCCAAGACCTTTTACGTTTCAGGTAAACATTTCTGTTTCTACTTGCAATGTTCGAGTATTTTACTTCAATTTGTAAAAGTTTATTTTGTTAGATGTATAAATATTTAGAACTAACAACGGAACTATTTTTGAATGTGGGATTAAATTTGAAAACTGAAAGGGCTTTAGAATTAGCTTTTTCTACGTGGTCGAATACTTAATCGTCTATTGAAGGAATGGAAAAGCCCCAAAACTCGAAGAATTTCGACTACTAAAGCATTTTTCTGCCCATTTTTTAATCATATCCGAAGGAAGTAGGGCAATTTTACTATTTATTTATTGGTCATCGTGACAGAAGCTAAGTAAGCGTGAACTTACCTCCCACGGGAAGTAACTGAAGTGATTTAATTTATTGCCAATTATTGTCAAAACTTTAAAGGTAAATTATATTGACAGTATAAACGTATTGTACGTAACATCCAAGACAAATGATTTACTCATTCGTATGCAATAGCGTAACTTATTTCCCTTGCTATGTAAATAACCATTAAATTATAAATTATTCTAACCGAATAAAACAATGATAAACTTTGAATGCATAATTCTGGATATATTGTTGAATCATTTGTTATGAATCTTTTCTGAAATACTTAAAAATTGTGGATATTCCAATTATATGGTCTAGTTTGATATTTATCGAATAAAATCATGTCGAACTCGCATACATCCCATCATCAAGAGAAAAAAAGAGTTATATCACTTTGTATGTCTTTCCTGCAGATGAAGTATTTTTAACTTCACCTCATTCGTTCTCTAGAAGCGCATTTTACCGACAAGTAAAAGCTCGAATCACGTCAACCCGCCCCTGCTACACTGAGCAATTAAATTCTTTAAATAGCGCTACCTGCTCAACTACGTTCAACTTCTCCTCCTGTCAATAACATTTTGTACCCACAAAGCAGTTTCACTCTAAGGCAATTTACCTACTAACTAAATATTCTGCAGCGGTAAACTCGCCACGAAAATCCCTCGCGATTATTAAGAACGGTTATATGGGTGCAGGCATGCAGCTTTCAAAGCTGAACACGCCAAAAATACAATAATATTTCGAAACAAACCTTCGCGCCAGTTCGAAAGTTTAGAAGCACCTAACAACCCTTAACATTTGCCACTTTTTCTGGAGTTTTCCACTACTTAAACAGAATTAATACTTTGGCCCTTTTCTCTGTAATATTAAATAAAGACACAGTTTTTGTCCAGTTCAGCCTCGACCAAAACTCCGAAACTCGTTTTAATAATATAGTGAATCAATTTAACTTCACGCAAAGTAAATCCGTAATTCGATTCTCTAACAATATGAATTTTCAAAGGAACCCAAACTCAAATTTGATGATTTTCTCTGTAATGCATTTGGTATCTGAAAACGATCTCGTCACGTTGCTCATTATTTTTTCCGAAAACACGAACACCGCAGTTTTTCCGACAAAATCAAGATGGTTCCTTCATACATCAAGAGTTATAATCAATGATGCTTTAAATTTTGACAACGCTTCCGATAACTAATATTATTTTGCGGCGTGGAAAGCGCCGGAGATCGAATCCGTTCGTTGTAATTTTATTTCGGAGCTTTCCCCAACTTTTAGATTTTCCTCATTTCTCTTTGACGTACATACGCAATTTTACACTAACGAATTTGAGGTTGTGATTTTCCTCTTGCTCGGTGCGGTTACCGAAAATCTCAATTATATGCTTTCAAATACGTAATCGCGTTTTCAGTTGTTATTTGCTTTATCAAAAGTTGTTGAATTTGTGGTATACTTCCATTTAGGAGACACACATACGAAAAAATTCGAATTGAAATTCAAATGAATAAAAAGGAAATCGTTCAATTTACGTCAATCTACAACAGTAATAAAAAAAAATTCGACGACGAACCAGTACTGAAGAAGAGCTGCAAAATATACGTTTTTGTGTTTTGAACTAAATGCATGTTTTTTTTACGTTTTATCGCTTTTTCTTCATAAATATTAACACAAACCCTATAAATTTCAAAAGAAAAATTAAACTACATTCCTTTAAGCTTAAGCTAATTAAATAATCTCAAAAAGGATTACAATTTCCCAGGAAGTTTTTCAAAATTTAGGCTAACAAGATTTCAACAAATCAAATTTTCGTATGCTAACGAAGAGACTAATTAGCAAGATAATAAACTAAATAAGACAAGGGAACCCAAGGGTTAAAACTGCCAAAGAAACATGGTAGGAAAATTAATTCGAAGCACGGAGAAAACACCTAGACATAAACACACTCCTAACATTTAGACAACATAATAAAACTTAATGAAATAACGTACTCTCAGACGAGAGGGTTGGTTTATTTTCTTTTAGCAGAGAACTACGCAAAACAAAAAACCGATGTTGTTTGTACGCTATGATTGAATTTTTTCACCACTTGCAATCGATTTAAATAAATTTTCAGGCCTTTTTTAATATTCCGTGTTAAATCTAAATCGAAATTCTTGTCAATGTCTAACCTTTCAACCTTAAGCCTTAGAAAATCATCTTGATAAGCACCAACAGCTTCCAAATTGTGCATCTTCTTAAAAAAAGGCATGCCAATGCCCCTAATATTGATCGTTTGCGTCCCCATTGTCGAGACAGAACAAGAAGAATACCCCCCGACATCTTTCTGCTTACAGTATCAAATCGCAGTTTGAGTAAAGGCTTTCAATACGTCGTCATGGGGCTTAAATCTATTAGCGTGGAGCAGAGCAAGAGGACCGGGACGTTTCGAACGGGTGCGGCGGTAATGAGAACGGCGGCGGCTGATTGAAATCAGATCGGCTGGGACGGTTACCCCGGCAACAGACGCCGCGCGTGTCCATGGCGACCAGCGCCGCCACCGCCCGGCACGCCCATCCGTCATCGGCGTCGATGTCGCCTCCTGCTTTCTTCCAACTACACGCATTATGCGTAGAAATTACGAAAACTAAAATACCATCGTCAGGGCGTCGAAATGAGGGATCCCCTTTTTTAACCAATACCAACCGTGTTACAACCGAAACGAAATACTCGTTAAAGCAGCAAGCAAATACGATCGTTTTTCCCCCGAAAACTCGCCTGTAACAAGGTATTTTCCGACAAAATTTCCGTGGAAACTGAGGGAGTGTGCGAGTTAACTCTACAAATACTCTTCTTGGTAAAACGCGGGAAAACATTTCCCGTTATTACGAACCGATATTATTGACACACCAAACAATGCGAAATCATCGAGCGAGCTAAAAATCATAAAGGAAAAAGTAAAATGTTAAAGGTTCATACCAAAATTCGCCTAGCTATATTTTACGCCGAACAAATCAGTCCGGAAAGTTCGAAAACTTCGACGTGAAGTTCGAAAGCTCAACTGAAAGCTAACACACCTGTTATTGAAACGCAGTTAATCTAACTAAACACAAAGTCGGAGAAGCTCGTTATATGATGATGTACAACTACATCAAAAGAAAGTTACGAGATGAGGAAAATTACTTTTATCTATCAAATGAAACGTTAAGAAACGCAATTTTCTTTATAATTTTGGGAACCCATAAAGATTGACTTTGATATTAAGGGTGAAATTAATTAGAATGGGGAAAAAGTTAAATCCAATAATTGAAGGTCCCACGCGTAATGATAGCGAAGCAATTCGTATCACATGTGAGAAGTAAAAAATTTTATACAACATATCGCAGTGAAAATAAAACTCTTTAACGATAAATAAAATAAACAACCAAGAATTTGCTGATTATAATGTACGTCTGAGTTTTCATCACAATGCACAATCATTAACTTATGCAAGATCGTAATGTAAACAATACAAATGAAAATCAAAAAAAAATGTAAGAAAACTGTTCTATCCTCAGAATTCAAGATTCTCAAACGAAAGGGCAAGCCTTTCAAAACTATACAGGGTGATATGTGAGGAACCATCTATATTTGGAAAATGTGTTCAGGGAACTAAAAGAAACAAAAAAAAGTATAATAAACATATGGTCAAATTTCAACCGTTACTGAGATATCGTGAAAATAGTTTTTAATCAGAATTTATTGTAATGCATTAAGAATGAAGTGTTTATTTCGTAACATAAAATACATACATACTAATTAATTGAATTCTGAAAAATAGCGTTCACCTCGATGCATGCGTCAGCTCATTTGTGAAGCGCCCAGTGATTTTCTGATTTTCTCTGATAAGTGCTACGCAGTTAGTTATTCTATCGAGTACTGCCTCTCGTGTTCACTTTTGTTTTATAAACTAATGATTTCAGCCATCCCCAAAGGCAATAATCTAGAGAAGTGAGGTCTCGTGATATTGGTGGCCAATTCTGAAAACCCCCACGGCCAATCCAGCGTTGATGGAAGCGATTATTTAGATGACTAATCACATCACCAGTAAAATGAGCAGGGGCGCCATCGTGTTGGTAGTACATCTTTTTCCTTGTACTTACACCAGGACTACGCTCTACCATGTTAAGAATTGCTTCTTCTACGGCTAAATCGGGACCAGATTGCCTTTCAAACACAATTCTTGCACTGGGAAATATTCCGGTTTCACCTGCATTGTTGAAGACTGTCTGGAATACATCTCTATCCGGCAAATTTCTGTTGGGAAAACGACGTCGATGCTCAGCAACTGCACGAATAGCGCTACCGTTGCAAAACCCATAAATGAAAATAATATCAGCATATTTTCGATGGGTAAATGTGGCAGGCATTGAAAATTCGTTTTAATTTATGAACGTCAAAATGAATGTGACAATTACAAATCTGAGTATTGTTTTGTCTGCATGCAAGGCCACCTGATTAAAAACTATTTTCACAATATCTCGGTAACGGTTGAAATTTTACCATGTGTTTATTATTATTATCACTTTTTTTTGCTTCTTTTGGTTCCCTGAACACATTATCCAAATATGGGGGGTTCTTCACAAATTACCCTGTATAGATCATGAAATGACGCATCAAAATATCCACACAAAAAAAAAAACTCCAGAACCTCTCAACCAACACATCAGGCATTCGCTTGCAATAACAGAGAACGTGCATTCCGTTGCCAATTTCAACGGCAATTTGTAATCAACCCTCCCTCCTATGCGCATTGCAAACCAATTAATTCCAACCCTCCTGCCCAATCTACAGAAATTACACACTCCTTAACAGATAGAAGACAATAAATGGGCTTGAAGAATTGCGTGGTCAAGCCTATTACATTTACAAAGGAATTCAATTAATTTTTACTTCATGCAACCCTTTAAAAATTCGAAACAGCTCGTCACGCAGCTAAATCTCGAGAATCCAGTTATTCCATACCAATATGGAATTCGAAAAACCTTCGGCTTGACATGAAAAAAAATAGGTTGCCATGACAATACACCCAAAAGAGTGACAATCAAGTGTGACACGCACGAAACGTGAGTGTATTTCCTAAGATATTTCCGAATAAATCCCGACATTTCTATACGAACCAGTGGCTAGAATATTTCTGTTGGTGAATTACACACGGGATAGCATAAGCTCGCTGAATATTCGCCCGAGCAAACACTGGAATTTACAAGAATCCCCAAGCGACATCTATTACTGGGATTACAGTAATTAAGTGCCTTTCGCAAAATAAAAAACAGCTGGCTCCTTCCTTGGGTAACCGTTTTCCTAAGGCGGCTGGCTTCCTTATTTGAACGTCACATCCGAATTGATAAAACGCAGGAAATCGAAAACCAAAAACCGACCATTGTTCGATGTTATTACAACAGAATTTCCCCAACTTCGATCACTGGCAAAAGTGTTAAGATTGGGGTAGGTAGCGAATCGCCCTTCGCGGCTGGCAGATGTTTTCGGGGACGGCAGTTTGTCATTCTGGATGTATCCTTAACGTCTGGCGGCCGGGAAAGAGACTTTAGAAAGGCACGTTTGATTTTTAACGTGTTAAGAATACACAACGTATGTAGATTTAAGTTGAAATTGATTGCGTTATTTTTTTTTCCGTTTTCCCTTTCGGTTCGCTTATTTGTAATCGGTCGCTTGATGATATCCGAGTTTTAAAGTGCTCTAAACGTAATAACAATCAAACAGTCTATTGATATTACTAAAACGGAAAACGATCGATTAACGTTAGTTATATGATAACTTCGTACAATAGCAAATAAGTTTCTTTATTTGCTCCTTTATGGGGTACTTTTTATAATCAAAGTACTTTGCGTTCACCGAGTTGCTGAAAAGTTCACAAAGCCACATTCCATTGGATTCATTCTATGTATTGGTAGCTCAATTGTTTGCGTTTTCTGATCGCCCACGTACATCTTCTGTTAACCTATTATTATTTCATGTTCGTGAATCATTTAATTTAAACTACGTTGCTATCTACGCTGCCTGGAAGGCACAGATAAATAAATACGTACTGCAATTCCGCATCTAAACCCTTTGCATTATTGTGGATGTTTATTCGATACCGGTACAATCTATTGGGAATACTAAATCTAAAATGATAAAATATTCATGGACGACCTATAAATTTATAGGTTTACCTAACTATACGTAATTCTAATTTGACCCCCTTTTCTGTATCGGTATAGAATTTCACGAGCTTCTTGAATAATTTGTTAGAAAATTTGTTTCCTACAACTATCCCGTTGTTATTTTTAATAAAGGTACAATTTATCAATTTTTAATAGTTACAGCTGTCAAACACGAATCACTAAGACAAAGGCCAACAAACTTCGCCAATAATCCTACTATTCGAGATCAAGTTATTCGTAAACCTAACGCCTAAGCAAAAGCAGTGAAGGTTTGTGCAAGCAGGGCAACGGGGTGCCGCCCCACCTAAATAAATTGTCATAATTATTGTAATAACAACATACGTCTGTATATAAAAAGGCCAGCGAATTATTCGGCGAAGCCTCAATACAATCGGTCCCAAACTATGTTAAGATTTTGTAGAACGCAGTTCAGGTCATCACTGCTTTTAACCCGAAACGGGAGCTACCAGGGCGATTCTAAAATCGCCCGTGGTGGGGAAGCAATTTGCAAGTATATACGAGGTCTGTTCTCTTTCTGCTGAGCCTATCTATCAGGGCCATTAAAATTTGCAACAAATTTTGTTTGGCAGTGGAAGCTAGTTGTTTACAAGTTTGATTGCAGTGACAGTTGACAAACATACTTGAATATTTTAAAATACATAAGCTTAAAGTAATCCTTTTCGCAAGAAATCATGGAGTTAAACAAAGAACAATATCGAGCTGTGATTTTTGACAATTTCAAACGTGGCTTAAGTCATAAACAATATTTTGAGGAAATCAATGGAGTATTTGGTGACACGTCGTGTTCTTTAGCTACCATAAAGCGGTGGTACCTACAATGAATTTCAACGTGGTCAACTTTCCTTAAATGACAGTTTTCGAGCTCTTAAGCCAAAAACAGCCGTTACCGAAAAGAATATTGGTCTTGTTTGAAACATGATTGAAGAGGACCAGCATGTTACTGTAAGGAGTATTCCAGCAACTCTAAAGATTGGTGTGAAAGCAATTAACACCATTTTACACAAACATTTGAAGGTACCTAAGCTTTGTTCCCGTTGGATAATGCTCGGCCACACACGGCTGCTCGAACGATTGAGTATTTGAATGCCCAGAACATTGAAACAAATCATGTATGTACACCACCTCGTATAAAATATCTTCTTCTTCTTCCTCTAATAGCCGAAGCTTAGGCAGACGGCCTGTTCGTAACTCGTAATAACTAGTTCAAGGAGCACTCTTAGCACGTATGCTGGGCAGGGGGCTAACCCCATCGAAAGAAGGGAGGAAGATCGACGGGTCGACCCGCTATGCTGCGAGGTTGACGATTGTCAAAGGTGTTAGTAGGACAACCAAGACCGCCGGCTTAGCGTGCCCTCCGAAGCAAAACCGAGCGTACGACATATATTCCGGCTTGGCCGGTCTAATGAATCGAACCTGAGATGACTGCGTGAGAGACCGAGGTTTACTACACACGACTATTCGCTGCCTGTATAAAATTTAGATAGCAAAAATATAACAATTAGTAATCATGTCTCGACGTGCAGGTTTCTAATTGATAGTCGGCGATGTTCTGTTTTAAGTAAGACTTCGAAGTTTTAGAAGAACTCGAGTGTCAAAATTGCTCCATAAAAGCATCTCCAGGTTTATTCAAACCATGTTGTTGTTGCAATTCCATTAAAGATGGTAGTAAAATAGATGTTGCTTTTCAATTTTAAAAATAATCTTTTAAGAAATATCTTCTTAGACATGCACTACATTAGAAAAATATAATATAATTTATTAAAAATGCAAAAATTGGGTAGTTTACAAATAAACGTTAGAATTTGTAAAGTTAATAAAGCTTGGAATAAATTCGATAAAAATTTTAATTATCGATTTCTCGAAAAAAAACCTGAAACAGGGTCATACTACTATCGAAATTATATTCTTCTGTACTTTGCACTTCGAGAAATGATGTCAGATACCTTTTAAATTGCAGCCGATAGGTACATATTTCTGTTTGAAGTGAAAGAAGAAGAGGGTTTGAATCCTCTTTACAACAATCTAAACTTTTTTATGGCGTATAAACAATATTTTTGAGAAAATCTTTAAACAATCTTGTTTTATTGTACGAGTAGAATTCAGAAAGCATATAAGGATTAACGACTTTCAAAGTCACTGAATTATGCTTATTTCAGCTGATTAACGAACAATATACCTAGATTTTGTGGTGTGCACTGTCAAAAAATCATACACAAAGATCTATTTTACCTTTAATTGGCATTGCCCTGTTACTTTTTAAATTAAAATTAAAAACAATTTAAACATTTATGTAGTTCAGTATAATTGCTAAATATTTTAATTTTGATTTATCATCATTTTGATCTTATCCAAAAATCTTAAGGTTCCTAATTCTTTCACTACAAAACAGCATTATGTAGCCTTATGCAAACATGCATATCGTTGAAAAGAAGATTAAAATCAGTAATTCGGTATCATAAAATATGGACAGAAATACAGGTTGCTATTCATATAAATTATGGTCGCAAAAATCTGCCAGTATATAATAAACATTTTTGAGAGAGTCATGACACACTTATGACCGAAAACTAAGTATTTTAAAGTTTCCAGTGTGGGTGTTCTATGTGGCAAACAATATTAATAATGACTTGAGTTTTATATTAATTTTATTTATGTTCTTGAAGCGTGTAGATGATGCACTCTCAACAAGAGTGGCAGAAGAAGTGTCTAGTTTTTAAAATGAAATTATCAAAGAAAGCTAGGTAGCCAGTAAAAGATAATAGCGTAGGCAAAGTACGTATTAAGAAGGGTTTTTCTAGAAGGGCGCCGCTGGTGCATTATCTTAACAAAGACGCTACCCTGCACTGAGGACGCTGGAAATTCCGGTAGAATTGGTCATGCATTTAGTAAAGTAGGTGGTTAAGACGTATAGAAATATAATAATGGGGGAGATTATAATGAATTATTTACAATACATGTTAATCAGAGTTGATGTGGGAGGCAGTAGTCCCCACATCAGATTCAAAATTTTCTTCGGATTCATTTAAAAATTAAAAGTCGAGGTCATTTGTGTTACTAAATTGTTTTATGGTTCCACAGATACAGAAATTTTAGTTTTCATCTCCAAAAAATAATAAGAAAAAGAGGGGTGAGCCTGTTTCCGTTTACACTCTGTATAGTATTTGGTAGTATTTAACGACTTTATCGAATTTATTCCAAATTTTATCAACGCAGTGTATATTATACAATATTTCACTAAGTTGTCTCAACATTTTTATTATTTTCCTTTGCTGGATGTGTGTTAAAGTTTTACATACAAATTTATTTTTCAAAAACTGCATTTCAAATAAGAGTCTGTATTTTAATCGTTCATTTTACATTAATTTGTCGCCTTGCCAGTAAAAACCACGAGCCGCCGGTGCGCGGAAAAAACTTCTATGTAAAAACGAAGCCCTCTAAAAGGAAAACCCTGTCCTCATCGAAGCAAATGATTTTCACTGAATTGACAATTATAAACTTCGTAACTGCTAATCGTTAAAACACGAATATTAGTCCATCATATTAATCAGGTGCACAAAACCAAAATCTCTTTTAATTAATTGGACGCAAATTAAACGGGTTTTAATCTAATTAGTTTTTCAGCAACACGTAATTCGCCCTAACTTGTAACCCTATAATTCAGTTCAGGTTCCTTTAGTCAGCGTTTTGTAATTACAAAAAAACGAATTAACCGGTTCAATCATTAATCAACCCCCAATATCCCTGTTCCCTGAAAGTGTCTCTTGTAAGTCAATCACCTTCGTGTACGCAACTAAAGAAAATCGATACCGAAAGGGCGCCGGCCTAAAGAAAATAAAAATTTACACTTTCCGTTACTCGTAAGCAAGTGGAAGTAACAAATCTTTTTACCAACCTGGCGCGGCCCACGTCGGGTCCCTCCAGACGCCTTCATGATGATTTAGATGGTGTAGTGCCAACGATTTACCGTCTTTCGTTTCCAGGCCCCAGAGTTTCTTAGCTGCTGGAGCGATCTGTAACAAAAATAAATTTTTGATTAAAGGAAAGTTCAGCAGGAAGCACTTAAAAAGATCACTCGTATCATATGCCCTATCAGAAACACTTAAGACTCTTAAATACTTCCGATTAGTACTCTCAATTCAAATGATTCTGCACTTTTTGAATGTTAAGAAATAAAAATAATTCGACAACAAGAATTAAACAGCCAAATGTTGGCCCTTGATTTGGTCACACCCAAACACGTAGCATTGGTAATACAAACTACGTGAAATTAATAGGGCTAATTCTCCTAAATGTAATAGTAAAACCAACAATTTTTTTGTCGTTTGCTTCAGGAATTACAGAACTACTTAATTAGGAAGTGCGAAAAAGCTATTGTTTCCAATTTGTATGTAATGAGTAATGATAGTCAGATTGTTATGCACGTGATTTCTTTAAAAAGCTACCAACCACACACCTACTAATTGATTATTTCCGTATTAAAAAACCATAAAAAAGACATTTTCGGCGCATACTTCTTATTTAGACCATAGTTCGCCATTTCAGTTTATTATTTGCATTAGTATTCAAAAACTGGACACGACATAACTGCGTCAATTGCTCAATTTTGTGCTATACAGAGGGGATGCTGTGTTGTCAAGCTTGAGCTTAGAAAATGTTACTTTAGCTTTAGCTTTAGAGAAAAGGTTCTAAACCATGTCTTTAGACAATATTCGTACAACTAGCAACGCAGGTTATGTCATGAACCACGACCTTAAATGAGTATATTACTGGGAAAATAGATTTGCGATTGAAGAAACTGTCTCCCTCACATGACCCACCGTGGTTAAAAAACATGGCGAAGGTTTCATAGAATCTCATTAACAAATTACGTTAGTGCCTTTGAAAAAGAAAGAACTGTCACTAACACACTTTGTAGCAAAGCTTGCTCCTGTCAATTATTGTAACTAACTTTTAGCGTTGTTAACAGTAACGACTAACAACCCATAATTTGGAATAAAGCTTGCTGCAGACAAATCGAGAAATATTCCAATACAGTCGGCTGAGTCCGCAAATTCAAAAGTTTGACGTTAATTTAATGATTAATTGGACATGTTTTGTTTTATTGTACAAATTTATTATTTTTTAGACATAAACATCGCTCCATACAAAATAAAAATCTTCAATCTAATGCGAAAAAACATCAAACAGCTACCGAAAAACCACTAAAATTGCGCAGTCATAATCAACATTAGGAAAATCTATTACAGACAGAAACAAAATTTAGTAATACATACTCAAATTCGTTACCTAAATAGCTAAATTTTCGTAACAACCTCGCCATTAGAGCTTCTGTTTGAAACCAGTAGACCCTTACCTTATCCTCTGCAACACGATAATTGAATCTAGATGAACTTTCACCTACCATAACAATCTACACACAATCCATATTATTAAACAAGCAATCGGAAGGGGGAATTGTGCTTAAACATGAACTACTAAGGCTTGCATCCAGAGGCAATGTTGATTGTTTAAATATTTACTATTTCAGGATGTCCATTTATTACGATTGCAAAAACCCCTCAATTTAAAGATAAACATACGAGCTATTACTAATCAGAGCAAGAGAGATTTATCTTTTTTTTTTTTATTTCCATAATATGAACGTTCTACAGGTACATTACATAACATGCGATCAATAAAATTGTACCTCCAAGTCATGCTTTTGAAAACGTATACAACACTGTAAGTAATTCACATCTTTGTTAGCCTCCTGCCCAGCATACGTACTAAGAGGGCTCATAGAACTCGTTAATAGGAGTTACTAACAGGCCATTGGCCATAATAGGAAGAAGAAGAAGAAGAAATACAGAGACCCGGGTATCATTTAGAAATTAACTGATCTCAAATTTTAATATTTACATATTATTTCCTCTTAGTCTGGGTAGCTCAGTCAGGTAAGTTCGATTCCAACGGTGGCCATAGTAAGACGTGTCCCAGAAAAAATCCGACCACTAAAAAGATTCTCAAAAAAGGTCAGTAAAATTTTTTAAAATAATTTGTTCATATCAGAAAGGAACGTACATTTTTCAATATATTTGCGATTTTTTTACAGCTGTCGCCGTCTCTCCGCCCCCAGTTTCCAGTTAATTCTATCGAGGCAATCTTCTTCCTCGAGGTTTCTTGTTCTCATGGCTTCGTTTATGTTTATATCGTCTTTCCAACTAGTTACGTCTCGATATTCCCCATTTAGAGCCTTTCTGGTGGTATCCATTTTAGTACCTTTTTTTGACCATCTTGTATCGTCCATCCTATTCGTGTGTCCAAACCACACTAACTGTCGCTTTTGCACTTCGTCCGCAATGTCTCTTTCAATTTCCATCATCTCCCTTATTGTCTCGTTTCGTACTCTGTCTAACCTACAACTTCTTCTTAAATAGTCCATTTCAGTCGCAAGTAATTTATTTCTATTTCTTTTGTTCACATCCCACGCTTCTGCTCCATATTATGTATCGATCATCATTTTATATATTTTTTTCTTGGTTGATTTCCTTAAGCTTCTGTCCCATAAGATGGAATTAATAGATTTAGTAATATTTCTGCCTTTGTTTTTCTACAATCTAAATTAAAAATAAAAACAAAAAGCTTGTTTTCTATAAAAATTAACGACGTTAGATTTTAGATTTAACATTAATGTTTTTACATCGCTTTGTCCTATTGCACTTGACATTGCTTTTGGCTCAGCAACGTAAAACTCTTGACCAGATATTTGCTTAAAATTTCCTTTAATGTAAGTTTAAATATCCATGATGCAACACTCAAATTTGAACAAATGATGTTCGGTCAAGTTCTCGGGCTCGCGATTTGCACATAATTTCGTTTTCTTTAGATCGATCCGGTGCATTCTCAAATTTATAGCTGTTTAAATATCATTTCTTCTTCGTTCTTTGTAATGTAGATTTCGAAACATCAGCCACATGCCGCATTGCCATATTGGGATTCCTTTGAAAAATTCTTCTCTCCTTTCTGCTTTTCTATCACAGGGTCTTTTTTTCGACCTTGCTTTTATCTGCACAGTAAACCTCTTCATAAATTCACTGATAACATTTTGAATCGTGATTTTCGCATTTCCTAAAGTTTTGATAACTGATAAATTATTAATTTTCGCTTCTCTTCTTCATTTGATTGCATTTTAGTATTAATGTAAATATTTACACACAAAATGTACCATGAGATCGAAAAAAAAATGATTCTGGGCAGGCCTTGACTAGTACAACACGATTGGCTACACTGGTTCTAGAATGCCTATGAATTATAATGTGACAGTGACATTTCAAATGTAAGTCAGTTTTGCAATCTCGTTTCCAGAATTATTTAAGTTTATCGTTGTAATACTAGTGAAGGATCACATTTTGAACACCTACTCTAACATGTATTCATCTTAGTTTTCAGTTTGTTTCCTAAATAAATACTGTTTTGTGTTTTAATTTATTTGACATTTATTAACCTCTAACCTACTGCCACATTTTGAAATCAGTCTTGCCAATCGTGTTGTACTAGTCAAGGCCTGCTTAGAATCATCTTTTTTTCGATCTCATGGTATTAACTCTACTTCACACTTCACCTCTCCGCCGTCAGCAATACGTTTATTTATAAATAAGTAAAATTTCACATTTTTGTACTTTGTTTAATAACCACCTTTAAGTGGTCGGATTTTTTCTGCGACACGTCTTACTATGGAGCCGATTTGAGTCGAATTCGTTAGTTAAGGCTTAGATTTAAGGTGTGTTGTGGATGAAAGCTGGTTCGAGCGTGATGCAAGTCCAAAATGTGTGAATGAGCTTCGACACTGCATTGCGGTAGAAGAGGAAATTGATTATGTATGTATATTTCCTCTCCTCAGTAATGTAATCCTGCTTTCTAAATTACTACCGTTCGTTTTCATTTTATTCGTTATCTATTAATTTGAGTTTACTATTTTCGAAATAACTACATATGAAAATAGTAGAAGTGAGGCACTTGATACCGCCATTTTGTTTTTAATTAGGTCAATCAATTTAATCGATTGCGCAATCAAGGTCGAATTAATGGGATTAGCGGTTTAATTAGATCAATTCGCGGTTTATTTAGGGCAATTTAGATCAATCCGCGGTTTATTTAGGTCGATTTAATGGGATTAGCGGTTTAATTAGATCAATCCGCGGATTATTTAGGACAATTTAATGAGATTACGTCATAATTAGATCAATCCGCGGTTTAATTAGACCAATCCGCGGTTTAATTAGGTCGATTAAAAGGTTTAATTAAATTCTCGATTAAAAGCGGCGGCCATCTTGGAATTAATAGCTCGATCAATCGATTTAATTAGGTCAATTAAATTCTCGATTAAAAGCGGTGGCCATCTTGGAATTAATAGCTCAATCTTCGCGGTTTATTTACTTCAATCCGCGGTTTAATTAGGGCAATCAGTGGTTTATTCAAATCGGCATTTAATCAATTACGTGGTATCAATTCAGCCAGTAAAATTAACTAGATCGAACACTTGGGCAAGCTTCGGCAGGTTGAAACCTGTTCGCCGGCGAATATGAAGTCAGTAGGGAATTATTTTTAACAACAGATAGTTTTCTAAGAAACGTTACTCATCTGGTTCGTCGCATTTTTAAAAAACAAGCCCGAAAACTAACATGTGACTTATTATTCTTAAATCTCCGGTTTGCGTTTTATTAAATAACAATCTATCGCCGTTAATTCAATTTTTAATTGTCAGCTGATCTACAGATGGAAATAACTCAATTTTAACTGTTACATTTGTAGATGGAAATATTTCAATCCAACAATTATAGTTTTTAAATAATTGCTGTTTAAAACTCGATGGATTTCTAAAAGAGAGATCAAGAATTCACACACGTTTTAAAAACAGTTCAAAGTTATCAAAAATCGGCGTTATCGCGGTATCTAATTCAGCCGATAAAATTAACTAGGCCGAGTACAGTCATTTTTTGTCAAACAAGGTACGTCTTCGACAAGTTGGGGCCTGTATGTTTAGAATTCAAAGCTTATGACGTCAATAGGGATTAATTTTTTAACAATAGAAACTTTTCTAGCAAACGTTACGCATCGCTCGTCGCATTTTTTAAAAAAACGGAAACTCGAAAACTAACATGTGAGTTATTCTTAAATACCCGGAATGCATTTTAATAACAATCTACTGCATCTACTGCAGCTAATTGGAAATAATTCAATTTTAACTGTTACATTTGTGGATGGAAACATTTCAATCCAACAATTATAGTTTTAAATAATTAAAACTCGATGAATTTCTAAATCCGGAATTTAACCACGTTTTTAAAAACAGTTTTTTCTAGTATATACGCTACAGACCGAAATAGAAGAACTTTGTTAAGCTTAAAAATTATTTCACAATAATGTGAAATGCGAAATGACTAATACGTTTAAACAATAGATTTTTTAATCCGGGCTGAAAAACCCGACGTTCGATTCTTTAAGGATTTAAGACATTGTATTTAACATGTCGTATTATTTCAGTAAACAGTTATCTTCTAACAAAGGTAGTTTTGTGCATTGTCTGTAGATAAAACAATGCGTGAATCAATCTGCTTGAAATTTTTACTGACCAGCGTTGTTTATCCGGAAACCTTTTGTGCATTGTCTGTAGATAAAACAATGCGTGATTCAATCTTCTTGAAATTTTTACTGTCTCATCAGCTTTGTTAAACTTCTTTGTGTGTGTACCGTGGGAAGAAAAAAAATCGTGAAAGTAGGGATTGAAAAAACGTATAAAACCAGCTGCATCGCTGTACTGATTCCACTTCACTTCTTCGACTCCAGCATCAACTACGTCAAGAAAATATGTCTACCGTCAACGAACTCCTGCAGATTGTAGCCTCTGGCCTTATCCGTACCGAGGAAGGCTTGTGTACCATCTACGATCTAATCTGTCGTAAGATGGTATACGAAGACTACTCTTTAACGGCTGTTGAGGCCAGCTGCCTTAAAGAGTTGCAAGGCTACATACTGAAGCTGCAAGAGAATCGAAGGGTAAGTAAAATTGTAAATACTGAAAATGGATTTTTTAAAATAATTCAGTCTTTATAAACTTGTCGCTAGGGAATTTAATTATCTATTAACAACCGTTTATACAGTGCGAGTCTTATTCATTATTTATTTTTTATAGGTAACTGTTGAATCACCAGGGGCTGTTATGCAGTCTAAAAAGCAGCAGCACGAGTCGGTAGACAATGTTACCAATGTAAGTACACTTCTCGTAAAATCAGTTTAAGAAATTGAAGTTTTCCATGTCTGAAGTAATGCAAATTCTAATTTTTTAAAATCAATTTCAGGCATTAGGGGAAAGTCAGCCTTCGACTTCACGGCCTATACAGGCACCGCCCACGTCCGTTCATCATCCCAGGGACGAGTCGAGAGACGCTGTCAATGTGAGTACAGTTCTTATAAAATCAGTTTAAGAAATTTAAGCTTCCATGTCTGAAGTAATTCCTAATCTTTTAACTCAATTTTCAGGCATTCGGTGCAGGTGTACCGTCGACGTCACGGCAAGTACCGAGGCAGGCAGCGTCTACACCCATTAAGGCGCCTAGACCTGAGGCTGCTAGCAACCAGGTAAATGTTATAAAATTTATACGATAAATTACAAATTTTTAACTGGAGTAAGGTGAATGAAAGTATTCAATTTAATTTTTGTTTTAGGTTACCAATTTGACCCGGAGGCGTGAGCCGACCTACAACGTAGGTATCCGCCAGCAGCAGCCCGCAGTTGAGGCCTTTAAATACTTCAAGGTGATTAGTCAAGGCACGAAGTTGGTTAAAAAGTTCAACCTCATGGCCAAGACAGTCACCTTGAAGCTTGCCGACGTTGGCAATGAAGCGAGTGGGCCTGCTTTATGGCTTAAGGTAAATAACTTATTTTAAACTTATAGTCTTTTGAAAAACAATTATATTTTTTAAGAGTGTTTATTAATTAAGAAATATTATTTTTAGAATGCATTCACTGAGATTATTGACCACATGGTAGCCGACGCATCGCCATCTGACCGTGTGGGGCTGGTCATACACAGCGACAAGTTCCCTGAGAAGCCTATAGGCATATCATTTCGCAGGGTTGACCAGTTATCCGTGGAGGTCGTGATGGCGGTGCTAGACAAGATCCTGCAAAGCAACGCCAGTTTTTTCTCCCAGGACGCGCTGAGAATCCAGCTAGACAGGGTCTCGCTCCCTGTTGGATATGGCCGAGACAGACTAACTGGCGTTAGCTACGAGGAGTTTTGTCGACGCAAGAAGGGCATCATGGTGGTCAACAATGACGACAACCAGTGTTTGGCCAGGGCTCTAGTGCTAGCTATGGCTTGGAGGGCCAACGATCCCCAGCTCGTAGCTTTAGAGAAGGGGTATCCCGAGATGGACCGACGTACTCACGAGCTATGCACTAGAGCCCGAGTGGACCTCAGCCAGGGCGGGACCAGGGATCATATAGAGCAGTTTCAGCAATATCTGGTAAATCACACAATAGTCGTGTACAATAGCCGACTGGGTAAGACGGTATATTATGAAGGACCCCGGCATCACGACAAGCCAGTCCTGAATTTAATCCTTGAAAACGCGCACTACAATGTTATTACTAATTTATGCTCAGCTTTTTCAACTACCTACTTTTGCGAGATGTGCCGTATACGTTCTGGGCAGAAAAACGCTCATAAAGGCTGCAAATACATTTGTCCGTCCTGTCATTCATCACCCCCCTGTAATGTAGATGTGGACCTCGTTAAATGCAACGAGTGCCACAGAGATTTTCGCGGTCAAGCCTGTTTTACTGAGCACACCAAAAATCTGTGTAAGGCTTTGCGGAGGTGCCCAACCTGTCTGTATAGTGTGTGGACTGACAAAAAGTCCAATCATAAATGTGGATTCAAGTACTGCAGTAGATGTAGGTCCGAGCAACCCATACGTCATCTTTGTCATATGTCAAAGAATGTCGCGAATAAGAAAAAGTTAGACAAACATTTTGGTTTTGTCTTTTATGATTTTGAATGTCGACAGGACTCTCTCGTGGATGGTACAGATAATGTTTATCTGCATCAGCCAAACTTGTGCGTTGTACAGAACGTGTGTAAGTCGTGCATTGACGACGCCGATATCAATAAAGATTGCAACAAGTGCGGAAAGCGCCAGCACATTTTTAGAGAGAATCCTGTCGATGAACTGTTAAATTTCATTTTAAATTTCAAGAAATCGGTAGGATCCGTAGTTGCTCTGGCGCACAACGCTAAAGGCTATGATTCACAATTTGTATTACGCCGGATTATTAGTCAGAAGGAACGGTGGAACCCTAAAATTATATCCAATGGCACCAAGCTGATGTCCATTTCCTGCGGCGAAGATATAAAATTTTTAGATTCTCTGAACTACATGCCGATGCCGCTTAGCAAGTTACCCAAGACGTTTGGCTTCCAGGGGTCCAAAGGGTTCTTCCCGCACTTCTTTAATACTCTGGGTAATCAAAATTATGTTGGGCCTATGCCAGCTACACACTATTACGGGGCTGACGAGATGGCTACGTCGGCTAGAAGTGAGTTTCTTGCTTGGTATAGAGGCGAGGTCGAGCGAGATGCGGTATTCAACCTGCAAGAAGAGCTTGTTAGATACTGCATTTCTGACGTCGATATACTGAGGAAGGCTTGCTTGGAGTTTTGGCGTAGTTATTGCATGTCAAACGGTGTTGATCCCTTCCGTGAAGCATGCACGATTGCTGGTTCCTGCAATGCAGTCTTCAGACGTAAGTTTCTTACAGCTGATACAATAGGCCTTATACCCCCAAACGGTTATAGAATGGCCGACAAGCAATCAGCTATCGCCATCAAATGGTTGTTATATCTTGAACACTCTTTGGATATTCAAATTAAACACGCGGGTAATAGTCGCGAGGTTAAACTTAGGGAGGGCTGCTTGGTCGATGGCTTCTGCGAGGCTACGAACACTGTATATCAGTTCCAGGGTTGTTACTACCACGGTTGCGAAGCTTGTTTCCCTGATCAAACGGCGCAACTTGGTGGTGACAAAAATGAAACGATGTTTATGCGTCGTGAGAAGACAGAGGCCACATCAGCTCGCATCCGATCCTACGGGTATAACCTCGTTGAAATGAAAGAATGTCGTTTTAAAAATTTTCTAAAAACTAATATTCAGGCCGCAGAATTTTTGGCAAATCACAACGTTATTAGACACGAACCCTTAAACCCACGAGATAGTTTCTTCGGTGGGCGTACCAATGCGATTAAGTTGCATCACAAGGTAGAAAAGGATGAGAAGATCAGGTATTTAGACGTCTGTTCACTGTATCCCTTTGTTAATAAGTATGGGAAATACCCCATAGGGCATCCTAAAATTCATGTGGGCAGGGATAAATGTGAACAGATTGATCTTAATTCTGTAGAGGGCATTGTCAAGTGTACGATTGTACCACCAACCGATCTATATCATCCTGTTCTACCTCTTAGAATGCACGGTAAATTGATGTTTGTTCTGTGTAGAACTTGTGCTGAGGACAAGTTTATGGGCGAGTGTGCTCATACGCAGGATGAGCGTCAATTTACCGGTACTTACGTGGCGGATGAACTCCGGAAAGCTATTTCGCTGGGCTACAGGGTGATAGAAATTTTAGAAGTTTGGGAATATAAGGTCGCTCAGTACAACAAGGCAACGAAAACAGGGGGACTTTTTTCGGATTACGTAAACAATTTCGTGAAGATAAAGCAGGAGTGTAGTGGATGGCCTTCTTGGTGTACGGATGACCAGGCCAAGGATCGGTATGTTTCCGAATACGCTGATCGAGAGGGGGTTGCATTAGATAAAGGTAAAATCGCGTCAAATCCGGGTATGCGGTACATTGCGAAATTGTGTTTAAACAGCTTCTGGGGTAAGTTTGCCCAGAGAGAAAATCTAATGCAGTCCTCTATCATCACGGACTCGAATGAGTTATTCAAGAAGCTTACCGATCCTTCGGTTGAAGTCCATACATTAACTCCTGTGGACGATGATACGATTATTCTAAATTGGGACAGGCCGGACGAGTGTATTCAGCCATTGAATACCGTCAATGTCGCGCTAGCTGCATATACGACAGCTAATGCACGCCTCGAGCTGTATAAGTATTTGGAAAAGCTGGGTAGACGTGTGCTGTACTTCGACACCGACAGTGTGATTTTTACACAGCGACCGGGTGAGTGGGTACCCGAAACAGGAGATTTCCTCGGTGACATGACCGACGAGATCGAGTGTTACGGGCCCGGTAGTTACATTGTCGAGTTCGTTAGTGGCGGACCTAAGAATTATGCCTTTAAGGTGTTTTCCACCAATAAGAATGGCTTTATATTTATTTGCAAAGTTAAAGGGATAACCCTGAATTTTAAAAATTCCGAAAGTGTAAATTTCGAGACCCTTAAAGACATGGTTCTTAACGACGCCGAGGCCACGTACGTTCAAACCGATAGAAAGATTGTCAGAACACCTGTGCACGAGGTCGTTTCCAAGCCTGAACGGAAGGTGTTCAGAGTTCAGTATACGAAGCGGCGTCGTGTAGAGGATAGTTTTGACACGCTTCCTTTCGGTTATAGAACGTAAGTTAGTAATAACATGGTAGATTTCCACCGATATAGCTGAAACTGCTCGTCATCTCCCAGTAATTAATTCTAGTTTTATTTTTGTACGTTAGCATAATTAATCTTAGTTTTTATATATTATTCTTAGTTTAGCTTGTATATACTTTTTCATATCACATTAGTTTTAAGTTCAAATATTAGTATTTTAAAATGTATATAACGTTGTATAACCAAATTTAGCTTTAGTTATTCATTTTTAATCATTTATCAGTACTCTATTATAATAGTTTTTTAACTTCCAAGTATCAGCATTTTTTACTCTGTAGATAATTTTATGCTACCAAGTTTAACTCTAGTTAATCAATTTTTTGTAACCAAGTTTTAATCAATTTTAACTATTAATGTTACTGCTGTACTTATCACTTACACTTTCGTTATACGATTATTATTATATACATAATTCACTTTTTATACCCACCAACATATATGGAAATAATAATAATCCAAGTTTAACTCTAGTTAATCGATTTTATGTAACCAAGTTTTAATCAATTTTAACTATTAATGTTACTGCTGTACTTATCACTTACACTTTCGTTACACGATTATTATTATATACATAATTCACTTTTTATACCCACCAACATATATGGAAATAATAATAAACTCTTATACAAATCGAAATTTTTCTTTGTTTTACTGCGTAGAGAATAAGGAAACAAGAAATCGTTTAAAAAAGTTTTATTTATATAAAAAAGTGCACTTACAATTTATACATTAGATTGTATTACATTTAGTATATCATACGCCGAGTTGACAAGTTTATCTTAGGGAAATAACGGTCGTATATCAGCTTGATGAGCCGATCGTTGCTTTCTAAATTATTATCGAACATACTTAGAAAATCTAAAGTTGACACATTATTCATTTTTAAATATAAATACACTAAACAGTAATGGCCGCAGAAATTTGAAGTCATACTCTGGATCATTCTAGTATTGCTTTTCCAAGATTTACAATTCTTCTGAATAAAATTATAATGATGTCCTTCGGGGTGGCGTCCGAATGAATCAAAGTACTCGCCATGACCATTTTCATCGATGTAGAAGGCTGCCCAGTGTTCTCCGGGTTTATAAAATGGATCTGTGTTTGCCACAATCGCACATGGTCTAATTATACGCGTAGGCAATTCATCAGAAGCATAAACATGTCGATTCACATTCGACTGACTCGGTATTGTCCGGAGAGCTCTCTTTATTTCGAACGTGTTCATTGTACCAATCAGATAAAAGTAGTACGTTTTCAACGGCACAAACAGGATTTTCAATTGTATGACTCATACAACGTACTGCAGTTTTCTTTTTCTTCAATTTATTTAAAGACGGACACCCAAATTCCTCCAAATTTATAACAGCTTGTTTGAGAAAGCTTAAAACTTTCTTCTTCTCCTCGCCTTTAACAAAGACTGTATCGAAGCACTGCACCACACGTTTGAGTTCTAGTTCAAACTCTTCAAAATTTACGAAGCCTGAATCCCAAGACAGTCCGTGAAAATAATTTTCTAGATATGTCACGTCCTTTTTTACAGAAGCAGGTAGCGATGAATAAATTTGAGGGGGTTCGAAGTGAAGGATTTCAATTTTGTTTCCGTCGCCGGAAATAATAACAACTTCTTTTGGAATGAACTTTTTGTCAACTCCACGGAACCCTTGCAAGTCAACGAACACGTCCATACTATGCAACTACAAGCAGCTGACTAAATCCTCACTTGCAACAAAACATGCTTTAACTGCTAAAATCCACCACCACGTTTCGGTGTTTATCAATTTCGATTACGTTGTCAAATTCTGCGTATAGCAAACAATTCACTGTTTCCTTCAAAGCTTCTTCAAATCCAACTTCTACACGAAGTGACCCATTTTTCACAAGATTCCAATGAGTGCTGGCATTTGCCGATAAATCTGGTGTTAGGTCAAAAACGAAAAAACAATATCCTTTAGAGTAATTTTCGCGTGAAATATCGTTACCCTCGTTCAGAAAATGAATTCCTGTCCCCGAAAATAAGGTGTGGTAGGCCCGAACGTACATTCCGTCCTTTGTAAAATCTGGTTGTAAAGGTTTAGTAGGAATCTGTTGTCCGTCAATATACAATGAAAAATAATTCATTTTAAAGTGATCGAAATTAAAGGGATTGGATGCATAATCGCCGTTGAATGCTTTATTTGTCACAAATCCGACAATGCAGCGTTTCGGTAATTGTCCGAGAAACACATTGTCTAAGGATTTTCTTTGTACACCTGATGGAATTGTTAAAACCTTGACATCAGTTCTAGTTATTGGATATTTAGATGTAGCCGTTGCCAGAGCTTTAGTGTGAGCTATCAAAATGCTGGGGTTTATCTTCATTCTTCTTATTAATAAACTAGCGTCAGTAATTTTCACTTTATACGTCGAACCCGCGATAGCCATTAAACTAAACGTGTCACGTGACCGAACAAACTTTATCTTCATTTCAACACCGTTAATAAGAAATTTCTCTTGATTAAACAAATCCGCATGAACATGGCCCATTAATTCAACTTGTTTACTCTTACTCGTGAACGACCGCCTTTTATCTAGTCCACTGTTTTCATCGCCTGTGGCGTCCATTTTTCCAGCTGTATCATTATACCATAGCGAACAGGTCAAGTGAGAACTCTTAGCTTCAGGCCCATAATTCAAAAGAGTCTCTATGTATGAACGGTAGGCGTAAGTATTGTTTGGAGGTGATACCAATTTTTGATTTAAATATATCTCCACTTGACTAAAAAGAGAATGTAGCCAGTTATTTACGGGGGCTGGTTTGTCCTCATCGCCTAGAGGTGTATCGTCTTGTTTCACTATTTTTGCGGTTACATGTAGCATAGTTTGACTCAGGTCCAGGTAATCATTTCCATTTCCGGGTACAATAAATTCAATAGGTGCGTCATCAGTAAGCGAAGAAAGCGGTTTATAAAATATCCATTGTCCATTTTCGATACTAGTTTGAGTCGAAGGTAACGCAAACAAGTCCAGCTCGGATTTAATGCATTCACAAGAATGAGCATGTAGAAAAGACATTTTTAAATTTTAGTAAATATATCACTATGTTCTGTTTTCGTAGTATTTTTACGCTTGACGACCCTTCCAGGAGATCTTGATATAGACTGAGTAATGTTTAATGTGCGTGGTCTTTTATACCCGGATCCGTCCATTAAAGTGCTGATTTTTGCATCGGCTTTACGTTTTAAATTTTTTCCAGCTTCTTCTAATCTATTGTGAAAGGCTTCTTTAACGGTGCGCTTGTCGGCTAGATCGTTTAAAAAATTACTCCCACTTCTCAAGGCTTCTTCCCCCACCACTCGAGCACCAGTCTTAAAAAGAGGAAGGATGCTGCGAAATATACCGCCCAGAAATGATCCAATTCCATGTCCACGTTGATAAGGAGCTCCTCTGTAAATAGCCCCAATACCACTCCCTGCCTGTTGTACGTAATATTGTTGATAGGGACAATCCATCATTAATTAATTTTCTTGAAGTGTAGTTTCAAGCTCAGAGTTCCAAACTCGAATGGCATCGAGGCTCCGGTCTCGGTCCTTATATCTATCTCGAGATTTTCAAATTCTTTTCTCATCACAGGGATGTAGTGAGTGGGCGAGAATATTACATCCTTATGACATCCGTAATTATAATTGTCTGAGGTTATATTGATAATACGAACAAGTGGTGATAAAACATCGCCAACAAGTTGAGGTTCTACAATATCGCAATATACAAACATTTGAGATGGCAGGCCTACCCAGATATTTGAGGGGTGGGACGGGGCTTGGTTGAGTGCAATGTTTGTCCCCGGTTTATATCCAAGTTGAAGAGCCAATCTTTGTGATAATCCCAGTACGGCTAGCTGCTCTTTTAAGTTTAACGACACCCGTTTAGTAACTTTATTGTACTTAAATTCCAACAGCCTACTTAGTAATTGATGACTGTTAATCGTCGTAATGACATCTTCAATATTCTCGTAATTCCCGGCTGGTATGTGAAAAACAAACCATCCGTCATTTTCGTATAAAACTTCTGAGCTGTCTTTGAAATGGCTGCTAGCATTTTTTAGCACCGTTTCTTTGTCTTCAGCGTTAGGTGGCGTTAGACGATAATAAATTAAGTTATCCGTGTCTGTCACAGCTAAAAAGGAACACGGATATTGAATTTCAGCAATTCCAACAACCCAGTTACTAGTTAACCTTACACGTTTATGTAACTGTGTAATAAACTTTGTTGTAGTGTTTTTGGGAAAATATTTCATTGAACTGTTGCTTAAGAGAGTTAGATAAAATTCGTTCTCCATTTTCACAAACGTTTAAGTTCTGAAGCTGCTACCCAACTATTAAATTTGTCGCTGTACCCCCTCCACTTCACTAAATAATATTTTGATTTGCCACGACCTTTTTCAGCTAACACTTTATCGATTTTAAATACTGTGTCTTTTTCTAACGTTACAGGTTGTAGCTCTTCCTCGTAGAAAGTTCCTTCAATAATTTCGTCGTTTAAGTCAACTATTCTGTATACAGGCGGTTTCCGCTGTATAGTCGCGCAGATTTTAAAGACCTCTTCACTCCAATTTGTCTCGTAACCTTTCTCGAATGTATGTTTTGTTCTACTGATTCTAACATGCTGATTCACTTTAAATTTAGGTTTTCTTTGTACCCCCACTCCTCCATGATAAAGGTTGTTCCATACTTCCAATACATTTTGTTCGTTTACGTTACTCGGGGGCATTTTGATACTCGAGTGATATCTATTGTTATATGATGAAACTAAATCTTGCAGTACATCGATGTATCTGTACGAGTTTGAATAGGTAAAGTAACGCCACATTCTTGTTTTAAGTGTTCGGTTGAATCTTTCAACTATGGCCGCTTTTACATCGGGATTATTGGTAACAAAGAAATTAATGTCATGTTCTTTAAACAGTTTCTGCACGGGCGCTGCCACAAACTCTTTGCCTTTGTCAGTTTGAATTTTTAAAGGAGTCGTTTCACATTCGTTAAATATTTCTTTAAAAGCTTCTATTACTGATGCTGCAGTCTTAGATTTTAAAGGTCTTACCCAAGCCATTTTGCTAAAGACATCTATTACTGTTAAAATATAATTGTTTCCATCGTTGTATTTAGTCAAAGTCCTCATGTCGCAAAGATCAGCCTGCCATAATTCAAACATGTTGCTAACAACGTACTTGTTTCTTGGAAAATGTTTTCTAAGAGGTTTATGAACAGTGTAAGCATCCTGTTTCTTTAACCACTCTTCTACGTCTGCTTTTGGAACTTGATTCTTTACAGAGTTTATTAATGAATCGGCACCAGAATATCCAACAGGGTTTGAAGGGTCGTAGTAGATGGTATTCAAATCAACCATTTTTAAAGTTTAAGTCTTGCCCAGCCCAGAGATTTAGCCGAGCGTGCCGTATTGCCTAAAGTTTTACGCTTTTTAGAGCGTGTGCTAGCAGGTGTTTGTTGACTGGTTGAGGCAGTTCCAGAAACTTCTTTTATACGCCCTTCTGAATCGGCATCGTAGTCTTCGGGCTTCACTTCTGATTTTAAAAATTTTGGCGATTGATTATAAGATGAAACATTACGTCGTTTAGGGTTACCTATTAACTCATGAGGTATATTTTTCTCATTCATAAAGGATGCAAACTGCTCCCAGCCTGCCGGATTTGAACTTTTGCGAGGTCTTAGTGTATCATTTATTAGATCGATAATATTTGATGACGGTAGAATTTCACCTTTTATGGAAACGGTTCCCTTATCATCCCAATCAATTGAGCCAGTTGAAGATAAAATATTAATAAGATTCTTCGCCTTTCTCTTATACGTATCGGGTAGTGTGGCTAGTATGTCTGAATGCTGTAAAGATTCTTGTTTGACTTCCACAGGCACGTTGACTGGCTGACGAGACTGGTCCGTAAAGTGTAAATATCTTTGCAACACCTGATTGTACTGGGCCCATTTGTCATGATCCGATAATTTGGAACCAAGAACTTTTTGCATGTCTTCGTCTAATTGAGATAATATTTTTGGTTGTGTATTTTCAGAAACAGTTAACCGTTGTAGCAACTCGGGAGGCACAATCATCATTTTCTTAGCATGCTCCATTTTTTAGTTTATTTTAGCAAACTTCCCAGAATTCCGCTAATTAGTGGAGCAAGAATTAACGGTAGTAATGCACCACCTTTTTGTATTAACAATTTTCTCTTCTTGAATATAGGTTCCCCGGGTTTCACCAATCGCCTTAGGATGTGTTTGTGTTGAGAGAGTCGCCTTTTCTGATGAATACTTAATGGAACTTTTCCTTTTAAAGTGTTATAAATACATTCACAAATACAATGAATTTCTTTATCACCCACGGCCTTTAAGAGAGCCGCTCGCTCCTTAGGTCCGAGTTTTGCTAGGGCACGGAGCAATTCAGAGTTTTTAATCACAGCGTGAGGCATCATGCACTAATGACGCTAGATTTATAGGTGTTGTTGTATTTATACTCCTTCTTCGGCACATACACATAACATGAACCATCCTCTCGAAATATAGATGTTCTGAATCTAAACTCCTCAGGTGTTGATTGTTTTAAGTCGAAGAGTAAATAGCCGTGAGGCTTGGAAGTTGCGTCTTGGTACGCTTCTTGTAGAAATTTAATGTTTGAAGGGACTATTTGACACGCTAAATGACGTATTTGAGTTCCATCTCGCGGATTTTTAAAATATATGATGTAGTGTGCATTAAGGGAAATATCCCTCTGCCCTTTGCCCTGATGAAATATATTTTGTGTTATGAAAAACACGCTTAAATTTCTATGATGACACCCCTTAGTAAATATATCTACAATACTGCCGTTTGTCTCGCGCATTAAATCGTCAATAATTATTAAATTTGGTTGAACCCCGTCAAACTGGTCCATATTTGGTAGTCCTTGTTGAAATTCAGCTATGGAGCTTAAGTCTTTATATAAAGGTTGCCACTCGTCATAAAACCAAATTACTTTTTCAAATTTCACATTGCATATATTATCGCTGTTCATATTTTTTAAAAAATCAACTACAAAAAACGACTTTCCACACCCTGACGGTCCCGCAACAATTGCAGAAAACGGATGTTGAAACTGGCACTCCATGTTTATTGCATCAACGTCAGAGTTAAACTGGCTGTAGGATAAAGAATTAGAAATTTATATAAATAATAATACAGGTATACGTGGAAATAATATTTATTTATTTATCTATTAACACCACCAGCAATGTACAATCGATCATCAGACCCTACACTACCTTGAATTACAGTAATAACAAAATTTTTAAAATTATAAATCAATTCACCTAAAACATCTTCACCCCTATAATCTATTTTATAGGTGTCTGAAAGTAAAACGTCTAATACGTCAAAATTTCCAGAATTTTCAACAATACATGCTACATTTGTATAAAACTCAGTAAATAACACAGACATCTTCATAGCACTCCTTTTCAATGTCTCTAGACGCACAAAGAGAAAATCTTTCATGTCCACAATTTTCGCTAGCGTAGAATTCATTGCATAAAGTTCAAATGTTTCTGTACCAGTTTTTGGTACAAATTTACACGTTTGCCACCCCGTACAGAGCATTTTGTAACGCTGCAAATCGAAGTTTAAACTACCTTCACGCAATGACACTAATATCTCGGGTAGAACGTTAACGAACTCCTTGAACGCTTCTTCTTCGAATTCTACCCCAGCTTCAATACCGCTTTTAACGATGCGGACAACCGGGGCAAAATCTTTATACGGATCCATTCCAATATGTATCAACTTACTTGCAGAATTATTTAACGGGATGTAAGACCCGCAAAGTAGACGCTTCTTCTCGTTTCGTACCAGGTTTCTCTGCTGCGCGTCATCTTCAGAGGGTTTAACACCGTATGCAGGCCGGACTTCTTCTTGAAACACACGCACGTCTTCTTCGGTGATATGGCGTTGTGGCGAAAAACTTCGGGGTCGCTCTTTGGTTACTGATGTAGACTTCTGGACGCCGCCTCGACGCGATTTATCATATGGAGCCCAACGCTTCCTGGCCTCAACGGTTGAATTTTCTTGCTGGTTATTCATAACTTACTCAATAGGTCACTAGGTAGAAAGCACAGATAGGAACTCTGAATGGCCGAGTAGGCACTCTGTTCGCTTATTTATACCGTAGTGTAGGATGGAAGGGGAGCTGTCTCACATACAAGTCGAAACATGCCTTTTCATGACGCAACTTGTAGAATAATCTAGAAAGATCCTTTGAAAAATGGTTATTGTTTGCGATCATCACACAATGGTTGTCACATTAGTCATTTCCTGTATTCCGGGAATTTGAAATAAGTTACTTTTATTATTGTTTACACCCGAGTGGGTGATTGACGTTTTGATGACTCATGTGTTTTTCCGTGATGTCACAGCTGAATTTGAATAAACCGCGGAATAATCTAATTAAACCGCTAACCTGAATGAACTAGTTATAATGATTGATTAAACTGCTTAAGCTAATAATTCCAAGATGGCCACCGCTTTTAATCGAGAATTTAATTGACCTAATTAAATCGATTGATCGAGCTATTAATTCCAAGATGGCCGCCGCTTTTAATCGAGAATTTAATTAAACCTTTTAATCGACCTAATTAAACCGCGGATTGGTCTAATTAAACCGCGGATTGATCTAATTATGACGTAATCTCATTAAATTGTCCTAAATAATCCGCGGATTGATCTAATTAAACCGCTAATCCCATTAAATCGACCTAAATAAACCGCGGATTGATCTAAATTGCCCTAAATAAACCGCGAATTGATCTAATTAAACCGCTAATCCCATTAATTCGACCTTGATTGCGCAATCGATTAAATTGATTGACCTAATTAAAAACAAAATGGCGGTATCAAGTGCCTCACTTCTACTGAAAATACAGCACGATCAATAAAAATTCCGCCTCCTGTAGGGCCATGCTTTCTAAAGCATACGACTGTGAATTCTCCGTATCATTAAGACACACTGTACAACACTTTAAGGTTAGTTTTTTCGAACCGTTACAATATCAATAGTCCAAGATTATATTATGGAAGTTTTCTGAAACTATTTATCTACCACGTCAACGCTTGGTGAATAAAATAATTCCTCACAATACGCTGTCTTAATCAGTTCACTTTGATGCGCAATGTCCGCGAAAATTAACAACCTCAAAATGTCATTATAACAATTGTCTTTCACGAGGCGGAAGGATTAACAATGGCATGATGTTTTCAAGAGTATGTCCTAATGGAGGTGAAATTTTGTTGAACGCGCAGTATAATAAATCAATCAAAGGTTGCACCTTCGTCTTTTTAACAATATGCGATTTAAAATGGTCTAAGTTTTATTTTTGTTCTTCTAAAAGCAATTCAGAAAATGTACCCCATTTTTTTAAAGAATCAATTTCAGTTAGTCGAGTCATAAATCAACTGAAAAATTTATGAAAGTGCCCACCGCATACCGATATCAATTCTAATCTAACGTGTTTCCTTGCATGTCGAGTATATTTACGTTAACAGAAAGCATCTCCCCATCTAATAATACAGAAGGCTACGTGATTCATTTGCGTGATCTGCACAATTTACATATAGGAATTTTGCTACATCTCTTCTAATCACCACATTATACGTACCAACACGTCCCTAACCTATGCTAATCCAGCACCATAGCGACCACTATGAAAACAAAATTAACTCAAAAATCAGAACAAGATCGAAGAGTAGGTCAGGGATGTTTCCAAACAAAATATCAACAAGCATTTTCATTGGTACTTATCAAGATGGCCCTTTCATGCTATGAGGTTAACACCAACTTCACGAATTTGATCGATTAATTATTATCGTTTCTGATACGCATTATTCGGACTATGACCTGTTCGTTTACATTAAAAGCGGAAAAGTTAAAACGTACGAAACTGTCCTCAACGACCGTTAAAATTAATTACAAAGCATATACGCCTTTCGTAAATACTTAAGGACAATTCGAGTTTTACGAATTTTACCGCCAATTTAGTACGCATGCCAGAACAGGATAGCGGCTGCGTTCTTCCACGAAGAATTCGGTAGCAAATTCCAACAAGATTTCAATTGAGCAACTTCTCTGTATGAGAAAAAAAGAATTTCAACGCGAAAAATGGAACTAATGGATTCGAAAACCTGATCCGTAAAGGGCTCAACGCCTACGTTAACTTATTTAAAGTGCAAGATTTCAATGGACCTACGGATAATGTATTACCTAAAAGCACGGTATTATCAGCACCCCGGACATTTGAAGGGTAGATGACCGACCGACCAGCAGGGCTAAAAGGGTGCCGGGTGGCGAGGTCGCGACCTGCGGGTCTTTGGCCTAGACCTAGCCGGTTGCGGGTCGATATCAGCACCGCACCCGTCCGCACTGCACCCGCAATCTGCCACCAATAACGCAATAACGTCAAACGTCACCACCTGCACTTCATAAAAAATTTACAATCACTGTACAACTACAAAAATTAATTTCAAATACTTCACGTCCAGTGCGCACATACCCGGGAAAAATAGAGAATAACCCTTTGACCTATTGATATTGAAATTAAATTATAAATTTATAGCGGCGCAACAGAACGTAGCTTTTAATCCGTCTCGTTCGAGAGGGTAGTTAAAAACAATTTTCAAGTTTCACGAACTGATAAAAACTCAATTAAAGTATGGAAATGTAAATGGGGCTAATTAGTTTATTTTGGCTTATAACAAACTTGATAACCAATAAAAATATTGAACTTGCGTAAATTTCTATTTCAGAAAGTGGCGATGTAAGATGGAAATTTTTGGAATGATGAGTTTTAAACACGGAAACTACTCGATTAATTGTTCATTTCGAATGACCTATAGTGAAGTATATGAACCCTAAAATCGGCCCACATAAAGCGCAACAGGAAGCTTGAAAGCCTCCCACTAAAACCCTCATTGTCCATTTAATTACCACTTAAAACAATAGCAAAAGAAGAAAGAACTCAAATACAAGTTATAACCTACGATCCAAAAAAATTCACCTCAACGTTGGTCGTGGAAGAACGAAACAGACAACTAAGCATGTCGAACCCTAGTTTACAATACAATATGAATCGAGATTAAATTGTCTTATCAGCAACTAATTATCAATCTACAAATTCATTATTCAATTATAATTTTCACAACAACGTAATTATTTCTTGATCTAAAAACGTCCAATAGAAAATCAAGCAAGTGAAATAGACCCAGATAGAAGTTCTACCAATTGAAGATCCCAATGTTGCAAATTCAATATCTATGGCAGCATACAAGATTGAACGAAAGAAAAAATAAGAACTACACAACAAACCTAGGCACAGCAACCATAAGCAGGGACGAACTAATAAGCTTAAGCCAGGTTAAATCGCAAAAGTTAAATTAGTTTAATAATTACGTCTAGTTAGGATCACATGTAATAACAAGAGTAGTCAACGACATTCCTCTACGCATTCCTTCCTGCAATTTGCTACAACAGCTATCTTACACCGGGAATATTAGTTACTAAAGGCAAAGTTAACAAATATAGTAGTATGCTCGCCCTTTTTTAAGTTACGCTAATTTATGAATAATAAACAGAGTATTTTAAGTCCTAACCTAAACAGTTCCTACTTTTGCTTTTTTAGCAACTTGTATAATGCATTTTTGATTATTTTTGGGCTAAGAAGGCTATGGTAGATGGCCAGTTTCGTTGGGTTAAACAAGACCTCTTACGGTATGTATGTATTATTGCTAAAATAAGATTAAATTAATTAAGGTTGTGGTTCAGGACACAGCCTGTATTCACTACAATTGCTAACGTTTTTTTACCAAATCTTGAGAAAATAAATCAGTGTCTTAAATTGGTTCACATACAGGGCACAGCACCCGGGCGGCAAAATGAAAAATGAAAGAACTTTAAGATATGCTTGCGGCATTAAAAAATGCAACCACATTTTCATCAAGTTGGTCTTGTATCTGGCTTTTTTTGTATAAAGGTAACTTGATACAGAAAAAGTGTTGCATTTTTAAGGCGGCAAGCATACAATAATTTATTACTTGTAATTTATTTTTGTTATAAACACATCGGTGCCGATCGCTATTGTAAATACAAAGTTGTACACGTACATGGTGATTATACGCTATTTATGTTGAAAGAGCCATAGGGGCGGCAAATTATATCTTGCACCCGGGCGGCAAATACCCTTGGCTCGGCCCTGTTCACATACTCCAATTCATATTGATAGTTATCGCACTTTTGGTATAAACTAAGACATTAATTAAATTATTAAATTTACGTGGAAAGCTTTGAAAATATATTTCACACAGGGGTTGCCAAAGTGGTCGATAGAAAAATATAAGACATCATAGTACGGGTAATATTTAATTCGATTAACTTGGATTACCTCCATCTTGAATGACAACGCAATTAAGAGTGAATTGTGGGAACAGTAACATGAATAGGACCTGTAAGATAGAGGAAGGTCATGAAAATAGTTACGGAGGCCAATCAAGTAAACCAAAATGACGTATTTACTAATAAACGGATGTCGGTGGTTCCCGGCCGGCCGACGTGGCGCGGTTGCTTATTTACTTATACTTGAGTTGAGTATCTATAAAATAAACAATCTAAAAACTTACATAAACGTATTTTTTGCTTGTCAAAGTTTAATTAGGTAATAGTAAAGTAGAGGGGGTCGATAAAAAGTCTTGAAGGGGTCGACGGTCAAAGAAGTTTGGCGACCCCTGATTTAACATATCATCTGGCGTATTGAAATTTTTAAAAATAATACAATAATTATAATGATGATGATAATAATAATATATGACTATGGCAGCCAGAAATTTACAAGAGCTTAAAAAGCTTAATGTAAAACATGCTTGACTGTTATGAACGACAATAACTATACATGGCGCTCCGTAAGTATTGGAACACAGAGCAACAGTAGATTTGTAGATTCAAAATATTACGATGTACCTAGGATTACCAGAGTACAAAAGTTAATACATATTTAAAGAGATACAAGGCGTAAAAGACAAAATCTTAATGTTAATTTTCCTCTATAATCTAAAATGTTAGTGAAATATGAAAGAAAATTGGGGAAACCAACGTTTTTGGTACGAGGAACAATAATCCGACCTCAATTTAACCTAGGCTACACTTAATATCTTAAAAAACCTTCAGTTGAATTGAAAAAAAATCGACATTTTTACGCAAAAGTTTTGTTTAAATGTTGCAAAAGTTAACCATGCTATAAAAGTTAGTTTTTCCAATTTTCTTATTGATGAGTATTTCGAACAAGTTTGAAATTGCAAAAGAAAATTAATATTTTTACTATGACATAATATTTTGATCACACCAATATACTGTGCTGTAGCCCATTACTAAAGGGCCAGCCTGTACAAACACAACCAGTGAAAATTGCTATCGACTCCATAGGCGCCTTTAATTTATAAAATGTTCAGATTAAATATTAATTTAAAAAACAAATAAACGCGAGACAGAATCGTCTCTTTTTTACAATGTAATAGTATTATTAAAGAAAGTTTTATAACAAATTATCGTATCCACAACCTAAAATTTAACAAACAACACAGTCACCAGGGGTCAAATTGTCACTGCCAACTACATAACTACACCTACATCATTACCAACTGCCATTCAAACAGAATCAATCATTCATATTCTTTATTCAATTCAATTCCATTGGGTTTGCCTCAAATTCAAATATGAAAAGATCAGAATTAATAATATGGTGTAACATTCGCAAATATTACAAATTACAAGCCAATTATCACATGTTCCGAATAGATACATTTTTTAGATCTACATTACACCAAACTCGCAATGGCGTGAAAGTTCGTTTGGTAATTAAATCAGACGTGATCAATAATTAATCGAATCCCACGACATATTTGGAAATAACCTACTCTGACTACTTCACTGCACTTTTATAAGTGTTAAAACGCGTTAGAAAAAAACATACAAAACATTTTAAAAACTAGTTTCCGAAAGTCCACCGGATCATTTCAAGACATCCGACGAATGCGCCCACCTCCCTGCATTTAATTAATCGATAAAAGAAGAGAGTTCTAAAATTTCGACCAACTGACGAGCCCAAGCTCTAAGTCTAAATAAATCAGGCATTTAAAACGATTTTGGCTTGCTTATACCATTCTGCAGCGTTACAGGAGTCCGCGAGCTTATTGAATGTTTCGTAAGCTTACAGGGTAGCGACCCCAAGGAATAAACTGTTCATATATGAGTCAACGGGGAATCCCCACTGAGAGATCTCATTACTACCTAACAACGCTACGGAAGACCTATTGCAGTAATGCCGACCGGAATTTCTCTGCTCGCCAGCCAACTTTATAATCGGTTTAGAAGTACGTTAATTTTCTAATTCCGGGCGGAAAATACGAAATTAATTTAATTTGACATTGTCAAAAACTAATTTCTAGATAAATAGATAAATTAATGAAAGTAATAACACAACTTTTACAACACTTCCACTCATTGTTGCTTAATTTGCTGAAGGTCTAAAAATGAGACTTAATGTGGGGAATGCGTCTTTCTCTGTTTCGGCATTAGAATGACTTCATTAAAGCACGCATTTTGATGCTTTAATGAGCTTCATTAATACATGATTTTTGGTGATATTTTGTTTTCAGGAATTTGTATGCTACATTGCATCTAAGCAACTAACAAAATAAATAAAGCCTGTCAATAAAGCTATGAATACTTTTTGATATTTTGATTTAGCAAAAACGTAAATGAAGGGGTTAGAATTTCGATATTTAAAACTACTATTTATTTGGTGGCAAAACCCGCAAAACGAACCAAGTGATTTTCGATGTTTTAAAGTCAACCACCGAGATCGACTAGTTAACTGAAAAGGCGTGGAAACGCTTTAAATCGTATTTTGGTTAGGAAAATGAGTGAAAACTATATTGCTAAAGGTAGGACTTTATGTTATAGTATAAAAATTGTTTTATAATTTGATAAAATTTAAAAAAAAAAACCGTTTCAAAGGTGATTGTTGGCATAACCTAAAAATAAGTTTTTTAGTATAACTTCTAGCTAAATGCAACTATAATTCTAGAGATTCAGACCAATCCAAATTGTTCCCTAACCTGAGGTCAATCAAAACCAGGATAATAGTGAATCGTCAGTAGTTCCGACACTAAAATTCATCGTAAGTTACATTTAATTTCAAAATATTTTTTAATTTAATAAAGTTGGTTTAGTTTGGCTTAGATTGAATCGTTTTTATTGTTTATATTCCTAGTTTTCATTAGATTAAAAAAAACATTTAGAAGCTAAAAAATATCTTTTATTTTAGTTTCCGTAAAACGGGGCAACATCGTCAGTTTGGAAGTTGAATGTACGACACTGTAAATATAACCTGCACACTATCCGTTGTGGTTGCATTTCGTGTGTTTGTTCTTCGTAGGATTAGTACCTTTGTGAAAATAATGCCGAAAAGAAATAGAAAAGTGTTGGCAGGTAGCAGTTACCAGCGTTATGACCTCCACTTAGTTGAACACGCACTGCAAGATATTGGAAATGGCCTCTCGGTGCCTGCTGCTATAAATCAACTTTCGGCTTGGTCTTATCCGTTAACAAAGTTTGAAATAAGACTGATTATCAAAGGTTATCTCGTTAAACAGGGAGTTGCAATTACGATTTTCCTGTGTGGGTTAATAGAACGAAACAACTTGACCCAAAGATCAGCGACCAACATCAAGCGTAACCTATACTGTAGCCATTTTGTGCTTTAATATAACTTAAAAAAATAAAAACTGATGCCAAAATTTATATATTTTGTTTATACTATGTCGAAGTTGATTTTACAAACGTGCAACTTCGTCTTTAGGTGAACACAAGTTAGGCGAAGAAGTTGTCCCAAAATCGGTACAACTTCGTCAGGTTTTTTTCAGCAATTCTTCAGTCGTGTAAACGTTATTTATAAGAACTAAAAAATGGGTAATATTTGCCGAACTCTAATTGTTATATATCACCTACTTTTATTAGCCTAAAAAAATCCTATAGAGATACAGCGCGGTAAAAACCTGTCGGCTCCACTTTTAGGCGAAAACAGTTCAGTTTTAAGAAAATGTCGACTACATTATTTTCTTTACCAACTGATAAGTTATATGCTACGTATCCACTAACTATTACAATAAAAAAAACTACAAAATGTGTCTTTTCTGACGGACAAATATGTACCCAAAAATGATAAATGGTACTATGATACTGTAGCAAAAGCAGAAGAACCTGTAACCGACGATGTTGAAGTTGAAATGGGTTAAACATAGAGAAACTATTTTTTATAGCTTTTTCCTTAATAAACGTTCATAACACTCATTTTCTTTCGTTGTGTTTTATTCTTGCGGCAAAAACTGGACAGCTCCATTTGAGAAAAGAAAATTCTATACATTACTCTTGACAATAAAATCATTTTCCCTTATAACTATCTTAACCCTTCTCTTACCGACCTATTTTTTTTACGATAACTACCTGGGGCCCAATTCTTGAAACCACTCGCTACCGAAACGTATACGCTAGGAAGCGAGTACTTGATAGCGCATTGGCTAGTAGCTAATGCGCTATCAAGTACTCGCTTCCTAGCGTATACGTTTCGGTAGCGAGTGGTTTCAAGAATTGGGCCCCAGGTGGGGTGCACTTGCACCCCAGTTGTTTTAAAGCCTAAAACAAATTAAAATGGCCAGTTTTCCTTATTGTGAGAACACTTGATCCCTATTGACATCTAGTAAGACCAATTCTATGGAAAGAAAACTTTATTTAGCAAAAATATCAAAAACAGTAATTTATTAACAAGTTAACGCTTATTCATCAATACAATTTTGACAAATCAATTTGTTTGTGAAATGTTCAGTACAAATAAACTTTTTGCAGAGAGTACACTGTTGCCTCGTATTTCTGTCACATTTTCAGTCGCAGAGATGACAACGATCTTGTACTTTTGTTGCAAATGCTGTTGCGCTCATAGTGGATTGGGGCACCCCGCTCTACCAAAAGTAAACTATTTTTTTAATGAGTACTGCTTTAAGGATATTTTCAACGGTATTTAACCTAAAAATCAATTAAATGAAGCTACTAAAAGGCTCAGGTCCCAAAAAAAATTCTAAAACACTTTATTCTAAGAAAATTCAAGTCTGGGGTGCACGTGCACCCCGGCTAGTAGGACAAGGGTTAAGATAGCAATATCTACATATTCCAACTATTTTTGTTAAATTTTTCTTATCGTATTTTAAACAGTTTGTTTTTGATACCTACTGTAAAATTCAAACAAATGGATCTGATCGGTTGTTGCACCGAGCCCTTCAATTGTTCATCCAACATTACAATTTAGTTAATTTTATCAATATTAATAACAAATTCGAATTTACAAAATGCGTACAAAATACACATTCCAATAATATTAATGTGCAAAACCATAAACGTCAAACATACCACTGTTACCAACCTAACTATTCTACCAAAAAATTCCCTAATGGAAATTGTCAACTAATTTTATAAAAAATTATAAATAAATAACGTAAATGAAAGCCGAAACAGAGAAAATAGTATAAAAAACTCGTTACAGAAGGCAATTCGGGCACTCGTCCGTTCGGACACTCGCCGCAAAGCGGCTCGTGTCCAAATTTCGGACTCGTCCGCGAAAATGTTGCCTTCTGTAACTTGTGTTTTAATATACTATTCTTTTTCAATAATTTGGAAAGGAATTATTCCAATTATCCCTAATTAACAGAAAAACACTAAAAAATGTAGAAAAATCTACCTTAAATCTAACCATGCGTCCCAAAAATTTTGACATCATGTTTTCATTTATATTATTTCTTATTATTATCTAATCTTTATATTATTGCGTTCATTTGTCTTGGTGTAAGTTTAAATAAAAAAATCTTAACGATTTAAATCACCGATAAATATTTTAAAATTCGTTGATCTATTTAATAATGAAGTAAATCAGATCAGCCGTGTTTTAGATCCATAACAGCGGCCCAAGATTTCAAAATTTTTGGAACTCTCGTTATCTAAAAAGTTCAGTATAAGAATAAACACGAAAATCCCGGTTTTGTACAAAATGTTGGAGAACAAAGAACTACATAGGGAAATCCCTGAGTTAAGATGTTATATAATGATTTTTAAAAACTGTCCAACAATAAACGAAACTAGCAAACGATTATTTAAACGTATAAAGACGACTCGTATAAATAATTTCAACCAAGGAACTTGTCAAGGCTGAATAACATACGCGTTGACATTTTACTAAACAATAAGGTTAGAAGGAACATTATTTGATTCATATAGCGAAATATTTTCGAGCAGGAAAGGAAATTGGCTTTTGAAATTTTAATAAGCAAGAGCGCCGCCAATTACGTATAATGACATTTTGAACATCGGAAGGCACGTGTATTGAATGTGGGCGAGAGATACTTCTGTAATTAATTAATAACTCTTGAAGCTCTGCATTAGGTTAATGCATTTCAAACTGTGTAAATTACAACATACATATACATACATGCATACATCAAATATCACAAGCAAATGGCGAAATGGTTAACAACCGTATTAGTGATTCAAATTCTTCACGTCAGGTAGACTTTAAAATGTAGTAGACAAAAGAATAACGTAACATATATAAATGTTACATGTTATATTGTAATACTCTCTGGATATGAAGCACATTCTGATGCCCTTAAATATGACAACAAGTATTCTATCACGTTTTGCTTTAATGAACCTTTTGAATAAATTAAATTAGAAGCAAATGGATCCCCGTAATTTGCAAATCACTTAAAGTAGCTTCTTAATATACTGGCATCTCTTTGATATCCTGAAACCATTCCTTGATGGTGTTTTTACCTAAATAAGTTTCAGTAAAACCTTAGATATGAGTAAATCATCATTATATTATTTGCCTGCCTGTAACTTCAAATACAATCATCATACGCATCAAAAATGCTATTATGATGCAAGTTTTGTCACTCGCTATTTAACTTACTGTAATTTGCAAATCATAACGAAAATTGTTGTTTTAGCAGAACATTAGAACCCATGTTCGCTTGGCTAAGCCATTTAGAAACATCGAGTGCCTTGCTTACCCATCGGCTTTTTGGTCACCTAATAATGCTGTCTTCAATACACGATGTTAAAAAAAGGTAAAAAAACTTCGAGGGCAGGTAGTATAACGCAGAACAATTGGAAAAAAATCAATAGGCCGCAAACAACTCGTACTGAGGATATTAGGAAAGAATTGTATACTCGCCCAAACGTACCAAGCTGGGCTCACATCATAAAGCAGGTTTATTCAATGCGTTGCTGATGTTGTTCAGTGGTTAATGGTTCTGCATTCGCAAGGCTTTTTACATAACTGCACAGGAAATTCAACATATTGAGCTCAGGAGAACTAGGAGGCCATACAACCAGCCCGCCACAGCAGTTCTTAAAACTGTTCTCTAAGTCATTTTGCGGACGCATTAAGGAGTTTCCATTTCTTTTGGGTCAAACTGCCTGCTCTTGAAATTGGTTTCCCTTTTTTTACGCTATATCAAGATCCTCCAGCGACTACCCAGTGCTTTTCTTCATTTAAAGTATTCCAATATTCAACCAAACAAATGATTTGTCGTGCCTTGCTTTGTTAAAAACCTAACAACCGAAGTAACAAAAATAACATCCTAATAAAACAAGAGTTAGTTCTTTTTTAAAGTACGCCACTGTCGAGTTACGACATTCGTTATCCAAGGATCCACGGCCTTCTTCGATTTCGCAACGTTATAAAATTTTATAGCATCTTAGCCCATACTAATTACTTCTATTCTGAAAATGGGAATACGTCATAGAACATAAAATCGATAAAGCGGAAAACATGAAGAAAAACCGCAGGCAGAAACCTTAAAACCAACGAAACCGAAAGCTATTTTAGTTATTACATACTTCGGGGTTGTATATAACAATAATAGCAAGACGTAAGTGCATTTTCAGAGTGCAACGAAGTGGGTAATGGTAAATAGTTTGAGCACTTCAACGACTTCAGTCTGCGCGTAGTTCCTTTGCGATTTGCTCATTCGCTGGTTTGCTGTAATCCGAGGCTAAACGGGGGGGCCTTCGGGAAACGTATGGCCTTGGCAGTGGGGACAATGACTCGCAATGGAGCACGGAACTCCTGTCAACTTCATATCTCCACTCACCATTCAAAGCTGATCGACGATTCTCGTTTTTAGTAGTAACGAATTTTTGCGGTTCAGTCTACTTTTAGACAAAATAAAAATATTTTCGTCAGTGGAAAAACCACACATGAATGAAATCAGAAGATAATTAGTATTTTATCCAAAATCTAACAAAGAAAAGCTAATTTCAAACTTTCATACCGTCATACTTCAATTAGAAATGTTAAATAAAAACACACGGATTAAACGTTTCTACGTCACGCTAGCTTGTAAACCTAACGAAATTACGTTTACTAACAAATCTTTCCCTCGTGAAGGTCGATGGAAAATATGTAACTCGTTAATCAACACCATTTCAACCTTTTTTACAAATTTCAGAAGCCACAGTTCAGTTTTAGTAAGCGTGGAAATTTTCGAGGATGAAAATCGATAAAGCATTTCTAAAAGATTGCTTGCAATCCACGGGCCTAAAACGGTTTTTCATTAAAGTTTAGCCATCAATATTGCAATGCAGGATAAACCGAAAAGAGCGATTGCCTTTTATTTTCTATTTATGCAGATTTTCAAAAATCGCAAATTTCTCAAGATGTAAATAATAACTCAATCTACGTCAAAACATATTTCTTTAAGATTACAACAACAAAAATCACTAACTAAACGCTAGTTTATTCTTTCAATTGAATTAATTTTATTATTGCTAAACAACTAATTTCACGAATTTTAAGAACCTTAAGAGTTAAAATGCTAAAAATCAAGATTCAAAGTTTTTTGTTTTTTCTTTCTTAAAACTGATCAAAACAATTCAAAATATACCAAGCAAATGTCCTATAATTTAATTTGCTTTTCAAACGGCATTTGCAAGCCTGAAGAAATTTCAATCAAAATTCTTCTAACATTGCAAGACACCGATTATTCACTAACCAAAAATACTGGGTTCTTTGTTTTCTATCCCAAGTTTCCAGCATTGCGGATTTTCTGTTTTAAGGCAAATCAATTTCTTTTTAGTTAGATAATTCACCAATAAAATGTATCTCGCAGCTTGAAACGCTGAAAAAAGGAAAAAATTCCGAATAAAATCCTTTCTCTGTTTAAATATTCAAAATTTAACAAAACTTTATGATTTTCATCGGAACTCTAATCAGGATGGACTACAAAAAAAAAGCACCAATTTATATCTAGCAATGTATTATTTGCCATAAAAATTGGAATATTAATTTGACTGTCTTTATTAGCGAAGCTGTTAAATCACAATGAATTCGAAGACTTCCACGGTCAGTGTCAGTATTAACAGAACGTCTTCCGGGTTGGGACCGTGTCATTGTTGAGACAGAAGAACTCACTTTTTAAGGGACTTCATCAGGTAGAAAAAGGGGGTACTAAAAGAACATGATAACTCAACGTGTCAACCACGCCAGAGGCGAAACTCTTTTAAGAAAAGGAAGAAGGGCACGGTAACTCAACTTGTCAACCAAACCAGGGGCGAACCCCCTTTTCGTTCTGAAGAAGCCCCTTAAAAAAGTGGGCGAAACGTAGAGTTCTGTCTCAACAATGACACTGCCCCAAACCAGAAGACGTACAACTGTTCAATCATGCTTGTACAATCCTATAAATAAATCACTAATTAAGAATATTTTGGAAATTTAGAAACAAAAAAGAGAAGCAAGAATGCTTAATAAACGATCATCTTTAGATTTCTATCTAAATTTTCAAAATTTCCCTAAACTATAATTTCAATCTAAAATCCACACAAAAAATTCTTTTTCATATTTAAGACACCAATCCTCGCTTACTAATAAATTATATTATAGAACTTCTGACACGCAAAACACGAAATATGCTGGATAAACATTCAACTGTTGTATTTTATTTGAATTCTCAAAATTTATTTTTACAAAAATGGCTTTTGGGCTTAAGACATAATATAATTTATAATTGAAAATATTTTGAAATGTTTGCCTAGAAAAACGGCGAAATATGCTAGGCAAACGTCTAATGTCGAACAGAATTTTCCTTTTAATATAAAAACATGAAATATACTGCATAAACATTCATCTTGTTTTCTGTCTGAATTTTAACAATTTATTTTTCCAAAAATTTAATACATTCAGTCTACAGTCGATTTTCAGTAGTTATACAACAAGAGGTTCGAAAATAATCGAATATACAGGTGAGAGGACGAGATATGTTGCCTAGGAAACGCAACGACACCGTAGGTGGAGTTGTGTTTTCAGGTAACACATCGAGTCCGCAAACTGTATATTCAGATGATTTTCGAAGCTCGAGTTGTACATATATGTTAAGACTATACAACGAATTAAACAAATTATTTATTGAAGATGAGAAAATTATTTAAATTTTTACAAAATTTCAAAAATATTACTTGTTTATTTATATCCATGGATGATATGATTACATATGATTCATTTGTTTGCGACCGAAATACGCCAAGAATTGTGTTTCGCGAAACACAACTTGCAACGCAAATAACCGATGTTATACGGCGTAACTAAGAAAAATTGATTGGTCTATTTTCCGATGAGTTGTATAGTCTATTATATTTTTTGAGTACGAATTTGACAAATATTATAATCCCCTAATGAAATAAGATAATTTTAAATACAAAAATACGAAATATACTGGAAATTTTATTCTCAGTATTTTCCTGTAACAACGTCCGTTTTTATTTCTATTTTATCTTTTGAAAAATATTTGGTGACTTCAATATAAACAGAAAATACGTTGGAGAAGCGTTCGTTTTCTGTTCGTATTTTGAAAATCGTAATCTAAAGATTAGAGAATATCAATAAGAAAGTAGCAACCTTTACAGGTCGATATACGAAAAACACAGTACAGCTTAATGAAATTGCGGTTTTACGACAATGAAAGCACAAATACGATGTAGACAAATATTTATAAGCATCAGGCTTGTTTTCAAACCACTGAATATACAGATGTGGCCATATTATTAGAAACTGAAATTAAAACTTGGACAAGCAAAATGTAAAGTTTCCTACAAAAGTGATGATCTGGGCTGCCATTTCTGCAAAAGGGCTAAGTGATAACGTCATAAGTATTTACAATGTGGATGTTATAATATATTCTAATTATTGGTACAGAAGTACCTTAGACAGTTTCCTTACACCGAAATGGTTTATAAAAGAAGAAGTGTCCATGCACGATGGTGCACCATGTCACAAATCGAAAATTTCCCGTGCAGTGCACGGGAAAGATGCCCTTTCGCAACCCATAAACCGTCAGGAAAGCAACTGTTTTCAGAGAGGTATACTGACAACTGAATTTACCAGACAGTATGAAATAAAATATTAATGCTATTTTTAATGTTAAAAACTAAATAAAGGTCTTACGAAACGTGCTATCTGAGATTTCTTCTAATTTTAATTCAGTTTCTAATAATATGGCCATATCTGTAAACTCGTTTTAATTAAGATGTATTTTTTAATATATACAGAACGAGCCAAACCGATGGTATTATTTTGTTAAATATTAATTTCATTAATAAGAAGAAATGTTCACTGTCAAATTCTGCTGCACAGTAGATAATCTACAATGTAAAGTACAAACGGAACGCCTAGTTTTTTAGTTTACGGTTAATAAACGTCTAAATTTGACATTCAAATTTTCATACCTGAAGTTTACCACGGGGTTAGATTAGAATTCCGAATGCCGATTCAAATTTAGGATAATGGACCAAGTTTAGATTAGATCTGAATTCCTAATGGGATGGGAGAATCTAACTAATATTCATTCTTCCTGAAAAATCTTCGAAATTAAAAATTTAAATTTAGTAAGCACACCAAGGACCAAGCTGCTTTTACACATTACCTAACTAAACAAAACAGTTATACTTATTAAGCAAAGCGTTAAAATAACGTTTAGAATTTCCAATACAAATTTATAAATACTAAATTTTGAACTATACAATATTAAAACTTTTGATAGAAATTATTTAAAGAAAATGGAATCAAGGAAATTCCGAAACTCCTAGGGAAAAACAACTTGTCTACTAGTGTTTGTGGTAAATCCCATTATAAAAATATCCCCCGATAAAGTTTTCCAGATTGATTCTGTTCTTCTGCTGATAAATACTAGAAACAAAATTTAGACTAAACTCGAATAATTAATCACAATCATTCATAACCTATTTATAAAACAGACTACACATAGTTTTCAAAATATTTTTAATTGCGTGGGAATCTCAAATATATTTATTGCTTGCTGAAGATCACGATGTGTTGTAGAGCTTCAGTCGAACGAGGCGTATGTTTCTATTGTTGTAAATGCATGGTACATTATTAAGTATGATTTCATATACATAACCGTTTCTACAAAAACCGAGCGCCAACTATGACAAACAAGCTACACGTGCGAGCAATATGTGTAGGTTAATTTGTAGACAAATATGGTAAACGTTTTCAATCTGACATTAGTTTAGCTGTTTAGCACTTACGATAGAATAAGCCAATATCTTTTTCGACTGGGCACTTTCATACGAAATACCTTTCCCACAAAAAAAAACAATGCAAAACCAAGCATTTCGTAAAAAAATAAAAAGGTAGAACTGACAAAATTTACGATTTAATCAGCAGTCACTCCTATACAGATTTATCAATGGCTAAAAATTAATTTAACACCGGAATTCCCGGAAAGGATTGGCTTCGATCCGTCAATTCTGATTTCCATTGTTTCAAACCTTCGCAGTGAAAACTGAAAAGGATTCTAATTTCTGATTCTAAATTCCGAGCAAACTTTTTACAGCTTTCATGAAATTTAACAAGTTTACTCGGAAATTAAAAAAATACGCAGAACAAAGTTGCTGCTGTCGTGTAAATTTAGTAATTTTCTACTTGACATTCAAAATGCGCATACGAAATTTGGAAATAAAACGTTAAAAAACTCATGATTATTCTAAATGTAGCAGCGAAATATATTTGTCGAAAATGGGTTAGGTTAAACACCAAATATAGAAATAATTGTTGAGCTCTATTACAAAATAAAAAAATAAAATTCAATTTACTGGTTACATTTGGGTTTGAATAATTGTTAATCTAAAATAAAAGTAATTCAAATTCGTGCATGCAAGGTAACTTTAAAAACAATTACTTTATCATGACCGGCGTCAAAAACCATATTTTAAAATTCCAATGTCGCGCGAAAGAAAGGCAACAGGAATTATTCTAAAAATCTTACGCATATTATTAGCATAAAAATTAGTTTATGAAGATCGCGTGCTCCGGCAAATTTAGCTCCCAAAGCCCTGAATAACAAAATTTCCCAGAGAAAATTTAAATGATGTTAACTGAAGTACGAAAATTGTTCATAAACGATTCTGTTACAGTAAAGATACACCGAAGCTAAAAAACAACTACAGTTGTATGCGTTTGACATAATAATTTCCAGTAAAAAAAGGTACTGACAAGTTATTATCAGAAACCAAAGGAAAAATAACTTCATAAAAGCTCCTTGCAAAGTATCCTTGTTAAAGCTTGCCTTTATAACCGTTTTTAATTTATTTTTTTAAATAAGCTGCTCTTCCATTCTCATCAGAAGTTGGAGCAACGTTTCTGATAAATAATTATTTAAAACGAAAAAGAATTTGCCGCAGTTCGACATTTAATTATAAATATATTTATTTTTTAATTTCATTCGGGCCGAATTACAAATAACACATCGTTCACTATTTCAATCAGGCTGTGGTAATTTAATATAAAAACATTGTAATATGGGTTCCACTCACAAGCCATCGGTGCGTGGCAGAAAACTCTCCTCCCGAAAGGATATACTACAGGCCCTTATATCATGTTGCGTTACATACGAGGGCGTTTAATTATATATCTGGCCTAGACCACTTCTGCTTCAGAACTTCTTTCAGCTTAGGAAATAGCCAGTAGTCCGATGGAGCCAAATCTGGAGAATAAGCTGGATGGGCAAGTATTTGGAACTTTAATTCTTGCGCTTTTGCGACTGCAATCTTGGCCGTGTGGACTCGTGCATTGTCATGCAACAACTTCACCCCTTTGGTCCACACCCCACGACGCTTTTTCTTAATTGCTTCTTTTAATTTCATTAGTAGTTCAGTATAGTAGGTATGTGCCTGTAATTGTTTTCCCCTTTTCCAAAAAATCTATTAGGAGAATACCCTTCGAATCCCAGAAGACTGTTGCCATTACTTTTTGGCGCGACAGGATCACCTTTGCCTTTTTTGAGGGTGGTGAAACGCAGTGTTTCCATTTTTTAACTCACTAACAAATAAACAGTTACTTATAGCTGTTGCTATTGAGTTAATAATGACAGTTTAAAACGTCAAAATTGAATAAAAATATATCCATACAAAACCTGCAGACGCAACGTAGGCCCGATCATGTTGATGATCAGCTATAAGTATTTCGAACCCCATCAATTGGCCACGACGAAAACATGAACTCAAGTTGAATTATTGGGCTAGTAACAAAATCTAAAACCTTTAATATGAAAATTGATAACCTAATACCCGAAAATCATAATTTATTTAGAGGTGTGGAAGTAGTCATTTTCAGTAAGTTTTTTTAAATAATAAATTTATTATTTAAGTTTATATGTTGTTTAATATTCATACGTTTCGGAAATAATTCCTTTATCAATGAGTGACATTTTAAAAATTATACAGGCAGTACATTTAAAATCATTTGGTTTTAATGAAACATTATAGTAAATATACAAAGATTTGTACTTTTCTTGTTAATAAACTTCAATTTTTGATTTAAAATCATTTGGAATTAGTGAACCATTAAAGTAGGTACATATTATAAAGAATTTCCCTTTCTTGTTAATAAACTTCAATTTTTGATTTAAAATCATTTGGATTTAATGAACCATTATAGTACAGATTACAAAGATTTTTCTTTTCTTGTTAATAAGACTTCAATTATTGACTTGTACGTTTGGTGTTTGTACGTGAAGATAATCAGTAAACAACAAATCTACATCATAATTTATTCTTTGATTTGTAGGGTTATGTTTCTATTCAACCCATATCAATTCACTCTTGGATGTAGATCTCCGCCATTGGTCTCCATCTATCTCTATCCTGGGCTATTTGAAATCACTTTAACCGGCTGTCTTTTTCAAGTCGTCTGTCCATTGTTTTTGTGGTCTTCCTACATTTCTCTTTGATGTTCTTGGTCGCCAGTGCATTAGTTTATTTGTCCATCGCGTATGATCCTGCCTTGCCACATGCCCACTTCAGATGTAAGATTTTTCGAACAATATCGGTTAGTTTGGTTCGTCTTCGTATTTCTTCATTTCTGATATGGTCTTTCAAACTTATCATCCCCAGCATTGATCGCTCCATTGCCCCCAGCATCACTTTTGACCTTTAGTGTAACCGTTTCCAGGCCCTAGGTTGTTACTGGCATCACACATATATCGAATACACGGCGTTTCAGGTTTATGGGGATTGTATTGTTTTTTAATATATACCCTAGTTTTCCAAAAGCCGCCCAAGTTAAGCAGATTCTTCTTGTTACCTCCGCAGTCTGCTTTCTTTCTCCATTTTTAATAATTGGCCCTGGTATACAGTGCAAATTCATGAAATGCGAACATAGGCCAATTTACGTATACCCAAAAAGACGCCAAGGCCGACGTAATTTTTGTAAATTTATATCTGTTGATAAAAATTCGTTAAATGACAACGTCAAATTTTCGGCATTTGTAAATTAGTTATATCGTCTAATATGTTCGTAGTAACAAAATTACCACTGATATGTACATTCGTTATCAGTTTCAATTTCCTTGTTGTCTACAGGGATGTTTATGTTATTGTAATCCATAATTTTTGGTGTGGTTATGTTCATCTGTAGCCCTATTTATTTCGATGCATATAATAAAAGAGTTCTGTTACTATATCCTGAAGGTCATTCATGCCGTTACTCATTATTACAATATCAATTATCAGCGAAACCGAGATCATTTATAGATAGTTATTTATGTTTAAATACTTTGAATATGTCGCTTTTTGATGATGATGATTTATCAGGGCTAACCAACACTGAGGCCTGAAGGCCCATTGTGCGGGGACTACACTAAAATTTAATACTAACTCAAATCTAAGAGTATGCTAAGATGCATTGGGGGAACGGCGGTTTGAACCCGATCCAGAACATACCAATACATCTGTCGAGCCCGGCTTCAAGCGGGAACACCATTCGGCCAACGAGGTCGCCTTATGTCGTTTTTTATTTTACAGAAATGGGTCCACAAAAGGACTTCCTCCCCGCCGCGCGGGGTTTGTACGGATGTGATTTACGCCGCTGCAAGCGATACTGATTCCTATTAAGTGTGTAAATTATTCCGAAAAGTGCGACGAATGTTTCTCGACACTTATTTACTTAATTTATTTTTGGTCAGTCTTTCACTAGGGATTTTAGTTTTAAACAGTTTTATATTTTGCTACTAGATTAAATTATTGCTTGGTAGCTATTCCTCCATATTTATTGTTATATTTAGTGGTTTACAAAGGTTGCGGAAACCACGTAAAACAAACAATTCCACAACCTGTCTAAAAATTAATAGAAATTTGTAAAATACGCCGATTTTACAGAACGAACAATGAATTATGTAGTTGGAATGTATTAACCCTGATAGTTTTACATCGTTTATCGTTATAAAAAAAACACATCCATAAATGAACAATCCTTATTATTTTTTGAGTACGAAACTGTATGCATGTGGTTCTAATGTTAGTTAATGTGTTGTAAATATTTCTGCTATGTTAATGTTGTCAGTGCTGCATGCGAGTGGTCTGAACTAAAAAAAAAAAATAAACATTTGAATTTCTGCCACGGTGATTCCCGTCTATAATAATATATCCATCATCCATAATTTTAATGGTAAATCCGAAACGGCAACGCTAAAAATTTATTTTCCTAGTACATTAATAAAATCACAGCGATGAGTAAAAGGCACGATGTTAAAAGCCATCAACGCTCTCAATTTTTAAAAGCACGCAATATTCCGAAAATTTGAAAGCCCATTTTATTCACTAAACGATGACGTAATAAAAATATACCAAGCAGCAGCCCTAAAGCTTTCGAACACAATACGTCGCTTGTAACATACAGAAGCAACAAATTTCAACAGTCTCTTTCTCGCGCAACAAAAAAACGTTAACGCAGACAAAGAAACAACTCGGAGTCTATAACCTGATGTTCGATACAATTCTGATATCAAAGCCAAACACGAGCTTCACGTCGGGGGAATTTTATATTCACTTCTCGCCAGTTTGAGAGAGACAGATATGTTAAACAAGGCAATTTGATGTGAGTAAAAAGACAGTTAAAGTCAGCACACGCACGTTGTTTAGGAAATAAGTTTTGACTACATGGAATGGATCAAATCAGCTGTTTACATGACTAGCAGACCACAACATTCGCAACAAGGAATAAACTTTGAACCAGACAATGAGATTATCGAATGAATGAATGAACGATCGCAAATATTTACATTTTGTTTTTGAATTTTCTAAAATCTTGCTCTATACTTGTTAATAATAAAAGACCATGGATTCTTTCCTAACTGCGTACATTCCTCTCCCCCACTGGTAGTAACCCACAAAACGCACGGAGAATCTTATCTAAACGGTCCAAGTACGTATATCGATATAAATGACGCCTATTATATAGGTTATACTTTTCGGTCTAACAAACTTAGATTATCTTCGATTTCCTTCTACCAACGCAGGAAGAAAACTTCCACGAGTTCACAATAAATAATTAGCTACAATGCGTGGGTATAAAGAACTTGGTCCGGTTTTTATATTTCATAATTAAATTTACTTGAGGGGATATTAACTTTATATCATTGTTACATCAATTTATCTTCGAATTAAAAATTTTCTTTAATTGTTCCCTTGGTCTAACTAACAGTGCGTATTTACGTGGATTAGTACACGCAAACTGCCCTTGGTTACCTTGTAAAAATTCAGAAAATCCCGAATTAATTAATCAAAACGAATTCTAGAGAAAGAAATTCAACACTAATCCGAAGAGCTCCATGAAAAACCTCACTGCAAATTCTCCCTATCCTAATTCTCGTTTCAAGTCTGGATATAAAACCCCCACGACAAACGTATTAACTCAAAAAATCCAATTCAGGGGCCTCAAATGTGAACACAAAAAGAAGTGCAAGAAAAACTCCGAACGGGCATCGTACATAAAAGATCCGTCCATAGTAGTTTTGAATGTAGGTGCGCTAATTAAAACTATAAAACATTTAACAGGTACTTTTTTTGGCAATCCGATTCCTACGTAAGAGATCC